>JARQOC010000004.1:150277232-152677232 GCA_033576535.1 Allobates femoralis
GGGCTAACAGAAAGGGACTATCAGAAGAAGGACTGGTGGGGGAATAACAGAGGAGGGGCTATCAGAAGAGGGGCTGTTGGAGGGGGTCTAATAGAGGAAGAGATGTTGGGGGCTATCAGAAGAGGGGCTGATAGGGGCATAGAATATACTGATGATATTTAAAGAAAAATGAGACAAGCCAGCCAGAAGTCAAACCTTGTTTGAACCTTCTGATATCTATAAGATGTGTTATCCATTGCACACACTGGGCCTCTACTACAGATGAGTGAACCTTTGGAAGTTTAAATGTGGTAGGGTTCGCCGAACGGGCATATGTTCACTGAATATCCGAACCAAATTCAATGCAATGGGAGGCATAATCAAAGGCCTGGAAAACACTTTCAAAGGGGCCCAAAAGCTGCCAAACACAGCTCAAACTGTTTCACAATGGAGCCCCGCTGTTATGACACAGACGTTGTCTTACTACACTATTACTTAGCAAGCTTCAGCGCTCACCATGTTTCCAGCCAACTCATGAACCTCAGACATCCTCATGATGACTTTCCTGAGGTTGACTCAGGTTACACAGCGGGTATCACGCAGCAGGAAATCCCACTGTGTGACCTGAAATAACCTCGTCATATCGGGGAAATATCGGCAGCATTGTGAGACAGCGCGTGTGAGGTGTGGTGACGTCAGAGAGTGCAGTGCAGTTCAAACTTGCAAGATAGGCCCTGTGTGTTCCCTCGAGTCTGAAGTGCAGTAATGTTTTTGATGACACCGCTTGTCACACTCTCACGCGGGCCTGATCTCACAGCATATGGGTGATGCTTTCTGTGAACATGACCCCACCATATTGTTGTAAGGCCCCTTGCCCATGGTATGTTGTTTGTTGCTTCTTTTGAAGCAGATTTTGAGAATGTGCATCAAAATCTGCATGTCTATCCTGAAGCCAGCAAAGTCTGAGAGTTCAGAAATGCTGTGCCAACATGTATTTTTCCTTGCACATTTGGTGCAGATTTTGGGGCAGAAAAAAGGAATCTGAACCACACGTGCAAAGAAAATAAAAAAGCAACGTGATCACAGCACCTGTCATAGATTTTGCTGGAGTCAGGATAAATATGCAGATTTTGAAGCAGATTCTCAAAATCTGGCACTTGCCAGCTCTGTTCTACTGGAGTGTGTGTAGTGTCTTGCATTTCTATATCTCAGACTGTCAGGTCAGAGGCCTGCAGCTTGTTCACCAGTCTCTGTAGGGCACTATCAAAGCACCTGTTTGAAGAAACAGTCTAGCACACAAGGAATGAACAAAATTAAACTTTACTGTGACACACAGACTAACTCTCAAACAGAAAAACAGTGACATGCATAGTATACTGTATAAATATAACAAACGTTCCACATGGATCAGCAGCATACAGACTGTTAAAGTGGTATATTAACATTGCCTGGGCTGAAGGTCGAGGTTGGTGATGGTAATCTGCTGCCGGATGGTCTCAGGAGGTCGCAGGGGCTACTCCTGCTGGGGCATGCTTTGCCACCACCTGCAACCCAGCACACACCCTCATGGCCATTGCTGGAGAAGACGATGGATGAACTAGGGGACGACCACGCACTATAGACCACACAGGAGCAACTTGTGACACACCGACATGCTCTGTGGGTTTGAGTGTAGTTGGCTGGCTAACCACCCGACGCTACATTCTCTCCTGGTCGGCTTCCTCCTGCCATTTCTGAACTTGGTCGGCAGTGGCAACCCGACTTACGCCACCTGTAAACCACCCTTTGCTGCCCCACACCTTCATGAAGGTTACCTTCTTCCCAACAAAGATGGTGCGCAGCCTTTTGGGAGGATGTTCACGGAGGGTGGACAGGTTGATATAGCACCAATGCTGAGTACCGTCTTCCACTACGAAGCCATACCCCTTATCCTGCAAGAATGCCACTACCTTTCCTCGGGTACACTTGTCGTAGAAGATATTGGCTTTAGGTCCATGGCTTTGTTATCCAAAAACAAATCTCAATTAAGGAGACAGGAGAGTCAGACGGGGTGATTCATGCAGTGTTGGATAGTTGCTTGCATGGGGTAGGGGACCCAGATGGCATTGTATCAGTTGAAGGCCTTTGGCTGGGGTGATACATATGGCTGAGAAACTGGGTTTTGTACCTCTTCTACCTCAGCCTCCTCTCCAGGTTCCAGATCATACTACTGGTACTGGTGGCATTGGTGATCCAATAGCTGTGGCACTGGCTGCAGGTTGAATACAGCAAGGCACACTGCAAGTGTGGCGCCCCACAAATGCAGGCGTCACAGAGGGGTATTGCACCCGTAAAAGAGGTGTAATTGCCCCAGCTGCAGGTGGAACCTAGGATGGTGGGTGGGACCCATTCCCAGCACTCCCACATTAGTTGAGGATGGGAGGTTACCCTGGAGGGGATATAATCACCTCTAGGGGGAACAAGAAGGTCTTTGCTCCGAGGTCTTTTGGGCCTTAAGTCTCTCGGCTTAGGGACCAGGAGGAGATGGAGGAGGAGGAAAGATTCTTGGAAGAGTAGCAAAGTGGAACGAGGAGGAAGGTCACTCCGGGTCGGTTACAAATCGAACTGGAGGAAAGAAGAGGGGACCTTGAGGAAGTCCTGAAAGGGGGCACCCAATGGGGGAGTCCGGGCCCTAGCAAGAAAGGGAGATCCTCAGAGTGGAGCGCCCATTCTCCAGGGAATACTCCAGTCCACCAGGGGAACGCCGGGCCCTGGGATCCGGCCGAAGTCCAGCTTTGCAGTTGGCAACTGGCTGCTGTGGTTTGTTCATCAGCCGCAGCACCCTGCCATCGGAGAGGTCTGCCTGCTTCCTCACCAACGAGGGAGGGGACTCCCGGTACTACCTACACGGAGCTACTGGGTATAGATCGATCCAACGCGGGGAAGAATGGACACGGGTTAGTTAACGAAGGTACACCAAGGGTTACACCATACCATCTGGGATCCACTTGCAGCCACCCTTTAATCTACTGGGAACTGGGAACTGTAACTGATGCTGCTACAAGTTTCCAGTAAACTACCCAGGAGAGAGTGACTTTGCCTCTGCCTGTGTTTCTTCTGCATGAACTTGTTCCCTTTGCAGGAACGATGCCCCAGAGGTCCAGCCCTGCCTGTAGAGGACTTTACCAACTAGCCGCATGACCATCTACCTCCGGCGGACTGTGGCGGCGCTGGTGACCCATCACCAGAAACTACAGGTGGCGTCACGTGAACTGTGTACATAGAATCCCCTGTAAATATAACCCCTTTTTTGAAGTGTCACACAGGACACGGGATCAGGCCCGGCCACCACTCCCCATGACACAGCAATGCTACCCACAGAGCCTGGTACCCGAGTACCCCAAAGCCTGGGGCTCGACACAAGGTCTTCTGCCGAGCGACATGTAGTGCTCCCGGTCCTGGATGGCATGGGGAAAGGGTCACCTCCAGACTGTGTCTCACCCAGGCCATGGGACTCAGATCTCAGGCGCAGTCTGTAGGTCACGGTTAGCGGTGCCTGAGGCTGTGGACCCGGTGGTCAATGTAAAAAGGGGAAAAGAAAAATAATAAAGAAATAAAAGAAGAGTTTTTGTTCGTGACGCCACCTGTAGGTTCTGGTGATGGCACCGGCACTGCTGGATCCTCCGGGGTGATGGGCGGCAGCAAGATAGAGTTGCTTCCTACAGGACTAGCGGGGTCCCTGGGGCTGTGAGTGGTGATGGTGGAATAGGGTAGCACGGTCGTCCCTGTGAAGCAATGCAGGTGAAGAAAAGTTCAAGGAATAAAGCTCGGACATGTTGCTCACTCTGAACGGGTATTTACTCGGGTATTCTGCAGCATACAAGGTAACGCAGTTCTTATTGCCAGGTAGTGAACCAGGTGGTTCTTGCAATGAGTAGTGTCCCTCTGAAGCTCCACAGGTGTCCTCTATCTGTATCTGTCCCTTCACTTCGCTGCTCTGTTATACCCAATTAGGAACACTGAGGGGCCTTCGGTTGGGTCACCGCCGTACATAAGTTCTCCCACGGGCCCTGGCCTTCAATGGTGGGTGCTCCCGGTATAGCTGCGGTAGTTGGTAGTTGGTGAGTTGTGCTCCTGTAAAGCCTGCAACTACTCCGGGTTCTGTGGTTCAGGGATGAACCTGCTGGACCACGTTGGAGCCGGTACTCCGGGTTTGGACTGGGCGCGGGTATTGGATTACCCTGTTCTACTCTTTGCCCCTTTCTCTTCTGGGTCACCAGGTTGGGGTGCCCTCCCTGTTAGCTGACTCTGTTCTCTTCTGTTCTTTTTCCACTCTGCTACATCTGCTGCGCAGCTCTGTGCAGCTCCTGTTCTGTAGCTTCTCTCTCGTCTTGACTTGACTCGACTTCCCACTCTGCTGTTCTATTCTTCCTGGGTTCTGTTCTGTTCTAACTCCTTGCTTGATCTAACTCCTTGCTGCTTTCCCCACTGCTATATACCCTAGCCTCTCCTCCCACCAGGACCGGTTACCCTAGGAACGGGTGCCTAATTGATCCTCTAACACTAGGTGTTGCATGTGGTGGATGGAGCTTCAGGATTATCCTACTCATTACTAAAACAAAGAATACGACACCTTCAGTCAGGGGTGCAGTACCCTTTTGTGACGTACTCTTAGTGGGGCGCCACAACTGTGAGCTAAGGTCTTGCTCTGGCATCGGAGTCCAGCATTGTATGCGCACCTCGTTGCACAGCAGGCCCAATATGGGTAGCGCAATGACATCTGTGTCCATGTTGTTGTCCTCCAGTACATGCCATTCCAGGTCTGGTTCTGATGCACCCTCTGGGGTGGTGATGAAGATTACCTCCTCTACATCAGGCATCTCTTGCGGGGGATCAATCACCTAATATGTAATGACGGCATACAGTAGCAGGTTAATCACGGTGTAGCACACAGAGTAGCATATAGGCTTGCCCTGCAGGAATATAGCGCTCAGACACTGAACTCCACGTGACTGACACCTAATAGGTTTTCCTAGGGGCCCGCCTCTTCCACTCCAAGGCTTGACTCATACACAATTAATCACTGGTAGATAATACTGTTTGTATAACCTTGTTGCCTATCTGCCCTAATTAACCCTTCAATAAGGTGGGCTGCAGAAGTAACATCACTCACTCCAATTCCCCATAACACAAGTTAAAACTGGCTTGCGCAGGTACTAGGTGCATTGTTATTGAACACTGACTTATTTGTAGGAGACATAATGATGAATACAAATAACTTTATTCAGGTCACCTCACCAATTCATCTGGAATGCTGATGAATAAGGCTAGTGGGCAGTGCACTGAAGCAATGCAAGGACAACTTCAATATGAATTATACATATAATAACACAGTTGTGCACTTACCAAAAATCTGTATAGTAAACGTATGGAATAACATGAACTAGTGATTGTACATTTTCAAGAAGCAATATCCATAGTACGTTGTTGTCACTTATTGACTGATCCTCAGTCTACGTGAATTGTTCTGCAGTTGTTTAAACCAGAGGTTTTTTCCTTTGACTCAGTCACGGTTAATATTGAAGCTGCAGTTGCTGAATGTGTAGTGGGCGCCCGTGGCTCTGTAGGAGGACGTATAGGTTTATCAGGTGATCATGCCCCTTGCCTTTAAATAGCCTCCCCTTTCTCCAGAGGGCATCGCCGATAAAGTTTCTCTGCCTTTGGTCAAGCAAGCTGAAGTTGTCTCTGCTCTGCTGAAGCTTTGCACTTAAACCTGGAAGTTGCTGTTTTCCCTTGTCTGTGATGGGAGGTGAGAGGGAGTAGTACAGGGCTGGTTGAGGAGTTGAGGGAAAGGGTGGTGACCCAAACTGCATCGTCATATGGGGTACCTTCGGGAACAGGGCTAGTCAGGACCCTAAGTCCAGGGCCATTATCAGCAACCCTACTTGCTTTTTCTCTGAGCCATTATTTCTCAGGCTGCTACAGCTGATGAGTTTGCACAACTGATGCTGACGTCTCTGAGGAGGTAATTGGTCTGCGTACTCAGGTTGTGCAGCAGCTGCAGCAAGTTGTGGGGTATCCGGCCATGGTTTCATTCTCAGGTCGTGCCAGAACCCAATATATCTCTCCCTGACTGGTTTTCAGGAGGGAGACATAAGTTTTTTGTGTTTAGAAAATCCTGTAAACTATATTTCAGGCTTCGTCCTCATTCATCTGGGAGTGAGGTGCAGTGTGTAGGGATTATAACCTCCCTTCTCAAGGGAGATCCACAGACCTTTTCTCTCCCGACCAACTCTCCAGCATTGCGGTTGGTGGATGATTTTTCACGCCGCTGGCTCAAGTGTACGGCAAACTTGACAGAGTGTTACTGGCCGAGTCTAACCTCCACAAACTCAAGCAGTGGATGCGTCCCGTTGAGGAGTACTGCTCAGAGTTTCAGACATTGGCTACTGACACCCAGTGGAATGACCCTGCCATCAGGAGTCAGTTCTGCCTGGGTCTGCTATCTAGACTTCTGAACACTCTGGTTCTGGTTCTACACCTGAATCATTACAGGCTGCAATGTCCCTAGCCATCAGGGTTGACAGACATCTTATGGAAAGACCCAGACCTAATTTGTCCCTTGAAGCCATCAAGGTTACGGATTCTCCGTCTGTAGGGGTTCGTGAACCTATGCAGTTGGGTGGATTAACCGCTCGTGTTAAACCCCCTGCAGTTCATCAGCCTGGCGGAGTATGCTTCTTCTGTGGGCAAATAGATCATTTTATTAAGGTCTGTACACACCGCCCCGAAACCACGTCTCAGATGCCGTACACCTCAGGTTGTCTGGAAGGAGACAACCAGAGGGTTTGTATTCTTACCTGGCTAAGTCTCCATTCAGTCTGTCTGCTAAGGAGGTGGTAGATGATAAAACTGAGACTGTGCCAGTGCTGGTCAATAGCGGAACAGGAGTCAACCTCATGGATTCTCGCTTTGCTCAGACTCATGGCCTCATCTGTAACGCATTAGTGAGACCCATTCCCATCTCTGCCATTGACTCACCTCCTCTCAGCCAGAAAGTTCTTTCCCAAGTTGTGCATAATGTGAGCATGAGCATAGGAACACTTCACCAAGAATTCCTATCCTGCCACATCTAGGAGAATCTCCCCACTTCCATTGTCTTGGGCCTTCCGTGGCTGAAAAAACATAACCTGGTGATTGATTGGCGGGCCAGAGAAGTAGTTAGCTGGGGTACTGCTGGTGAATTTAATTTCCTCGGTGCTTCTGTTTCTGCCGGGCTGGTGACTCCTACTCCTACATGTCCAGCTAAAGTAGTTAGGAGTTTGTTGGGGGAGTGCGGGTGGAGTTCAGACCTCGTTTCAGACTAATGGTGGCTTTATGCGACGTCATAGGAAGAGCGCCCAGGGAAAGGCGGTCATGGCTATTCTGCACCCCAAGTGAGGGAGTCCTGGGGTCCAGGCTAACACCTCTGTTGCTTGCCATTCTAAGTATGTAACATCTGACTGTGACCGCATGTGTGGAAATAAACATTCAGGTCCAGACCTGAGAATTAATGATTTCGTATAGGTGTTTCCTAAGTACATCAGGTGGAGATCTGCAGCTGGACCACCTAGTTCTGGAGTAATTGGTCCGTTTAGGATATTGGCCATTTTCAATCCTATCATATACCAACTCGAACTACCCCCAACAGCTTTCATATCTCAACTCTCAGGAGATGTGGACCCCTTGCTAATGTGTCTAGTTTAAGGTCCGGAGGCACCTCATAAAGGGGGGATACTGTCACATGTTGACTGCTCCTCAGTCCACGTGAATTGTTCTGCTGTTTAAACCAGAGTTTTTTTATACTTTCACTCAGTCAGGGTTGATATTGAATCTGCAGTTGCTGAATGTGAAGTGGGCGGCTCTGCAGATGAAGGTATAGGTTTATCATGTGATCACGCCTGGCCTTTAAATAGGCTCCCCTTCCTCCAGAGGGCGTCACTGATAGAGTTTCTCTGCCTTTGACCAAGCAAGCTGACGTTGATTCTGCTCTGCTGAAGCTTAAACCTGAAAGTTGGTTGCTGTTTTCCCTTGTCCGTGGTGGGAGGTGAGGGTGAGTAGTATAGGGCTGGTTGAGGAGTTGAGGGAAATGGTTGTGGCCCAAACCTCCTTGCCATCTGGAGTACCTTCGAGAGCAGTGCTAGTCAGGGACCCCAAGTCCAGGGCCAGACTAACTTCTCAGTTGCCCATGCCCATTATACCATCCTGCTTTCTTCCCTCATCCGCTACTGTTCCGACCGAGCCAGGGGGTACTCAGACCTCAGGCACGGTGTTGGGAAGTCACGGGCAGCGTCACCCGAAACTGTGGGCCCGAGGGACAGCAATGGATGGGGAATGAAAAATAATAAAAATGTCAGGTCATGACGCCACCTGTAGAGTCCGGTGATGGCCCTGGCGCTGCTTGGGCCTCCGGGGTGATGGGCGGCAGCAAGATGGAGTAGCTCCCTACAGGAGGAGAGGGATCCCCGGGGCTGAGAGTTGTAATGAGGGAATAGGGTAGCACAGTCGTTTCTGTGCAAGGTTGGAGTAGGGGAGCGCAGTCAGTCTGGTGCAGGTGGAAGGAGGGACACGCACACATAAAAGTCTTTTGGTACCTGTATTGTTGTTCGGTTGCAGGTACACTCGTCCGGAATGAGGGAAACACTCTGGGATCTCCACAGCGAGTAGGGTTGTAGGCCTCCTTATTCAACTTTCCTATTTGGAGTCTGGCAGATGTGGAACCTGACCGGACCGTTACTTCTTCTCTTTCTGTCTCCACACCCAGGTTGCTGCACTGAGGGCTCTCTCTTGGGATCCCGCCTGACGTCTTCCACGGTCAAATTTCAAAGAAAGTTCAGCACACTGGGTCCATATTTCTTCAAAATGGATATTCACTAAATAAAGGAATATCCATTTTGAAGAAATATGGACCCAGTGTGCTGAACTCTCTTTGAAATTTGCCTATGGATCTGGTGGATACCAGCCACTCTGCACACCTGGGATCGGATCATTGGAGGCGAGGGCGAGCTGCCTGTTTTGCATTTATTCACTCAACTCTCGTCTTCCACGGTCCCTGGCTCTCAACTGTTGGTGCTGCGGGTGTCCGAGAAGCTAAGCCTCCTCGTGGTGCTGAATTCTCTGCGGGGCCTATCCTTTCTGTCCCTGCAGACTCGGAATCTCCACAGCGAGTAGGGTTGTAGGCCTCCTTATTCAACTTTCCTATTTGGAGTCTGGCAAGCGTGGAACCTGACCAGACCGTTACTTCTTCTCTTTCTGTCTCCACACCCGGGTTGCTGCACTGAGGGCTCTCTCTTGGGATCCCGCCTGACGTCTTCCACGGTCAAATTTCAAAGAAAGTTCAGCACACTGGGTCCATATTTCTTCAAAATGGATATTCACTAAATAAAGGAATATCCATTTTGAAGAAATATGGACCCAGTGTGCTGAACTCTCTTTGAAATTTGCCTATGGATCTGGTGGATACCAGCCACTCTGCACACCTGGGATCGGATCATTGGAGGCGAGGGCGAGCTGCCTGTTTTGCATTTATTCACTCAACTCTCGTCTTCCACGGTCCCTGGCTCTCAACTGTTGGTGCTGCGGGTGTCCGAGAAGCTAAGCCTCCTCGTGGTGCTGAATTCTCTGCGGGGCCTATCCTTTCTGTCCCTGCAGACTCGGAATCTCCACAGCGAGTAGGGTTGTAGGCCTCCTTATTCAACTTTCCTATTTGGAGTCTGGCAAGCGTGGAACCTGACCAGACCGTTACTTCTTCTCTTTCTGTCTCCACACCCGGGTTGCTGCACTGAGGGCTCTCTCTTGGGATCCCGCCTGACGTCTTCCACGGTCAAATTTCAAAGAAAGTTCAGCACACTGGGTCCATATTTCTTCAAAATGGATATTCACTAAATAAAGGAATATCCATTTTGAAGAAATATGGACCCAGTGTGCTGAACTCTCTTTGAAATTTGCCTATGGATCTGGTGGATACCAGCCACTCTGCACACCTGGGATCGGATCATTGGAGGCGAGGGCGAGCTGCCTGTTTTGCATTTATTCACTCAACTCTCGTCTTCCACGGTCCCTGGCTCTCAACTGTTGGTGCTGCGGGTGTCCGAGAAGCTAAGCCTCCTCGTGGTGCTGAATTCTCTGCGGGGCCTATCCTTTCTGTCCCTGCAGACTCGGAATCTCCACAGCGAGTAGGGTTGTAGGCCTCCTTATTCAACTTTCCTATTTGGAGTCTGGCAAGCGTGGAACCTGACCAGACCGTTACTTCTTCTCTTTCTGTCTCCACACCCGGGTTGCTGCACTGAGGGCTCTCTCTTGGGATCCCGCCTGACGTCTTCCACGGTCAAATTTCAAAGAAAGTTCAGCACACTTGGTCCATATTTCTTCAAAATGGATATTCACTAAATAAAGGAATATCCATTTTGAAGAAATATGGACCCAGTGTGCTGAACTCTCTTTGAAATTTGCCTATGGATCTGGTGGATACCAGCCACTCTGCACACCTGGGATCGGATCATTGGAGGCGAGGGCGAGCTGCCTGTTTTGCATTTATTCACTCAACTCTCGTCTTCCACGGTCCCTGGCTCTCAACTGTTGATGCTGCGGGTGTCCGAGAAGCTAAGCCTCCTCGTGGTGCTGAATTCTCTGCGGGGCCTATCCTTTCTGTCCCTGCAGACTCGGACCCAGTGACCGGGACTCTGGTGGGGTGAGTGAGTATGACCCCTCTGTCCCCTTTGTAACACATTTCTCTCCTCTTGCCTTCGACCTCTACTCTGCTGGTGTACCACTGCCTCTGGTGTGTACTGGTCTGGGCCTAGCGCGGCTCCAGTACCAGCTCAGCTCACTAGACTCTGAGCTCTTCACTGTTCTGTAGTGACTGCACACTCTGCTGATTTCCCTCCAGCACCTGTATTTATAGGGGATCTGGCTTAAGGGCAGCCAGTTGAGCTCCCCCTACAGGCCTGAAGTGGAAGGTGTTGTGTGTAAGTGGGTTACTCGCTGTGGGAAAGCTTTAAGGCCATTTTAAATGTACATTTTTTTTCTCAACATACCATAGTTGGGTTTGACAATTTTTTGTGAAATTGTTCGGATTTCCGATCCTGAGCCAAAGGGTCGCTCATCCCTACCCTCTACACGTGATGCTGCAATTTTGTGTCCTCATAGTAAAGTATTGTAGTTAGAATGATCAGAAGTCACTGTGATGGACATCATACTGTGTGCGCGGCTGTGGTGGACAACATTCTACATAGTAACATCATAGTGTGTACTGGAGGGCTGTTATGGATTTCATACTGTACAGGTGGCTGTGATGACCTTCATACTGTGTAGAGGGACAGTGTGAAGAGAAGGTACAGTTTGGGGAAGACAGCGTGGTAAGGAGTATGAGGGCATAGTGTAAAGAGTGGAAACTAACTGGATATGGAGTGGGGTCAGCGTGAAATAGATGGCACAGTATGCCGTGAGTGTGGACATGTAACATACATCACAGTCGGGTCCTAAGTACAGGAGGCATTATTGAACACAGACGTAGGTGCAGAGCGATGGAGCTGCTTTTCTGTGGTGTTGACCAGTTTGGGTTGTCACGGTTCTCCTACCTGGTTCTTGGTGCTCCAGACCCGTTCCCAGGGTACATCTAGTTGAGGTATATGGTAGGAAAAAGGCAGACCAGACCTTGGTATGAACAGTTCAAATGGTTTACTGGATAACACATAAATGATTTATAGCTTTTGCAGCATTTAGCTGCACCACTGGACTTCATACAGGTTCTGGTTGGATTGTAGCTGGACTGGTACTCTCAGCCGCGGGTTTTTTCGCTGCCGCACCTGCCGCAAGTGCAAAACCGCACTTGCCGCACCTGCCGCAAGTCCCCCTATACTTTCTATGGGGATTACCGCAACCGCGCCGCAAGTGCATCGGTTAGGGTGCTTTCACATCTGCGTTTTTCGTAATTCGCGGCAGATGCGGTGAAAAAACCGCATCTGCCGCGTTTACCGCATAACCGTTCCACTTGCGGCGCGGTTGCGTTTTTTTCTATGCAATGTATAGGGGGACTTGCGGCAGATGCGGCAAGTGCGGTTTTGCACTTGCGGCAGGTGCGGCCGCGAAAAAAACCGCAGTAAGCCGCGGTTTTTTTCGCGGCCGCACCTGCCGCAAGTGCAAAACCGCACTTGCCGCACCTGCCGCAAGTCCCCCTATACATTGCATAGAAAAAACCGCAACCGCGCCGCAAGTGGAACGGTTATGCGGTAAACGCGGCAGATGCGGTTTTTTCACCGCATCTGCCGCGAATTACGAAAAACGCAGATGTGAAAGGGCCCTTATGCGGCAATTGCGGCAGATGCGTTTTTTTCACCGCATCTGCCGCAAATTTCAAAAAACGCTGATGTGAAAGGGCCCTTAACTGCGATGTTCTCTGCAAAGACTGTTTGACAGGTACGTGACATCAGCTGCCCTTGTCACACTGCTCATCAACCTAACCTCTATCTGGGCTTATTTCAAGTGCCAACTGTAAACTCTCCCTGGTTACCATAGTGGCCAGGCTATAGAGAGTATTGATCAGACATCCGCCAATACAGGGTGGTCCGTTTATATGGATGCACCTAAATAAAATGGGAATGTTTGGGGATATCAACTTCCTGTTTGTGGCACATTAGTAAATGGGAAGAGGACAATTTTTCCAGATGGGTTGTGGCCATTTTGAAGTTGGCCATTTTGGATCCAACTTTATTTTTTTCGAAGGGAAGAAGGTCATGTGACACATCAAACGTATTGAGAATTTCATAAGAAAAACAATGGTGTGCTTGGTTTTAACATAACTTTATTCTTTCATGAGTTACTTACAAGTTTATGACCACTTATAAAATCTGTTCAAAGTGCTGGATTGTAAATGCAATCCTCTTCTCCCACTCTTGACACACAGATAGCAACACCGCAGAATAAATGCTAGCATAGGCTTCCAGTATCCGTTGTTTCAGATTCTGCACAACTTGTATCTTCACAGTATAGACAATTGCCTTCAGATGAGCGATGAGGCAAACGTTTTTGTCAATGGTGAAGTTAACAAACAAAACCACCACTATTGGTCTGACACTAAGCCACAGTGGATAGATCCCTCCAAGAATGTTGTAACATAATAACTGATGGTATGGTGTGATATATCGGGTACAAAGATAGTGGGGCCATTCTTCATCAATGGAAACCTCAATGCCACTGGATATCTGAAATTGAACACATGCATACACTCAGCTTAATATATTAGATTGATGGCTTTGGTGTTCTATTTATGTACTGTTGATGATTTAGTTTTCCTATTGATCCACTGAAGATGGTTCTGGTGATGAATACAGCACCAGAACTACTATCATTACACAAATATGTCGCCAGAACCAACATCAGTAAATTAATACATCACCACAACCACTATCTGTACAGGAATATGGCACCAGAACCACCATCAATTTTGTAGCAAACTATGATTCTTGCATGACGGGTGCAAAAACCATAATATGAATCCCTTACGCTGTGTTCACACATTGCATATTTTTGCACGCTTTTTTGCGCACGCTTTTCAAAATACCCAATGTGGCTTTTGTCTGCCAGCAAAGTGAATGGGAAATTCACTTTGCCGTGCACATACTGCGTAAAAATACGCTGCGCTTTTATAGGAAAAAGCGCCTGCGTAAAAAGAATGACCATGTCAATTCTTTAAGCAGCAGCGGCTGCGCTTCTTTTTATAAAGGCAGGCGCTGCTGCATCTGATTTCACAGAGGAGAGGAAGAATCCTGGTTCCTCCTCCCCTCTGAGACATGTGTGAATGCCCCCTTTAGATTTCGCAGTGTATTAATATACACTGCGAAAATTAAATTAAAGTAAATTAAATATTTGTAAAATAATAAACATGGATACTTACCCTCCGGCGGGTGGATGGCGGGTGTTCAGAAGCCGGGAGCAAGTGAAAATTCTGAGTGGAAAAAGACCTGTCGTGATGTCAGAGGGCGTTCCGGGCACTGATTGGCCGCTCGCGGTATATCACATGATCGTCCCATGCGTTCACAACACATTCTGACTGAACATTCACCAGTTTTTTCATGATGAAATGTTCAAGTTGTTTGGACTGTATCATGTGGTGATCCGGCAAGGCCAGGGTGTCCAGCAGTTCGCTGCTACTCAACTATCTGGACTCCGAGTGGCATAGAAGATCACCCGCCGTCTCAATCCCGGTTACCTTCCAACGCTGGAAAAGAACATTTTCCCTCCCCAGCGGGAACTCAGGGTGAGTCCAGAGGGAGACAAACTTGGACATACGCCATGAGAGACCCAATTTCCTCCGGATTAACTTCCAGACAGCTATAGTGTCTCTGGCCACTATGGAGTGTTTCACCATCTGGGGGAGGTTAGACTTCGACGTGTGTAACACCGATGCTAAGCTCCAAGGCTTGCAAAGTTCCGATTCTAACTCAAAATCAGAGAACTTGCTTGACCCGTCCAGCCAGTCCAAGACATGTCGCACTAGACACACCAGGTTGTACCCCCTGACGTCGGGAATGGCTAGACCTCCCCCCTCCTTTGGCAACATCAGAGTTTTGAGTCGAATTCTCGGGCGCATGTTCTGCCACAAAAATCTAGTAAAGGCCCTGTTTATTCTGGCAACGTCTCTGCTACATAGCAACAAAGGCAACACCTGGAGCGGGTATAAAAGCTTAGAGAAACTCATCATCCTAACCAAGTGGCCATGGCCCAGCAGAGGAAGCGGCAAACCCTCCCATCAAGAAGATCCTTCTCCAGTTTATCCAGAATCGGGTCATAATTCAGCCGATATATCAAATCAGTCGAGCGAGCCAGCTGTATTCCCAAATATCTTATCGACTTTCTGGCCACCGGGATGTCTAGGATCTGGGTGGGCCTCCCTTCACGTGTTTATTATTTTAAAGACCTCTGGCTTTATTGAATTTAGATTTCACAGTGTATATTAATATAATTTGTAACTGTTTATTTGTGTATATTGGTATATTAGGATTTGTATTGGTTATTTGTTAATTAAGGGGCGTGTTTAACACTATTTAAGACTGACAGTTTCAGTGTATGTTGTGCTTGATAAAAAGCATACATAGTCTGAAACATCGCATGGGGGAAGAAATAAAGGCAAGTTGAAACTTACCACCTTTGCTGTGAGACGCTGTCTTTAAGATTACAATACCTCAACCCTGTCTCAGCACAGCAGCCAGCGCTCGGTCCCTTAGATGTGGACAAGTAAAAGACCATTTCCTCCTACCCATGCCAAAGCTAAGAGGCTGAATTTCCCCGTCTGCATCCTCACGGGTTGTGAGTCAAACCTTTGTACCTAGAAGTTCCTCAACTGCTTCTGCCTCCTCCACCTCTTCTAAGTCCTCCACCTGCGCCCAAAGCCTGTCTTGTAATGTTACCCGTGTTTAAACTGCACAGAAGGAATTCTGCACACCTCCTTACTATGCTGGCAGCAGGCCTCAACGCCATCAGGCAATGTTCATGTTAAAATGTCTGGGAAATGTGAGTCACACAGCTGAGGAGTTGTGGTCAGCTCTGGAGACCGAGTTTAATCAATGGTTGTCTCCTTTGAACCTGCAGCCAGGGAAGGCCGTGTGCGACAATGCTGCAAACCTGGGTACGGCTCTTCACAGGGGCAAAGTGACACACCTGCCTTGTATGGCTCACGTCTTGAACCTGGTCATCCAGCAATTTCTAGCCCACTATCCCAGCATAGATGCTCTTTTGCAGAGGGCACGGTCGCTGTGTGCTCACTTCCGCTGTTCGCATTCCGCAGCTCAACGACTTGCCTCGCTACAGAAGTCATTCGGCCTGCCAGTTCACCACCTGAATTGCCGACACGATGGAATTCCACTCTGCACATGTTGCAGCGACTGTGGCACCAGCGACGAGCCCTGGTGCAATATGTTATGACGTATAGCCTGGGCCAACGTGATCCAGAGGTGGGGCAACTCACGCTGTTGGAGTGGTCTCAGATCAAGGACCTCTGCACCGTTTTGCAGAGTTTTGAAATGGCAACTAAGATGTTTAATGTTGACGATACCATTATCAGCATGGCTATTCCGGTCATCTACATGCTAGAGCACACTTTAACTGGTATTTGGAGTCAGGTGATAGGCCAAGAGGAAGGGGAGGAAGTAGAGGAGGAGGCGTATGCAGAAGGGATAACAAGATCTCAAAGGTCCAGATGGTCGGCAGCACCAAGGCAGCTGGCATGGGAGGGTGGGGGAGAGGGAACAATGAGGGCACATGGTAACAGCCAAACTATTGATGAAGGTGCAAGAGCTGAGGAAGAAATGGAGGACGAAGAGGCGATGGGCATGGAAGACTTAGCAGATGAGGGAGATCTTGAACATTTCTGTTGTGCGAGGTTGGGTGGAGAGGGCAGAGAAAGGAAGTGTGAATGTTACCTCGCCACCACCAACATAACAAGGGCTTGGGCCTCCGCGATACGCAAGACACATGAGTGCCTTCTTGGTGCACTACTTGCAACATGATCCTTGTATTGTTAGAATTCGAAGTAATGCTGACTACTAGGTTGCCACACTGTTAGCTCCCCAGTACAAGAGTAAATTTGACCAAATGCTTCCTGCCCTGGAAAGGGACGCAGGCGTGCAGGAGTATCAACAGAAGCTTTTTAAACAATCTTAGTACTGCTTTTCCCCAATACACCAGTGGTGCTCATAGTGAATATCACAGTTCTAACTTTCCAACCCGGGGAACGTCGAGTCGTCATCACTCAAACGTTAACAGTAACAGTCTATCTGGTGTGAGGCACAGCTGGCATGATCCCATGGCCAAGGTGCATCACATGGGTTATTAGCTTAGGATCCTGTTCACATAAGCCTGTTTTCCTTTGTGTGAGTGCTGTAAACCTGAATGGTGCACAGGGGGTCAATCACATCTCAGCTCTGGGTGTGAGTGAGATGTGCTGATTGACTCACTGTGTTGCAGCTGTGGGTGAGGTAGCCTGGATAAGAGCTGCTGAGTGCTGTGTAAAGAGAAGACGATGGGAATTAGAGCAGTCCAGACCACTGCCATGTGAGGATGTGCTGGAAGTGATCCGTCCCTGGTGGGGGAAGTGAAGGGAGCCTGCCAGCTCCATGCCGGTGGCACGTGATGCGTGCATGCCAGCCAGTGTCCAGGACCGAGGACGGCTCAAGGGCCAGGCGGTCACAGCCAACTTTGGGACTGACTGAGTGAGTCATGATATGGTCCGGTTTATCCAGATGTAAATGTCCCGGATCCCAGTGGATCCGTGGAGGTTTCGTGTGTAGTGAGTGACAGGGTTCCTGTTACTATTGTGGGCCCTGAGTGTGTAGCATGTTGGTTTGTGTAAAAATGCCATGAATGCTGTTTCATGCGTGAGTCATAATGGTTCATGAAAAAGTACCATGTATGATGACTTATGTGCAATAGGATGGGGAATGATCCCTGTTAGGGTGTTAGGCGGACGTAACCGCCATTGGGACTGACAATAAGTCATGATATGGTCCCATTGATTCTCATGTCAATGTCCTGGAATGTAATGTCACGTGATGTACTAAGGTGGAAGTTATGTCATATGAAAATGTAAATACAGTGTTATGTTTTATGTGCTGAAAGCGGTTTAAGACAGAAAAACAATAAATCCACTGGTTATGTTCTGTTAAACTGTAGTCGCTGATGTAATTTTCCCCGTGCCAAGCGGGTTACCCCAGGGCGCTACCTCACACTGGTAACAGCAACTTTATAGAATCTTTTCACCATTTTTTTAGACCATCCTTTGCAACGCCAGAAGAGAGAACAAGTCTGACACACAGTGAACACCTAGAGAGGATGGTACAGGAGTATGTACATCTCAATATCGATGCCATGACTGTGGAACTGGACCCTTGTGCATTTTGGGCTTCAAAACTGGAAAAATGGCCTGAGTTCGCCACTTATGCCTTGGTGATCTTGTCGTGCCCCGCAGCCAGCATTCTTTCTGAACGTGTCTTCAGCGCTGCTGATACTGTGCTGATGGATAAGTGCACGCGGCTGTCCAATGACAGTGTAGACAGGCTAACGTTTATCAAGATGAACAAGTCATGGATCCGCAAGGACTTTTCCACCCTTGTGTCAGCCTGGGGAAACTAAACGCTTGTGTACTTTTCAATGTGCTGCATTAAACTCCCCATTTCAATATTTCAACTCTGGGGCAATTGATGCCACTTAAGTGGTGGCTGTGCCTAATTTGTTTGAAAACTGGAGACTGTTGTTGGGGTCTCCTTGCTGTTTGTTGCTTGACTTGATTAGGGCCCTCTGAGCTCAATACCTATAATTTACACTCCTGCCCCTGTTTCGGAATACTCAACCTTTTTGTCTGTTGAACCAGTGATTAACAAATTTGCTGTATTCACATCCACCATTTTTGGGTGCTTAAAAGCAGTGATTACTACATCTTCCTTAATGTTTGTGTAAACTGGTTTTGGGCATCAAACCAGGTTTTGGCAAATGTGATATATACACATGAATAATTTTTGGGCCCTTAAAAGCATTGTTTGGTCAATCTCCCCTGTCCACTAGGCCATAACAGGTCACTGGCCTACCTAACTAGTTATTCCTGTAATACTCCACAAAACTTATAGTTATCCCACCTGTGTGGCAGGGCATAACATTGATAGGAGTGCTTGCATGAGCTTTGAGTTTATCTGGCCTACTAGGCCTAAGCAAGTTACTGACTTACCTATTTTTTTGGTAATATTCCACGAAACTGATAGTTGTCCCACCTGTGTGTGATGTGACATAGCATTGATGGGAGCACTTGCAGAAGCTTTGAGTTTATCCGTCCCAGTAGGCCTAAACAGGTCACTCACCTACCTCTCTATTATTTCCTGTAATACTACACGACACTGATAGTTGTCCGACCGGTGTGTGGCGGGGCATAACATTGATGGGAGTGCTTGCATGAGCTTTGAGTTTATCCAGCCCAGTAGGCCTAAACAGTTCACTGACCTACCTGACTAGTTTTTGCGGTAATACTCCCCGAAACTGAAAGTTGTCCCTCCTGTGGGTGGCAGTGCATAACATTGATGGGAGCGCTTGCATGAGCTTTAAGTTTATCCGGCCCACTAGACCTAAGCAAGTCACCTGACTAGTTTTTTCAGTAATATTCCATAAAACTGATAGTTTTCCCACCTGCAGGGCATAACATTAATGGGGTCGCTTCCATGAACATTGAGTTTCTATTACCCAGTAGGCCTACACAGGCCACTTATCTACCTATTATTTCCTGTAATACTCCACAAATCTTATAGTTGCTGAGCAATGTTTAAACTTGAAATGCTAGGCCAGGTCCTGTTCCAGACCTTGCGCCATGCAGGCAGGCAGGACCATTCAGCAATTTTTGGTCTGGGACAATTGATGCCATTTTGGTGTGGTCTGACCCTTTGGGAAGAGTGAGGACTCTTCTTGGGGTCCCCTTGCTGTGTGGTACATGATTTGAGAAGGGTGTGACATGCCTATACCTGTGTCTCATCCTCCTTTTACTCCTCCACCTCTTTTTACTTAATGTAGAAATCTACTGCCACTTTTCCCCTGTAACTCATCCATTTGTCAATTCAATGTTTCACTCACCTCTGAAATTTTAGGTGAATATTAACCACCTTCTATGTTGAAGTGTTTTGTAAGAGTGTGCAGGCTGGCACAGACAGTGTCTCATGCACTCATGCTACACCATAAGATTATTTGCACTGTGGTTAGATTGTTGTCACTTTTCCTGGTGTTTGTTGTCCATTCTGAGTAGTTTGGCAGCTTTTGGACACTTTTGAAGGTGTCTTCTATGTGTTTGCTGTAGCCTGCCACTGATTCCAATGGGGTTCGACGAACAATTCGATTAACACTCCCCAATTCGCTGAATTGAACCCAATTCAAACACTTAGGTAGTGGCTCATCACTACTCTTTAGGGCTTGGAGGGAAAGAGGAGTAAATACAATGGGGAGATTTGCTTCATGGGGAAGAAAGACGATGTTTAACAGGACGGGAGACCCTGGACAAATTCCAACTGACTGACTCTCACCTGCTGCAATTCACTCAACTGAATTTTCATGTCATGCAAAAATTACTAGATGTTTCCAGGGAATGCAGCAATAATCCATGGGATGACTTAGTTAGCTTGGATGTTGGGGAGATTACTGTTTCGTACATCTATAAAAATCTCAGGCATGACATGTTTACACTGGCACCTGAGCAATTGTTCAAAGCATGGGAAAAGCAAATTACCGTATATACTCGTGTATAAGCTGACCCGTGTATAAGCCAACCCCCTACTTTTGCCCCCAAAACCTGTGAAAACCTATTGACTCGTGTATAAGCCGAGGGTGGACCCCAGCACAGGTATACAGCCCCCAGCAGTGTGGTATACAGGCCCCCCAGTGGTATACAGGCCTCCCCAGTGGTAGTATACAGCAGCTTTCCCAGTGGTAGTATACAGCAGCCTCCCCAGTGGTATATACAGGCCCCAGCAGTATATACAGCAGCCCCAGTAGTATACAGAAGCCTCCCCAGTGGTATATACAGGCCCAAGCAGTATATACAGCAGCCTCCCCAGTGGTATATACAGGCCCCATCAGTATATACAGCAGCCCCAGTGGTATATACAGGCCCCAGCAGTATATACAGCAGCCCCAGTGGTATATACAGGCCCCAGTAGTATATACAGGCCCCAGTGGTGTATACAGGCCCCAGTGGTGTATACAGGCCCCAGCGGTATATACAGCAGCCCCAGTAGTATACAGCAGCCTCCCCAGTGGTGTATACAGGCCCCAGTGGTGTACACAGGGCCCCCCCCTTGCTGCCCACCACCTGTAAAGGAATAGATCATTATACTTATCCCTGTCTTGTCGCCGCCGCCGCTCTCTGACACCGCGCGCTCCTCCGGCTTCAGCCGGCTTCTTCCTGCTTCCTCCTCCGGCGCACAGACAATGACATCATTGCCTGCGCCCGCCGGTCACAGCAGGAAGAAGCCGGAGGAGCGCATGGTGTCAGAGAGTGGCGGCTCGTTTATAAGCCGAGGGGGGGACTTTTCAGCACATTTTTTGTGCTGAAAAACTTGGCTTATACACGAGTATATACGGTACTACATAAGATTTGGAGGAGAAAATCACTAGTGGATAGGTCACACTTAGAAAATATGTCACAGATGAGAGGGAGAGACTCTCAGTTTTGAATTATACATAGGGCAATTCGTGGATTTAATCTACCATCAAATATACAATTCCCTAACAGATTACAATATTGTCCAAAATGTGGCACTGAAAAAGCTGACTTATCCCATGTGCTCTGAAGTTGTGCAGTGGTCGGGTGCTTTTGAGAGCAGACCCTATAAAGTACTCTATTTGGTGGGCTGGTCGAACTAGACCCCCATTGGTGTGGCTGTTCCACTTCCTCAGTGGCGATTCCATGGGTGAAAAATCGACCAGACTATTACATGTTAAAGCCATGGTGGCAAAGAGACTTGAGAGAGTGGTTACTCAAAAAGCTCCCGGAGTTGTCTGAAGTAACACATGAACTAATGACTCACCGTAGCCGGGTTCTGCACGTCGCAGGTGTTGACTCTCCACTGTCACGGAACTGCGCCTGCGGCTGTGGGGCCCGGTGGTCCAGATCAATAGGGGGGATGGCTGAACAGTAGGGGTTAATCGTCTTCGTAACGCCACCTGCGGGTGTTCCGGTGACTTCACCGGCGCTGCTAGGCCTCCGGGGGATGTTAGGCAGCAAGATGGGACGCTCCGCACAGGATGAGCGGGAGTCCCCGGAGCCAGGAGCTGCACAAGATGTTGTGAGGCAGCATAGCCAGGCTGCTGTTAGATCCAGGAATCATACGCAGACACACCAAAGTCTTTTAGGTACCTTTACTGATGGAAAGCAGGTACACTCGGACCGGGATAGTGAAGTTAACTAGAAAAAAAAGGGAGATACAAGAGGCGCAGGTTGTGCCCTATCAAACAGACACTATAGTTCTTACGTGGATTATAAGTGTGTCCACTCACCTTTTATGGTTGAGACCCACAACCAGTTTAAAAGCATAAGGCAGCTGCTGCAAAACCTCCACAAACGCCACAAAACCGCGGGAAATCAGGAGATAAAACTGGAATAAGAGGTTATTACCATCAAAAGTTCTTTATTTCATCACACCAACGCGTTTCGGTCCCGTCCCTGAGGAAGGTGCTGGGACAGCACCGAAACGCGTTGGTGTGATGAAATAAAGAACTTTTGATGGTAATAACCTCTTGTGGATTCCTTGGATAAAGAGCAGCAGCACGGGATAGTGAAGTTGACACTCCTGGAGGTTCACAGCAAGCAGTGTTAGAAAGTACAGAGAAAGGATGCCTAAGACGGTCGGGTGGATGTGGAATCCAGCCGGGCCGGGTAGTATGTTCAATGGAACGTATTTCACCTGGGTAGCTGCACTGAGGGCACTGTAAAAGGGTGATGATAATTCTATCTTCTTCCCTGGGCTCTCGTTGGTAGGTGCGGCAGGTGAACAGGGGGCTAGACTCCCTGCGAAGTATGCTGGTTCTCTGTGGTGGCTATGTAGCTCTCACAGCTTCGGTTCCAGTAACCGGTGAATGAGGGAGAGAGTTATGATCACTCTGGTGTCCCTGAGAGGTGCTGCTCCTTTTCCTCTTACCCCAATTGCAAGGGTCTCCTCACTTACTAGATAGGCTGATTGGGCCGAGTGTGTGTCTGATAAGGTAGAGATTACACACAACCTGCAGCTCTCCTAGCATCTGCACACTCTGGTGTTTCTCCCTCCAAGACCCTATTTATAGGGGGAACTGGCTCAAAGTGACCAGTGGAGCTCCCCCTAGAGGCTCGGGGTGAAACCAGGTGTTCTAAGGTGTTGTAAGTGTTTTGTTTGTGAGTATTGCTGTGCTGTTACTTACTCCATTCATGTCCCAAGGGTTCTGTGGTGCCAAACAGGTACCAGGGTGCCACATTCCCCCTTAGTTAACCTCAGTTCTCCCGACTGAGCAAAAAGTTCTTTTTACAACTTAACCTCTAAGCACTTTATAACAGTGATTTACAGAGTCTGAAAGAAAAATACAAAAATCACTAAAAAGGAAAGGAAGAATATGAAAAAGGTGAAAAGCAGTCCATACGGCACTAGTCCATCTGCCGCAGGCTGGTAAAGGTAAAGTTTTGGTCACACAAGTCCTGTGACAATTGTCCAAAGTTTATGAAAAAGGGAAAAAGGAATAAAGTCCAGACATTTTCAAACTTTATCCATTCCCTATGGGTCTCTCTACTTGGGAGGCCGGTACTAACTTTCTTTACCTTACCAGGCACTTTCTGTCCCCAACTTAATATACTTGGGACAGGGCCCGGTTCCTCCACCCTTCTGTACACTACTTTTTACAGGTTTTGAAAACAGTTTACTATTTATATACACTAACAGGTACTATATTCCACTACATTTTAAACCCATTCTCCATATTTGTTTGGGGGTTGTCCTAATGTACTACGTGTGGATTTGCGTAGTGTGGGTGTTCCAAAAGCTGTTGGTGTAGTGTACGAAGTGGTTCTTTCTCTACTTCTGCTTTGTGTAAGGCCATAGTAAGTGAGTAACCTATCTACTGGACTATCCTCTGTAGGTAGTTGTGTAGTAGTTTGTTCTCTTACTGTGGGACTAGCAGGTTCACCGATTATAGGAATCTCAGGTTCCAAAATAACAGGCTGCATATCTTGCACATGAACTTGTTGAACTTGTTGAGTTGGTTGGTTTTCTACAGGTTGGTAGAAATGCATAACTGGTATGATGTATGCACCATTGCATTGTGGCCAGTCAGCTGGTAAGTATCCAATGTCTGTATAGACTAAATTTTCTTTTTGTTCTTCATCTGTAGTTACAGTAGGGTAACTGGTTACTTGTGGGATTAACTGTGTTAGACATTTCTTCAAATGATCCCTTGATACAGTTGCATAAGTATTTCCATTGTCTTAGCTGATAACGCAAGTTTTGGAATTGTCATACTGTGATGGCATAATTGTGTAGGGTTCAGATTCCCAATTGTCATCCAATTTGTTGTTTTTTCTTTTTAGCACTAAGTCACCTGTTGCAAAGGGTTCTGCTGAGGCGTGCTTGTTGAAGTCTTTTTCTTGTTTGGTTCTGCTAATTTCTAGGTTTCTTCCCACGCTCTCTTGTACTTTTCTGTACTGTTCTTGGCGTTGGCTGACCCAATCTTCATCAGAAGAATCTTCTGTGGGTTCGATGGTTCACATCTGTAAGTCAATAGGTAATTTACCTAGTCTTGCCCGCATCAAGTAAGCAGTTGTGTAGTTGGTTGAACTGACAGGTATGTGGTTGTAGATGTCCACAAGATCTGGAAGTTTCTTCGGCCATTGATTTCTCTCTTCAACTGGTAAGGTTTTGAGCATGTCAATGACAATGTGGTTCATCTTCTCACATAAACCGTTCGTATGGGGATGATAAGGTGTGGTGTGGATCTTTTTACACCCATATAGCCCTAAGAATTCTTGGAACAGAGCTGATTCGAAGGCTGGCCCGTGATCGGTCAAGACTTGGTCTGGATACCCATGGGGGGGACAGAAGTAACTCTGGAACGCTTTGGCTGCTACCTCTGCAGTTAAATCCTTAACTGGAACTACTACCAGGAACCTTGAATAGTGGTCAACAATGGTGAGAGCGTAAGTGTACCCGGTGCGACTTGGGGTAAGCTTCACGTGATCAAGAGCAACTATTTCAAGAGGTTTGGTGGTAACAATTGGCTGCAATGGAGCTTTCTGAGTTAGATGGGTTTTCCTTCGAAGGTGACATGGTCCACAGTTTTTACACCACTTGTCAATTGAGCCTCGCATACCGACCCAGTAGAACCGATCCTTCAGGAGTCTCTCCAGCTTCTTCCATCCAAAGTGTCCGGCATCATCATGGTATGCTTCAAGGATCATTTGGACTTCAGTCTTGGGGACTACAATCTGCCAGATTAGTTCATGTGTTCTGGGGTTTAGGTATATTCTGCATAGTTTGCCCTGGTAGACGAACAACCTCCCCTTCTCTTTCCATAGGCGTTTAGCATTCTGTGAGGCATCAGAGTCCATACTGGCGTGTTCTTGAGTGATCAGCTGTCTTACCAAGCTGACATCTGGATCGTTAGCTTGTACCTCCTTCCAGTCATGGTGGGGTAAAGGGTTCATGGTCCTCTCTACACGTTTCTGGTTCGCCTGATGACACTTTGCTGTTCCTGTATGGTGGAAAGCAGGTAGTTCAATCTCCTCCAGGTCATCTACGTCTTCTCCCTCTTCAGGAAGGTTAGGCATTCTGGACAGGGCATCAGCGTTGCCGTTCTTGTGACCTGCCCGGTACTTTACGGTGAAATGATAGTTTGAGAGTCTTGCTACCCAATGCTGTTCTAGGGCTCCCAGCTTTGCAGTCTCTAAATGGGTTAGAGGGTTGTTATCAGTGAAAGCTGTGAACGGGGCAGATGGCAGGTAATGCTTGAAACGCTCTGTGATTGCCCAGACCAGGGCCAGGAACTCTAGCTTGAACGAGCTGTAGTTCTCCGGGTTCCTTTCCGTGGGACGGAGCTTTCTGCTGGCGTAGGCTATCACCTTTTCCTTTCCCTGCTGGCGTTGAGCTAGGACTGCTCCTAAACCTTCATTACTTGCATCAGTGTACAATAAAAACGGGAGGTTATCATCAGGGTAGGTCAGGATCTCTTCTCCTGTTAAAGCATCTTTCAGCTTCTGGAAGGATTGTTCCTGTTCTGGCCCCCAGTGGAACGGGGGTCCCCTGATTTTGCCGTTTTTGGATTGACCTACTAAGAGATCTTGCATAGGTGCTGCTATCTTGGTATAGCCTTTGATGAATCGTCGGTAGTACCCGACCAGTCCTAGAAACTGACGTACCTTTTTGTGAGTAGTTGGTGCTGGCCAGTCCTTGATGACTGTTACTTTATCTGGATCCGGTGCTACGCCTTCGGCACTAACCACATGTCTGTACCTTTCTTTGATAGGTGCACGATTGCCTGTGGGGATATGGTGTTGTACCCCTTTAATCCTCCCAAAGTCAAGTGGGTGTTTGCTGAACACTTGGTCATACTCCCGAACTACCCTGTATACTCGATTTTTCTGGTGAGTAGGAGTATTGTCAGTTCCTACACTGAGCTCCTGACACCATTTCTCTAACTGATCTTTGGAGTGAGTGGGTTCATCAGTGACTGTTTGGGAAGAGGATTTTACATCAATTACAGCATCATCTTTAATCTGGTACAATTTTGCGACAGTTGCATATCTAGGCACTCTGACTTCGTCATCACCATAATTCAATATGCGTACGGGGACTCTCCCTTTTCTCACATCGACCAACCCTCTGGCTGTCAAGAGCGTAGGACTACTATCAGACATTACAGGTTCTACTACAGCTTGGTAGTCCTGCCCTCTGAGGCCTATGGCTGCTCGACACCAGATCATCATTTCACTTCTGGGTGGTACCACAATTGGAATGGGATCTGTGACCCGTACTCTGCCAATTTCACCATTAGACTATGTTACCTGTTGTTGATAAACCAGAGCTCGGATCTGCTTTTGGATAGCTCTCTTCTCCTGGGTCTACCAGCTTCAACACTCTGTTGGAGTAAAAACAACACTTCATCGATGCATTTAACCATAACATTAGTACCCAGTATCACATAGGGATCTTTGTTGTTTTGCTTATCCTGAACCACTAAGATACCCTGGTTCTTCAGCTGCACCCTCCCCACCTTTACTGTAGCTTCCCATTGTCCCTCTATTGTAACTAATATACCATTAGTGGCTTCAATGTTCAGATCAGGGTTAGGGGGTTCCAGCTTAACATCTGGCCAGAACCGCTTGTAAAGGATACTCGGGATGGTTGTCGCCTGGGATCCAGTGTCTATCAAGGCAGATGTAGCGATGCCATTGATGACAATTGGTAGATATGGACAGTCTCCTACATACTTGTGTTCCCAGCTGGTCGTTGGGCCTGGACAGTCTACTCCTGGGGTTGGCCCTTCTCGCCCAGGGGTTGCCCATTTAAAGGACGGGATTGTTGAGTACGTCCTCCTAAGTCATTCTGCTTACTGGTGCGGCGTCGGTCAGGACTGCAGCGGTCTGCAGGTTCTCCTCGCGGCGGCGGCGGTGTCTTCCTCTTCATCCACGGGACGTCGTCAGGGCTGTCGGCGAGCTGAATCTTGTCTGATGACCTTGTATCTGTCTTGGGTTCTTCTCCCAGCTTGTAGCTTGGCCATGTCCTTCACCATCTGCTCTACATTAGCACACAGTTGTTCTAACCGGTCAGGTGTTGTAGTCTGTGCACTAGACTGAACTGCAGGGATTGGAGATGCTGCTGCCGGCACGGAAGGGGTGTCAGTATGCTGCTGTTGCAAAGCGGGATCGGGCACTGCGGCGAGCCGCTGTCCCCACACTGTTAAGTCTCTCAAAGTGTCAAACTCTGCGCCAGGATTTTGTATGGACCACCAGCTTGCTTGCTTTCTATCCTCAGTCTAAGGCCCACAATAAATTGTCCAATCAACGCTTTGTTCTCATCTCTGACACCATCAGGATCGACTTGTTTTAACAGTCTTAGTGCTTCTTGCAAGCGCAGAGAATAATCTAGGACACTTTCTTGTGCCCCTTGGTTACAATGATAGAATGACAGTCTTAATTCAGCCTCAGTATGGCGTTCAAAAACCCGGGTTAACTTAGCGAATATCTGCTCCACAGACTCCTGAGTTTCTACAGACCAGTTGCGGCTCTGCAGCTCGGCTACGCCTGTTAACTGTCCCATAATAACTGAAGCTCTCTGCTTACCGGTCATAGCGTACATGTCCAGTGTTTGGCATATCTTCCTCTGGAATGTCTCCAAGGTGCTGGGTGTACCGCTGTATTTAGGTAACCAGGTCGCATTCGGAACGTAAGGCAGGGATATCGGCATAATCGGAGCGGATTGCTGTGGCATACCGCCGGCTTGTTGCTGTCCATCAAGAGGTATATTTGGCGGTTGTTGCGGGGGTACCGCGTTGTTAGGGCCTGGAATACTCATCGTCGCTCCCCCTTAGTTAAGCGCGGCCAGCCCTTTCGGTTTAAACGGAAGTGTCGGCCTCGTGGTGAGGAGTGAGGCACCACAGGAGTTTCCGGTTCCTGCTGCGTACAGGGGAAGTCGTCAGAGCATGGGGGGGGCCAATCTTCGCGCCCTTTGCACAGTCACGCCCCTTCTTTTCCCGCCTTTCGTGCAGCAATGGTGGTTCAAATTTACAGTTCGGTATATACAATCATTCAAATAGCAAATAATACCCTTTAAGGAACGGGCCTGCTCGTATCCTGTTTGTGATGCCAAATTCTAACTTGGAGGCCGTCTTACCCCCCCAGGTGTGCGTTGAGGAGGTAAACCAGGGGGTCCAAATCTACATCAGCAAAATGAACCTTCAAAATTAGGTTTTTGACAGAGGACCAAAAAGAATGCAATTTGGTATATTACCAGAAGATATGAAACACCATACCTACTGTACATCAGAGCTGCATCACCAACACATGTCCGGGAGAAGAGGGTTTATCCCATGGAGAAACACAGGGGTATGATACCATTGCATCAATAGTTTATATTTATTTTCTTTGTACAATGTACAAATAGACACCAGAATTAGGCTTACAGAAGATGATTTATAAACCAATTAATCACCCCTCTAAATCATGGAAAATGTGCTCACCCATAAACATTAAACAATCAGAAAAAAGCAAGGTGATTTTTGCAATAAAAAAATCAAAATTTATTAAAGAAGCTTAAAATTTGAACAAAATCAATAATGTATATAGAATTTACAATAATAAGTGAGTTTTTAATCAAGAAATACACTAAAAGAATTAAATAACAACAAGAATTCCATTACATGAAAGAACTCTGTTACCCCATGACACACCCTAAACACTAGAAGTGATCTTTAATTCTTGCTTCTTTAATAAATTTTAATGTACAAATAAACGTCTTGCTTGCCCTCTCCCATATGGATTGCCACATTTGGTGAGTGATCTGTCGGCCCAGCATAGCCTCCCATTTTCTCATGTAGGGTAAGCCCTCTCCAGAGTTCCCTTCGGCGAATGTAAGCAGCCGGTATAATTACGATATTAAACCCTTGGTATCTGTGTCCCTTTTACATATCCTTTCAAATTCCTTCCGGGCCACCACCCCAGATAGGCCATACAAGGAGGCCATAAAAATCTTAATTTGAAGGTATTGGTAAAATTCCCTCTTAGACAGGGGAGGAAGCACTTTCAGTACTTCAAATGGTTGGATCTGCATGGATCATCCGTCGATGATGTCAGCAAACCGGAAGAGGCCAGCGGACAACCATGCCCAGACCATAGCCGGTTCCATCCCACTGGGCAACAGAGGGTGGTATAGAAAGGATACCATCGGCGAGCGCGGAGAGGCCAGCGAGAATCTCTTTTGACAATGGCTCCAGACATCTCTAGTAAGTTGCATGGGACCCAATAAAGGGACCGATGGGCCCGTCTGAGCCTAAGGCCATATCAAGGAGTTTGGATGAACAGGAGCCAGCCAAAGTTTCTAAATTTCAGTCCACTTATTAAAGGCCCAAAGTGAGGACCACGACGGAATTCTGCGGAGGTGAGGAGCCCAATAATACCTAGTAATGGACCGAAAGGCCGCCCTGAAGCCTGTGGGCTGTCATAACTGCCTTGGCTATTCTGTGACGTTTGTTACACCACATAAATTTCATAATGGCCGCCTGGAGGGACCTGAGTTCTCCCATCAGGACAAGTGGTCGGAGGCCCCTTCCACCCCACTCCCCTACCACATCATCATATTGACTGGCCCGGATTAACTGTGGAGGGGGACCTGGATCCCTCCTCTCATTAATCATCTTTGCTGCCCGGGAAGGCCAGGGGAGTTCACAGGGCTCGGGCTGGCACTACGGCCCTGCGGCACGGTGGTGGTTGGGTCCCCCTCCTCTCCCATTCCAGCTCTGCTGCTAAGACCCTCCTGGGACAGACGGAGGGGGCTGGAGCCCTGCACGGGGGGGGGGGGGGGGGAGAGGATACCTCTGCATTGCCCTGCTCATGGCAGGATTTATTAAATCGTATACCCTCTAAAGGAGACTTTAATATACTAATCACTGAGGTGAAGGATACATGTCGGGCTGAAATTGCTAGTGTCCAACAGGCTATTCAACATCTCTCCGGCTGGATGGATTCCTTAGAGCAGGGGTGGGGAACCTCAGGCCCCAGGGCCAAATGACTTTTTTGCGGACCCCGGGCAGATTCCTGAGGACTGGAGTGCTTAGGCTGGTAGTCACATTTTGCCGATTATCTGCCCTTTAAATCCAGCTCTCCAGTGATCTCTATGCCCCAGCATTGGCCAGCCTCTCCTGTGATGTTAAGGGGTCTAGCAAGCCTGGATAAGCAGTTGAGAAGCAACTTGACCAATATCACTCACACCAAATAGAAGCAGCCCCAGCCACCACAGTAGCGGTGAGTTGATTGTTTAACCAAATATAGCTTGTAATTTTCAAGTTGATAATTTTGAACGGCCCCCGAAGAATTGTAGAAATTCCAAATGGCCCTCAGCAGAAAAATGGTTCCCCTTCCCTGCCTTAGAGGATGAGCACGATACTACCAGCAATATTAGGGAGCATGGGATCCCTGAGGCAGATGGGCATGAATCCACTAAAACGATCCTACAATCAATCTTCAATTCGGTGTTAGGCGACTTCCCCCCACCTCCCCGATCCAGATCAAGCTCGAAAGGGCACACAGAGCTCTACAGCCAAAGAGCTCCTCTAAGCAACCTAGGGATATGATTTGTTGCCTACACCATTTTGAGTTAAAGCGGCTGCCAGAAATAGCAGCAGAAACAAACTCACAGGTGTCTCTGTGTTTTGTAAAGAATGAACATTTCCAAAACGAGAGACAGATGTAAAAACGCAGAAAATCTGCAGCTAAAAATGCAGGAAAATTGCGGCAAATCCACAGACAAAAACACAGCAAATCTCCTGCCAGTGAATCTGCAGAGTCGACATTTTGCTGCCTTTTTGCAAAACCAAAAATTAACATGTCTGGACATAGCTTTAGATTACATCTGATCGGAGGGGGGCGCACAGCAAAGGAACGCTTGTAATCAGCCAAATGTCAAGGTGCCCTTCTAACATGTAACAACTGTATGAAAACCCTTTAAGAAATGAAACGCTCTAAAACAAACCCGTCTTTGTTGCTTCTGTAACCACAACACGACTCTTAGTTCTTCATCTGCTTTTGAAAATGAGACATGCCCTGGTTGCTGTGAAGAACAGCTTTTGGTTTGTTTATACAATAGTCAGCAGATCATCACATTTTAAAAACTACTAGTAGCAAGATTAACAAGACACTGACTAGTTACCAATTCTCACTCAGATAAAGGTCTGAGATGGAAAAGTGTCAAACAGACCCTCAACAGGGCCAGTGGCGCAATGGATAACGCGTCTGACTACGGATCAGAAGATTCTAGGTTCGACTCCTGGCTGGCTCGAAAACTTTTTTTTTTAATTTAAACTTTGTAAAATCACAATATATATTCTATATTAAACATAGAAAAACAAAACTGTACTAAAAAGGTATCATTAATAGCACCATTGTAATATGATCCAGTACTACATAGGAAAGTTTGATGCCACCCAGAGTATATGTGGTTAACAAGCAGAAGCTTGGTGTCATTTCGCCCATTGTGCCAAGCAACGATTGGATGAAATAAGTTATTTCCCCTAATGTATGTACATAGTTCTGTTGAAGAAGTAATATAAATAAGTTACTTTGTTCCTCCTACAAGCTTTATATCCCTGTGCCTCCTCTCTACCCCCTGCACCCTCCACAATGCTCCCTCAGCCCTAATAGGACAGCACACTCTTCAATGCCTTCCAGATCAGCTTCCAACTAGAAATAATGATCGAATAAAGAGAGAGAATGTCCAAGAGCTCAGTCTGTTTTCCCGGACAATTATAACCTGCTTTTTTTTTTTTACAGTCGGTCCTGGACCCCAACAGAAGACTGATGAGATGGGATTATCAGCCATACAAGAGTAGAATTACATGGCACTATATGTGCTCTTCAGTTAAAGCCCCCTTTGTTTGGAGTTTCTCTTAACATTTGTACATGTAGGAGGGTTATTCGTGTAGAGATCAGTGTATTCTACAGGTATTTTCCCTTTAACATATTTCTATTTACTAATATAAAAGGGTAGCTTCTATTCTTTCAAAGGCTTAATTCCGAATTTAAAGAGAACCTGTCACAAGACTGATGCTCCTCAAACAGCAGACTCCATCATGTGCGTATTACTCATAGTCCTCACTCACACAAGCGGATACATCGGACCACTGCAATGTGAACAAATCTTGGACTATTGTTAGTCAATGAGGCAGAGCAGAGGTGGGATTTTTTTTCTCACCTGTATTCAGGTTGAGAAAAAGCTTGCAACATGCTGCAAGTGGACATGTAAATCGGAGGGGATGAACCAATGGAAGTCTATGGGTGCGAGAAAAAAAGGGACGGCACATGTACCACCTGTATGCTGTCCACTTTTTCCAGATCTATTACCACTCTGTAGCACAGAACACTGTAAATGGTCCTGTAAATGATTGTAGAATAGTAGCTGTTGAGAAAAAAAGCATTATATACGGAGAGCATACGGATCCTAGGTGAGGGGGGAAGGGGATAAAAAAAATCGCACACTCACATAGCACTAACATGACAAATGGAATACCAAACGGATTGCACTCATCCTGCTCTCCTCGATGAAAATCAGTTACATTTTTCATGCAATCATGTGACCCCGACCTTACAGTGAATCTGTCACTGTTTTTGCTATCATGTCATGAGAGCGGTATGATGTAGAAGCATAGAACCTATTTCAAGTGATGTATTGCTTACTGGGCTACTTGCTGCAGTTTTGATAAAATCACAATTTCATCTGCTGGAAATCTACCAATTCTCTATAACTTTGCTCATACCACTGATTGACGACTGTACACATTATGCATGGGCAGAAAAGTGGCAGCGAGTGGTGTATGTGTGTGTTGGGAGGGGTGGGGGAAGGGTATGCAGAAAAAAATGACTAATTATTAATAATCTTTTGCCAATAAACCTGATTCTATCTAAACTACAGCAAGCAACTAAGTGACACATTACTGGAATCAGAGTCTCTAAACTCTACATTATGCTGCTCTCAGATTAAGAGGCAAACAACTAGATACAGATTCCCTTTAAATGCTACTGTATTTCAGAGAAAACAATGTAAAACAGGCAAAAACTAAATGACAATTTGCAGAGGTAAGTCCCTGCCGACTTCATGTTGCCAACCAATGTAGATAGGCTTGTCCTATACACACATAGGGAAAGATGTGCTAGATGTCACAGTGTAGTGAGAATGCTGATGAGGGAATGGCAGTTATGGGCAGGGTGACCAGGGAAGACTAGTCTGACCCTAGTCTACAAACCCTGAATGGCCCTGATCCCGAAGGTATCTCTAAAGGTGAGAAGGTTCGGACCTCCAGCCTCTCCATAAAACTCCTCCACCAGCCCTGCGCTATTCCCCCCTCACCTTCCTCCACAGAACTGGGATACAGCAACTCCAAAGGAAAGGACTTCAGCAACACAAACACAAAGGTCAGCACAGCACGGCTTCCAGGCATAGAGTGAAACTATCAGCAGCACCACCTGGTGGAAGGAGAGGCTACTTAAAGGCTAAAGGAAGGGGAGTTCAGGTGAGTCACACATTAACCCTTCAACCAGCAGCTGAACCTCATAGTGAATGCAGTTCTGGAGCACAACACAGGAGGCCAGGACCTTCACAGCTATCAGCCATGCAGCACTTAAAGACAAACATACACAGCAGCATCCAGCGAAGTCAGTGCCAACTAAGCGCGTCACACTAGTCTAGTTTAATAGCAGGAGATGCCAGTGGGGGATAAACCTTTTGGACTATTCATTTCATCCTCAGGCCTATGGCCAACTATATTTTTCTCTGAGATACAGTTCTAAATAAAAAAAGACACGTTTATAATGTAGGAACTGATCTTTGATTTACAATGCTCATGGTACCGGCTCGTGGTTGCAAAATAACACAACAATCCATATTTAAACAGTAGTTTAATGTATTAAAACATTACAAAAACATAGAAAATGTATGTACAAAAGTAAAAAAAATATATGTACAAAAACTACAGTTACTGCATAGTCAGGAAACATCTATAAAATTCATGATAAACTGCAGATTATTTTAGCGTTATTTGCAAAGTGGAATTTCAATTGAATGTCCATGTACAAACTGGAGGTAGCCAATGTGTTACTTAAAACATAATTTAAGGTAATACATTAAAACTCCACTACAGCAGGTTTTTTTTTTTTTGGTGCCTAGAGTGGCGCTTAAAATCTAAACCCCTGCCCCCGGTCATATACTCTCTTTCCAGTGACTTCACCTCTTACAGACACTGATCCAGTCCCGTTCTGACTGTCTGGAAGTCAGAAGTTACGTTGCAAGAGCTCAATACAGCTCTATGAGAGCCAGAACAAGGCTGGAATGATGCCAAAACCCGACTCCTATAGAGATTTATTGAGCTGTGATCTCAGGTGCGCTCTGTGAAACACTGCCGCTATCGGCAGGTCACAAATCTCAGCAGACTGACCGGAGCACCGCTGGATAAAATTGAAGGTGCGACATGTACATGGATCAGGGGACTCAGATTTAAACCACTACTATAGCGGTGCAAAAAAAAAAAAATGCTGGAGTGGTGCTTTAACCAACAAATAGTAAGGAATTGTGGTAATAAGGCACGGTCTTAAATACAAAAATATAATTACCCAAAAATAAAAATAAACTGTCTGTCTCAGCAGTAGAAAACACAGACAAAACATTTAAGTTATACTGTATTGTGGTATTTAGGTACTAAGTGAAGAAGTGAACTACCTGCAGCTACCCTAGAAATTCAGTTCAGTTACAAGCAGTAATCTAGAGTAAGGCTACCTTCACATTTGCGTTCCCCTCCGCAGCGTTCTGCGGAGGGGAGCCGCAATGTGAGCGCAGCACAGCAAGCCCCTATCTTTATAATGGGAGCGCACGGTGCTGCGTATGACCGTGCGCACCCATTCACTCCCATATGTGATCTGTGCGCAGGCGGACGCCTGTGCACAAATCACCCAGTCTCGGCCGCACCAGAAATGCAACATGTCGCGTTCATGGTGCGGACGAGACTGGGTGATTTGTGCGCAGGCGTCCGCCTGCGCACAGATCACATATGGGAGTGACTGGGTGCGCACGGTCATACGCAGCAGCACCGTGCGCTCCCATTATAAAGATAGGGGCTTGCGGTGCTGCGCTCACATTGCGGATCCCCTCCTCAGAACGCTGCGGAGGGGAACGCAAATGTGAAGGCACCCTAAGCTCTCTTTCACACAGCAGTAAAAAGGCACGTTTTAGGGCCACGTTATTGAAAAATTCTGCGATCCTTCATGGTCCCAATGAATAGACATCAGCAGACTAGGGTGAGACACCATGAGAAGCCCAAGTATTTCCCTGTATTACCTTCCAGGAGGTAGTACTTGTTCTTTAAAGTAAAAATATAGATCGTTCTTAAATGTAGTCTATATTTTGATGATGCGCTATTGTAGTGGCTCTTGTGTAGTGTAGACTTGCTCCTGCTGTTACTGATGCTAAAACCCACAGCATGTTGTCCTCCAATGGCAGAGATACCACCCTGCAGCTATTGGTAAAACCATATATACAAAAGAGGACAAGTCAGCTCATCATCATCAGTCAGAGACTCAAACAGTCATAATAGAAGAGAAAGGGATCCAGCTCAACTGACAAAATGTTCAGTTTTATTGATGTGGTTATAACGTTGTTACATCTGATTTTTGTCCATTAAAAAAATCATCAATGCGTTTTGGGTGCGCACTGCAGCTTTACTCTCGAGTTAAGGTGCAGCATACACTAGAAACGCATTGATGTTTTTGTTAATGGACAACATGTGGATGTAACTGTTTTAATTTCCCCACCAATAAAGCTGAAGATTGTATCTGTAGAGCTGGATACCTTCCTACTATACTAAAAGCATAGATAATCTACTGTACGGGCACCAACCAGTGCATTTCCTGTAATAGAAGTCCAAAAAAATCACATTGTTACACAACACAAACCATATCCTTGAGGAAGGATAGCAGATTTGATACTAAGCAGGGAGTGTGTGTAGTAAAAACATCCAAAGAAAAAAATTCAAAAATTAGCAAATACACCAAAACGAGTAAATAAATAGCAAAGTGCATGTAGATAAAATAGGGTACTTTGTTAACATGATTTTGTTAAAAAAAAAAAAAAAACAAAAAAAAAAAACAAAACAAAACAAAAAACATAATAGCCATTCCATTACATCAAGGTGACTCTTATTGCTAAGTACCCCATCTTACCGAAATTAACATTTATTTACTTATTTTAGGGTATTTGCTCATTGTTGCCTTTTTCTTGGGTGTTGCTGTTTAATGGCCAGTGTGAACATGCTCCTACACATTGCATGCATACAAGTTTGTATTCCAAATAATACTTAATGAGAAAACCAAAAGAAATTAAGCGCTACATCACACTTCATAGCTCTGTACACTATCACCACTGCTGGCAAGTGAAAGTACATTGGTACAGGTCTAAAGTGGGTTTTTCCGAACATCAATCATCTCGACATTAGACATGAAGGGCATGACACTTATGTTACATCTACGAACTTCTCTGCGAGATTTAGCATGGTACATAATAGGTCTCTGATAAACACCTTCACTTGGATGTACCAATCTGGAGTTAGGGGTGTCAATCACAGTTTCTCGATTCCGGAGATCCTCTGCACCAGCTTGTTCTTCAGAGGGCAGAGAGGATCGTCTCCAAGTGGGAGGTAACGGGACATGTATCAAATCCTCCCTAGGCCTCAGGTTTCGTTCAGGAGCAGGAGGCTGATTATTTGTATCGATATTAATATTCATTTGCTCTTCTCCGGAACCAATTAAGGGGACAGTGCCACTAGGAAGAACTCGTCCATCTCCTACAGTCACTAGAGAAAACAACCACATATGATGAGCGAGTGTGATATTAACATCAAATGTCTCATTAAGCTTCAAGAATTCACTTACTTTTCCCATGAGTTCCTTGAGGATTAGGAAGAGGAAAAGCCATTTTGTTTAGTCTTTGACTCAGCTCCTGCTGTGCCCACATATACCAGCCAAGCTCCTTTTCAAGCATCTGTATTCTACCTTCATATTGTCTCTGGCTTCCAGCTAGTCCCTCACCCATTTGATCTGCAAAGGTACAATTAAAAGGATTATACACTGCTCAAAAAAATAAAGTGAACACTAAAATACCACATCCTAGGTCTTAATGAATAAAACGTTCCGTTGCAAATCTTTATTCATTACATAGTGTAATGTGTTGAGAACAATAAAACAAAGATGATCAATGTAAATCAAAATGAATATCCCATGGAGGTCTGGATTTGGAATGATACTCAAAATCAAAGTAGAAAATTCAATTACAGGCTGATCCAACTTTAGTGGAAATGCCTCCAGACAAGGAAATGAGGCTCAGTAGTGTGTGGCCTCCACGTGACTGTATGACCTCCCTACTAAGCTTGGACATGCTCCTGATAAGGCACCGAATGTTCTCCTGAGGAATCTCCTCCCAGACCTGGATTAAAGCATCAGCTCAAATTCTGGAAGTCTGTGCTGCAATGTGGTATTGGTAGATGGAACGAGACATGATGTCCCAGATGTGCTGCATTGGATTCAAATCTGGGGAACAAGCAGGCCAATCCAAAGCACTCATGTCTTCATCATGCAGGAACACCTAACACATTTCAGCCACATGAGGCATAGCATTGTCAAGCAAAGGAACCCAGGGCCCACTACACCTGCATATGGTATCACAATGGGTCTGCGAATCTCATCCTGGTACTTAATAGTAGTCAGGGTGCCTCTGGCTAGCACATGTAGGGCTGCGCGGCCCTCCAAAGAAATGCCTCACCACACCATTACATGAGGCCTAGCATTTTCAAGCATCAGAGGAAGAACCCAGGGTCCACTACACCTGCATATGGTCTCACAATGGGTCTGCAGATCTTATCCTGGTACCTAATGGTAGGCTGCGTACCTCTGCTTAGCAAATGGAGGGTTGTGCAGCCCTCCAAAGAAATTCCCCCCACACAATTACTGACCTACTGCCAAACGGTTCATGCTGGAGGATGTTGCAGGTAGCAGAACATTCTCCATGGTGTCTCCAAATTCTGTCATGTCTATCACATGTCCTCAGTGTGAACCTGCTCTCTTCTGTGAAGAGCACATGGCGCCAATGTCAAAACTGCCAATCTTTGAGTTCTCTGGCAAATGTCAATTGCCCTGCAGGGTGTTGGGCTGTAAGCACGTTGGGCCGTCATACTACCCTCATGGAGTCTGTTTCTGACAGTTTGAGCAGACACATGGATATTAGTTGCCTGCAGGAGATCATTCCTCCACATCTCCTGGTATTTGCTCCATGCTCTGGATACTGACTGCGCTGACAGACAGAGCTACCCTTCTTGCCACAGCTCGCAATGATGTGCCATCCTTGATGAGCTGCACTACCTGAGCAACTTCTGGGGGTTGCAGACTGCCTAATGCTATTTCTAGGGGGGAGCAAATAACAAAATGCAAAAGTGACCAAAACAACAGCCAAAAAGGATGAGAACAGAGAAATTATCTGTGGTCACCACCTGCAGAGCCGCTCCTTTATACGGGTGTCTTTCCAATTACCTATCATTTCTACCTGTTGTCTGTTCTATTTGCACAACAGCAGGAAAAGTTGATTCACAATCAGTGTTGCTTCATAACTGGACAAGTTGATTTCACAAGACGTGTGATTGACTTGGAGTTACAATGTGTTGTTTAAGTGTTCCCTTTATTTTTTGAGTAGTGTATATATATATAATCTTATGTTAGACAAGAAGCATATTGAAACACGTAAGCATAAAAAAATTCTGATGCATAAAAATGTCACTTTTTTACATAATGTACATCATCATCCTCGTTATTCAAGCACAAATCCAGAAAATTACACTACAATCCCTGTGTGATCTAGGAAACTCAAATCAGCAGGGTCCTTACAATGGATTTACCTATGTCAATGTATGTTACTGTAAAAAGGAAGTGGTTAAGACTTAGCTGTTTTCTCTCTAACAAAATTGATGAAGAGGTTGTCTCAATCCAGACATCTACTCTGATTCTTTAAAATCTCACAAGGAACCATCCAATTAATATATTTGTAATTATTATTTTTTGTTTAACTTCAACATGTTGGCAAACAAATCATTAGATATTTGGACAATAAAGTAATTGTCCAGCTAATACAAACCAGGATCCTATCCAGTGGAGGTGATAACTTCCTGATCAGTTGGGTTTCCACCGTTAGAACACACACAGATTGGTAGATTGGAGAATTTTTATCTCCAATGAGGAACTTTTATCCCAGTTTTAACATGGCAGGTCGCACACCCATCTGCAGCTCCATTCATTCTCTATGAGCTTGCTGTAAAACATGGAGTGTAGTGCTTGGCAGCCCCTTAAGTAATGGAAAGATCTGCAGTCAATTAGGAGCTCTGCAGCTCCATTCTAATAGATATAAGCGTTGCTATATTCTGCAGATCGGTCCATACCCATCTACAAGTTAGCATCAATCTTGAAAATAGGTGGTAACTTGCATTTATCGGACAAAACCTTTAATCATATAAACTACATAACGTGTTTCATATTCAGGTCCTATTTTACCATTATAGTAATCACTAGCCTCACCAATGTTATTTAGTAACCGAGGTACAAATGTTTGCACAATTGTATGAGGTTAATGTAGTCAAAATCCAGGAACTCTTGCAATATAATCACAATGACATAAGTTCATAAAGACAAAAAAAAAACCTGTACTACGCAATGGCCAGGACATGTTCACCTTGACACTGTTTCAGCAGGAGTTGTATGTTGCGCTCATGCTCCTTTTGCTGCAAGGTGAGCTGGCGATCCATTTCTAGGCGTTGTCGTTCCAATGCAACCTCAAGCCAGTACACCAGGCGCTGCTGCTCCTCCAGCTTCATTTCCAGCTCTGAGAAAGAAATCTGTAACTTGTGCTCCTCTTCTCGAAGCGTAACTACCTGTAGAAAACACAATGTAACCAAGAAGGGCACATCAATGTTGATTACTGCTATTTTCTTAAAACAAGGGAATGTGCACATTGTCTTATTTTCCCGCCTGAAAAAGCACTAAAATGAATAAACATATGCTTAGCAATGCAAAAACGACTCGCTGTTCATATGTCCAGTCTTTGGAACTTCTTTTAAAGGGGTTGTCTAGGTTTTTTGGATTATTTCTATGTGTATCCAGGCTGAAAAATGTTGATAGTTTGGAATATACATCTTGTCAACATTTTGCACAGTTACCCAGATATCACCTGTTTGCGGCAGCCAGAGAACGTCCAGGAGGCATGTTTGTGTTGGAGCCTGCATGGAAATGGAGAACTGGACGTTACGCTCAGATTCCTCCAAACACGCCTCCTCCCCAGTCTAAAGTTTGACCGGCCACCCTCAGTCTGCTACAGGCCCTCCCCAGTCCCCAGCCCCATTGCACACAACGGCCCCCTGCTCCACTGACACAATGTGCCAAATCTGCAGCTGTGAAGTAGATTCGGTATGCTGTGTCAGTGAAGCAGGGGACCACTGCCTGCAATATAGTATGTGCGCTCAACTTGTGGCATAGAGGGGGGAACAGAGCCAGTGGCTGCGGTATAGAGAGGACCGGCTTCACCAGCTCTGGGCCCCGCTCTATGGTACAGGAGGTATAGAGAGGAACAGCATCGGCACACCACTGTGCACACTGTCCACTGACCGGTAAAAAAGCCAAGAAGCCAGCGCTGCCTATGGTTAGCACGCAATACAAAAAGTGCATGTGCACATAATTTCTAACTGTACTTTAAACTGAGACATTTGGCAAACAATTGATCAATTCTTTGAGCTACCCCACCACGTCATGGCATTCTCAGATGGGGCAGTCTTACACAACATTTTTTAATACGCTGTGCCATTACGGCCTCCTGAATGCATTAAAAGCAGAACCATATCAAATGCACACGTACCTGAAGCATTACTGAACCACTCCCATGGCGCCAGAAAAGCAGCGCAGATAAAGGCAGACCAGGTCCAGACATGACATCCGGACATTATCAGATCTGACCCCCACACTGCCCAACCAGCAACCATGGATGAGGGTAGAACAGGCCCAAACACATGTGCTTGTGTTCGAGACTCCTAACCGAGGCTCCACAGACTTATTTGCATATTCATAATTCCCAGGAGGCAATGCGCCTAGGAATTCACTGTGTTGAGTGCTTTAGCCAGCTGCCCGCAGTGTTTTCTTGGACTGGTCTCCCTGAGATCAGTGAATACTTTGTGATGTTGGTCTACTAGGCCTTGCTTCCACCTAGCCAGAATCCTACTCCACACTGATGAGGGGCAACACCCCGAAACAGCTGTCTGTGGATGGATACCTGGTCTTGGTATTCCCTTGTCATATCTCTAAGCTTGTAAAAGAGCTGGATATTGACTAAAAGGGCCACTTAACATGGTGGTTATGGTGTTCTCCACAAGGAGCCACCCCTTGACTGGGTCCTTCCCTGGAAGGATATCTGGCTAGTCCTGTGTTCGAGACTCCTAACCGAGGCTCCACAGACTTATTTGCATATTCATAATTCCCAGGAGGCAATGCGCCTAGGAATTCACTGTGTTGAGCGCTTTAGCCAGCTGCCTGCAGTGTTTTCTTGGACTGGTCTCCCTGAGATCAGTGAATACTTTGTGATGTTGGTCTACTAGGCCTTACTTCCACCTAGCCAGAATCCTACTCCACACTGATGAGGGGCAACACCCCGAAACAGCTGTCTGTGGGATGGATACCTGGTCTTGTTATTCCCTTGTCATATCTCTAAGCTTGTAAAAGAGCTGGATAACACTTAACATGGTGGTTATGGTGTTCTCCGCAAGGAGCCACCCCTTGACTGGGTCCTTCCCTGGAAGGATATCTGGCTAGTCCTGTGTTCGAGACTCCTAACCGAGGCTCCACAGACTTATTTGCATATTCAAGAGAGAAAAAATGATTTTTAATGTTAAAGGGGTTTTCCCACGAATAAAGTTCATTTTAATCAATAAATCTTGAAATAGAAGTATTTTTGTGTACTCACCGAAAAATCTTTTTCTCTGAGACTTCATTGGGGGACACAGACCATGGCTATTACGCTGCTGTCTGTCATTAGGAGGCTGACACTAAGGTGGCGAGAAAAAGTTAGCCCATCCTCTGCAGCATACACCCTCATGCTAATTCAAGCTGAAGCCAGTTTGGTGACCAAGCAGTAGGGGGATAAAAACACACAATCTATTACAGTATAAAAAGTATGCAAAACTCAATAAGAGAACACAATGTAACTCGACGTATTCTCTAGAGGATGACATAGGGTTGGATGCTGTGTCCCCCAATGAAGTCTCAGAGAAAAAGTTTTTTCGGGGAGTAGACAAAAATCCTTCTTTCTCTCTTGCCTTCATTGGGGGTCACAGATCATGGGTCGTCCCAAAGCAGTCCCTGGGTGGGGTACAAGGAACAAAAGGAAAACACACACTGAATATAGGAAATATTAACTGCAAACTTTTGAACAACTAGTAAAAAAAAAAAAAGTGAGACTGTAGTAACCTCTGTCACAGGTGAGTGACCGCTGCCTGCAGGATCTTTTATCCCAGGAAAGTGTCCGCTGATGCCAGAGTATGGACTCTAATGTTTTGAGAAGGTGTGTAGGCTGGGCCAAGTTGCAGCCTTAAACACCTGAAGAGCTGCCGCCTGGTGTTTGATAGCCCAGGAGGCACCCACTGCCCTTGTGGAGTGCGCCTTGAGGCCCTGTGGGGCTGCTCTTCCCTTGCGTTTGTAGGATTCATGAATTTCCGATCTAATCCAACGAGCAATTGTAGACTTAGAGGCCGGAATGTCCTTTCTATGCCCTTCAAGGATGACAAAGAGTGTGTTCGTCTTCCTGAATGGAGCGGTACGAGAAACGTACCAATGCAGAACCCTGACAAGATCCAATGAATGTAGGGAAATCTCCAGACTGTTGGACGGTGCCTGGCAAAAGGAAGGCAGCACGATTTCCTCGTTCAGATGGAAAGAGTACACCACCTTCTGGAGGAAATCACGTGAGAGTCGGAGAACAACCTTGTCCTGGTGGAAATTCTCCCGATAGAAGTGATAGCTATCAAAAGGGCTAACTTCCATGAGAGGGGTAGTATTGGCGTATCCCTCAATGGCTCAAAGGGGGGGTCCTTGTAGAGCGTTCAATACTAAATTGAGGTCCCAGAGCTGAAGAGGAAATCGATAACGAGGCGATAGGTGAGAGACTCCTTGAATGAACGTCTTAACCTGGGAGCGAGAAGCGAGTCGCCTCTGGAAGAGAATTGACAAAGCGGAGATCTGGTCTTTTAAGAAACTCAAGGCAAGACCTTTGTCCAAACCGGATTGAAGGAAGGCCAAAATCACCAGGATGGAGAGCGTTAGAGGGGAATGACCCTGACTCACATCAGGAAAAAAAAACATTTTCCAAGTGCGGTTGTAAATACGTATGGATGACTGTTTTTGGGTTTTGATCACAGTGTTGATGACTTAGGGCGAAAATCAGGCCTGGGTCAAAATGCAGGTCTGAACAGCCAGGACGTCAAACTCAGGACCCCTGAGACAGCAAGTCTGGCCGATCTGGTAGGCGCCAGGGGGTGTCTACTAGAAGATGGACTAGCTCCGCGTACCACGGATGGCGAGGTCAGTCCAGAGCGACCAGGATGACCGTACCTAGTTCTGCTTTTATTTTTCTCACTACCTTTAGAAATCAGTGGAAGGGTTGGGAAAATGTACGGGGGTTTGAACCCTCCCCACGGGAGGACGAGCATGTCTGCTCCTATGGCCCGTGGGTCGCGAGGTCATGCTGCGAATGCGGGGACCTTGGCATTCAGCAGAGACGCCATGAGTCCACGTCTGGGGTCCCCCACTGGTCGCAGATTTGGAGGAACACCTCCGGATGGAGGGACCATTCCCCCAACGCGAGACCTTGGCGCTGAGGAAATAGTCTGCCCAATTCTCGACGCCGGAAATGTGCACTGCTGAGATGACCGATTGGTGACTCTCTGCCCAACAAAGGATCTTCTGAAGCTCGGTCATGGCCGCCCTGCTGCGGGTTCCTCCCTGGTGGTGTATATATGCCAGCTTTCGTCCTTTGGGACGAGTGCGATTACCAAAGCTTGTTACAGGGAGTCGACTGCCCGAGCCGGTGCAGTTTGTTTTGGGGTGCAGGACTTGAAGAACCTGTTTCGTGGCAAGGCTGCGAACTCTATTCTGTATCCTGAGGATACGAGATCCCTGACCCACTCGTCTTCTACTACGGAGAGCCAGACTTGGCTGAAGAGAAGCAGACAGCCGCCTACTCTGGTGCTGCTCTCCAAGAGGGGACGCGAGTCACAACGGTTGGAATCTGCGGGACTGCGCTCCTTGGTTTCGGGTGGACTTAGGACGCGAGCGCCAGTTAGCATTTGTTTTGAAAGATGCCTGGATCCGTCTGTCTTTTGGTGGAGATGTAACTGGTCTGCGGGCGCCTGCGGATTGGTCCACCCACTAAAGCCTGGGAACAAAACGCGTAGGTGTGAGTTGTGGGAGGGAGGTGCTTTAACCCCCGTCGCATCGGAAAAAAGTCTATAAAGGCCTTCCCCGATAAGACGTCCGTTTGGTAAGGAAGCCCTTTAAGGGACTTTTTGGAAGGCCCGTCAACGTTCTAGTTTCTAAACCAGAGGGCTCTGAGGATGGTAATGGCATTGCTAGCTCTTTGAGCCGCACAATTTGCTGCGTCAAGAGGTATTGTTCAGGAACTCCCCGGCCATGGAAATCTGAGACACCAGGTCGATTAGTTCCGTTGGTAGGCATCGGTTTTGGATCTCCCTATGGAGGCAATCTGACCAAGATGCCTGGGCCTTGGCCACCAAGACTGAGACAAAGACAGGTGAAAGAATCTTGCTAGCTCCCTCGAAAGCAGAGCGAGAGAGAATCTCGATCTGCTCATCCGTGGGGTCCTTAAGGGATGCCCTGTCCGGCAGGGACAGAAGGGTTCTTGAGGACAGCCGTGAGATAGCAGGGTTCACCGTTGGGGAGTCGGCCCATTACTTGCACAAGTCGGAAAGGAAGGGTAATGCAAGTCTATAAGCCGGCGCCAAAACAAATTTTTATCTGGATGCTCCCTGTATTTTTGAATTATATTCTGGAATTTGGCATGATTTGAGAATGACTTATGCGCTCGCCTGGATCTCTTGGAGGAGATCGCGTGTTCCTGAACGTAGAGTTGTTCTGTATTTTTAGTGTCTGGTTGACAGCCATAATGAGGCTGTGTTCCATTGCTCGTGTGTCCGGAGAATCGAGATCAAAGGTTTATTCTTCTTCGGACGTTGGGTCCGAATCTGAGATCTCACCAGGGGAATGAGGATCTAACTCAGCAGCCATAGATTCCGAGGCGTAGAGTGGTTGGGGGATGAACTCCTCTGGCCCCTTTTCCTAGCAGACTGAGTGACCATGCCTGAACTAGGCCCCCGAACAGGCGAGGAGTCTTCAGAAAGGGGGCGATTTTCCGGTAAACTTGTGGCGAGTCCCGTGGGGTTGGGAAGGTGTTGTAGGGTCTGGACAATGGTCTGAGAGACCTTCTGGGCCAATGAGGCTACCCACTCAGGGGGTACGTGTGCGCTGGGCCCTGGTTCAGCGGCTGCTTGTTGATCTTGCTCCAGGGCATATGGCTGGATGTACGGGGTGGATTGACCACGGGGCAGACTTGTTTGGCATGTTATGTAGTTAACATAAGTTACAGTGTTTTCCTTGTATAGATGAGAGCTCCTTGAGTTGGGCATAACTATACTGTAAATGGCTTGTGTGCTGAAGAGGGCTAAGTGTCTGCTGAGTTAAGCTTACCCGTCCTGCAGATTGTGGCCGCTCAAACCCTGTGGTCCTTTGTGCAGCTGTTCGGGCCCACTGTAGACGCCTTGTCCCAGATATGAATGGCTGCACGGAGTGCAGCGCTGTGCCCCTCTGATCCTGCTGGCCGGCATCCAAAAAAATGTCACCTGGGACCCTGGAAGGAGGTGTGCCCTAAAGGTGCCCTCAGGGAAGCACATTATGCCGAGATAAGGGCCAGACATAGGCGGATTTTCGGCCGCCTAAGCCGGGGCCTCGATCTGCTGGACGCTGGCTGGAGGCATGTCGAGGGCGGAAGGCGGCGGCTCCATTTGTGAGCCGCTGGCCGGAGGTTGCGGGGGGCAGAGCCGCGCGGCGTAGGCCACAAACATCGGGGGCTGAGTTTTGGATACTCACTACCGGTGTGTGTCCAGGCCTCGGAAGCTGCCATAAGGCCCCTTCTTGTTGTTCCAGTGGTGGGTGGGAGGCTGGTGGAGGAGGCTCCGGCGCTATCTATCCAGCCTGGTTGCTTCCCCTTTTGTGAGTGGAGAAGCTGAGGAGCTGGAGAGGGAGCATCTTTGTCCCAGTATACCTCGCTCCATGGCTGGAGGGAGGGAGAGGAAAAAAGTGCCTCTAAGCTTTCAGCACATCCTGTAAAGACAGGGGGTGATGAGACAAGGTCTGCACATGGATAGCTGGTCCCACCAGCTAGGCATCTGGTCACCCAAGGGGGACGACACCCCAAGGCTGACACAGAGCAGGTCCAGCTGTAGCTGTGGGCACTAAGAAGCGACACTTAAAGTGGCCCACAGTTGCTGAATGTGGATTAACGGTACGCAGGTGCGGTCCCGTCGCCCGGTCTTCCTGGTAAAAAAGGTGTAAAAGAAGAATAAAGAATAAAAAATGAAAAAATAAAAATGTCAGGTGTGCTCTGAAGAAAAAGTTCAGAGTCACATCTGCCTCCTGCTGACACTAAGCTGAAACTGGCTTCAGCTTAAGTCAGCATGAGGGTGTATGCTGCAGAGGAGGGGCTAACTATTTTTTGTCAGCTTAGCGTCAGCCTCCTAATGACAGACAGCAGCACAACACGCCATGGTGTGTCCCCCAATGAAGGCAAGAGAGAAAATAATAATTCTCACAATAGTGTCTGTTTAAAAAAAATATCCCTGTGCTAATATAATCTTATAAATGTGCTACTGTACTATGTACAGTTTCTTTTTTATTTCTGACTGTGCACCGAACACGGTCTGATCATACCACAGCTCCTGGGCAGGAGAGGAGGAAAAGAGAATATAAAGACACTAGATGGTGGCCCGATTCTAACAACGCATATTCTAGAATATGTATTTAGTTGATATACTGTGACTGACAGAACTTGTTCAGTCAACGTGAGTGAACTATATATATTATATATATATATATATATATATAGCAGCGCTATGGTATATGGTGGTACATTACAGTACACGTATAGGAGCACTATAGTATATGGCGGTACATTACAGTACATGTATAGCAGCACTATAGTATATGGCCGTACATTACAGCTCATGTATAGCAGCGCTATAGTATATGGCAGTACATTACAGTACATGTATAGCAGCGCTATAGCATATGGCGGTACATTACAGTACATGTATAGCAGCGCTATGGTATATGGCGGTACATTATAGTACATGTATAGCAGCGCTATGGTATATGGCGGTACATTACAGCACATGTATAGCAGCACTATAGTATATGGCCGTACATTACAGTACATGTATAGCAGCGCTATGGTATATGGCGGTACCTAATAGTACATGTATAGCAGCACTATGGTATATGGCGATACTCCGCTCCCTGCGGCCCCCCGCTCCTCCTGGCCCCCGGTCCTCCATAGTAAAAATAAAAATATAAAATAATACTCAGTGAGGATACTCACCTGTCCGCCGGCTCGCTCCACCTCCGTCTTCTAGGACCTACAGGCCTTTAGGACCTGTCGTTGCCTGGGAAACCGGTCAGCTGGGGGGGGCAGGATGGAGCGAGCGGGGCAGGATGGATGCGAGGGGTGCAGGATGGATGCGGGGTGCAGGATGGATGCGGGGGGGGGGAGCAGGATGGAGCCGGGGGAGGGGAGTGCGGGGGCTGGGGTAGGATGGAGCTGCCGGCAGGGCATGGAGCTGGGGGGGGCCAGATGGTGGCGGGGGGGGGGGCCGGGATGGGGCCGGGGGAGCAGAATGGATGCAGGGAAGGGGGGCAGAATGGATGCAGGGAAGGGGGGCAGAATGGATGCAGGGAAGGGGGGCTGAATGGATGCAGGGAAGGGGGGCAGAATGGATGCAGGGAAGGGGGGCAGAATGGATGCAGGGAAGGGGGGCAGAATGGATGCAGGGAAGGGGGGCAGAATGGATGCAGGGAAGGGGGGCAGAATGGATGCAGGGAAGGGGGGCAGAATGGATGCAGGGAAGGGGGGCAGAATGGATGCAGGGAAGGGGGGCAGGACGGAGCGAGCGGGGCAGGACGGAGCGAGCGGGGCAGGACGGAGCGAGCGGGGCAGGACGGAGAGAGCGGGGCGGGACGGAGCGAGCGGGGCGGGACGGAGCGAGCGGGGCGGGACGGAGCGAGCGGGGCGGGACGGAGCGAGCGGGGCGGGACGGAGAGAGCGGGGCGGGACGGAGAGAGCGGGGCGGGACGGAGAGAGCGGGGCGGGACGGAGAGAGCGGGGCGGGACGGCGAGAGCGGGGCGGGACGGAGAGAGCGGGGCGGGACGGAGAGAGCGGGGCGGGACGGAGAGAGCGGGGCGGGACGGAGAGAGCGGGGCGGGACGGAGAGAGCGGGGCGGGACGGAGAGAGCGGGGCGGGACGGAGAGAGCGGGGCGGGACGGAGAGAGCGGGGCGGGACGGAGAGAGCGGGGCGGGACGGAGAGAGCGGGGCGGGACGGAGAGAGCGGGGCGGGACGGAGAGAGCGGGGCGGGACGGAGAGAGCGGGGCGGGACGGAGAGAGCGGGGCAGGACGGAGAGAGCGGGGCAGGACGGAGAGAGCGGGGCAGGACGGAGAGAGCGGGGCAGGACGGAGAGAGCGGGGCAGGACGGAGAGAGCGGGGCAGGACGGAGAGAGCGGGGCAGGACGGAGAGAGCGGGGCAGGACGGAGAGAGCGGGGCAGGACGGAGAGAGCGGGGCAGGACGGAGAGAGCGGGGCAGGACGGAGAGAGCGGGGCAGGACGGAGAGAGCGGGGCAGGACGGAGAGAGCGGGGCAGGACGGAGAGAGCGGGGCAGGACGGAGCGAGCGGGGGAGGAAGAAGCGAGCGGGGGAGGAAGGAGCGAGGTCTCTTGTGTAGCCTCACCTTCAACCCAGGGTCCCCAACAGTGGGGAAATGGGGAAGGAGGGACATTGTCTCGACTTCAACAAGGCACCCCCAACAGTGGGAGGCCGAGGAAGGAGCGGCATGTGAGGGGAAAAAGTCAACCTCAACCAGGTGCCTCCAACAGTGGGGGGCCGAGGAGGGACCATGCTGGGAGTCTTGTCAGAGACCCACTTTTCTTCTCCTCGAAGTAAAAATTCAAAAAGTGAAAAACTTTAGGAGAAATAAAATTTAGGTGTGCCTCCTAACGACACTAAGCAAAAACTGGTGAGGCAATGCCTACTCCAGGGGTGTATACTGCAGAGGAGGAGCCACTTAACTCTTTTGCAGATTCTGCCTAGTGTCGCCTAGTGGACAGCAGCATAACACCCATGGTCCTGTGTCCCCCAATAAGATGAAGGAGAAAAATTTAATTTGGGAGGGCCACATTCTTTGCAGTGAATAAAGAGACATTTTAGTGATACCATATTTTTTTGTACACACCTTTTGATCAATTTTTATTTTTAACATTTTTTTGCTTATTTTTTTAAATGGAATTCATCATATGGGTTATAGCACAGTTTTAGAACTTGGGTTGTTAAGGCTATAGAGATAAACTGTTTTTGTTTATTTTAGTTTATATTGAATTTTTTTTTTACATTTTATCCCTTTTTGTAAGCAATATCATCTTACAATTAGCAGCATATAGTAATTTTGGCCAACATGTTGCAGTAATATCCCTATCCTGGTCCCCATCTTGTAGTTATATCTCCCATTCTGGTCCCCATCTGGTAGTAATGTTCCCTCTCTGGTACCCTTCTTGTAGCAATGTCCCAATTCTGATCCTCATCTTGTAGTAATGTCCCCCCTCCTGGTTCCCTTCTTTTAGCAATCTATCCATCCTGGTCCCCTTCCGGTAGTAATGTTCCTATCCTGGTTGCTTTCTGGTAGTAATTTCCCACCCTGGTCCATTTCTTGTAGTAAAGTCCCCATATTGTAGTAATGTCCCCATCCTGGTCCCCTTCTTGTAGTAATGTAACTATCCCAGTCAATCATCTTGTAATTATGAGTCCTAATGTACCATTTTTCTCACACGCACACGCGCCACACACACACACCCTTCTCAACTGTCCTTCATTCCTTCAGTATATGCTGCCTGCAGGCACCGTGCAACCTTTGAGGATAGCAGCGCCAAACTTCAGTTGTATTGCTGGTGCGCGCAGAGACAAGCTGTCTACATATCAATAATGTCAGCTGTCGGCCAATCAGAGACAGGCAGCAGACGTCATACGCTGACATCACCTACTGGTTACTGATTGGTTGGCGGTTACAAGTAGTATAATGGAGAAGCGCCTGTCCCTGGCAACACTGGCAATAAAAAAGTAAAATTCTGGCCTTGCCGGCCCAGGGACTGGACCGCAATCCTCAAAGGGTCTTCGTTGCTTGCAGGCCGCATGAAACAGCCCCAGAGGCCAAATGTAGACAGCTTTTTTGAGACCCCTGATGTAAATAAGGCTGTCCTGAATAGGGATGGCAAAGGAAACTACCTTGGGAAGAAAAGATGGAACTGGGAAAAGTACCACCTTTTCCTGTTGGAAGACCAGAAAAGGAGAGCGACAGCAGAAAGCCGCCAGCTCTGAAACATGCCTAATGATAGTGATTGCTACCAAAAAAGCAACCTTCCAAGAGAGGAAAGAAATGGTGACTTCTAGATGCACAAAACTAGATTAAGATCCCATGGATCCACGGGAGGCCGATAAGGAGGAATGGAGCAGCCAATCCCATGAATGAACGTATTGACCTGAGAACATGAGCCAAGATGCCTTTGAAATAGGATGGAAAGAGCCAAAAACTTTCTTTTGAGAGAGCCAAAAAACAGACTGGACTGTAGGCCTACCTTTAAAAAGGACAGGAGCAAAGGAAGGGAGAAGGTAGAAATTGGTCAGATTCACACCAGCAAAAAAAAGGCCTTCCAAGTTTGGTGATAAATTCAGGAAAAAACGGTTTTCTCACCTTGATCATTACTTGGATCACCTGGTGTGAAACCCTTCGATAGAGCAGTGGCCCACTTAGCAGAAGGGGATGAATTCATATTTTGGGCAGCAAGGGGTTCATAAGAGGCCAGCATTGTGGAGGTTACTGTAGCTGGCACAGAACGCTGAACTTTGACCGGAGGGCAGCTTTTTATTAAGGACGAACAAGTAAAGTGTAGTATGAAGGGAAAAGTGCAGAAGCGGGTCTTCTAGAAGTTAGGCATAGAGAGTGCTGGAGGAAAAGGACCCTGTAGAGAAGTGCTAATGGGCCAGTGCACCGAAAAGTCAGAAACACAGCCTGTAGCTGGAAAAGACATTTAGAGGTCATGATGTAGGTTGACCAAAGGAGTGCAGTGAGCAGCAAAGACTCTGTGGTTGCCCGAAAAAGGGGGCAGAGACAGTAGAATTGCGCATGCTGGCAGTTTTTTTTGGGTGTGATAGGCTGGCTGCAAGGCATGTGGTGACAGGATGAGAGGAAGGAGGGTTGCAATTAGCCAACCAGAGCGGTGGGCGCAGTAAAAAATATGCGCATGTACAAACGGACGTCGACGGTAGGGTAGAGGCAATGGGCTGAAGGAAGGGGCCCACATATTTTGTGGAAGAACGACCATGGGGCTAACTGGAATTGTTGTATGTTTAGCTGCAGACTGCCCACTCCGCCATCATGACAGGCTATAAGGAGCAGCAGTGGGGAGGAAAACCGAAATACAGGGCTGGAAAAGAGAAACCCTGTGCCAGGACAGGTAGGGAACCCCCTATACCTGTGCATGAACCTCCGCAGACTCTAGGTACAGGAGGATGGGGTATAGTACTTTTCCAGACGCAATCCCGAATTCTGCTTCACAGATTGCTCCATAGTTCCAGGAGGTCTTCCTCCCGATGCCGATGCTGTCCCGCTATTAAGAAGGATCGGGCTGGTGATGGGTGGAAAGGACCATTCAGGTGGCCGCCCTGAGATGTGTTAGGGGAACTAAGTATGATGTGGATCAGACCACACTGTTCTCTCTTTCTCGAAGGTGGGAGAGCAGGGTGAACAAGATATACTCTGTTGCCCATAGACCCAAGCTGAACATGAAAAACCCAGGGAAAAAAATAACACAACAAGTTTTGATGAAACTGTATCTGAAAACAGACCTGTGTCAGCCTCCTACTGACACTAAGCTAATACTTATTAACTTTGTTCCAGTTGGTGTTTATACCCTACTGAGGATGAGCTAACTTTTTTATTGCCAAGTGTCTGCCTCCTAGTGGAAGGAGCATACACCCATGGTCATCTGTGTCCCTCAATGAAGCAAATAAGAAATACAAATATCTGGATCTCACTTAAAGTCTCCTTACTCTCTAAAACATAGTGTCCACAGACAGTGATACATACCTTGTCAAAATATTTACAGAGTAGAGCTCGAGTTTCTGAGGACGACAGATAACTAAGCTTTGCCATTAAGTTCATCTCACACTGGGAGAGAAGGCTGGCGGAGGCTCGGAGAACTCGCTGTCTACGTGTAATGGATTCGTTTTTGTATTCAATCGCAGCATCAAGAGCTTCTATGGCCTCATCCAGCTGGAAAAGGATTCGCTCTTCCTAAAAGGGGAGAAGTGAGATGAGTCATAAAACATTGAAAGCCAAGAGTCAGAAGTGTTGTTTTAATCAATACTGCAGTTCCTTTTTTATCATATCTGACGACTTCGCCACCTTCTTCAAACACAAGATTGATAAAATTAGAGAAAGCTTTAGCCCAACGTCCCCCCAACCCACCACCATTACCGCCCAACCCTCCTCGACCAAAGGAAGCTTCTCCAACGTGACTGAAGCCCAGCTCTCCACCCTCCTGTCACAATCTCACCTCACCACCTGTGCCCTCGACCCTCTCCCTACCCATCTCATCCCAAACCTCACCACCGCCCTCATCCCTGCCCTAACCCAACTCTTCAACCTGTCACTCACTACTGGCGTCTTTCCCTCCTCCTTCAAACACGCCTTGATCTCACCCATCCTCAAAAAACCCTCCCTCGACCCATCATCCGTCGCCAACTACCGCCCAATATCCCTTCTCCCTTTCGCTTCCAAACTACTCGAACAACACGTCCACTCTGAACTGTCGTCCTACCTATCCTCCCGCTCCCTCTTCGACCACCTGCAATCTGGTTTCCGACCTCATCACTCCACCGAAACTGCCCTTACTAAAGTCACCAATGACCTCCTGACCGCAAAGAGGAAAAAACACTACTCCGTCCTCCTCCTCCTATCCGCCGCCTTTGACACAGTCGACCACTCCCTCCTACTCCAAATCCTAGAATCCCTTGGCATCACCGACCTCGCCCTCTCCTGGATCTCCTCATACCTTACGGACCGCACTTTCAGCGTCACCCACGCCGACACCTCTTCCTCGTCCTACCCCCTTACTGTCGGCGTCCCCCAGGGATCGGTACTTGACCGCTACTTTTCTCCATCTACACCCTCGGCCTAGGTCAACTCATTGAGTCCCATGGCCTCCAGTACCATCTCTACGTCGACGACACCCAGATCTACCTCTCCGGGCCCGACATCACCTCCCTTCTGTCTAAAATCCCCCAATGCGTGTCCGCCATCTCATCCTTCTTTTCTGCTCGCTTCCTCAAGTTGAACATGGACAAAACAGAGTTCATCGTCTTCCCCCCCAGCCGCCCTCCCCCTCTGCCAGACCTGTCAATCCGAGTCAACGACTGCTCTCTCTCCCCAGTCCCCCACGCAAAGTGCCTCGGGGTCACCCTCGACTCCTCCCTCTCCTTCAAGCCCCACATCCAAGCCCTTGCCACCTCCTGCCGACTCCAACTCAAGAACATCTCACGCATCCGCCCGTTTCTTAACCACGACACCGCCAAAACTCTCGTCTACGCCCTCATCATCTCCCGCCTTGACTACTGCAACCTACTGCTCACCGGTCTCCCTGCCTCCTCCTTTGCACCTCTCCACTCTATCCTGAACTCAGCTGCCCGTCTAAGCCACCTGTCTCCTCGTTACTCCCCTAGCTCCCCTCTCCGCATGGCACTCCACTGGCTCCCCACCCCCCAAAGATCTAAATTTAAAATCCTAACCCTGACTTACAAAGCCATCCACAACCTGTCCCCCCCTTACATCTCCGACATGGTCTCCCAATACCAACCTGCACGCAACCTACGCTCCTCACAAGAACTCCTCCTCTCCTCCCCCCTCATCTCATCCTCCCACAACCGCATACAAGACTTCTCCCGCGCCTCCCCTAGACTCTGGAACTCCCTCCCCCAGCACGTCAGACACTCGCCTACCCTCAAGAGCTTCAAAAAGAACCTGAAAACTCATCTATTCCAACAAGCCTACAACCCATGATGAGACCCAGCGCCGCTCCACCAACCGCTTGGCGCTTACCCCCCCTATCGTGCCCTCCCCCACCCCCGTAGACTGTGAGCCCTCGTGGACAGGAACCTCTCCCGTCGTGTATCAGCAAGCATTGTCTGCTCATATGTACTGTACCTGTCCTTGTTACCCCCACTGCTTATGTAAAGCGCCATGGAACCAATGGCGCTATATAAATAAATAATAATAAAAATAATAATAATATTTAATTAAGAATGGTATTTACAAGAACAACTACATTACAAAGAAATTAGTAATGATTAAGTGGTTTAGACAATTCTGCTTTGTGAGAAGAGCCCATTAATAAGCAGATCACAGGTTGTCCCTATTGGACCCTCCCTTTCTTGCAGCGCCACAACAGTGAACATGAAGGATTACACAATGTTATGTTCTGAATGAGAACTGTTTTGCTCTCTAGTTATATAGGACTCCAATCCATCAGTTTTAATTTTTTGTAACACAAAGAGATGAAAACTTTATAAGAATCACAGAGTTCTGACAATATTGAAGTTTATTAACTCCTTGCCGACACAGGACATTGTACAACGTCCTGGGCCGGTAAGGGGGGTTTGATGTGAGCTCCGGCGGTGAGCTCACATCAAAGCTCCGACATCTCAGCTGATCTCATCAGCTGAGATGTCGGGGTAACAGCACCGATCGGATCTGGGATCCGATCGGCATTGTTAACCCCTTGGATCCCGCCATCAATCGCTGACAGCGGGATCCAAGGCGGCCGCGGCGGGGAACGCGCTGTTCCCCGCCTGCTCCGGAGATCCCGCGATACTATCGGCTCACGTGATAGCCCGGGTTCCTGGCTAAACCTCGGATGCTGTCACAGAGCAGTTCCATGTATTGGTTGGCAGGCGCTGCCAACCACAGCAGGTCCGCGATTCTGGGAGTTACAGATGAGCTGCAGTTAATCTGTATCTCCCAGAAGCGATTGGATGATGCAGCAAGGTGCCTCTTATTAAAGAGGCAGTGTAAAAATAAGAATGAATTGATTAATAAAGTTTAAAAAAAAAAACACGTAAAAGTTAAAATCACCCCTTTTTTCCCCCAATCACAATAAAAATATTAAAAAAATATACGTTTGGTATCGCCACGTTCAGAATCACCCGATCTATCATCATATTAAATCCGTTAATGAGAGCCGTAAACTCCATAACGGAATAAATGGTCCACTCGCCAAAATTCCGTTTTTTTGGTCGCCGCAACAGTACTATAAAATGCAATAACGGGCGATCAAAACTGCGGATCCCCCCCAAAATGGTATCATTAGAAACGTTAGCTCAAGACGCAAAAAATAAGCCGTCACACAGCCCCATATCCCGAAAAATGAGGGCGCTACGGGTCGCAGAACATGAATTTTTTTTCACCACCTAGATACCAATAAAGGGAAATATGTTGGGTGTCTATGAACTCGTACCGACCCGAGGCATAACCCCGTCACGTCGGTTTTTTCCACATAGTGAACATGGCGACTAAAATACCCAAAAAACAAACGTGTTATTGCACTTTTTTTTGCAAGTTCACTGCATTTAGATTTTATTTGCAATTTCCCTGTACACCATCTGGTAAAATAAATGATTGCATATGAAAGTACATCTTGTCCCGCAAAAAAAAAAGCCATCATATGTCTATATTGACGGAAAAATAAAAAAGTTATGGCTCTTGGAAGCAGGGGAGCAAAAAACGAAAATGAAAAATTCCCCGGTCATGAAGGGGTTAAAGGGGTTTTAGTACAACTGACATCTATCACTTATTCCCAGGGCAAGATATGTCTGCTGATTGATGGGTCTCCACTGCTGTAACCCTTAACACAGAGGCAGACACAGAAGAGGGTCTGTCCCTGTGAGAGATTAGTCCATGGGCTCTTATAGTCCAATAATTCACAATAATGCACCCTTTATGTGTCTGTGTCTGTGCTAGAAGCTGCTTAGTGTTTTAAAAGTAACAATGAGCCCCCTCATCTCTTGGGCCCTTGTGGAAATGCTCCGTTTGCACAATTAAGCATGAATCAGTAGAAGGTGTACATACCGCGCTGTCGGGAATAAAAAAAAAAAAAAAACTTTCACAGAATATGATAATGGTGATTTTATTTTTTAACACGTTTTGGAGATATAATCTGCTCCTGCTTCTGGAAAAATACACTTTAAAATGTGTTTTTTTTTCCTGAAGAAGAAGTAAGTTATAGCTCAAAAATGTGTTGAAAAATAAAACCACCATTTTCATATTCTGTGAAAGTTTTTTTTATTCCTGACAGCGCGGTATGTACACCTTCTACTGATTGATGTTTAATTCTGCAAACGGAGCATTTCCACAAGGGCCCAAGAGATGAGGGGGCTCAGTGTCACATTTAAAGCACTAAGCAGCTTCTAGCACAGACACAGATACACAAAGGGTTCATTATTGTGAACTATTGGACTACACGCCCTTACAGTTGTTTTGGCTCTCACAAATCCATAAGGTGAGCCTCTCGCTTTATTTGCAGACCTTCGGCTACGATGTGTGAGCTTGCATGAAAGGGAGGGATGCGACCTAGGACGTACTGTTATATCCTAGTTCATTAAGGACCAACATAACAATTACTGAAGAAACTCACCTCGGCAGAAAGCAGGTTCCCTTGGCGCAGCTTTTCATCTATGTCCACTCTCTGCTTTAACAGCAGCTCTTTCTCTTGTCTCAGATTGTTGATTTCATCTCGTATACGCTGCTGGTCATAAGCACTGCCCTGGCGAAGTTGACCATTCTTTTCCGACAACTCTTTTTCTAAATCTTCAATGCGGCTAGACACCCTGACAATATCATTGCTCAAAGCCTAAAAGTGACAAAACAGACATACCCATCAAAATAACAAATACCATACAGTACCATTGGTTCGAAAAAAAAACTACCTATATAGCATAGAGGAATAAAGCTTTTTGTCAGACATGCAGCAAACATGGTGACCCGTTCTCAAGCGAATGGAAGTGTCAAAAACATACAATAGCAATTCTTTTAATACAGGTCAATGCAATGTATTTGTACCTGATGACTTGTATCTTGCACCTTCAAAATAAATGCTCTTCATCTTGCATGAGCAACATGATACAATGTTTTTTTGCCAGGCTGATATATCCCTCTTGTCTAGTTACATGAGTGACAGCACACATGCTACTCACAAGTTACAGGGAGGAGAAATGCAGCCACAACAGAACTGGAGTAAAGACCCTCACACACATTTAAGTCATCCAAAGCCACTGATTCAGTAAGACTGGATGAATACCTGATGTGAATAGGGGCCTTTCATCTATCTAATGACATATGTTGGAGAGCTTGATCTTTGTATTCTAAAGTGAGAGGGATCTGGCGTCGGCTTTCTCCGCACTCCCCATTTAAAGCACATATCTCTTGAATTTCCTAATATTCACAGTCATTCATTAGTTTATAAGCGACTGCTCCTGTCTCTGTTAACGTCAAGTTTCCATATAAGCAATTTCCAGAACAAAGATGATGAACAAAGACGATGATCCTAATAGATAAAATTCTTACCTGACTGGATCGCAGCCTTTTGCTCTCCAAATCGTTCTTTTCCTGAAGAAGGGCTTCTCTCTTAACCAATATTCCTTCCTTTTTCTTGAGCTCCTCTTCTAACGCATCTAAGGCTTGACGCTGCTCGAGAACCTTATCGATTTCGCTGTCCAGCCATTTCTTCTGCTCTTCAATTTTCTATCAACGATGAAGAGAGACATATTACGCACATCATGGATGCATGAAAGCTTAAAAGGAAGATTTTAATAATTGTTCAAATATTGAAGCCTACAGAAAAAAGATTAACTTATTTACAAAAAAGTGTGCGCAAAAACTAGGGTGAGCTCGTCTAGTCGAAGAGGACTGAACAATTACATAGCCCCTTGGGATGTGGCAAGCTCTGTTCTAGCAGACAGCGTGAAATTGGCTCAGCCTACCTGCTGCTGCTCCAGACTGATAACTGATCCATTGCTCCCACTTCTTCTTTTCCTTTGAAAAGCAGCAATTTCCTCTGTTTTGATCCTCAGTATCTTTTGTTGCTGTTCATGCTTCAACTCCAGCTCCTAAAGACAAGTCTTTTGTTAGCTGAGCTCCTTCTTACCTAACCACCTGCTGGGCTTTTTTTTAGACCCACTTTGCATTTCTTATCACAACAAGAGAACTGGACACTGGATAAGTTTTGCAATTTGCAGTGATTAGTAGGAACAAATAAATGTATGGCAGCTGCCTTCCAAATATGTGCAGTGTGTTTTGCAGATTAATGCAATTCTAGAAGCTTCATTAATATGTTCTCACCTAAATGACTACTATTAAAAGGAGGTTTGAATGTCGCTGCATGAAATAATACGGTCACCTTCACTCGGTGTCTCCTTTTCTGCATCTCGCTCTCGAGACGTCGCTTCTGATCGGTCTCTTCTTTCAGCTTCTTTTGTAACTGTCCCTGCTGTTGTTTCATCTGGAAGATGTTTTTCTCAAGTTCCTCAACACGCCTCACGCTCTGGACGGAGAGTGAAGCCAACTTTTCTGTTGCTTGTTTCTTCTCTTTAAGAACCTATTGAAAATAAAAGCCCATACTTAGAATACAAATCCAAGTGTAGGAGTTCTTGTTGCAGACGCTTCAAGATTGAAATTACAACACCAAGAAAGAAAAAAAGTCGTAGAGTTGTGGAAATTATAGGATCAAGAGACATGTTAATGATATGCTGAAAAAAAAGGAAAAAACATATTTAAAAAAATCTGGATTTATTCATAATCAAGTGTAAGCACCAAGCACAAAAATACTTCGACTTAACTCCTTCACCCCCCAGCCTGTTTTCCCCTTCCTGACCAGGCCACATTTTACAATTCTGACCAGTGTTATTTTATAAGGTAATAATTCTGGAACGCTTCAATATTTCCCAGTGGTTCGGAGATTATTTTTTCGTGACACATTGTTCTTCATGTTAGTGGTACATTTTGGTTGATATGATTTGTGTTTATTTAAGAAAATATCAAAAATGTGACAATTTTTTTTTGCAATCTTGAAAAATTTTACTTGTATGCCCTATGACTAAAGTCAGAAATATGTAAATTAAAGAAGCTTTAGCGGTTTTGAGCGGGCGCTTGGAGATAAACCACAGAGACAGCTTTTTAGTACCTTCTCTTTACTTGCTTAAATGTGGAGTGGTCATTCCTCACATGTTTCGGCAGCCGATACCCGCCTTCATCAGGTATCAGTATCAGCTGCCGAAACATGTGAGGAATGACCACTCCACATTTGAGCAAGTAAAGATAAGGTACTAAAAAGCTGTTATGGTACCTTTACACACGGCTACCGAAGGTTAGAAACCACCGGGTGTCAGAGACAATTGTAACTTGTACCTTCAAAACACTGCGAGGTAGCAGCGTGTAATTCAGGTTGTTGCCACCAGTCACTTTGGATACCTGTTTCCCAGCCGTGCTCAAAAACAAGCAGGTATAAGCCCTATGGTAGCGGCGTGTAATCGAGGCACAGGTACGGTATTTGAGTTACCTGGGGAGTGCTTGAGCCTCATGTATACCACGCCCCATCAGCTATCATTGGTGGGGACTACTGTGTACCCATTGGCTGTCCCTGTACAGGGCGGCATATTTAACGAGATGACCAGTCACTACACATTTACTATAGCGTCATGTATTAGCCAGCCTCCCTGCGCTAGCTGGCAAATCATGATGCTATTGCATTGTCCAATCACCGTACGAGCGTCTCGTAGTCCACAACTCTGGCACACCTATGTGTTGTCCCTGCTGCCCCAGGTCCTCCCATATTCCCTTGTGGTAGCGGCGTGTAAATGAGGGAAGGTGCTCTACAGAAGGTAACCTGCGGTACCCGTCGGTGCTTCCAGGGATCGAAAAAACCTACTGTGAAGCACCTTGTAGCGGCGTGTAATTGCGGTATCGGGTACCGTTAGGAACCGTTGAAACGCGCTATTGCACGTGCGACACTCGGTGGTTTCTAACCTTCGGTAGCGGCGTGTAAAGGTACCATTAGGGATTTTTAGGGTATTGATTCCCCTTGGTTCATTTTACCCCCTATATTTGATGTAAGTGTTGTTTTCTATTTCGCCAGAGTGATGCACTTGAATTTCCCACTGTAAAATATTGAATGTTTTTTATTTTTCTCTGTTAAATACCATAAATAAAGAATTCCAAAAAAACAATAAATCGCGACTGAGAAAAGACTTTAGACAGGTTGAAAAAAAAAAATCTGACTGCTCACCTCCACAAACACAAAAAACAACACACAAATCTGCAATTCATTTTTAAATTCGAACATTGCGCATGCGCAGAGCTGGGCCGATCACGTGAAGCCCATAAAGCACTGGGGCCGATCACGTGATCGGCCCCATAATGCACCGTGCCGGATGTGACGTAGCGGCCGGTGCATGATAGGTGTACGGAGGGCGGGAGATTCCAAATAGAGGGGCGGCGATGAAGAAAGAATAATGCCGCCCAGCGGGGCATGCGCTGCTACATCGAGGAGTGATGCATGGAGCCTGGCGCCTCCTTTTCAGTCCCCAGCCTCAGGGACTTCTGTAAGTTTAAGTTATCTTTCTGATGTTTTATAGGGCCCTTTAGCTCAGATAGGGATACATAGGGAGCAGGTAGGAAGGTGTAGGGACAGGTAGTGATAGTGTAGGGGCTTAAATCTAGGCGACAGGTTCCCTTTAAGTATTGCTCTAGAATAGGATCAAAGGCGTTTTTCCCAACCCATAATGGGATGGTATATTGAGAGGGATTGTCTTCACTTTATTATAGGTGAGGGTCCAAACCTCTAGGAAACATATTGATAATCATCATGAAAAGTACTCTGAGCCGTTGTAGCACTCCTTCACCTTGATTCTGTGTCCAGTATCCCCTGCCCACTTAGCTGTGCAGGCAGAGTGACCATATTCTAACAAATTGGGCGAAATGCAGCCGCCTGCATAGCATGGCATCTTAGAAATGGGCAAAGTACTACACTGAATTAAAATCCTTCATCAATGACACGTACCTGCACTTTACTCTCTGCAGCTGCTATCTTTTTGCGACACTCTTGCAGTTTGCATTTTTCAAGAGGATCACGAGTCTCTTTGCCTTCCAGTTCTTGCAGTTGGCGCTGGTTCTCACTAACTTCTATCCGAGCTTGTTCTGCTTCAGCTTCCAGCTCAGATATCTTCATACAGTACTGCTTATTCATGGCCTGAGCTTCTCTTCCTGGCGAGAGATAAAAATTCAATTAACATGTTAAAATACTTGTGGCCCTTTACACATACAGTAATGGAACAAGCAGGTATGCAGGGGTTTATCCTACAGATAAATTATACATCAAGTTCACCGCTGATGCACATCCCTGTACTGCAGAAATGATCACCTTCTGTAGATGTAAGTGTGTTAAGGATAAGCTTCCAAAATCTGCTGAAAAACTTTATGAAACCCTGATATATATATATATATATTGTACCAAATATCTATACCTATATTCTGCTATATGTTATGAATATTTAATGTATGTCTATATATACAGGGGTTGGACAAAATAATGGAAACACCTAATGTTTTGGCATCACAATCTTCGGACACGTTATAAACATGCAAACCATGACATATGTTAATGTTTTGTAGTTGATTTGTTAAGTGTTATGTGTAGGTAAATTAACTGTTTGTTTTGCCGAATTGTAAGAATATTGATGAGAACCTGATACCAATGGCAGACCTTTCGAATTTTCATAAAGGCCAAATTGTTGGTGCTTTGTATGGCAGTCGCTAGTGTAACAGAAAGTGCCCGAATGATTGGCGTGTCAAGAGGTACTGTCTACAAAGTAATGACTGAGTTTGAAAGAGAAGGAAAAACGTCCACAGGAAAGCACAGGTCCAGCCGAAAGTCGAAGTTGATCGAGAAAGACCGTCAGACTCTAAAGCGCATTGTGAGAGAGGATCGCAAGACCACAGCTACGAAAATCACTGCTGAGCTCAATGAACACCTACAAAACCGAGCTGCCACGAAAACTGTTCGTCGGGAGCTGCACAAATCTGGATTACACGGAAGAGCTGCAATTAGAAAACCGCTGCTCTCAATGACAAATGTTTCCAAGCATTTAGAGAGGTGTAGAAACCTCCAGAATTGGTCCCTCAAGCAGTGGAAACATGTGATATTCTCACACGAATCATCGTTTACCCCATTTTTCCGACCTCCGGACGAGTGTACGTTTGGAGACAGCCTTCTCTCAACCGTAAAACATGGCAGAGGTTCTGTGATTATCTGGGGTGCTATTTCGTGGAGATCTGCCGGGCCAATGATATCACCTTGTATGAATCCATACCTCGGAGAAATGAGGCTGTAATCGCCGCAAAAGGTGGACCTACACCATGTTAAACGAACGTCTGTCGATTCTTCCAGGTGTTTACATTATTTTGTCCAACCCCTGCATGTGTGTGTGTATATATATATATATATATATAATATATCAGTTATCTCTGCCTTAACTTTGATGTATACATTGTGAAATCTTGATATATGTGTGTGTATATTAAATATATATACTATATATACACACACATATACGGTACATCAAGATTTCATAATGTAAAGTTTAAAGTTCAGGCATAGATGCAGGTGCAACTCTATATAGCTGGATTACATATATATACCGTACTAGCTGTACATAATAGACAGCTCATGTGACTGACATCTGCCTTAATTCCCTATATGGCACATGTGCTGCACATTGGCTGTGTTTAATCAGATTTTTATGTTTGGGAATTAAAGATAGCACACATATGAGGCGAGTTGTGTGAGGCGATTTGTGCACATCTGTGTCTTTGTGTGTGGTGTGTGTGTCCCTGGTGTGTGTGTGTGTCTCTGTGTGTGTCCCTGTGGGGTGAGTGCATGTGTCCCTATAGGGTGTGTATGTGTGTGTCCCGTGGGGGATGGTCTGTGTGGTGTGTGTGTGTCTCTGTGTTGTGTGTGTCTCTTTGTGGTGTGTGTGTGTCCCTGTGGGGTGAGTGCATGTGTCACTATAGGGTGTGTGTGTGTGTCCCCGTGGGGTGTGTGTGTCTCTGTGTTGTGTGTGTCTCTTTGTGGTGTGCGTGTGTGTTCGGGTGCGTGGTGAGTATCCAATGTTGGGGCTGCACCTTAGCAACTATACACTTGCTGCTACTCTTTGTGTGCGTGTGGTGTATATACATGTCCCCGTGCGTGGTGAATATTCCATGTTGGGGCCCCACCTTAGTGACTATATGCTGGTATATGCTGTTAGTCTTTGGCGCTGTCATTAAGCCCCTCTCATTCACAACTGTCAACTGGTAACTGTCACTATTTCCCCATAATGTAGATAGGGGCAAAATTGTTTGCTGAATTGGAATGCGCGGGGTTAAAATTTCGCCTCACAACATAGCCTATGATGCTCTTGGGGTCCAGACGTGTGACTGTGCAAAATTTTGTGGCTGTAGCTGGCAGCTGTCGATTTTCCTCCCACACTTTTCCTTTCACTTTTTATCCATTACGTAGATAGGGGCAAAATAGTTTGGTGAATTGGAACGCGCGGGGTTAAAATTCCGCCTCACAACAAAGCCTATGACGCTCTCGGGGTCCAGACGTGTGACTGTGCAAAATTTTGTGGCTGTAGTTGCGACAGTGTAGATGCCAATCCCGGATATACATACATACACACATTCAGCTTTATATATTAGATATCAAATAATATTGATGGTGATTGGCTTGACTGGTGCGCTGCTATTATTTGAGATATAATATATATCTCAAATAATAGCACCGCACCGGTCAAGCCAATCACTATCAATATTATTTGATATATGGTATATATGTTATATAGAGTTGCACCTGGGCTGAAAGGTTAAAGGAAGTGCTGTCTAGCTTTTTTTCTCCATAATATATGCTCTAGAATGTAAGAAGGATGTTACAAGATTAATTAGTATTTTATCTATGTGAAGACTTGGATGCTGATTGGTCGAATGTTGTAGAGCAATGCCCAGTTGCTACCTTCCTTTATGTGGGATAGAACTGATGTTGGAAATAATAAAGATACTTCTGCTTCTGATCAAGAGAAGTCTTATATCCGACTTTGTCTGATATTATTACTTCGTGCATGCACTTGATCAAGTTAATTTGACAAAGGATAAGCAAATAGCTGGGGTCCTTAGAATCCCACCCTGACAAGTACTCCGCAATAAGTGACTTATGACAGTGACAGGGGTCATTATCTGACCCCCTCGCTGTCATAGCAACACATCAGCTCCCTAAGATAGCGTCATGAGGTCATCGACATTGGCGGAGACCAGCGGGAGCCTTGCTGCAGCGGCTTAGATTGCATTGTCAGTGTCTGCAGGGCGATCTAAGAGGTTAACAGGATCGGGGGGAATCTCTGATCCAACTACGCCTGTTGGTTGCACATGTCAGCTGATCTGATCAACCGAAATGTGCGAGAATGATGTAAGGTCAGCATGTGAGCTCTTATCAAAGGGAGGGAGGCGACCTATGACATACCGAGGACGTCATAGCACATAAAGAAGTTTAAAGGGAACCTGTCACCTGGATCTAAGTCCCTACACTATCACTACCTGTCCCTGCACCTTCCTAGCTGCTCCCCATCTATCCCTCTCTGAGCTTAATCCGCCCTATAAAACAGCAGAAAAATAACTTATAACTTACAGAAGTCCCTGAGGCTGGGGACTGAAAAAGCGGGCCCAGGCTCCATTCTGCCCTCCTCGATGAAGCAGCACACACCCCGCTGGGCGGCGTTATTCTTTGTTCATCACCACCTCCTCCATTTGGAATCTCCCACCCACTTTACACTGTAAGGTAGCGGTTAGGATTGGCAAGACAGAAGGCAGTGACTCAGGTATTTACTCACACAGCACACAGTTTAATGGCACAGTTCAGGTACTCACAAATCTCCAGGTTCCGGGGCGCAGCCGAGAACAACCTCATACAATCCCAACAGCTGATATAGAAGCTCTGTACCTTCCCCCGGGTAGGCTGTGTTAGGTCAGCACACAACCTTCCTCTCCTAACCGTCCGCTCATTAGCCTCATGAACGTCCAGTCAGAGAGCTCACAGGCTGTGTTAAATCTTCACACAGCTCACTACACAGTAGCTCCTGCTGCTGTCCTGACACACTCCACCCCCTCCCCACAGCCCAGGGCAGTTCATATCATCTCCTATTCACCCACACACCTGGGCATCAGTGCTCAGCTCCAGTAGCAGCTATCCCTATGTGTGCTGCTACCGAGCAGAAGATACAATCTCCCATATGCTGTGTCCCGGTCAGGGGACACATCGAGGTATCATCACCACAACATGATAGGTGTAAAGCAGGCGGGAGATTCCAAATGGTGGCGGCGGCGATGAAGAAAGAATAAAGCCGCCCAGCGGAGCGTGTGCTGCTGCATCGAGGATGGGCAGAATGGAGCCTGGGGCCGCCTTTTCAGTCCCCAGCCTCAGGGACTTCTGTAAGTTATAAGTTATTTTTCTGCTGTTTTATAGGGCGGATTTAGCTCAGAGAGGGATAGATAGGGAGCAGCTAGGAAGGTGCAGGGACAGGTAGTGATAGTGTAGGGGCTTAGATCCAGGTGACAGGTTCCCCTTAAGAATTTGGAAGTTGCCTACCAAAAGCTTTTGAAGGATCTTAGCCCCTTATTCGAAGGATGTCAAGAAGTATGAATTAGGTTAACCCACACATTTTGTAAGCAGACATTAATTGTTGTATTAATTCATGTTCTTTACTGCCTACAACTTATTTTCCTTTACTGCTCTCCATACGATAGCAAGTGCTTCCCATATATGAAACTTTTGGGAAAAAACAACAGCAACACAGACAGCATGGCAGCTTGTTTGGAACAGAAACCTAGCAGATCTATCCATAATCGCAGAGGAACTGCTTTTTTGGATTGAAATCTGCAAGGTAAAGTGAACCTGCCATAGTAAAAATGCTATCAACCAGAATATATGGGATTAATCTGCAGGTTAATAGCATTTGGAACCTGCCTTGTGCCTGCACATTAAGCACAGCTGCTGGTAGAAGAATATTTTGAACCCTTCCAGCAGCGTTTGGGTGTCAGTTATTGGAAGGGAAAGGGGTCATCTGTGTGGGTTCAGTCACCGCTCTGTGTATGGAGGACAGCTGCTGTAACCGCCCCCTGGACTGACTGACACCTAGTTCTAATGCAGAGAGGCTGTCAGTCAGTCCAGGGGGCAGGTTACAGCTGCCGCTCTCCATACACAGAGCGGTGACTGATCCCAAGCCGGCGCCTCCTCCATGACTGAAACCGGAACACTGCTGCAAGGAATAAAGATCTAGTCCCCCAGTAGCAGGGTTTAATGTGCAGGTGTTGGGCAGGTTCAGAATGCTACTTACCTACAGATTAACCCAGTATCTGCAGGTTAATAACATCTTTATACGAGAGGTTCCCTTTGAACATCAAAATGAGTAACCAAACTTGCATTTTAAAGCATACAGAGATCTAACATAGAGCAACACGCTGTTCTTGAAGATGGAATGAGTGAATTTAATAATTGCTTATCTCCGGGGGAATTAAACAGCCCGAGTCTCACCAGTCTTAACCAGTTCTTTAATAAGCTCCTCTTTCATGCGGATGTTGATAGCCAGCTCCCGGATCTTCTGCTGGGCCTGACGCAGTCTCCACTTGGAGTCTTTTCCTGGACTAGGACTGTCTCTCTGAACATAGTGTTCTCTCTTCTTCCATTGAGCTATAAATAACAGAAAAGGTATGAGGCACAAACAAATTCAGTGTTTTAATTATAAGCAAGCAAGAAAATAAGAATATGCTGCACTATATAAAATGAGATTTTGATGCACCCACAAGCGTGATGTTATAGCCGACAAAGGACCTACAAGTGCATCTCAATACATTTAAATATCATCAAAAAGTTTAAAAATTTAAAAAAATGATTTTGGTAATTCAATACATAAAGTGAAACGCATATATTATATAGTCATTACAAACAGAGTAATCTATTTCAAGGGTTTATTTCTGTAAATGTTGATGATTATGGCTTACAGCCAATGAAAACCCAAAGGTCATTATCTCGCAAAAATAGATTATTATATAAGACCAACTGAAATAATGATTTTAACTCAAAGGTGGGGTCTTGCAATCATGCCAACTGCATAAGTGTCGACTGCACAAGTGTTATGCAGTTACACCGGGCAAGAATCTAATGGTCATCTCTTCTCTTTTCATACAGGTATATGAATCTGTTACTTCCATTCACACAGCTTTCCTGCTTGTCTCTCCTCACAAGCGAGGTATATGAATCTGTTACTTCTTTTAACAACATACTTGTCTTTTATTAATGTAATATACTGAAATCATCTTACTGTGTGTGATGTGGGATGTTCAGAGGTCATCTTTGGTTCAGAAGTGTGTATGACCCATGAACTCTTGTTTATTTGTCTTGCATTTATTGCCTCCTGCTGTCCTGAGTTTCTTTGATTGATTAACAAGTTTAATAGACCCAGATCTAATGGTGGGTTTACACACACCAACTTATCTGTCCAACTTCTGACCAACTTGCTGGTTGCGGTGAAATCATGGAACATTGTTCCATTTGTACACAGCCACAAAATGGAGCAATGTGTCCATGATTTCACTGCAACCAGCAAGTTGGTCAGAAGTTGGACAGATAAGTTGGTGTGTGTAAACCCACCATAAGGCTGGCTTCACACTGCAGTTTTTCACTGATCAGTGTCCAGTGTTTGTGTGCCAAAACCAGGAGAGGAAGCAGGAAAGGAACTTGCAGAGAAAAACTATAATTGAAAAATTGACACCTGTTCTGAGTTTTGGAGACACTCCTGGGTTTGGCACCCAAACACTGATGGACACTGATCAGTGAAAAACTGCAGTGTGAAGCCAGCCTAAGTAGAATCTCACTATATATCTAGGGCCAGCTAAGGGGTGCAATCATGCCAACTGCATAAGTGGCGACAGTACAAGTGTTATGCAGTTACACCGGGGAGTTAAACGGGGCAGGAAACGGGCAAGTCATGCAAGACAAACAAACAGATATGTAATTTGTTCACTTGTGCTGCAATTATGTATTCACTATGTAAACCCCAGACTACTCATCACTACTGACCACTCACCCACCACTACGGCACTCCTTCCCGCTGCATCTGACCCACTCTACTCCCATCCCCCGCTCACCATCCACAATGTATCTCCTCCTTTGCACGCTCACTCCCATCCTTCTCTACTTCCTGCTACCCCCACTCATCCCTCTACCCAGCAACAAAGTACTTCTCTCACCCTCCATCCTACCTAACCACCTCACCCACTCCTTTGAACTATTACTTCACTTTCAATCCTCCATCTCCAATCAGGCACGCCCACCACGTAAACTCTCCTGCTCACCCTCTCCCTGCTCTTCCTACTCGCTGGCGACATTTCCCCTAATCCCGGCATTCCCCCCCCCCGCCACATCCCCACAGTCACCTACACCCCACCCCCACGTCCCATCACCAATTCTCATAACCTCACCATCACCCACCCTCGCAACCTGACCAACCTTAGACCCATCCCCCCAGCCCCTGCTCCCCTAATCTCCCTGCCAGGGGCACTCTGGAACGCCCGCTCAGTCTGTAATAAACTCCCAGACATCCATGAACTCTTTATTTCTAATAAACTCTCATTCCTTGGCATCACAGAGACCTGGCTCACCCCTCCGACACGGCCTCCCCTGCTGCACCATCCTACGGCGGATTCAATCTTTCCACACCCCCTGCCCCTCTGACAAACACGGTGGAGGTGTCGGCATACTCCTATCCGACACCTGCTCCTTCGCCCCTATTCCATTAACCCCCTCTGCTACTCTCCCATCTTTCGAAGCCCACTCTGTCTGCATCTTCTCCCCATGTAACCTCCAGCTAGCTGTCATTTACCGCCCCCTGGATCTATCCCCACCTTCCTCGACCATTTCACCACCTAGCTACTTCATTTCCTCTCTACTGACATCCCCACCATCATTATGGGCGATTTTAATATCCCAATTGACACTGCCCACCCAACCACCTCTCAACTTCTTTCCCTGACCTCCTCCTTTGGGCTCTCTCAATGGTCCTCCTCTGCCACCCACAAAGATGGCCACACGCTGGATCTCATCTTTAACCGTCTTTGCTCCCTTATTAACCTCACAAACTCAACCCTCCCCCTGTCTGACCACAATCTGCTGACCTTCTCCTCCCTCACCTCCCCTACTACACCACCTCCTCTCCGCTAACTTCATCATCCCTGCAGAAACCTAAAACACATTGATCTACACTCACTCTCAGAATCCCTCCTCCCTCTCGGCAACATAACATCTATACGTGACACAGACCACATTAACCAAGGCCCTCGACCTAGCCGCCCCCCTCACATACCACGCTCTAACAGGCAACCCTGGCACACCACACTCACTAAAGACCTGAGACGGGCATCCAGGGTCGCCGAGAGGCGATAGAGAAAAAATCACGTTCCACATAGCACTTTGTGCTGTTCAAACAGTCCCTCATCGCCTTCAAGACTGCACTTGCAACCGCCAAACAAACCTTCTTCTTATCCCTAATAACCTCTCTGTCCCGCAATCCCAAGCAACTTTTCAAAACCTTCAATTCCTTACTCCGCCCGCCTGCTCCCCCTCCCCTTATCTCTGCAGAAGACTTTGCCTCCTTCTTCAAAGAAAAGATTGACAAAATCAGAGACAGCTTTGATCCACTGTCCCCACAGCCTTCCCTTTCACCTATACTGCCCTCTCCTTCCATCAACTGCTTCCCCCCATAACTGAAGACCAGCTCTCCTCCTTCCTGTCAAAATCACACCTCACCACCAGCACCCACGACCCGCTCCCATCCCACCTCATTCCCAGCCTCACTTCCATTATCGTCCCAGCCCTAACTCATCTTTTCAACCTATCACTTACCACTGGCACCTTCCCCTCAGCCTTCAAACACGCCTTGATCACACCCATCCTCAAAAAACCCTTCCTCGACCCCACAACTGTCTCCAACTGCCGCCCTATATCTCTCCTCCCTTTCGCCTCTAAACTACTTAAACAGCATGTCCACTCTGAGCTGTCCTCTCACCTCTCCTCCTGCTCCCTTTTTGACTGCCTGCAATCTAGCTTCCGACCCCTCCACTCCACTGAAACAGCCCTGACCAAAGTCACCAACGACCTACTGACTGCCAAAAGCAAGCGCCACTACTCTGTTCTCCTCCTCCTCAACCTGTCCGCCGCCTTCAACACCGTTGACCACTCCCTTCTACTTCGGATCCTGGAATCTCTTGGCATCACGGACCTTGCCCTCTCTTGGATCTCCTCATACTTAACGGACCGGACCTTCAGCGTCACCCACTCCTACACATCCTCCTCGCCCTACCCCCCATCTGTCGGGGTCCCCCAGGGCTCAGTTCTTGGACCGTTACTGTTCTCAATCTACAGTCTCGGCCTAGGGCAACTCATTGAGTCCCATGGCCTCCAGTACCACCTCTACGCAGACGACACCCAAATCTACCTGTCTGGTCCTGACATCTCCTCCCTTCTGTCCAAGATTCCATACTGCCTGTCCGCAATCTCATCCTATTTCTCTGCTTGCTTCCTTAAGCTGAACATGGACAAAACCGAGTTCATAGTCTTCCCCCCAAGACGCTCCCCCTCACTATCTGACCTATCCATTGTCGTCAACGACTGCTCTCTCTCCCCAGTCCCCCACGCCAAGTGTCTTGGGGTTATCCTTGACTCTTCCCTCTCCTTCAAGCCCCACATCCAGGCCCTTGCCACCTCCTGCCGACTCCAGCCCAAAAACATCTATAGGAGCCGCACTTTCCTTGACGACGACACTGCTAAAACCATTATTAATGCTCTCATCATCTCCCGCCTTGACTACTGCCAACCTCCTGCTCACCGGCCTCCCCAATACCTCCCTTGCACCTCTCCAATCTATCCTGAACTCCGCTGCCTGCCTAATCCATCTGTCCCTCCGCTACTCCCCTGTCTCCCCTCTCTGCCAAGCCCTTCACTGGCTCCCTACTTCCCAGAGATCCCAGTTTAAAACATTAACCATGACATACAAAGCCATTCACAACCTGTCCCCTCCATACATCTCTGACATGGTCTACCGATACCTACCCTCACGCAACCTGCGATCTTCCCAAGAGCTTCTCCTCTACTCCCCCCTCATCTCCTCTTCGCACAACGCATACAGGATTTCTCCCGTGCTTCACCCATACTCTGGAACTCACTGCCCCAACACATCAGACATTCTCCTACCCTGGGAACCTTCAAAAGAGGCCTGAAGACCCACCTGTTCCGCTAAGCCTACCACCTGCAATAAGACCCAGTCCACCACACCGCCTCACGACTGGAACTTCCCCCTCCCACTGTATCCCCACCCGCCCCTCGTAGACTGAGACCTCGCGGACAGGATTTTTCTCTTGTATCTGTACGACCTAATTGTCCACATTTATTGTTACTATGTTACTTGTCCTAGTCTGCCCCTTTTAGCATGTAAAGTGCCATGGAATATAATGGCGCTATATAAATAAATAATAATAATAAAAAAAAAAATAAATAAATGTTGGCCTACTGAGAAGTATGTACAGTAAATGCAATCAAAACTTGGTCGGGGTTCCTTTTGCATGTATTACTGCATCAATGCAGTGTGGCATAGAGGCGATCAGCCTGTGGCACTGCTGAAGTTTAATGGAAGCCCAGGTTGCTTTGATAGCATCCTTCAACTCGTCTGTGTTGTTGGGTCTGGTGTCTCTCTTCTTCCTTTTGACAATACCCTATAGATTCTCTATGGGGTTTAATTCAGGCATGTTTGCTGGACAATCAAGCACAGTGATACTATGGTTATTAAACCAGGTATTGGTACTTTTGGCAGTGTGGACAGGTGCCAAGTCCTGCTGGAATTTTAATTTCCCTCTCCAAAATGCTTGTTGGCAGAGGGAAGCATGAGGTGCTCTAAATTTTCCTGGTAGACGGCAGCACTGACTTTGGTCTTGATAAAATCAGTGGACCTACACCAGCGGATGACATGGCTCCCCAAACCATCAATGATTGTAGAAACTTCACACTAGACCACAAGCAGCTTGGATTTTTGCCTCTCCAGCCTTCCTCCAGACTCAGGGACCTTGATTTCCATATGAAATGCAAAATTTACTTTAATCTGAAAACAACACCTTGGACCACAGAGCAACAGTCCAGTTCTTTTTCTTCTTAGCCCAGGTAAGAGGCTTCTTGCTTTGTCTATAGGTCATGAGTGGCTTTGACACAAGCAATGCAACAGTTGTAGCCCATGTCCTGGATATGTCTGTGTGTTGGTTCTTGAAGCACTGACTCCAGCACCAGTCCACTTCTTGTGAATCTCCCTGAAATTTTTGAATGGCCTTTTCTTAATCCTTTCTAGGCAGCGGTTATCCAGGTTGCTTGTGCACCTTTTTCTACCACACATTTTCCACTCAGCTTTCCATTATAGGGAACCTGTCAGCTCATTTTAGCCCCCTAACCTATCACTACCTGTCCCTGCACCTTGCTAGCTTATCCCTAACCAGCTGTCTCTGACCTAAAACTGCACTATAAAGCTTTAAAAAAACATTTAATAATTTACATTTGCCTGTGATAATGAGGGCTCCAGTCTACATCCGTAGACTGAGATGGGCAGTTTTCAGGTCTCCATTCTTCCCCCTCACAGGGTCTTATCAGGCCCTGCTGGGCATCATAATTCCTTCTCTTCTCACCCAGTTTTGAAATTCCCGTCTAGTCTGGTGCATTGTGGGGGCTTAGGTGTACTGCTTGGCTTCAATACGCGAACTGCAAATGCGCTGGAGCCGGACCATACAGCCCATACTCCCGCACACTGCGCAGGACCGGTAATGACGCGTCATCATATGAGGAGGAGGCGGGAATTTCAAAAAGGAGATTTTTGTGTACTCACCGTAAATTCCTTTTCTCTAATTGGGGGACACAGGACCGTGGGTGTTATGCTGCTGTCCACTAGGAGGCGACACTAAGCAAATCTGCAAAAGAGTAACAGTGGCTCCTCCTCTGCAGTATACACCCTGGAGCAGGCACGGCCTCCCCAGTTTTGTGCTAAAGCAGTAGGAGAAATTAACAAAGTTAACCAATACCAACAAAGCCTGGCAAGGCCTCAATGTAGCAACATAGGAGTAACAAAAATTACAGTAACAAGGCCGGTACGGCCAACTGGGTGGGTATTGTGTCCCCCAATTAGAGGCCAAGAGAAAAGGAATTTACGGTGAGTACAGAAAATTCTCCTTTTCTCCTTCCCATCATTGGGGGACACAGGACTGTGGGACGTCCCAAAGCAGTCCCTGGGCAGGAAGACAATGGAACTAATCATACTGAGCGAGTCAGTGAACAATTAAGTACCCACAGGTGGGCAACTGCCACCTGAAGGATGCACCTACCCAGACTGGCGTCCGCCGAGGACTGGGTATGAACACGGTAGTGTTTGGTAAAAGTGTGTAAACTCGACCAGGTGGCCGCCTTACACACTTGGAGAGCTGAGGCTTGGTGCAGAACGGCCCAAGAGGCCCCCACGGCTCGTGTAGAATGTGCCTTGATCCCCGCTGGAAGAGGAGCAGTTTTCATCTTGTAGGCTTCTTGGATAGCTGATCTAATCCACCTAGCCAGTGTAGCCTTGGAAGCTGGCATACCCTTACGAGGGCCTTCCGTTAGGATGAACAGAGTGTCCGACTTACGGAAAGGCGCAGTTCTGGATTCATAAATGCGAAGGGCCCTGACGAGGTCCAAAGTATGCAAGGCTCGTTTGAACCTGTGAACCAGAGCCGGACAAACAGAAGGCAATGAAATTTCCTCGTTCAAGTGAAAAGAGGAGACAACCTTAGGGAGGAATGACGGCATCGGACGGAGTACAACCTTGTCCTGATGAAAAACCAGGAAGGGCGGTTTACAAGAAAGTGCTGTGAGTTCTGACACTCGGCGAAGAGAAGTGATAGCTACTAGAAAAACCACCTTCAGAGCCAGGAAGTGGAGAGGGATGTCCCAAAAAAGGTTCAAAGGGAGGTTCCTGCAGCCTCTTAAGGACCAGGTTAAGGTCCCATGCATCTAAAGGTCGTTTGTACGGAGGGACAATATGGTTAACTCCTTGGAGAAAAGTTTTAACTCGCGGTTTAACATCAAGGCGACATTGAAAAAGAACTGAAAGGCCTGAGACCTGACCTTTAAGGGAACTTAGGGAGAGACCAGATTCTAACCCCGACTGAAGGAACCCTAGAACTAACGGCAAAGAATAGGGAAGCAGGGGTTGATCTCAAGAAGAGCACCAGGCGAAGAAAGCTTTCCAGGTGCGATGGTAAATTTTGGCCGATGCCGACTTTCGTGCTCGGATAATGGTCTGAAACATGGCAGGGGACAATCCTGCTTGGGTTAGCACCCAGGTCTCAAGGGCCACGCCGTCAAATTCAGGGCATCTGAATTCTGGTGGTAAAACGGGCCCCGAGACAGAAGATCAGGACAACATGGGAGGCGCCAAGGAAAGTCCGCCGTGAGCTGGACGAGATCGGCGTACCAAGCCCGTCTGGGCCAGCCTGGGGCTATGAGAATGACTTGAATGCCCTCTTGCTTGATCTTCCGCACCACTCTGGGTATGAGAGGCAAAGAAGGGAAGATGTAAGGCAGCTGGAATTGTGACCAGTTTTGAACTAAGGCATCTGCCCCAAGAGCTCGTGGGTCGTGAGTTCTGGCTATAAACATTGGAACCTTCGTGTTGAATCGAGATGCCATCAGGTCTTTGTCCGGAGTCCCCCAGCGACGGCATATTTGCTGGAACACGTCGGGATGTAGGGACTACTCTCCCTAGTCCATGCCCTGACGACTGAGAAAATCCACTTCCCAGTTCTCCACCCCCGGGATATGAACCGCCAACAACGTTGAGTTCGTCGATTCTGCCCAGTGTAGAATGCAATGCACTTCGTGCATGGCCTGGGGACTGCGGGTTCCGCCTTGATGGTTGATGTATGCCACGGCCGTAGCATGGTTCGATTGAATTCGGATTTGTGTCCCTGCTAGCAGGGAATGAAAGGCCTTCAGAGCTAGAAATATGGCTCAGATCTCCAGGAGGTTGATGGGCTTGGACGACTCCGCTGGGGACCATGTTCACTGTGCCGTGTGAAGACGGTATACCGCTCCCCATCCACTGAGACTTGCGTCGGTGGTGACTACCTTCCAGCAAACCAGTAGAAAAGACTTTCCCTTTGTGAGGGAACGAGGTTTGAGCCACCAATGGAGGGAACTCCTTGCTGCAGCTGACAATCGGAATGGTCTGTCCAGGGCAGAAGGGTTCCTGTTCTACGAACTCAGAATTGCCCGTTGGAGAAGCCTGAGGTGAAGTTGGGCGAACGGCACCGCCTCCATAGAGGCAACCATCCTGCCCAAGACTCTCATGCGAATTGAAGCGATTGAGGAAATGGGCGTAGGAGACTGTGGACTCCCTGACGAAGGGCCTTCGCCTCGTCCTGAGGAAGAAGGACCAGACCCCTGGGGGTGTCGAAACACATCCTGAGGAACGTCATAGATTGTGACAGGGGACTGGTGATGACTTCTGAAGATTCACCAACCAGCCTAGCCGACGTAGGGTGTCCACCGTGATGGAAACACTCTGCTGACACTCCCTGAAGGAAGGGGCTTTGATGAGCAAATCGTCTAGGTATGGCAGGACTACCAATCCTCTCAAGTGCAGTATGATCATGACAGCCGCCATGACCTTGGTAAACAACCTGGGAGCCGTCGCTAGACCGAACGGAAGGGCCACAAACTGGTAATGGTTTTGGTCGATAGCGAATTGGAGAAAACGCTGGTGGATTGTTGCGATTGGGATATTGAGGTAGGCGTCCTGTATGTCGATGGACGCGAGAAATTCTTTCTTCTACATGGACGCTATGATGGAGCGCAGTGACTCCATGCGAAAATGCCAAACCTTTACGAAGGAGTTTAACTGTTTTAGATCTAGAATGGGACGTACCGCACCTCCTTTTCCGGGTACCACTAAGAGGTTTGAGTAGAACCCCTGGAAGCATTCGGCTGGCGGTACTGGTATGATGACACCTGCCTTCAAAAGGGAATCTACCGCCTGAAAGAAGGCGCGAGCCTTGGGCGGGTGAGCGGGTGGAATTGACAGGAAAAACAGATTTGGAGGTTGGGCTGTAAATTCTATAGTGTATCCAGAAGACACTAAGGTTTTTACCCAATTGTCGTCGGTAGTAGCGAACCGGACCTGACGACAGCGTGAAAGTCGGCCGCCAAGCTGAATAGTGTATTCCGAAGAAGGGGGGGAAGTCAGGAAGAAGAGAACCTGCTGGACTTAGATCTGGACTGGCAAGAATGAGACTGCCAGTTTGCACCTGTCTTCCGTGTTGTCTGGGTGCGCTCCCCATGGGGAAATCTGTTGCCCGCCGGCAGGGGCTTCAAGACTGACCAACCAAAGGAATTCCGAAAGGACCGGAAACGGGTTTGTTGATGACGATTGAAGGGTCGTTTAATCTGACGTTGCGGAATAGAGGTACTTTTACCCCCAGTGGCATCTGAAATCAATTGATCCAGCTTTTCGCCAAATAAACGGCCACCATTGTATGGAAGACATGTGAGTGGCTTTTTAGACGCTGCATCTGCCTTCCACTCTCTCAGCCAGAGGGCTCGTCTGATCGTTATGGCGTTGGAGGCTGCCGCCGCAGCAGTTAGTGGAGTCTAAAGCGGCATGCATTGAATATTCAGCGGTAACCAATATTTGAGCTACCTGGTCTACAGGCTGATCCAGCCTTGTTAAAGACCGAAGAGACAAGTGTACAGAACCTGCTCTTGTCATGATAGCATTTGAGGCCCAAACTGACGCAAAGGCTGGACCTAGAGAAGACCCTGAGGCCTCAAAGACTGACTTCGCCATCTGCTCTGACAGTCAGTGGCATCTTTAATGAAAGAACTGTCCGGTAAGGACAGAAGCGTCTTGGTAGCGAGGTGAGATATAGGAGGATCCACCTGCAGCGGGTCTGTCCAATCCTGGGTGACCTTAGGTAGGAATGGATAACGTGTTTCTAGGGCCTTACGGTTACCAAACCTCTTGTCAGGGTACAACCTATGTTTCTTGAGAATTTCCTGAAACTCTGGATGGTCTGAGAAATGTTTATGCGGTCTCTTGGCCCTCTTAAAGGACACCTTATGCTCTGGAACATCAGCCGGAGGGTCTGACAGATCCAGAACCTGGTTAATAGAAGTAATCAAATCCTCCACCAGTGCCACCTTATAGGTCGCATCTAGGTCTAGGGACTCATATAAGTGACTCTCTGACTCCGAAGTATAGAGACCTTTGGACACCTGCGAGTCTTCTTGACGTCTGTGGGCTGGAGAAGCTGCAGGGCCCCCAGGGGATTCTGGAGATGGAGACCTCTGTGGTCTCTTACGCCCAGAGTCAGAAACTGACAGGGCAAGGTCGGCAGTCTGTCGTGGTTCCGACACTTCTATCTGAGACGCAGATGCCTGAATGGAGGTTTCAGGTGGCGAACGGACTTGCATAAACTGCAGCAATGTAGCAGACAATCTGTCAATGGACTGCGTCATATTATGAGACATAACTGTGGCCCACGCAGGGGTAGGGTCAGGGGCACTGGTAGAAGCCCGGGTAGTGGGGGTCTCGGTATCTGCAGCCTGCGTGCAGCTCCGACAATGTGGTGAGGTGCATCCTGCAGGAAGGTCAGCCTTACAAGCAGTGGAGGTAGCATAGTAAGTGCTGGCTGCCTTGGAGTTTTTCTTACTACTATTGCCAGACATTGTGGTATGGGCTACTTGTGAAAGTGGGAGCTAAAACCCAGGTGTCCCTTGTGTAAGCAGGCACTCTAACTATTCAGCTAGGTGCCTGGACCCTTAGTGGAGGGGGCTGAGTAGGGGCACTGTATGTTGATATTGCCTGCTGCAGGGGAGTGTAGCAGAAGAGATACAGAAAGCCTCTGCAGAGAAGGTCCCTGCAGATGTCTTACCAGCGCCAGAGTGCGCTCCTATGGAGAGGCTGCCCGGATCCTGTGTCCCCCAGATGGCTGAGGCGCAGGGCTCCACGTGGATGCTTAATGGCGACAGTGGTGGTGAAGTAGCGGAGCTTAACGGGCGGCTTCCAGCAGAGAAAACGCGCCCTTTGTCAGCTCCGCCCACAGTATGAGGCGCGTCAGCGCCATCCGGAGGGGCGGGACGGGGGCGGCACAGGGGAGGCGGCTTCCGCGCTAAGCCCAAGCCGGGGAATCAATTAATTGAGGTCCCCGGAAATAGTGAGGGGCCGGCGTGGAGGTGCGGAAAAACGCTGGAGGGGGCCCAGAATCTTGCTGGAGGGGACCCAGAAGCTGTGGGTATTGCACTGGCGGTTGAGACCGCCAGTATAGCAATAGGCGTTACCCCACTGTGTATCCTAAGCTGATCCTAGGATGCAGCTTGCAAGCCTGCGCTGCTGCAGGCTGTGGACCTCACTATAAACTGATTCTTAGATGCAGCTATGACTCCAGCTTACAAAACCTGTGCTGCTGCAGGCAGCTTGTAACTTTCAGCCCAAATGCAGCCTGTACTGCTGATACCTGTGGTGCCACTGCCTAAAACGCCCAGGGGTGATTAGGGGGATGTCATCTGGCAGGCAGTCCAGCTTCTACTTCACCTCAAGACCGGAAGGGAGTGAGGAAGGAGGGTGGTATGCTGGGCTGTCTCGACTTTAACCCAGCAACCCAACAGTGGGAGGCCGAAAAAGGAGTACAGCATATGTATGTATTCTCGCTTCCACCCAGCGCCCCAACAGGTGGCCGAGGAAGGAGCATGCCGAGGGCCACGCCGGACCCACTTTTCTTCATTTAATTATGAAAAATCCTTGAAGTAAAAATGGTCGTGTGCCTCCTACGACACTAAGCAAAAAACTGGGGAGGCAGTGCCTGCTCCAGGGGTGTGTACTGCAGAGGAGGAGCCACTGTTACTATTTTTCAGATTTGCTTAGTGTCGCCTCCTAGTGGACAGCAGCATAACACCCACGGTCCTGTTTCCCCCAATGAGGCGAAGGAGAAAAGGTACAGAAGCCATTCTACAACTCTACGGTGACCCATATCAGAACGGTCCCTAGACTAACGTATTTAAAAACCTGATCTAGTGTGAACATACCTCATAGATGCAGGATGCAGCAGGGCCAGATTCATTATGAGCACACAAGGTAGAAGCAGCAATTTATGTGTCCGGGCTCAGTGAGAAGGGGTGGGGCACTTCCCAACTTGCAGGACAAGAAACTAATTTTTTTGCAAAAAAACATACTAACGAAGAATCCTGCTGTTTTGCACTTGCTTTTTACTTTATAGGAGAGATATATATATTTGGACGTTTTTTGTGATGTAGAATCTTGGTGGTATGAACACGGTTTACAGACCTCTTCACATTGTGATCCGGCTCAGTAACAGTTTTCATTAGTTTCTTGTCCTGCAAGTTGGGAAGTGCCCCACCCCTTCTCACTGAGCCCAGACACATAAATTGCTGCTTCTACCTTGTGTGTCCATAATGAATCTGGCCCTGCTGCATCCTGCATCTATGAGGTATGTTCACACTAGATCAGGTTTTTAAATACGCTAGTCTAGGGACCGTTCTGATATGGGTCACCGTGGAGTGGTAGAACGACTTCCGTACCTTTTTTGCAAAAAACGTACTAAGAACACTGATGTTGACATATTTTTACACTGCTTTTTACTTTATAGCAGAGATATATATTTTTGGCCGTTTTTTGCACTGTCTTTTTTGTGATGTCTTACCACCTGTGGTGCACCCTAGTTGCAGCCCAGTGATCCTGTGCTCCCCAGAGACCAGTATCCTGATGCAGAAGCGCTGGCTGCTTGAGAGTGGTGATCTCCTCACATCAGCGTAATGGCCATTACTGTGAGTGAGGAGGGAAGAAGAAGGGAGCGGAGTGGCAGAAAAAAGAGCGCAATTGTAGATCCCTGATAGCCGAGAAGCACTAGACAGGTCCGGTCCGCCCCCTGCTATGACGCTGGCTGTGTCATCGGCTTCATCCGGGGGGCGGGCCAGGGGTGATGCGTAGGCGGCGGCTAAGCGGTAGGCGCGAAGCGGGGACCTCGCTTAGCTCATGGTACCCAGGAATGGTGGCGGGCCGGCGCGGAAGTCCGGGCAGTGGACCGTAACGGCCCGGGAACCCGCCAGATGCCAGTGGCCGAATCCCACAGTATGTTCTCTCATAACTACCAGTTGATCAGGAGATCACAGAGTAAACAGCCTCCTGAAACCTTTCAGCCGTGGCGTGCAGCTGATGCTGGCAGTGTAGCTGATACAGCCTGTACCTTGTGGTGCCTCAGCCTAATTCCCCGTTGGGGTGACTAGGGAGGATGTCACTGAGGAAGCTCCTACTTGATAGAGGGATGCTGTAGAGCCTCCATTTCCACCCAGGTCCTTTAGTGGGGAGTTGAGGAAGGAGGATGATGTACAGGGTATATCTCAACTTCAACCCAGCCCTCCAACAGTGGGGTGCCGAGGAAAGAGGACCTATAGAGGGTGAGACAATGCGCAAATAGGGTCTTATGTCCTTACAGATATCGGCAAGAACCTTATTGAAAGCTGCTCACCTGGAAAAGTTGTGTGACACACAACAAGTATGCACGCCTGGATACAGCTGCTGCAGGACCCATACATCCACGAACAACGTGGTGAACAAAAGTTGTATTGCAACGAAGTGTCTCAGGATCTGCGCTGCTGAATGAATGAAACCAGAAACCAGAAGAAGGAGGACGGCATATCTCAACTTCGACCCAGCGCCCCCAACACTGGGGGGCCGAGGAAGGAGCATGCTGGGGGTCTCTTCAGGGACCTACTTTTCTTCTTAAGGAAAAAATAAAAAATAATAATAAAAATGTTAAGGAAAATAATTGAGTGTGCCTCCTAACGACACTAAGCAAAAACTGGTGAGACAGTGCCTGCTCCAGGGGTGTATACTGCAAAGGAGGAGCCACTGTAATTCTTTTACAGATCTTGCCTAGTGTCGCCTCCTAGTGGACAGCAGCATAACACCCACGGTTCTATATCCCCCAATGAGGCGAAAGAGAAACAGAGGAGGGAGAATGGAGACCGCCCATCTCAGTCTACGCCGTGGCCTGGAGCGCGAACTATCATAGGAATATGTAGGACATTAAATCGTTTTTCTAAAGCTTTATACTTCAGTCTTAGCTCAGAGAGGGATGGTTAGGGATGTGCTAGCAAGGTGCAGGGACAGGTAATGATAGGATAGGGGACTAAAACGAGCTGACAGGTTCCCTTTAATATGCTTGGATACAGCACTCTGAACAGACAACTACTTTAGCAATGACCTTCTGTGGCTTACCCTCCTTGTGAAGTGGAGTGTGTCAATGACTGCCTTGTGGACATATGTCAAGTCAGCAGTCTTCCCCATAATTGTGTAGGCTACTGAACCAGACTAAAGTCCCCGTCACATATAACGAGATCATTAGCGAGATTGTTGTAACATCACAGGTTTTGTGACATAACAGCGATCTTGCTAATGATCTCGCTAAGTGTGCCACTGACGATCAGTGTGACGATCAGGCCCCTGCTGTGAAATCACTGATCATTACAAAGTGCTCTGGGTCAATTTTTGGTCGTTGCGCTCCCGCTGGTCAGCACGCATGTGACAGCAAGAGACCAACGATCAGCGACCTCACAGGCTGGTAACCATGGTAAACACTGGGTATCTAGGCAGCCCGTGCTGCCTAGATACCCACTGTTTATCATAGTTACCAGCGTCCTCCATGCTTAGCGCAGCCTGTAAGCAGGGAGGACGCTGGTAACTATGATAAACACCGGGTATCTAGGCAGTGCGCGCTGCCTAGATACCTGCTGTTTATCATAGTTACCAGTGTCCTCCTGCTTACAGTGATGTGGAGGTGGCTCCCTAGTCCCTGAGGAGATTTGCCTGTTTGACAGCTCCCCAGCAACCAGCTAACGACGCACCAACGATCCCTACAGGATTATCGTTGTCGGGATCGCTGTTGCGTCGTTGTGTGTGACGGAAGCTTTAGGGACCATTTTAAACGCTTAGTAAGCCCTTGCAGGTGTTTTGTATTAACTTTTCTAATTTTTTGAGACAATGAATTTTGGGTTGTCTGTGAGTCATAATCAACATTAACAAAAATAAACACTTGAAAAATATCACTAAGTTTGTAATGACTCTACATAATATATGTGTTTCACTTTATGTACTGAAATACTGAAAAAAATTAACTTTTTGATGACATTCCAATTTAATGAGATGCAACTGCATTTTATGCCAGCAAATTACATGTCCATATGTCCAACGTCATGGACTAAAATGCAGACAGAAAGTAAATGGAAGGATACTCTAGCTACTCAACAAAAGTATGGTCATCAGTCCTGAGAGAATTTCTATCCATTAATCACAGTGGTTTACAAATCAAATCTCAAACAGAGACATGTTACATTTATAGCTTGTCGACATACATTATTACTATCATTATTAAATAAATCACTGAAGGTTTTAAACTAGCACTAATCATATAATACTTGATAAATGTCCCGCTGGTGCCAGAATAGTTCAAGAATTTAGGACTCGTTATGTATGGACCTTAGTGTATTTTACAAGCAAACGCCCATATAACTTTTTTTTATTCTTTTGTCGATATAGACATATGACAGCTTGGCTTTTGCGGAACGTGTTGCACTTTTGAATCATATCATTCATTTTACCAAATAGTGTACTGGAAAACTCTCCCTCCAACCTCCAAGTGGCTGTCATTGATCGATCCCCAGGCCCAGCCACTGCCTTTATTGACCAATTCTCCACCTGGCTTCTTCACTTTCTTTCTGCGGATATTCCCACCATCAACATGGATGATTTCAAATATCCCCATTGATACCAACCAGTCAGCAGCCTCCAAACTCCCATCGCTCGCTTCATCCTTTGTTTTCACTCAATGGTCCTTCACAGCCGCCCACACAGACGGACATACACTAGACCTTATCGTCACCCGCCTATGTTCCCTATCAACTCTCACAACCTCCCCTCTCCCCCTCTCTGACCACCACCTACTCACTTTCTCATCCTTGTCCTCCTCACCCGCCACCCATGTCCAGCAACTAGCACACCCTCGCAGAAACGTTACATATGTTGACACTCGCATACCCTCTATGTTCTACCACTATCCTCCATATCCTCACTCCATGACACAGATAATGCCACAGCTATACTCACCTCAGCTATTGATGCAGTCTCCCCTCTCGTTCATGGCAGAACACGACAAACTAACAGACAACCCTAACACACAAACACCAATAAAAATCTGCGGTGAGTGTCTAGGGTTGCCGAGTGGCGCTGGAAGAAAACACAATCACAAGAAGACTTCACAGCATTCAAACAAGCACTTCTCACATTGAAGTCAACACACTAAACAGACATACTTCTCTACCCTCATATCCTTTTTGTCCCACAACCCCAGGCAGTTATTCAACAAAACTAACTCCCTCCTCTGCCCCCCACTGGCCCCTCAGACCTCCCGCATCTCTGCAGAAGACTTTGCAAAACATTTCACCAATAAGATCGATCAGAACAGACAAGTCTTTGCTGCCCAAACATCACAAACCGTATGTATACCAGACCACTCTCCTCCCCCACTAACCCTCCTCCCCTCCATCACTGAAGGAGAACTTGCACACCTCCTCTCCAAATCGCACCTCACCACTTGTCCATTGGACCCTATCCCATCCCAATTCCTCCCCAACCTCACCACCACTACTTATTCCAGCCCTAACCCACCTATTCAACCTATCACTAACGTCTAGTACCTTTCCTTCCACTTTCAAACATGCAACAATTACACCTATCTTAAAGAAGCCATCCCTCGACCCCACTTCTACATCCAGCTACCGGCCCATATCCCTGCTCCCGTTCGCTTCCAAACTTCTCGAAAAGCATGTCCACACTGTACTCTCATCTAACTCTCTCCTTGACAACCCTCAATCTGGCTTCAGCCCCCACTATTCCACTGAAACCTCCTTGACCAAAAATACTAATGACCTACATACCGCCAAAGCTAACAGACATTTCTCTATCCTCCTCCTTCTAGACCTGTCTTCTGCAGTTGACTCAGTCAATCACTACCTCCTATTACAGATCCTCTCTTCCATTGGTATCACTGACCTAGCCCTCTCCTGGATCTCCTCCTACCTCTCCAACTGCACATTTAGTCTGTTGGGGTCTCTCAAGTCTCTGCCCTGGGACCTCTTCTTTTTTTCATCTACACCTTTGGGTTGGGATAACTCAAAGTCCCTTGGCTTCTAGTACCACCTCTGTATGCTGACGACACTCAGATCTACCTCTCTGCTCCAGATATCAACTCTCTGCAGTCCAGAATCCTAGAGTGTGTCAGCCATATCTTCCTTTTTCTCCTTTCGCTTCCTTAAACTAAACGTAGACAAAACTGAACTCATCATCTTTCCCCTTCTCGCGCACCTTCCTTAACGGACCTATTTATCATAACAATTAGCATCACACTTTGCCCTGTACGTGAAGTCCACTGCCTCGGAGTAACCCTCGATTCTGCCTTATCCTTCAAACCGCACATCCAAGTCCTCCACCTCTTGTCCCAGCTCAAAAATATTTCTAGAATCCATCCTTTCCTCATCTCTCAATCTACTAGTGCATGCCCTCAAAATCTCCGTCTTGACACCTGAAACTTCCTTCTCTGTGGCCTCCCTGCTAGCACGCTTGCATCTCTGCAATCTGTCCTCAACTCTGACTGGCCGACTAATCCACCTCTCTCCTCGCTATTCCTCCACTTCTCCCCTCTGCAAATCCCTCCACTGGCTCCCAATTCACCAGCGTATCCAAATCAAATCTAAACATTGACTTAAACAACCGTCAATCTGTCCCCCATATTCTCTGACTAATCTCCCGATACCATCCAACTCGCAATCTTCATCCTCCTAGACCTCCTTCTTTCTCACACTTGTACGTTCGTCACTAACCACCTGTAAGACTTCACTCGAGCATCCCCCATCCTCTGGAATTCTGCACCCCAACACGTCCAGCTATCTCCTACACTCGGAACCTTCAAGCGGAACCTGAAAACCCATCTCTTTCAGAACAGCCTATCGCCTGCAATGACCATGATGCCACCTCACCACCACTGGACCAGGCGCTCCACTACCACGGGAGCAGACCCAACCTACAGTCTCTCTCCCCATTGCCTTGTAGAATGTAAGATTGCAAGGGCAGGTCCTCTCTCCCCTCTATACCAGTGTGTCAGTGTCAGTCTGTTCATTGTATTTTTAACTTGTTTGTATGTAACCCTTTCTCATGTACAGCACCATGGACTCAATGGTGCTCTATAAATAAATAATAATTAATGAGACATTTCTAAGTAGACATTTTGGGACATTTCTAAGTAGCTGTAATAAACCTGTGCTTACCTCCAGATGAGTTTTCATCTAGCAATGTTTCCTCCTTCATCCTCACTGTCTTGAATAGGTGTTGCATACTTATGGTTATGAGATGTCACAGAGCTTTTCATATCTACTCTAGACAGTTTTTTAGACCTAAAGAGACAAAATTATATATTTATTGATTGACTACGATAAGAAATTATTTGTGAAATTTTCAACATAGACTATCATATCTATTAAGAGTCTCTTTATCTTCCTGTAGTTTCATCTAGTCACACTAGATGTTGGCCCGATGCTATCGTATCAGGTGGGCTCTGCCCCCCCTCCGTGGTCACTTCTGTTTCTCCTGCCGATCACACTCTGCTGCCCTCCCCCATGCTCACTCTCTGACCACCCGCACGTGGTCGCTCTCATGTGAAGGCCACATGAGGAAGATGACCACGGAATGAGGAACTGGCGCAGTTCCTCATTCTTCAGCTGTGAGATGAGCGTGGCTACGGGGTGAGAGTAGACTGTGTAGGGTGTGAGCGGACAGACCGAGCTTTGTGGGGTTTATGTGGGGTGTGTCGTGAGCGGGCACGCTGTGGCGAGAGACGCTGTGAGCGAGCAGAGGGGCTGTGAGCAGCAGAGCGGGCTGTGAGCGAGCGACGCGTGCCAGAGGGATTGTGTAGGGTGTGAGTACCTGGCTACTAGGTGGGAGTACGGGAGAAAGAGAGGAAAGTGAAAAATTAATCAAGAAGTAGGCACTACTAGAGTAATGATACAATTTGTTTGACAGTTCTATAAAGAGTAGAATACAGTCTGGTTAGACAACAATATATTAAGACTGCCCATCAGACAGAGGGCGAGCTACCCGTGCACTTACCAATGCCTGATTGATAAACTTCTATGACATTCAAGGATATATGGAGGTTATCGATCTCAAATTAAACAAAGAAGAGACAGATACTTTTGTGGAACATGCACTATGCCACCATGTAGGGACTACACCAGAGGGATTCTATTATACCCCTCAACTCGCGATAGCCCCTGCCTATACAAGCTTTCGATAAGGCAGAACTACGCTACATGCGTCCCTATACCATTACTGACATGAGAGAGGCTAGAGATGTCATACAATATGCCCTTGTCATGGGTGGGATTGATTGACCACTATATGCAGTGGACCTTTTCCATAGACGGGTGGTAAGAAAGGGTTCTTGCCAATCCCTCAAAACATCATAAATCGAGGCTTACTGTGTAAGCCCTATAATATTGGCTCACATGGGGACTAGTGGGTTCCATCTCTTGCAGTGAGATAGGATGGTTCCAGCCAATCCCTTATTAAACCCCAATCCGAGGGTGTTTCGTAATATTTATGGTACTGGTCTCTCAAGGGGGACTATAATATCAAGGTCTTCCTAACACCCCTCCTTCTTACCGGGCTCTCTGAACCCGACGGGAGGAGTTGTTTTTCCACCTACTGTCACATTGACCCCATATATATATATTCAGGTCAGCCATAATATTCATGGCTTCCACCTACTGTCACCTTGAACTGGAGTATGGTTGCTTGGCTGTGTCGGTACCATTTGCATGTTATGCATCATTTGCACTCTCTATAGACCATAAGTTTCTTGATTTAGCTCAATCCTTATTGAGGCGAACTCCACCTTTTCATACTGTGTATCATGAAGCATATAGGCCACACCGCAGACTTGTGCTGGTGCGTCGATGGTATAAACACTTTTGGTTGGTTCTATCGAGACGCCCCGTCGTTGGGCATGGGGGATACGTGTGTCGGTAGGCAATGTTCTTCTAATATATATTTTTTAACACCACACTCCTTGGTTGAGCCAGCAGTAATAGCAAATACCGTACAGTAGCAGGGACAGCTCTTATTTCAGGAGGCTTGCGGCTGGACAGCTCCTCATTATAAGAGCTCTGCTGCTGTTAGTGTACGAATATTGCGTATGGAGTACTGGAGCCCAAAACAAGAGACGAGGGCACCACAAAATAATAAAGGGATCTGTTCCTATATGCCAAACAACCATTCAATATCAAGAGTAAGACAGCAATTAAACGGAAACAATCACCAGTTGTATAGTTTCAAAGTATCACAATTTTTATTACATAAAACGTATAGCCGATTTTTCAGCCCAAAAATTAAGGCGAAAAGTCCCCTCGGCTTATACACGAATCATATGCATGCTGTGGGGGGGGGGCGATGTATGGCTGAGACAGGAGGGGGCCAAGTGATGCCTCATTAGACAAAGAATATGCACGGCATCCCAATACCAAACGGCTGGGGATGCCGTGCATATTTACAATACACATGCCCACCAATCCTTTATTATGGTCACCCAGGAAATAAACAGCCCCCCCTCACTATGTCATGTCCCCCAGGCTGCGGAGCTGTGAAATAACAATCACTTTAACACCTTCCGGCGCAGCTCCGGTTTAACGCTCGCCGCTCTCTTCTTTCTTGTGTCGCTTCTGTGACCGCGCGAGGGAAATGAGTTCATCTCTACGCCTGGTCACATGACACCGGCACAAGAGGAAGAAGCCGGCGAGCGGAGGAGCGGAGGACCGGGAGAGCTGCGCCGGAAGGTGATGTATAAAGTGTTTGTTATTTTCACAGCTGCCGCAGCCTGGGGGGACATGATAAGGAGGGGGGGGCTGTTTATTTCTGCTGGGGGACCCATAATAAGGAGGGGGGCTGTTTACTACCACTGGGGCTGTATATACTACCACTGGGGCTGTATATACCACTGGGGCTGTATATACCACTGGGGCTGCATATACCACTGGGGCTGCATATACCACCACTGGGGCTGCATATACTACCACTGGGGCTGCATATACTACCACTGGGGCTGCATATACTACCACTGGGGCTGTATATATTACCACTGGGGCTGCATATACTACCACTGGGGCTGCATATACTACCACTGGGGCTGCATATACTACCACTGGGGCTGTATATACTACCACTGGGGCTGCATATACTACCACTGGGGCTGTATATACTACTGGGGCTGCATATACTACTGGGGCTGCATATACTACCACTGGGGCTGCATATACTACCACTGGGGCTGTATATACCACTGGGGCTGCATATACTACCACTGGAGCTGTATATACTACCACTGGGGCTGCATATACTACCACTGGGGCTGCATATACTACCACTGGGGCTGCATATACTACCACTAGGGCTGTATATACCACTGGGGCTGTATATACCACTGGGGCTGCATATACTACCACTGGGGCTGTATATACCACTGGAGCTGTATATACTACTGGGGCTGCATGTATACTACCACTGGGGCTGCTGCTGTATACTACCACTGGGGCTGCTGTATATACCTCTGGGGCTGCTATATACCACACTGCTGGGGGCTGTATACCTGTGCTGGGGTCCACCCTCGGCTTATACACGAGTCAATAGATTTTCCCAGGTTTTGGGGGCAAAAGTAGGGGGGTCGGCTTATCACGGGTCGGCTTATACACGAGTATATACGGTACATGAAAAACCACACACAGGACAATTTAAAAACAGTTAAAACAGGCAAAATGGCCATACAAATCATACAGTGACCCCTGCAGATGTTATATATACACCGGCCTAAAATTCAAGTTAGACAAATTCTGGTAAATACCAGAGTACTGGAGCCGAGCCGCTTGTTCTAACAATAAAACATTCCCGACAATTGCCGTTTTTAATGTAATCCATGTATTAACCCCTGCACTGCCAGGGTGTGGTGCCAGCTAGTGTCCAGGGAGTGTAGGCACTCCCTGGACAGCAGCTGGCACCACACGAACATCAATTTAACCCTTCAGACACCGGGTTATTAACCCCATCTACAGCCTCTGTGCTGACATGCCGCACAGAGGCTGCATGTGGTGTTAATATAGAGCTACAGCCTGGGAATTAAGAATGTCACTTACCAGCTGGGTTTTTAATATTCATCTATCACCGCTGCTGTGACAGCGATGACAGATGAAGTAGTTTCTGTACCGGGAAACCGGCAAATTCAAACTCTGTGGCTTTGACAGCCGCAAAGTGTGAAGCGATTTTTAAAGCACACATGTGCGGCTATCGCACAGTGTGCTGTACAGGTGCGAGATTTTCTCACACCCATAGACTTTAATTGTCCACTCGCGCAGGGAAATCATGTGCAATTGCAGCATTTTCCTCGTATTGCGAGTGTAATGTGAGGTACTCGCAGCTAATGGGACCAGTATAATTTAATAATACTGGTCCAAGTGCAATGCGAGTTTCCCTCGCATTACACTCGCGCAGCACATGGATAGTGTGCCTTGAGCCTTACACGAATTGTGGACCCTTTTGATTGTCAGACAAAAGTAAATTTCAAGGACTCTGCCACAACTCCTCACACACAGGGGGTGATGAGTGTTGTGTAATTGGAGAGTGTGGACGGTGTGATTTATGCTCCCTTTTATAGCCTATAAAATAGGTTGAGTGTAAAGAGATAAAATAAACCTTGCAGGCGCACCCCACGTCATGTGCTGAGAATTGTGTACATGGCAGCATGTGGTAGCAAAAAACAGTGACAGATTTCCGAGAAATAAAATTTAGGTGTGCCTCCTATCGACACTAAGCAAAAACTGGAGAAGCACTTCCTGTTACAGGGGTGTAATACTGCAGAGGAGGAGCCACAACTCTTTTGCAGATTCTGCCTAGTGTCGCCTCCTAGTGGACAGCAGCATAACACCCACGGTCTGTGTCCCCCAATGAGGCGAAGGAGAAATAAAGTATTTCCAGAAAATCAGCTACTGTTTATATCATGCTTGAGTCTTAAATGTGTTTTTAGCATTTTTTTTTCCATAATCACAACTAGTATTAAAATGAAAATGAGAAATCTTTTAATTTTCACATTGGCCACTTAGGTTTTTTAGACTTTAACTTCCTAGTGCTTCAGGAAATATCACATGTACTTTAGCCACAATGAACAGAAGCATAGCTAATCTTTTAAATTAAAAAATGAATAAGTATGTGCGCTATATGGCGCTATATAAATAAATAATAATAAAATAATAATATGTGCAAAAGTCAATGTGACGGGAGGGGGAGCAGAGTCAGCTTTGACACTACGATTAGTAAATCCTATGTTATCAGCCTGTGGATAAAGGCATCATCAGCAGGTAAATGGTGTTACAATCCTGCCTTACTGAAAGTGTGACTACTGGAAGAAATTACCGTATATAGTCGTGTATAAGCCGACCCGTGTATAAGCCGACCCTCCTACTTTTGCCCCCAAAACCTGGGGAAACCTATTGACTCGTGTATAAGCCGAGGGTGGACCCCAGCACAGGTGTACAGCCCCCAGCAGTGTGGTATACAGGCCCCCCAATGGTAGTATACAGCAGCCTCCCCAGTAGCATATACAGGCTCCAGTAGTATATACAGCAACCCCAGTGGTATACAGCAGCCTCCCCAGTGGTATATACAGGCTCCAGTAGTATATACAGCAACCCCAGTGGTATACAGCAGCCTCCCCAGTGGTATATACAGACCCCACCAGTATATACAGCAGCCCCAGTGGTATATACAGCAGCCCCAGTGGTATATACAGCAGCCCCAGTGGTATATACAGCAGCCCCAGTGGTATATACAGCAGCCCCAGTGGTATACACAGCAGCCCCAGTGATATACAGGCCTCAGCAGTATATACAGCAGCCCCCAGGGGTTATACAGCGGCCCCCAGGGGTTATACAGCGGCCCCCAGGGGTTATACAGCGGCCCCCAGGGGTTATACAGCGGCCCCCAGGGGTTACATAGCGGCCCCCTGGGGGTACCCAGCAGCCCCCTGGGGGTACCCAGCAGCCCCTTGGGGGTACCCAACAGCCCCCTGGGGGTACCAACAGCCCCCTGAGGGTACCAACAGCCCCCAAGGGGTACCAACAGCCCCCAGGGGGTACCCAGCAGCCCCCAGGGGGTACCCAGCAGCCCCAAAATGCTGGCACTCGCCCCCCTTGTAAGGTCCCCCCCCCCCCCACTGCTTCTCTTACCATCCCGGTGTTCTGATCAGCGCCGCTCCTCGGTGCTGCTTCTTCATCCTCCCGTCCTCGCTGAATCCGGGATCTCCGTCCGTCGCGCGATGACGTCATATGCCTGCGACGGCCGGAGATCCCGGATGCAGCGAGGACGGGAGGATGAAGAAGCAGCACCGAGGAGCGGCGCTGATCAGAACACCGGGATGGTAATATATAAGCAGCGGGGGGGGCCCTTACAAGGGGGGACAGTGCCAGCTTTTGGGGGGCATATATGAACTGCTTCCAGCTGCCGCTGATTGACAGGGGGAAGCAGTGCATATATAATGAGCGGCCCCACGTGACGGGGCCGCTCATACAGCAGCCTCCCCCCGCCTCCTCCAGCCTCCACAGCCCCCACCACGCAGAGTGCTTTTACTCAAATTACCGTATTGACCCGTGTATAAGCCGAGGGGGAGACTTTTCAGCCCAAATTTTGGGCTGAAAAACTCGGCTTATACACGAGTATATACGGTAACTTATTTCTCCTGGGAGCTTCCAGCTTCAGTCATATGGGCAGCATGGAACGGCTACAGTCAGCCACTATACTGAAAACACACTCTGGCACCTGACATGACCTTTCTGCACAGATGGGCAGTGCTGGTACGTACAGCCGCCGTTCACAGTATAATGTGGTGACTAATGACTGTAATGGCTCCTTATGACTAAAAGCCGGTGGCTCCTGAGAGGAAAGATTTATGTATGTATGCATACATAGGGTTAATCTGCAGATAGATAGCATTACAATGCTGCTCAGCCACCTTCCTCAAAGTGTGGCTACTGAGAGAAAATTCACTTTATCGAGGTGACAAGTTCTCTGCACAACTTAACAAAACAAAGCAAAAAACTAAATCCAAAATATCATCAGTTTTCATTTCTTTCATCTCCGATTATTCTTTATCCACCTTTTGCAAACCATAGCATGCCACAGAACCACTGAAGCCAGTCGGAGGCCTTGACAGTGACCACAAACCTCACGCCTGCAACCGGCAGCTTGTGAACAAGAAGCAGAGACCATCCACAGTGTATCTGTGGTTGCTGGACAAGGTCAGTATTGTTCTTGTTTTGCTCTATTAGCCCTTACTAATTAATTCCCTTTTCTTTTGAAAGAATCAAACAACCCTTTTAAAAGGTGTGACAGTGCCATCATATTATGTGCACGTCTTTGTCCCATGTGGGGTCACAAAGTGAGGCTCACTTCCAATACGAAAGTCAGCAATGCCAAATAGCCCTTTTATTTCTTCTTAAATATACAATGAAACTCTTCCAAATGACCACCCCTTTAAAAGTTCCAATACAGACTATGTGCGCTAGCTTTTTTCTTTAAGAGGGCTGTCCAAGACTTTTTTATTGATGGTGTATTATCAATATAAAAATCCCCTTTAAGAGGGCCCATCTATAAAACCATTTTTACTTGGTTATTGGACGCTGGATCTGCCAAATCCCTGCTTTAATAATTACACAAATAACTGCTAAATGGCCATCGCACACCATGTCAGCAGTGCCTCGCCTCCCTATGAGCCCAACCTTGCACGTTTGACATATCCTTGTAATTCTCGGATATTTACTACAGAATGCTAAGAACTTTTTTACCAGCCATTTCAGTCACAACAATGTACAGTGCAGGAATACATTGAGATGGAGCAGGAAGGGCGAGACCAACAGGGAAGGCGGAATGCACCAGAAAAAGGAATTGCAAAGGATAAGGTGAATATTACTTCTTATTATTCTATAAAAATGCAAATTCAGTAAATGTACCTAAAAACATAAATAACTGTGGAAATGTGAAGGAAATGGGTACCTGTTGTGAGGAAGAGACTTATTAGATTCCCTCTCAGAGTCTTCATTTTCCTTGGTCTCTTCTTCTTCCGACTGTCCTGACAGATCCGAGTCCTCACTGAAGTGTCTGCACAGCACACTGTCTGCCTCCTCCATGCTGGACACAAGCTTCTGGGTTCCACTATGAAAATTCCTCGTAAGCTCCTTAGACAAGGAAGCAAGACTTTCTGAAACCTGGAATAACAATGAATATCCAAGCACTAGAGTATGAATGATGAAATGCTAAAGAAAACCTCTAATACCATGTGCATAAAATGCAGGCTATGACAGATAATCACAATTACTTAAAGCGTAACCAACGCTTACATTTTTATTTAATAATAACGTAGAGCAAATGATTATAATAAACTTTCAAATATGCTCCATTAGAAAATTCTGTTTGAAAGCCATTCATAAACCTTCCACAAGGTGTCCCCACTACACTGTGTGTGAAGCAGGCATATATTCATTATCAGTCAGATCCATCTGCAGTGAATACAGAATGATGCCCAGCGGGGCATGCCAAGAGCCCGCGAGGAGGGAAAATGGAGCCCTGGAGACCGCACATTCCAGTCTATTATGTATTTTAGATTGTACATCCATTAGAGAAATGGTTGCCTGAGATTAAAAACCCAAGGCATTCTTTACGTTAGACCCTGACTGCCAAAGCAAACAATAGTAATGGGGGTGCCAATGTGGATGACATAATCTATGGAAAATCCCTTAAATGCTGTGGTTGCTAATTACCACAGTATCTAAGGACTTGGAAGGTGGATTTTCCCCAGTCCTAGCCTCTCTGTCAGGACCCCAGCTCTAAATTACACATCATAGATGTACATACATTATTTAAGGCGCATTATATCTGGCGGATGATGAAGATGATGAAGATATTTGTCTTGTGCATTTAAAGCTAAAAGGGCTTTGTGAGATTAGCAAATCATTGCTGTTTTCTTCCAGAAGTAGCATATCTCTTGTCCGCTGACAACTCCCCCGCACCCCCAAGCAACAGAGACATCCAATGTAACGAGTCGGCCAGAGTCACTTTGGCCTTTGTTTCGGCAGTGTCCGTCTTTTTAGGCAAACAGAAAATCAAAATCTATTCCTTAAAGAGACAGCAACTGCGGGAACTGAACCTGAGCAGAATCCAAAGTGACTCTTACCTTAATATGCTCTGCTCGAGGGCTCCATCTGAATCCCATGTAATGTGAAATGGCCCATAGACAGTTATAGCGAAAAAGTCAGATGCGTCAACTAAATTAATCATGTTCCACCCTGCTTGTACATACCTTCTTCGGAGTGGTCTGTGAGAATTTACTGGATAACAATGTATTCTGACCCAGAGTCAGCGATGGCTTTGTAACCAGAGGAGCTGTGCTTGGTCTTGCTCCAATCTGCAGTAAATGTACATCCTCCAGCAGAGCTGCAATGGACGGACCAGGCCCCACATGCTCCAGGTGGGACTGCAATTTAGCAATCTCATCTTGCCTCTCTTGCAGTTTATCACTCTGAAAAATTATCAGCGAAAATAAAATGATAATACTGTAAAAAATACACTGCATTATTGACATTGCAATAACAACAAGGAAAAGTCGTGGGATTATGGAAATCACAGGATAGACAGGCATGTTAATGATATACAAATGATGAAAGAATGGAAGCAAAAGTTTGAAAACAACTTATTTTATTCAGTATCTAAACCAAAAAAATTAGTCAGAGTATAGATTGGTATATGTGCATCAGGAGCTTGTTTACACACTGGCCATGTAAGTTTTCCTTTGGGTGGGGGGTTTCGTCTGTAAAATGACCACGGTGTGATTGTGCTCCTATTGCACATATACCAATTTATACTCCGGCTCATTTCTTTTTCGTAATCTGTACAAATGGGGGTGTGGTCCCTCCCTCTGACTTAGACATTGCATGTATACAGCTTACCAGGATAGGTGCTACAGGGCGAGCCTTGTCCTTCTCTGCCCTTATTTATAAGTTTTAATACTAGATTTGGATCGTCTGGATGGGTATAATTTTCATGGTGGGATGGCATTTATGATCTTTAATCAAACAGGGTGAACCAAGTGCCCTAGGTAAATATACTACCAATATTTACTTATTTACTTCATTATAGGGTATATGCTCATTTTGTGTCAGTGTCAAGTATGAGCACTTACAGCCTTGGCTGCTATCAATGAGGTTATTAATGATTGTCTGAACACTGTTCTGCCATACTGAATGCACTTTGACAAACCACCAAGATCCTCTGCTGGCATCACCCTTTTGCAATTGCTGACAAATGATGTCTCACATGTACCTGACAGGTAACAAGTTTGGAGATGCTGCAGGCCAAGGTAGCACATTCAGGCTACACAGGCTGCTCCCAGTAGCACGACTAATATACGATGTTATGTTGAGAAACGGTCCCTGATACCCTATGAGAAATGTCTGTACCATTGGTCCCACTACCAAATCAGTGTAAAGATGAACCGTTAATGTACCAGGAATTAAGTGTAGAGGGGTACAGCTATGTTTTATTTCCCCCACACCATAATCTGGGGAGCATGACTAGTGAGACATTCCCATTTCCCTTGTAGAAAAATTCTCTTTAAGATTATTATTATTATTTAATTTATATAGCGCCATTGGTTCCATGCCGCTTTACATAAGGCGTGGGGGTAACAAGGAAGATACAGTGCATATGAGCAGTCAATGCTTGCTGATACACGACGGGAGAGGTTCCTGTCCACGAGGGCTCACAGTCTACGGGGGTGGGGGAGGACACGATAGGGGGGGGGGGGGAAGCACCAAGCGGTTGGTGGAGCGGCACTGGGTCTCATCGTGGGTTGTAGGCTTGTTGGAATAGATGAGTTTTCAGGTTCTTTTTGAAGCTCTTGAGGGTAGGCGAGTGTCTGACGTGCTGGGGGAGGGAGTTCCAGAGCCTAGGGGAGGCGCGGGAGAAGTCTTGTATGCGGTTGTGGGAGGATGAGATGAGGGGGGAGGAGAGGAGGAGTTCTTGTGAGGAGCGTAGGTTGCGTGCAGGTTGGTATTGGGAGACCATGTCGGAGATGTAAGGGGGGGACAGGTTGTGGATGGCTTTGTAAGTCAGGGTTAGGATTTTATTGGATGTTGCCAATATGGTCTAAAGAGCTATCTCCGACTAACATTACATTGAAGACAAAAGCAAAGAATCATCGTTGAAGAAGCTACACCTACATTAGCCTTCATTAGTCTCAATTGCTCCTTTCCAGCCACTGGTCTTTATATGGAGACCATGCAGTGATTGAGGAGCAGGACTGCATGAAAGTTCCTTCACCTTTACAACCAAGACAACGACAGCTCTATTTGTAAAGTTAGCTCACCTGCAGTAAAGCTCTGGAACATGAGCAGAATGGTGGAAAGAAGGGCCTCTGTAAAATGTTATTGGGCTGACGACTATGAGGGGTGGAGGCAATAATTTGAGGCCTAATCTATTTAGAGGAGTGATAAGAGAGACAATGCCAGCTCTAGGGAGAGAACAGCACACATAGAGATGCCAACAATATGAGGCTAACATAACAGTCAGAGTGGTTTATGATGGTGGTTGAATATAAACCTTCCTCCTCAGTGGGTGCAAGAAGCCTTGAGGCACAGTCTGCAGTGGCTATGTTCCCTCAGATACAGGCAGAAAAATGTGTATTGCTGCAGGTGGCCACCTAGAGTAACACCAGCCAATTCATTTCTATTGCTGCAATACTACAGTAGATGGATAAGACAACACCATCAGCGAAAACAGTGTTCTTGGACGGACAAACGAAGCAAGGTCATGTACCTGTAAGCTGCCTCTCACAGCTCTAAAGTTATCAACTTTAAAAGAGGAGATTTGGATAAAAGACTGATATCCACAAGAGAATCTGAGTCAAGAGTTTGACCTGACAACTGTGTAGGAATAGATGTCAATGCATACTCATGGAAGGAGGTATAGTAAAGCCTACGTGATCATACAACTGTCCTACTTCGCTGGGTCTCCAACCAGAGTATCCGGATGGAGAGTGGTCTGGCACCCTGCCTGCCGGGAAGACAAAAAAATAAATAAAGCCCTGCAAGACAAGAAAGGTCTGCCACCTTCAATATGGTACCTGCTGTAGGGGTCAGCTGGTGGTTGGAGCAAACACTTAACTACTTGATGTCAGTTTAATCATACTTTTTTATTCAGGAAGATAATCACTATAGTACATTAAATTGGCCCTTTTTTAATATGCATTGTGGAACCCCTTTAAGCAGGCAAACAACAAGACTGAAAGGAAGAAAAATAGGAAATGATCATCCTAATGTAGATGCAAAATTATCTATCACTAGCTGTAGAACACGGTGCTGCCCGGGATAGAATAATAAATGAGGCGTAATAAGGGAGTGGGGATAACCAGAAGGGGAGGAGCAAATTGGGACAGTGCATTATGAAGGGAGTGGGGCTAACCGGAGGGGGCAGATTTATATACATCTGCACCATTATGAGGGGGTGGGCCAATGAAGGGGGCAGGCAATGAAGGGTTAGAGCTAACTAGAGGGGAGGAGCCAAATGTATCTGGTACAATATGAAGGGGCGGGGCTGTGTGGGGTAATACATGCACACACACATACTCCGCTTTATATATTAGATTTTTGCGGTCCAGAACATTAGACATATTGCGAACATTAGACATATTGCAAAAGTGGAGTCCTGCTGAAATACTGTATTTTTCAGACTATAAGATGCACTTTTTTTCTCCAAAAATTCTAGGGGAATGTGGGGATGCATCTTATAGTCCAGTTGTACGGTATCTGGCTGTGGGGAGGTAGAGGTGGTGGAGTGGGTACCGGAGGCAGAAGGGAGTCACCGGTGGCTGGAGCAGGCTGCAGCTGGTGATCACGTGGGCCAGCTGTTTTGGCCAATGAAATATTCACTGCATTCCCCTTGTCCATCACCTGTCAGCACTGAAACATTACATTACCGTAGAAATCTTAAAAGCCGGCACACGTGATCAGCGGCCGCAGTTTCAGCCATGGGCAATCGTGTGTGGATATTCACCATTTCCCACACTTCGTCATTGGTGTGGGAAGCAGTGAATATCCCGGTGACGGACAACGATACTTACCTCCCATCGCTCCCAGCACCGCAATATCCTCCTGTCTTGTGCTGGCATCTGAAAGTATGTGGAGCTGCACAAGGCGGTGATGTCATCTCTGTGCGCACCGCTCACATGATCAGCTGCCAGGACAAGAAGACAGGAGGATTTTGCAGTGTTGCTGGGGAAGGGATGGGAGGCAAGTATAATTTTTAAATTTTTTTTTCCTAGTGTACTCCAGATAGGAGATCATATACTAGGATGTGGGATATATACCAGGATGGGGGGGCCATAAAACAAGATGAGGGGCTATATACCAGGATGGGGTGCCATATACCAGGATAGGGATCATACGCCAGGATGGGGGATCATATGCCAGGATGGCAGATCATATACAAGGATGGGGGGCCATATGCCAGGATGCGGGATCATACACAGGACAGGGGATCATATACCAGGATTGGGAACCATATACCAAGATAGGGGGATCATATAGCAGGATGGAGGGAAATATATACCTGAAAGGGACCCAGGATGGGGACATTACCCCCATAACAGTATCAGCAGAAGATAATCCTAAAAATACGGTAAATATAAAATCAGTAAGGACTGGTGGTAAACAAAGAAGTAAATCACTTCAAACCCTATAAATAACTTTATTATTAACTTATGCAGAACACATCAAACGTGGATAAAAACTAGGTGCACAGGATAGCGAGAAGGAAGGTTGCTGTCCTTGATATACACCTCCCTCCTTTCACCTGCCTGACAGCGGAGGTCGGCACATTCTTCTCGCCGAACATACACTCCTAAAGTGAAATAAACAAAATCAGTGGGCATTAAAAAATAAAAAAAATAAATGCTCACCTGTCCCGGGATCCGAGGCGTCCACATCCGATGCAGCAAGGATACTGCAAGGACCTTGATCAGCTGATCAACAGCTGATTGGCCGGTAGCGGTCACGTGACATCAGCTGACCGCTACCGGCCAATCAGCTTTAAAGGTCTTTGCAGCATCAGACGTCTTTCCTGGACAGTCACCAGAGAGGTAAGGATTTGATTTTTTTTTACCATTCTGTGACTTAATTTCACTTTAGCAGTGTATGTAGATACACTGCTAAAGTGAAATTACACACATATACCACGGGTAAAGAGCAGTGCTCTTGTTCTGAGCATGCTCTATACCCCGGAACTTGAAAACGATTGTTTTTCTGAATCTAGCTCCATAGCCCCCATATTAAATGTCCCGGACCGGACTGGATTAGTTTCTGTCCAGTTTTGTCACCGGAGCCCAAAAACGGTGCAGACTTTGTTTTTTGGACCGGGAAAAAACAGGACCAAAATGAGTCCAGGACTGCATACACAAAACCGGAGGGCCATTTATGATGAATTCGGCACCATAGGGATATATGGGAGGCAAAAACGATCCTGTCCTGTTCTTTTCAAAAACAAACAGAACAGAATGAGTAAAAAAGGTAAAAAAAGAATAAACTGGTAAAAATTAAAAGTGTTAAAAAGGGTTGATGCGGTCTGAAATACAGACCACATGTGCCTCCTTGCAACACTAAGCAAAAAACGACTGTACGCCTACTGCAGGAAGGAGGGCTTAACTTTTGTCTCGTCTTAGTGTCGCCTCCTAGTGGCAGAAAAGCATACACCCACGGTCCTGTGTGTCCCAATGATACGATGGAGAAAAAACAGTGTGAAGCAAGCCTTACTGAGTTTCTCATCTCCCGCGAAAACAGGGAGGAGAGGTTTGTTGTAAATCCCCTAGACAGTAGCAGGAGCTGAGGGTGGAAAGATTAGCAATGGGAGAAAGGTGGAGGAGGCTGTGACCTGTGAAGAGAGGAGGTGGGTCAGTGAGCAGCAAGTCCTGATCGCTGCTATCAGTGCAGAGCTCACCGTTGTGAGGACTAGGGGTTTGCCATGTGGCTGCTGGGGTCTGTGAAGGCAGTGGTCCAGATAACACAGCTCTGAGATTAAACTCTTATCTTGAACGCTGTCCATGTACAGAGCAGCAACCACATGACAAACTCCCCAGAACTGCAGGGAGGGCAGAGACGCTTCTGCTCCTTACAGCTCTGTCAGATGAACGAGATCCGGCCAGCTGAGGCACGGAGGGATCCAACTGAATGGCTGAGCGGGCTATTTCATAGGAAGATGGAAACAGCACATGCACAAACTGTAGAAGCCTGTCTGCAGGTCGGACAGGGCGGCCAATAGTACTGACAGTAGGGGGCGCCATACTAACTTTACAGGTACATATCTTTTGAATGGGATATAATTTTGAATGGGTGTTATTAACAAAAACACTTCTTGACAAGATGTCTGTAGCATCAGTAATAAGTTCTATGGTGGCACAACCCCTCTGCGTTAGGATCGCAGCATTTGATGTGCATACGCAGTGCCGAACGAGGACACTTTTATGCGAACACAGCAGTGACTGTCTGCATGTGTTCACATAATAGTGTCCATAGAAAATTATTATCATAAGCCGAAAGAGGAGAGAAGAGAGAGAAGAGAAGAGAGAGGTTGGGTTCAAATTTCGTTGTGAACGCAGCGTAACCGAACGTAGCCAAAGAGATGGGAACTTACAGGGTGAGCCATTTATATGGATACACCTAAATAAAATGGAACGGTTGGTGATATCAACTTCCTGTTGCGGCACATTAGTATATGGGAGGGCGTACTAATGTGCCACAAACAGGAAGTTGATATCACCAGCCGTTCTATTTTATTTAGGTGTATCCATATAAATGGCCCAACCTATAAATGGCCCACCCTGTACATTTAAAGCACCACTCCAGTGCTAAATTAAAAGAAAACACTGGCAAGGTGCTTTAAAAGGGATATTCAGAAGTTAGAGTCAGTTCAAAGGTGGGCAAACAGATTATTAAGAAGGATGGAAGGTCTATCTTATGATGAGAGATTGGAAAAATTGGGCTTGTTTGGCTGAGAAAAAAGATCTCAATAGAGATCTTATTTATATGTATAAATACACATGTGGTCAATACAAAGGACTGGTACATGACTTATTCCTTCCAAAGACCATACTAAGCACCAGGGAGCGTTTGATACGTCAGGGGGAAATGCAATTCTGACAGGTAAATAGGGGAGGGTTGTTTACAGTCAGAGCAGTCAGACTGCGGGATGTCCTACAGAAGAAACAGTAAAAGAAGATACTGTAACAGCTATTTTAAAAGAATGACTGTATGCTTTTGTCACAACAAATGGCACGGTGGGTTATAGATAATTTTGGGATAGAAATGTATAACTGGTGGAAAAAGGGGGAACTTGATGGACCCAAGCCTTTTTTCAACTTATATAACTATGTAGGTAAGGAATAGTGGTAAATGAAACTTGGCATGCACAGATGCCCTCCTGTCACAGTCATGTCCTACTGGAGCATACAGAAATAGCTGGTGGAGGTCTCAGCAGTATGACCCAATATTCAATATGCCATAAGTGTCTATGACCCCTATAATGCAAGACAAACAGCAATAGGATTATAGCTGGATACCTGTATTTTGTACTGCTCCATGGCATCTTCCAAGGCGGCCAAGAAGTCTCTATTCTCATCTTCCAACCTCTCTATTTTATTCTTCAAAGTTTCAATACACTTGTCTTTATCAGTGTCGATTTCAAAGCTCAATGCGCCCTTCAATTAACAAGACAAAAAATAAGAGAGATTTTATGGTTGTCAGTCAAACTGCTCTGAAATTAAAGGGGTTTTAAGAAAAAAAAACACTGATCTCTGAAACCAGTGTTTGGCTGCAGTGGTCAAGTGGGACATCTTGCAATTTTCATACTATGCTTAAAAGGGTTGTCCAGGTTTTTGGTGTGTGTATCTAGGCTGCAGAATGCCAACAGTTTGTAATTTAGACCCTGTTAGCATTTTGCATGGTTACCTAGATATCACAATTCTGCATATAGAGGAGCTGCTCAGCCCCGACTAGAGGTTTGTAGTTTGGTCAGAATGTCACAAATAGACGTTACACCCAGACTCCAGCAGGCCACCCCCAGTCTCCAGGAGGCTGACCTCCATCAAGCTATGTAAACGCTGATAGCACCGAGCTGTAAAGAGGAGGGACACTTCTCTTGTATTCACCGCAAGCACCGTGAACAGCTGATTGAGCAGCTCAGTGCAATGGGCGCAGTGATCTCCTTCACCGTGCCCTTGCTGTGTCAGTGATGCGGTGCAAGTAGGTGTCTGTGCGGTCATCTCCTTCACAGGGGAACAGCTGGGGGTCAGTGAGAGACAGTCGATCATCTCAGTGACACATAGCTGTCTGTCCTTAACTGGGGGACGGCTCCAGCACAGTGAAACAGATGATAGCATGACTGACACAGCGCGGACACGGTGACGGAGATGACCGCTCTCATTGCACTGAGCTGCTCAATCAACTGTTCAGTGCATTAATGGTGCTTGCTGTGAATACAAGGAAAGATCCCTCTTCTAACAGATCAGTACAGTCAGCGTTTACTTAGCCCAATAGAGGTCCTGCTGGAGTCTGGGTGTAACATCTAGTTGTGACGTTACAACCAGACTCCAAAACAACATACCTCTAGTTGGGGGGTGAGCAGCATCTCCACACGCAGAATGGTGATATCTAGGTAACCATGCAAAATGGTAACAAGGTGTAAAACTGTTAGCATTCTTCAGCCTAGATACACATATTAATTATACAATAAGCCCCGACAACCCCTTTAATATTAGGCTGATACTTCCCGTTCTGTATTACTTATCAGCAGTCATCTCATTATCATTTCAGGCAGAATTACAATAGAAAACAATCCCCACAGGATCCAGCATTTACTACACAGGGGGAACTAAAAATGTGTGTCTGGTGTATTCTTTAATACTTTTGTGGTGATTCTGATTTTATCCATACTACGCTGGCCCTACATAAAGCAACATAGTCTGATCAGCATTTTATAGGTGTGCTGTATGCACATTTCATGAGAGAATCACTGGTGGGACCAATGCAAACAAAACATTATTGTTCTAAGTTAGAGGTCATCAAGGGTCCTTTGATTTAGCTCTATTTATTACAATATTTACGTAATCAAGCTCATATGCTTTTTAGAACAACTATGCAAGACATCCAACCAGTCAGACAGGCTGCCTATTCCACTAAGGAATTAACATTTTATGTCTAGGCTGCCTGTTTAACTGCCTGGTAGACAAAGCTTCCAAAATAAGTGGAGTCATGGTATTAACTAAGCTGTCTATAGAACTGATAGAATGCAGATGTTTAATGATATACAAGCTAATGATTTCCATGTGTCTTTCATTTAAAATCTTCTTTTTCCATTCTTATACTGTATAGGGAGTACAGATAAACAGCAACAGGACTGCAGACATAAAAGAGGACTTCTTTCACATCAGAAATTCACTCACAACTGCAAAAAATATAAAATAATGATTTTACAGATATAATTTTGCTTCTGTTCCATTTGCAAAGTGGTTTTAAAAAAATGGGCAATGCTTTAGTTATATGCATTACACAGAAAAGTGTCAGATAAAAGGTATTGGTACATATTAGATTAATGATGGCTGGAGCTGCCAACATTATCTACTATGTGTGCAAGGGGGATTCCCCGATCTTGCTAATAGCAAATGCCAAGGAAAAGTATGAATGGCTTGTTGGATTCTCATTGGAGATAATCAGTCTCCAGGTGTCTAGCATGTGAAGCCAGCATCACACATGTCAATGTCGTCAGCGGTCTGATCGCTGGTGAGCTGTCACACAGGCACACACACCAGCAATCATTTTACCAGCGACATCAAGGAAATTATTTAAATATCGTTTCCACGATGTCTGCAGGCTGGTATCCATGGTAAATAGGCAGCACGCACTGCCTAGATACCCGATAAATACTTTTGGTTACCAGCCTTCTCCGCTCACCGGCTGGTATCCAAGGTACACAGCGGGGAACAAGGGTCCCTAGTTACCCGCTGTGTACCTTGGATACCAGCCGGTGAGCGGAGAATTCTGGTAACCAAGGTATACATTGGGTATCTAGGCAGCACGCGCTGCCTAGTTACCCGCAGTTTACCCTGGATACCAGCTCCCAGCGCTTCCTGAGAGGCGCTGGGAGCTGGCTGATCGCGTCTCCCGGTGTCACACGCAGCGATGCTGCGTGTACACAGGGCGACAATCGCCAAGTTTTCGGTCCAGTCCGGAAACCTAGCGACCATCAACCAGCGATTTATCGCTGGTTGATGCGCCCTGTCACACACGTCAATATCGCTGCAACGTCATGTGCAGCAGCGATATTGACAGCGTATGACGCGTGTGACGGCCCCTTTACTCACTTTCCTAACATGAGATTGATAATGGAAAAGGCCAAAGAATACAACAAGCAGCTCTATTTTTGCTTCATCAACTACAGCAAAAGCTTCGACTGTTTTAATCACCAGAAACACTGGAGCACCATGAAGGATATGGGTGTGCAAAACCATCTGATCAACCTTATTAGGTACCTTTACATCAACCAAGAAGCAACAATCTGAACAGAATACTCTGAACAGCATTGTTCAAAGTAGAACGAGGCATCAAGACAAGGCTGTAGCCTACCACCATTTCTCTTCAATATGCAGAAGCAATTTTCAGGAATGCTCGACTTGCCAAAAAAGAAGAAGGAATCAAAATTGCTGGAAGAATCATCCACAATGTAAGATATGCAGATAATACAACACCAATAGCAACAAGCGTAGATGGAATAAAGGATTTAATACAGAGTGTCTAGATGGAAAGTTCGAACATGGGACTCCTACTCAATACAAAGAGGACAAAGATTTTAACTACTGCCGGGAACGACAAGGATACATTTGAGATGGACAGCGACGAACTAGAAGTGGTAAAGGACTTCAACCTACTCGATCAATGATCACTCAAGATGCTGGGACGACACCGGATGTCAATAGAATAGTTATGGGAAAATCAACAATGAAGTCACTGGACATGGCCTTCACATCAAGGAATATTTCACTAGCAACAAAGACACGGCTCGCACAGTCTGGTCCTTTCTGAATTAACATATGGAAGTGAAACATGGATGATAAAGAAACAAGACAGAAGAAGAATCAACGTCTTCAAAATATAGTGCTAAGAAGGATGTTATCAATACCATGGATGGCTAGAAAAACAAACAAATCCATTTTGAAACAAATAAATTCAGATATGTCACTTGAAGTAACATCAAACTACGACTTGCCTACTTTGGACACATCATACAAAGAGACAAATCACTAGAGAAAGACATATTGGTAGGAAGAATACAAGGAAAAGGCTAAGAGGAAGATTTGCCACCCTATGGCTTCATACTGTCAAGATAGGTATAACAGTGGCTAACTCTGCAGTCTTGCAGCACTGGGGTCCCGGTTTCAAACCCGAACAAGGACAGAGGGAGTTTGTATGTTCTCCCCATGTTTACGTGGTTTCCTCCCACATCATAAAGACATACTGATAGGGTGTTTAGATTGTGAACGCTAACGGGGACAGTATTGCTGATGTATGTAAAGCGCTATCAAATTAATAGCACTATATAAATTAATATTAAATGTTGTAATAGCAGAGAAGACCGTAGTGGATCTATCTAGACTAGCACAAAATCAATCTTCCTAGAGTGTTCATCCATGAAGTCCTAATGGCTCGAGATCAAGCTGAAGGCCAATAAATAATATAATTATACACTGCACTATTATTGACTTTATACGCTACGCCGTTATTGACTTTATACCTTGGTTTAACACCGCACTGTTATTGGCTTTATATGCCACACTATTACTGGCTTTATACCTTGGCGTATACACCGCACTGTTATTGGATTTATACCTTGGTTCATACTCTGCACTTATTGGCTTATATCTTGGTTTATACACCACACTATTGGCTTTATACCTTGGCTTATACACCGCACTGTTATTGGATTTATACCTTGCCTTTCGTCTGTTTCCTGCTGATCTCTTTCATGGGTTCCTCTACAGTGGAGCTCTCAATCCCACTATCTAGCCCAGAAGAGGATGTCACTTCACTCCTTTCCTCTTCTACCATACACATCCAGTCTTTCACCCTCTGGACCTGGCGAGGAGACAGCTCTCCTTCTGACAGAAAGTCCATAAGAAGGAGGTAACCTGTGTCTGTACAAGTCCTATAATGTGCACACTCTGCCATTAGTCGAGACACATGATCTTCTGTAGACCTTTGAGCCACATACTTAGAAGGGTCCAATCTATTTAAAATTCGTGTTTCTGATCGATGTCTCTGCTCGAGGGCGCGCTGCAGCGACTTTATCTGATGCTGTAGGTCTTCCACTCGGTCAGCATCTTTCCTGCAGTTGACAGTCGCTTTATTTTTAATATTCTGCGCACGGTTGGCGTAGTTTAGGGTGTTCAAAGTTTCATCGAAGTCTGACGCTGAAGGACTAATGCAACAAATCATAACAGTCTTGGCATTTCCCCCCAGGGAATCCTTCAAGATCCTATAAAGAAACACATGATCCATTCAATGCATAATCCAAATGAATCCAGATGAGGCAGGAAACACAAACATTCTGAAAAGAAACTACTATATAAATGACAGCGAGAATTCGTTCGAAATGTGGACATAATGCTGAACATGAACTTAGTACATGGACACGTACACACTGAGCAGATCCAAACTACAATCCATGTGAAATAAATAGAGGCTACAAAGATAGTAGAAACACCCCCGTTAGATTTTGGCTTGTATTACCCATTGGGAATATGGTATTAAAGGAACTTTGTCAGGTCATTTTTCAGTATGATACCAATACCTTTGAATAGTGTTCAGGTAGACTTTTCAGAATATGTAAAAATCATTCATGTAGCCTGTGTAGTTCTCTTGCTATAAGCACCATCACACCCTGCAGGCAGCTGTAAAAGTCATTGTCATGACTCCTGACAAACTGTGACTCCCACACTGCTAAGTGTTAAATAACCAAACCTATCCAAGCTGTTATTCTGTCCCTCCCCTCTGACTGAAGTTACACTGAATCTCTTAGGCTTCTACAGGCTGCTGGGAAACATCACTACAGTCTGTGCTATCTGTAAAAGATTTCTGTTTATATGAACATTGTTTTTCCTGCATACATGTAATGTGTGTATCTGCTAAGCAAATGATCAAATGTTCATATAAACACAAAGAAATATCTCAGAGCACACACTACACACATGCTTCAAATACACACAATGAAGATGTCAGATGTGCTCTGCTAAGAGCACACACCTCCCCCCTCCTTTCTCCTCTGCATTTGAAATAAAATCACAATAATGTACTTTTATCACAAGAATTATTATTTTAACCGGAAGCGCGATCCAATATAATTTTCCATATATGAAAGCTTCCGTAGATTAACCTTGAGGGTGACTGCTGCAGACCGTCACCACCAGGATATCAAGGGGATATCACAGGTTTTTAAAATGGTTGGTCTCACAACCATACAAGGCGATCAATATATACTCACAATACAATCCTTTCTGAAACAGGTATACCCTATGTACCGCCATTTTCTCTTCTAGCCTTTTTCCACTCCTCTGCACAGAGATCAGAGGGCAGGACAGTGTAATGATGCATGAATAGTCCTTCCTTGGGGAGTGGGCAGCAGAGAGCTCACTGTGATTGACAGATGGAATCAATCTTTTATTTTGAAGTTTACACAGGATGTGGGGGGGGAGCATAAATAATAGAAAAACATGAATAGAGAGAGCTTAGAGACAGGAATTAGAAAATATCAGTTACATATGGATTTTTGACCTGACAGATTCCCTTTAATGGTTAAGAAAATTACAAATTAAATACATCAGTAATACGGTTGAGGGTTCAGAACACTATTAAGACATATATCTCATTTAGTCCAAATTTGATAAAATACTTTAATTGTAAAAAAAACAAAAGAAAAACAAATATATGCATTTGTACTATCACAGCCATTGACCTATTGGTGAAATATGCTGATGATCTATGCTCTATAAAAGGCTTAAATTTCACCAAACTAAGTACACAAAAAACATGGACAAACATGATATTGCAAAATGCTTTTGTTTCTCCAATGGTAAATTAAAAAAAAAAAAGACTGAAAGCATTAGATAAAAGGTTTGGCAATCTACAGCTCAGGTAATATACAACATATATGAAACTTCTTCCACCTTGAGTAAAATGAAAGAGAAAAAATCCAACAGTTCCATGACTACCTTAGTCCTCATTAGCTATAAAAACTGTAAGCTAGCTTGTGGGTATCTGATAGGCAATGGTTGCCCATGAGAGAGAGTGTAGTAACGGTGATAAGAGGGTATGATGGTACATGTAGTGCACTATTAACAGTGCTGGACTATGAAGCATATTTCTACCTCACTGCTTCCATAAAGTGAAGCTGTCACCAGATTTTTTGTGCCTAAACGAAAACCACATTAGGGCAGAGCACTGTGCGCAAGATGGAGAGGAAGGATGCATTATCCAGATCAATCAGAAGAAAAGGAGGCCTTTCAGTGCAGAGAAGCAGGACAGACTGTGCTGCGATCAAGCCATCGGACAGCACTGAAGAATTTTACATGCAGAGCAGATTTTTATAAGGTATTTTTGGCGTGTACAGGGGCAGTCAGGGCATAATAGGCACCTTCATAGAATGTAGCACGGGCGCTGCTGATGGTGTGCTTTTAGTTTAGAGGGCCAAAAATCTGGTCGACAGGTTCACTTTAAACCTTCACAAAGCAATGGGAGGAAAAACTGGAGCTCTGAAATTGTTGCACCAGGAAGTCGTTTTTATAAAAAAAGACCAAAACCAAAAAAATCTGATGAATTTCTAGTCAGGAAGCAAAGTGTTCTCCATTTGTGTAGTTAAACAATAAACCATGAATATGTTGTAACCATTAGACATTTGAGAGTACCTGGTGATCTTGGAATCTCTGTAGGGGATATGGCTCCCTTTCCTCTTCGGGTCCCCAAGAGCGCTGATGACATTACCCAGGGCTAGTAACCCAGAGTTGATCTGAATGCTTTCTTTCAGCCTCTCCCCAGTATTGCCCGTTTTCAGTATACGTTCAGAACCAGCCAGATCTACAAAGTGGAACTTGGAAGACAGGACCTGTCCAATTGCTAGACCTGGACCATCCTCACCATTGGTCATTCTGGTGACTCGACCAACTACTCTCCTCTGTTTTCATGGTGACAGTGAAGATTGTATGTGAGCGGCTAGACAGGGTATTCACTTGAGTAGCTCCTGTGTGCTTAGCGTATTGCCCATTTCTAGTAGACTTAGCACTTCATCAAGTCCTTCCACTTCTGTCTCTTTTACACCACACAACACTAGAGAATAAAAAAAATGAGATTATGCAAAACATAGAAACAGTCGGCCATGTTTCCTCTTTACTGCTGTACTCTGATGATGATCTTTTACAAACCAATTAATCTTGGGAAGAAAGCAAGGAACATGGAGGAAAACCACGTAAATATACAGTAGTTCTGGTAAGAGTGTACCCAGGACTCCAGTGGTGCAAATGAGCTGTACTGCTCATGAATAACTTCATTTTCAATCAGACTTTATGCAATACTAAGGCGACAGCTTCACAATGCTTTCGGTTGTGAGACATTAAGACCACAATGTCATACTACAAAATCACAACTAATGAAATTGAATGTGGCTGAAACCCAGCATGTTTAAGGCCCCATTACATGGCACGACATCGTTAACGACATCGTTGATATGTCACAGGTTTGGAGGCGTACCAGTGATGTCGCTGCGTGTGACTCTGGCAAGTTGTTACGATAAATCGTTGGATCGGAGTTGACAGGTTTATCAACATGTTGGAAAACCTGACGATCTCAACTCCAGCTACCTGCAGAATCGTTCTGTATGACACCGCGATAACGACGTCATGGACGACTTCACCAATTCACAGCAATGAGCAGGGATTGTTCGCAGGGTTTGCGAATGATACCTGCTCACACATCGTTGGTGAGTTGTCCACGATATCTAGACGTGTGACATCTCGCCAGCGATGTTGAAATGATGTCAAAAACGACTGCGCGCCCCCGAGATCGTTGCCAACATCGTTTCAACGCCGTGCTGTCTGACGGTACCTTTAGATAATCAGTAACTGCCAAGCTGCAATCTCTGTGCTTGGTTTGAATCGTCATTGTATGCTGCAAATTCCCTTAATAAATTTTACCTTCCGTCAAGTTGGAAGCTCAATTTGAAATAACAATATTCAGCTTATGCATGGGATTTATCCACATGCTTAGGGTAGGTACACACTTATACAATGTTCTACACCAAGCAGTTTTTGGAGTTACCCCATTTTTGTGCATGCTGTAAAGAGACGAATACTGTCAGGACTAAGGCCAGACAGTGTCCACAGGATACCCATCACAATACAGTCTTTCAAGGACTCCAATAAAAGCCTCAGCATAGTCCTCAGTGAAGAGCACTGTATCATTGTGAACCTATCCTTACCAAATTAACAGATTATTTCAAGCAAGTATACTGAAAAATTAGCAATCACAGTGACAGGACAAAACAGCTGCCTGTACAGCCGACTGCTACTTACAGATGTTGCCTTTATCATCCTCTCTGATAAGAATGTCTTTGCTAGATGTCTGCACTTCGAGAAGATCTCTGAACTCCTCCTTATACACCTCCAGGTAAGACACTCGGATTGTAAAATCAATCAAATCATTTTCATCAACCAGTTTAAAGATTTCCGCCATAGCACGTGGAATAATGCCTTGTTCGTCATCGGAGATAGAAGCTGAAAGGAAAATTTCACAGAAGGGGATTATATTAATAGATATATGCCAGTATATTGGTGTGAAAAAGTTGGAAATTATGGTGCACACTATATTTATGGCAAAAAGTGCAACATTTTCTTACTTTATGCTGCTCTCACCAACTTTTTTGCAACTTTTTGAGAGTGGGGTAAGTGAAGATTCTGGGCAAATTATATCACAATCCTACAGCAGCTCACAGGCAGCACTAGATCTGACATTCCACCAGAAAATTCAACAAATTGTCTATCTAGACATAAAGACCATGTGCACACATGAAGTATTCAGATGTGTGCACTTTGTACTCACATATGCTTGCCTCTCCAATGGTATATGTTTTCCCAGACCCTGTCTGCCCATAGGCAACTACAGTAACATTGAAGCCCTGAAAAAAAGATTCAAGCAGTGACTGTACACAGCGATTGTATGCAATTTCTTGACCGCAGGCTTCATCCAACACATCTTGAAACTGGAAATGTCTATTGTTGCCAAGAGTTAGTGTCTTCTGATCAGGATCAATCTGCACACAGGACTGCTGACCGTGCAGGACCTCCTTCGGAAGCAGCGGCCGGACTCTGACAGCCACACACACCGCTGTCTCTTCAGCACGAACATGCTGAGGTTTAGGACCCATGGGGCCTGATGCCAGTTCTGTGTAAATAAATAAAATAAAATATAAAGTATATATATAAATTATATTATATATATATTACACACACGAGAAAACATATAGTTAAAGCTTTGGCAATTTTACATACTACACAGTCACTATGAAGAGACCATCAAAAGTTCTTAAATTTCCTGCCACAGGTTACATGCGTCATCTGTCCAAATCAGTCACGTTATGTAGTTATCTCTAATTTTGGCAGCTCTGTAACAAACACCTTATCATTGTAGGAGAACATGGCAGTGGAGGGCAATTTCCCCTACTATGACTAAAATCACCAGCTACGGGCTCATCTAGGGCAGCTCCGGAGGCTGCAGCACCCACTAAAGGTGGTTCACTGAGGCTGGGAAAATCAGTTTTTTTTCTGTAGTGGCACAAAGATCACGTTTGGTCACTGAACCCAGAGAAGGGGTCGGGCATACCCTGCATGGCATCTTTTATGAACGTTTACCTTGTACTCTCAAATACAAATCACCCATAGGACTAATTGACAAATTACTGTAGATCACAAGATATTAGGAACTATGAATAATGATGCACCACCAGGCAGGACAATCCTCCAATACACACAGCATGGTGCCCCCACAACCCATCTATAAGTGCACTGAGTGGCAGTAGGCAAACTAGAAAGATGCATTGTGACAGTAGATAAACTACAAAGAATCAATGTTGTGGTAAGTAAACTACGAAGAGGCACTGTGTGGCTGTAGGTAAACTACGAAGATGCACTGTGTGGCGGTAAGTAAACTACAAAGATGCACTGTGTGGCAGTAGGTAAACTGAAAGATGCACTGTGTGGCGGAAGGTAAACTACGAAGATGCACTGTGTGGCTGTAGGTAAACTGAAAGATGCACTGTGTGGCGGAAGGTAAACTACGAAGATGAACTGTGTGGCTGTAGGTAAACTACAAAGATGCACTGTGTGGCAGTAGGTAAACTACGAAGATGAACTGTGTGGCTGTAGGTAAACTGAAAGATGCACTGTGTGGCGGAAGGTAAACTACAAAGATGCACTGTGTGGCGGTAGGTAAACTACAAAGATGCACTGTGTGGCGGTAGGTAAACTACAAAGATGCACTGTGTGGCTGTAGGTAAACTGAAAGATGCACTGTGTGGCGGAAGGTAAACTACGAAGATGAACTGTGTGGCTGTAGGTAAACTACAAAGATGCACTGTGTGGCAGTAGGTAAACTACAAAGATGCACTGTGTGGCAGTAGGTAAACTACGAAGATGAACTGTGTGGCTGTAGGTAAACTGAAAGATGCACTGTGTGGCGGAAGGTAAACTACAAAGATGCACTGTGTGGCAGTAGGTAAACTACAAAGATGAACTGTGTGGCAGTAGGTAAACTACAAAGATGCACTGTGTGGCAGTAGGTAAACTACGAAGATGAACTGTGTGGCTGTAGGTAAACTGAAAGATGCACTGTGTGGCGGAAGGTAAACTACAAAGATGCACTGTGTGGCAGTAGGTAAACTGAAAGATGCACTGTGTGGAGGAAGGTAAACTGAAAGATGCACTGTGTGGCGGAAGGTAAACTAGGAAGATGCAATGTGTGGCTGTAGGTAAACTGAAAGATGCACTGTGTGGCTGTAGGTAAACTACAAAGATGCACTGTGTGGCAGTAGGTAAACTACGAAGATGAACTGTGTGGCTGTAGGTAAACTGAAAGATGCACTGTGTGGCGGAAGGTAAACTACAAAGATGCACTGTGTGGCAGTAGGTAAACTACGAAGATGAACTGTGTGGCTGTAGGTAAACTGAAAGATGCACTGTGTGGCGGAAGGTAAACTACAAAGATGCACTGTGTGGCAGTAGGTAAACTACGAAGATGCACTGTGTGGCGGTAGGTAAACTGAAAGATGCACTGTGTGGCGGAAGGTAAACTACAAAGATGCACTGTGTGGCAGTAGGTAAACTGAAAGATGCACTGTGTGGCGGAAGGTAAACTGAAAGATGCACTGTGTGGCGGAAGGTAAACTAGGAAGATGCAATGTGTGGCTGTAGGTAAACTGAAAGATGCACTGTGTGGCGGAAGGTAAACTACAAAGATGCACTGTGTGGCAGTAGGTAAACTACGAAGATGAACTGTGTGGCTGTAGGTAAACTACAAAGATGCACTGTGTGGCAGTAGGTAAACTACGAAGATGAACTGTGTGGCTGTAGGTAAACTGAAAGATGCACTGTGTGGCGGAAGGTAAACTACAAAGATGCACTGTGTGGCGGAAGGTAAACTGAAAGATGCACTGTGTGGCGGAAGGTAAACTGAAAGATGCACTGTGTGGTGGAAGGTAAACTAGGAAGATGCAATGTGTGGCTGTAGGTAAACTGAAAGATGCACTGTGTGGCGGAAGGTAAACTACAAAGATGCACTGTGTGGCAGTAAGTAAACTGAAAGATGCACTGTGTGGCGGAAGGTAAACTGAAAGATGCACTGTGTGGCGGAAGGTAAACTAGGAAGATGCACTGTGTGGCTGTAGGTAAACTACAAAGATGCACTGTGTGGCGGAAGGTAAACTACGAAGATGAACTGTGTGGCTGTAGGTAAACTGAAAGATGCACTGTGTGGCGGAAGGTAAACTACAAAGATGCACTGTGTGGCAGTAGGTAAACTACGAAGATGAACTGTGTGGCTGTAGGTAAACTACGAAGATGAACTGTGTGGCTGTAGGTAAACTGAAAGATGCACTATGTGGCGGAAGGTAAACTACAAAGATGCACTGTGTGGCAGTAGGTAAACTGAAAGATGCACTGTGTGGCGGAAGGTAAACTGAAAGATGCACTGTGTGGCGGAAGGTAAACTAGGAAGATGCAATGTGTGGCTGTAGGTAAACTGAAAGATGCACTGTGTGGCGGAAGGTAAACTACAAAGATGCACTGTGTGGCAGTAGGTAAACTACGAAGATGAACTGGTGGCTGTAGGTAAACTACAAAGATGCACTGTGTGGCAGTAGGTAAACTACGAAGATGCAACTGTGTGGCTGTAGGTAAACTGAAAGATGCACTGTGTGGCGAGAGGTAAACTACAAAGATGCACGTGTGGAGTAGGTAAACTGAAAGATGCACTGTGTGGCGGAAGGTAAACTGAAAGATGCACTGTGTGCGGAAGGTAAACTAGGAAGATGCAATGTGTGGCTGAGGTAAACTGAAAGATGCACTGTGTGGCGGAAGGTAAACTACAAAGATGCACTGTGTGCAGTAAGTAAACTGACAGATGGCAGCTAGTGATGGCGGAAGGTAAACTAGGAAGATGCACTGTGTGGCAGTAGTAAACTACAAGATGCACTGTGTGGCGGAAGGTAAACTAGAAGTATGAATTTATGTGGTAGCTGGTGGCTGTAAATAGAACATGGGCAATACACTGCATGTGGAGCACTAGTAGGCATGTCACACACAGGACATTTGCTGTACAGAAACTACACAAGTAATAGACTGTGATGGTGGGATTTGTAAAGCATGCTGGGAAGTATAGACTGTCAAGATCACTGGGGCAGTAGTAAACTGCATGGCACTGCTGGGCGGAGTAGACTATGGACAGTAGTATGTCACGCTGTGAGCATAGTGCTGTCGGACTGGAGACAGATAGTGGCTGTGGTAAACCTGACAATCGTGGCACCTGGGAGCAGTAGTAAGCTGTCCGGGGCACGCTGGACAGTAGTGACTGTCGGGCACTCTGGGAGCAGTAGTGGGCTGTCGGGGCACGCTGGGAGCAGTAGTGGCTGTCGAGGGCACGCTGGGAGCAGTAGTGAGGCTGTCGGGGCACGCTGGAGCAGTATAACTGTCAGGGCACTGGGGCAGTAGTGGCTGTCGGCACGCTGGGCAGTAGTGGGACTGTCGGGGCACGCTGGGAGCAGTAGTGGCTGTCGGGGCACGCTAGGAGCAGTAGTGACTGTCGGGCACGCTGGAGCAGTAGTAGAACTGCAGGGGCACGCTGGGAGCAGTAGTAGACTGTGAGTGGCACCTGTGTGAGCAGTAGTAACTGATCGGGTGCACGTGGGAAGCATAAATAGACATTGTGGGGCACAATGGACAGTAGTAATGTCGGGCAACCTGGAGCATACAGTTAGACTGTCGGACACAGCAATTGGGAAATCACAGTCAGGGCACGCTGGGAGCAGTAGTAGCTGTCGGGCACGCTGGGAGCAGTAGTAGGCTGTCGGGGCACGCTGGGAGCAGTAGTAGACTGTCGGGCACGCTGGGAGCAGTAGTGGCTGTCGGGCACGCTGGGAGCAGTAGTAGACTGTCGGGCACGCTGGAGCAGTAGTAGACTGTCGGGCACGCTGGGAGCAGTAGTAGCTGTCAGGCACGCTGGGAGCAGTAGTAGCTGTCGGGCACGCTGGAGCAGTAGTAGGCTGTCGGGGCACGCTGGGAGCAGTAGTAGACTGTCGGGGCACGCTGGGAGCAGTAGTAGACTGTCGGGGCACGCTGGGAGCAGTAGTAGACTGTCGGGGCACGCTGGGAGCAGTAGTGGGCTGTCGGGGCACGCTGGGAGCAGTAGTAGACTGTCGGGGCACGCTGGGAGCAGTAGTAGACTGTCGGGGCACGCTGGGAGCAGTAGTAGGCTGTCGGGGCACGCTGGGAGCAGTAGTAGGCTGTCGGGGCACGCTGGGAGCAGTAGTAGGCTGTCGGGGCACGCTGGGAGCAGTAGTAGACTGTCGGGGCACGCTGGGAGCAGTAGTAGACTGTCGGGGCACGCTGGGAGCAGTAGTAGACTGTCGGGGCACGCTGGGAGCAGTAGTGGGCTGTCGGGGCACGCTGGGAGCAGTAGTGGGCTGTCGGGGCACGCTGGGAGCAGTAGTAGACTGTGATGGTGGGTTTACACACACCAATTTCTGTGTCCAATATCTGAACAGATCTCTGGTTGCAGTGAAATCATGGACACATTGTTCCATTTTGTGGCTGTGTACAATGGAGCAATGTGTCCATGATTTCACTGTAACCAGAGATCTGTTCAGATATTGGACACAGAAATTGGTGTGTGTAAACCCACCATCAGGCACGCTGGGAGCAGTAGTAGACTGTCGGGGCACGCTGGGAGCAGTAGTAGACTGTCGGGGCACGCTGGGAGCAGTAGTGGGCTGTCGGGGCACGCTGGGAGCAGTAGTGGGCTGTCGGGGCACGCTGGGAGCAGTAGTGGGCTGTCGGGGCACGCTGGGAGCAGTAGTAGACTGTCGGGGCACGCTGGGAGCGTAGACGGACTGGGGCAGTAGTAGACTGTCGGGGCACGCTGGGAGCAGTAGTAGACTGTCGGGGCACGCTGGGAGCAGTAGTAGACTGTCGGGGCACGCTGGGAGCAGTAGTAGACTGTCGGGGCACGCTGGGAGCAGTAGTAGACTGTCGGGGCACGCTGGGAGCAGTAGTAGACTGTCGGGGCACGCTGGGAGCAGTAGTAGACTGTCGGGGCACGCTGGGAGCAGTAGTAGACTGTCGGGGCACGCTGGGAGCAGTAGTAGACTGTCGGGGCACGCTGGGAGCAGTAGTAGACTGTCGGGGCACGCTGGGAGCAGTAGTAGACTGTCGGGGCACGCTGGGAGCAGTAGTAGACTGTCGGGCACCGGGAGCATTAGACTGTCGGGCACGCTGGGAGCAGTAGTAGACTGTCGGGGCACGCTGGGAGCAGTAGTAGACTGTCGGGGCACGCTGGGAGCAGTAGTAGGCTGTCGGGGCACGCTGGGAGCAGTAGTAGACTGTCGGGGCACGCTGGGAGCAGTAGTAGACTGTCGGGGCACGCTGGGAGCAGTAGTAGACTGTCGGGGCACGCTGGGAGCAGTAGTGGGCTGTCGGGGCACGCTGGGAGCAGTAGTAGACTGTCGGGGCACGCTGGGAGCAGTAGTGGGCTGTCGGGCACGCTGGGAGCAGTAGTAGACTGTCGGGGCACGCTGGGAGCAGTAGTAGACTGTCGGGGCACGCTGGGAGCAGTAGTAGGCTGTCGGGGCACGCTGGGAGCAGTAGTAGACTGTCGGGGCACGCTGGGAGCAGTAGTGGGCTGTCGGGGCACGCTGGGAGCAGTAGTAGGCTGTCGGGGCACGCTGGGAGCAGTAGTAGACTGTCGGGGCACGCTGGGAGCAGTAGTAGACTGTCGGGGCACGCTGGGAGCAGTAGTGGGCTGTCGGGGCACGCTGGGAGCAGTAGTGGGCTGTCGGGGCACGCTGGGAGCAGTAGTGGGCTGTCGGGGCACGCTGGGAGCAGTAGTGGGCTGTCGGGGCACGCTGGGAGCAGTAGTGGGCTGTCGGGGCACGCTGGGAGCAGTAGTGGGCTGTCGGGGCACGCTGGGAGCAGTAGTAGACTGTCGGGGCACGCTGGGAGCAGTAGTGGGCTGTCGGGGCACGCTGGGAGAAGTAGTCCCACAATGCATGTAGGTTCTAGGCTGGAGCTGCTCGGCTGTGCCCCCATTGTGCCTCCTGCTCCCTGGTCTGTCGCAGTCACAGACCCCGCACGTCCTGCAGCCGATCACTAATAACACAATGATTATCCGGATCCGCACTGCCAACCTGCACCGGCCACGGAGGGCCCCGAAATCCCAGTCCGGGGGGCCCTAAACTGCAGCGAACAACAGCACTAAGGACCAGTCTAGCGCTCCATCACTCTGCAGGGGCCACAGCGCCACCTAGAGGCGTGCACCGCACATGCGGCTCCGGCCGGAAACCATTCCCTCCTCTATGTGCCCGGAGGAGAGGTCTGTGCTTCCTTCTGTCTCCGTCTTCTCTCTGGATAGAGCAATGTCTGATGCTCCGAGTCTGTCCCACTATCGTGTATACTCACTCAGTGCTGTATACTGCAGAGATGGCAGCTGGACGCTCATATAAGCCAGAGCCTGTCTACACTTTCACATAGGCGAGAGCTGCAGCCATCAGTCACTGTCATGGAGCTATAGACAATGAAGGGATAAAGAATTTGGACACCTTTGACATGGAAACAATGATTTTCCCTCATATTAGTGCAGTGGCGTAGCTAGCCTGCTCTGGGCCCGGGGGCGAGATCTGCACCCAGGGCCCCCATGTGAAGAGCGGGGGGGGGGGGTGCTGTCAGAGAATTCTCGTGCCACCCCAAGTGGCGTAGCAAGTGTTTGTGGCGCCCTGGGCGGTGGAAAAATTTGCCGCAGCTGCCGCCCCTAAGAATTGGGCCAAATGGCCACTCTCCTCCTGAACTCTCCATCCTTCTGCACTCCCCATGCTCTATCTTCCTGCACCCTCCATCCTCCTGCACCCTCCATCCTCCAGCACCCTCCATCCTTCAGCACTCTCCATCCTTCAGCACTCTCCATCCTCCTGCACTCACCATCCTCCTGCGCTCCCCATCCACCTGCGCGCTCCATCCTTCTGTGTGCTCCATCCTCCTGCACTCTTCATCCTCTTGCGCTCTCTGTCCTCCTGCCATCCTTCTGTGTGCTCCATCCTCCTGCACTCTTCATCCTCTTGCGCTCTCTGTCCTCCTGCCATCCTTCTGTGTGCTCCATCCTCCTGCGCTCTTCATCCTCTTGCGCTCTCTGTCCTCCTGCGCTCTCTATCCTCCATCCTCCTGCACGCTGCATCCTTCTGCGCTCTCCATCCTCCTGCACTCCCCATCCACCATCCTGCAGCACCCTCCATCCTCCTGCACGCTCCATCCACCTGCGCTCTCCATCCTCCATCCTCTCTTGCATTCCCTGTCCTCCATCCTCCTGCACTCCCCATCCTCCTGCAGTCCCCATTCTTCTGTGCTCTCCATCCTCCTACGCTCTCTATCCTCCATCCTCCTGCGCTCTTCATCCTCCTGCGCTCTCCATCCTCTATTCCCTGCAGTGTCCATCCTCTATCCCCTGCAGTTTCCATCCTCTATCCCCTGCAGATCCCATCCTCTGTCCCCCTGCAGATCCCATCCTCTGTCCCCCTGCAGATCCCATCCTCTGTCCCCCTGCAGATCCCATCCTCTGTCCCCCTGCAGATCCCATCCTCTGTCCCCTGCAGATCCCATCCTCTGTCCCCCTCCAGATCCCATCCTCTGTCCCCCTGCAGATCCCATCCTCTGTCCCCCTGCAGATCCCATCCTCTGTCCCCCTGCAGATCCCATCCTCTGTCCCCCTGCAGATCCCATCCTCTGTCCCCCTGCAGATCCCATCCTCTGTCCCCCTGCAGATCCCATCCTCTGTCCCCCTGCAGATCCCATCCTCTGTCCCCCTGCAGATCCCATCCTCTGTCCCCTGCAGATCCCATCCTCTGTCCCCCTCCAGATCCCATCCTCTGTCCCCCTGCAGATCCCATCCTCTGTCCCCCTGCAGATCCCATCCTCTGTCCCCCTGCAGATCCCATCCTCTGTCCCCCTGCAGATCCCATCCTCTGTCCCCCTGCAGATCCCATCCTCTGTCCCCCTGCAGATCCCATCCTCTGTCCCCCTGCAGATCCCATCCTCTGTCCCCCTGCAGATCCCATCCTCCAGCCTCCCTGTATCCTTCATCACCCTTGCACAGCCTGACACCCTCAGCACCCCTCTCTCACACACCTCTTGGGGGGGCGTTGCAGACTTACCGCGGCTGCCGTGTGCGTCTGCTGTAAGGAGGAGGTGAGGAGGGGCAGGCAGACTGCAAGACAGGAAGTCCCGTCTGCGTCCTCCCTCCTCTCCAGCCGGCACGGCAGCCGGCTGGCAGCACGGGGCACGGTGGCCCCCCAGGGGGCGGACAATGGGCCCCTGATGTCGGGGGGGCCCGGGGCGCTCGCCCCCCCTGCCCCCCGCTAGCTACGCTACTGTATTAGTGGGTCACCTTTAGATAATAGCGTGGTGATCTTCATTCATGTTTAGCTCCCTGATCTGCGTCCAGATCTGTGTCACATTTCTTTCTTGTTGGAGTGTCTCTCCCAGAAATATAGGCTGGACGTGAGATCTGTGTGTACAGAGAGCTATAACTAGCTCATATATCAGTCCAGCTTCTATTCTGCACTTATTTCCACTTAACAAAATACAATAGAGTAATGATTGGCTCAACCTCAAGGAGGTGCACAGAAGTAAAAAAATAAGCAAATCCTGAAAACAAATATACACAGTAAATGGAAAAGAAGTCAAAAGGAATGCAAGGTCTTTTTGATGCTATTGTCTTTATTGTGCATATTAATTGTGAGGATCTCAACCGACGTTTTGACCCCCTCTAGGGTCTTCATCAAGGGTGTTGGGTCAAATGGATGAATACTTGAAGACAAGAGGATAATTCCAGGAAAAAGTGAAATAAGAATGTGACAGGGGTGTAACTACAACAGGTGCAGGGGTTGCGATCACACCTGGGCCCTGGTGCCTGGGTGGGGGCTCCAAAAGTCCCTGTGGCCTATAGAAAAAGACTATTGCTATTAAAGACTTGCAATAATTGGGAGCCTCGTAGGAGCTTTCGCATCAGGGCCCATGAGCTTCAAGTTACGCCACTGGAATATGACCTCTGTCAAATCAATTGTGGTGATATATCATGTTGTTTGAGAAAAAATATATATGTTTTCTTGTTTTCTAGTAGTAGCTTAGATATAAGGGATGATCAATGTAATAGGGAGCCACCTATCATGACTCAGTCATAGAGAATTAAGTCTCAGTGTTAGAGAATGTTTGCACTAGTTCATGTGGGGAGGATATGCTCCCAAGGAAGGCATATCCAATGGTTGAAGATATACAAACAAATGTATAGAATGGACTAATGGAGTCCCAATAGAGAGGCTCCTAAGGAATAGATATAGTGCGGACCAATGCTGTCCCGTAAGGGAAATGTCACGCGCTTAGTTTGCGCTGACATCGCTGGATGCTGCTGTATGTGTTGTTTTCCTTTAAGGGCTGCATGAGGGATTGGTGTGAAGGTCCTGACTCCTGTGTTGTGCTCCAGAGCTGCATTCACTATTATGTTCAGCTGCTGGTTGAGTGGTTGAAGTGTGACTCACCTGGAATCCCCTCCCCCTGGCTTTAAATAGCTTTCCCTCTCCTTTGTCAGGTGCTGTTTATAGAGTTAGTTGGCTCTTGGTCATTGTGCTGAGAATAATGGTGGGGTTACACGTCCCGATATCGGCGCGATATCGGAGGCAACGCCGCGGGAGCGCGCATTTTTTGAGCGCTTTTCCCGATATCGCATCGCCGGTTTACACGCTGCGATATCGGGAAACAACGTCCCTCCGATCTGTACGCCCACCAACCCAGTAACGACCATTTAACATGGGAGTTAATGGGTGAGGTGCGAGTACGCCTCGGAGTTGGGCTGTCACACGCAGCGATCCTGCTACAACGGCCTTGCGATATCGGGAAGTTGAATAGCTCTGCTATTCAACTCCGATATCGTTTTGGCATCGTTCCAGCATCGCGTTGTACGCTCAAACCGTACAACGCGCGCCCGATATCGGCTCCAACTCGCGACCCACGTGACTTTTTGTCGGAGTTGGGTCGGAGTTGGACGCCGATATCGCGGCGTGTAAACCCACCATAAGTCTTGCTACTGTGCTGAAGCCTCTCCTGGAATTCTATTGCCGTGGAAGAAGCTGTGATCCCTTACCCGTGGGTGGAGGTAGGGGCCCTCAGCCTAGGGCTAATCAGGAGTTTAAGGTACAGGGTGGCGGCTCAGAACTCCTCACCATCAGAGGTATCTCCGAGATCAGGGAAAGCCAGGCACCCCAGCATCAGGGTCAGATTAGGCTCTCCTGACCCCTTTGCCCATCACACCATCAAGTTACCTGATTCCCTCACCTCCCAAGCGTGGCAGGAAGCTCCTGAGGGATAAAGGAGTACTGGTGCAATAAGATAGAGCGAGGCCTGGGACAGGTGTATGTTGAACATGTGAAAGTTACCTTATTTGCCAGAAAGTTGATCAGATTGTGAGAACACAGGGATTCAGTCAGGATACAGAAAGTCACAAACGTGAAATGGAGCCAGACAATTACTAGTCAAATAGAAACTTTACTTCAGAGGAGATATGGGATGATTACAGATATCTATTCTACCCAAGATTTACCACCAGAAATATTTATATACAATCGGTCCGAGGAAATGAGGTCAAAATGCTGTCCCTAAGGGGTACTTCACACACTACAACATCGCTAGCCACGTAGCTGAAATGTCACAGGTTTTGTGATGTAAAAGCGACCTCGCCAGCGATGTCACAGTGCGTGACACGTAGCAGCAATCGGGCGCTTGCTGTGAGGACCATTCATTCAGGACCATTTTTCGGTCATTGGTCTCCCACTGGTCAGCACACATCGCTACGTGTGACAGCGAGAGACCAATGATCAGTGACCTCCCAGGCTGGTAACCATGGTAAACAACGGTATCTAGGCAGCGCTCAGCACCTAGTTACCCGATGTATACCTTGGTTGGCAGCCTTCTCTGCTTCCAGGTTGGTATCCAAGGTACACAGCAGGTAACTAGGGACAGCGATGTGCTTAGATACCCGTTGTGTACCTTGGATACCAGCCTGGAAGCGGAAAAGGCTGGTAACCAAGGTATACATCGGGTAACTAGGCGCTGCGCACTGCCTAGATATCCGTTGTTTATCATGGTTGCCAGCCTGCTCCCGCTTACCGCAGCCTGTCAGAAGACAGGAGCGGGAGCTCGACATCGTGGAAAGAATAGTTTATATTCTTTCCACGATGTCACTGGTCGCTGGTGAGTCTGCCTGTTTGACAGCTCACCAGCGACTGCATAGAGACTTTCCAGCGATCCCACCAGTTCAGATCGCTTGTGGGATCGCTGGAAAGTCTGTGTGTAAAGGGGTCCTAAGACACCCTCCAATGTATCCGGAACCACTGGAACAATTTGCCTATTGATGTTTTGCTATTGTATGAGGAAGTCTCTTTTCTACTAAACAAGTGTAAATCAGTGAGTGTGACCCACCCCAAGGCCGTTGGGTACTCAGAACCCGGGCGTTTGCAGTCGGGATGTCACGGGTGGCTTGCTCAGGCCTGTGGTCCTGATGGTCGCTAAAAATGTGTAAAAATAAAAACGAGAAAAAATAAAATAAAGTCTCGTGACGCCACCTTCGGTGTCCGGTGATGGCACCGGCGCTGCTGCAGACCTCCGGGGATGACGGATGGGCAGCCAGATGGTAACGCTCTCTGTAGGTGGAGCGGGGTCCCCGAGGCAGTGTGGTAGGATTGGGATTTCACACAGGGAGGTGGCTCTGCAGGTATAGTCTCTGGGTTGGACAGGGTCAGGGGCTGGAAGAACTGACACACACACGCTGGATCTGTTTCTGTACCTTTTACAGGTGATAAAGCAGGCACTGTCCAGGGTACACTCAGGGTAGTCGGGAAGCACTTCAGGATCTCCACATCTGGTGAGTTTTGATTCCTCCTTGTCCCTGTTAGTGTGTCTATGTTCTGACCTGTCTGAAACCCTGACCTCTCCTGTGCTCTTCACCTTTTGTTGGGCACCGCTTATCTAATGCAGTCCCTGGCTCTCTTCAGTGCTGTGCCACAAGTGTCCCCAGAAGGCTAAAGTCTACTGGTTCTCCGGTGGTTTCTCTGCTGGGCTGTCTAACTCTCGCAGACTCAGACTCCGGTGTCCGGGTTGCTTCCTGGGGTGAACCGGTATGGTTCCTCTGCCCCCAGTCAGCTCCTTGCCTTGCCTCCTGCCTCACTCTCAGGCCCTGCAATGGCTATGCTTTCCTCTGGTATGGGCCTAACACGGCTCCGTTCACCAGGTTGTCTTCCTCAGTGCTGCTCTGCACTGAACTCTTCACAGTCCTCTCTGGAACTGCACTGCCTAACTAGGGGACCATGCCAGAAGGCTGTAAAAGAAGTTTGTTGCCACTACCAGTCCTGTGGCTTTGGTCCATTTTTAAATTGTTCAAGCAATTGCAAAAGTTCTTACAGTTAAAGTCTCTGTAGGCTCAATACTTTTAACGGTTACGGGTTCAAATTGCAAGAAATTATTCAAAAAACAAACACATTTACATTCCCTATCCTTCTATGGGCGTCTCGGCTTAGGAGTTCTGGTTACTCTCTCTACCCCCAGGAACTTTCTTTTCCTAACTTAATATTCATGGGGGTTAGTCCAGTTCCTCCACCCTTCTGTACACTAATATTTACTGTCTATTTACATACAAGTCTCATATATACATTTCTTTACTTTACACTTTACACCCACTCTCCGTACCTGGATGGGGGCTGACCTTGGGTACTAAAGCTTGTCCGTGCTGTGCTCTAGTGTCTGTACTCTGGGTAGACCTATGCGTTATAGGTAAACAGGGTTAGAGTCTGTGAGGCCTTAGTCTTACTATAGGACTGGCAGGTGCACCGATTACAGGTTCCTCCAGCTCTGCTACAACGGGTGATTCTTATAGTAAAATCCATCACTTAACAGTAATTGTCTACTCCCATGGTATTCATGGGGAAAACCAGCATCCTCGTACTACAGATATTTATAAACCAGAAAAAACGAGGATTCAAATGCATATAAATATTTATTGAATCTGGACTCACACCAGGATACAAACAATGCACAGCCACCGGGATCTCACAAATTAATTAGGTCTAGAACAGTATTAGTACCGCATAAGATATTGCACATATCCCCATTGGTCTCAGAGAAAGCGCCTCTCAGTCTGAGAAACCCAGTTATAGGTATCAGGTGTAGATATTAGCGTTTCAGTGGGCCACAGAAAGTGCATATATGTAGTGCAGTTTAGTAAATTACTTGCCTAAGGGTGAGTCCGGAGCTGCTGTGGGAAGGAACCCTACAGCCGTTTCGCAGGCACACTGCCTGCTTCTTCGGGAGGAGTGTGCTGAGCCGTGCCCGCGGGCCGTCTTTATACACGCACAGCATCCGAGCTTCCTCATAGTGATGCCAGCGGTAGGCGGAGCTAGCACCCGGCTTCCTGGGAACGTCTCCTCATCACATCCTGCTGCCGTGCGTATCTATATGTTGATTGGGGTTGGATAGAATGGGTAGGATATTACTATGAGGTAGATTTACTTCCCCATTTTTCCTCCTCCCTACTAGCTAATGAGAGTAACAAACCATTGATCACTTCATTTTTCCCCCCCTCATAGAAGAACGCCCTTGCTTCACCGCCGCTGCTATGGTGACGCGTCCCCAGCTAGCGGCGGTTTGCGGATATGTGCAGGAGCTCCCTGGTTTCCAGGGCAACGTCACACTCATCCACTGCGTGATTACATATGCACGGCAGCAGGATGTGATGAGGAGACGTTCCCAGGAAGCCGAGTGCTAGCTCCGCCTACCGCTGGCGTCACTATGAGGAAGCTCGGATGCTGTGCGTGTATAAAGACGGCCCGCGGGCACGGCTCAGCACACTCCTCCCGAAGAAGCAGGCAGTGTGCCTGCGAAACGGCTGTAGGGTTCCTTCCCACAGCAGCTCCGGACTCACCCTTAGGCAAGTAATTTACTAAACTGCACTACATATATGCACTTTCTGTGGCCCACTGAAACGCTAATATCTACACCTGATACCTATAACTGGGTTTCTCAGACTGAGAGGCGCTTTCTCTGAGACCAATGGGGATATGTGCAATATCTTCTGCGGTACTAATACTGTTCTAGACCTACCGTAATTAATTTGTGAGATCCCGGTGGCTGTGCATTGTTTGTATCCTGGTGTTTTCCTGTTGTGAGTCCAGATTCAATAAATATTTATATGCATTTGAATCCTCGTTTTTTCTGGTTTATAAACGGGTGATTCTTGTTGAACTTGAACAGGTTCTTCTGGAACTCTTACAGCTTCTTCCAGTCTTCCTTGTTCTTCTACTGGTTGAAGAAAGGTGATTACAGGTACTATTATGGCTCCTTCACATTGAGGCCAGTCTTCTGGAAAATCTCCAAGTACTGTATGAATCACTATTTCTTTTGGTTTTGTTTGTTCTGGTTGGTATATACAATGGTCTTCTTGTGGTCTTAGTTGTTCAGGACATTTCTTGAGGTGATCTCTAGAAACTATTGCAGTTGTTCTACCTTCATCTTTACTGATTACGAAAGTTTTCTTGTTGTCAGAGTTGGAATTTAACACAGTATAGGGCTTTGATTCCAATTGGTCATCAAGTTTATGGTTTATTCTTTTCCTTTTGAGTACCAATTCTCCAGGTGTTACGGGAGCAGCTTGTGCATTTTTGTTATAATCTCTTTCTTGCTTGTCTCTGATCTGGTTTAGACTGTTCTCCACGCATGCTTGTACTCTCCTGTACTGTTCTTTGCGGTTGGAGTCCCTATCAGCATCAGGTGAATCAGTTTCAGGTATCACAATTCCCTTTTCGAGATCAACTGGTAATTTTCCGGGTTTTGCTCGTATTAGATATGCTGGTGTGCAATTGGTGGAGCTGATGGGTATGTTGTTATACATGTCCACTAAGTTAGGTAACTTCTCTGGCCACCGATTCCATTCTTCCAAAGGCAGAGTCTTTAACAAGTCTATGACTATGTTGTTCATTTTCTCACACATGCCGTTGGTTTGTGGATGATAAGGTGTGGTTTCGGATCTTCTTGCATCCATATAAATGGCAAAACTCTTGGAATATCTCAGCTTCAAATGCAGAACCTTGATCAGTCAATACCTGCTCCAGATACCCGTGTGGTCTACAGAAGTAGACTTGAAAGGTTTTTGCTGCAGTTTCTGTTGTTAAGTCTTTTACTGGAGCTACCACTAGGAATCTTGAATAGTGGTCTACCATTGCTAAGGCATAAGTGTAGCCTGATCTGCTGGGTGTTATCTTCACGTGATCCAAGGCTACTATCTCAAGTGGTTGTTTAGTTACAATTGGCTGTAGTAGTGGTCTTTGGGTGTCACAGTCTTTTCTTCTTACACCATCTCTCTATGGCGCCTCTCATGCCAATCCAGTAGAATCTTTCACGTAACACCGTCTCAAGCTTTTTCCAATCGAAGTGTTCTGCTCCATCATGGTATGCTTCCATCACCATCTGGATATCTCTCTTCGGTACCACTATCTGCCACACCATCTCGTGGGTTCTAGTATTCATGTATCGTCGGCACAGCTTTCCCTGGTAAACAATCTTTCCCTCTCTTTTCACAGGTGTTGCACCTCAGGTGGTGCACCTGGGCTAAGATGTGAGTTCTCTTGGGTTATCAGCTCTTTGACTAAGCTGACAGCCAGGTCACTGTCTTTTTTCTCTCTCCACTTATGGTGATGTAACGGGTTTAGCGTTGGACCACGATGTTGCTGGTAAGTTTGCTGACTCTGGGATGCACTGAGGCGATGGAAGGCGGGTAGCTCTATCTCTTCTAGCTCATCCACATCTTCTACATCTGGTAAGTGAGGCATCCTCGACAAGGCATCAACATTGGCGTTCTTATGGTCTGCCCGGTACTTGATGGGGAAGTTGTAGTTTGACAACCGGGCCATCCAGCGTTGCTCCATTGCACCTAACTTCGCGGTATCCAGATGTGTAAGAGGATTATTGTCCGTGAAGGCAGTGAACTTCGCAGCTGCTAGGTAATGCTTTCCGTTCCGTGATAGCTCAGACCAAGGCTAGGAGTTCCAGCTTGAAGGAGCTATAGTTCTCGGGGTTTCTTTCTGTTGAACAGAGCTTCCTACTGGCATAGAAAATCACACGCTCCTTGCCATTCTGTTTTTGTGACAAGACAGCTCCTAACCACACGTTGCTGGCATCAGTGTACAGCAAGAACGGTGAGTTGTAGTCAGGATAGGCCAAGATTTCGTCTCCTGTCAGGGTTTCTTTCATCTGTTTGTAGGATTTTTCTTGCTTTTCACCCCATTCAAATTGGAGACCTCTGGTCTTGCCCTTCTTGGTCTAGCCTACCAGGAGATCTTGCAAAGGCGTTGCCATCTTCGTGTAGCCCTTTATGAACCTCCGGTACTATCCTACCAGCCCCAAGAACTGACGTACTTCTCTGATGGTAGTTGGTTCTGGCCATTACTTTATGAAGGTGATCTTGTCAGGGTTTGTTGCCACTCCTTCTGTGCTGACCACATACCTGAGATACTGAACTTTTGGTTTCAGCAAATGACATTTGGATGGCTTCAGCTTCATTCTGAACTTGGACAATGCTGAGAATGCCTCTGCTAGATGTTGTAGATGCTCTTCATAGGTTTTTGAATACACTATGACATCATCCAGGTAGAGTAACAGTCTCGAAGTTTCTGTGCCCCAGGCAATACTCCATTAACCGCTGAGGCGGCATGCCAGCAGTGGCTTGCACCATTCTCCAGGGTCCCATCACCATTTTCCCAAGAAGAATCAGAAATGATTACAGGGGAAGCTTTTGTTGACACTTCTACCTGATGATCTGCACCCCAAGGCACGGTAACTGGAACTGGCATCTGTACTTGATTATCATCCCTAGAAGAAAGCACAGGACACACAAGTCTCCCACTTGGGGGCAATATTATAACAGGGGCACAATCAACAGGTGAGGGAACAGGTACAGCTTACCACTATAATTCTCTTGAGGAATCGACCACTTTGGATAGAGACTCAGATGCCTTAGGGACAGACACAGGATCTTCAAATTGACACTGTCAGACCATGTTATAGTGGAGATGACGAGTTGGCCCCTTAGTCCCCACAGGTTCTACCTCAGACACTGGGATTTGAGGACACACCCTCCCTTTTACTACATACGGAGTTGCTTCCCACTGGTCACCCAACTTGCCAGACCGGTGTTCAGCTCTCCTCAGTGCTTTATCCCCAGGGGAGAAGGTGGGCTGGTGGCGATTATATAGTAGTTGAAATATATGTTTTAATGATTTAGGTTACGAACTTACATAAAATATAGGCGCATTTAAAACTCTGCGATAGCAGTAGAATTGTATAACATGCAAACAACAAAGTAGGGATCACTGACTAAGGGCGAAATGCCAGAAATGTGTCGAGAGTAAGACTGCATCTCCGCTATCATGGGTGCTTTCATATTTTATGATTTGATCTAATAAAGTAAAAAGGATTTTAAGAAAGACTCTTCCCACATTTTCTTCTTGTACGATGGCCGAGAGTCGCGGCATTGGTGGACCCGAGTCATGAAGATGTGAACAGCAGGAGGTAATAATTGCATGGTGAGGCATATACCTGATTGCTTTATATAACAAAGTAGGTATGTGTATGTTCAATATCATGAATGCTGTTATAGATGAAAATGCTGCTATTCATGGTGGAATGAAGGAAATAAAACACATGATAGGATAATGTCTGGACTCTGTAGATTCGTCAATACAGTACTGGTGGTGGGATGCTGCATCCTGTGACAGTCTGATAGATGTGTATTCCATAGCTTCAACATCACGGTACTGGCGGTGGAATGCTGCATCCTGTGACAGTATGATAGATCTGTATTCCATAGATTCATCATTACAGTACTGGTGTTGTGATACTGCATACTGTGACAGTCTCATTGATCTGGATTGCGGAGAATCATTGTCACGGTGCCGGTGATGTAATGATCAATCCTGTAACAGTGTTGTAGATCTGGACAATGGAGATTCTTCCTCACGTCACTTGTGGTGTGATATTTGCATTATTTGTCATCCTCCGAAGTCTTGGCATTGGAGACTCGGCTGTGCTGCGTGCTCGCTGTGATGCAGCATCTTGTGAGCGTCTCATTGATCTTGACACCGGAGATTCATGTTGTTGGCACTGTTGCTGCAAAACGTCATCCTGTGACAATCTAGTGGCTCTGGACTGGGGGGAGTCGTGTGCGACACGCATGCGCTTCTGTGTAGTGGCTTGGTCAAGGCGATGCTCTCTTTATTCAGTAGTCCTGTTTGCATGTCGTTGCCTTTTGCATTGTGCTGCTGCTGCTTCCTTTCCATATCATCTGCATACTTTTTGGGACGTCCCATTTTTGGAGCAGATTTTGAGCGATAAAGCAAACTAGTTTAAATTCTCACATTCCAATTTAACGGACTTTTGCAATATACACAATATCCTCTAGGTGGCGCTGTTTTCTGGACAACAGACACCCAGACAGGCTGACTGATAGCGCTTTTATATAGTAGATAACGTCCAAATAGTGAAAATAAACAAAAAAAAAAATTATTTTTTAGCTTAAATTGTATGTCCTTAATAGAATTTTATTTATTAAATAAATTTCAAATTATGAACACCTTTGTGACCTATATAATGTGTGTAGTCAAGACTCCCTTCTCTGCTTTACAAATAAGAAGGCTAAAGAAGCGCACATAGAGTAATACCTTCGAGTTTGATGGTCACACGGACCCCCACAATACAGACTCACCTGGTCTGGTTGTGAATGGTCACAACTCCCTTGGACAAGCACGTATGGTCGCAGCAGGCTCCCGGCGAGAAATAGGGATCTACTTCGAGAAAATAGAACCGGATGGATAGAAGACGCGCTGACCACAATGAGAGTAACAGAGTAACACACACACTGTTTATTCAGCCAACACTTTTCATGGCTAACAGGCCACTTCATCAGGGCGTGAAGATTCAACAGCACATCCAGTTATATATATAGACACAGGAAAAAAAAAAAAAATCACAAAAAAATTACGCCCCACCCCCTCTGACGTCACTTCCAAAGCCAGGGCCACCATCTGAAAACCTATATAGATTTGGTGTTGAATGATTTTAAGTCCTTGAATTTCAAGTGAGAGGTAACAAAAAATCTGACAGCAATTGAAATTGAGGGTATTAAGACTCTCAATGATTCAAATTTGGTAATAAAATCTGCCAATAAGGGTGGGGGATTGGTATTACAAGATCTAGACACTTACATCTTAGAGGCAAATAGAATTTTGGCCGATGAGGGGACTTATAAAATTTCCAATATGGCTGAATATGAGAATGCGGTGACAAAATATAAAGAACTACGTAATTAAAACTGCTGATGAAATGGGGATTTTGAATAAGAGTGAGATGAAATTCCTTGGAGTAAAAAAACAAAGATGGCAATATATTACCATCTCCCAAAGGGTTATAAGGATGAGTTCAATCTACCCGGACGATCTATCATAGCGGGGATCAATTCTTTAACATCAAATCTAGCAGCATTTGTTGACTCCTTTATGAATGAGTCTGTCAGAAATTTAGGTTCCTATCTCAGGGACTCCACCCACCTAATACAGGAATTACAAAGAATAACATGAGGTGTGGATTATTTTTGTAACTATAGACGTTACTGGTTTATACTCTAATATTGACCACACCATCGGCCTCCAATTTTTTAAATTATGTATTCATAGATTATCCAATGTGACTATGGCCCAAAGAGAGTTTCTGATAAAACGTATGACTTTTATTCTTGAGAACAACTTTTTCACGTTTGGGGAGACTATTTACCACCAGCTACGGGGGACCGCCATGGGCTCGAGGGCAGCACCTACATATGCAAATCTATTCATGGCTGCCTTTGAGTCCTCGTATGTCCTCCAATGCAAACATAAACAGAATGTTGTCCAATATAAACGATTCATAGATGATATAATCATCATCTATGATAATACAGACAATACGGTTTTTGATTTCCTTGATGCTATAAGGGAGAATCATTGGGGTATAGAGCTTACCCCTTGTGTTGAAAGAAAAAATGTTAACCTTTTAGACCTGAACATCTATATTGATGATTCGGGTAAGATTATGACAAAAAATAATTTAAAAAAAGTTGATGCTAATGGGTATGTTCACTATGGAAGCAACCATTACATACCATGGCTTAGAAATATCCCAAGGAACCAGTACTACAGAATTAGGAAAAATTGCACTTCTGATGCAGTATTTGGGGATCAAAGCAAAATATTGAGGGAGAGATTTCAAGAAAAAGAATATCCCCAAGGCTTGTCAAAAGGGCTTATAACTCTGCTAAAAATTGTACCCAGAATGAGCTTATAATTCTGTCAAAAACAAGGGTGTAAAGAATAACCTTTTTGAAACAAATTTTATCACTACTTTTTTGTCACAAAATGTACAAGTACGAAATATATTGGAAAAACATTGGAATGTGATCCTCAATAACGTGGTTCCCAGGAAACCGACTGTGACATTTAAAAGGGTTCCTACCATAAAAAATGTCTTGGCACCTAGTGTAGTTAAGATTCCCAGCTATGGATCTACACAAGTAGGTAATGAACAAGCTGGCCGTAGGGGTTCGTGCCGATGCAATAGACATAGGTGTAAATGTTGTAGGTCTATTAGTAATGACATGGACAGCTTCATGTTGTTTATGAATGAAGGGAAGGTTTTTAATATTAACTTCAGAATAACATGCCAGACAGATCATGTAATCTATTTGATGCAGTGCAACTGTGGTAAACAGTATGTGGGAAGAACTTCTCAACTTCTTCATAAACGTGTTAATTTTCATAGGTTTAACATTCTCAGAGGTTTTTTAAAACATGGATTATCGCAACATTGCACCATGTTCACCATTGTGATGTTAAATTATCTGTTACTCCTATTATTTGCTGAAAATAAAAAGAAACATATTGGATTTTTAAGCTGGCACTTTAAGCGGGTGGCTTATGAAGTAGGCCTGTTTCACATTGCGATTTCGGTATCGATTTTATCGTTTCAAACGAATACAATCGGTTTCCCATGTCCCTATGGAATCGGATCGGATGTGCCCTATTGGCATCCAATTTTGGCACCATCATGCTTCGATTTAATCACGGCACAATCGTGACACAATGGACAGCATCGATCACTGCTGACGAGTGCAACAAAATGTGGACCTATGGACATCGATCGAGTTCCCTCAAATGCCCGTGTCGGCACCGTGGTCCCTGCTTCTGTTTTCCTGCATCTTCCTCCATCTCCCCCATCTCCTCTTTCGTAACCCCCCCACCCGCTATTATTCTGTCCACGCTCCTTTTAAATCCTGACTACGTGGGCAGAAGACTGTGTGATGTCAGAAGCACACACCACAGGCCCTCTGCACCGTGGTGTCGCATCCTGGGAGTCGTGAAGGTGATCAACTCCGGAGATTTTCTTTTTAAACACACAGGGAAGAAACAGGGACAGGATAGGTTAGATCAGGATAAGGAGCGGTGGGGTACAGAATAGAATAGCGTGAGGAAGAAGATGAGGAGGAGGACCAGGGAGAGACAGGGACCGCAGGAACCACACTATTTGCCACCTGTTGCCAGGGATGCGTGTGGATCATGCTTGTCCGGGATCCTGCAAAACACACGATCCCACAGACACCACAAAATCGCAATGTAAACCGGCTAAGTGACCTTTTTAAAACACATGAGTTGCTTAATGTCTTCCTTGTTTCCATCGATGACTTTATTACAAGATAGTTATCAGTGATTGATTCATCTCATCCCTCTTCCTAGATTGGAGTTCTTCTATGTGATAATGTGCGATAACAACCATAGTGGCCCTATTCCCCTAGTCAGATAGTTACGGTCTGGTCATCACATATCATTTGTGGTTACCTCTAGACCCCAGACTAAGGTCATATTCTGGATGAACCCTTTATTTTTATGAATTGTGATTCGAGTACATTGTAATTAATTTTTTTGTTTCTACGTTCACCTTTACCATATAAATCCTGTCCATATTGATATTGAGGTTTAATTGTGAGTTTGTATATAGGGTGACTTGTATTTTACATAGATCAATCAACCAAGAAATATAAATTTAGTGAGCATATATAGACACATAATGTGGGTCATTTATCTTGGAAAGATCCCTATAGAAGAAGTTTATATTTTATAATTATATGTTTACTTTTATATAAAAAGAAGGTTTTGTTCTAAGTAATGAGGATATTTAATTGTTTGGATGGTTGAGTTGGTAGATCCTGGCTAAAGTTTCTCATACCAAGATGACAGATGGTTAAGTGGTATAAGATGTAGTTTTAATCTGCGGAAGAGTTTTATGCCCTTGCCAGGGTTAGTTCTAATTCTGGTTTATCTCAATACCAGAAATGTTTTAATTATTTATTGAAGAACATATGTGATTTTAAATACTGACTATTGTGTTTTAATGTATTTTTAATGTATTAGTAATCAATGTAATGGGCATTTTTATACATGTTTGACTTGTAGTGGGCGTTTTCACCAGAAGTGATGTCAGAGGGGGTGGGGCATCATTTTTTTTGTGATTGTTCCTGTGTGTGTGTATATATACAGTGTTGGCCAAAAGTATTGACACCCCTGCAATTCTGTCAGATAATCCTCAGTTTCTACCTGAAAATGATTGCAATCACAAATTCTTTGGTATTATTATCTTCATTTAATTTGTCAATACTTTTGGCCAACACTAACTGGATGTGCTGTTGAATCTTGATGCCCTGATGAAGTGGCCTGTTTGCACGAAACGTGTTGGCTGAATAAACAGAGTGTGTATTACTCTGTTACTCTCATTGTGGTCAGCGCATCTTCTATCCATCCGGTTCCATTTTCTCCAAGTGGATCCTGCTCTACTTTGAAAAATATTTCTACTTATAAAATGTTTAGATAATCTTATATATGTGTCCCCTGGTATGTACTGTGTAATGACCGTGTCTGACCGTACAGTGACATGGTCGGTCATACCACATCTCCTGGGCAGGGGAGGGAGTTAAAAAGTGTACAGACATTACAGCACAGAATCACAAATTATTTTTTCTTCGAGATAAAACATTTTTAAAAAAACAACAGGGAAATGCTTTACCTCACAAAAAGAATCAGCTTTGATCCTGAGCTGTAATGTCTGTATACTCTTTTGCGTCCTCCCTTAACCAGGAGATGTGGTTTGATCAACCATGTTCCTGTACGGTCAGACACATCCATTACACAGTACATAGCAGGACACATATACAAGATTAACTCAGCGTGTTTTAAAACAGGCACCAAGAGCCATGGTGACCAATCAGAGAAGAGGCGCGCGGCTTGGCGGAGAATTTGAATCCTGGCCGCCATATTGGAATACCATAACGTGGGTGTTCCAATATGGCGGTCGGGGTACTACCACTGTAAGCAGCCAGGAGATGACTGGCTGGCATCGGTCATCTCCCAGCTGCCTCACCGCGGACCTCTGTGCGGCAATCAGCCAAACGGGATTCATATTCCCCGCCAAGCCACGCTGCTTTGCTGATTGGTCGCCGCCAGCCTTGGTGACTAATCAACACTCTTGGCGCGTGTTTTAAAACACGTTTCGCTGATTGGTCGCCACAGCTAGCAGCGACCAATCAGCAAAGCAGAGAGGCGGCTTGGCAGGGTTTTGAATCACTCAGCGGCGACCAATCAGCGAAGCGGGATTCATATTCCCCGCCGCGATGCTTCGCTGATTGGTCGCTGCCAGCCGCGGCGATCAATCGGAGAAGAGGCGTGCGGCTTGGCGAAGAATTTGAATCCCGGCTGCCATATCGGAATAACCATAATGTGGTTGTTCCAATATGGCGGTCAGGGTACTACCGCTTCGAGCAGCCAGGAGATGACTGGCTGGCGCCGGTCATCTCCCGGCTGCCTTGCTGCGGACCTCTGTGCGGCAGTAGATGACCGTCGGCTACCATAGAGAGATTAGTGGCTAGCGCTGCTTGATAAAGGCGCAATAAGCGTTGAAACGCGTTGTGGAGACTTGGAATCCCATATTGATTGATTAAAGCCCTGAGGTAATTATTACAGAGCGGTGTCCTGTGTTATAACTGTAGCGCTCATACAATATCACCCTATTTCTTGCACAGATGGAGCCGGATGGCAGCTATCTGCCATCTGGTTTCTATCTCTCCGGGAGAATCCAGGTGTGTTTGGAGTTTTCTTCTGGACACAAAAACGTTGCTTGCAACGTTTTTGTGTCCGGGGAAAAATCCGCCCAAATTGGCTTCTCCCGGATCCTCCAGGAGGATCTGGGAGGATCCGGGAATCGTACACCTGCGGCTGCACGCTGATGTAATTTCAGGACCGCGGCTTGCTCCCTGCGAGCCGTGGTCTTGAATTATCAGCAGCGGCAGCTGCGTCCGGCTGCACACTGGACCGGAGGGCATATTCAAGTGGTCTGCTTGTGACGAGGTAAATGTGTAACATGGTTAATGCGTTGCTCTAGCTGGTTTTGCACTTTTACTCTGTGTTATGGAGTATTGATGAATATATGTGGGAATTCATACATTATTGAGATTGCACTTTTTTATGGAATGTGTTTCAGACACTTTGCACTTTCCTTTTTAGTATGGATTAAGTCCTTAATATTTTGCACTAGGTACCGTACTTTGATCATTATTTTTGAATAATTTTTCTTTGCACAAATTTTTTATAATTATCCTTGTCTATAGCATATTTATACCTTTGTATTGCCATTTTTTTGCATAAATAATAGGCACATGTAGACCACTTATATTTATATTTTGGTTATCCATTGATTTTTATCTACTGTTTTTACCAATTATTTCAATAAAGATATACTCGTGTATAAGCCGACCCGTGTATAAGCCGACCCCCCCTACTTTTGCCCCCAAAACCTGGGAAAATCTATTGACTCGTGTATAAGCCGAGGGTGGACCCTAGCACAAGTATACAGCCCCCAGCAGTGTGGTATACAGCAGCCCCAGTGGTAGTATATACAGCCCCAGTAGTATATACAGCCCCAGTGGTATATACAGCCCCAGTGGTAGTATAGACGCAGCCCTAGTAGTATATACAGCCCCAGTGGTAGTATATACAGCCCCAGTGGTAGTATACAGGGCCCCAGCAGTATATACAGCCCCAGTGGTAGTATACAGGGCCCCAGAGGTATATACAGCCCCAGTGGTAGTATATACAGCCCCAGTGGTAGTATACAGGGCCCCAGCAGTATATACAGCCCCAGTGGTAGTATACAGGGCCCCAGCAGTATATACAGCCCCAGTGGTTTATACAGCCCCAGTGGTAGTATACAGGGCCCCAGAGGTATATACAGCCCCAGTGGTAGTATACAGGGCCCCAGCAGTATATACAGCCCCAGTGGTTTATACAGCTCCAGTGGTAGTATACAGGGCCCCAGAGGTATATACAGCCCCAGTGGTAGTATATAGCAGCCCCAGTGGTAGTATACAGGCAGCCCCAGTAATCCAGGGCCCCCCCAGCCTGACTCCGGTCACCTGTAAAGCAAACTATACTTATCAGTGTCCCGCTGTCCACGCCCGCCGCTGCTGACATCGCGATCCTCCATCTTCATGCGTCTTCTTCCTGTTTCCTGTGCTCGTCGCAGGGAATGACGTCATTGCCTGCGACGAGCACAGAAACAGGAAGAAGACGCATGAAGATGGAGGATCGCGATGTCGGCAGCGGCGGGCGCGGACAGTGGGACACTGATAAGTATAGTTTGCTTTACAGGTGACCGGAGTCAGGCTGGGGGGGCCCTGCATTACTGGGGATGCGGGGGCTGCTGTATACCGATGTATACATCGGTATGTTCCGATGTATACATCGGTATACAGCACTGACTCGCGTATAAGCCGAGGGGGGTACTTTTCAGCCCAATTTTTGGGCTGAAAAACTCGGCTTATACGCGAGTATATACGGTACTTTGCATTATATACAGCCTTTTTTCTGATTTTTAAAACCAGGGTACCGCAGATTAATAATCACTAGTGATGGGCGAGTCCTAAATTACTCGGAATCGCTTGACTCTAGCGAGTCCGAGCCCGGGACTCGCTACTCGTTGCGAGTCTAGCGAGTCCAATGTTAATGAATGGGGAAGCGAGTAATAGCGAGTAATGTGCAGATGTGTCTCGGAAAGCGCTCGCATTGCCGTTTTGGAAACACAAGCAGGTGGCGTACGTGCTATTTGAAGGTAGGAGAGCAACGCACTGGTCTGCCACAGAGAAAATAAAGCTGAAGGGGTTATTATGACTCAAAATCTATCAGGTGCAAAAAAATAAGAAATAGTACCTCAGCTAAGCCTCTGACTTCAGCTATTAGGAAAGCTGAGTGAGTAAGCGAAGGCTGGGTTCACATTTGCGGACCCCTCCGCAGCGTTCTGCGGAGGGGTCCGCAATGTGACCGCAGCGGCCGCGAGCTCCTATCTTTATAATGGGAGCGCACGGTGCTGCGCATGACCGTGCGCACCCATTCACTCCCATATGTGATCTGTACGCAGGCGAATGCCTGCGCACAGATCACACAGTCTCGTCCGCACCAGGGACGCGACATGTTGCGTCCCTGGTGCGGGCGGGAGTGTGTGATTTGTGCGCAGGCATCCACCTGCGTAGAGATCACATATGGGAGTGAATGGGTGCGCACGGTCCTGCACTGTCAAGCGCAGCACTGTGCGTCCCCATTCTAAACATAGGGGCTTGCGCTGGCTGCGCACACATGGCGATTCCCCTCCGCAGAACGCTGCGGAGGGGAACGCCAGTGTGAAGGCAGCCTAAGCTATGTGGTCGGTCCTGTGTGCACTGTAAGGCTGCTCCTCCCTGCCTGCCTGCCTGCCTACAGTCCTCTACACAGTACTCCTCTGTCCTCCTGGTAGCTCTCAGAAGAGCTGTTTGGGTTAAATATAAGGAATCTTGAAGTTTCCCTACACTGACTGACACTCCCTATGATCTGCTCCAGCATCTACCTCACCCTGCACTAGCTCAGATCATCACAGGAATGTGGAGGAAATGGCGGTGGCAAGGCTTATATACAGCCTCGCCTCTCATACATGACATAGGCATCACAATGGACAGAAGCCAATCATAGTCCTGCCACAACCAACATGGCTGTGTCATTACTGAATATGATTGGCTTGTCCATCTTCACAAGTTTTCTGACCTAACACGCTAGGCTGTCTCGGAAGCTTTGTCGGAACATAACAGATTCTGTATTCGCGAGTCCCGAATACAGTATACAGGACTCTGATTCGTAGACTCGCTCAGACTCGCTGCTGACAGCGGGTATCCGTGAAGCGATGCGATTGTTTAAACGATTTGGGGAGATTCAAGCTACATAGCGATGTGATATAGTGAGTCTAGCGAGTGAGAAAAAGTAAACTCTGACAAAACTAGGATTGCCATTGACTTGCATTGGACTCGTTACTGTGCGAGTAATCGCTGGGAAACTCGCCGAGTACCGAGTCCTGCGAGTCCCTTACTACTCGCCGAGTAACGAGTCCTAGCGAGTAGACTCGCCCATCCCTAATCATCACATTTATGTACTCGCAGGGTGTACCATCCGCGGGGCCCTGCGTGTCTCTCATAACTCACACAGTCATTGTGATACAAGTCCCGGTCTGAGTGCTCTGGAGCTGGTGCACGGTTCTGCTCATCTGTGATTGCGGCTACACCGACCTGTTTAGCCAGTCCGTGCGGTTGAGGCTCCTTCTGCACTGTGCGTGGTACGGATGCCCCGACTTCCTCGATATCGCCTTTCCTGTCTTCCTCGGAGCTTGGCTGGCTGGACGGCTTCTCAGCTTCCTCGTACTCCGCTCCGGTCCCCTGAAGGGTCCTTCTCTGTCTCCACACATTCTCCTTCTCTGCTTCCCGCGCTCTCACTGCTCTAGCCTGAAACTCCTCCCACCAGGACTGGGTCTCTCAGCAAAGGATTTAACCCTGTAGTCCCCTGCTCTAGAATGTGTGGATGCAGGATAAGAGCCTCAGGTTGACGTTACACTCCCCAATGAAAGGAATACTGCACACTCAGTCATGGGTGCGGTCTTGCAGCCCGCTATGACTACCCGGCCGGCTACCTCATGAAAAAAGACTGTTTTTTTTCACTGTGAACTGCATTGTCCTCAGAATTGTTCCAGTAAAGTATCCGGGTAGAGTGACAGAGTCTCCGTGTGTTTGTCCTATTCCTGCATTGCTGATAATTTACTTCAACAGACTGCTTCCCCATCATCAGTGCACTACTGCCCCGGAGGCCCAGCTCCACCTGCAGGGATCTGTTCCATCCAAGCTGCCATACATCGCCCTCTGGAGGACTGAGGCGGCGCTGGTGCCTAGTCACCAGAAACTGCAGGTGGCGTCACGACAAACTTTATTTCAATTCCCATTTATACTACCCCTTTTTAAAAGCATAACCCCCAGGGCACGTGTCTGGGCAGGCCACCAGTGACATCCCAACCTCAGCAAGGGCCCAGATACCCGAGTCCCAAATATAAGCCTGGGGCGGCACAGAGGCACATCATATTCTATGGCCCCCTTCAGACATATGTAAATCAGCACGGACCGTGTCTCCGTGTGGAGCAGATGCGTGTCCGTGTGCTCCACATGGAGCCATGTCAGTTTTTTGCCGGCAGCACTGACCGGATTTGGCCAAAAATATCCTGAACACAGATGTTCTCCATGTGACATCCGTGTGCACGGACCAGAGCCAGGGGTTTTATGTGGGGAAGACAGGTCAAAGGAGACAGCACAGAGGGGAGACATTGAGTCGCTCACTGGGGCCATGGGGTACTCTGAAACGGGCCCTCAGTCTCTCTCTCTCGCCATCATCTGGACCTTCTGGGTGATCGCGGTGACGTGACTGGCTCCATGGTCCCGTGCGGTCAGTAAAAAGGGGTTTAATAGTTTTTAAAGGATAAATCGGGACGCCACCCGTAGTGTCTGGCTATATGGGGACACTGCTGCAGACGGGTACGCTGGGGATGATGATGGGGGCAGCTAGATGATGAGCCTCTACGGGTAGGGCTGGTCCCCAGGACAACCGTGAGTGTACTGTAAGTGTAAAGTCTCCAGTACCTCCAGACAGCATCCCACTGTCTACTCACCGTCACCTCTCTGCAGGCACACAATCAGAGTCAGCACCATGCTGGGTTTTACCGGTCTTTTTTACTTCAGCTTCAAACGGTACAGTTTACAGTCAGCTCACAGCGGCTCTGGGTTCCTTCAGCAGCTGGGATGGTTTGTCTGTGGCACTCCCTTTCTGTGTTCCCCTCAGGCCTACTCTTCCTCCATTCCACGTGCGAGTTACGGTCCGGCTGTCACAGGCTCTCAGTGTACTACCCCTCGGGTCACTAGCCCTTGTTCGACGGCTTTTTCTTCACCACACCGGAGGTTGGGTCTTGGGACATAGAGACCCCGGCGGTATCTGTGGTTGGGGCTTAAAGCTTCCCGGCCACATCTACAGAGCCGGCACTCTGGTTCTGGCCCAGTCCACCAGTGTCCTCGGTCAGTCAGGTTCACCTGACTCATTCACTCTTACTGCAGTCTCAGCCTGGGACCCGGTCCAGCCATCGGTGGCTTCATCCGCCAGGTCCCGCTATTCCCAGTCTGGTCTCTATCACTGGTTAGCTGATGGGTGTCTCTGCTTAGGTGACCTTCTCTGTACTCCTCCCGTTTTCTTTGTTGTCCTTTAGCATCACTTTTTGTGTCACCTTTCGTGTCCTAACTCAGTGTTCCTGGGTTTTACTCCAGTTTCTACACCCCTTACCGGGTTCTGTCCTATGTTCCACTCCACCTAGCTCCTCCCACCATCCTTTGCCTGACATGAAGTAGCTTTGACTTAGGATCGGAGGTGTGTTGGGTGGGGTGTTGGTGCAAAGTGACCGACTTACCAATCCAAGCTGCTGTGCTCTGTTGTGGCCACCCGTCCGCAGGGGCGCCACAACATCACACGGGGAGAAAGAGCAGACAGGGGGAGAGACGGCTGCCTTTCCCAGCGCCACATTGTGATGTTGTCTGCATGAAAATCTTTAGAGGACGATAATAATACAACATACAAAAAATGGATCCTTCACTGCACGTATCAGTGTAATCAGCATCGCAGTGACATTATGGCAGTGGCTATACTGTATAGGAATAATCCTGCTGATAGGATCCTTTAAGAATTATATTCCTATACAGAGCAGCAGATATCACAACTCTAACTAAAGCTGGTTTCACACTGGAAATTTTCCCTGATTAGTGTTTATCAGGTTTTGTGTGCCAAAACCAGGAGTGAAACTTGCAGACAAAGTATAATTGAAAGATTGACACCTGTTCTGAGTTTTGGAGTCACTCCTGGTTTTGGCACACAAAACTTGATGAACCCTGATCAGGGAATAACTGCAGTGTGAAACCAGCCTAAGGCTGGCTTCACACCACGGCGCAGTCCGGTCCGGGGCTGTCGGCTGTAAACCAGACAGCCCTGGAACGGTTTTTGGCCCCATAGTAGGCTATGGGGCCTGATGGCAGCTCTCTGCCATCCGTTTTCCATCTCTCTGGATGAATCCGGGAGAATTCGGATTATTCTCACCGGACACAAGCAAGCAATGTTTTTGTGTCTGGGAGGAAAAACCGAATTCACTCGGATCCTCCCGGACAGATGGAAATCGGATGGCAGATAGCTGCCATCCGGTTCCATCTGGCCCCATAGGACTGCATTACAGCAAAATCGGGTACGGGGCTGTCTGGTTTACACCGGACAGGCCCGGACCTGATTCTACCGTGGTGTAAAGCCAGCCTTAGATGAATTTTGGCATGTTTGTGACTCACCGTAGCCGGGTGCTCAGGCCTCGGGCAATAGCTACTGTCACGGTTCGGTGCTGGAGGCTAGAAGGGCCCGGTAGTCAATATAAAGGGAAGGGTAGTTTGGGAATAAAGTTTGTCTCGTGACGCCACCTGTGGGTGTCCGGTGATTGCATCGGTGCTGCTTGGACCTCCGGGGGATGTGCGGCAGCTGGATGAGAAACGCTCCCACAGGACGAGCGGAGTTCCCGGAGTCAGGATCTGTAAGGGTGGAATACGGCAGCTCGGGTGGCTTAGCAAAACCTGTGTTAGAACGGTTTGAAAGAAGGCACGGACACGGTGCTCCTCTGCAACGGGTCTTTACTGAAGTTGTACACGGTATACAGTTCTTGGGTAACGGACCGGGTGGTCCCAGTGATGAACAGTCTCTGTCCAAAGCTCCACAATGTTCCTTCTTTACTAACTGTCCCTTTTGTTGCTCGTCGCTGCCTTGTTGCACCAGGTTAGGATACTGGGGTTTCTTTAGTGGATTGCCTGATCCGAGTTATTCAAGCTGGCTGCAAAGGGTCCTAAACCCCAATGGCGGGTAGCCCCCTGGTACGGCTGCACTTGTGGTGGCTGTAGTGATGCGCTCCTATGAAGCTCCTCTATCACTCCGGTTTGTAGTACAGTGATGGACAACTGTCTACCTCGGAACCGGTCTCCGGTGGGACTAGGCGCGGGTGTTTTTGAACCTGTTGCTTTGCTACTTCGCCCCTTTCACGTCTGGGTCACCGCTTCTCGGTGCCCTCCCTGTTAGCTCTGTAGTTTTCACTTCCTCCTTGTACTTGTTCCTTCCACCGTCTCACTTGCTTTCTGCTCTTTCCCCACACTAAACATCTTACACTCCTCCCACTAGGACCCAATTGGTCCTCTACCTCTGCATGTTGAATGTGGTGCATGGAGCCTTGGATTTAACTTGTTCATGACTGAGACGGAGAATATTGCATCTTCAGTCAGGGATGCAATACCCTCCTGTGACGCACTCGTTGCAGGGTGCCACATTTGCAGTTGATTGACATGTTTGCTAACTGCCCAGAAGACTGTTTGGACAGGTAACTAATGAACACATGTAAGTATCTAAAGTGGGATAAATACAATGATTTAAAAAAAACAAAAAAAAAAACAACAGGTTACTAATGCACAGTTCATGATCTATATAACATTGGGGGAGTTTAATAACAAAAAAGGATATGACAGGTTCTCTTTAGTATGACCAGGGATCTGCATAAATCCATCTTCTTTCGCTCTGACAAAATGTGAAGGTTTTTGTCAATCAGCAGCCATCGATTGCCTGCAGCGGTCACTTGACATTGTTTGTCAGGAGACTGGCAGTGGTCACAGCTTAGAGCAGAGGAGCAGTGTAAGTTCAGGAGATAAATATAGATTCATTTTTTAATTTATCCAGCAACCTAAGGCCATTAATAAGGGGCTGTCTTTTAGTCGCTAACACCTTTAAAGTTCTGCAAAAATGAGCACCAGCATTATGATTGCAGGGTATTTCAAGTACTTGATAAAACTGATATATATTGAATTAGCTGACAGACCATCTCTAAAAAACATTTTTTCCTTTTAAATGATATGTTATTTAAAGATCTACTCTTTTATAAATATATCCATTCCAAACGATTTGAAATAAACAAATAATCCCTATAATGTGCTCAATGTACCAGTCTTTGAAATTCAGAAATCTGTAATTGGAGGACGGTATTCTGAAACGAAGGTTGAACATCTGTTTTTACTTTCATATGTACTATGTGTATAGTTATTATCTACTCTAAGAGACTCTTCTGAACCTTTAATTATCTTGTATCCATTTAAGCATTTAAGAAACCATGCTTGACCATCCAATTATATTTTGCTTATTTAAATGACTAAAGAATGATAAGTATGCCAGACTATAAAGAGATACAGTATACTCTGGGACACAGTGGAAGCACTGATGAAGCAAAGTAATAGATACGGGATATAAAATCCAGAGACTCAAAGCAATTATTCCCATTATGTCTCTACTCTACAATTTCAGAATGGTTTACTATGTGAGCAAGGCCTAAAATCCTGACAAAATAGTAGCTGTGTGCTGAGCAATCAGAAGACAAGTTAGGCTGGGTTCACATTTGCGCTGTGAACGCAGCGTCCCTGAGCGCAGCAAAACGCAGGCACTATGCGTTCCTATGTTTAACATGGGAACGCATAGTGCCTGTGTGTGGCTACATTCAGGTGCGTTTGTGTTCGGCTGCGCATAATTTATGTACATGCCGAACACAAAGTGTTTTTTTTTTTTGTGCGTGGCTGTGTGCTTGCTTTATACGCAGTCAGTCGCGCACAAGTGATGAATGAAATTCAATCTGTGCGCAGTGCTGCTGGCAAGTGCACAGACGCAGCGGAAGGTGACGTCATCCGAGGTCATCCCCAGGTAAATACTGTCCTGGCGTTCTCTCTTCCTCTTCTTCTTTCTTTCTTCCTCCTCTTACTACCAGCCGCCGCCGCTGGCTCATTTGCATCAGCTGTTCATTTGAAACAGGCGGCAGTAAAGCCGGCGGTGCAGTCTTTTTTTCACTGCCGGCTTTCCCGCCGCCTATTTTTAAACGAATCAGCGGTGGCCGGGAGGAAGAGATCTCCGCTGCTGATCTCTGCCTCCCACCGAGAGAGACCGCTGATTGGGTGGCTGGGCAGACTCACTGACCTTTTCATGTGAACGCATGCGGACAATCACCATTCACATGAAAATGTCTGTGTTCGGCACTGCGTATGCGCCCCATTCGGTTTATTTAATTTCTTTAGAATCCATGACAGACAACATTAAAAGAGGGAGGGGGTCCATGAAACACCTGACGTGTTTTGGATGTTTAGTGAGCCTTACTCCTAGGTGGCATGCAACCTACGCCAGAAATTGTACTCCAGTCATCTCTAATGGAGGCACGCCACACTTGTAAGATGCGCCTAATTCATTAAGTGGTGTGTGCTTCTAAATTAAGCACGTGAATGAAAAAATAGAGAAGAAAGAGGCGCTTATGGGTATAACCTGTTGGTCCGGTGGGGTAGGTGGGCTATGTGAATGTTTGCTCACCTTGCTGGATTGTGCACAACCACGGTGAACACCTCAGTGTCCAGGTGTGAGCTGGAGGAGCTGAGCCGGGCAGCAGACGTTGAGCGGTCACTTGATCGGGATGTGACGTCACCGCAGATCCTCAAGATGGTTTGTGTTTAGATCCTCCGTCCTCCATGGCTACTCCTGCTGCAATCCCTCGCAGAGGGATAAATATCAGGAAAAAAATGGATCAGCGGTCTATGGAGTGCCAGGGGGACTGGAGAAGGATGTTAAAAGGACAATGTTTAAACAAACCTTTATTACAGGGGTTCACAACGCGTTTTGGCAGAGGCTTACTGCCTTCATCAGGTAATGGGCTCTGCTGAAACGCGTTGTTAAGTGAATTGAACCCCTTCTCCAGTACAGCTAATCTATTGTTTCCTCTAACAATCAAATAATTTTTCTAATACATACTTTAATTAAACATTCCATACTGCTCCATCTCTGCTTTATCTTTCTGCCTTTTTTTTATCTAATTGAATGCACAACCTGCCAGGTACAGTACGTTGGGTGCACTTCAGGTGAGCTAAAAAGAATATGTAGACACCTATCAGATGTTAATAATCAATCAGCACTGAACATTTCAGCAGTGTCTAAACATTTCCTAAGGGAACATAATGGAGACACCAGTACCCTCAGGTTTCAGGGGATTGATAAGATACATAGGCATCCGAGAGGCGGTGACATAAGGCGGTCATTGCTACAGAAAGAATCGCATTGGATCTTTCATCTGGGAACAAGGGTTCCGCACGGACTTAATGTAAGACAGGACATCATTCTGCAATACTAGTTCTTAAAATGAGACCTGTATATTTGCATGAGTTTTTTTTTTATATTCACACAGGTTTTTAATATAAATGTTTCTGCATTTTTTCATACTTTGTAGTATTGTATTAAATAATGTTTTTTAGCACTTTATGTCACAGCTATGCACAGGGGGTGGGACTGAATGTGTATTTAGTGAGGACCCACCCTTGTAACACTATGCCATGATTAAGACTGTGTAAGTCGAAACATGTTGGCTTGATGCACACCCCGCTGTTTTATGGAGGTTTTGTATAGCTAATAAATAAGCATTCCGGAAATTCTCCGCTGGATCTTTTTCCTTATTCTGCCTTTTTTTTAACTTCCGTTCTGATATTTTGTTTGTTTTCTCAGTGTATTCGGAAAGTTATTAGGAAGGCTGAACTGCAGTCATTGCTGCAGCTACTTTCCACACCCTGAAATGAAGCTTCATCAGCGATGTCTGCTTCAGAGCTGGGGATGGTCTCTGCTTTCCATGCGTGCTGTGTTCTCTCCTTATTAATGCGCACGAACACTGCCATCTTACCAGCTTGTCACTTTTCATTAGACCCGGCAAAGAAATGCACCGTCACTGCCCATTCAAAGGAATATAGCACTGGGACCAGGAGCATAACAACCGAGATCGCAACTGCGACATGGCCCACCCCACTGTGCAACTGTAGCATGGCTCATTAACCTCTTCAACCCCGAGCAATTTTCCATTTTTTTCTTCCCCTTCTTCCAAGAGCCATAACTTTTTATTTTTCTGTCACTATATACATATGAGGGCTTGTTTTTTGCGGGATGAGTTGTACTTTTGAATGACATCATTTATTTTACTGAATAGTGTACTGGAAAACAGAGAAAGTCCAAGTGCTGTGTGTCCCTGCCCCTCCTGTACCTGTACGTCCTGATCGCCTAAGATTTAGTGTACTTGTTCTTGTCTCCCTCATCCTCATGTAAAGCACCATGGAACCTAATGGCGCTATATAAATAAATAATAATAATAATAAAATTGCAAAAAAAGTGCAATTACACAATCATCATGTCTACTATATGGTAAAACTAACGTGTTGGTATGATGCCTCAGGTCAGTACTGGTTCGTAGATACAAAACATGTATACTGTTATCTAAGCGATGAAAACATTTTTTGAAGTTTTTAAAGACAAAAATTACACTTTTGACGCCATTTTCCATTTCCCGTAGCTTTCTCATTTTTCAGGATCAGGGGCTGTTTGACTGCAATTTTTTGCATCTAGAGCTGATATTTCCAATGATACAATTTTTGGGTAGATGCACTGTTTTGATCGCCTGTTATTGCATTTTATTGCAAGAATGCGTCAACCAAAAAAACAATGTTGGCATTTGGACTTTTTTTCTGTTACGCAGTTTACAGGTCTGATTAATTTATTTTATATTTTGTTAGATCGGTAATTTCTGAACGTGGCGATACCAAATATGTTCTTTTTTTTATAGTTTTATTTTCAATGGAGCAACAGTGAGGTGATTTTAATGTTTATGTTTCTTGATTTTTTTTTTCATATTTTGTAAAACTACTTTTTTAAAACTTCTATAGGGCGCCTCAGCACTGCAGTGTCCGATCACTTGTGCTATGCTTCAACATCCTTCTGCACAGCACAAATGATCATTTTCTGCCAGTGACGTCACTTGGGCATCACTGGCAGGAAGTGATTCATGACAGCATTTGTGCTCATCAGCTGACCTTGCGCTGTAATGTCAATGCATCGAGGGCCTGGTTATCGCATCACGGGGCCGCTAATGCCAACAGGGAACAACACTATTTCCGCCGCAGTGATTTAGAACATGCTATCAGTGATTGACGGCACAATCTAAAGGTTTAACAGTGCCGATTGGATGGCTGATATATTCAGGCAATGATGCGAGCTTAGCGCATGAGCTGGCATGAAAGTGAGGGAACACAGCCAAGGACATACATATACGCCCTTTGCTGTGAAGGGGTTAAAGGGTTGATATGACATTTAGGATTGCTATTTCCATTAGGTTCAGGTCATCATCTTCTTTGAAGAGGCAGTCTGCATATTTAATTTTTCAGAGGAGCATTAGATGGCCTATAACTAAATTCCCCCACAATGAGAGATGTACCCCATAGTCCAGTATTCCAATCCCTAATTCCAGTCCTCAAAAGTCACCAAAAGTGCAGGTTTCAGGATTTTTTTTCAATGCACAGGTATTGGAATTATTTCCTGTGCATGTAATTAATATCATATGTGCAATACTAAGGAAATCCTGAAACATGCTCTAGTGCAGAGGTCTCAAACACGTGGCCTGGGGTTTCACTGTGTGGCCCGCGGCACCGTAGACCACTTAACCTTGCCGGCGGTCCAGTGCATGGGGCTGCCGCGGTCCCTACTGTGTTATTGACTTCCAGCTGCGGGACTGTCTGACAAGTGTTGCCGCTCAGCAAGATCAATGCAAGCCGCCAGCCAATGAGAGGTCCACAGCTTCCGTCGGTGTATGACGTCACCTGCAGGCATCTCATTCGCTGGCGAAATTCCTGGTTCCGAGGGCTAATCCCTAGGAGTAAGATGACAGGGCCCATATGACTGGTGTAGTCGGTACGTGGGAGGCCGTCCGTACCTCAAAATTTATGCTACAAGGAATCCACACATCGGCCCTACTGGACACAAGGTCACAGGTTACCACCATCCCACATATCCTTTACAAACAATTTTGGTCTGATGCTGATCTTAGACCCCCAGTCTCTAGCTTTGTCATTCTTGTAGCTAATGGAGAACCACTGAATCAAGTGGGGTTTAGAGAAGCGACAATAAAGCTGGGGAGGGTGGAGTTAAAAGGTCAAGGTTTATGTGTGGTAGAAGATGACCTTAATGAAAAATACCCCTACATGGTAATTGGAACTAATGTGATTGAAAACTGCCTTGGAGAAGTGTTGTTTTTACTCCAACAGATTGCTGTGACTGCTGGTAATGGGCTAAAGAGTCCTCCAAAGAGAAATCCGAGCCCTCATCAACAAGCAACAGGTGGGGGGGCGTGTCCAGCTGCTGATGGCGACGGACGCATCTTAACTGAGCTCCTCACACAGAGCCACTACAACGGCATTTCCCGGCCCCTCTGATCCTCCAGCGGCTACACAAACTTGGCGATCCCGCTCTGCATGATCCCCAGCATGCCGCGGACCTCATCCCGCAAACGGCTCACAGAGACTAAGGTAACGGCTTACTTTGATCCGGGCAAACAGCGCGCTTCTCCCCACAACATGGCGCCGGAGCGCCCGCCTCCTTCCTCCACGGCTGCACAGCGGTCCCAGCACATCATGGAGGCTATGGGGGATGAAGAGGGAGACGACAGAGCCCCGGTGACTCAGGGGGTTATTAAGGCTCTACTGGCAGCACAAAGACTATCTATACTAGAAGACATGAAGGGCCTGGTGGGCTCTCTGAGGGAGGATATGGGAGTGCTAGCTGGGAGAACGGAGCACCTGGAAGCGAAAATGGCGGACTTCGCCTCCGCACATAACAGCCTCGCAGACAGCCACGCCGAGCTGGATAGAGAGGTGGGGTTGGTATCCTCCAATATGTGCCACTTGGAGGACCAGCTCAGAAAAAACAACCTAAAACTCCGGGGACTTTCAGAATAGGGAGATGCTACAGAGATGGCCAAGGCTTTTCTGACTGCGGCCCTCCCTGAGTTGCCTCTAGACCACTTGGACATTGAAAAGGCCTTCCGTATCCCTAAGCCGGCGAGACTCCCCCCTGAGGTGCCGAGAGATGTTCTGGTGTTCCTGCGGAGATCCGGGATTAGAGACCGGCTGCTGGGTCGTATGAGGAATGGATCCCCCCTTCCGGAGCCCTACTCGGGAGTACAGGTGTACCCTGATCTCTCCCCGGGGACTCTTGCCCGCAGGAGAGACTTTGCTTCCAGTTGCAAGATTTTAAGAGATAAAGGGATTTTCTACAGTTGGGGCTCCCCGACGGCAGTAAACTTTAAATACAAGGGAAAAAGGCATTCGTTCCCTTCCCCCACTGCATTGAGGAAGACACTTAAATCATGGGGACTGTTATCTCCTAGTGCTCGCCCCTCTCCGCGTCGAGACTCAAACGAAAGAGAAGGTGAAGAAATAGCCACAGCTGAGGGATCGTGAGGGCCCAAACCTGATCCAACAACTTTCCAGTGGCTCTGGATGATTTGTTCTTTATATTTGTTCTTTATATTGACTTTCTATTTCTATTATTTTCAGACCACCCTCTTAGTTCTTTCTGAACTGTGTGGTCTGTGGGGTAACCGTGCCGGTCGGAGCCTGGCCCTAACTCGTTCGGGTTAGGCCCTGGTCGGGCATTGGTTTTCCCCCCATAGAAATTTGAGGTGGAAAGGGATTCTAATCCCTCCCCTCTCCCCCCCCTTTTCCTTCTCCCTTGGCCATACCGGTCCTGAGAAGAAGGCGCAGTTTACATACCTGTTACATGGTTGTTGTGTATAGCTTGATTGCTACTGTGTGTTCCTGTCCCCACCCAAACAGCCCCCCCCCCCCGGGTTCTCAAACGAGGTCGCACCTTATTTACCTTTTCAGCCTCCGGAGTTCGGGGACCCTGTTCTCGCCCAGCTCATAACTTCCTTCTTCCGCCTCCCCCCCCCCCCCCCCCCTTTTTTTGTCCCTCTTCCTTCTCCTTCTTTCCTCCCCCCCTCCCTCCTGGTTCTCTTCTTCTCTCGTATTTCTTTATCTTCTCTTTCTTTCATTCACCATGACTCTCAGACTTCTGTCTCTTAACGCCAAAGGCCTAAACTCCCCAGCCAAACGTTCCTTCCTGTGGAAGGAGATTAAATCGTCAACAGCTGAAATTGCATGTATACAAGAGACGCACCTGTTGACGGGGGACACGCATAGGCTCCAACATGCTTCTTTCCCTCATATGTTCCACGCATGCCACGCTGCAAAGAAGGCGGGGGTAAGCATCCTGGTAAAAGGCTCCGTTCAATTCCAACTAGTGGAGTGTATTCCAACAAACAACGAAAAAAACGTATAATGCACCAAAATAACGGGTATAGGAAATTTGTTTGGTTGCAAGTAAAAATCTTCAGTTTATTACAATTAAAAACAAACAGACAAAATCCGGAACCAGTAAATACATAAAAGGAGGGTGCAGACAAATCAGGAGACAGAAAGCACTCTGTGCCTCAATGTTCAGCAACCACCTGAGGTATAGTTCAAAGCCGAAGTACAATGCAAAACAAGAATATGATATACTTATTCTCTGGGGTGGAACCGTCACCGAATTGGAGAAGTTTGTCTCCTCCCTGAATTGCAATGATCTCAACATCGCCCTCACATATAAACATCATCCAAGGACCATTGAATTCTTGGATATTAAAATTACCATTCAGATGGGGGGCGATGTTGGGACAAGCATATTCAGGAAGGAGACCTCTGTGAACGCGCTGCTGCATGCATCATCTGCACACACGGGGTCGACCATCGCTGCAATCCCGATTGGACAATTTTTACGCCTAAGACGGATTTGCTCAAGCGATGCTGACTTCGAATTGTGCGCGGCGGACATGCGGGGAGCGTTTTGTGGACAGAGGGTTAGCAATCGAAGCATTAAAAAAGGCTATAGGAGAGCAAGAGTGACACCAAGAAACACTTTATTGTGCTCTAAACCTCCGGAGAAAAGAACTGACAAACCCGTGGTGAGGTTCATTTCGACGTATAATAACCAATGGCACGCTATCAGAGGCATTCTCAACAGACACTGGCAAGTTCTCAAAAGTGATCCAGTCTTACGGGATTATATCCCGGATCGTCCATTGATGACAGCAAGGAGAGGCAGGAGCCTGCGTGACACCCTTGTTCATAGTCATTATGTGCGTAAATCGGTTTTTCCTTTTAACATAGGAAAACCGAAATGGGGGTGTTACCCATGTGGGTCCTGTCTCTCATGTAGAAACATCATTAGAGCCACACATTTTGCTAGTGCTGATGGAAAAAAGAATTATGAGATTAGGCGGTACATTTCGTGCAGTAGTGTGGGGGTAATTTACTATGCCACATGCAGTTGTGAGCTTGTATATGTAGGGTTGACGTCGAGGGAGTTGCGGAGAAGGGTCCGTGAACATGTGAAGGGGATTGAGGGAGCAGTAAAGGTGGATGATTTGACAACTCTACGAACCATCCCGCGACATTTTAAATTACACCATCAGTGTGATCCCTCCAGCCTTCGAGTCCGCGGCATAGACCAAGTTCATTTGGGTATACGAGGCGGAGATCTAAAAAAGACTCTGGCCCAATTGGAATGCCGCTGGATCCACAGGCTGGGGACCTTGTCGCCGAACGGGCTTAATGAGCGATTAACGTTCTCCCCGTTCTTATAACTCCCATCCCCAGAAGTATGTTCGCGGCCCACTCCACCCTAAGGTGTCAATATTCCCTTGCATATATCTATGTGCACGCTGACATATGCATGTGGCATGTATGTCTGCCACACAGCACGGTATGTGTGCCCCCTGGTCAGAGCCTTTTTTGGTTACAGAGAAGGGGAATTATCCGGTTTTCCATGAAAGCATTTGCAATTTGTGGAATACTACACTTGCTTGAGTCATCTTTTGCTGCCACCAAATGCGGCAGCAATAGCTACACCTTCAGGTTATCTCACTGAGGGTAATATGGTTTCTGTGTGTATCCTTCCTTTTTAAGGAATTTGTGGTACGAGAGAGTGATATCTATCATCATGGTGCCGTGTTTGGGTTTAACAGGTGTAGTCTGGGGGTCTCTGGATTTTGCGGTCTATAGTTTATCTGACCATACTGCCGGTTGTAGTATTCACGTTGTGAGCATATCAGCTCCTTGGGAGAGAGGTTTTGTGGTCATCTTTATTTCCATGACTCCTCTATTCTTCCTTTTTCCCTTGTTCTCTTCTGTTCTCTTTCTCTATATTTCCATTTACCTAAGATTTATTGAGCTGTTCTGTTCTTTTTCTCTTTTTGAGAACTGTCCCTATTGTCAGCATGGTATTTTAATATGTGTGTGTTTTTATTTTCACTTGTAGTCTATATTGATCTGGATTCTGGAATTGTGGGCCTCCCCCCTCCCCCTCCCCTGTTGGAAGTGGAGAACGCACAACTATGGACTGAGTTGCACAATGGAAGTGACAGTTAAGACTGTACGCCCCCAGGATCTGTCACTATCTATGTCCTGGACAAAGCATTTATGTGGCTGTAAATCAGTGTACTGTTGTTTGTGTGACAATGTCCTTGTTATGAAGATAATCGTGTGTTCCCCTCTCCAGGTGACATGTAAGGCAAAGGAAGGATATATTGTAAGGAGCGTTACCTATATTGCCAATATAGTGCTTAGTGAAGGGTTGATTCCCCTGTCACGGCACTATCAGCGGCGCTATCACTCCTCCTTCCTGTTTGGCTAAGCGCGCATGCGCCGACCGGCCCGATCACGTAACTGTGACGCGGTCGCGGTGGGCGGGGCTCCGGAATCACTAGACGTCACTGAGGTTTCCTCTGGTAAACTTGTTATCTGTGGAGACTTTAACGTAATAATGGAAAAAACGACTGGACTCCTCCTCCCCCGCCTCTCGGGGGGGAAGAACTCTAGGACCTGTGTGCCGGGAGCATCATGTCCACGATGTATGGAGATACCAGCATGCCGAGGAGAGGGACTATTCCTTCTTCTCGCATGTGCATGGCTCCTACTCGCGTATTGATCTCTTCCTGGTGAACGACGCCGCCCTGGAGGCATGTCGGTACTCAGAAGTGGGGGTCATCACCTGGTCGGATCATGCACCTATAACACTGGAGATTTCGGTGGGTTCGGGATTTGGTGCTCCCCGTCGCTGGAGATTGAACCCGGGCATTCTGTCAGACTCCCGTGTGGTGGAGGAGCTGGATGCCAAATTACAAGATTACTTTTCCTTGAACGATGATGGGGAGGTTGCGGATGATACGCTGTGGTATGCCCACAAGGCGGTCATCCGTGGCCTTCTCCTTCAGAAAGCTTCGCAGATAAAGACGTCGAGAGCGGCTGAGAAAAGATTGGATAGAGGAGATAGGGGTCTTGGAATCAGCTCATAAAAAGAGCCCGTCACCCTCTCTGTTGTCCCAAATTCTAGCCCTTCGCACCAAGCTGAGAGCTCTCCTCCTTCAACAATTTGAAAAGTCCTTACGGAAACTGAAAACAAAATATTATGCGATGGGGGATAGGGCAGGTGCGTTGCTGGCCCGTCGCTTAAAGAAAAGAGACGCTAGGACTATGATCTCATCAATGAGACGTTCAGATGGGAGAGTGGTCAGAGATCCTCCCGGGATGGTTGAAGTGTTCGCCTCTTACTACGAGAAGCTGTATAATCTTAGAGATGACACAGACACCCCCCAACCAACACTTCCTGAGATTAAGAGCTTCCTGAGGAGCATGGACCTGCCCACTCTTTCGGCTGAAAATCTAAACAAATCAAACGAGCCTCTCTCCCAACATGAAATTGACAAGGTGATCATATCACTAACATCCAACTCAGCTCCAGGCCCTGACGGGCTCGCGAACGAGTGCTACAAGACTTTTCGCCCGGTCCTTACGCCTTACCTGCATCGCTTGTTTTCTTTCTGGCAATTAAAGGGATCCATCCCCGGCCAGGCCCTGGAGGCCACCATCACGACTATCCCCAAGCAGGGTAAGGCGTTGGATCGTCCAGAAAATTACCGTCCTATCTCTTTGTTAAACGTGGACTTGAAAGTGTTCGCGAAGGTGCTGGCGGTCAGACTGTCGACGGTGATCCCCTCCCTGGTCCATTTTGACCAGGTGGGGTTCGTGTTGAACAGGCAAGCTAGAGACGGAACCCGTAGAATGTTAAATTTGATGGAGGTGGGTGAGAGACGGGCGGTCCCCTGTGTATTCCTGTCCCTAGACGCGGAAAAGGCGTTTGACAGGATTCACTGGGGATACCTTCGGGAAGTTCTCTGCTCCCTCGGCTTTTCGGGCCCCATCTTATCGGCAATCCTCGGCTTATACTCCCACCCCTGTGCTAAAGTCTTTTCTGCAGGCTTCTTGTCCCGAACTTTTCAAATCTCAAACGGGACTAGACAGGGTTGTCCCCTCTCCCCCCTGATTTTCGCCCTATTGATGGAGCCCCTAGCGATCTCCCTTAGGGCGGATCCTATGATCTCTGGAATTCAGGTGGGCGACAGGACACATGTGGTGGGCTTGTATGCCGATGATGTCATTATTTCCGTCACTGATCCGACATCCTCGCTTCCCAGGATAGTTGGACAGCTTGACCTGTTCGCCCGAACCTCATACTACAAGTTGAACGCGAATAAGTCGGTGATTTATCCGGTCCACGTGCCGAAGGAAATGGCTGAATGTCTAGCGAGGTCATACCCATTTAAATGGTGCCCTCAGGGTATCCAATATTTAGGGATCTGTCTCTGCCCTCCAGCGGAGATAGCCTCCCGTAATGTAACTAAACTTCTGGGGGACCTGCGTGGGGCACTTGAGACCTTTCCAGTAACCTCTTTGTCTTGGATGGCAAGAGTGCAGGCCGTGCGGATGCTATGGCTCCCAAAAATCATCTACCTATTTAGATGCCTTCCAATCACTTACTCACCAAGGGACATCGCGCGTCTTCAGTTTGTGGTCAACAGCTTTATCTGGGCCAAAAAGCCACATAGGGTAAAGAGAAGCACTATGTACCTCCGGCTGGCCGGCAAAGGAATGGGGGTCCCAAGCGTCAGTATGTATCTTAAAGCTGTGATCCTAGAAGCGGCTAGAGAGTGGTGGTGGAGAGGGGGAGTAGACTCAGGGTGGAGACAAATAGAAACCCACTTGTCCCCTGGGAACTCACTGAAACTTCTCCTTGCGGCTGAGTCTCTGGGAGTGGTGGACAGGACTGGTCTCCTGCAGTCAATGACTGCACTTCTTACGGAATGGGGAAGTCTCACAGATAGTTGGACTAAACTACCAACCTCGGAGATCCCCTTACCTGCAATCCAAATACACATCCCCTCCCTGAGCCTCACCCGCTGGAAGGTACACAACCTGGGCAGTCTAAGTGACCTCTTTCGACAAAATGTTCTGATGTCCTTCTCAGAATTTGTGGAAGCTCACCCGACTTTAGAAAATACATTTCTCCAGTTTTATCAGGTCACGCATTTCCTCAGCTCCAAACGGTGCAAACATAGTTTTTCCCAAGTGAGACAGTCCCCTTTGCTACACTTTATATCCATGGAAACCGAGAGGCCTAAAGGCCTGTCACTGCTGTATAGGGGATTAGTAGACTATGTCTCTCCATCCAGGACTCCCTATATGGAGAGGTGGGAACGTGACCTGAGTTTCTCAGCCTCTCTGGAGGAGTGGGAGGGAGCCGTGCAATGCACGATGAGGGCTACCAGATGCATCAACCATGTGGAACTCCTGAAAAAAATTCACCTGCGCTGGTTTACCCCCCCCTCCAGACTGGCGAACTTTGGTCTGGGTGCTTCCCCCCTGTGCTGGAGACAGTGTGGTAAAAGAGGAGACTTAGCTCACATGTGGTGGGGATGCACCAGGCTGACCCCGTTTTGGCAGACGGTAACAGGTCTCCTAGAATCCCTTACTGGGATTAAAATCTCACTGTCACCACAACTGGCGATCCTACACATTGGATGCGAGGATTTTCCGCCAGTTCCGCGTCACCTTCTTACATATATACTCACGGCAGCTAGATCTTGCATAGCAGCAAAATGGAAGCTTGACGCCCCTGCCTCCATGGCAGATCTGGTAGAACGACTAAACTCAATATTTTGTACGAGTACTACCTCGCTTTGGACGTTGGCTCGAGACGTTATGTCACGGAGGCATGGGACTTATGGGCAGCTCACCCAATGGCTCTCCAGATCCCTTTCTAAGTTAAGTCGAGCAGCTGATTTCTGTCAGTGCATGGTTCTCTCTCTCTCTCTCTCTTCCTATCCTTCTTTCTTTCCTTCCTCTTTCTTTCTTTCTGTACATCTATCTTCCTTTCTTTTTTCTCTTGTTCGCCCCCTCCCTCGTCACTTCCCCTCACCTCCTTTTTTCCCTATGCCCTCTGGGAGAGGTTTCCCTTTAACCCCTCCCCCCCTACTTTAACTTTATCTCCTTAAATTATTCCCCACCTACCCCCTCTTCCCCTACCCCCCCTCCCCTCCCCCGCTTTCCTAGTATCGGGCCCACTTCCCGCCCGATTCTAAGCGCTTTTGGGGCCACTCCCCCCCCACACACCTCTCCCCCCGATCACCCGGAAGTTTCTGACCCCTCCTCCTTCCCTCACGTCCCCCGATGTTATTAATCTTCCCCCCACCCCACCTCACGGCTACTCGAGTTCCTGGATAACTTGGACTCTGAACTCGTACCGGCATTGAATTATACGTGAAGATAAATCGCATTTTGTTTGTCCCCTCCTCGAAACAATTGCGGTAATTCAGTTGTTACTCGATGATAGACACTTATGACTTTACGGTTTGGGGAAGTATTATATTTACATTTGTACTCATACTTGTATTGTTTGTTCATTATTTTCGATACTCTAATAAACACTTATTGAAGTCAACAAGCAACAGGTAAATCTGTCTGGGGGAGAGATTGGCAGTGTACGGGTAACAGACCCATTTCCTATTGTGTTACCACCGAAAAGTGAAATGATGATATGGTTTCGAGCAGCTATCGGTCTCAGAGGTAAGGAATACCAGGCAGTTGTAGAGCCGCTATATTCAGAGCATAGACCTACACTACTGACAGCCAGAGGGGTGGTGGATGTACGCAAGGGAAGAGTACAAATATGTGTATTAAATTGTGGGGAAGAAGAAGCAAAACTACCCCAGTATGCTACTGTAGCAAAGCTGTACACTGTCTGTGACAACAACATACTGACATCAGAGCCCTTTCCCCGTCAAACCAGGCAGGGGAAAACAACTCCAAAGGACAGCTAGAGGAGTGGTGTCAGCAGTTGCATGTAGGAACTGACGCGACCCCTCTTCACCAGAAGCACGGAGTCTACCAGGTAGCACAAGAGTTTGAACATGTATTCAGTAAGCATCCATTAGATTTTGGGAGGATTTATGGGGTACACCATCACATACCCACCGGAGATCGTCCCCCAATTAAAGTGAGACACAGACCCATTCCACTATACCACTACCAGTGTGCCAAAGAGATGCTGCAGGACATGAAGGAAGCCGGGGTTATAAGAGATAGCTGTAGTCCCTGGGCAGCCCCCTTAGTCCTGGTCAGAAAGAAGGATGGCACTATGCGGATGTGTGTGGATTACAGGGAAATCAGTAAGATCACTCACAAAGCTGCTTATCCGTTACCCCGAATAGAGGAGTCTCTTGCTGCATAAAAGACTGCTAATCATTTATCTACGTTAGATTTCACTAGTGGATATTGGCAGGTCTCCATTGCAGAAGAAGACCGGGAGAAGACAGCATTCACAACACCAATGGGCCTATGCGAATTTAACAGCATGCCATTCGGGTTATGCAATGCATCGGGAACGTTTCAAAGACTCATGGAATGTTGCCTGAGACACAGGAACTTTGAGATGGTACTCTTATACCTGGACGACGTCATCATGTATTCCAAAACCTATGAAGAACATCTGGAACACCTGCTCTAACAGCTCTAACAAACTACGGAATGAAGCTCAAACCATCTAAATGTCACCTGCTGAAACCAAAAGTCCAATACCTCGGGCACGTGGTCACCGCAGATGGAGTAGCACCAGACCCGGAAAAAGTGACAGCTATCCAGGACTGTCAAAGGCCAACCACCGTCAGATAGGTACGTCAATTCTTAGGTTTGGTTGGGTACTACAGAAGATTCATTAAGGGCTACACAAAGATGGCAGCGCCCCTACTAGATCTTCTGGTAGGCCAAACTAAGAAGAGAAGGTCCTCAGAGCCACCATTGGAATGGGGAAAGGAACAAGAAGACCCCTTCCAGCAGATGAAGCGGGCTCTGACCGGTGAGGAAATCCTGGCTTACCCCATTATAACCTACCATTCGTCCTCTACACTGACGCAAGCAATGTAGGCCTGGGAGCAGTAATATCCCAGATACAAGATGGCAAGAAAAGAGTAATTGCCTATGCCAGCAGAAAACTTTGACCCACCGAGAGAGCGGTTCAAGCATTACCTGGCAGCTTCAAAATTTAGTCTTCACGGACAACAATCCGTTAACACACTTGGATACCGTGAAGCTTGGTGCATTGGAGCAACACTGGATGGCCCGACTGTCAAACTATTATTTTACCATCAAGTACCGGGCAGGCCGGAAAAATGGAAATGCTGATGTCCTCTCCAGAAACCCTCAAGTACATTTGCAAGGACTTGAAGAGGTGGATGACTTGGAGGAAGTAGAACTCCCAGCTTTCCATAAAAGTTGAAAATGGAAAATGACAGAAACCCAAATCTACCAGAACCGTCAGAATGTTGCACTAAACCCGTTGCTTCATTAAGGATGGAAAGAGACACAAGACAGTGATCCGGCAGTGTGCCTAGTGAAGAGGCTGGTACCCCAACCGGATTCCCAACTTGAAAAGAATGCTCCACCAAAGGCCCAAGACCTGTGGAAAGAAAGAAGCAGGTTATTCATCTATCAAGATCAATTGTGCAGACGGTATATCAATCCCAGAACACATGAAATTGTATGGCAAATTGTGGTTCCAAAGAGAGACGTCCAAATGGTGTTAGAAGCATACCATAATGGAGTAGGGCACTTTGGATGGAGAAAACGGGAAATATTGTTACGCAAGAGATTCTATTGGATCGGCATGAGCTCTACCATAGAGAAATGGTGTAAAAATTGTGGACCATGCTCATTAAGAAGAAAACACTGTAACAGCCAGAAAGCACCACTACAGCCTATCATTACTAAACAGCCATTAGAACTGGTAGCCTTAGATCACGTCAAACTCACACCCAGCAGATTGAGCTATACCTATGTTCTTAGAATTGTGGACCACTATTCCAGATTCCTAGTGGTAGCTCCAGTGAAAGACTTAACAGCTCAGACAGCCGCAAGAACCTTTCAAGCCTATTTCTGCAGACCACACGGGTATCCAGAACAGGTATTGACAGACCAAGGTCCTGCTTTTGAAGCTGAAGTATTTTAAGAGTTCTGTAACTTGTACGGATGCAAGAAAATTCGTACCACACCTTACCATCCTCAAACCAACGGTATGCGCAAAAAGATGAATCACGTGGTAATAGAATTGCTGAAAACTCTGCCCTTAGAAGAGCAAAACAGATGGCCAGAGAAGTAACAGACCTTGTTGACATTTACAACAACATCCCTGTAACCTCAACAAATTGTACCCCTGCATACCTCATGATAGCAAGACCAGGAAAATTGCCAGTAGACTTTGAAATGGGCATTGTAGTTCCTGAAGAAGACACCTCAGATGCAAATTGGGATACCAGAAGAAATGAGCAGTACAAGAAAATACAGGAATGTGTTGAAAGAAGTATGGCAAAATCAAGAGTAAAGCAAGAATCAAACTTTAACAAAAGTGCACAAGGAACACCCTTAACACCAGGTGAATTGGTTTTGAAAAGGAAAAGGAGACTCCACACGTTAGATGATTAATGGGAAGCAGAACCATACACTGTATTACCATCAAACTTTGACAACCAGAAGACCTGTCTGATCAGCAAAGACAATGGAGAAACAACAGCAACAGTGTCCAGAGATCATTTAAAGAAGTACCCTCAACCACCAGAACCAAAGGAGTATGCCCCTTGTCCAGAACCTGAAGAAGAGGAGCCAAAGACCGTCCAGACAATCTTATGTGAACAACCTTCAGATTGGCCCCAAATAGAAGGTGCATACCTAATACCCATGTTGACATTCCCACAACCAGTTGAAGAACCAAGAGCAGAAGAACCACCCGTTGTAGCAGAACCAAAGAATCCTGCAATCGGTGCACCTGCCATTCCGACTGTGAGATCAGGTGGTCGCAGACTGTTACCCAGTTTACCTGTAACACATAGACCCACTCACACTAGTCATACACCACAATTACGTAGATCAACCCGTGTCAATTTCGGACACCCACCACTCAGATACAGAGAATAAGCTGTAAAATGTGGGAAATGTAAATATGTTTAAAATGTAAATATGTAACTATTTTAACCCCCAAACTGAATGACTAGTCTTTATGGGACAATGTCAGTGATGCATGTACTGTGTTCATATTGATGAGGAATGTTGATAGTGCGGTGTGAAGTTTGGAAAGGCCTCAGCCCATGGTGAAAATCCCAAGGCATCCACGTGTCTGGATTGGATTTTTTTTTCTTTTGATTTTTTTCTTTTCTCAGAGTATGCTTCTTAAATTAATTTGCCTGTATTCTTGTAAAGAAAAGAAAAGAGAAATTGAATATAGTTGTTTATATTATATGTTATTTCTTGTTAGGAGAATTTGGGTTGTAATTCGCTTACCTGTACAGCTGAAAACTGTCATATTGGGATCCCAGAAATTTTATTGATGGGGAATAGTGACAAGATTGTGAACTGGGAGAACAGGCACATATTATGGCTTTCCTGTAGGAACTAACCTTGTTTAAGTCTGGACACATTTAGGGGAGGGGGTTGTCATTATTGGCTCAAGGGAAGACTTCCCCTTACTGGGACCAGGGATATGTGGCTGTTGTTGGGTTAAAAAATTGTACAGTTTAATTATTTCACTTTTCTTCCCTATACAAATAGGGGTGAATTTTGTTACAATAAATCTGGTTTTTGTTTTACCTTCATTTTGGAAGCTTATCTTTCCTGTAGGTGGCATCACTGTATCAAAACGAATTCAAATCCCTGCTGTTTGCCGGAGGTGTTACATTTTGGAATAGTCGGCAGGATACAGTGTTTGCCATGGACAGGGACGATGGTGTTTTGGCCCTTAGGGCTCCTCCTGGCACTTTGTTGAACCATCTCATGAAATTTGATGGCTAAAATATGCTGCTGCCAGATTGGATAGGGAGGCTGAAAAGTGCTATTGCCCTGTATAGAATCGCTGCTGATGTACAGGTAGAGGTGGCACTTAATGCTCTAGAAGGGGATGCCAAGAAGGCAGTGTTATTGAAGCTAGAGCAGAAATGTAAGACGGTCGATGACATCATAGAGATCCTGGAAGGCTCTTTTGACTATTTAGCCACCGCTGAACACTTAAGGGTTAAGCTGTTCACTCGCATTCAGAGGGCTGGGGAAAGTTTGGTGCAATATGCTATTGCGCTAGAGGAGTTATATCGAGATGTCCAAAACAAATCTTCATTGGTAGTAGAGACCATTGTAGAAGGAGACCATGCTTTGCGAGATAATTTTATGGAGGAATTACAGAATGACATCCTGCGGGGTGAAATGTCCACACTAGTGCGGAAGAAACCTGATATCACTTATGAAGAAATACAGAAAGGGGCAATGGCTTGCAGTATGGAAATGAGAGGGTATACTTCTCATAACTGTACTCAAGTGGTAGGTAAAGGACAGGATCCCCAGATTATGATACAGGAACAGATGTTCAGCATGCAGAAGTCAATTGAGCGGTTGGAAGAAAAGCTGACTCTAATAACAGCTTGGGAAAGCCCTATTGATCGCTCGAGATTCGGTCAGGCTACATTGGCACATTCCTCTCATTCGGAATATTTGCCTTGGGAGAGACGGGGGCTGGAGAGACCCCCCCCTCGGGAGGGGAATGAAGGGGCCTGTGTCAGAGGCTCCGAGTGTCAGAGACAAGGCGTGAGGCACTGCTGGAACTGCCAGAAGCCGGGACATTTGAGATGGGATTGCCCAAGGCAGGGCCAAACAAACCTGGCAGAGTCATTAAAAGGGAAGCCCTCGCTGTAGTTGAGCATACAGCAAGGCAAGGGCGAAATCCCTCGTTCACGAAGTGCCTAGCCAGTTTGATTGCGGACAGGCCAGTGTTAGAAATAAGTCTAGAGGGGAAGGCAGTAATATGCCTGGTAGACACGGGATCAGAAGTGACCACAATGCTAGTGGGGTACTTAGAAGAGCTCTTTTGGCAACTGATTAAACCATAGTCTGGGCATGATTATCCTTTTGGCAGCTAATAGATAAGGGATAGCTAATAGTGACCGGGTTTGCCTGGATGAGTGTGGAAGTGTGTGGGCAGAAACTGGGCACCAAGGGGGTGGTACTGGTGAAAACCCAGGCTAGACCGGACCTTCCGGTGGTTTTAGGAATGAATGTTCTGAGAGAACTTGACTCCCGGTTGTTTGAACAAGTGCCTGGTTATTGGAGGAGGGCCACGCCTCACAGAAAATCTCAACAAGTGTTACGGCAGATGGTGCATACCTGTGGCATAAAAAAAAAAAAAAGTACTGCCAAAGGGAGAGCTGTGGGGGTAATGTATGTGCCTCCTAATGCTAACGCTAAGATAGAAGGTGGGCCAGGAAAAGGTACTGATGGTGCCTGTTGGAACAGACAGGAATTTAAATGGCATAGAGGTTGTCTTACAGCCTGTATGTAGGGCAGAGAACCTGAGTGGGCCGCTCATGGCTCGTATAGTGGCCATAGTGAAAGACGGGAATGTGCCTATGAGATGTTTGAATCTTAGAGAACATGAGGTAACCATGCTGGCTGGGACAAAGTTGGCCGAGGTGTATATTTGTAATGAAGAAATTGTTCCCCGAAATCTGTTTACTTTGGACATGAGTGGGCATACAACCTGGACGGTGGCACGCCAGCTCACGGCAAAGAAGAAACCTACTCCTGAATGGAACAGTAGGAAAATCCTGGAGCTGATGGAAATGGAGTATTCCTCGATCACCCCATGCAGATAAAACAACTGGAGGCGACCTTGTGGAAATTCGAATCAGCGTTCTCTTGGGGAGATGAGTATTTTGGGTGTACTAACTGGATTGAGTATGAGATCAATACGGGAGACACCCCGCTGGTTCGGGAAAGGTACCATCAGATTCTACCAACAATGTAACAAGAAGTGAAAAAACGTTATCACAAATGTTGGATAATGGGGTTGTTTGGCTGAGTCAAAGCCCTTGGGCAGCTTCAGTGGTACTGGTCCAAAAAAGACTGTACTCTCCGATTCTGTGTAGATTGTAGAAAGTTGAATGCGCACACAGTAAGGGCTTCCTATCCTCTGCCTCGCATTGAGGAGTCTTTATCAGCGTTAGGAAGGGCTACATACTTCTCTACCCTTGAACTTGCCAGTGGATATTGGCAGGTCACAGTAGCCACCAAAGTTAGGGCAAAGACGGCATTCATATTGCCTATGGGCCTTTGAGTTCAATCGGATGCCTTTTGGCTTGACTAATGCCCCTGGTGCTTTCCAGCATCTGATGGAGTATTGCCTGGCTGAATATAATTTTGAGTCAGTACTGATTTGCTTTGACGATGTGATTGTATTTGGAAACACTTTCAAAGACCATCTTCTGAAGCTTCGGCAAGTACTCCAAAAGTTGCTGGATGAAGGAATAAAAATTAAGCCCAAGAAGTGTTCTCTGTTCCGCAGACAGATTGAATATCTTGGCCATATTGTGTCGGCTGAGGGGGTAAAACCAGCCAAGAGTAAAATTGAAGCCATTCTAAAGTGACCTATTCCCGGGACGGTTAGGGAGGTGCAGGCCTTCTTGGGATTGGCCGGTTATTATCGCCGGTTCGTGAAGAACTTCGCCAAGCTGACTGAACCTTTAAATGAGTTATTGAAGGGCACTAGTCGGGGCCCTAAAACTAGGCCTGTTCGGTGGGCTGAGAGACAATAAGAGGCGTTTGATCAGGTCTGGAACGCCCTTACTCAGGTACCCTTGTTGGCATATGCGTGCTTCGATTGTCCTTTCAGGTTGTATACCAATGGCAGCCTACATGGATTGGGGGCGGTGCTTGCCCAAGAGCATGATGGGCACAAGCGAGTTATTGCTTATGCGAGTCGGTCTCTTAAGAGACACAGAAAGAAATTATGAAAACTATAGCTCTTTCAAATTGGAGATGCTGGCATTGGTGTGGGCCATGACCGAAAAATTTGCTGGTTACCTGGCAGGTTCGGACGTTCTGATCATGACTGGCATTACCTAGGTGGGCAAGTGGATTATTGTCAAACTAGGAGTGCTAGAACAGAGGTGGATGGCCAGAATGTCAAAATTCAATTACCAAATCCAATTTCGCTCTGGTAGGGAGAACACGAATGCTGATGCATTGTCAAGGGTACCCCATCAAATCCCAGAGATGGCAGCGGATGAGGATTTGGAAGACAACGAAATACCAGATCTTAGACGGTTGCTGATATTTGTAGATGTACCCCGCTCAAGTGAGGTGGATGCTCAGAGGGACACATTGCTAGGTAGGACTCGACAAGATTGGGTCCAGGTTCAAGATGCAGATTTAGAATTGGCCTTGATCAAGCAGTAGCTAAATTATCACTCTTGGCCTAGGAGTGATGAGCAAAACAAATTAAAGCCTGAGGGGCAGAAACAACTGCGACAATGGGATCGGCTTGCTGTAATCGACGGAATTCTGTTTTGCTGGGTGTATGATAATGCTGAATTAGGGCATCACTGGCAAGTGGTGATTCCAGGGTCCCTGGCCCCTGAGGTGGCTCGGAAGGCCCATGTGCAGGGTGCTCATTTTGGGCCAGACAAAACTTACAAGTGGCTACATAGGTTTGTTTATTCTCCTGGTTTAGAGGAGGGGGTTCGCCATGTGTGCAAACAGTGTCGTACCTGTGAAGTCAACAAATCCTGTGAAGAGAGGGCTCCAGTCCAAACCATTGTAACGTCCGCCCCTTTAGAAATTATGATGATTGCCTCTTTGTCAGTGGGCCCCTCATAGAGCGGACATATGTCTTGCCTAGTAATGACAGACCATTTCACAAAATTTGCTGTGGTGGTACCCACTAAGGATCAAACTGCGAAGACTGCGGTTCAAGCCATGAGTAAACACTTTATCCAAGTATATGGTTGACCGAAGAGAATACATTCTGATCAGGGAGCCTGTTTCCAAGGTAAACTTATAACAGAGTTACTCCAATTGTATGGTGTGCTGTAGTCCCAGACTACCCCTTACCATCCACAAGGCAATGGAGCTTGCGAAAGGTTCAATAGAACTCTGTTGCAGATGTTGAGAACCCTAGAACAAGACCAAAAGAGTTGTTGGCCTGAATTGATACCAGAGTTAAGGTGGGCGTACAATAATCACGTGCATGGTGCAACTGGGTTCTCTCCCTACATGATGATGTTTGGTAGGCCTGGAAGGGAGGTCGCGTAACTGATCTTTTCAGCGCCGGAAGAGTTTGAGTATAGAACTCCGCACAGATGGATGCGGGACCATAAGTGCAAACTGGAAGCGGTACATAAGTTGGCAAAGGAGTGATTACAAAGTCATCCTCACCACAACCATAGGGTGGTGTCAGAGGAGACATTTCAGAAAGGGCATTGAGTTTTGGTATCAGTTACTCGACCAGATTGGAAGCTGGCTGACCGGTGGGACAATATTCCATATACTGTGAATAAAGTCTCCTCGGAAGGCAGTGTGTATACGATTATCCCAGAGGGAAGTGATGGTTCTTGTCGCACGGTGCATACGAATTGGTTGAAACGATGTGTGTCAGTTGCTCCCGAACCGCAGGGTAAGATGCCAAGGCCGCCCAGCCCAGGGCTATTGATGAAACGACCCGGCGACATCTGGTGTGATTGTTTTGATGAGCCTGAGATAGAAATGAGACCCCGACCAAGAATCCCTGAAAGTCTGGAAATCTCTCCGGAGTTAGTGATGACACCTGACATACCCGCTTGTTCCTCAGAGGTCGATCTGCGGAGATCAAAGAGGAACACTGCTGGTATTCCCCCAAGAGGTATGATCCTGATCAGTATGTGCTGACTGTAAGTTGTGCAAATAATGATGGTCGGGACGACTAATTATAAGTGGGGTGGAGTGTAAGAGGGTTTACAGAGATATGCCTTGTTGGTGAAGACTATGAGTGAAAACCACACCTGTAGCGATGACATCTGACCACTAGATGTCAGTGACACTCAGTTATTCTAAATTTTATAAAGTGTTAATAACACAATTCTTAAATAATTTTTTGAATGCTATGATGTGAATAATAGATAAACTGTGCAGTTGCTGCTGGATTTAGAAAATACTTTTATTGCATCAGTGTTCTGTCACTCATTCTGAGTACGTATAAAGTTTGGTTGTGGTGGTTGGTTGTCACGGAGACGAGCAGAGAAAATGGGCTTGGACTGGAAGCTCCTGCTTTGCCTATAGAGAAAGAAAAATCTGGAGTAGACATACCTGTTTTATTTCCTGTTTCCTCTCTCATAAGTTCAGCAGTTTTGTGTCCTGTGATTGGTGATGTATGGGACAATTAATCCTTTTATCCAGTTCGGAGGAGAACGTTGGAAAACACAACAGTGAGATAACATTGGAAGAAGCCATCCATCTTGTAAAGTGTGACACGACGCCCGCGAAGGGTAAAGCACCCTATGCTTTAAACAAGGATGAGGTACCTCACATTCTTCTTCTAAATTTTAAATTCTCCCTGACCATTCCAACGAGTTAGTTAGGGTCAGCTAGGTGTATAGATCATCCTGAATGACTAGTCTTTATGGGACAATGTCAGTGAGGCATGTACTGTGTTCATAGCGCGGTGTGACGTTCGGAAAGGCCTCAGCCAATGGTGAAAATTCTAAGGCACCTACCTGTCTGGATTGGATTTTTTGTTCTTTTTATTTTCTTTTTTTTTTTCTTCTTTTCTCAGAGTGTACTTCTTAAATTATCATCTGTATTCTTGTAAAGAAAAGAGAAATTGAATATAGTTGTTTATATTGTTATTTCTTGTTAGGAGAATTTGGATTGTAATTCGCTTACCTGTACAGCTGAAAACAGCCATATTGGGATACCAGAAGATTTATTGATAGGGAATAGTGTCAACATTGTGAAATGGGAGAACAGACATATATTAAGGCTTCCCTGTAGGAACTAACCCTGTTTAAGTCTGGACTCATTTAGGGGAGGGGTTGTCCTTATTGACTGAAGGGAAGACTGCCCCTTACTGGGACCAGGGATATGTGGCTGTTCTTCTGGTAAGAAAAACAAGACATATTTTTATTTTGTTTCTTTGTACGAGTTGTTGGGTTAAAAATTGTAGTTTATTTATTTCACTTTCCTTCCCTATACAAACAGGGGCGAGTTTTGTTAAAATAAATCTGATTTTTGTTTTACCTTCGCTTTGAAAGCTCATCTTTCCTGTCGGTGGCATCACTGTATCAAAACTAATTCAAATTCCCGCTGTTGCCGGAGGTGTTAGGGTATGTGCCCACATAGTGGTTCAGTGACGTTCAAACCGTCAGTAAACCGGAGGAAATTTGCAGGAGCCTAGAGTTCTGAAGTCTCCAGCTGTTTTCCCAGCGGTTTTTTCAGCGTGTGCACAGCGTTTTTCAGTCGGTTTTCCCAGCGGTTTTAAAAGCGGTTTTCTATGGAGGATTTTGTTCATGGAAACGATCAAAAACTGCCGAGAAGAATTGACATGTTGTATGCTCCTAAACCGCTAGGAAACCGCTCAACCTCTGGCAGATCCGCTCACATAAACCGACTATGTGTGCACAGCGTTTTCTAAATTACATAGGGTTACTTGTAAGTCCTAACGCTGCTTAGGATTTACATAAATTTAAATAAAACCTATGCTAAACCGCCGGCGGTTTTCGCTACTAAACCGACGTCAAACCACTATGTGGGCACATACCCTTACACTCTCACACTCTGCTCCACGCACCCTCTGCTCACTGCCCCTCACACTCTCTGCTCCACACACCCTCTGCTCTCTGCCCCTCACATGCTCCGCTTTCTGCTCCACACATGCTCGGCTCTCTGCTCCCTCACACTCTCTGCTTCACACACACTCCGCTATCTGCTCCCTCACATTCTTTACCCCCTCACACGCTCTGTTCTCTGCCCCCTCACACGCTCTGTTCTCTGCCCCCTCACACGCTGTTCTCTGCCCCCTCACACGCTGTTCTCTGCCCCCTCACGCTCTGTTCTCTGCCCCCTCACGCTCTGTTCTCTGCCCCCTCACGCTCTGTTCTCTGCCCCCTCACACGCTCCACTCTCTGCGCCTCACACGCTCCGCTCTCTGCCCCTCACACGCTCCGCTTTCTGCTCCCTCACATGCTCCGCTCCTCACTCGGCTCTTCACATACTCCTCTCTCAGCTCCTTACACGCTCCGCTCCTCACATACTCCTCTCTCAACTCCTCACATGCTCCGCTTTCTGCTCCACACATACTTGGCTCTCTGCTCCCTCACACGCTCCACTCTCTGCTCCCTCACATGCTCTGCTCTCTGCTCCTTCACACGCTCCGCCCTCTTCTCCCTCACACACTCCGCTCTCTGGCCTTCACACGCTCCACTCTCTGCTCCCTCACACTCTCTGCCCCTCATATACTCCTCTCAGCTACTCACTTGCTCCGCTCTCTGCCCCTCACACTCTTTGCTCTCTGCTCCCTCACACTCTCTGCCCCTCACATACTCCTCTCTCAGCTCCTCACTTGCTCCGCTCTCTGCCCCTCACACTCTTTGCCCCTCACACGCTCCGCTCTTTGATCCCTCACATGCTCTGCTCTTTGCTCCCTCACATACTCCTCTCTCAGCTCCTCACATGCTCCGATCCTCACATACTCCTCTCTCAACTCCTCACATGCTCCGCTTTCTGCTCCGCTCTCTGCCCCTCACACACTCCGCTCTCTGCTCCCTCACACGCTCCGCTCTCTGCTCCCTCACACGCTCCGCTCTCTGCTCCCTCACACGCTCCGCTCTCTGCTCCCTCACACGCTCCGCTCTCTGCTCCCTCAACGCTCCCTCTCTACCCCTCACACGCTCCGCTCTCTGCTCCCTCACACGGCTCTGCTCTCTGTCCCTCACATACCCTCTCTCAGCTCCCTCACACGCTCCGCTCCTCACTCGGCGCTCACAACTCCTCTCGCGCCCTCACACGCTCTCACACACTCCTCTGTCGCCTTCACACGTACCGCTCCTCACACATCCTCTCTACGCTCCTCACACGTCGCTCTCCGCTCCTCACACGTACCCTCCTCACTCACTCCATCACCAATCCTTTCTCCGCCCTCACACGCTTCGCTCTCTGCCCCTCACACCTCTGCTCTCTGCCCCTCACACTCCTCTCTCAGCTCCTCACATGCTCCGCTCTCTGCTCCTCACACGCTCTTCACACACTCTGTCAGCTCCTCACACTCTCCGCTCTCGCTCATCACACACTCCTCTTTCCGCTCCTCACACGTCCCTCTCCGCTCCTCACACAGGCTCTTCGCACACTCCTCTCTCCGCTCCTCACACCTCCTCTCCCCACTCCTCACACACTCTTCTCAGTCCTCACACACTCCTCTCTCCGCTCCTCACACGCCTCTCTCAGCTCCTCACACACTCCTCTCTCCGCTCCTCACATGGCTCTTCACACACTCCTCTCTCCGCTCCTCACACGGCTCTTCACACACTCTCTCTCAGATCCTCACACACTCCTCTCTCACACGCTCCTCTTCCTCTCCTCACACACTCCTCTCTCCGCTCCTCAACACCTCTCTCAGCTCCTCACACACTCCTCTCTCAACTCCTCACATGGCTCTTCACACACTCTTCTCTCCGCTCCTCACACTCCCTCTCAGCTCCTCACACACTCCTCTCTCCGCTCCTCACATGGCTCTTCACACACACTCCTCTCTCAGATCCCTCACACTCCTCTCCTCACACACTCCTCTCTCCGCTCCTCACACACTCCTTCCTCACACACTCTCTCTGCTCCTCACACGCTCCGCTCTCCTGTTTCCTTCTGCTCCACAGTCTCCTCATCAGTTAGTAATGCTCCTGCTCCAGCAGCCAGAATACTAAATCGTGGAATGTACCAACATATCAAATAGTGACATCTCCTGTAAACCAAAATGACTATTATTGTGGTAGATTCCTATGTTTAGAGCAGAGCACTGACTTGCTTTCAGGGCTTTAGCAGATACATGTGTGACGTCACTGTTCTCTCCCCAGCCCTCCCCCATGTCTGGAGCTAGATGGTAGGCTCCGGTGATCTGCCTGCGCTGTGCTCCGGGCAGGGCTCACACTGAGCGGTGTCCGGCGGAGGAGCAGCCGCTGCCGCAGTTGTCTGCAGTCTTATCATCTGCAAATGGTTCTAAAAATCCCACTCCGGAGATCTGTCAGCCTGAGCCCGGATCACCAGCCCTCCGTGTCCCCAGCAGACATGACCGGACCCACTGCGATCAAAATGGAAGCAAATATCTTAGTTCTTGGTGCAGACGGAGTCGGGAAATCAGGTGAGTGGATGGTCCCTAAGGTGGCACTACAAGTCCCAGCATGCTGTCAGTCACATCTCCTATAGGGGAGAAGTTCAGGTCTCCACCTTTCTCATTGACCCTCTGTCTCCTGACCTTCACCTCCTCCTTGTAGTTTATTTTCATCACAGTTACTTTATTTTTCTTTTGTAAACATATAAGTACAGGTGCTTGATGCCACAGTGGTTTAGACCCTTTAATTTGTGTCCATGGGTTCTGGATCGGACGTCCGTATATCCGGATATAAGTGTCATTTATCCCTGGTGAGGCGGTGATGCCCCAGAGACTGAGGTGACATCGGATGTCATACTTTGTCATATTTATCCAATACATCAGTTTATTGCACCTGATTCTTCAGTAAATGCTATCGTCATTTGATCCAAATTTTGCAATAAAAGTTGGTGATGACAACTGGGGCCATTTTGACAGATGTTGTCATGAATTGTACATGGCACTGACATTTAGACATCCGGCCTATGTTCTATAATGACATTTATCATTTACAAGCTGAAAAATCCCAAATGGCTTCTGAAGATGTAATTGTTTTGCAAAATGTACCGTAAGTTGAGCAAAAGCTATTGTTCTGTCTTATATGATTACTCAAATTTTAAGTGATGGCAGCCCAACATTGGGGGTATGGTTTGTATCTGAGCTCTGGGTCCGCTCCAACCCTGTAAATAAAGGGGTCACAACATTGATTTAGATCTGGTAATTTCATTGTTTTTTCCTGGACAGTGCCATCCTGCACTGTAAAACTTCAGGAGGGGTGAAACTGGTGCCGTGTTCCCGTTAATTGCCATTCTCAGCCACCAATGGGTCAAAGCCCAACTTTTGCCATCACTTTAAGATGGGAAAAAAAGGTTTGCTACCGTGTTAGCAGTTGGAAAATTTGATTGCTCTCAGTGACAGCTAACACGGTACCAAACCTTTTTCTTCTCATGAAATGTAAGATACCAGAAGTACCGCACATCTATGGAATTTTAAGATGGAATAACCTGATACTCTTTTAGCCCTGTTGATCTAGTATCCATTGACTACCAGTATTCCAGTGTCTTCATTGTGAATGAATTAGGACTCATCAGATTGCCTGATTGTCTCGAACCGGGAAAGAAAAGTGGACTATCACATTATGGACTTGCACCCTTTTGTGTATGTAAAAAAAATAAAAATTGGTCCTATTCTCTTCTAAAAAGTGGGACTAATGAAATGCATTTGGTTTTCCATATGTCACGCAAGGTCGATTTTAATTTGTTTTTCATGCCTAGCATCTCCGTATGTGATGCTTTTTTTTTTTTTTTTTTTTACTCAGCAGCCATTATTCACAACTATTTACAGTGTTCTATGTAACAGAATGTTTATATGTAACCTTTTTTACAGATATATTACCAATCTGTGTGCCTTCCATTTTGTTTCTCGCACCCATAGGGTACCTTCACACGTCGCAATATCGCATACAATTTCACGGGAGCACGCACGTTTTTGGCACTTGTCCACGATCGCATAGTAGATGTCACACAGGGAGATATCGGCAGGAAACGCAACTACGATGTTGTCCTCAACTTTTGTGCGTGGGTATGAGCAACCCAAGGACCGAGCATTTACATTGGAGTGAATAGGGGAAGTTGCGTTTAACATTGGAGTTGCGCCGTCACACAGCACGATCCTGCCACATCGCATATACAATATTGTACGGTTGAAGGGCTTGCACAATCTTCTTGCAATATCGTAGCTACGATTTTTTTTCCCGTCGCATTGCCCATTTACACGACACAACGCACAAATGATATCAACTGCAACGACTGTACCACGTGACTTTTTGTTGATGTTGCATTGCGATATTACGACGTGTAAAGGTACCCATACACTTGCGTTTGCGAGTCTCGTCTGTCCATATTCAACTTGCTTGCATATCTGCTCTGCCTAATTGAATAATATGGGTCCTAGTGCAATTCGATTAATTTTTTTTTCTCGTCTTACACTCGTCCGTTTTGTGTGTAAGTGGTAGCGAGGTCTGTGAATCAGTCCAGGAGTGTGCTACATGGCAAAACCACATTTCATTGAGTTCTTTCTCATTTAATTACTACATAGACCAAAAAATGTATTCTTTACATTTGTTTTACCTAGCCATCAATTGTTTTTGAGAAAAATAATGCATAAGTTCATGGTGACTTTTTTTTTTTCTGTATAATACTGATGGAACAAACAGAACAAGAGCTGCTAGTCATATTGTATAAAGGTCAGGACGTAAGTGTTGGTTCCTGCTAATGCCATAATAATGTTGGATATTGTTTCTTTTCAGCATTAACAGTTCGATTCCTAACCAGACGTTTCATTGGAGAGTATGGTGAACTGGGTAAGTGCTTACTTTGTGATATAGCTTCATGTCTGTGGGGTGTTCAAAATGTTTCCTTCATGAATCAAATGTGTGCACCAATTTCTCCAGCTTGTGAATGGCCCAGCATTATGTGCCATGCTTGTGGTTATCTTTTAGGCTGCCTTCAGATTTGCAGATGCCTCCGCAGCGTTTTGCGGAGGCATCTGCAAGCATCTGCATGCAGACCGCAGACCCTATGTTTATAATGGAGCGCACGGCGGTCTGCAGATGCTTGCAGACCGCCGTGCGCACCCATTCACTCCTATATGTGTTCTGTGCGCAGGCGTATGCCTGCGTACAGATCACACTCGTCCGCACCAGGGACGCGACATGTTGGTCCACAATGAAAAGGTCATGTGTTTTAATATGATGATTTTAGACAGAATGTGAAGCCCTTGTATTGCCTGAGGGGACTGCATTTTACTAAATCAATCAGGTTGAAGGGCAAATCCTAGAGGATGTTTAAAGGCCACTTCACACGCTAGGACAGTGATGGCGAACTCCAGGCACCCAGTGCAACACACAGTGCAGGTTTTCAGGATTTCCTTAGAGTTTGACAGTTGGTCATTTGATTGCCAACTGTCAAATGCAATGGAAATCCTGAAAACTTGGACTGTGTGTTGCACTGGGTGCCTGGAGTTCGCCATCACTGCGCTAGGATCTTGTTAACGATATCGTTGAAACGTCACAGATTTGTGAACGTTCTAATGATTTCGTTAGTGCGTCCTTGCGTGTAAAAGAATGATGTAGCAAGGAAAAATCGTTGGAACATTCATCTAGAAAATGAGATTCAGACCTCAAATCTATCGTTTGTCATCTAATTAAGGAACTGTGAAGCCGCAACATCGTTCAGTGTGACACCTTTTTGAACGATGTCATTCATATTTCTCCTATTCCTGCCGCTATTTAACATCGTTCATACATTCTTCTCCACAACACTGGCACGTTGCCAAATTTAGGATCGTTAACGATATCCTTGTGTGTGACAACACACTAACTGTGTCGGAAGGATCGCAGTCACGTGCCATAGGTAACGATATCCTTCACCTATATCCTAGCGTGTGAAGTAGCCTTAAGACCTATAAAATAAAACATTAAACTTAATTTAAAATGAATAGTGATAATATGTGGTACGTACAATAGATATATATATTTATGAAAGGTAAGAAGGTGGATTCAGATATTTACTGTTTGGTAAGTCTGACAGCAGTGATGTGCATTATAAGAGATGACTGGCAAAAGTATATTACAGAGCATAAAATGAGTGACCACCAGCATAGACCCGACTTATCTTTCAAAAATCGAAGGGCTCGGACACTGGCGTGAAACTCGGACGACTGCAATGCGAGTAAAAATCGCATTTCAGTCGGATCAATGTTAGCCAATGTCTGAGAACACATTTCTGAGTGTCGGACGTTGTTTTCTCGTCCGATTCACGGATGAGTTAGTTGCAACATGCTGCGACAGTATGCGAGTGTCGCATGAGACTCGCCAATGCAAGTCCATGGGTCTGACAAAAAAGACTTGCCACACTCAGACCGCACACGGACCATCCGAGTAGGATGTGATTTTTTTTTTTTTTTTTTTTTTTTTTTAATTGATACATTATTATTCTGTAGCTAAGGCTGCTTTCACATAACGATTTTCGGTCATCCGATTGTATCCGTTTCAAAACGGATACAATCGGATCCGAAATCGGACCCCATGTTCCCCTATGGGGATCGGATGGGATCGGATGTGCCACTATTGGCATCCGATTTTGGCACCATCCGATCCCATCCGATGTAATTACAGGCACAAAATCGTAGCCTGCTACGATTTTGTGTCCGTGACTCACATCGGACAGCCTCGGATCACTGCTGATCCGAGGCTGTCCGATGTGCCCACAGCATAGGAGCCTATGGACATCGGATCTGAGTTCACCTCAGATCCGATGTTGGCTCCGTATCTCCCTGTCTTTCCCTGCTCTGCTCCTCCATCTTCTTCCCTCTCCTATTCTATATGATGTGCCCCCGCTATTCTATGTGTGTCCCCTCTTCTCTATCCTCCTCTATCCCTATCCTGTCCCCTGTCCTCTCCCTGGGTGTAAAGAATAAAAAAAACTCCTCCGGGAGTATACATTACCTGTCACCGCTCCCACGCTGCACACGATCAGGGCTAAAGGACCTGTGATGATGTCAGAGTCACATGACTCGGTCAGCTGACGGGTCATGTGACCGGGTCTCTTACATCATCACAGGCTCTTCTGCCCTGATCGTGTGCAGCGTGGGAGCGGTGACAGGTAATGTATACTCCCGGAGGAGTTTTTTTAATTTTTTTATACCCAGGGAGAGGACAGGGGACAGGATAGGGATAGATGAGGATAGAGAAGCGGGGGCACAGCAAAGAATAGCGGGGGCACATCATATAGAATAGGAGAGGGAAGAAGATGGAGGAGGCAGGAGTAGGGAGAGACAGGGGACCGCAGGATCCACACGGATCCTGCAGATCGGATGGCTATTTGCCATCCGATTACAGGGATCCGTATGGATCCGTGCCTGTCCGTGGGATCCCCCTTCAAAGTCGGATCCCACGGACAGGCACAAAATCGTTATGTGAAACCAGCCTTAGACAACTGTAAAAAATGCTCCTGTAAATGCTAATACAGTAAATATCTGCTGATTAAGAAAACGGATTGCACTCAGACAACACACGGAAGCCACACTGACCAAAAGTCGGATGACACTCGTCTGTTCTCGGATCCGTCAATCGGACCGTTTTTGCACTCGCCAGTGTGTTTCCAGCTTAATAGTGATGAATGAGTAGTAAGATACTCAGGTTCGTATAGCTCTAATAGAATACTTTGAACAAGTATTGATTCCAATGCAACTCAAGTGGGAATACTGAAACAGTTCAGTAAACGATTAGAGCTATCCGAACCTGAATATCTTAGGTCGGCTTCACACCATGGTGAAATCCGATCCGGGGCAGTCAAGGGTGAACCTGACAGCCCCGGACCGGATTTCGGCCCCATAGTATGCTATGGGGCCGGATGGAGCCAGATGGCAGCTATCTGGGAGGATTCAGATTTTTCTCCTGGGCACAAAAATACTGCATGCAGCATTTTTGTTTCCGGGGGAAAAAAGCTGATCCTCCCGGTCCAGTGCGATCCGGCGCCCCCTAACATGGGGGTCTATGGCGCCAGATCGCACCGGAGCCGCAACCGGGAGCCAGATGCCGGGCGCAGAACTTCAGAACCACCAGCTGTCCCCTGCTGACAGTTCAGGACTGCGGCTAGCGGGGATCTTGAATTATCAGCAGCTGCTTTTGCAAATGAGCCATCCGGCTGCACACCTGACCAGAGGGCATAATTGGCCCTCTGGTCTGTGTCCAGATCCGGTCCGGGGCTGTCCAGTTCACCCGACATCCCCGGATCTGATCTTGCCGTGGTGTGAAGCCGGCCTTACTAGTGTCTAATCAACATTTTGAGTTTATATCTGGCTGTTGGTAATGAGGTTGATGTGATTTATCTGGACTTTGCAAAGGCATTTGATACTGTACCACATAATAGGCTTAGTTAAACTGAAAAAACTGGGACTAGGGGAACCTATATGCAGGTGGGTAAAGAGCTGTCTATAAGACAGGAAACAAAGAGTTGTCATAAATATTTCATTTTCTAAATGGGCCATGGTCAGCAGTGGGGTACTGCATGGATCTTTGCTAGGACTGATTATTTTTAACCTCTTTATCAATGACCTCGTGGATTGGATTAGAAGTAAAATGTCAGTCTTTGCTGATGACACCAAACTATGAAGGGTATTAACTGACCTTGATAGTACAGTGTTACAAAACTATGTGGATAAGATGACTGAAAGGGCAAACACTTGGCAAATGAGGTTTAATGTTAAGTCTAGGACATATAGTGTGTATGTATATATTATATAATATTATACTCTCAATGGGATTACACCTAGGATAGAGTAATCCCATTTCTGACAGTACATTAAATAGGCGTAAATTTGGGATTACAGAACAGGAGAAGAATTTGCGTATTCTCGTTACAAGTAAGCTGAGCAGTAGTACTCTGTCAAGCAGCAGCTGAAAAAGCAAACAAGATTTTAGAATGGGATCATGGGATTTTTCCTCTTGTACAATTGTTGCACCTCTCTAGGGCCCCTTTCACATCAGCGTTTCTTGCTGATTGCGGCAGATTTACCGCATCTGCCGCCCACAGTCGCACTTGCGGCAAACCCCATGCATTGTCTGTCTGGCTTGCGGCAAGTGCGGTATTGCTGCGATCCGGCACTTGTGGCAGTTGCAGCTGCGCAAAAAAAACCTGCAGCTGATCGCGTTTTTTTCGCGGCCGCAAGTGCCAGATCACGGCAACACCGCACCTGCCGCATGCCCCACAGATAATGCATGGGACTTGCCGCAAGTGCAACTGTTGGGCGGCAGATGCGGTAAATCTGCCGCAACCAGCGAAAAACGCTGATGTGAAAGGGGCCTCAATCCCTTGAAAGGCCACATCTAGAATATGGGATCCAGTTTTGGGCTCCACATTTTAAAAAGGATGTTCAGAAGTTAGTCAGTTCAAAGGCGGGCAACTAGATTATTACATGAAATGGATGGGCTCTCATGTGATGAGTGGTTGGAAAAGTTGGGCTTGTTTAGCTTGGGGAAAAAAAAGATGTCTCAGAGGAGATATAATTTATATGTATAAATACATGTGTGGTTAGTACAAAGGACTGGCATATGACTTACTCCTTCCAAAGACTATCCAAAGGAATAGGGGGGCACTTGCTATGGGTGGAAGGAAGGCGATTCTTGCTATAGTTTTTAATGTAGCATCTACAGCAAAAATGCAACAAAAATACAACAAATCCGCAGGAAAAACCACAGCAAACCTCCTGCCAAGAAAAAAAACCCATAGGATTTGCTGCTTTACGACAAAGCCAAAAACTGTGTCTGGATTTAGCCCAAGTCTTTTTTTTTTTTTTCAACTATATACATTGCCATAGACTGCTTGCATTCTGTTGTATATCTCCTGTGGCCAGGCATGTATCAGGGACATTCATAGATCTACATACACCTTAGGCAGCCGTCACACGCATCAATATAATGCACGATATCGCTTAAGTGATCTGCGTTTTGATCGCTTAAGCGATATCGTTTGTGCATCGCTGCGTGTAATCAAGCGATTTTACATTGTAAAATCGCTTGATCGTTACATCGCAGATTGGTGAGCCGGAGCTCATATCAAGCGATAATCGCTTGATCAATCTGCCTCATCGTGGTGTGTGACACCACGATGAACGATCTCCCAGCGGCAGAGCCTATGCTGGGAGATGGTATCTATGGTAAACGTCGGGTTACTAAGCTCCGCGTGGCGCCTAGTAACCCGATGTGTACCATAGTTACCAGCGATCTCGCTGGTCCACATCGCTGGTGAGTCTACCTGTGTGACAGCTCACCAGCGATGTGAGCGATATTGTTAGCGATCGCGTGTGCACGTGATCGCTGGCAATATCGCTAGCGATATTGATGCGTGTGACGGCCGCCATAGATGTATGTCTAGTACAATGTGCATTGTAGCCTATGTACAGTATAGTAGTTTCCAGTGTAGAATTCCAAGTGCAACAGGGTTTTATCTGATAAACAAGTGTAGTGCTGTTCACCTTGTGGGGTTATGTGACCACAACACTACTTTAGCTTTTGAAAAGAAATTGATCAACATGGTAATCTGTATAGTGGAGAAAGTGGGAGATCTGCACTGCTGGTTTTTATTATTATTATTATTATTATTATTATTATTTATGTATTTATATAGCGCCATTAGGTTACATGGTGCTTTACAAGTGAGAGGGTAGACAGAGACAAGTGGTAAAGTGGTTTTGTACCCACAATACATAGTCCAATATGTGGTATCAGGGTCTCTTTGCGGTTTTATTCTCAACACGTTTCAAAGATGATAAACTTTAGCTGTAGGAGTAATATGATGGTACTATTGTGGTTCTTCTTGTGAAGATTATCTTGAAAACGCATTGAATATAATCTTGTAGATCCCCATCCCCCCTCCCCTACATTACTGCGTATTGGACTTTCTACTGTGGATATGAAACCAGCAGTTTAGTATAGTAAAGAAGAGCCGCTTGTTTATACTGTTGTGGGCTCTATATTCCAAAATCCTAATGCCTGGGAAACATCACTAATGTCATTACTGCAGAGTGCATTGTACTTGTCCTCCTTTGTTTGATTCTAACGTCATAATAAACCTATTTTTAGATGGTGCCATTCACGTGAAATAAAGAAGCTGCTTTAATTAACTTAGAAACTGTAGGATAACACAATTTGTCTGAGGCTTTCTGTACAATCCTACATATAGACGTAATGAAATAAAAGCTGAGTATTAAGGTGACCAGAAGCAGATGTGGCTTAGTGGATATTAATGTATTCAAGTTCTGAACATACAAACTGGTTTTCCTGCAATCCACTGCACAGATCTACAGTACTGTAATCCTGTTATGACCGTGCCTGTGCTTTCATTGCAGAATCTATATATAGCCACAATGTTTTGGTGGATGGAAAGGAAGTGGTCTTTAATATTTGGGATTTTCCATATTCCAAGGTGAGTGATTTGTTTTTCTCTTGGCCATTACCTCACTGAAGTTTTCCACCAAATTTGACTGTTTGTATGGGTTGGGATGACTTACCAATTTTTTAACACTAGAAGTCCCAGAAATTTCGAGCTCCCCCCTGAAGTCCCGAAAGAGGTTCAAATGACCCTTAGTCCAAACTGACAACTCTGATGGCTCCAATTAGCATCCTTTCATTTGTAAATGTGGCCTAAAATCCTTCAGGTCATTCGACCCGTCTCTGGGTTCCAAAGGTAGAAATATTAAATGACCCCTCTCTGGGATTTCTAGTGTTAAGCAAACCATGATCTGCGATAACATTAAAATGATTGACAGATGGAGTAACTAACACAGGTTTCCTCAGTATGATGGTAGCTCTTGAGGCTAGTTAAGAGTCAAACAGTGGCTGTATTTTCTTACTGGTATTCTAGCTGAAGTTGTCAAATTACAACCATGTCTTATGACCAGAATTATGGTAACTTCATAGGCTTATGAGTTAGTTCAGGACTTACTGCCATATTACGAAGTTGAAAATATGGCTGCTATACAATCATGTGAATTGGCTTTTAGGGGGTAGAATATATTAGCAGCAAGTAAATAATCAGTTGTATATAATGATGTGTTGGAACCAGTAAAAATGTGCATATGTTAGGATCTGAGTGATTTTTAACTAGGACAAGTGATGGCTACACAACTAGGATCAAAGTATCTCCAAAGCCCTTGTGTGGTGTTTTGGGGATACAGTGGCTTAACCCCTTCAGGACCCAGCCTATTTTGACCCTAATGACCTGGCCGTTTTTTGCAATTCTGACCAGTGTCCCTTTATGAGGTAATAAATAACTCTGGAACGCTTCAACCGATCCTAGCAATTTCGAGATTTTTTTTTTTTTTTTTTCGAGACATGTTGGGCTTTATGTTAGTATATTTAGGTCGATAATTTTTGCATGAAAAAGATGGAAATTTGGCAAAAATTTAGCAATTTTCAAATTTAGAATTTTTACTCTGTTAAACCAGAGAGCTATGTGACGTAACATAGTTAATAAATAACATTTCCCACATGCCTATTTTACATCAGCTTAATTTTGGAAACAATAATTTTTTTGTTAGGAAATTATAAAGGTTCAAAGTTCATCAGCAATTTTTCATTTTTCAGCAAAATTTACAAAACCTTTTTTTTTAGCGACTGCTTCACATTTGAAGTCCCTTTTGAGGGGTGTACATGACAGAAAACACCCAAAAGTGACACCATTCCAAAAACTGCACCCCTCAAGCTACTCAAAACTACATTCAAGAAGATTATTAACCCTTCAGGTGCTTCACAGGAACTAAAGCAACGTGGAAGGAAAAAATGGACATTATAATTTTTCCAACAAAAATATTCTTTCAGCCTCAATTTTTTTCATTTTCACATGGGCAGCAGGATAAAATGGATCCTAAAATTTGTTGGGCAATTTCTCCTGAGTACACAGATACCTCATATCTGGCAGAAAACCACTGTTTGGGTGCACAGCTGGGCTCTGAAATGAGGGAGTGACATTTTGGAACACAGATTTTGATGGCATGGTCTGTGGGTGTCATGTCCTGTTTGGATAGGCCCTGATGTGCTTAAACAGTGGAACCACCCAACAAGTGACAACATTTTGAGTTCACTGCCAGGGGTAACCCTGGTGACTTTGCAGTCTCTGACTGCCGCAGGTGACGTCACTCCTAGTCCCTGCGGTGTATGTGATTGCAGACTCTGCAGGGAGAGGACGCCTTCTGTTTTAGGGCCAGCTGCCAATAAAAAACCTGGAATAAACCCCTTGTTTACCTAGTTTGTCACCGGCATCAGGGCAACTGAAATAGTCTGCTTACAGCACCAGAAAATGGCGCCTCTAATGAATGCGCCATTTTCTGTGGTGGCTGTGGGTTGCAATTTGCAGCATGGGGGGCCCATATTTGGGCCTGACCATGCTGAAGATTCCAGCCCCCAGCTGCCAGGTTGTACCTGCCTGGCTAGCAACCAAAAATATGGCGATGCTCCGTCTTTTTTTAGTTTGTAGAAATAAAAAAACAACGTGGGCTTCGCTGTATTTTTGGTCCAGCCAGGTACAACTAGGCATCTGGGGGCTGGAATCCTCAGCATGGAGAGGCCCAAGCCTTCTGGGCTCCCCATGCTGTGAATTGCAGCCCGCAGCTGCCATAGAAAATGGCGCATTCATTGAAGCGCCATTTTCTGGTGCTGTAACCAGACGCTTCCAGTTGCCCTGGTGCCGGTGGCAAACTGGGTAATAAGGGGTTAATGCCAGATTTTTTTATTGGCAGCTGGCACTAAGCCCAAGATCATAATGTGGGGCCAATGTTAGACCCGGCCATTAGGAATCTCTAGTAAGTAGTAAAAAAATACACCACACAGAGAACTCTTTTATTAGGAAGAAAAAAAAACCAAAAACACACAATTCGGACTCCATTTTTATTAACGCCTGTAGTCCAAAACTATGGTCCCACGATGCTCTATCACCTCTGCTATATCCAGAGACTGCAGCAAGGGATTAAGTGTCCTCTTGTTGCAGTCTCTGGTGTCAAAGTGATGATGCACTGTATGGCAGATCATTGCCATACAGTGCAGCATCACTGTGCAAACCCACGTTTAAGAGATCACATGATCTCTGAGACTTGGCACACAGTGAATCACTGTGCCCAAGCTGTCAGATCGCTTCACTGCAGCCCAATCTTCATGCAGGGGGATCAGGCTGCCGAGAAGTGATCTGCAAGAAGATCGGGCTGCAGAGAAGCAATCTGACAGCCCGGGCACAGTAATCACATAGCGGATTACACTATGAGCTCAGACAGGGATAGTTGGAATAGTATTATGAAGCTACAGGTACAGACAGTGATAGCTGGGGGGCATAAACTAGCTGACAGGTTCCCTTTAAGCTATCAAGAAAAGGATATCTAGTGAACTGGCAATGGGGTCATGGTTTCTAGGGCTTTTTGATGCATGTAGTGATGTGAGTCTGTCTGGTCCAATCCCACAGAGGAACTACTTTAGCACAAATGTGTGATAATGTTAATGTTGGCTATATAGGAAGGTGTGAGAGCAAACACCGCATTAAATCTTGATATGTATGGGAGTTCATAGCTCAGACCACTTTAATTACCCATGTGTCTGTCGTCTAATATCAGAATCACATTTTTCCGAGCAGAGATGGCCCGAGGTCTCCCCGGGGGTTTCTCCAGTGGAAGGCCACCGGGTCCACCTTGACCTCCTGGGCTTGTGGCTCCGGAGTCAGGGGTACTGCCAGTCCCTCCTCATCACCAGGGATGTGTTCCCAGGCCATGTTGGTGCTGGGCCAGGGATGGAGGTGCAAGGGGCGTCAGCGAGCCCAATCAGGGTCTCGGTCCCTTCCGGGATGGTTTCTCGCCTACCTTCTCTGAGGTCTGCACTGGCCCCAAGGCTCAGTCTCTTCCTTCTCTGCCCCGCAGGTCGGAGATGCATGGCGCGAAGCCACCCACCTCGCGGTCGCCTTCTCCATCAAGGCCTGCTGTCATCTTCCCAGGTGGTGATGTGGGCTGGCATCAGTTGGTGACTCAGCTCCTGGACCTCAGTTTGCAGGAATTCTGTAACCAGGCCAGGTTCTGGCTCAGGCCTCTCTCCGGGGAGCTGGGGGAGTCCGTCGCTGCCACCCCATGTTACTAGTCGTCTAGGCCTCGTTCCACCATTTTGGGTACCACGCAGATGTTCCCGCCACTCTTCTTCCAGTAGCGCCAGAGTCTCAACCTGCCCCCTCCTTTCGTGGGCGAGTTAAGAGTTATTTTGTAGGGATTTGGGGTTTAGGGAGTAGCTTGTCTTCGTGACGTCACCCGCGGTATGTGGCTGTACTGGCTGCTGCTGCAGACCGGGACCTCTGGGGATGATGGATGGCAGCTGAGATGGTATCACTCCCCATGGGTGGAGCAGATCCCCAGGGCATCCGGAGTAAGGGGTATTTTGGTACTGGAGAGCCAACAGGGGCCCAGCTGGCTGAAGAAAAGAATCGGGACTTCTCCAGGTAGGCTCCGGCTGCCTGCGGGGTGTTTCAATCTACCTTTCCTCAAGCGGGAAATAAACAGTCACACACAGTTCTGAGTTCCAAACCTGGTTTACTTCAGTTCACTCTCTGCACATACCACAGGTCACAGTTCAAGCACAATTGCAATCCGGGTAGTCCTTGGCAACCAGGATGGCTTGTCCAGTGCACCCCTTTCATATTCCTTTCCTCTCGGGCCTTCCTGCCTCAGCACTACCGTCTCTCTCCTTCCTGCCCGCACCTCTGCATACAGAGCCCCAATCCAGCAGCCACGAGCCTTGTCGGGTGACCGGCTGCATCCCCTGACCCTAGTACGGCTGCCTTCTCGGCGGATGTGCCGGGAGTTGGCCACAGCTCCTGGATATCATGGCCATCTTTCAGGGATGGGCCCCTGGTTCTTGCCCTGTTCCTCCGCTTCACTGCAGACTCGAAACAAACAAAATTGGGCGCACAGCAATAATTTAAAATATAGCAAATTGTGGGGTATTGGTTTGTCTTTTGGTCCAAAACACGTACGCTTGTGAGCCCCTACACGGCTCCCCACATGTCACAAGTCCTATCCACTAAATTCTCATCTAAAGTGAGCAAAGGACACAAATAGAAAATAATTTTCTTACCCAGCAGATTCAGGTCAGACGACCGCAATAATTTACAGATAATTTAGGGGGGTGCTCACTGTACCAAGGAGGAGCTTAAGTCATACAAAGAAAAGACATGGCACAGATGGGAGCAACACACAACAAGTAATTTAGAGTAAAAAATTAAACTTTATTATTGTACAGGCACAAGACAGAATAAAAACATTTTAAAACCATGGGGTGTTCCCAGGCCACAACCACAATGTATATACGGAGTGTGAAAATGCTGACACAGAGATGACATGGGTAATAAGACCAATGTAAGAATTATACTTGGGCTGTCAAAAACCAGGATGATTCAGGAGACATAATACTATTGATGTTGGGGCCAACACAATCAATAAGTCAAATTTCACTCACAGAAATGTCATATCATATACAAATAATCACAATGGTGAAAGCAGATAAGGGACTCATACGTGTGCAACAGAGCACCTGGTATCAGGTACAGAAAACGGATAAGATGTTAGTTGCAGGTTATGATGTATAAACACATATAGAGTGTTTGTAAATGCAAATGAGTAGTCTGTACATAAATACACGATGATATAGACCAACAGTTATGAGGATGACTTCGGGCCTGTAAGGACCGGGTGGATATGATACGGATCCTTATATATCAGGTAAATGTAAAAGGAATAGGTTATTGGCTGACCCCTAAATAGAAGTAATCATGGCTGATACCTGGTATATTGTGAAAACCCCCAGTAGACAATGCAGTGTGGTAATTACCAGTCCGTAGTCAGTCCGGGGTCAGTAAAGAGGAGTGGCCGAGGGGCACCCAAGCCCCACGCATATCGCTGCTAGGGTGCAGCTTCCTCAGGGGAAGTAAAGGCCCAGTACAAGTGAAGCATATTAAGTACCTGTTGGTAATGAGATTGAGGAGAATCAGCTGAAGGCCCATCATTGCTCTGAACAATGTACTGCAGCTGAGACAGGAAATGACATCGCAGTCACATGCATGGTGCCATAGCAATTGTATACACAAAACAAATCCGTATGAGATATTGCCCTCAGAGCCGGAAGTGACACCATGGTTCACATGCATGAGTACCTTCAGGCCACACTACCCGACAGTTTTGCAATAGACAGTATGGAGGCTCTGCACCCGGGCAGGAAACTACAACAGCAGTATATTGAACAGTATAGAGATTCTGCACCCAAAACACGTAGTGACATCATGGTCACATGCTAAATACCATAGCAACCATAACATCAGTTTATAACACGGTATGGAGGCTCTGCACCCGGAACAGGAAGTGACATCGCGGTCACATGCTAAGCTCCATAGCAGCAGTGCATTAAACAGTATGGAGGTTCTGTCACCCGGAACAGGAAGTGACATCCAGATTCTTTACTGTAAGAGCAGTGAGACTATGGAACTCTCTGCCACATGATGTGGTAATGAGTGACTCACTACTAACATTTAAGAAGGGCCTGGATGCCTTTCTTGAAAACTATAATATTACCAGTTATATATACTAGATCCTTTGATAGGGCGTTAATCTAGGGAATTAGTCTGATTGCCATATCAGGAGTCAGGAAGGAATTTTTCCCCCAATGTGGAGCTAGTGTTGCCACATGGTTTTTTTGCCTTCCTCTGGATCAACATGTTAAGCTATGGGTTGAACTAGATGGACTTAAAGTCTTCCTTCAACCTTAAAAACTATGTTACTATGTTACTATCATGGTCAAATGCTGAACACCATGGCAACCATAACAGTAGTACATAAACAGTATGGAGGCTCTGCACCCAGAACAGGAAATTACTTCACAGTCACATGCTAAACACCATAGCAACATAACAACAGAACGTTAAATAGTATGGAGGCTCTGCACCTGGAACAGGAAGTGACATCGTGGTCACATTCTGAGTACCTTAGCACCCGACAGTTTTGCAATAGACAGTATGGAGGCTATGCATCCAGGGACAGGAAGTGACAACACAGTCTGCTAGAGTCCTCCAGGTTCTTCCTCTGTCCTCTCTCACTGCTGACTTTTTCCAACTGACCTCCCACTTTCCGTGGTGTTTTCCCTGTTGTCCTCTTCCTTTCCCTGAACGCTTCCTGCTCACTTCCCACCCACCACCTTTCTCCTCCCGCCATCCCACAGGCTGCCTGACCCGCCCCACTACCTGGGTTCATCCGCTAGCCCTGGGACTGGTATTGTTGGTGGGTGACTGGTCTTGCCATCCCTGGTACCGCAGATGGGAATATCACACCTGTTAGGGGATGCAGTAGCCCTTTGTGGCGACTAGACCGCGGAGGCGCCACACATAGACTCCAGTTCACTAATATTATTGGATATATACAAGTAGTTATTAGTGAAAATGCCCACTACAGAGTTCCCATAATAACCTTGCAGAGCTACTCTTCGCTTGTCATTCCTTCTGGATTGCATGGAATTCTAAAATATTCTATTTTTTTTTTTTTTTTTTTTTAATTCACCTCACTAAAATCCTCAGAATACAGGCATTGTTTATGGTTGATGTGATCAGACATTGCATTGTTCAGGTACAGACTGCCATAAAGCCAGTCTGTATTCTGCTGACCCTACATGTAGGGAAAAGGCTGAAATGTTGACATTCTGGGTTAATGCCACCTGCAAGGTTATGGTATAAAACTTGAAAATCCTTGCAACCCTGCAGGATTGTCATCATTTTATTTAGAGCAGTGATGAAAAATCTGCAGGCTTTGTATTGGTTAATGCCCTGCTGGTAAAGTACATGGTGGCTGGACACCTCCAGCCTATGGACTAATAAAATGTTAAAAAAAATGTCACAAGGTATTGTCTGTCTGTTTTAATAAGTTACTCTTAAACCCTTAATACATAACTAAAAGTAGCAAAGAAAATACCAGTGACTTTCCATTGCCCTCTGTACAGATCCTCAATAACAATATTGATTGGTTGGAGATCTGAAGAGACAGAACAGACATCTGAAGAGCATAACAAGTAGAGCTGTGCGCCCGCTGTACAGTGTATGATCATGTGCAGAATGTCAAGTGAGATAAGCAGAATTACTACCACCTGCTGGAGGACTCACTACTGGCTCATGTTTATGCAGTTTCACAAACTGTTTTCACATACTTCCCAGTTTGATCAAGCGTTGAGGTATGAACCGGGTTATATTCTCCAGATTGAGAGGAAGGTACTTAGCGGGTTACTTCTTTTTTTTTTTTTATTATGCTTGTTAAAAAAAAACAAACTAAATTAAATAAAAATCTTGCCTGCCATATAGTATTTTGCGCTGTAGTAAATCATTAGATTTGCGAGACAATAATGTGTTTCACTATATATATATTATTCAAATACGTCCCCAGGTATAAAAGTTATTAAGGAGCACTTTATCATCTCATGTGTATGGGCGACTTGAGTCTATACAATTACCTGTCGAATTAATGTTCGCCTCCACCATACAAGGGAACTATTGGCTGGGCTGAACCTTTGTGTGTTCAAAGATGAGGAGAAGAAGAAACCTGACGGTGCCCATCTCCTGAATGACAAGAGGGTTAGGCTTTAAACTGCCCAACAAAATCTGTCAGGAGAGTGTTGGGCGGGCCCCATACACATATTGACATTTAAAACAAAGGTAAAACCAAATACAGACTTTGGTCCATCTCTGCCCCCAACTGTATTAATGTCGTTTGACATAAAGAGAGAGTTTTAAAGGGTCTCTAAGCAAAGGATTATTGTGAAAACTAAGTACAGGTCCTCAGTGCTTCTTGGTGGGGCCAATTACTTAAATACACCATCTATCTCCAGCTTTCTCTAGCTCTATGAAGCCAGAGCCATCAATCAAAGAGGGGAGGGTGGAGAGAGAGGGGATAAAACAAGCAGTTGGGCATTCTGTGCTGACAGTCTCTTTAATATTAGATTAGAATCTGAGAGTCCTCGGTGGTTGATACCTTTTTAATAGCTAACTGAAAAGATGGTAAACATAGCAAGCTTTCGGGACACTGTGACCCATTCGTCAGGCTGATAATGACACAGATTCCGAAGACACATACATATATACGTAAGCAAATGAAACAAAGGGAAAAAAAAAGTGTTGGATGCTGTAGTACATGCGACAGGTGATGTGATGCAGAGTCAGGCTAGGGAGGAAGAGAGTGGCTGGGAAATTGAAACAAATTCTATGATAAGCGGAACAAATTGTATTATTGTTATATGGTAGTAGTCTGTGATGACCTGAAAATACTTACCGTAAATGAGTTGGGGAAAGCAATAAAAGGAAGCGAGGGTCTTCACATAAGAAGTGTCAAAAGTTCATTGTCCTCAAAATGGAGTCTGTTGGAAGATGTGATATCCCCTAATGTCCTTTCAATTTATATGAAAACGCATGAATCTGTGATGTCCCCAAATGACCATTCATGTTATATAAAAACCCATGAATCCATGTGATACATTTAAACCTGTTTTGAATGTGTCAAAGGTCGTTATCCATTTGTATTCTCAAATTCTTCTCTTTCTGAGATTTGAAGTTGCTTTTTAAGATGAGCAGTCCCATATCGGTTTCACTGTGGTCAGGGCTGGAAAAATGTTTTGCTACAGGTACAAACAATTTTTACCTTAATATTCGATTAGGGACTGTACTGATAGGGATACACCTTGTCACGGTGGGATGGCTTTATTGTTTTTGTCTGTTTGGTTTTTTTTTTGTTTGTTTTTTTTTTACATCAAAAACATTGTGTACTAAGTACTTTATTTATATGTACTATTACTTTTTACTTATCTCAGTGATGGCGAACCTTTCAGAGGCCGAGTGCCCAAACTGCAACTCAAACCAAATTATTTATGGCGAAGTGCCAATACGGTAATGTAACCTAAATTACAGCAGTGGTCATCACAAGCACTGCACTGGGGGGAGAACCAGCACATGCCAACTCTCTTCCCTGTGCAGTGGTTGGAGTCCTGAAACACTGATGATCAATTCAATTTTTTTAACAATTGATTGATTTTAAACTTTCCTTTGCAGTATTCGCTTCAACAGTGGTTAGACAGCTCATGTGTACTGCACATTCAAGCTAAGCTGCTGCCACTGCCCTTCCTAGAAACAGCAGGTGGATTGATCTGTATGGAAAAATGCAGAATATTAGACAGATAGGAGATAGACTTTATCATGGAATGCAAGCAGATTTCATACTGAAATCTGGTCCTCATCTTGTAGTAATATTTCCATCCTGACCCTCTCCTTCTAGTAATGTGCTCCTTCCTGACCCTCTCCTTCTAGTAATGTACTCCATTCTGACCCTCTCTTGTAGTTATGTGCTCCATCCTGACCCTCTCCTTCTAGATATGTGCTCCATTCTGATCCTCTCCTAGCTATATGATCCATCTTGACCATCTCCATGCATTTATGACCCCATCCTGACCCTCTCCTTGCAGTTGTGCTCCATCCTGACCCTCTTCTGGCAGTAATGTTCCTATCCTGACCCCCATCTTGTAGTAATGTCTTCACCCTTATCCCCTTGTAGTATGCCCCATCCTTGTCCCCTTGTGGTAATGTCCACATCCGGCCCCCATCATGTAGTAATGCCCCATCCTGCTGTAATACCCTATCCTTGTCCCCTTGCAGCAATATACCCCATCCTGCTGTAATATCTCACATTCTTGTCCCCTTGCAGTAATATGTCCCATCCTGCACTAATGCCCTATCCGTCTCTCCTTGAAGTAATATGCCCATCCTTCAGTAATGTGTCTCATCTGTGTCCACTTGCCATTAATATGCCCCACCCTTATTCCTTTGCAGTAATATGCCCCATGATGCACTAATGTGCCCCATCTTTGTCCGTTGCAGTAATATGCCCCATCCTGCAGTAATGTGCCCCATCCTTGTCCCTTGGTATTATTGCACCACCCTTGTCCCCATCACATAGTAATATGCCCCATCTTGCCCCCTGGTAGTATTGTCCTACCTTTGCCCTCATCACATAGTAATATGCCCCATCCTCATCCCCATCACATATTAATCTGTCCCATCTTTGCCCCACCACTGTACCTATCACATAGTAATCTGCCCCATCAAATATTAATATGCCTCATCCTTGTTCCCATCACATAGTAATCTGCCCCCTTCACATAATATGCCCCATCAGTCCCATCACGTAATAATGTGCCCCATCACGTAATATATGCCCATTCTGCCCATCACATAATATGCCCATGCTGCCCCATCACGTAATAATTGCCCATCAGCCCCATCACGTAATAATATGCCATTCTGCCCTCACATAATATGCCCCATCAGCCCCCATCACATAATAATATATGCCATTCTGCCCCATCACATAATAATATGCCCATTCTGCCCCATCACATAATATGCCCATTCTGCCCCAAATATGCCCCATCCTGCCCCCTTCACATAATATGCTCCATCAGCCTCCATCACATTATAATATGCCCCATCAGCCCGCATCACGTAATAATATGCCCCATCAGCCCCCTTCACGTAATAATATGCCCCATCAGCCCCCATCACATAATAATATGCCCCATCAGCCCCCATCACATAATAATATGCCCCATCAGCCCCCATCACATAATAATATGCCCCATCAGCCCCCATCACATAATAATATGCCCCATCAGCCCCCATCACATAATAATATGCCCCATCAGCCCCCATCACATAATAATATGCCCATCAGCCCCATCACATAATAATATGCCCCATCAGCCCCCATCACATAATAATATGCCCCATCAGCCCCATCACATAATAATATGCCCTATCAGCCCCCATCACATAATAATATGCCCCATCCAGCCCCCATCACATAATATGCCCCATCCAGCCCCCATCACATAATAATATTCCCCATCAGCCCCCATCACATAATAATATGCCCCATCCACCCCCCATCACATAATAATATGCCCCATCCAGCCCCCATCACATAATAATGTGCCCCATCCTGCCCCCATCACATAATAATGTGCCCCATCCTGCCCCCATCACATAATAATGTGCCCCATCCTGCCCCCATCACATAATAAGTGCCCCAACCAGCCGCCATCACATAATAAATGCCCCAACCAGCCTCCATCACATAATAAAAGCCCCAACCAGCCGCCATCACATAATAAATGCCCCAACCAGCCGCCATCACATAATATGTCCCATCCTGGCTGCTGTATATGGGTTGAAAAAAAAACAAAAAAAGTCATACTCGCCTTCCTGCTTTCACCGCTGCTGCAGCTTTCCTCTCCTGGCATCTTCAGTAGTCTCCCGCGCTGATCGCGTTCACGTGACGCCAGGCACGTCACATGATAGCTGTCACATGACGCTGGCCGGGAGGACGGGTCTAGGAGAGAGTGTCAAAGAGAAATGTCTCCTCTGATCCGACATGGCGCCGACAGATCAAAGCAGCAGTGCAGAGGCGAGGCCACGTGCCAGCGGAGACGGCTCTGTGTGCCCTCCCGCGTGCCATAAGTTCGCCATCACTGACTTGTCTATTTATAGCAGGGTATGTAGTTTGTATTGTTTCTTTCTTAACCCCTAGACGACAGCCTAACGTCTACAGACGTCGGAAAAAAAGGGTACTAAAGCCTAGCCGACGTCTGTAGACGTTGGCAGGAAAAAGCTCTATAGCGCCGCCCCTGGAGCTAATATCTCTAGGGTGTCAGTGTACCGATTGTAGCTGACACCCTAGAGATTAGGAATTAGCTGATTTTGTACCCGCACCTGTGATGTGATGACCGGTAAACACCGTTTACCGATCATCACATCACAAACAGTGACAGTGCCGGTAAAAAGTACTTTCACTTTAATCCGACATGAAAACACATGTCGGATTAAAGTGAAACAGCAACCCCTTAGCCCAGCAAGACCCCCTGTGCTGGAGATTACCCCCTTACCCCCCATCCCTCCCCCGGGCCATCTCAAAATGGCGGCGCATGTAAAAACGCACCGCCTCCCCTGCAGCTGCATGCGATCTGACATGTCACAAGTCAGATCGCATGACTGACACATCCCCCTGTGCCCCCCAACACTTTCTGCACCTCCGACCCCCTCAGCCCCCATCTCCAGCTCCCCACTCCAGCCTCGCTCCTCCAGCCCCCTCCTTGCTCCTCCAGCCCCTTCCTCCAGTTTCCCTCCGCTCCTCCAGCCCCGCTCCTCTGATACCCACAGCCCCTCCCCTCTCTTACACGCCCCTCCAGCCCCGCTACTCTAACCCTCTCCGCTCCTCTTACCCCCCGCTCCTCCACTTCTGCAGCACCGCTCCGGCTCCCCTCCTCGCTCCTCCGGCCCCGTTTCCTGCAGCACCGCTCCGGCTCCCCTCCTCGCTCCTCCGGCACCGCTCCTCCAGCTTCCCTCCTCCTCTCTCTCTCACCCGCTCCTGGATCCTGGAGTCCCAATCCTGGGGTCCCGCTCCTGGATCCTGGGGTCCCGCTCCTGGATCCTGGAGTCCCGATCCTGGCACCAGCAGTCTGACTCCTCTTCTGTGCGTGCCGCTGTGTGCGCGCACTCTCAGGGGAATGATAGGTCATGAACTTAAGAGTTCATGACCTATCATTCCCCTGAGGTCAACAAAAGGGTTAAGTTGATCTATCATGTGATCTGCATCTAGGAGTCAGCACAGGGTCCGTTTACACCCCTGTGTGGTCCCTGGATTGTGATGGGTCATGACCTTAGAGTTCATGACCTATCATTCCCCTGAGGTCAAACAAGGGTTAAGTCATGAACTCTAAGTTCATGACCCATCACAATCCAGGAGTCACACAGGGGTACCTTTACACGCCGTAACCGTGGAGAGAAATATTGACGGCGATATGTCGCCTTGCAATAATCGCCGTCAAAATCTCTCCCAATTGCGGCATGTAATTGGGGAATTTGGTGGCAAAATGTTGCCTCGCCACGGTCGCCTGATCTCTGTGCACTGCTCTGAAATCAGGCGACCGTGGCGAGGCGACATATCGCCGCCAAATTCCCCAATTACACGCCGCAATTGGGAGGGATTTTGAACGGCGATTATTGCAAGGCAACACATTGCCATCAATATTTCTCGCCGCGGTTGCGGCGTGTAAATGTACCCTTAGAGATTATTATGTGTGACCCCAGGATCGTGATAGGTCATGAACTTACAGCGTTCATGACCTATCATTCCCCTTGGAGAGTGCCTTATTATAGCATATGGGGGATGCCCCCATATGCTATAACACCGAGAAACATCGCGGAACCGCCCACTGGACTACGTCGGACATCACCGCCCACTGGACTACGTCGGACATCACCGCCCACTGGACTACGTCGGACGCCACAGACAAATAAAGATGGGGTCTAAATTGTGTTTGTTTTTTTTTCTAATAAAAAAATCTTTCTCTGTGTTGTCTTCTTTACAATTTACTAGAGATTCCTAATGGCGGGTCTAACATTGGCCCTATATTATGAATCTCGGGCTTAGTGCCAGCTGCCGAAAAGCTGGCATTAACCCCTTATTACCCAGTCTGCCACCGCTACACGGCAGCTGGAAGAGCTGGATACAGCGCCAGAAAATGGCGCTTCTATGAATTCTGGGGCGGCTGCGGGCTGCAATTCGCAGCGGGGGGGCCCAGAAAGCTTGGGCTTCCCTACGCTGAGGATTCCAGCCCCCAGCTGCCTAGTTGTACCTGGCTGGCCCAAAAACATGGCGAAGCCCACGCAGTTTTTTTTTTTTAATTATTTCATGAAATAATTAAAAAAAAAGGGCTTCCCTATATTTTTGGTTTCCAGCCAGGTAAAACTAGGCAGAAGGGGTTGGTGGCAGCCCGTAGCTGCCTGCTGTACCTGGCTGGACCAAAAGTGTGGCGAAGCCCCACGTAATTTTTTTTTTTCAAATTTAATAAAGAAATACTAGAAAAAAAATGCAGGAGAGGAGACGACCAGGACACGGTGTTTCCGGATCTTGTGCACATGCTCTAAGGCTGCTTTCACATCAGCGGCTTTTGCCGATCGCGGCAGATGTGAAAAAAACGCATCTGCCGCGATTACCGCTGCACTATTGCGGCACAGTTGCGGCAAGCCCCATGCAATGTCTATGGGGCTTGCGGTAAGTGTGCGGCACGAGCGGCAAGTGTGGTTTCGGCACTTGCAGCAGGTGCAGCTGCGAAAAAAAACGCGGTCAGACGCGTTTTTTTTGCGGCCGCATCTGCCGCAAGTGCTGATACTGCACTTGCCGCACCTGCCTGCAAGCCCGCATAGACATTCTATGGGGCTTGCCGCAACTGTGCCGCAAGTGCAGCAGTATGCGGTAATCGCGGCAGATGCGTTTTTTTCACCGCCTCTGCCGTGAACGTCAAAAACCGCTGATGTGAAAGTACCCTAAAAGTGAGAAATTGTGTGAAAAAAAGAAAATGTTCAATATGACGTTATCAAATTCTGTGAAGTAGCTGTAGGTTCTAAATGCTCACTATACCACTAGATATAATCCATGAGGCGTCTAGTTTCCAAAATGGGGTCACTTGTGGGGGGGCTCCAATGTTTAGGCACACAGGGGCTCTCCATACGTGACATGGTGTCCGCTAACTATTGGAGCTAATTTTCCATTCAAATTGTTAGCGGACACCATGTCGCATATGGAGAGCCCCTGTGTGCCTAAACATTGGAGTTCCCCCACAAGTGACCACATTTTGGAAACTAGACCCCCCAAGGAACATATCTAGATGCATAATGAGTACTTTCAACCCCCAGATGCTTCACAAATTGATCCATAAAAATGAAAAAAGAACATTTTTGTGGAAAAGAAAGTACTTTTTAATTTTTACGGATCAGTTTGTGAAGCACCTGGGGGTTCAAAGTGCTCACTATGCATCTAGATAAGTTCCTTGGGGCGTACAGTTTACAAAATGGGGTCACTTGTGGGGGAGCCCCAATGTTTAGACACCCAGGGGCTCTCCATACGTGACATGGTGTCCGCTAACAATTGGAATTGTAAGTTGATACTATGTCGTGTATGGCGATCCCCTGTGTGCCTAAACATTGAAGGTCCCCCACAAGTGACCCCATTTTGGAAACTAGACACCCCAAGGAATTTATTTAGATGCATAGGTAGCATTTTGGACCCCCAGGTGCTTCACAAATTGATCCGTAAAAATGAAAAAGTACTTTTTTTTCACAAAAATCTTATTTCCTTGTACGGACTAATTTGTGAAGCACCTGGGGTATGAAAGTGCTCACTATGCATCTAGATATGTTCCTTGGGGGGTCTAGTTTACAAAATGGGGTCACTTGTGGGGGAGCTCCAATGTTTACGCACACAGGGGCTCCCCATATGCGACATGGTGTCCGCTAATAATTTGAATGGAAAATTAGCTCCAATAGTTAGCGGACACCAGGTCGCGTATGGAGAGCCCCTGTGTGCCTAAACATTGGAGCTCCCCCACAAGTGACCCCATTTTGGAAACTAGACATCCCATGGAATTTATTTAGATGCATAGTGAGCTCTTTGAACCCCCAGGTGCTTCACAAATTGATCCGTAAAAATGAAAATGTACTTTCTTTTCCACAAAAATTTTCTTTTTTCATTTTTATGGTTTCATTTGTGAAGCACCTGGGGGTTGAAAGTGCTCATCACCAATCTAGATAAGTTCCTTGGGTGGTCTAGTTTCCAAAATGGGGTCACTTGTGAGGGAGCTCCAATGTTTAGGCACACATGGGCTCTCCATACGCAACATGGTCTCCGCTAACAATTGGAGCAAATGTTCCATTCAAATTGTTAGCGGACACCATGTCGCGTATGGAGAGCCCCCGTGTGCCTAAACATTGGAGGTCCCCCACAAGTGACCCCATTTTGGAAACTAGACACCCCAAGGAATTTATTTAGATGCATAGTGAGCACTTTGAACCCTCTGGTGCTTCACAAATTGATCCGTAAAAATTAAAAAGTACTTTTTTTTTCACAAAAACTTTCTTTTGTCCTCAATTTTTTAATTTTCACATGAGCAACAGGATAAAACGCATCCTAAAATTTGTTGGGCAATTTCTCCTGAGTACACCGATACCTCATATGTGGTCATAAACCACTGTTTGGGAGCACGGCAGGACTCGAAAGGGAAGGAGCGCCATTTCACTTTTTGAATGGAAACTTAGCTCCAAAAATCAAATTGCGCTCCCTTCCTTCTGAGCCCTGCTGTGCGCCCAAACAGTGGTTTATGACCACTTATGAGGTATCGGTGTACTCAGCAGAAATTGCCCAACAAATTTTAGGATGCATTTTATCCTGTTGCCCATGTGAAAATTAAAAAATTGAGGCTAAAAGAACATTTTTGTTGGAAAAATTAAAATGTCCATTTTGTTTCCACTTTGCTTTAGTTCCTGTAAAGCACCTGAAGGGTTAATAATCTTCATGAATGTAGGTTTGAGTAGCTTGAGGGGTGCAGTTTTTGGAATGGTGTCACTTTTGGGTGTTTTCTGTCGTGTATACCCCTCAAAGGGACTTCAAATGTGATGTGGTCACTAAAAAAATGGTTTTGTAAATTTTGCTGGAAAAATGAGAAATTGCTGATGAACTTTGAACCCTTATAACGTCCTAACCCAAAATTTTTTTTTTCCCAAAATTGCGCTGATGTAAAGTAGACATGTGGGAAATGTTATTTATTAACTATTTTGTGTCACATAACTCTCTGGTTTAATAGAATAAAAATTCAAAATTTGAAAATTGTGAAATTTTTTTATATTTTCACAAATAAACACAAAAATGATTGACCTAAATTTACTACCAACATGAAGCCCAATATGTCACGAAAAAACAATCTCAGAATCGCTCGGATCCAATGAAGCATTCCAGAGATATTACCTCATAAAGGGAGAGTGGTCAGAATTACAAAAAACGGTCTGGTCATTAAGGTGGAAATTGGCTCAGTCACTAAGGGGTTAAGTTGGATAAATGTCAAATGTAAACAAAACCTAAATCTTTTGTCTATGAATTTCCATTTGGATTAAGCTTTGCTCACAATAATAAATAATTTTTCTGGGATCAACAAAATTGTCCTAAGGGCTTGTTCTTACACTGCATTTTTTTCAATATATATATGTGTGTGCGTATATATACAGTTGTGGCCAAAAGTATTGACACCCCTGCAATTCTGTCAGATAATACTCAGTTTCTTCCTGAAAATGATTGCAATCACAAATTCATTGGTATTTATTATCTTCATTTAATTTGTCTTAAATGAAAAAACACAAAAGAGAATGAAGCAAAAAGCAAAACTTTGATCATTTCACACAAAACTCCAAAAATGGGCCAGACAAAAGTATTGGCACCCTCAGCCTAATACTTAGTTGTACAACTGCGATCAACCACTTCCGGTAACCATGAATGAGTTTCTTACAATGCTCTGCTGGAATTTTAGACCATTCTTCTTTGGCAAATTGCTCCAGGTCCCTGATATTTGAAGGGTGCCTTCTCCAAACTGCCATCTCTCCACAGGTGTTCTATGGGATTCAGGTCTGGACTCATTGCTGGCCACCTTAGAAATCTCCAGTGCTTTCTCTCAAATCATTTCCTAGTGCTTTTTGAACTGTGTTTCGGGTCATTGTCCTGCTGGAAGACCCATGACCTCTGAGGGAGACCCATCTTTCTCACACTGGGCCCTACATTATGCTGCAAAATTTGTTGGTAGTCTTCAGACTTCATAATGCCATGCACGCAGTCAAGCAGTCCAGTGCCAGAGGCAGCAAAGCAACCCCAAAACATCAGGGAACCTTCGCCATGTTTGACTGTAGGGACCGTGTTCTTTTCTTTGAATGCCTCTTTTTTTTTTCTCCTGTAAACTCTATGTTGATGCTTTTGCCCAAAAAGCTCTACTTTTGTCTCATCTGACCAGAGAACATTCTTCCAAAACGTTTTAGGCTTTCTCAGGTAACTTTTTGGCAAATTCCAGCTTGGCTTTTTTATGTCTCGGGGTAAGAAGTGGGGTCTTCCTGGGTATCCTACCATACAGTCCCTTTTCATTCAGACGCCGACGGATAGTACAGGTTGACACTGTTGTACCCTGGGACTGCAGGGCAGCTTGAACTTGTTTGGATGTTAGTCGAGGTTCTTTATCCACCATCCGCACAATCTTGCGTTGAAATCTCTCGTCAATTTTTCTTTTCCGTCCACATCTAGGGAGGTTAGCCACAGTGCCATGGGCTTTAAACTTTTTTTAGACCTGAATGTTCCTGTGTCTACCGTGCGCAGTGTCATCAAGAGATGACACTGCGCATGGTAGACACAGGAACATTCAAGTCTTTGGAGATGGACTTGTAGCCTTGAGATTGCCCATGCTTCCTCACAATTTGGTCTTTCAAGTCCTCAGACAGTTATTTGGTCTTCTTTCTTTTCTCCATGCTCAATGTGGTACACATGAGGACACAGGACAGAGGTTGCGTCAACTTTAATCCATGTCAACTGGCTGCAAGTGTGATTTAGTTATTGCTAACACCTGTTAGGTGCCACAGGTAAGTTACAGGTGCTGTTAATTACACAAATTAGAGAAGCATCACATGATTTTTCTAACAGTGCCAATACTTTTGTCCACCCCCTTTTTATGTTTGGTGTGGAATTATATCCAATTTGGCTTTAGGACAATTCTCTTTTGTGTTTTTTCATTGAATTCAAATTAAATGAAAATAATACCAAAGAATTTGTGATTGCAATCATTTTCAGGAAGAAACTGAGTATTATCTGACAGAATTGCAGGGGTGTCAATACTTTTGGCCACAACTGTATATGTATTACAATATAAAAATTTTCCCGCACATTTTTCAAGGGAGGAAAAAAACTGACAAAACTCTGCACTTTACAGAGCTAGCAAAGTGAATGAGATTTCTGAAATTGCTGCTTACATTTTCCTTTTTTGAGATTTGAATCAAAGCATTGTTTCAAATGTGCAGCATGGCCATTTTTCCAGCGGCTTTCACCCGTTAAAATAAACAGGAAAACACACAAAAAAAACTTAAACAAACTCCTGTATATCATGCAGCATTTATCATGCCAACTCTCTAGGTTTTGGTGCAAAATGATCTGCTGCACATATTCAACATGTTTACATAATCTAATAGCCTAACAGGGGAATTTATTGCTATGTTAACATGGGACGTTTTTGAAAACTGCACCAAAAATGGATCAGTCACTGCCTCTGCCAGCAAAGTGTATGGGATTTTCAATTTGCTGTGCAGATGTCAGCGTTTTGGACTGCTTTGTTAGTGGTGTAGAAAGCACATCCAGAAAATGAGCAAGTCAATTAATGCTCTGTTTTTCTGCTGCGTTTTCCACACCCCCAATGCCCTCATATTAGCCCTCCGGTTCTGTGTGCTGATCTGGTCCAGGGCTGTCAAGTTCATCCCTGACAGCCCCGGACCAGACCTTACGATGGTGTGAAGCCGCCCTAAGTAGGCAGACAGCTATGAACCACACATTATGGTTCCCCAAGCCACATGTGGCTACCGAACTACAGGTTGGGGATTCCTGCAATAAAGGAATATGGAGATGTATGCAGTGGTTCTGATAGATCCCCCTTCAAAGAGGTGCTAGAAAAGGTAGTCCTGATGAACAAGAACCAATCACGCCCATTGTTTTTACTTAAAATTAGCTACTGAGTGGTTCCCTGATGATAAAGGGTGACGAGCGCTAGGATTGTTAATCGGAGAACCTGCCATATGAACATGAGTTGCTGATGTACGTGATTATGGGATATTTCTTTCTTGATAGGTTTCATATCCTTGCCACTAAACTCGAGATATCTACTCTGTGAAAGTAATTAGGTTTCTAGTCTTTACTAATGACATTTCCTTATTTCCCCACAGGAGCCAACAGAAGAAAGCTGTGCTGAGGAGGAGAAGCGTATTCAGTGGGCAGATGGTTTTGTCCTTGTCTATAGCATTTCTGACAGAGCAAGTTTTAATGTCGTTAGTCAGACAATCGAGCTCATCAAAGCTTCCAAAGACTGCCTAGGCCCGGAGAAAATGCCAATAGTCATTGTGGGCAACAAACGTGATCTCCATCATCTACGAACAGTATCTAGTGAAGAAGGAAGGCTCCTGGCTCTTTCTATGGACTGTGACTTCTATGAGGTTTCAGCAGCAGAAGCCTATCATGGTGTCCTGATGGTATTTCATGGGTTAGTAGACAAAATCAAAGAATCCAAATTGGTTACTAAGAAGGGGACGGGAATACGAGGCATTGTAAAGAGTATGTCTGCAGTGTTTGCCAGGAGAAGAACGGACTCTCTGTAATACAGGGGGAAAATCTGCCAACGTTTGTACTTGTACGCACTTAATTTTTGTCTTTATTGTGGAGTTTCTTGCAGACTACAATTTTTCTAGGACTGTTCCTTTCTCTGCTTTTGATTGTTGCTTTTTCAGTTTGTTAAAATGGTCTACTTGACAACTTCTAAAGCAGTCACTAAAATGTGGAGATGTTTGAAATAACCACAGATTTCTGCAAAGCAGTGGAAACATCAGTCTAATGAGATTTACCACAAATTAGGAGGATCAAAAGAGTCCTCATCTTTCATCTGGGTATTATCTTTTATCAGACCTGTTGGCTCTTGATGTTGCCTGCGCTGTTTTGTTTTGTTTTCAGTCATGTATCTTGGCTCCATCTTTCCGTAGATTTCCATACACACAAAGCTACATGAATATGTACGAGAGGATCTTTCTTGGTAAAATATTGTACGTATTCCCATTTGTGCCTTATTTCTGACTTCTGTGTGTTCTTAGCGATGTCCCTTGTATGCATGGAGAGGAATGCTCCTTTATGAGTGTAAGGAATGTGTGGTGCAGACATTCCATGCTGTGACAATACAGAGGCACCTCATGGCTAATTGCAAAAATCACAATAAACAAATGTCTGTATACTTTGCGGTTAAACCAGAAGACGAACTAGTTAATTCCTCAGAGTGGGAATAAAATGTTTATGGACCTTATGCTGAAGCCGTTCTACCAGTTTTTTTTTTTTTTCTTTTTTTACATCAACCGGTTTACCCATCTTATGTGTAAGTAGAGTTTTAGGCTGCATACTCACGATCAGTATACGCAGCGTTTTGGACGCAGCATTTTGCCGCTGCGTCCAAAATGCTGCGTGGTACAGTATATGCATAGTGGATGGGATTTCAAGAAATCCCATCCTCACTATGCTTAACTCGACTTCAGCGATCTGACAGCTGCGGTGCGGGTTGCCGGCATTCCGCTCTTCCTCCGCATGTTAATTTCATGCTGCGGAGTCTGAAGCGGCTGTCATTAGGTGACTGCAGGGAGAAGCCGCACATGGTGAGTACAGGGCGGCTGCGGTCTCCCTGCGGACACCCGCGGCTTCACTTAGGTCCGGAGGAGCAGCGTCCAACACGCAGCTCCTCCGGACTGTGAGCACACAGCCTAAAGGCCACGTCACACGCATCAATCTTATGAGCGATATTGTTAGCGATCACGTGCACGTGCGATCGCTAACAATATCGCTCACATCGCTGGTGAGCTGTCACACAGGCAGACTCACCAGCGATCAATTGACCAGAAACATCGTGGAAAGGATTTAAATATCGTTTCCACGATGTCTTGACGACTGATAAGCCAGCTCCCAGCGCCTCTCACAAGCGCTGGGAGCTGGTATCCAAGGTAAACTGCGGGTATCTAGGCAGCGCGCGCTGCCTAGATACCCGACGTGTACCTTAGTTACCAGCCTCCTCCGCTCACCGGCTGGTATCTAAGGTACACAGCGGGTAACTAGGGTCCCTAGTTACCCGCTGTGTACCTTAGATACCAGCCGGTGAGCGGAGGAGGCTGGTAACTAAGGTACACGTCGGGTATCTAGGCAGCGCGCGCTGCCTAGATACCCGCAGTTTACCTTGGATACCAGCTCCCAGCGCTTGTGAGAGGCGCTGGGAGCTGTGTTATCGGTCGTCTGCCGGTGTCACACGCAGCGATGCTGCGTGTCCACCGGCCGACCAGCGACAGATTTGTGAACATGTTCACAAATTTGCGATCAAACAATCAAGCGATTTTACATTGTAAAATCGCTTGATTACACGCAGCGACGCACAGACGATATCGCTTAAGCGATCAAAAAAGCAGATCGCTTAAGCGATATCGCTCATAAGATTGATGCGTGTGACGTGGCCTTTAGGCCAGTTACTACCTAGTGCATCTCACTGAATTTGATTTTTTGATAATATTCTATGTCATATAGGTACCGTATATACTCGTGTATAAGCCGACCCGTGTATAAGCCGACCCCCTACTTTTGCCCCAAAAATCTGGAAAAACCTATTGACTCGTGTATAAGCCGAGGGTGGACCCCAGCACAGGTATACAGCCCTCAACAGTGTGGTATACAGCAGCCCCAGAGGTATATACAGCCCCAGTGGTAGTATACAGCAGCCCCACAGGTATTATACAGCCCCAGTGGTAGTATACAGCAGCCCCACAGGTATATACAGCCCCAGTGTAGTATACAGCAGCCCCACAGGTATATACAGCCCCAGTGGTAGTATACAGCAGCCCCACAGGTATTATACAGCCCCAGTGGTAGTATACAGCAGCCCCACAGGTATATACAGCCCCAGTGTAGTATACAGCAGCCCCACAGGTATATACAGCCCCAGTGGTAGTATACAGCAGCCCCACAGGTATATACAGCCCCAGTGGTAGTATACAGCAGCCCCACAGGTAAATACAGCCCCAGTGGTAGTATACAGCAGCCCCACAGGTAAATACAGCCCCAGTGGTACTATACAGCAGCCCCACAGGTAAATACAGCCCCAGTGGTAGTATACAGCAGCCCCACAGGTAAATACAGCCCCAGTGGTAGTATACAGCAGCCCCACAGGTAAATACAGCCCCAGTGGTAGTATACAGCAGCCCCACAGGTAAATACAGCCCCAGTGGTAGTATACAGCAGCCCCACAGGTAAATATAGCCCCAGTGGTAGTATACAGCAGCCCCACAGGTAAATATAGCCCCAGTGGTAGTATACAGCAGCCCCACAGGTAAATATAGCCCCAGTGGTAGTATACAGCAGCCCCACAGGTAAATATAGCCCCAGTGGTAGTATACAGCAGCCCCACAGGTAAATATAGCCCCAGTTGTAGTATACAGCAGCCCCACAGGTAAATATAGCCCCAGTGGTAGTATACAGCAGCCCCACATATACCGTATATGCCCCAGAGGTATATACAGTGCCCCGTCATCTATATACAGCCCCCCGCCGCAATCCTGTAAAGGAATAGGTTAGTATACTTATCCATCCGCTGCAGCTGTCCCGCCGCCATCGCGATTCAGCATCTTCCGACTTCAGCGTCTCGCGTCTTCTTCCGGTTTCCTCCCCGGTCGCACAGGCAATGACGTCATTGCCTGCGACCATCGGAAGGAGACGCGAGACGCTGGAAGTCGGAAGATGCTGAATCGCGATGGCGGCGGGGCAGCTGCAGCGAATGGATAAGTATACTAACCTATTCCTTTACAGGATTGCGGCGGGGGGCTGTATATAGATGGGGCACTGTATACTGTATACATTGTATACAGTATACAGTGACTCGCGTATAAGCCGAGGGGGGGACTTTTCAGCCCAATTTTTGGGCTGAAAAACTCGGCTTATACGCGAGTATATACGGTATGTTTCAGGATGTTCCTAGGAGCCTTGAAACATGTTAACTAATAAATCAATGTTATATTCACCCTTTGATGTCTCCTGGCATACAGGAGCACAGTTTTTAACCCTTTATCCTTGATCGCAAATTTTAGGAGTCTATTTATGGCAAGAGTTGTTTTTAAAATATTGGGCTTTTTTTTCTTTCACAAAGTAAATCTACCATAGAGAAAGAAAAATCCATTTGTAACTGATATAATTTTCTAAATTCTATGGTGAATTTGTTTCTATTCATATATTTCTTTTACTTATACTCCTCCTACCCCCCCCACCCATATCTTATGTAAACTGCAAATAAAGAGATTCCCATCTGTCAATCACAGTGAGTGATCGCTTAATTCTCTGCTGCCCACTCCACAAGGATAAATATTCATGTAGGGACATCAATGCACTGCCTTTCTCTGCAAGCACACAACCAAAGTGAAAATGAATGCAGGTGTGAGACACAGAGCTCAGGGGCAAAGGAAGGGAATGGCTGTCTGGAAAGGAGTGAATTATAAATGAACATTTAGATACTGCGGACTATTCAGCAGTGAAAACAATGAGCCAAACTAGTGAGGATACCCAGCAGGTACTGACCTACTTCCTGGGTGTGAAGATGCTTATTGCAAGAGAACTACAAAGGGTACAGTAATGTAATGTTTTTTACATATTCTGAAAGGTCTGCCCATGCACTATTCAAGGGTACTATTGGTATCATACTGAAAAATGATCTGACCGAGAACTTTTTTAAATGCCGTATTATAAACCACAGAAGGGAGGAACAGTGCAGAAGAGAGATGGCAGAAAGAATATGCAGGCCTGTTGTCAAAGGCACACTAAAGAGAAGAGGGGAAATCTTGTATAATGAAGATAGTAGGCAGTCTTAAGGCCCCGTCTCAGGCTTCGATGTGTTCCGACTTGACCTAGAACGATGTTCAATGATCGCTAGTGAAATGTCACATGTATAGATCTCGTTAAGGCTGGCTTCACATTGCGGCGGCGTCCGGTCCGGGGCTGTCAGGAGTGACAGCCTGGACCGGAGTTTTGCTGCATAGAATACTATCGGGCTGCACGGAGCTGGATCGCGCCGGGTGGCAATTATCTGCCATCCGGCTATCTCGCCGGATGAAGCCGGGACAAGTGGGGTTTTTCTTCCGATTCCAAAAACGTTGCATGCAACGTTTTTGGATTCGGCAGACAATTCCCCACTACTCCAGGATACATCCGGCGAGATAGCAGCCGGATGGCAGATAATTGCCACCCGGCGCGATCCAGCTCCGTGCAGCCCGATAGTATTCTATGCAGCAAAACTCCGGTCCAGGCTGTCACTCCTGACAGCCCCGGACCGGACGCCGCCGCAATGTAAAGCCAGCCTAAGTATGCAGCAACGTTCCCGCAACAAGCAAATGATTTATTTGGTTGTTAGCTCGCCTACGTCCTTCAGTTCTCAATAGGCGAGGCTGTTAACGACATCGTTATCAAGGTGTCACACACACCCATGCTGCAGGTTGAATGAACGCTCATCATTTGGTTTAAGGTCCGTTTCACCAACCTCCCATCAATGATCTGCCCAATTATCGTTGATCGTTTGTACATGTTACACTGAACGACTTCATTAGAGCGACTGAAAACCTGTGACATACTAACTGTATCGTTACCGATATCATAGTGTGAGACGGGGCCTTTAGGCTGGAAACACACTATCCTAGTACTGACATGCGAGTCTCTTGGACGAGACTCGGATCAGTGACCCTGCACGGCCTCTCCCTCTCTGGACGGGGCTGTCAGCTGCTTGTGTTTTTGTGCAGCAATACACTCCCGTCCAGAGAGGGAGACGCCGTTCAGGGTCACTGATCCAAGTCTCGTCCGAGAGACTCGCATATAAGTAGGATAGTGTGTTTCCACCCTTATTCTCTGGGCAGTGCGCGCCCCATAGCCTGGAAGATCAAAGCTATAAAAGATAAGTTTTGCTGAATAAGCCATCATCAAGGAGGCACACATGTATGATTACTTTCAGCTGTGTACAACCTGTATGCCCATATTAATAACTCAGAAACCTCAAAAGGGTGACAGATTTCCTTTTAAATTGGTAAAATGAAACAATGCTCTAACTTTTAACATGTCGCGTGGATTCAGACATCCATTAATAACTTCTCTGAAACAATTGTTTCTGTGTTACAATGTTTGACAATCTGTCCTGTCTTGCAATTCCTGTATAAATGTAATGTATCCAAGAGCTTCTGTAAGTGTAATATGTACATGTAGAATTTGTATATTTGTATAGAGCTGTGTCTTTTTTTATTGTATATGAACACCTTATCTACATAAACTGGTCAAAGAAATGGACATGTACATAGCAAAGTAAAATATTTAAAACTATGTGAATAATATATTCAGTATACAAATAAAATATTCTTAACCTATGTATGCCTGTTAGTTTCATGTATTTCGTAAAATTCTTATTTAGAGAATATGACTTTTAGAAGTAACCTCTAGATGGTCATAGACATGACTGCAACCATACAATCATGCAATAATTTGATAACTAAAACATGCTAAAATGCGGTACAGAGAATCTAATGTAAGGAAACTAAAGAAAAGGGACAGAAGCACTGGAAACCCCAATGGATGGTATGACCTATGAGTATACATAATGGGAAAAATTATACAAACATGAACTTTAAATGATTTCTGCATCAGTAAAACCTACATGTAGTTAACCGCTACCTACCTGCTAGTTCTTAGGCCCATTAACCACTACCTACCTGCTAGTTCTTAGGCCCAAAGTATAAAAATAAAGTAGACATGGGTAATCCCTTTAACTGTATAAGAAAACCAAATCTAATGCCAAAAGATATTCCCTAGGCAACACCCCTATAAAAAATGTTGTTTCTAACTTTGTTTTCTGAATTCTCACTTCATTCCTAGCACATACATTGATTACTTGTGGATCAACCAAACATGACAGCAGCTCACTGAGCTTGGTTGCCTAACTCACCGCCAGAGCTGATCCCACCCAGCCTCAGTGCCCAGCACCGGCCACTGCACACTCCTTAGGCTGGTTTCACATTGCGTTTTAGTTAAATCCGATGCTGTCCGATGAAAATCGGACAGCATCAGATCCAAACTGATCCCTGCAATCGGATGCCAAATAGGCATCCGATTCCGACATTTTGCAGGATCAGTTTGGTCTCCTGTCACCTTCGCTCCCCCTCCTCTCTGCCTCCTGTCATCTTGAATGTTCCCTGCTGTCCCCCTGTTCTCCCCTCTCCTCTCTTCTCCCGGCTCCTCCTGTCATTCCAACATAAAAAAATCTTTATTCTCAAAAACTGCGGGGAAAGGTTGGGGGGAATATATGTGAACCAAGGGGATAAATTTGAGGATCCAGTATAAGAGTGGTGGTGTGTGTGCGGGGGGTGGGGGATCAGTGTGGACACAGTTGAGGAGTGAGGGGATGGCTACAGTACAGTATGTGGAGTGAGAGGGGGATGGCTGCGGTACGATATGAGAAGTGAGAGGGGAATGGCTGTGGTACGATATCAGGAGGGGATGGCTACAGCATAGTACGTGGAGTGAGAGGGGGATGGCCGTGGTACGGTATGTGATGTGGAGGGGGATGAGTGTGGACACAATGAGGACTGAGGGGATGGCTGCCAACATAGTATGTGGAGTGAGGAGGAGATTGGTGTGGACACAGTATGTGGAGTGAAGGGGATGGCTGCGGCACAGTATGTGGAGTGGGATGGCTGCGGTACAGTTTATTTAGTGAGGAGGCAACAGTGTGAACACAGTATGAGGAGTGAGGGGGGATGGCTGCAGCACAGTATGTGGAATGAGGAGGAGATCGGTGCGAACACAGTATGTGGAGTGAGGGGGGGGAGTGAGATAGTGAGGAAACAGTAGGGGATGAGAAAAATGTAAAGGGGCACAGAATAGAGTGAGTAGTGTGGGGCTGAATAGTGAGGGGCAGCATGTGGGGACATTGTGAGGCCACAGCCAGGAGGGGATAGTATATCGAGGATGGGAAGTGTGATGAGGGAGAACAGGATAAACAGTGGGTATATATGGAGACAGTGTGACCAGGGAGCCCAGTATGGAAAGAAAGGGCAGTGTGATGAGGGGGTAGTGTGGAGGGCATGTTCCACAAAGTGGACAGCATTGTAAATCTTATTTTGTGAGGGAAACAGTGAGGAGGAGCAATTATTCCGGGGCACAGTGTAGGGCAGATATTTTTACTTAGGAGAATTTTGATCATTCTGCTATTTTTAAGGATGGGCTGCAGAGGATCAGAGAAGATGGACATCTCCAGAGGACGAGCTGTGGATGTGAATAGTCATCATGGTGTCTGGACAAGATGAAGAAAAGAAAGACGACCCCGATCAGAGACAAGGTCATCTATAAAGTGCCCAGATGTAAATGATTCAACTGTAGGGAAGGAATCTGGGCACTAGAGGGCTTTTGGTGTTTTTCCTAGGCTTGTATGTGCTGCCAGCAATATGGTGTTGCACAGGTCTGCACAAGGTCCAGTCACAAAAATGACCAAAGATTTAGAAGAAACAGACGGCACTCACATTAGAAGATTGTTCTTTTAATCCAAGTGCTCCGTTAGGAGGTGCGGGTTACAAACATTATGTGGCAGGGGAGGAACACGGGGGCAGGCACGTTTCGCCTGGTTAGGCATCCACGGGTCCAATCAGATGTAAATGATTATTTGTGATAATGACATTCTCATCAGTGCTGTAGTTCCTGTATGATCTGATGGTGACTGGTAACAACAACTCCCAGTACCTCCTTACCATTGTTAAGGATGTATTAGGAGTTGTAAGCTCATGCAGTACAAATGTATATAGGTCTGACCTGACATTACAATTGTTCTACCATGCACTGATGTTAGTTCTGATGAGGATTGTGATGCTGTGTTTCTATAGTGATGGGGGTTATATGGATGTATTCCTGTACTGATAGGAGTTTTGGTTATGTGTTTCTGCACCTCTGGTGGTTCTGATGACGAATTTTGTTACCAATGAGGGTTGTGATTTCTGCACTGATGAGGGTTCTAGTTATGTTTCTGTACTTCTGGTGAGTCTGGTGATGTATTCTGCACTGATGGGTTGATAGTGTTCTGTACTGATAGGGTTATAGTGCATTTTGTACCTCGGTGGTCTTGTGATGTATTTATGTACTGAAGAGGTTTGTGGCTGTGTTTGTATGATTGGTTTATGATGTGTTAATTTACGTCTGGGGTGATGTAGTTTTGAGCAGGGAAACAGAAGATGACCTTGATCGCTGTGATTGGCTTAAATAGCCAATCGCGATCATTGGCTGGAATAGGTCACCCTCCCTCCAGCCCTGATTTGAGGGTTGGTCTTTGTGACTCATCACTCCAATCAGAGTGCAGTGACCTGGCTGTGGCCAACTCCCAACAGCTTTATCCATTCTAAGGAAGCTGAGGGGAGTAGTCTGTGCCGCCAGTCCTGACGATGCTCCAGTCCCCGCTGGTCCTCCAGTGTCAGTGCCCGCCGGTCTGCCTGCTGCCCTGCCTGTTTGTACTCTCTCCCTGTCATTTCTCTCCGTCACCTCTCTCCCTGTCACCTCTCTGCCTTCATCTGTCCCTGTGACCTCTCTGCCTGTCATCTGTCCCTGTCACCTCTACCTGAACGACCATAGCTTGTCACCCCCCCTAGTTTTGATCCTGGGTACGCCCATGATACTGTGCCCGGGAGTGACAGGTTCCCAACGACCGCCGTATCGTTGCTGCGTTGTTGGTGACATCTGACTGACATCTCACCAGCGACCACGTAGCGACCACCAGTGATCCCTACCAGGTAGTATCGTTGTCTGGATCGATGGAGCGTCGCTAAGTGTGATGGTACCCTAACTTGGCACGCATGAGCTGAGTTAGTAGCAGGGCGCTGGCTGTCACTCACAGTGATGTCAGCTGTGATGTGTGTCTACAGGGCGGGGGATAAGCTCCTGCCCCGGAGACGGGACAGAATGTCACAGGAAGCAGCAAAATCACGGCTGGAGTGGTCATGTGACCACTCTGAGCCAGGTGGTGACAGGAGAGAAGGGCTTACAGCAGATCAGGCAGGTAGTCACTATCTACCTACTTGTATCTGTGTAGCCCAATAATGCAAAGATAGATTTAAGCTGGATAACCCCTTTAAGCACTTGCCCCATAACTATTAGTAATAGAATTTTCGTATTGACCAAACGTTTTACTTCTGCAACCACTATAATTGGACACTTGCCCATAGCATTGAAATAAAATTACCAACATTCTTCTGATTGGTGGGTGTCAACCCACTGGATGTAATTGATGTGTCATATATGTTAGAAGTGTATTAACTTATTATAAACTAACCATTCAGCTTTGGTTGAGTGCCCAGTAATCTCCCACTTATCTGCAGTGGTCACAGCTGAAGTTAATTTATGGCTTTCCCTCCTGAGGGTACTCCTAACAGATTGAATCACTTTGCCCACTGAACTGTGCATCTGCTTAAGTAGAATGTTGCTGGGAATGTCAACCAAAGATGAAATGTACATTTTTAAAGTGGATTATTTTAAGTAATCTAACTAAAAACATCAAGATAGAAGGTAGTGCCCTTAAAGGTAACTTTACACGCCGCAATCTCGGCAGGGAGTCTTAAAGGCGATACGTCGCCCCCAAACAATCGCCGTGAAATTGCCTCACAGTTGCGGCGTGTGTTTGGGGAATTTGGCGGCAATAAATCGCCTCTCGCCTGATTCCTGACCACTAGCTCTGAAATCGGCCTCAATCATGAAGACGATATTTCCGTATTGTGGCGTGTGAACGGGCGATAGTGATGGAATCAGCGTCGCCTATGATTTCCCGTAGGCGTGCCACAGCGTGCATTAGTCCGACCCCGTGTGAACTGACTGGTGTGGGCTACTGTGTTCCCATTGGCTGTCAATTGACACCGTGCCATATTTGAAGAGCTATCTCTCCAGCACCACACAATGGCAATAGCGTCATGTATTAGCCAGCCTTCCAGAGCAGGCTGACCAATCGGAACGCTGTTACATTGTCCAATGGGCGCTGAACATGTACGCCCACTTTACTTTTGGGATTGCAGCGTGTGAAACGGTGAGGGAATTCCACCAGATTGGTTCCGCTGTGGGTGAGGCGATTTCCGCGGGTGACAAATCGCCTTTATTTCAGGGCAAGATTGCGGTGTGTAATTCCGCCATCAGCGATCTGAGGCGACCATGAAAAACATGCACGCGCACGTTAGATAGCCTCATATCGCCAACCGAGATTGCGGCGTGTAAAGGTACCTTCAAGATGATCTATCATTTGCTATAAAAAAAATTGCGTTAAATACTTTGTAAAATTTCCCATGCTCCCCTAATTATGCAACCTTTTTTTTTTTCCTTTTTCTCTGTAATTGGTTCACAATATATGAAATCTCTGCTTGTAGTGTAACTGGGTGTTTCTTCAGAGTCTTCTCTGGGACAATTTCACCCCTCCCTCAAAGACATTGCCAATCAGAGCTGGGTAGCATCTAAGGGCCGCTTCACACTGTGGTCAGGTCCGGTCCGGGGCTGTCTGGGATGAACCTGACAGCCCGGACTGGATCAGCATAAGAACTGGAGGGCTAATTTGCCCTCCGGTCCGGTGTGCAGCCGCATGCAGCTGCCGCTGCAGCTGATAGGTCAGGACCGCAGCTAGCTCGCAGCTAGCGGCAGCTGCGTGCGGCTGCACACCGGACTGAAGGGCAAATTAGCCCTCCAGTTCTGTGTGCTGATTCAGTCTGGAGCTGTCAGGTTCATCTCTGACAGCCCCGGACCGGACCTGACCGCAGTGTGAAGCCGCCCTTAGACTATTACAGTCCTGTTGACAGGCTATGATTGACAGTGTCAGGTATAGAGGAGTGGAAGTTCATGCACTACAAGCAGAGATTTTACATAATGTGCTTCAAAAGCAAAACATTTGCATTTCCCTGCAATGGAGTGCAAAATGAAAAAAGCTGCAGTATCAGGCGAGCTCAGAAATATTTACAAGATATTTAACTGATTTTATTTAGCAGGTGACAGGTCCTAGAAAACAAGACTGGTTGTCAGAAGGAAAAGAATAAGGCTGGCTTCACACCACGGTTTTGTGCATCAGGTTCTGTTCGGTTTGAACCGAAACAAGGAGAGAAGGGAGCGCACATAGGGTCTTATCTATGATAATTATTCAATGCCCCTCGATTAGTGTGACTCACCTTTTTGGGTTGTGTGAGTCACAACAACCTGCAAGGGTCTTGTTTTCCTGGTCACTGCAGACACTGGTGAGGGAGAAATTTTCTACACAAACTGTTTGAACCGGACAGAACCTGATCTGGTTTTGCCTCCCTTGTAATCCCTATGGTGCTGGGGATTGGTCCTATTTGGCAGTCAGGTTTTGTGTTTTCTGTGCTTGATCCGGTTTTGTCAGGCTTTTCACTGTGCACAAAATAGGAGCCTGCAGCATTTTTTGTCTCTGGTGCAAAAATCAGACGAAACCGGACAGAACCGGTTCCGGCACACTCCAGTTCCCATATTATTATTATTAGAAAGGTAATGAAAACCGGTTTCAGATTGGAGCGGCGCTTCCATACTCGTCCAGGGTTTTCTTTTTAAAAAATGTTTCTTTTATTTCATTCGGATTGTAAAAATTATAAGTTTTTAAAAAAAAAAAAGATACAGTATACTATAGTACTATAGTACAAGGCATTTCAACCTAGATACAAGTCTTCCTCAGGTACATTTAGTAATAACATAAAAGGTATCTTAAAAATGTATATATTTGGTATTCTTATAAAATCCTCCTTTCAACTGAGTTTGAGAGATTGGGAAGTTAGTCACCGCCCCTAATTAGTGATTACAATAATTGATCTACAATTAGTAAGAGGTGTCTCCGGTCCGCTCCCAGGCTCTAAGTATTCATGAGCCTAGTAAGCGGCACCAGGGAAGAGGAGCGGATTGTTCCAAAAGTGGACAGTATGGCCTTATTTCTTTGTTTAGTTGTAAAACCAGTAATTATCTATGTAGTCTAATACACAGAGGTGTAAAGAGACTTTATTCCTCTCTGTCCGGCAGTCCTTCATATGTCTGCAATCCACCCCCAGGCTCTAAGTATTCATGAGCCTAGTAAGCGGCAGCGGGGACAAATGGAGCAGGCTGCTCCCAAAAATGATGTGGAGAGACCTTATTTCTCTCAGTATAGCAATCTCCCGTATGTCTCCGGTCCGCCCAAAGGCTCTATGAGAATTCATGAGCCCAGTAAGCGGCATCGGGGACAAGAGGAGCCATTGTTCCAAAAGAAAAATCCAAAGAAAAACTAGTCTGAAAAATATAACACATGCAAATATCACAAAATTAGAAGAACAAGCCTTGAATACCTTGAAATCGAATAAAACAATAGTTATCAGAGAGGCTGATAAGGGGGAAGGAATAATAATACAGGACAGAGATGACTATCTCCAAAAAGGTGATAGAATTCTATCTGATGAAAAATATTATGGAAAATTAAACTCAGACCCCTCCCCACTAATCTCTAAAGAATACCATCAGTTAATATCCACTGCCTACAATAAAGGACTATTGAATAAAGATGAAAAGCAATTTTTGATAAATGAGGAATATACAATGGCATTTTACTACCATTTACCAAAAATCCATAAAACATAAAATATCCCCCAGGGCGACTGATTATAGCAGGTATCAACTCCCTAACGAGTTACCTGTCACACTATATAGACCTGCATCTACAGCATTTAGTTAAAAATATACCCTCCTATCTCCGCGACTCTACACAATTAATAGATGAGCTACAAACCATAAACTGGCAAGACGATTATTGGTTTCTTATCCTAGACGTTACTGCACTCTATTCAAATATAGATCATAGGTTGGGAATAGAGTCAGTTCAATATTATCTTGAGACACAATCACAGATGCCATCTGACCAAATTCAGTTCCCCCTGATAGACCTGGAATTCATCTTGAAAAGGAACGTATTTGAGTTCCAAGGCCAACTCTATATACAGAGGCTCGGAACCGCGATGGGGACTCGGGTCGCCCCAAGTTTCGCTAACTTGTTTATGGGGCAATTTGAGTCCCTGTCGCCTCTAGCTAACCCTATATATGCAGATAGGATTGTGTCATATCGCAGATATATAGACGACCTACTTATCATTTGGAAAGGGAGTCGGGAACTAGCCGCACAAATGATAGAAGAACTAAACCTCAACAAATGGGGAATACAGTTTACATGGAATATTAATAAGCAAACAGTCTTTCTAGACCTAGAGGTAACATCTAACAACAATACTATCAAAACAAAAACCCATTTTAAAACAATAGATTCCAATGGATATCTAGACTACAAAAGTGCCCATTATTATAAGTGGAAAAGAAATATTCCATATAGTCAGTTTTTCCGGATCAGAAAAAATAATTCACAACTGGAAGATTATAATAATCAAGCAAAAATCCTTACCAACCGATTCCTGACTAAAAAATACTAGAAAACTGGTCAAATCCGCATATGAAATTAGTATAAATAAAATCTCAAAAAGATTGCTTGATCTCCATGAAAGAAAAAAATAACAGAAAAAATAAGGCCATCTCATACTGAAAACAACACCAATTTTTTAAAAAAAACTTCGACAGATATCTCAGACAAGAAAAAGAATAATAGATGGAAATTAATTTTATAACCACTTATAATATGGAAAACAAGAATATTAGATCAATTCTTGATAAACATTGGCCCATTCTTTTACAAGACCCCCTCCTGAGAACATTAATCCCTGAGAAACCTGGAATCACATTTAGAAGAGGGCTCACTATACGCAATATAGTAGCCCCTAGCCGACTACAAAAAATTTCACTGCTGAAAATGTGAAAAAACTTGCAGCACCATCAGTAATGGGAGTTTTTAGATGTGGAAAAAGAAATTGCCATTGCTGCAAAATCATCACAAATGGAAACAAGGAAATCATTTCTAATAGCACTGGTGAAAGATTCCTGATTAAACAACATCTGACTTGCCAGTCAGACCATGTGATATATGTAATCACATGTACATGTGGTTTACAATATGTAGGAAGAACCACTCGAAAAGTTCAAACCAGGACTGAGTGGACTTCGTTATAACACCAAAATACAACTTCAGACACATAGCTTATCACGTCCTGACTCCTATCACTGACCACCTCCTTTGGACTCTCCCAATGGTCCTCCTCAGCCACTCGCAAAGATGGCCACACGCTTGACTTTATCTTCTCCCGCCTCTGTTCCCTCGCCGACCTCTCAAACTCACCCCTCTTCCTATCTGACCACAACCTGTTGACCTTCTCCTCCCTCTTTCCCCCTATCTCACCCCCACCCCTCCGGAAATTCAGTCACCCGCACCGAAACCTTAAACTTATCAATTTCAACTCACTCTCTCACTCCCTCCTCCCTCTCACAAACCTCGCCTCCTCATCTGACGTTAACATTGCTACCACCCTCTACAACTCCACACTAACTGCGGCTCTCGACCAGGCCGCCCCCCTCACACATACCAAAACCCGTACACACAGACAACCCTGGCTCACCTCTCTCACAAAAGAACTATGTCGAGCGTCCAGGGTAGCTGAATGGAGATGGAAGAAATCCCACTCCACGGCCCACCTCACCACGTACAAACAATCCCTCTCCAACTTCAAGGACGCACTCACCACCGCAAAGCAAACCTATTTCTCTTCTTTAATCAACACACTGTCCCGAAACCCCAAGCAACTATTCAAATCCTTCAACTCCCTATTCCACCCCCGGCACCTCCTCCTTTCCCCCTCATCTCCGCCGATGATTTTCCGACCTTCTTCAAACAAAAGATTGATAAAATTAGAGAAAGATTTGGCCCAACGTCCCCCCGACCTACCCCCATTACCGCCCAACCCTCTTTGACCAAAGGAAGCTACTCCAATGTGACTGAAGCCCAGCTCTCCACCCTCCTGTCACGATCTCACCTCTCCACCTGCGCCCTCGACCCACTCCCCTCCCACCTCATCCCAAACCTCACCGCAGTCCTCATCCCTGCCCTAACCCACCTCTTACAACCTATCACTCACTACTGGCGTCTTTCCCTCATCCTTCAAACACGCCTTGATCTCACCCATCCTCAAAAAACCCTCCCTCGACCCATCATCTGTCGCTAACTACCGCCCCATATCTCTTCTCCCTTTCGCATCCAAACTACTTGAAAAACACGTCCATTCTGAACTGTCCTCCTACCTATCCTCCGTGCTCCCTCTTCGACCACCTACAATCGGTTTCTGACCTCACCACTCCACTGAAACAGCCCTAACTAAAGTCACCAACGACCTACTGACCGCGAAGAGTAAACAACACTACTCCATTCCCTCCTCCCTGACCAATCTGCCTCCTTCGACATGGTCGACCACTCCCTCCTACTTCATATCCTAGAATCCCTTGGCATCACCGATCTCGCCCTCTCCTGGATCTCCTCATACCTCACGGACCGCACCTTCAGCGTCACCCACTCCTACCCTCTTCCTCATCCTACACCCTTACTGTCGGCGTCCCTCAGGGATCGGTTCTGGGACCGCTACTCTTCTCTATCTACACCCTCGGCCTATGTCAACTCATTGAGTCCCATGGCCTCCAGTACCATCTCTACGCCGACGACACCCAGATCTACCTCTCCGGGCCTGATATCACCTCCCTTCTGTCTAAAATCCCCCAATGCCTGTCCACCATCTCATCTTTCTTCTCTACTCGCTTCCTCAAGCTGAACATGGACAAAACAGAGTTCATCGTCTTCCCCCCCAGCTGCCCTCCCCTCTACCAGACCTGTCAATCCTAGCAACAACTGCTGCCTCTCCCCAGTCCCCCACGCCAAGTGCTTCAGGGTCACTTTGACTCCTCCCTCTCCTTCAAGCCCCACATCCAAGCCCTCGCCACCTCCTGCCGACTCCAGCTCAAGAACATTTCCGCTCACTTCCTTAATCATGACACTGCCAAAAACTCATCCATGCCCTCATCACCTCCCGCTTCGACTACTGCAACCTACTGCTCACCGGTCTACCTGCTTCCTCCCTTGCACCCCTCCGCTCTATCCTAAACTCAGCTGCCTGTCTAATCCACCTGCCTCCTCGCTATTCCCCTGTCTCCCCCTCTGCCAGGCCCTTCACTGGCTCCCCATACCCCAAAGATCTCGATTTAAAATCCTAACCCTGACTTACAAAGTCATCCACAACCTGTCCCCCTTACATCTCCAACATGGTCTCCCGATACCTACCCGCACGCAACCTGCGCTCCTCACAAGAACTCCTCCTCTCCTCCCCCTTTATCTCATCCTCCCACAACCGCATACAAGACTTCTCCCGCGCCTCCGCCATACTCTGGAACTCTCTCCCCCAGCACTCAGACACTCGCCTGCCCTTAATGGCCACTTTACATGTGGCAACAGGTAAATAGAAAATGGCAGGTGTCGGAGACAATTGTACCTTTTACCTTCAAAACACCTTGAAGTTGCTGCGTGTAAATCAGGTATCTGCAAGGTGTTTTGAAGGTAAAAGGTACAATTGTCTCCGACACCTGCCGTTTTCTTGCTACCTGTTGCCGGTGTAAAGTGGCCATAAGAGTTTCAAAAAGAACCTGAAAACTCATCTATTCCAACAAGCCTACAACCTATGACGAGACCAGCGCTGCACCACCAAACGCTTGGCGCTTCCCCTCCTACTGTCTCCTCTCCCACCCCTGTAGACTGTGAGCCCTCGTGGACAGGGTCCTCTCCCGTCGTGTATCAACAAGCCTTGATTGTTCGTACGTACTGTACCTGTCCTTGTTACCCCCACTTCTTATGTAAAGCGCCATGGAACCAATGGCGCTATATAAATAAATAATAATAATCTATTACACCACAATGGAGGAAGATTTGACGTCAAAATCACTCCAGTGGAATAGTACCAAAAACTACTATCAATAGGATACAAACCTTAAACCGAAAAGAATCCTTCTGGATGTTCCAGTTGTGTACCCTACACCCAGACAAATTAAACGATAAAATTGAATATTTTTAGACATTTCTGACAACTCAAAAAATGATTTGTTAGTCATTGAATGATTTATACCTCTAAAGTACCAGAGTTTAATTATTTTATTATATTTCTAGTATCGGAGTTAATGATTTTATTTTCCTACCTAAAAAGAAATACGGAAAGCACATGAAACCATACTGTCCACTTTTGTAACAATCCACTCCTCTTGTCCCCGATGCCGCTTACTATGCCCATGAATTCTCATAGAGCCTTTGAGCGAACCGGAGACAACGGGAGATTGCTATACTGAGAGAAATAAGGTCTCTCCACATCATTTTTGGGAGCAGCCTGCTCCATTTGTCCCAATTGCCGCTTACAAGGCTCATGAATACTCATAGAGCCTGGGGCGGATTGCAGACATATGAAGGACTGCTGGACAGAGAGGAATAAAGTCTCTTTACACCTCAGTGTATAGACTACATAGATAATTACTGGTTTTACAACTAAACAAAGAAATAAGACCATACTGTCCACTTTTGGAACAATCTGCTCCTCTTGTCCCCGATGCCGCTTACTAGGCTCATGAATTCTCATAGAGCCTTTGGGCGGACCGAAGACATACGCGAGATTGCTATACTGAGAGAAATAAGGTCTCTCCACATCATTTTTGGGAGCAGCATGCTCCACTTGTCCCCGTTTCCGCTTACTAGGCTCATGAATACTCATAGAGCTTGGGGGCGGACCGGAGACACCTCTTACTAATTGTAGATCAATTTTGTAATCACTAATTAGGGGCGGTGAATAACTTCCCAATCTCTCAAACTCAGTTGAAAGGAGGATTTTTTAAGAATAACACATATATACATTTTTAAGATACCTTTTATGTTATTACTAAATGTACCTGAGGAAGACTTGTATCTAGGTCGAAACGCGTTGTACTATACTGTATTGTTTTTTTAAAAAAAACGTAAAATTTTTACAATCCGAATGAAATAAAAAAAACATTTTTTAAAAAGAAAACCCTGGACGAGCATGGAACCACCGCTCCAGTCTGAAACCGGTTTTCATTACCTTTCTATTGACTGATCACAGACACACCCTGAGTCTCTGGAATTTCCGGAGGAGTGAGCAGCAACCCTGCAGTCCAGCAATCTACTAAGAAATACGATATACATCTTTTAAAAAGGTGAGCAATATTTTAATCACAGTAACTGTTTATTGAAAAAGACTATTAGGCGGCCGTCACACATGTCGACATCGTGAGCGATATTGTAAGCGATCACGTGCACGCGCGATCGCTTACAATATCGCTCACATCGCTGGTGAGATGTCACACAGACAGACTCACCAGCGATGTGGAGCAGCGAGATCGCTGGTAACTATGGTACACATCGGGTTACTAGGCGCCGCGCGGCGCTTAGTAACCCGACGTGTACCATAGTTACCATCTCCCAGCATAGGCTGTGCCGCTGGGAGATCGTTCATCGTGGTGTCATACACCACGATGAAGCAGATTGTTTAATCGTTCATCGCAAGATGTGAGGTCCGGAGCTCAGATCTCGATCTTGCAATTTGATCATGTATCGCTCGTCGTATCTTGCCGTCACACGCACAGACAAGCGATGTTTAATCTGGCGCGTTCAAGCGATATCTTTCAAGATATCGTAGCGTGTGACGGCTGCTTTACACTTAGATCTGCGCCGGATCTATTCCATTTGTCTCTCCCCCTCTAGCTCTTATCCGGAGCAGAATTCTAAGAATATTATTATTATTACTATTATTATTTATTTATATAGTACAATTAGATTACATGGCGCTTTACATAAGGAAAGGGTAGACAAGGACAATTACAAGATATAGGGACAGTCATGTCATACAGGTACAGGAGGGGAGAGGACCCTGTCCGCGAGGGCTCACAGTCTACAAGGGACTGGTGGGGATACAGTAGGAGGGGGTAGTGGCAAACGTGAGACGGTGTGGTGGACTGGGTCTCATTGCAGCTTAAAGGCTTGCTGGAAGAGGTGGGTCTTCAGGTTTCTTTTGAAGGTTCCCAGAGTAGGCGAGTGCCTGATGTGATGGGGGAGGGAGTTCCAGAGTATAGTGGATGTGACTCACCGTTGCCGGATGCTCACGTCTCAGGCGATGCAGCACTTGTCACGGTTCCACGCCTGAGGCTGTGGGGAGCCCGGTGGTCAGATCAAAGGGGATTAAAGGATGGGGATGTTTCTTGATTGTCGTGACGCCACCTGTGGGAATCCAGTGAATGCACCGGCTCTGCTTAGGCCTCCGGGGGATGTGCGGCAACTTGATGGGATGCTCCCCACAGGATGAGCAGGAGTCCCCGGGGCCAGGAGTTGCACTAGATGGGATATGGCAGCTCAGGTAGTTACTGGACAGAGCTAATAACAGTTCTGAAGAAAAAGCACGGACACCAGATACCTCTGTAACGGGTCTTTACTGTAACAGTTGGTGTGGTACACAGTTTACAGTCTTTAGGTAACGGACCGGGTGGTCCCAGCGGTGACTGGTCTTATTCCAGAGCTCCACGGTGTCCCTCCTTTATCTAACCGTCCTAGTCTGGTTGCCGTTGTCGCCTTAGTGTGCCAGTTCGAGGTACGGGGAAGAATTCTTTAGGATTCCCTACCGGAGCGACCCCCGGCTGTACAGGGGCCTGTTTCCCTGTGGTGGGTATCTCGCTGGCAAGACGGCTAGGTTGCGGCTGTAGTGAGGTGCTCCTAAGAAGCTGTTCCTTCACTCCGGTTTCTGCAGAACAGTGGTAGACATCTGTTTGCCTTGGACTCGGCGTCTGGTGGGTTGGGCACGGGTACGTTTTAACCCGCTTGGTAGTTGCCCGTGTTCCGGTCTGGGTCACCGCTTGATGGTGCCCTGCCGGTAAGGTTTCGGTACCAGGGCTGCACGGCACTGTGCAGGTCCCTGTTCCTTCTTTCCTTCTCCTCCGACCACTTCTCCTACGTTTCTAACTTCTCCCACACACACTACTCCTACACTCCTCCCTCCAGGACCTGATTGGCCCTCTGCCTCTAGTGTGTTGTGTGGTGTATGGAGCTCTAGGTTTAACCATGTCATCACTGAGACGGAAGATATTACATCTTCAGTCAGGGATGCAATACCTTCCTGTGACGCACTCGTTGCGGGGCGCCACAGATGCACAGGGGAAATCTTGTATGTAGTTGTGAGAGGAGGAAATAAGAGGGGAATAGAGAAGGAGCTCTTGGGAGGAACGTAGGTTGTGTGAGGGTAGGTATCAGGAGACCATGTCAGAGATGTATGGAGGGGACAGGTTGTGGTGGATGGCTTTGGTATGTCATGGTATATAATGGGAATCTATGGTGCCGGATCCGGTAAAAAAAACGGTTGTTTCCCGGATCCGATTTTATGCCTAAAGAAGGCTCAGAAATCCTGCCATCCAAACTTCAGCACCATGGACAGCAGTATTTCAAGCAGCAGAAAACGAATCCTGTTTGGCCACACTTTGTGCATAAACTGTCCTGTCAGGTTCCGTCCAGTGGATCCTGCAAAAAACAGGATCCACCCTGACAGACAAAAACCGTGGTGTGAAGCGAGCCTAAAGGCCGCTTTACACGTCGCGATATCGCAACACAATTACGATAAAAAGTCACGTGGTAGGGGCGTTGCAGTTGATATCGTTCGTGCGTTGTGTCATGTAAATGGGCAACGGAACTCAAAAACTATGCAACTTCGATATTGTTTTTGAATTGTGCATGCTCTTCAACCGTGCAATATTGGCTTGACGATCTGGCAGGATTGTGCTGTGTGACAGCGCAACTACGATTTGGAGTGCAAGTTCCCCTATTCACTCCACTGTTAATTGGTCGTTCCCTGAGTTGCTCAGACACAGTGTGCAAGAGGGGCGTACGACATCGTAGTTGCGTTGCCTGCCAATATCTCCCTGTGTAACATCTCCTATGCGATTTTGGACAAGTGCCAAAAACATGCGCGCTCCCGTGAAGTTGTATGCAATATCGTAATGATATTGCGACATGTAAAGCGGCCTTAAGAACTAAAAGATCAAAAACTGTTGCATTGTCTTGATTTAAAGTGACTTCTGGATAATAAGTTCTACAGAAATGTAAAAATGTTTTTCTTTTTCAAACACGTGTATCATGGTTCTAGTGGATGTGAAAGGTAACATGATGAGTCAAGGAGTTGTACAGTGTTCTTACAAGACCATCGTGGCTTTCTTTTAATGCAACATGGATGGAATTTTTATTTTTCTTTAATCAGGAACTGTGGTTCTTAATGAGCCCATAAAGGACCCAACCTCTTAGCAAAAGATGGGCCCAAATGTCTGGGGGAAGCAAGTAGGGAGAACAGAGGGCTCAGCCCCTTAAAATGGACTCTGTCATTTTTCAGAATGATACTTATAGCGTCATTGAATAGTGCTCGGGCAGACCTTTCAGAAGATGTAAAAATCATTACTCTACCCTTTGTAGTTCTCTTGCTATAAGCCCCTACACACCCAGCAGGCAGCTATCTTCAGCAGTAAAAGTAATTAACTGGACTAGTGAATAGTCACAGTATGTAAAGGTTTTATTTAAATAGCCACACCTATCCAAGCTGGTGTTCTGTTCCTCCATTCTGTGCTGAAGTTACACTGAATCTCAGACTTCTGCAGGCTCCTTCTCAGTGGGAGAGATAGGAGGGAGGTGTTTCTTGTAGGTAAGAATTTTCTATGTGCTTATATGATCTTTGGTTTTCCTACATACGTTTGCTGAGCAAATGCACAAATGTTCTTAAGCACATACATATCTCTAGTACACACTACACATATGCCTCAGATACACGCAATGAAGATGTCAGATGTGCAGCTGCGAAGAGCACACACCTCCTCCCCCCCTCTTCTTTGCTCTGGACTGTGCCTGCTGCAGAGTATCCCTACAAACTCTTTTTTTTGAGAAGACACCCACAAACCCTTTTTTTAAGAGGGCCCTCATGACTCCTTTTTTAAGAGTAATCCAATAGAGTTTGGTAAAGCATGACCACACAGGGCCTTTTTTAAGAGGACTCCCTCAAACTCATTTTTAAGACTACCACCACAGACCCCTTCTTTAAGAGTACATCCACAGAGTCTGGTGCAGAGTCTGTTTTAAGATTATGCAGAGAGAATAGAATGAATACCTAACACTGTCCCCAAATTGAGCAGTGTCCTATTTCTGCACTAGTCCGATTAAAATGGCGCACTACCCATGATCCAGAAGTCATACAGGCCGGGTCATGCAGTGAACCAGCCAATCGCATCCATGCCAGTACTCAGCATGGCTGTGATGGGCAGTGGAAGTGCTCACAGCTGAAAAGCTTGTTGATTAACTGTGCTGCAGCCTTTCAACATCTTTACTTAGCATCAAACTTGTACGTGGAAGTCCGGAAGAAGTCCATGTTTGGGTTTGAGCACCGGACACTAAGTGTTCGGTACAAACCCTGAACTTTACAGTTTGGGTTTGCTCATTATTACTTATGGGTACAAAACTGTCCTATGAGACTCAGTCTTGTCAACATTTTTAAAATTGTTCTCCTCTTCAGTAATATATTGATTAAAATCTTACTTTTCTTTATTTCTATCCCCCATTTCCTCAAGATGCCTGGACCATCAGTGGAATAAGCCCTGTACTTTGTGTAACCCCTATCCCGTTGTAGATTGTAAGTTCTTTTGAGCAGGGTCACCTTTATTTTTTGTTTTATTTATTGTATTGTATTTTTACATTGATTATATGGTTATTGCATTTTATCCAATTATTGTGCTGTTCTCTCTCTACTGGAATTACTTACGGTATTGTATATTTTTCGTTTACGAACCATTGTATTGTAAAGCGCTGCGGAATATGTTGGCGCTATACAAATAAAGATTTATTATTATTATTATTATTTTTTTTATTATTATTAAAGGGGGTGTACTCATTTAAGTTAAGCACTGTATTATACACAACATTGAACACCAGTACTGTGTATGTGTATCATACAGCATAACATAGACTTTCCTAACCTTTGAATTACTTACAGCTGTGAATGGAAAGGAGAATATCACGTGCAAAATAAATGAACCCGCGTACAAGTGCAGGCAAAGAGCCTTGTTTACTTTCAGCTTCATTATTCCAGAACCAAACTGTGAAAAGAATGCTTTTGTATGACTGCATTCTACAACCATCTGCCATTTTCCTATAAATTCAACATTGCCCCACAGGTTTTGTAAATATAAGCCGACATCACTGGGATGTTATGAAAGTTAGACTCTCGCTGGTTTTACGTGCATACCGTAGTTGTCGTGACCATGGGTAGTTACCAGTGTCTAGGAAAGTAGCAAAAATCAACAAAGACAGATTGTTTATTCAAATAAAGATTTGGGCAGTAGGATTTTACATAGAAACCAATTTTCCTAAAAATGTCCTTATGTCATGTTAACCTGCCAGATCTATGTTAGGGCCACGTCACACACATAGATATTTGTGCAGATATTGTTCGCAGATCTCTGGTTGCAGTGAAATCATGGACACATTATTCCATTTTGTGGCTGTGTACAAATGTAACAATGTGTCCATGATTTCACTGCAACCAGAGATCTGTGAACAATATCTGCACAGATATCTGTGTGTGTGACGTGGCCCTTAGGGTACCTTTACACGCGGCTACATTTCTAGGGTGGCTACAGGTAACTTACTGGTTGCAGTGAAATCATGGAGACATTGTTACATTTGTACACAGCCACAAAATGGAACAATGTGTCCATGATTTCACTGCAACAGTAAGTTACCTGTAGCCACCCTAGAAATGTAGCGCGGTGTAAAGGTACCCTTAAGGTACCTTTACACTCCGCTACAAGAGGATGGATACAACCCGCTACAGGCTACGATTGTAGCTTGCGTCGTCAATATAGCCCGTAGTAGCGGCGTGTGAAGACAGTAGGAGGCAACCGGCAACAGATACATCTGTTTCCGAGCACTGCTCTGAAACAGGTGGCTACAAAGCCGATTGCAGCGAGCTGTATCGGCGTGTAAAGAAGGAACAGAAGGGTTGTTTCTACACCATGCTATGTAGCTGGGGCGTGACCCAGGCTCCGGGTTAACGCGCCCCCTTCAGCGATCATTGGAGGAAGCTCCTGCATGACGATTGGTAGTCACTGCATAGGGAGGCATATTTAAGGAGCTGACCAGTCACACTACACAATTGCTCGAGCGTCATGTATTAATCAGCCTCCTGCGATACCTGCCCAATCATCATGTTATTGCTTTGTCCTATCAGCGTACGGACGTCTCGTACTCCACAATTGTGGCACGCCTATGTGCTGTCCCTGCTGCACCAGGTCCGCCCATATTAGCTTGTTGTAGCGGTGTGTAAATGAGGTAAGGTAAGCTACAGATGGCTACTTGAGACACCCGGCGATGTATCTAGCTGTAGATGTAACGTAGCGTAGCGCACCTTGTGGCGGCGTGTAAAGGTGGTGCGTTTCCCGTTTGTAACCGTTTGGCCGTGCTCGTGCACGTGAAGTAGCGGGTTGTATCCATCCTCTTGTAGCGGCGTGTAAAGGTACCTTTAGGGAGACGTAGGGACTAGACTACACAGTCTTTGGTCTATCATTATGGAGACTCATGGATCTGCATAGTAGCTGTAGACGCAAAATGACTTTAATAAAAACAATGTTCCATATTTATGCAAGCTGCCTAACATTCAGACAAAGGCTAGATAGTTCTAAAATGCTCACAAAAAAGTTTGGCTCATGTTGATAATAAATTTGGTGGATTTTTAGACTGTCAAGTGAACACTTTAGCCATCTAAGGGCCGCTTTACACACACCAACTTCTGTGTCCAACTTCTGAACAGATCTCTGGTTGCAGTGAAATCATGGACACATTGCTCCATTTTGTGGCTGTGTACAAATGGAGCAATGTGTCCATGATTTCACTGCAACCAGAGATCTGTTCAGAAGTTGGACACAGAAGTTGGTGTGTGTAAAGCGGCCCTAATAGTTGGTTTACTTTGTGGCATTAACTTTTGCCAAAGTTTAGCACAACTTTGGTGAACAACATCACAACATTGGCCTCAATTTCTTTCCAAGTAATATACATATACTTTTAGCTCAACTACTAAAGCAATGAAAAAGTCAAATGTAAAAGAAAAATGGTAGAAATTTCAAATGTCAAACGTTCCATAAAAAACAAACCCTAATATAGCTCATTTGGCAAGAAAATAAAAAAGGTAAAACTCTCCCACACAAAAAAAGATCTAAAAATAACTAAATTGCTTGTTTTGTCCATTTTGTGTCTGAAAAAAATCTAAATAAAAAGCAATAAAAATAGTAGTATTATTATTATTATTTTTTTTTTTTTTCAAGCATATAGTTGGTGATTCATGGCAAATAGAACAAGGAGAAAGGAGATAGATAGCTTGATTCGAGAATGCTGCCGAAGACACAGATTTAGAGACACCATCTTAATTGGAGAGCGATCATCCAGTTAGGACTCTCTGGGCCTAACCCAGAGAGGGACCAAAGGATGGGACGATAGTGTTAAGGCCCCAAGCTTAAGAGGTTATAGGTTACAACAAACTGTTCATCATACAAGTTGGCTTTCCAACTCTCTGTAGGCATTTGCAAAGAAAAGCCTTTCCACTGATGCTATGGCATACCCCCTACACTCCTCCCCTACATTGGAGAAGTGATGTTTCAATGGATGCTTCTGGGAGCGTGAGGCTCAACTCTCGCCTCAGTGGTCAGATCTCTTGTGCCCCCCTTCTCTATGAGAAGAGATGTGGAGCCATAAATACGGAATAGTGACTGTCAGGAACTGCCCTGCATTGTACTGGACCTCGCAGGACTATGAAGATTGGGAACAGCCTAGTGGGAATTAGAATTGTGTCTAATAATGTGCTGTGGAACTGGAACTGTACGTAAGTTATGTATGTTCCATGCTATCTCACATGTGAAGTTGTGAACTGTTGAAACTGCTAAGTAAATCTTCCAAGTAAAGAAGTGTTTAACCCCTTCAAATGTTGACAGCACAATGTAAAGCGGGCCGCAGGGATCACGCTATTCCCTGCCACCATCGGCGACCCTATGATGGGATCACGGGACGTTGATGTGTTGTCATGACAGCATGGGGTCAGATGAGGACCCCTGTTGCTGTCAAGACTCAGTGAATGCTGGCATTCACAGGAGGTGAGTATAGCTGAAGGAAAATCATAGACAGCACTCACTGGTCTTCTTGTCCAGTGCAGACTTTTATTCAATTATGGTGGTTACATCAGTTGCAGGGAGGGGGTGTGGAGTTGGACACACAAGAGGTGATCATTTCTGCAGTGCAGAGATGTGCATCAGCACAGCGAACCACATGAGTCAAAGTACTCCGTTCCATCAATACATGTAATAGAAAAGCAAAAAGGACAGTGCTCCTGTGTGAATTGGCACTTACAGAGGACCCCACAAAGAAGTAAGTTGTTGCACTCACCTCCTCTGGTTGTGGGTTTTGGCCCAACTAAGAGCTACAGACAGTGGATATCTTGTGGTGGACACTTTAGGGACTCTTATGGGGCCGTCACACTTGTCAATGTCGTCAGCGATGTCATCGCTGGCGACATTGAAGGCTGATCGCTGGTGAGCTGTTACACAGGCAGACTCACCAACGATCAGTGCACCAGCGACATCGTGGAAATGATTTAAATATTGTTTCCATGATGTCTTGCTCCACTGCCAGGCTGCGATTAGCGGGAACAGGCTGGTCTCCCAGGTAAACTGCGGGTATCGAGCAGCACGCGCTGCTAGATACCCGATGTATACCTTGGTTACCAGCCTTCTCTGCTCACCGGCTGGTATCCAAGGTACACAGCGGGTAACTAGAGTTCCTAGTTACCCGCTGTGTACCTTGGATACCAGCCGGTGAGCGGAAGTAAGGCTGGTAACCAAGGTATACATCGGGTATCTAGGCAGCGCGTGCTGCCTCGATACCCGCAGTTTACCTTGGAGACCAGCTCCCAGCACTTGCTGAGAGGCGCTGGGAGCTGGCTTATCGCTCATCACCCGGTGTCACACGCAGCGATGCTGCGTGTCCACCAGGCGACCATCGTCAGATTTTAGAACAGGTTCTAAAACCTGACGACCATCAATCAGCGACATATTGCTGGTTGAAACGCCCTGTCACACACGTCAATATCGCTGCAACGTCATGTGCAGCAGCGATATTGCACTCGATATTGATGCGTGTGACATCCCCATTAGGTTTTTTGTTTATTCAAAACACTGAACACTTGCCTAGAACCAGGTTTTTTTATCTTGTATATTTAAACTTTTCCATTGCTGTAGTTTTTAATTCTTTATTGGATATCACTGAGTGGAAAATAGATTTTTTTTTTTAATAGATTCATCAGAAAGTAGAAATTACTTAGATTGGTGTATGCTTAGTAAAATCTTTTGTTAATTTTAGCAACAGATTGTATTAGCCAGTTATTTGTGGTGCCCTCTATACCACATTTTCATGTTTTAGTACCTTATATTATCCCTTTGGTCCCATTGGGATTGCAGTAGGTACTGTCCTTAACTCTGAGCCAGAATCTTATGCATCCGGCATCACAATCCATTCTAGATTGCAACTATTACATTGTCTGGGGATCATTACTAGGGATGAGCGAGTATATTCGTAACTATTGGGTACTCGCCAAATAGAACGGTATTTGGGCTACTTGCTACTATGCGAGTTTTCCTTGTAATTACTCTTTAGGAGTAGCGAGTAGTGCATTCACTTTCACAGTGTATCTATATACACTGCGAAAGTGAAATAAAAGTTAATAAAAGGTGTTAAAAATAAATAAATAACATACTCAACTATCCGACAGCTGTCCCAGGACCCGAAAAGAACACATCTGATCGGCTGCCAGGACCTTAAGTCTGACGGCCAATCAGATGGCCGGTAGTGATCAGGTGGTGTGTGATGTCACACACCACCTGATCGCTACTGGCCATCTGATTGGCCATCAGACTTAAGGTCCTGGCAGGCCATTGAATGTGTTCTTTTTGGGTCCTGGTACAGCCGTCGGATAGGTGAGTATGTTATTTTTTTATTTTTAACACCTTTTATTAACTTTTATTTCACTTTCGCAGTGTATAAAGATACACTGTGAAAGTACTCTCATTTCCCATTGACTTACATTGGTCTCACTACTCGTAACGAATACCTGAGTATTGGGACCTACTCGTTATGAGTATAGTGAGTCCAAATATTTCACTACTTGCTCATCCCTAATCATTGCCAGTCTTACCTGGAGCAGCGCCTTGTGCAGGGAGGATATCATCAATGGTGTCCATGCTTCCTGCCTGCGGCTACGTTCACTAGGTCCAGCAACAAGAACGTGATCCCCTATGCGATGAACTGAGTTGTGCCGCTCAGCACAACCAGAGGAGGTGAGTGTAAGAACTCACATCTTTGTGGGGTCTGCTGTAAGTACCGATTCACACAGGAGCACTCTATTAAACAGATCTTCTAGAAGTGATAGAAAAGCAAAAAACAATGTATACAGTTAGTAATTTTGAAATCAGACAGATCTACTTTACCGTGAGCTGGAAAAATAGCCCCTGGATTCTGATGGGTTTTTAGAGGTGACACCATCACTATTGGAAAACCGCTTAGGAGAGTATGGTTTGCATAAAAATAAGTCACACTAGAAATTACAGACATCTGTACTGCAACAACTGATTGTGCGTATTGCATGTTATTTCATCCTTGCATGGCTCTTCCTTTTACCCCATCATTAGCTGTAAAACCACTTTTGGCCAGGCAGCATAGGACACAAGGTGTGAATGAGCCGCAGTAGTTTTCCTGTGGCTCCCAGTCTATTTTCCAGTGAATTTATTTGCAGAGGGAGACCACAAGTTATGTACGGTAGACAGGACTGTTTTTAATCTGCACATCAGTGATGGATGACCCGTCAGTAACAGTTCATCATCCACTAGGAATCAGACCAAGAGCAGGAACACATCTTGGAAGTACACAATGTTTCCAGTGACGCTTCAAGATCTGTATTTACCAGATTTTACTCAGGATTCTCCAGCCACACTATGATCTAAAATGGATCTTTCCAAACTCAATATGAAGCATAAACCGGAGGGATTTTAGAAAGTGCAGTCAGCACATGCTTTATGAAATGCTGAAAAGGATATCAGCCATTACTAAGCTATTGATCTTTGTGCGCCACAGACAGTTACTTAAAGGGTAACCATTGTTTTATTTTTTAGTTCATAAATCAATAATCCACATAAAAAAAATACTTTGTCATGTATATGAGAGAAATGTGCTTAATTCTCGTTCTAGATTAATCTTTAACCCTCAATTCCGGGTAAAATCTGAATTCAATGAATAGAAATTTTCCCATTACTGAAATAGGAGATAACAGTAGGTGCTTTTAAAATTCAATGGAGAAGGAGAGAGTAGCTAGAGGCAGCACAGACACTCTGCTGCTAGTTTTTGTGAAACGTCAGTTACAGATCTCTATAGACCTCTCTGAGCACCAACTGCCATCTTCTATCTCAGCAAAGGGAAAATCTGAGTTCCCCCTAACAGATTTTAAGTTGGAAAACCTTTGGATCTTCTCCCTTAACAAAAAACAAAACAAAACTGATGAGCCTAATACAAGATTTTGACCTCCCCATTAGGGTTCTAAATCTTCTAAATCATATGAAGACATAAGTGATGTCTCCCTTATGATGTGGTAAAGTCCATTATCCTGGGCCTCTACCAGGTATGGATGTCCCCTATCTTGGGCCCCTTCCAGACATATATGTCCCTCATCCTGGCATATATACCCTCTATCTTGCATCCCTTCCTGTCCCCCCATCCTGGAATCCTTCCTGGTGTATGTGTATCCCATTCTGGGCCCCTTTCAGGTATATAGGTCCCCCATCCTGGTATGTATGTTTTCCATCTTGGTATATATGCCCCCTATCCTGGGCCCCTTCTTGGTATATATGTCCTCTAGTCTGCCTCTAATGCCCATGCTGGTATATATGTTACCTTTCCTGGAATATATATCCCTGATCCTTGGCGTCTTCATCGTATATTTGTCTCCCATTCTTCCTGTAACACATTCTAAAAATATTCTTCTCATCTTCTCCTGCTCTGACAATGCTCAGCATTCTCTTCTTTAGCAGACGCAGTGACTGGGAGCTAATATTGGTGTGCCAGCTTTGGGCGACACATGCCATACGACACTAATGATTGGCAAATTGACATCAGCTGATGGCATCTAATTGGCCAGTGGCATATATTATGGCACATTGACCCGGTTGGTCTCTGTGCTGCAATGTATTTCAGCTGAATGTGCATCTTCCATTTTTTCCGTATAGGCTCCTGCACACAGTGGGGTATGTTGGCTATGGTGTTTCATTTCTCGTTACAGATATGACTAAAATAAGGAGAACTTTTCATCAGGACTTTATATCCCAAACTAATGGCATGTATATACAGCAGCTTTAATGCCTTTCTTGCCTTTCTTATACAAATCTGTTTAGCTGTTTTAGAGAAACCCAAAGTTGTAATTATATGTTAATGAGTTGCAAGTGCAGTGGGGTCAGTCAGAGACAGGAGGCAGGCACTCACTAGCATACAATTTTAACTATGGATTTCTCTAAAACAGCAAAATGGCTTTGTACAAAAAGGTAAGGATTTATGGTACTCAGAATTAAAGAACCTTTGCCTACAGTACATGCCATTAATTTGTGTTATAAAATTCTGATGACAGGTTAGCTTAAAGAGAAAGAATACGAAAAATAGTCAGTTAAAACAAGCAAACAAAAAAAGGATATCTGGCACCCCAGGGTCCGGTTGCCACAATAGCGTTGTCTCCCCCGGGGCACCATGCTGTGCTTGGAAGCAAGGGAAGGTACCCACACCAGGTGAACCATGCACACAACACCTTCCCAATGCCAGGCCAGAAGGGGGGAGCTCTGAAACCCAATCTCAAGGGGAGGTCCCCTCCTATAAATTCTGGTCTGGGGGCAGGGTTAGGCAGTTCAGTTCCGAGGAGGACTGTGAAGAGGTCCTACGGACTGGAGCAGAGTAAGGCTCATCCCGGGAAGTAGACTAGCCAGCGTGAGGGACCCATAGGAGAGGGTCTGAGGAAGTGGAGAAGTAGGTCTGGGGAGTGGAGCCAGTGCCGGTTCGCCCCAGCACTGAGCGCAGGAGCGGACACCAGAGTCCGAGGTTGTGAGGGACTCTAGGCCCAGCAGCCAACACCGAAGGGCGGGAGATTCCAAGTCGCTCGGCCACAACGAGGCCCAGGAGACACAGCGGCATCAGAGAACCCAGGGAGAGGTAGCCAGTGGAGAATAACCCATGAAGGGCTCAAGCTGCCTGTCATACGGGCCAGAGACAGCACACAGGATGGGAGAGGGTCGCAGCTACAGGCAGCCAGGGCCCACCAAGAGCAGCGCAGTAGGGAGGCCTCAGAACTCACTAGGTGTAGAGGACCTCAACTTGCTCCCAGGCTTCGGGCCCCTAACACTTCTGTGGACAGTACCCTGGACGAACCTACTACTCCCTTCAATAAAGGTAGTGGAGACTATAACCTGCTTCTGTTGGTTATTCCGCACGCTAAGTCTTGCACCCCCAATGACCCGCTACCTCCACAGACTCTAATGGTTGCCCTGGGGACCCGCTCCTCCCATGGGGAGCTAAACCATCACAGCTGCAACTTCACCATCCCCAGAGGTCCCGCATAGCATCAGCGGCCCCAACCGGCCGCCTTCCACCGGTGGCATCACGATACACTCTTTTTATTCTACGTTCATATATGTTTTTACCCCTTTTCAAACCCCTTTTTACTGACCGCCCAATAGGGGACCACGGACTGGTTCACGCCACCGTGACAGCCCACAGCCCCGAAGACGTCCAGAGGGCCTGGTTCCGAGTACTGCATGGTCCCCACTAGGGCGAGTAAGATACAGGAAATTGCAAAGGCACATTGGAATACTAAAGATACACCTGAAAGAACAGTTCACTAAATTCAGTGTTATCGGAACATAGGCTGTACTACATGAATATGGCAGAGAGAGGAAGTTCTCACCGCCAATTCCTGAAAGGTCCTGCAGCAAGATTTAGTGGCAGGAGGCACAGAGGTTTCAGTTTGTATAATAGGAAACACATAAGAAGAGAATTTTGGTGAGTCCAAGAATGATTAAAATCCTCAATTTATTTCAATTCTTAAAAAAATCATACTGATCATACAGACAAGCCCTTATTCACTGAGATACAGATTCTATATGATACATGGTTGAAAAACAAATAGTAACTAATCGATCATTAGACACATGTTTAGATTCAATTACATCTGAGAATTTTAGATTAGTAATACAAATAAAGAGTGTTGTTCTATAGTGCATACCATTAGGTATTAGTATCAAGTTTGATGATCCAAATAATTCTGTAAGAAGGATTTTTTTTCCTCCAATCACCTCCCCAACCAAAAAAATCTACACTTTCTATCCCATAAAATGTAAAATGGTTTAATTCCCCTTTGTGTCTCTCTACAAAGTATTTGCTTGCTCCTGAATAGGATGCATTTTTATTTTTTATGTTGGCAACATGCAGGGCCGCATTCGTGCTGCCCCCTATTGATAAGTCAGACTAAGGGTATGTGCACGCAACATCTTTTTCAGGCGGACCTGCTTTATTACACACCTGAAAAAGAACTAAATAAACTCTATGGCTACGTTCATACGCGCCGTATTTCACCATTTACGCAGCGCTTTTTAGCTCTTGTGCAAATACAGTGAAATGCAGTGCCATAGTACATTCCTGCAAAAGCAATGGCTTTTGCAGAAACACGTTCACATGGTCCGTAATTTTGCTGATGAGCTTTCACTGCAAAGCGCATCCGCAAAAAGAATGACCATATCAATTCTTTGCGCCTTTTTCGGCGTGTGTTTCCCATAGCCCACATTATAAAATGGGCTCATGAAAAGCGCAACTGAAAATGCGCTGTGTGTGAATGCAGTTGCTATTTTTCGTGCATATATGCAGCAAAAAAGCGCAACTGCATAAAAGCGCTGCTATTACGCAGCGTGTGAACGTAGCCTAAAACATCTGGCAAGATAGATGCCAGACAAATGATCAGATAGCTGTCTATACGACCTAATTCAGATGGCTGAATTATCAGCCCGGCACAATAAACCTATAATGATCAAGTATCACGTCTAATTAAAGATTACAACATCTACATTGATAAAGAACTAGAACCATCGTCAGTATATAACCAGAACCATTATCAACACAAAAATACACCACCACAACCACCATTAGTACAATAGTACTTTACCAAATCCATCATCAGTACATGACATCACAAGAACAACCATTAGTACATGAATACAAATATAGAACCACCGTCAGTACATAAATACATCACCAAGGTTAGGAGAGTGATCACTTTCAATGTGAGGTTAGCCCCTAGCAAATAAACTTGTATTGCAAGAAATAGCAACTCCTAGCATGTCCTTAATACTGTGTGCACGGCCACATTGTCACCGCACACTGTGTGCATGGCCACACTGATACCACACACTGTGTGCATGGCCACACTGACACTTGGAGCACACCAATTTTAGGCAGTGCTCACTCGTACCAATGGAGCGCTGTCAATCAAGATGGAAGGCTGGCTTTAATATGCCAATAGGGTGTAATGTTGCATCAAGGCACATCTCAATAGTGCAACATAGCACCATCATTTGCAAAAATATAAATAATACACGGTAGGAGGAACAGAAGGACACTCACCGGTCAGAAATTATTCAAAGGTGCATCACGGGCGGGGTGGGGAGCTGGAGACACAGGACGACAGCGCCGTTTCACACTCACAGGTGCTTCTATGGGTCTACTTCTACTTAGTGGACCCGTAGAAGCACCTGTGAGTGCGAAATGGCGCTGTCGTCCTGTGTATCCAGCTCCTTCCCCGTCCGTGATGCACCATTGAATAATTTCAGCACCGTGTGTCTAATAAATATGCCTGAAAAAAACTGACCAGTGAGTGCCCCTCTGTTCCTCCTACCGTGTATGGTTTACATCGCAATTTTTTGTGTAGGATGCACCGCTATGTTTTCCGGCCCAGTGTGGCTGCCGCCTCCTGAGCAACGCGCAGTGTCAGCTGCTGCTTCCTGGAACCCCTTCCACTGTTTTTTGTTCCCGGACTGCAAAAATATAAATCAATAAGAGAAGAATTTTCATCATTAGGCATAAATTGTATATGCCTGGTATGATTTTTACATTGGCTACGTTCCCTAAATAAATGTTTCTGCCATTTATTAGGCATTTAGGGGGGGTGTCATAAAACCACCAGCAGTTCTGTGCACATATCTGTAATCTCTGTTTAACAGTCTCCTCATGTAGTAGCTCCATAAACAGATCTTTAGAAAAGTATTTCTAAAGTCTGCTGATTAGATGCTACAGTAATTAGGGCGCTGACTAGTTGAGGGGTCAGTGTTTGTTCCCCAATTTGTCGGCCCACTTAGCATGTTATCACTCCCCTGTGGGCATCATAACATGCTTTAGAAAATACAACGTCTGTGCCAGCGCTATATGCTTTGCTTTGTGCCCCTCCCCTCTTCCCTAATATGCCTCAAAAGGCTGCCCACTTTTTCATTCTGCTCTCCCCCCATGTGGCCCCTTTTTCATTCTTTTCTCCCTACCATGTGGCCCCTTTATCATTCTGCTTTCTCCCCCTCCCCTTGGCCCCTTGTTCATTCTGCTCTTCTCTCCATGATCCCTTGTTTATTCTGCTCTCCCCCCATGTGACTCCTTGTTCATTCTGCTCTTCCCCCTCCCCATGGCCCCTTGTTCATTCTGCTCCCCCTGTCCATGTGGCCCATTTTTCATTCTGTTCTCCCCCCATGTAGCCCCTTTTTCATTCTGCTCTCCACTCTGTGGCCCTTGTTTATTCTGCTCCCCCCTCCATGTGGCCCCTCATCCATACTGCTGTCCCCCTCCCCCCTTCTTTGGCCCCTCGTCCATACTGCTGTCCCTCTCCCTCCTCCATGTGGGCCTTCGTCCATACTGCTGTCCCCCTCCCCCCTCCTGTGGCCCCTCGTTCATACTGCTGTCCCCCTCCCCCCTCCTATGGCCCCTCATCCATACTGCCGCCCCCCTCCTGTGGCTCCTTGTCCATACTGCCATCCCCCTCCCCCCTCCTGTGGCCCCTTGTCCATATTGGCATCTTCCTCCCCCCTCCTGTGGCCCAGTTCAACATGAAAAAATTGGTGAAAGGTCCTCTTTAATGTATTAGGTACGCTTTACTTCAACATTACCTCTGTGTGCATAAACACTAAAAAAAGTTCTACAATTTTAATTTAATTCAATTGTAAAAATTATTTTTAGCCCCAAATGTATGTTTTACACTAAAACAAATTTCAATGCATGGACAACCTGTGAAGACACAACTTTTCTCAGTGCATGCCAGGGGTTAATATTTTTAATTTGGCCAGACATATTGACCTTTTGATTGTGATCTCATATTTGCTAAATCATTGTTTATTGCCATACTATGAAGAGTCTCCCATTGTCCAAGTTTATGTATTGCTAATTTAATGTAAATTTCCCTCACGTCCTCTGTTGGAAACTCAGTCATGACTCATAGGAAAATTATGTATGTGGCTTGAAATCCAACCAATAGGAGCCCACTCTTATTCCACCAATCCTGGAAGAGCACAATATACCTTGATGTGTAGGCTTGGGATATAAAAAGGGACTTTCTTCAGTCACCCTGTGTTCATATGCTAGATGGCTTCAATCTAGGGGCTGCAGTCCCCATTGGAAGGCTATAACCTCAGCCTAGGAATTTAGAATCTGGCTGCCAGAATAATATTGTGTATCATATTCTGCATCACTTCAATCTAGGAGCTGAGGGTCCAATTTTAGGCCCATTTTTCAAAATACACCCTTGGTCTGGGATAACTCCCATGGCTTTCAGTATCACCTGTATGCTGATGACACTCAGATCTATCTCTCTGGCCCAAATGTCTCCTCTCTCCTTCTCCTCTCACTTCCTAACACTTAATGTAGACAAAACCGAACCCATCATCTTTCCTCCATCTCCCACACCTTCCTTACCAGATCTATCACAATAAATTACATCACACTTTGCCCTGTACCTGAAGTCCGTTGCCTCTGAGTAACCCTTGACTCTGCCCTGTCCTTCAAACCGCACATCCAAGCCCTTGCCACCTCCTGCCGCCTCCAACTAAAAAATATATCCAGAATCCATCCCTTCCTCAACCCTCAATCTACTAAACTACTAGTGCATGCCCTCATCATCTCCCGTCTCGACTACTGCAACCTCCTCCTCTGTGGCCTCCCTGCTAACACTCTTGCACCTCTCCAATCTGTCCTTAAGTCTGCTGTCCGACTAATCCACCTCTCTCGTCGCTATTCCTCCACTTCTCCCCTCAGCAAATCCCTCCACTGGCTCCCAATTCTCCAGCGTATCCAATTCAAACTACTAACACTGACTTACAAAGCCGTCCACAATCTGTCCCCCTCATATATCTCTGAACTAATCTCCCGATATCATCTGACTCGTATTCTTCGATCCTTCAAAGACCTCCTCCTTTCCACCACACTTGTACGTTGCTCATCTAACCGCCTGCAAGACTTTGCCCGAGCATCCCCCATTCTCTGGCATTCTCCACCCCAAAACATCCGACTGTCCCCACACTCGGAACCTTCAAGCGGAACCTGAAAACTCATCTCTTCAGAACAGCCTGAGACGATTTATGAAAGATACCCACGTTGGGACAATTCGGTCACCTGGCTACAGACTTTGCTGTGCTGGGTCAGCTTCATAAGCTTGTCGGTATTCCTTTCTTTGTGGGGGACCGCCAAAAGAGGGGTGCTGCTGGATTGGAGTAAGTGGCCTTGGAAGCCCTGAAGGCACGAATATTGTAATCCCTGGTGATCTAGCGGAATGGTGAGAATCTGTTACCTGTTACATTGTGTGTTTTGCTTGGTTATGTGTTATACGCCTTTAACTATTGGGGATCCAATAAAGTCTTACTATTCTGGTTCCCTCATCCTGTGTTGTCTAAGTAGTGTTCCACCCATGGTTAGGGAGCTCGGGTGTTCAGTTGGGATGAGCCCCAGTCCATGCAGTCTTTGTAAAAGCAGCCAGGCCAGCAGACGAGAGCACTCACTGACCCCCGTGTCTCCACTCAACCCATTTAAGATTCCTCAAGTTTGCTGCAAGAAGATATGCATCTTGTTTGCAGCAGATTATAACAGGCAAGAGGTGCTGTGTTTCTTGAAAATTAGTGAACTCTCTAAAAGTTTTCATATGGCCAGGGTTAGACAGCCGTTTAACATGGACGACGCTTGCATGCCTGGGTTGGTGAAACTAGTGGCCACTCCGTGTATTACAATGCGAACGTTGTCTATGTTATATGGCCGTCTGACCCCGTCCTCTTTCTGAATAAATTTGAACAACATAATATTTTCACACAAGTTTTAAAATTAGCTTTAGAAAACCAAATATAACAAATAAGTCTCATGTAATAGATTTTGTAATTTTTTAATAAGGCAACTGTTCCAATATCACACATCATTGAGAGGTAAAAGCATGCAGCATTTAGAAGTAGCAGATAATTTGTGGATGAAATTAGAGTCTGGTGTTTTCAATAATTTAGAGTGAGTGGGTGACATGTTTAATTTAAAGTACAGAGGTATAACAAAAGGTGACCTTCAGAACATATTTGAGGAAAGGCATCCTGGACCGAACAGTCTGTTCAGGACTTGACCCAAACCTCATTTGAAGACACTGATTTGGAATTTCTGATTTCCGCCCACATGCATCCAGGTGTAAGCAAACCACTTCTGGGGACGGGACAACAGGGATTTGTCATTTTTTATTTTAGAAACACACTACAGCCAATAACTCTGCTTTACCCTGAGTGAGAGCAGATCAAACACTGCATTCAACTCATACTGGGCCAAGCCCCAAGTGTACATGAGGACAGTGGTGCTCGCTGGAGTGCTTTGGATACGTAAAGCACCTGAACTTCTACCCCGAATAAGTTCTCTCATCTATATTTATGAGGACATCAGAACAGTTTTGACTTCAAATAGAGGAAATTCACAATCATTACTACCCTCCCCAAGAGAGGTTGACCAACAAAGATCACTAAAAGAGCAAGGTTACAAAGGAACCCGAGGTAACCTCTAAGGAATTAAATACCTCTTTCACATTAGCTAATGTTAATATTCATGGATCCTCTATAAGGAAGACACTGAACAACAATGGTGTGCATGACAGGGTTGCAAGGAGAAAAGAACTGCTTAAGGATGTGTACCAACGCTGCGTCTTTTGCAGCGTGTTTGTGTCACCTTTTGTCATAAAACTGCATGTATAAGGTAGAAACCTCCAGTGCTTGTCTTCTTAATTTTCTTTATTATTTAAATATTATAATAAAAACATTCAGCATACTAGCTGGGCGCTAGATGCGTTTCGGAGGAAACAACCTCCTTAAAGGGATCCTGTCACCTCCAGAACACCTCCTAAACTACCAAAATATGTCCCTGCAGCATCCCATCACTAATCTCACACTTTTTTTGTCTCCAAAAAGCATCCTGTGAAAGTGCATAAAAACGTTTTAATACTTACTCATTAGTGATTATAATTAGCAGGGGCTATATTCTTTAGTCACCAGGGCGGGCTGTTTTGAGGCTCCAGGATCCAGCCCCTCTCTGTCTGTGTTCCTCTGCTTGTGCAGGCTCTGCCCTCCCCCTCTCTATCACTCACAGAATGCAAATCATTAATCCTGCCTTCAGCTCCACATCACAGCAGCACAGAGAGAGGGTGGATCATTTGGGGCGTTTAAATGAGCGCCTAGGGAGGGCTTAGAGTCTCACAGGGGACGCCCTGTGAGACTTATTCAGAGCCAAGAAGTCTCAGATTTGTAAGTGTATATTGTTGATTATTCCAATGTTACAGAGCGCTTTTTTTACAGAAAAGGAGCACTAATACTGATCTGTCATGGTGCTGGGACAGGTATTAATAGGGTTGGGGGTGATTTGGAGTGGTCAGGTTCCCTTTAATCATTAGCGAATACAAATTACATAGTTTGTGCATTTATAAAAAAGAAACCTCCACCCTCAGCTGAACATAATTTCCAATAATAATAAAGAAATTGAGAATTAACCCTTTCACATATTTTTGGAGTTGAAATATGCACAGAAGGAATATTAGTCTATTCTCTACAACAACTCTCATTTATAAATATCATGTAGTATGTATTTGCATGTTCCAACCCTCAATATTTTTTGTTTTTTATTTTTATTTTTTATTTATTATTTTTTATATTTTATTTTTTATTTATTTATTTCTTATTTCTTTTAAATACCGGTATATCTAAATAAGCACCATACTAATATACATAACCATGTCAATATATATATATATATATATGTATTTATAATGTTAATGAGTGTTCATGGATGTATTAACCATACTCCTAATGTGCATTTCTATTACATTGTACAAGCATTAAACACATTAGAAATTGATCATCCAAATTATTTATTAGCAAGACCTGATTTATTGAACAAGTATATTACTTTATCTTTTTTCCTCACTTATTACGGTATTCAGATTTTATCCCTACAAAGGAAGGAAGGAAAAAAACGGGGTATTGATGTCTCCAAATACTTTAATTAGATTTACGCCCACTGTAGTCACTTATGTTTACATATACTTTACATCTATATATCCTAAAATCAAAGATCTCTTGTTTGTATAAGCAAATATACTATTGCTTTAAAGCACAAAAAAAAGGGCATTCCCGATTGGACCCTGTAAACCATTTTCTAATAGAAATAACATAAATTATGTCTATAGTTAAGGTCATTCGGACTAAGGGCGTCTAACTGAAGGATCCAATAAAGTTCTCGATTATGGAGCACCCACTCCCAGTCACCACCCCTATACAGGCAGTGGACCCGTTCTATGCCCATAATGGTTAAAGATGTTAAATCCCCACCATGGACCTCACAGAAATGTCTTGATAGACCTGATATCCCAGTTTTAAGAGCTTTTGAATTCGGATTACACGCTGCAATATGTTCAGGGTGGAGGTTTCTTTTATTTATAAATGCACAAGCTATGTAATTTGTATTCGCAAATGATTAAGGAGGTTGTTTCCTCCGAAATGCGTCTAGTGCCCAGCTAGTACGCTGATTGTTTTTATTATAATATTTAAATAATTAAGAAAATTAAGAAGACAAGCATCGGTGGTCGTTCAAGAAAAGCATGATTTTCATGTAGGACAATGCTCCATCACATGCATCCAACTACTCAACAGTGTGGTGGGCCGCACATAGAGAAATATTTATAGCAGGGGGCCGCATCCCTTGTAGGACTAAGTGATATTTTTAGTAATACAAGAATTTTTTGCTCAATGTAGTAAAGTACAAATCCTGATCCCCTTCTTGTAGTAATGTCCCCATCCTGTAGTAATGTCCTTTTCTACTCATGTCCCCCATCCTGATCCCCTTTTCTAGTAATGTTCCCCATCCTGATCCCTTTTTCTAGTGATATCCCCCATCCTGATCCCTTTTTCTAGGGATGACCCCCACCTTCCTGATCCCTTTTTCTAGTAATGTCCCCCATCCTGATCCCCTTTTCTACTGATGTCCCCCATCCTGATCCCCTTTTCTACTGATGTCCCCCATCCTGATCCCCTTTTCTAACAATGTTCCCAATACTGATCCCCTTTTCTAGTGATGTCCCCCATCCTGATCCCATTTTTTGGTGATGTCCCCAACGCTTATCCCCTTTTGTAGTGATGTCCCCATCCTGATCCCCTTTTGTAGTGATGTCCCCATACTGATCTCCTTTTGTAGTGATGTCCCTCATCCTGGTCCCATTTTTTGGTGATGTCCCCAATGCTTATCCCCTTTTGTAGTGATGTCCCCCATCCTGATCCCCTTTTGTAGTGATGTCTCCCATCCTGATCCCCTTTTCTAGTGATGTCCCCCACCCTGATCCCCTTTTCTAGTGATGTCCCCCATTTATCCCGGTCCCCTTTTGCAGTGATGTCCCCATACTGATCTCCTTTTGTAGTGATGTCCCCCATCCTGGTCCCCTTTTGCAGTCATGTCCCCTTCCTGTTCTCCTTTCTAGTGATGTCTACCATCTTGATCCCCTTTTCTAGTGATGTCCCCCATCCTGGACCCCTTTAGTAGTGAGGTCCCGCATCCTGGTCCCCTTTTGTACTGATGTCCCCCATCCTGATCCCCTTTTCTAGGTATGTCCCCCATCCTGTTTTACTTTCTTTTTACACACGCACATACACACTCATTCACACTCACACACAAACCCACACACATACTCTCACACATCCACACATCCTTATACACACACTCACACACTCTCATACACACACTGAAACTCACACACACTTTCTTATACACACATCCTCACTCACATACACCCTCACACACTCACCCACACATTCACACTTTTCTCACTTTAATGCTGCATCGCTAAAGTGCAGGGGGTCGCTGCGGTCCCTGCTGTGCTGACTTCTGGCCTTAGCTGTGCTATGACTTCCTCCAGCCGCCGCTCAGACAAGCTCTGTTGCTCAGCAAGATCAATGCAATCTGCCAGCCAGAGGCCCACATGTGACGTCATATTCTGCCATCAGCTGCGGGCCTCTCATTGGCTGGCAGCTTGCATTGATCTTGCTGAGTGGCAGAGCTTGTTAGTGTCGCGGATGGAAGACATTATACAGACTGCAGCAGCCCCCTGCACTGGGGCGATGCATCATTAGTTGTCCAAGGTGCCGCGGGCTGCATAGTGAAGCCCCAGGGGCCGCATGCGGCCCTCGGGCCGCATGTTTGAGACCCCTGGTCTAAAAGAAGAAAAAATATTGACATGGCCCCCTTGTTCACCTGATCCTGTGGTCCCTCATAAAATGTGAGATCTACAGGGATGGAAAACAGTGTCGGGGAGCCTGTGGTGGCTGCTGCACGCAATATTGATCGTAAACAGATCAAGCAACTGACAATCTATGGATGGAAGGCTGTTGAGTGTCATCATAAAGAAAGCTGGCTATATTGGTCACTCATTTTTTTGGGTTTTGTTTTTGCATGTCAGAAATGTTTATTTCTAAATTTTGTGCAGTTATATTAGTTTACCTGGTGAAAATAAACAAGTGAGATGGGAATAGATTAGGTTTATATTAAATTGACTAATAATTCTGCACAGTAATAGTTACCCGCACAAACAGATATCCTCCTAAAGCCGCCGTCACATGCTACGATATCGCTAGCGATATTGTAAGCGATCACGTGCACGCGCGATCGCTTACAATATCGCTCACATTGCTGGTGAGATGTCACACAGACAGACTCACCAGCGATGTGGACCAGCGAGATCGCTGGTTACTAAGGTACACATCGGGTTACTAGGCGCCGCGCGTCGCTTAGTAACCCGACGTGTACCATAGTTACCATCTCCCAGCATAGGCTCTGCCGCTGGGAGATCATTCATCGTGGTGTTATACACCACGATGAGACAGATCGTGAAATCGCTCATCGCAAGATCTGAGCTCCGGAGCTCAGATCTCGATTTTGCGATTTCATCAATTCTCGCTCGTCGTATCTTGCCGTCACACGCACAGACATCGTTCAAGAGATGTTAAATCTGGCGCGTTCAAGCGATATCTTTCAAGATATCGTAGCGTGTGACGGCCGCTTAAGAGCCAAATCTAAAAAAAAAAAAAAAACACTCCAACTTCCAAAAATATAAGGGCCGCTTTACACACACCAACTCCTGTGTCCAACTTCTGAACAGATCTCTGGTTGCAGTGAAATCATGGACACATTGCTCCATTTGTACACAGCCACAAAATGGAACAATGTGTCCATGATTTCACTGCAACCAGAGATCTGTTCGGAAGTTGGACAGATAAGTTGGTGTGTGTAAAGCGGCCCTAAAGCTTTGATATTTGAGTCTTTTGGGTTGATTGAGAACATAGTTGTTGATCAATAATAAAAATAATCCTCTACATTATAACTTGCTTAATAATTGTGCACATAGTGTATATATTCATAGCTGGAACTGGTGATATGTATACATTCCATAAAGGCAAGCAACTCAAAATCTTACATAAAATCATAGTAGCCGTGCTTATTTCCTTATCCTTGGTCAATTCTGTGATTGGCCTTACAGTTAGGGGGGTACCAGAGGGATGCTCGTCCTGATAAATTGGTTAACTGGCTAACACGGTACAAACATATATTTTATATTTTAACATATATTTTGACATACCGTATATACTCGCGTATAAGCCGAGTTTTTCAGCCCAAGAATTGGCCTGAAAAGTACCCCCCTCGGCTTATACGTGAGTCAGTGATGGCTTGCGTATACAGGAGCCCCAGCAGCCTCAGTAATCCAGGCCCCCCCCCTCGCGCTCTGGAAACCTGTAAAGTAAAATCTTTATACTTATCACTGTCCCCGCCGCCCGCCGCTGCCGACATCACGATCCCCGGCTTCATCCGTCCGTCTTCTTCCGGCTTCCTGTTCGTCGCAAGCAATGACGTCATTGCCTGCGACGAACAGGAAGCCGGAAGAAGACGGACGGATGAAGCCGGGGATCGTGATGTCGGCAGCGGCGTGCGGCGGGGACAGTGATAAGTATAAAGATTTTACTTTACAGGTTTCCGGAGTGCAAGGGGGGGGGGGGCCTTGATTTATGAGGCTGCTGGGGCTCCTGTATACTACTACTGGGGCTGCTGGGGCTCCTGTATACTACCACTGGGGCTGCTGGGGCTTCTGTATACTACCACTGGGGCTGCTGGGGCTCCTGTATACTACCACTGGGGCTGCTGGGGCTCTTGTATACTACCACTGGGGCTGCTGTATACTACCACTGGGGCTGCTGGGGCTACTGTATACTACCACTGGGGAGGCCTGTATACCACTGGGGGGGGCCTGTATACCACACTGCTGGGGGCTGTATACCTGTGCTGGGGTCCACCCTCGGCTTATACACGAGTCAATAGGTTTTCCCAGATTTTGGGGGCAAAAGTAGGGGGGGTCGGCTTATACACGGGTCGGCTTATACACGAGTATATACGGTATGCTCTTTCTTTGTCCATATCCATTTTATTTATGAGTTCTATTGTTTTCACATTGTATCTCAATACAATTTTTGCTTGTATGGTAACAGATATATGGGTTAATGAGGCCAACTTGTTGAGGCGCATGAGACATTTTTTAAGGTTTCAACCCAAACTAGTAAGTTAACATAGAAAAAAGTGATTTTAAAATTTAGTTAATAAAAACTTGCTTGGAGACAAGCAATATTTTGTAGTCATAAAGAGATCCCAGCAGATGTTTTGTAATAACCTTCTTTACTTTCACTTGGAGATATGTATGACAGGGAATCTGCTGGCTCAATGCCTGTCACAGCATGTACTGCCTCATCCTCTATGTGCGTGACAGTCTAACTGCTTTACAACATGATATGATTGGGAAAGTCACCCTTCTGATGTTTATTCCCAAAACTTCTATTCAAACGAGATGCATAAACATGCCTAAACATCTCAAATCTAACATGTCTCTGGAGCAAATAATTTGTCCATATCCAATCGAAGCACAAACAAACAGAAAAAAAATGTCAAAATATGTACGAAACAACTAAAGCTTGTGAACTCGAGAATGAAAACCTTCACGATAAAGTCACATGTCGTGTTTTACTACCAATACTGGTTTGTGTTCCTTTGGCCACCAGAGAAATTAATCGAAAGTATATCTGTGGCGCTCCTGTCTCTGCCAGCCACAAAATGATATTGCTTTAACATCTATGTAATGCCATGTCTGATGGGAATTGGGGTCCCTCTGCTAGATGTCTGAAGCGTACACACCCTGCCTGATCTCTAACTTCAAGCTGAGCGCTGAGGGCTTAGGTTGGGCTGTGACTCAGCCTCTGTGAGTAGGCAAAGGAGAGGTCCTGTGAGGAGGCAGCAGGAGCTGCTCTGAAGGGACCAGCTCCAGTCAGAGGACCAGTCTATAGGACATCGAGGCTTATAGGGTCTTGTGGCAAAACTGGATGCTGGTGAGTTTCAAGCTTACCAGCAACTTAAGTGGAGTTCTCCAAGGTGTCAGTAGTATAGAGTGTCAGGTAAATGCTATAGAAAGGGATACCCACAGGAACTGCACTACCAGCCAGGCAGGAAGTACCTCACAGTAACCAAGAGGAATTACTGGAGTGCAACAAGAACCAAGAAACCTAAAGTACAGGAAGAATCATCAGGGAGGCCAATATATACTCACCCAGCAGAGTGGACTACAGTTTTCATCAGGCTGGCTGGAACACCTGCCTGGTAGTGGATGTACAACCCTGGACTTGCTACAGAAACTTGCAATAAAAAGGTAAAGCAAAGACTGTCTCTGGTTATCTACTTCCTTCACTAAACCTTTCATCACTGCCCTCATCATCTCCCTGGGAGCCAGCCCTGGTTGGGAAGGGTTGGCCACCTGCACTGTTGTCACCACCTATCTCCCAGGGATCGCCTGCAGTGCCAGCCACATTTGGCTGATCATCCCAACTGGCATCACAAACAAACTTTATCCCTACTACTTTCCCCTTTACATGTGCAATTAGGACCACAGCTGCAGGGCATGGCTACTGTGAGCCAAATTCTGGCCCAGCTGCTGAGTATCCTGGTCCTTAGACTGACACATATCCTCCACTCATATAGTACACAGAGCAGGTATACGGAATAGGACTGCCAACTAGACTCCTATGCATACAAACACCAGGGATTTCAATTAATAATATGTGAGGTTTATTGAAACTTTTACCACAAATTGTCTATTAATCTGATCAGCTCCACTTTCTCCACAGCATCCTTCCTAGCACTAGGAGAGCAGGAATAGAATCTTGCCCTCTCCATCTGATCAAGCTTGCTTAAAAGAAAAGGGATTAGGTCCCTGCTTGTAATTACACTTTAACCATATTTTTCGCTTTATAAGACGCACCAGATAATAAGATGCACCCCAAATTTGGTGAAGGAAAAGAGAAAAAAATATTTTTATGTTAAATAGGGTTTGTCTTATAATGCCAGTGTCTGTCTTACAAATCATATATATGTCCCTCATCCTGGTATATACCGTACATAACCCCCATCCTGGTACATAGTCCCCCATCTTGGACATGGCCCCCTGTGCTGTCACATATAGCCCCTTATGCTGGCACATATAGCCCCCTGTGCTGGCACATACAGCCCCTTGTGCTGGCACATATGCCCCCTGTGCTGGCACATATGCCCCCCATCCCAGATATGCCCCCCATCACTCTATATGGCCCTCTGCTGGTGCACACATGGTTCCCACCCATCACTCCATATGCCACCCTGCTGGCGCACACATAGTAAAATAACAAACGTTTTTAACTTGACCTCCACTGCTGGCTCCATCACTCCCAGCTCATCGGTGTCTCTTTCTGTGTCTGTGCCCAATCCAATCATGTCACTGAGGCGCACAGTGATGTCATCACTCTGCTTGGTCGATCACGTGATCGTATGTCGGCACATCCAGGAAGAGACAGAGGAGCTGGGAGCGATGGAGCCAGCGGCGGAGGGTAGGTTTAAATGAGTCCCCTACTGGGACCATGGGGTACTCGGAACTGGGTCCTCTCGACATTGTCTGGGCTGGCTGGATGGCACCGGTGACATGACCCAGCTCCGTGATCCTGGGCAGTCAATAAAAGTGGGATTAATAGTTTTTTAAAGAATAAATCGTGACACCACCTGTAGTGTGTGGCTATATGAGGCCATTGCTGCAATCAGGACCGCTGGGGATAATGGTGCGTGCAGCAAGATGATGAGCCCTCTACGGGTCGGGCTAGTCCCCAGGGCAGCCGTGTACAAGTGTAAGTGTAAAGTCCTCAGTACCTTCAGGCAGCATCCACAGTCTATGCACGTCTCAATTACCTTCCCACAGGCAATCAGAGTCCACGCAGTTCTGGGCTTTACCGGGTTTTTACTTTCAACTTTCAGCAGTTCAGTTCACAGTTAGTTCACAACAGTTCACAGTGGACCTTGGCTCTCTCAGCAGCTGGGATGGCTTGTCTGCGGCACTCCCTTTCTGTGTACCTCTCGGGCCCTCTCGCTCTCCATTCCGCATGTGAGTTACGGTCCGGCTGTCACTACCCCTCTGGGTCACTAGCCCTAGTTCAACGGCTTTTTCTTCACCACATCGGAGGTTGGGTCTAGGAACATAAAACCCCGATCCCGCCGGAGTTCCTGTGGTTGGGGCCTAAAGCTTCCCGGCCACATCTACAGAGCCTGCACTCTGGTTCTGGCCCAGCCACCAGTATCCCGAGTAATCGGGTCCACTTGGCTCCTTCAGTCTTTCCTCGGTCTCAGCCTGGGTCCCGGACTAGCCATCGGTGGCATCGGCCACCGGGCCCCGCTATTCTCAGCTTGGTCTCTGTCACTGGTTAGCTGATGGGTGTCTCTGCTTAGAAGTTCGGTTCTCTCTCCTCCTCTTCATCCTCTCAGATGAACTCTCTCTAACTTAGTGTTCCTGGATTTTACTCCAGTTCCTCCACCCCTTTCCCAGGTTCTATTCTACGTTCCACCCTCCACTTAGCTCCTCCCACCATCCCTTGTCTGACATGGAGTAACTTTGGCTTAAGATTGGAGGTGTGTGTGGGGTATTGGTGCGAAGTGACCGACTTACGAGTCCCAGCTGCTGTTCTCTGCTGTGACCACCTTTCCGAAGGGGCGCCACATAAACTCTCAACCAATAGCATTGGAGGCAGCAGCAATAACTATGACTGATCACAGACAGCACTATCACGTATAGAATTTGTCGAGCCCCAGGCTTTGGGGTACTCGGGTATCAGGCTTCAGGGGTAGTGTTGCTGTGTCACGGGGAGTGGTGGCTGCACCTGATCCCGTGTCCTGGGTGACACTTCAAAAAGGGATGTATTTACAGGGGATTATCTATATACAGTTCTCGTGACGCTACCTGTAGTGTCTGGTGATGGGTCAGCAGCGCCGCCACAATCCGCCGGAGGTAGATGGTAATGCGGCTAGTTGGCAAAGTCCTCTACAGGTAGGGCTGGACCTCTGGGGCAGCGTTCCTGCAAAGGGAACAGGTTGAAGCAGAAGAAACACAGGCAGAGGCAAAGTCACTTTCTCCCAGGTTCTTTACTGGAAACTTGTAGCAGCATCAGTTACAGTTCACAGCTCAGCATTTTAGATGTTACAAAGACAGGTAGCTTAACGGGTGGCTGCAAGTGGATCCCAGGTGGTATGGTGGAACCCTTGGTGTACCTCTGTTAACTAACCCGTGCCCGTTCTTCCCCGCTTTGGATCGATCTATACCCAGTAGCTCCGTATAGGTAGTATCGGGAGTCCCCTCCCTCGTTGGTGAGGAAGCAGGTAGACCTCTCCGATGGCAGGGTGCTGCAGCTGATGAACAAGCCACAGCAGCCGGTTGTTGACTGCAAAGCTGGACTTTGGCCGGTTCCTAGGGCCCGGCGTTCCCCTGGGTGGACTGCAGTATTCCCTGGAGTATGGACGCTCCAATCTGAGGATCTCCCTTTCTCTCTAGGGCCTGTACTTCTCTTGTCGGCCGCCCTTTTCAGGATCTCCTCAAGGTCCCTTCTTTTCTCCTCCGGTGCGGCATGTAACCGACCCAGTGTGACCTTCCGCCTCATTCCACTTAGTTGGAGCCTCTCTAGAACCTCTCCTCTTCCTCCATTCTCGGTCAGAGACCAAAACGGCAAAGACCTTCTTGAACCCCCTTAGAGGTGATTATATCCCCTCCTGGGTAACCTCCCACCCTATCCTAATGTGGGAGTGCTGGGAATGGGTCCCATCCACCATCCTAGGGTCCACCTGCAGCTGGAGCATTTACACCTCTTTTACGGGTGTAATACTCCTCTGTGACATCTGCATCTGCGGGGCGCCACAAATTTTCTGTATTTTCCCTTTTTTATAACTTCCAGATTGTATTAGTACATAGAGCTACATCTGTATATACCATTAAGGGTACCTTTACACGCCGCCACAGGAAGGCAGAAACTGCCAGGCACTGGGGACAATTGTTCCTGTTGCCATGAAATCACTACGAAATGGCGGCGTGTAAATCGGGAAATTCCTCCCTGTGTCCTGCAGTTCCTTAGAATACCTGTTGCTGAGCCGTGCTCAAAAACAGGAAGCCACAATTCCTATGGTGGTGGCGTGTAATCGGGGCACAGGCAAGGTATTTGCGTGGCCTACGAATGCGCAGGAGCTTGCCACGGCGTCATGGATACCACGCCCCATCAGCGATCATTGGTGGAGGCTCCTGCGTTAGGATTGGTTGTCCCTTCACAGGGCGCCATATTTAAAGAGCTATCCATTCACAGTCCATAATTGCAATGGCGTCATGTATTAGCCAGCCTTCCTACGCAGGCTGGCCAATCATGATGCTATTGCGTTGTCCAATCAACACTTGTGCATCACGGAATACACAACTCTGTCACGCCTATGTACTTACGGCGCTAAATATGTACGCCCATATTCCTTTGTGGTAGCGGCGTGTGAAGTAGAGAAGGTATTCCACAGGAAGTAAGCCACAGCACCCGTCGGCACTTCTGGGGAACAAAGATGCCTTCAGTGGAGCACGTTGTGGCAGCGTCTATATGCGGCATCAGCGATCGGTATCCACCGTTAAAAACGTGCACGTGCGGTGGATACCTGTTGCTAGCCGCTGTTGCGGCGTGTAAAGGTACCCTAATATATTTCTATGTACCTGTATTCTAGGGGTAGAATAAAAGTCAGAGATTTGTTTTTTTCCTATAAAATTACTAAAAATAATAATGAAAAATAATGAAAAACAATTGCAAAGATGATCAGTAAATGTTGTAAAAAATGACTTCATTGATTTATTTTTGTCATGCACACTACACAATGCAATAGCAATCTTCTATGATTATTACACTTTTTCTAGGATTTTTAAATGTCTTTTTCTCTTTCATTTGATGTGTTTTTGGTGCCAAGTTGAAGTAAAGCATCTTTTTTCGGGTTCCCTGTAGAAGTATACAGAGAAAAAAAGCACCAAAACCTCACATCTCAACAGGGTATTTAGACACATGCGGACAGTAGTTTTCATGAAACCCCATCTTCTTTTCTTGGGGCTTTTTTTTTCTTCTGCAGCCTTCTATGGGGATCCTGAGAAAAAAACATGTAAAAAAACTTAATGAAGAAAAAATGTGTAAAAAAGTGTATGTGTAAAACCACACCTCCTTTCTTAAGCGTAGACTCAAAGCTTTATATACAACAAAACATGTCAAAAATGCAGCTTCAAATCTGTACCAAAAACACATCAAGTAAGAATAACTAGAGATCATTGTTATTGCATAACGTGGTTTGGACACCTGCAGAGAACACTCATAAACAAAGCTGCAGAAAAAAGCAACATTTAATTTATGTGTGAATATGAACTTAGGCCCCTTTCACATCAGCATTTTTGACGCATCTGCCGCATGTGCCGCTCTTGTGGTACACATGCATTGTCTATGGGGCTTGAGGCAGGTGCGGCAAGTGCGGTATTGCCGTGATCTGGCACTTGCGGCAGTTGCAGCCACGAAAAAAAATGTGGTCAGCTGCGTTTTTTTCGCGACGGCACCTGCCGCAAGTGCCAGATCACGGCCATACCGCACTTGCCGCACCTGCCTCAAGCCCCATAGACAATGCACGGGGCTTGCCGCAAGTGTACCGCAAGTGCAACCGTTAGGAGGCAGGTTACACCCTCTGTGACGATAGTTACCCTCACTTTTTTATACAAACTCTACCATATATAAGAAAGAGAGGGTAACCTTTTAAAAACAATCATTGAATGACTTATTAACCATTTTTTATGCTTTAAGTTGCTCCAGTGGGTGTTTTCACCCGAACTTTGGTCACGGAGGGTGTAACTGTCATTATAAGTATATATAAATGTATGTATGGAGATATACTTGATAGCCCTTATGAAGTGGCAAGTTGAGCCACAAAACGCGTTTGCAAATAAAGAAGTATTCCTGACGCTTATCATTCTGGCGTATTCCTTGGTCTGCGCGGATTAGAGGCCCGGCTCCTTTCCTCTCTTGTGGGATCATTCTCCTTTTCCAGCGAGGCATCTGCAGCAGCCATTACTTCCAGGCTTCTTTCAGTTGGTTGTGACTCACACAACCGCTAAAGGTGAGTTGCAAGGATTGGGGGGACCTTTGTGACAAAATCCTAAAAAGGATAAAACCTTTTGTGCGCTCCCCCTATTTTGTCTTTCTCATAATATCTCTCAGGGTACCTTTACACGCGGCTACATTTCTAGGGTGGCTACAGGTAACTTACTGGCTGCAGTGAAATCATGGAGAGATTATTCCATTTGTACACAGCAACAAGATATAACCTTGTCTCCATGATTTCATTGCAACCAGTAAGTTACCTGTAGCCACCCTAGAAATGTAGCCGCGTGTAAAGGTACCCTCATTGTCATTATTTCATCATTCCCCTATGATATCTCCTCCTGCCAGGTTAAAAAGGAATGGTAAATGGGTATGGCTAAAAATGTGCTCTATTCACACTGCATAATTTTTCCACCCATATCTTTTCTAAAAGTTGGCAGATATGTAGAAGTGTCAAAATCAACTTTCTATTTAACAAATAACTCTATTCATTTTCACATCCACTTGCATTGTGGGTTGCAGAGAAGGTCAATGATCCTAAACATAAACCAACATTTAAGGGCTTGAGCTATTTGGACAGTCAGGTTTTATTTGTTTTCATTCTGTTGCAATGGAAATATGCAAAATGATACTGTCTATATGCACACAGTAAATCTGCTAAGGAAATGTTGGTAAGATGACATTGAAAACAGCCATTTTAGAGATTGGGTTGTGCCCAGTGGCATAACTTGAAGTTCATGGACCCCGATGCAAAAACTCCAATGCGTCCCCCAATTATTGCAAATCTTTAGTAGGATTAGTCTTTTGGGGCCCCCTAAGCTCCATGGCTTGGTGCGATTGCAACCCCTGCACTTATTGTAGTTACGCCCCTGGTTTATTCCTTAGTACAGTGATGGCGAACCTATGACACGCGTGTCAGCACTGACACGCATAGCCATTTTCAGTGACACGCGGCCGCCGGAGAAACTAGACTCGCTATTTGGATAAAAACCACAGACACGGACACAGCAGCAAAAAACTGTTGCGAGTCGGGTTTCCAAAACGGCAATGCGATCGCTTTCCGAGACATCTGCGATTTGTAAATCACACATTACTCGCTATTACTCGCTTCCCCATTCATTAACATTGGACTCGCTAGACTCGCAACGAGTAGCGAGTCCCAGGCTCGGACTCGCTAGACTAGAGTCAAGCGATTCCGAGTAATTTAGGACTCGCCCATCACTAACTACAGCTGAGGAAAAAAAAATGTGCTGGAGGTCTGTAGCCAGAACAGCAGAGTTCCGGCACAGAGCGTCTAGTCCTGGGACTTCCGGTAAGCGGAACTTCTGGCTGGCGCAGCAGGGAGCAGCGGAATGCTGTGGGGGACGCATATCTGAGGCCCTGTGGTCGCTGTCTGGAGGTCCAGTGATTACTACAGCAACCATCCTCCAGTGAAAGGTTCTGGGCAGAATCTGGGGTGTCATGAATGTGTGATTGGCCATTACTGAGATAAGTGAGGGGGAGGCTGGAAGAGGCTTGTGCTATGGATGCCGTTTCCCGCCATTAATTTACATAAGGAACGCCATCTTGCAGCATAGTACAGACTCCATTTCACCACTATTATTGTTGCGCACCCTATTAATCCCTATTTCTGCTTATTAACTCTGCCCTTTCCTAAAAGACAGTTAACCCCTAATTGCCTGCAGGGCTATCTATAAATCTTCTGTCACTGCCCCTCTTATGGAGAAGCCAAAAAAACCAAGGTTAAGTAAAGGAAGTGGTAGTAGCAGTAGCCGACCCTTTCAAGAGACATGGACTGAGATGTATGGCATTATAGAAAAAAATGGCAGATCATTTTGCGTTCTATGTAGTGAAACGGTAGTAAGCAGAACGTGGAATATAAATAGACATTTTGACAGATAACCTTAGTAGCGCTTGCTTGGCCTTGAAGTGTACAAAATACCAACCTTCAATTGAAGATTTATTTTAGCCAATGAAATTCAGCAACAAAAAAGTCACTAAATCAGTGATGGCGAACCTGTGGCAGTCCAGCTGTTGCTGGACTGGCACAGTTTCGCCATCACTGGAAGAATTCCCCCTCCCCCTCACTTATCTTAGTTCATGGCACCCCACCAGTTAAATAACAGCAAGACCAACAAAAGAAACCAACTGACAGATTAACAAAGAAGTCACTAAGCAGGTAAGTTAAAGAATTATACATATTTGTTATTTAAACTATAAATATCGTAAAATTAGGTTTTTTTTTCTCAAGGTGACACACCACCGAGTTATGCTCGGTTTTTTGGCGAATTTTGACACACCAAGCTCAAAAGGTTGCCCATCACTGCCTTAGTACATTAGGCCCAATGATCAGAACTCCTGAATGTGAGATTTTAGGCTGTTTAGGTTTCAGACATGATTGTTTTAAGTGATAATTCATGCAAATGAACACATCTCTTATGGTACCTTTACACGCCGCGATGGCAGGCTGGATACATCGCGCTACTTCACGTGCACGAGCACGCTCAAACGGCTACAAACGGTGAACGCATCTCCTTTACACGCCGCGACAAGGTGCGCTACGCCACGCTACATCTATAGCTAGCTACATCGCCGGGTGTCTCAAGTAGCCAGCTGTTGCTCAATTACACACTGCTACAACCAGCTACTATGGGCGGACCTGGTGCAGCAGGGACAGCACATAGGCGTGCTACAATTGTGGATTACGAGCCGTCCGTACGCTGATAGGACGAAGCAATAACATCCTGATTGGGCAGGCATCGCAGGAGGCTGAGTAATACAGCACGCTCGAGCGATTGTGTAGTGTGACTCGTCAGCTCCTTAAATATGCCTCCCTATGCAGCGACTACCAATCGTCATGCAGCAGCTTCCACCAATGATCGCACATGGGGCGCGGTAACATGGAGCCGAGGTCACGCCTTAGCTACATTGCAGCTACAGCCCCGGGTGTCCAGAGTTCCCTTCCGTTGCTTCTTTACACGCCGATACAGCTCGCTACCATCGGCGATATAGCCATCTGTTTTCGAGCAGAGCCCATAAACAGATGTATCTGTCGCCGGCTGTAGCGTTGCGTCTTCAGACGCCGCTACGACGGGCTACATTGACGCTACAAGCTACATTTGTAGCCTGTAGCGCGATGTATCCAGCCTGCCGTCGCGGCGTGTAAAGGTACCATTAAGGATTGGGTGTTATTATCCCTCTTGTCAATGGTGAGTGTCTTACTGCTGTCTGCAAAGTGTTAAATATCATTATTTAATAAATGCAGCAATAGTTATATTTCTGAAATTGCCTCTGGTTCATTGTCTTATATTCAGGACATTGTGTCCTTACCGTTTATGATTAGTAAAAGCTTTGCACATCAGGAAGCCTGAAAGAAAGATTTCCTGATAGGAGGTAAAAGTATCTAATTAAAGGCAGCACCGTTGTGGGCTTTATAATTTCTCAGTCTAGATAACGAACCTGCTGTTAGTTTAATAGGTACACCTGCCATTAATGATGAAGAAAGTGTATTTTTGGAATAATTATTTATTTATTCTTACAAACAAATTATATACAGTTACCTACAATATATTTTTTTGGCCTATTACTAATGAAAGATGGAGATATATAAAAATATTATAGATAGATACAGGGGTGAACTAAGCCTCCCGAGCGGGGGAGTTGAGATGCTTTCAGTGCCGGCGGGGGGTGCTTTCAGTGCTGGCGGCGGGAGTGAAGAGAGGGGGGGGAGGGGTGCTGGAAACCACTATGTGCAGTGCGCTGCCCCCCTGCAGCATTGCAGCTCCCTTGCCGCCTGAGCAACAGGCTCAACTTGGCTACTGTATTCAGATAAAGATTAACGGCAATTTCAACACATTGTTCATATATAAATGCAGTTATTTTTATTAATTACTTGGAAAAAACATCACACATAATAAAATCCTTCCCCATAAAAGCACCCCAGACAGTGTGAGTGCAAGTATACATATATTGTTCACAGTTACAGTTTATATATCATCATCAACACTAACATAATTTGGTCTGCATAGAAAGGGATATATTTAGGATCACCGTTGTATCTATTATGACCTGGCTTGTCTAGGAGACAGGTTACACAAGATATCCACATTGCACGTTATTGCCCCTCCAATATGCATAATCCCCAAAGTGGAAGTGTTCATACCGCACCACACTGCCCAGCACCTCAACGTTTCACTCTTGCTTCGTCAGGAGGTGCTGGGGCAGTGTGGTGGTCACCTTATGTAGCCACATCCATCAGTCATCCCGGTCAACAGCTGATTAGCGGCGCACGGCGTCCGCGAGTGGCCGCATCCGCCCACGTCCCGGCGTCCCGGATATGCCGTCTGCGCATGCGCAATATCGGCGATTACTATTGGACGCCGAGAGCATGTGAGGAGGCGGAGACATCACACAACACCGCGCGCACCACAGCTGCGGGATCTCCACCATCTTAAGTGTGGGCATCATGCCCATATTGCATATATAGCTATTGTTTTGCTGAAAAAACTGCCCATCATCTGTTTGCCCATGCTGAAAGGAGATGCCAATATCTTTGTTATATACAATCATGACTATGACCATTTATATACATATATGAATATTAGTTTTGTGTATACATCAATTGTATTGGACCCTCCTGACAAAATGATAGCGTGGTGCTGGGCAGTGCTGAACATTGATCTCCATATGCAATGCGGCTTGTACTTGAATCCCATATGCTTGTCATATTCGCGGGTAACCACATGGACTACCACAACATAAACATAAAAACAGTTAAAAACAGTGACCACCAAAGTGAATCACAATGATGTGCTCGGTGTGGCCAGCGTTGTTGGCCCTATTACAATCAACAATTGTATTAAAGGATGTATACATTGTTTATTTAGACTTTTTCTACACAGTGTCAGTTAAAACAGGACAAATATGTATTCACTGCTTATAGATATCACAGGAAGGGTTTGAATGAGATGGCATCATTTAAACCTCCCGGTTTCGTTGTTTCTAGTAGGGTGATCCACTTTACCTCTTTTTGTGCAAGTATTTGCTTCAAATTGCCCCCCCTTACACCCAAGTGTACTCGATCTATCCCCCTAAATTTAAGGAGCCGCCAATTACAGTTGTGGACCTCTTTGAAATGCCGCGGGATGTTTTTCAAAGCCACTATTTCCTCATCAGTGGTGGCATCCACTGCCTTTCTAATATCCCTAAGATGTTCCAGAATTCTTACCCGCAATTCGCGGGTCGTCATCCCTACGTATATCAGTTCGCAGGGGCATTTCGCCCAATAGACAACCCCACTTGTGCGGCAATTGATTGTGTGTACAATTTTGAACCTTTTGCTTCCATTATAATTGTGGAACTCGAAGACACGCTCCACTTGGGAGCATGCTCCACAATCCCCACATGAAAAGGTTCCCCACCTCACTTTTCTAGCATTTCCCAAGAAGGTGGATGGTGGTGGTACATATAAACTGTGTACCACCATATCCTTAAGATTTTTTGATCTACGTGGCGTAATTGATGGATATTTTGTCACAGCCCTCGTAAGATCTTTATTCGTATGTAGGATAGGCCAATATCTTCTTATCACTTCGACCATCTCCCTCCACTCTGAATGGTATGGGGTGATAAGTCTCACCTGATCATCAATTTTTCTTGTCACAGGTCTCAAGAGATGGTTACGTGACGTCCTCTTCGCCCGTTCATACCCACTTTCTATGGGGCCCATTCTATAATGACGAGATATAAAACGGTTTTTAAGTGTCTTAGCCTCCTCCTCAAACAACCTGTCTGAAGAGCATATTCTTCTAGCCCTTAAAAACTGACCTGTGGGGATTGATCTTATCACCTGTGCCGGATGTGAGGATCTTGCACTGAGCACCGAATTCACCGAATTACTGGTTGCTGCAGCCCTGGATAGATAGATGGATAGATAGATAGATAGATAGATAGATAGATAGATAGATAGATAGATAGAGAGATAGATAGATAGATAGATAGATAGATAGATAGATAGATAGATAACCAGAAAAAATTCACTGCAGCACTCAGTTACTACCAAAAATGTACACATGCTAATAAGTGGTTTATATATGAGGAGAAAATTTAAAAACTCACGTTTAAAAAAAAAAAAAAAAAAATTCAATATTCTTATCTTCTTATTTGCTGGGGTTCTTGGTACATATATTGGCCAATATCTGTTTGCTCATCAATCACTCCACGGTGTCCCCAGATCTGATGAGTCCTATGCTGACATCCCTGTCCTCCCTATCCCACTTCTAAGTGGGTGGACACCATCTCAACCTCAGACCACCTGGGGGCGATGAGGGTGCTGAATGCAGCTTTTTTTTTTTTTTTTTTTAAACGTACGTTTTTAAATTTTTTCCTCATATATAAACCGCTTATTAGCATGTGTCCATTTTTGGTAGTAACTGAGTGCTGCAGTGAATTTTTTCTGGTTGTTTATTCCAACATCGCAGCTTGCACCAGTTTGCACTATAACTTGAGTGCTGTGCAGCTTTTTCTATAGATAGATAGATAGATAGATAGATAGATAGATAGATAGATAGATAAATAGATAGATAGATAAGGTAGATAGATAGATAAGGTAGATACAAGTCATTTAGGTTTATATAAGAATTATATTTATTAACGAAAAGAAAAGAAGGTCATCACCAGTACACATATGACAGTCTGTGAATTCAGGAATAATATCCTTGATTCAGGAACAAGGTAGAAAAGGATGGAATCCGGCACTGACGTCATAAAAACACTTTTTTATTGGGCAAGCATTTTGCACTTGGGCAGAGGAAATAAAATTTGTAATTATGTACTTAATTGTAAAGCAGTGGGTAAAACTGACACTAAAAAAGACCTGGGTGTATGGGTCGACAGCAAACTCACATTTAGTGCTAAGTGTCAGGCAGTTGCTGCAAAGGCAAATAAAATAATAGGATACATTTAAAGAGGAATAGATGCTCATGAGAAGAACATACTGTAGTTTTACTTCTATACAAGTCACTAATATAGACCGCACTTAGAATATTCTGGTCTTCGGTGTATAAGAAAACCTGAATTAGAGCAGCTGCATAGAAGAGCGTCCAAGGTAATTAGAGGACTTGTTGATTTGCAATACATAGATAAGTTATTAAACTTTGGGTTATTCAGTTTGGAAAATGAAAGCTTAGGGGCGATCTTATGACAATATGCAAATATATGAGGAAACAGTACAGAGACCTTTCTAATGATCTTTTTACACCTAGGTGTGAGACTGGGACAATGGGCATCCTCTACGTCTGGAGGAAAGAAGATTAAATCATAATCACAGACGCGGATTCTTTACTGTAAGAGCAGTGAGACTGGAACTATCTGCCGCATGATGTTGTAATGAGTGACTCACTATTAAAATCCAAAGGAGGTTTGAATGACTTTCTTGAACAATATTATATTACCGGATATGTGTACCAGATTCTGTGATGGGGCGTTATCCAGGGAACTAATCTGATTGCCGTATGTGGAGTTGGGAAGGAAGTTTTCCCCTCATATGGAGCTGTTAGTGTCTGCCCTATTGGGTTTTTGCCTTCCTCTGAATCAACATGTTAGGCTATGGGTTGAACTAGATAGACTTAGTGTCATCGTTTTTAAGCTTGAAAGTAGACTATAATGAATATATACTCTCAGGTGTCCCTGGAAATGACGGAAATATTTCGGTAGTTAAACCCTCTGGATGTAAATTAATTGATATAGCGTCCATTATAAATACATACTACATATTAAAAGAATAATAAACCTACAACACGTTTATAAATAAAAAATGGAGGCACATGGAAAAATTTGTGCTCCAAAAAAAAAAAATCAGAAAACAACAGAAAAAGAAATACAATAAATCCATGTGGTTATTTAAACCCATAGGTTGGGGTGAGTTCAATTGTGAGATCCAAAAATCTTCTCTGGTAAGGAGTGCTATGTGCCAGTATGAATTTCTTACTTTTTCCTTTCCTTATAGTATTAACGTTGTGAGTAGTGATGGACGAACCGGTTAGGGTCTGTTGTGTTCACGACCGGGGTTCAACTGTTAAAGCAACAAACAGTTAATAAGCATAATATACTTACCGGGTTCACATTCTCCCTTCCTGCTGTGTCACAGTGCTTCTGGGCCACTCATTATCTTCTGGGTGTATGTGCTTGGCTGTTGGAGCCAGTAAAGTGATTATTCCCAGAAGATAATGAGTGGCTCAGAAGTAACGCAGTGCCACGAGACAACTGGAAGGGAGAATGCAGACCCAGTAAGTATAATGATTATGTTTATTAACTGTTTGCTTGCTTTAACAATCCAACCCCGGTCCCAAACACTACAGACCCCGACTGGTTCGCTCATCACTAGCTGTGAGATTACGTCTCTCTTTTATAAATTAATTCCTAATATGCACAATGATAAAATCTTATCTAAGATACTATATATAGGTGTCAGTTGTGTTGCAAAAAAATAAAAAAATCTAGGCAAATATGTTTTCCCGTCTTTTTCTGACAAGAATTATAAACCTGCCTGGTTATATTTTAAAGGGAATCCATATGTAACTGATATCATTTTCTAATTTATTTCTCTAAGCTCTCTATTTATGTATTTCTATTATTTTTTCTTCCCTCCTATCCTGTGTAAACTTCGAAATAAAAGATGAATTCCATCTGTCAATCACAGTGAGTTATCTGCTTCCCATTCCCAAAGGAATGACTATTCATGTATCACTACACAGTCTTGCCCTCCTGTGTTTTATGTTGTGTGACTCATTGCTGACAAAGGAGAAAGGAGGGGGAAGAGATGTTTGCTCTTACTGCAGCTCTGACCTCTTCATGTCATTTTGTGTATCTGAACACTTTTATGGTACCTTTACACACCGCTACAGAAGGTTGGAAACAACCGGGTGTCTCACGTGCACGAGCACGTTCCAACGGTTGCAAACGGTACCCGATACTGCCTTTACACGCCGCTACAAAGTGCTCTACAGAAGGTTTAATCTATCTCTGGAGCACCGCCGGGTGCCACAAGTTACCTTCTGTAGAGCACTGTCCCTCATTTACACGCCGCTACAGAAGGTAGGACCTGGTGCAGCAAGGACAACACATAGGTGTGCCAGAGTTGTGGATTACGAGACACTCGTACGATGATTGGACAATGCAATAGCATCATGATTGGCTAGCCAGCGCAGGAAGGCTGGCTAATACATGACGCTATAGCAAATGTGTAGTGTGACTGGTCAGCTCCTTAGATATGCCGCCCTATGCAGCGACAACCAATCGTAACGCAGGAGCTTCCACCAATGATCGCTGAAGGGGGGCGGTTTCTCGGAGGCTGTGTCACGCCCCAGGGAGTTAACTAGGTGACGAAAAAACCTTCCCGTACTCATTTAGACGCCGCTACCATCGGGTTGAAAGCCAACCTGTTTTAGAGCACTGCTCTGAAACAGGTGTCCGGCAGTGACGGGTGGCAACAACCTGATTTACACGCCGCTACCTCGGGTTGATTTGACGGTGCAAGATACATTTGTCTCCGACACCCGGTTGTTTCCAACCTTCTCTAGCGGCGTGTAAAGGTACCATCAGAGAAGGATGGCTCACAGATAAACGGGTGCTCAGAATATTTATGCAATAATAATAATAATGTAGAATTCTGGCACACCAAAAATGAAAAACAGCACTCTTGAATTTCCAGTCAGATCACACTTTCTATTATGGGAGCAGTCAGACACGAAAAAAAGTTGTAGCACATATGACAACGTTTCGACTGTTTGGTCTTCTTCAGGTTTTACAACTATCAAGAAACAAAGAAACATTAAAATCAATAATGTTCATATATACATAATCACTTAAACAAAAGTAAAAATTGTCCCTTACACATAACAGTGTGATCTCTGACCCCTATATGCATATGCATCTATATGATCTTTCACAAATAGGAATATTGTATCTACATCTATGGAACAGTAAATACCTTTTTTTCAATGCTTTGATGAAAATAATTATTTTGTCATTCAATAGCACCTATACTGTTTATGTCTAAGATCAAAAGACGAATGACAAATTAGTACATATAATGATACTATTATATAAATCAGTGGAAGAGACCAAAAATAATGTAAATATCACCTATCGTATTTGTGATTATTTGTGATTACAAATATAATTATTCTTGTGTCCAATTACAGACACAAGTATTTAATTTTTTAATAAGGAATATATAACTACTAGAACCTGAGTATTCTTATGAAACAGCAGTTTTAGGCTGCTTTCACATCAGCGTTTTGCGCTGATCTCGGCAGTTGCGGTGAAAAAAACGCAACTGCCGCGATTACCGCATTGCGGCAAGCCCCATACAATGTCTATGGGGCTTGCGGTAAGTGTGCGGCAGGTGCAGCAAGTGCGGTTTCGGCACTTGTGGCAGGTGCGGCCGCGAAAAAACGCGGTATGACTCGTTTTTTTCACGGCCGTGCCTGCCGCGAGTGCCGAAACTGCACTTGCCGCACACTTACCGCAAGCCCATAGACATTGTATGGGACTTGCCGCAAGTGTTATGCAGTAATCGCGGCAATTGCGTTTTTTTCACTGCAACTGCCGCGATCCGTGAAAAACGCTGATGTGAAAGGGGCCTTAGTTGGATATATATTGTCATCAAGTCTAGTGTTTATTTATAAAGGACTGAATAATAGTCAAAATACCTGCTCACTCTGATTCGGGTAGCCCACAGATTTGTAGAAGACTGTTGTTTATTACAGACTGCTGCAATAAGGATAAAAACAACAACATGTACCAAAAATTACTATCATTATAATGCATACTCTCTATGTCAACACAAGAATACGTGCAATAATAATATCCAGACAAGGATGTTATTTTTTATAAGAAATTAGGGTAGACCCATATAACCTGCCTTGGGTGTAACCACTGGCTACTGTATGAATACTAGGGAATCTATTAAGACATATAAAGAAAATTAGTGCCAACACCACCTTAGAAATACCAGTATACTTCAACAAAATCTGCTATGGAAGCCATTAATATATATAAAATAAGTTCAGCATAGTGAGTTCAGCACAGAGCATAGAGGGAGGGACACAATACCAACTTGGATAGGCATGGATAATTAAATAACATTTACACAGCCGGTCTAATCTGCTGTGAAAGTATTGGAGCTTAACTAAGGCACCAACTGCCTGTATGAAGTGAATATGCTTATAGCAAGGAAATTACAAAGAGTACAATAATGATTTTACATGTTTTTAAAAGGTCTGCCCAGGCACTACTCAAGGGTACTATTAGTATCATACTGAAAAACGACTTGAGAGAGTCCCTTTAAGGGCTCATATAAATATGGAGGGAATAAATGTGATTTATTCAAATTTGTAAACATAACAAAAAAATGTACCAGTAATATTAATCAAACCTTTATCATCCACTCCAAAACACACGATAATATCACTCATGTGATATACATGGCATCTTGTATATTGTGTTACCAATATTATATTGTATGCACTACACGCACATTGAAAAAGAGACTGGCGGAACATATTTCAGATGCTATTCCTAATCCAGTGCAAATTAACAGTACACTGTCTGAGCTATCTAAACTTTGTTTACATGTTCACCAGGGCAATACTCCTTCCATTCAAGTAAATAAAATAGAAAGAGTTAAAAAAAAAACACGAGGAGTGGTGACTTGCGTAAGGTACTCTTTACCAGAGGAACCCTTTGGAATTTACAATTGACCCATTCATTGGGTTTCAATTTTCACAGGGATTTATTGTATTTCTTCAGATTTTTTTGCAGCACAATTTGTTACATGCACCTTCATTTTGTATCCATAAATGTGTTGCATAAAACGCATTTAAAACGTATGTAATCCACATAGGTGCAGAAGTGATGCAGAAACTCTGCAACACCAAACACTCATCAAAAGCTCATTATGGGATCATAGGTGTAGACGCTGCATTTTTGACATAGTGATAATACAAAGAGTCATAATCTCACCAAAAACTTATTGTATGGCATACAGCTTTTACCTGTCAATTATGTTGAGATTTTTACAATAATTTCATATTGATTAAATCTGTTATGTTCCCCAATTCTTGGATAATACATTTTGATGCTATTGCATTTAAGTTCTCTTTCCTGTAGTATAAAAATATGTCTGAAATATATGTTGCATTGATGACAGAAGACAACAGCACAATTAATTATCTTAATGTCAGTTCTCTATCACTTTCTGTTTTCAAACTAGTTGTCATAGGTGTGCACGTAGGAGAGCCATGCCTCAAATTCTCAAATTTTGTGTTGCAATGATATTGGAAACATACTAAGTTGAAATGTGATGTTCACAATGTACTGTCATGGCCAAAAGTATTGCAGGAAAAATGTTGAGTATTGCTCAGACTCTACAATTCAGGCTTTCTAAGCTTGTTTTGAGGGATGACTTTCAAGAGATCACAGCTAGGGGTGCTGCTCTGCTATCTACGAAACTCAGACAGAAGCAGGTCATCTATGAATGATTTACCACCAGGTTACCAGCAAAACTTATGGTGCGCTTCATGAAAGAGGCAGCGGGGTATCCGGCCACTCTCTGGTCCACGAGGCATGCGGCATTACTCGCCCGGGGGACAGAGGCCCACGGCCATCCCTGGCTGGGATGGGCTCCTTAGTACTGCAATATCATTAGGTTTAGGAGGGATTCAGACTTAATCCCACAGATGGTAGACTCACCCCATTGGCTCCTCAGCCAAGCAGACGTACCTGTGGTTCCTTTTGTACTGAGCAGGATTGCAACTGCGACAACACATCATCAGTAGGGTAAAACTAACCTATGTAACGATGGTCTAATCGCAATTCACCCTTTTTCAACATTCCTCCTGAATTAATTCTGCTCCTAGCCTGGCTGGCTAAGACTCCATGACCAAGGACACAAACCCAACTTTCTGATAGTTTAGAGATTCCATATATTTTCCCTTTTATCAATTGTAACTTTTTAAAAAGTTGCAAAGTTTAGCAAAACTCCCGTCCAGTTCCTACTTTTTGTGCATGTTTAAGTACTATAGTATAATTTTTGTACCATTCTGCGAAACAAGCACCTTTTGATGCCAAAGAGATGCAAAAACAGTTCAAGACAAAAAAGATAATTTTGACTTTGTTCAAAATTCATGAATGGCATGCATTTCGAAGAACTTGGAGCAAGAAACAGCAACTAAGGCAACAAAACAAGATGGAAAGTGACTTAAAAATAAATAGGATGGATCAGGGCCATGGGAACTTTGTTAATGAATTTCACTCACAATCAGGATTAGTTTATGCTCACACTAGTATTAAAACATCAGTCAAATTTTCATCCAGAAAAGTTGGATGACTGTCATACGTATGTCATTCCGTATGTCATGAGAGTGTTATGCATTTGTGTGATTACTTTCTCGCCTAACATCTGTATAATAATATAATAATATTTATTCATTTATATAGCGCAAATAATTCCATAGCGCTTTACATACATTTGCAACACACTGTCCCCATGGGAGCTCACAATCTAAACATCCTACCAGTATGTCTTTTTTGTACCCGCAGAAGCGCAAGCTGAGCGCGAAACGTTTGTTGTACCATCGGGGCTACCCGGTCCTCCTTCCTTTGCACCCCCACCTGTAACACCCCTGTGATGCATTAAATGGAATGAGCACTTTTATCCTGTGTGCAGCCCTGCTCTTTTTCTAAATTGAAAGAAACTACCAGTATGTCTTTGCAGTGTGGGAGGAAACCGGAGTGCCCGGAGGAAACACATGCAAACATGGGGAACACATACAAACTCCTCCGTATGACGTGTATCTAACACATATGCAATGCGTGTTTTTAACGATCTTGTCCAAATTCAAATCCAAATATAAGGGGCTGATTGATTGTTATCTCTACAAAACCACACTACTAAAGGTCCAAAGCTGGGAGCACATCCATATTATACGGGGCATCCCAATTTATACAGCCAAGATGGAGATTTTGTATTGGAAAATGGCAAAAAATACTAATTTATTTTTTACATAAACTGAGCAAATCCTTTTTAACTGGTTACTGCTCATAGAGTAAGGGGGAAGGTACCTAACCATTCAGGAGCCGAAGAGGCGTCGTCATGTATGGGTTCATTCTCTTGTCTGCCACCCTGGACAGGAGGTCATTTCACCCATATCTACGTGGTGGTATGCCTGCACTCTGAAAAATGTTATGCATACTGCAGAATGCGTATGGAAACAATCGACTGCCTACTGGAGGCGCTAAGGCCTGGGCTCACATTCTTAAATACAGGAATGCACAAATTTGATTCTACAGAAGAGTGGCTCCCTTTAACCTGAGGTAAGTGAGCAATCCATGTCGGTGTTTGGCCCTTTTTTTGGGGTCAAATTTCTATATTATATAATTCAAATTAAACTTTAAAAGGGAATAATTGAATCTTTGCCAATAAGGACTGTGATATACTGCCCTGCTTATCTTGAGTATACTAGAGGGCCTGCACGACTTTCTTCGTGTTTCACTTTTCACCTTTTTTTCACCTTTATATATCTCAAAACCAATTGCTGTTTATTGTAAAAATCTATAAGCTAAACTTGATTTACATCAAAACCTGTGTACTATAAGATGTAAATTTCATCGTTCACCCTTTGTGATTGTATTTCCTTGATTGATTGCTTTTTGTATGTTTGGCTTTTCCAACCCACACAGGGTTCTTTGCGGCATCAGGCATTAACTCTTAGGGTACCTTTACACGCCGCTACTGGAGGATGGATACAACCCGCTACAGGCTACAAATGTAGCTTGTAGCGTCAATATAGCCCGTAGTAGCGGCGTGTGAAGACGGTAGGAGGCAGCCGGCAACAGATACATCTGTTTCCGAGCACTGCTCGAAAACAGATGGCTACAAAGCTGATTGTAGCGAGCTGTATCGGCGTGTAAAGAAGGAACAGAAGGGTTGTTTCTACACCATGCTATGTAGCTGGGGCGTGACACAGGCTCCGGGTTTCCGCGCCCCCTTCAGCGATCATTGGAGGAAGCTCCTGCGTTGCGATTGGTTGTCGCCGCACAGGGCGGCATATTTAAGGAGCTGACCAGTCACACTACACAATTGCTCGAGCGTCAAGTATTAATCAGCCTCCTGCGATGCCTGCCCAATCATGGTATTATTGCTTTGTCCTATCAGCGTACGGACGTCTCGTAATCCACAATTGTAGCACGCCTATGTGCTGTCCCTGCTGCACCAGGTACGCCCATATTAGCTGGTTGTAGCGGTGTGTAAATGAGCTAAGATGGGCTACAGATGGCTACTTGAGACACCCAGCGATGTATCTAGCTGTAGATGTAGCGTAGCGTAGCGCACCTTGTGGCGGCGTGTAAAGGTGGTGCGTTTCCCGTTTGTAACCGTTTGTGCGTGCTCGTGCACGTGAAGTAGCGGGTTGTATCCATCCTCCAGTAGCGGCGTGTAAAGGTACCCTTAATGAGAAAGATAAAATCCACTGCCACTTGCGGTTATTTCCTTTTATTTTCTTAAAAGTGAAACATACAGATGCCCCTGTGGGGCTGCTATACGCGTTTCGGAGATATACTCCTTATTCGTTAGCTCATCAAACTACAATAAAACACACACATATATACAAGTAAAAGCACAAGTCATAGGAGCACCTGTATTCCATTTACCATGATTACATCTTGGAAATTTAACTCCTGTATTGCCAGCTAAGTATAGAAATGTGAGAGACCTTCATATAAATACAAATATACAAATATAAATAGAACAGTTGCATATTTTTAGAAATAAATAAATACATCAATAGAATCATGATTTATTATGAATATTTTATCATCACTGCTCTATTTAATAAAATAAAAACAAATCATTCTTGAAATTGAGACCATGTGGTGATCGTGTATTCAGCTGCAGAATCCATAGTTTTTCTCTTTCATGTAGTTTCCTTTCCCAATTACCACTTCGGTATGGTGAGGAAACGCTTTCAATTCCCATGATTTTTAGGGACTTAAAATTGCCTGCATGTATATTCCTGAAGTGTCTGAATAATCCAGACAATCCTGTTCTCAAGGATTTAGAATTCGGGTTGGCAGCAGTGAGATGTTCAAAAATCCTCACTTTTAAAGCGAGGGTTGTGCAGCCGACATAACATTTAGCACAATCCACACATGGAGCTAGATATACCACATGTGTGGTATTGCAATTTATGTATGATTTAATCTGATGTTCATTATCAGTGGCCAAATTCACAAATGATTTGCCTACTGTTACATATCTGCACATACCACACTTATGTCCACCGCACTTGTACATGCCTGTGTAAGGGCCCTTTCACATCAGCGTTTTTTTAAATTTGCGGCAGATGCGGTGAAAAAACCGCATCTGCCACAATTACCGCATACCGGCTGCACTTGCGGCGCGGTTGCGGTAAACTCCATGCAAAGTATAGGCGTACTTGCGGCAGGTGCGGCAAGTGCGGTTTTGCACTTGCAGCAGGTGCGGCCGCGAAAAAAACCGCGGCTGACCGCATTTTTTTTCGCGGCCGCACCTGCCGCAAGTGCAAAACCGCACTTGCCGCACCTGCCGCAAGTACGCCTATACTTTGCATGGTGTTTACCGCAACCGCGCCGCAAGTGCAGCCGGTATGCGGTAATTGCGGCAGATGCGTTTTTTTCACCGCATCTGCCGCAAATTTCAAAAAACGCTGATGTGAAAGGGCCCTAAGTCAGCCATGTGTATGTTTTTTCAGATTGTTCTGAAAAAATACTTGGGGAAATGCTGCTCCCAATATTTTTTTCCTTTTCTGAGAATGACTTTCACCCCAGACTGAAGTACATCTACAAGAGAATCATCCTGATATAATATTGAGATATTCCTGTGGAAAATCTTTTTTATATCATGGAAATCCATGCTGTAAGGGGTGGAAAAGACCAGACCTCCTGTGTTTTTGGCAGGTTTTGATTCAAATTTGTCTTTTAAAAGGTCTGCCCTATCCCTGTCATGGACGATAGTTTTTGCACGTTCTATCATCCATGACCGGTAGTTTCTCTTTTTAAGTCTGTCACTGATGACTGCAGTTTCTTTCTTATAATCCTCCTGTGTGGTACAACTACGTTTAGCACGTATCAGTTCCCCACAGGGAGATTTTTAATAATATGTCTGGGGTGACAACTGTCGGCTCTTAGTACTGAGTTACCACTGGTGGGCTTGCGATAAAGTTTGGAAAGAATTTGGCCCGTTTTTTCACAACCTGTGAGAAATAGGTCCAAAAAAGGAGTACTATTGGCATGTACCTCCATGGTAAATTTTAAGTTGTAATCGTTGTCATGGAACCAATCCGACAACATAAGGGGATCTGGTACGGGAGACTCTACAGACGATACGACATGATTATGACATGTAACCCACTATTATCTCAACCTCTAAATTAAAAAACTATCTTTGTATCCTTCTACATCTTATTTTCTTAACTAATTGCTTATTTTGTTGTTTGTTCCTCTTTTAGATTTCTAGCTGCTGGTCTGTCATATGTGGCTTCTAGAAAAATGTACAATTTCCGTCTAAGGCTGGTTTCACACCACCGTTTTTTCCCTGATCTGGTTCGATCAGGTTTTGTGTGTCAAAACCAGAAGAGGAACCAGTAGAGGAACTTGCAGAGAAGAACTATAATTGAAAGATTGACACCTGTTCTGAGTTTTGACGCACAAACCTGATCGAACCTGATCAGGGAAAAAAACTGTGGTGTGAAGCCAGCCTTAGGCTGGCTTCACACCACGGCGCAGTCCGGTCTGGGGCTGTCAGGCATGAACCTGACAGCCCCGGACTGGATCAGCACACAGAACTGGAGGGCCAAATGTGCCCTCTGGTCCTGTGTGCAGCCGGACGCAGCTGCTAATGATTCTGGACCACGGCTCGCAGGGAGCTAGCCGCAGTCCTGAAATCACAGCGCCATGCAGCCGCTGGTGTCCGGTTCCCGGATCGTCCCGAGCCCCATAGGCTCCCATGTTAGGGAGTGCCGGATTGCCCCAGATCCAGTAGGATCCGGGATAATCCGGGTGAATCCGGGATACGGGTTTTTGGGGAGATTTGTCTACCCGGACACAAAAACATTGCTTGCAACGTTTTTGTGTCCGGTGAGAATAATCCGAATACTCCCGGATACATCCGGAGAGATGGAAACCGGATGGCAGAGAGCTGCCATCCGGCTTCATCCAGCCCCATAGGCTACTATGGGGCCAAAAACCGGCCATGGGCTGTCTGGTTTACACCGGACAGCCCCGTACCGGACTGCGCCGTGGTGTGAAGCCAGCCTAAGTGTGCCACTCCTACCAGTAAAAATGTGAGCATCAGTAGAAGGTCATGCCTGAGCCCACCACAAGTGACAAGGTCCACATTTCCCAAGGTTTTTATGAACTGTGCCAGTTTCCTAACTGGGTTCTGTTGACAGCAATCACATCTGTGTAAAGAAGCCGGTTCACAATTCCATAATTATAAACAATATTTTTCTGTGTCTTTGTTTTTGCATGGTTGACAGCAACTACATATTTAGAATTGTATATATTGGGGCAAATGGAAGAGCTGAAGATTCACAAATCTTCAATTCTTCCTTAATTGATCTTCTGAGCTTCAGAACAATGAAATGAGTGTCCCTCCCCCCATGGAGGCTTTCTGGAGGTAGAGGAGATCCTGTGCCTTTCGTCATAATTGGGGATAAGGCATTTCAGCTGACCCATCATATTGTGAGGCCTTATCCTCGCCGATGTCTAAACCATCAATGTCAAATTTTTTATTTCCACCTCACCAAGGCACGGCCATTGGTAGAATGCAACTTTGGCATTTTGTGTGCTAAATTGAGAGTTTTGATGTGTGCCCTCAATTCAGCCCACAAAATGTCAATCGCATAATCCAGGCATGTGCTATCCTACATAATTTCACGCGTATCCATGATTCGCTTGTATCCATGGATTCTTTGGGAGGATCTGGCTTCAATCCAGATCTAGTATCCCATGTAGTTGTGAGAAGCAGTGACCCTTCTGGCCTCAGAGTCCGTGAGATGTTGGCTAACTATTTTATGATGCTGGAGGGATCAATACCATAGCAATGCACTAATAGTGAATAAAGTTTGATTTATTAATATGACTACCAAAAATATATATTATTGCTTTCTAACATACTTGTGTTTGTTTTTATTTTTGGCTGTCTGAAATAATGGAGTGTGTGGATTCAATGACATTGAAAAAACATATTGAACTTAACATTTGTTGCTTTATTTATTAAATAAAAAAAAGTATTTTCTTGGCTCAAAAACATGAAAGTTTTGGATGACCTCCTCCTGGTATGGAGGGACCAGGATTCTATTGTGATTGACTACATTAATTTCATTAATGATAACTTCATGAATCTCAAATGAACTAATAAAAACTTACCATCGAGTTTTTAGATAAATCATTGGCTAAGGATGAGGGAGGAAATATCATTATTCTCCCATATAGGAAAGAAATGGTCACTAATGCTACTCTTTATGCCTCTTCTTGCCACCCAAAACATGAGGCTAAGAATATCCCTGTAGGAAAATTCTATTGACTTAAGGCTGGCTTCACACCACAATTTTTTGGATCCGGGGCTGTGTGAAGCAATTTTGTCCCTATTGTCTCCCTATGTGGCCGGATGGCATGACTTGCCATCCGGTTTTGTGCTGTCCGGGAGGATCCGGCAGATTTGGTTTTTTTTTGCCCTGGACACAAAATCGGAGCTTGCAGCATTTTTTGTGTCTGGGGCAAAAATCAGGCAAAATTGGATCCTCCCGGATCCGGTGCCCATAGCATGGGAGTCTATGGGCCCCAGATTGCGCCAGAGCCAACAAAAAAATCAGACCGCTTCCTGGACGCCGGGTGCTGAAAGAGTGGCGGCTGCTAAAAGCAGATTTTAGTACCTCTGAATTTTAGCACCTGGAGAGCTCCCTCCAGCCGTTATGGTGAAACTTCAGCACTTGGACAGCGGCTGTCACGCGCAGGGAGGATTCTGGCAGAAAACAGGATCGGAGGGCATATTTGCCCTCCAGTTCTCTTTTGTCCGGGCTGTCAAGTTCTGTCCGGTGCTTCCTGGAAAACACCAGACAGAACCTGACAGCAAAATATCATGGTGTGAAGCTAGCCTAAGAGAAATACATCTGCAGTAGGATTACTCAAGGGAGACCTCAAAAAAACTAGACAACGCTTATTTGCAGGAGGATATCCGAATTAGTCTCTAGATAGAGCGGAGAGCATTATCGCTAGCAGGGATAGGACAGGCATGTTGATAAATAAAAAACAAAAAGAGGAATGAATATCTAGATAGAAACTTTAAGGAACATAATAATAACTTGTCTTTTGTGACTACATATAGTCCGCAATTTGAACAGATTAAAGCAATATTTCTATATGTTATTTCAGGATAAAAAATGAAAGCAGATTCTGCAGAAACCAATAAGATTTGTTGCAAAGAGGGCGCCATCCTTACGTGATAAATTGTCTCCTAGTACATTTGAATAGCCATGAATTCTTTGTAAACAAAACATAGCAAGAATGTAATGGCTTCTATAAGTGCGGACACAATATTTGCACCTGCTGTAGACACGCTTTGTGTTTGGACACATTTTCATCAGTAGTGACTGGCCAACAATCTAAAATCAAAGTTAGTCATAGTGTTAGGACCCGATGAGACAGAAGCACCTTGGCGTTGGTCATCGGGCACTCCGCAGTGGCCACTGCTGAAGCTAAGTCTTCCTATTTGCATTGTATTCCAGAGCAGTGATTGCTATAATCATTTTTTCATTATACCTGTATTAGCTGTGCAGCCCGGCCACTCATTGCACTCATCTCAATGTGCACATTAAGTGTTTAGTGATGCAGCAGATTATCCTTTTCTTTAATAGTTTGTTTCTCTGCTTGCACCTGCACTCTAAGGTGATGCCAGTCATTCACACTATTTTCATTAGTAATTTTTCTGACTGAGCTCCCTCTTCCCTTCCCCACCCTCCGCCCTGTAGCCAGCTGAGGCTTCCATCTTGTTGGAGTCCAACACATACTTTTCATGGTTTTAATTACAAATAGAGGCATGTAAACCCATTCACATTACACAACTCCGTTAGTCATAGTGTTAGGACCCGATGAGACGGAAGCACCTTGGCGTTGGTCATCGGGCACTCCGCAGTGGCCACTGCTGAAGCTAAGTCTTCCTATTTGCATTATATTCCAGAGCAGTGATTGCTATATTCATTTTTTCATTATACCTGTATTAGCTGTGCAGCCCGGCCACTCATTGCAATCATCTCAATGTGCACATAAGTGTTTAATGTTGTAGCAGATTATCCTTTTCTTTAACAATCTAAAATCAATCGTTACATTAATGGTAACATCATGATTGTGGTGTATATTATATCCTGTGTGAGTTGCTACCTTCAGTATGTGGGTTGCACCACTGGCCTCCTTAAGGAGAGGATCCGTAGACATTTGTTGGATATTGATAATGGGATAACGGTGAAATGCTCTGCAGCTATGAGACATTTCTCTGTGGAGCATCGGGGCAATGTTTCTATGTGCAGGATTCAGGGTATTGAATAAGTGGGTAAAGCTAAGAGAGGTGATGACTATAGGAGCGCATTGTTGAATTGTGAATCCTGGTGGATATCTTGTCTGTACACCCAAGCACCGCAGGGTATAAATCTCAGACAGGACATTATCTATCATTATAATTCAATATTTTACTTTTTTCACTTATATACATTCTATTGGAAATATAATATTTAGGATACTGTTATTGTTATATTATCTCTTCATTTTTCTATTTAGATTATTGTAAATACCTCTAATATGACATAATAATGGTTATAACATTACAATGGGTATGGAAAGTATTCAGACCCCTTTAAATGTTTCTCTTTTTGTTTCATTGCAGCCATTTGGTAAATTCAAATAAGTTAATTTTTTTTCTCATTAATGTACACTCTACACCCCATCTTAACTTAAAAAACAGAAATGTAGACTTTTTTGCAAATTGATTAAAAAAGAAAAACTGAAATATCACATGGTCATAAGAATTCAGACCCTTCAGACACTCATATTTAAGTCACATGCTGTCCATTTCTTTGCAATCCTCCTTGAGATGGTTCTACTCCTTCATTGGAGTCCAGCTGCGGCGACATCTGCCGGATCTGCCAGGAATTACACTTTACCGCAGATGTGAAAGGGGCCTTAGACGCCTGTTTTCCTACTGTTACAATGAATAATGTTATTGGTTAAGCAGCACCGGTAAGCAGGGCTTAACTCCTGCAGCTCGTGTATGAGTCGGCTCATACAGAAGCCACTGTAATTTTGCCGCAGGCATCGTTGCTATAGTAACCACTTATTTGGTTACTATGGCAATGGGGTCAGCGATTAAATCACTGCTTACCAGCCGCTGCCTCTGCTCATTCAGTCATCACTGAGCAGGGGGTGGAAGCGTTCTTCCTCCCCATGCTTTGTGATGTAGCAGAGCTGAATCATTGGAAGAACAGAGAAGACAGAAGACAGCAGATCGGGATCGTTAGAGGACTGCGTGGGGGTAATACAGATGCATCCCTAAGATTGTCTATGTCTTTATTTCTAATAAATAATTTTTTCTTTGTGTGGTGTCTTTGTTTAACCCTTTATTTGAGATTCTTAATGGCTGGGTCTAACTTGGCCTGACATTAAGAATTTCGGGCTTAATACCAGCTGTTAAAACAAAGCTGGTAATAACCCCTTCATTACCCAGCATGCCACCCGCCACCAGGGCCGCTGGAAGAGCCTGGTAAGGCGCTTGGAAATGACGCTTATTATTAATGCGACATTTTCAGGGGCGGCTTTGGGCTGCTATTCTTACCATGGAGACCCTATAACAATGGGCCCTCACCCTGCTGAGAATACCAGGCCTCAACTGCCTAGTTTTACCTTGGCTGGCAATGAAAAATAGGGTGCAGAACAAACACTTTTTTTTTTGCCAGCCAAGGGAAAATTAGGTAGCTGAGGATGAAAGCTCGCAGCTGTCTTCTTTGATCGGGCTAGACTTAAAAATGCTGCGAAGCCCCACACATTTTTTTCTTTAATATTTATTTATTTAACACCCTATAAAGCCAGGTTGGTTGCCATACACCAATGTGTATGGCAACCAAGCAGAATCACTGTCCAGATTGAGGAAATCCAGTCTGACAACAGCCAATCGCAGAAGCTCTCAAACAGTGTGAGCTTCTCTGATTGGCTGTTTGTCTGACAGTGCAGTGAATATGCAATTAGCTTAATAGGCGGCCCGGAAGTAGCAGCAGGAGACAGGTGAGCCAAATCTAGCTATTCTATCCTTTGTATCCTGTCTATTCTTTTTCCAGCATGAGAAACACCATACTAAATTGCTCTCCCTACACTGTCCCTGTGCTGTCTGTGATTTTGTCAGACCCATTGACTTGCATTGGCGACTCTCAGGCGGGAATCGCATACTGTCGCAGCATGTTGCAACATTTTCTCATCCAGATTCTGGATGTGAAATCAGCGTCCTACACACGGTAATCTGTACTACACCATTAACTAACATTGGTCTGGGTGCAATGTGCTGAAATCACGCATACCACTCGTCCGTATTTCATGCCAGTGTCTCCTTACCCTAAGCAGGAACATTTAATTAATGGTGGTGGCTGGGTTATACAGAACACATGAATATGGAGGCCTACATGGCAGCAGGTTTACTAGTCCTATAATACAGTAATCTCCTGCTAATAAAAGTGATTTTACCAAAACTACAGCAAGCAATCCAGTAAGTGACAAATCACTGGAATCAGGATCTCTGTTTCTACATCATTATGTTCTTCAACTAAGTGGCACAAGCTGACAAATACCTATAAAATATACTGTATCTTACACTTTGTATAAAACATATATTAAAATAGTAATAGAGACATTTTAAAATGCTCTTCCTTAATAAAGGTAACTATGATGTTTGCTAACAACTGATTGTTAAGAAAATACTAGATATCATAGGAAGGCAAAAAAAAAAAAAATAGTGCAAAACTTTTTAAAATTAAATCTAAGGGTACCGTTACACGTCACAACATTGCATGCAATTTCACTTGCAATTTGCTGGTTGCAGTGAAATCAGGGACACGTTGTTCATTTGTACACGGCAACAAAATAGGACAATGTGACCATGATTTCACTGCAACCAGCAAATTGCAAGTGAAATTGCATGCAAGGTTGTGACGTGTAACGGTACCCTAACATTTTGGTTTGTGGATCTTTTCTCTTAAATTTTAAAAGAAAGTTTGAAGTTAATTTCTTTTTAAGACTAGTTTGAACTGTTGCCTTTCCTCTGATGTTACTCTGAAAACAAAAGCCTGAACGTCTCTCAGCAAATGATCAGTCATTTAATGAGCGTACACGTGCAGCGGGTGCAGAGCTGGTAACTTTCCATTAACCTCACAAATGTCTAGAAGGAGAAAGCTTTACAGGCTCCATTTGAAGTCCAGTATCCTTAATATTTATATGAAAGAAATCCAAAGCAGGCCAAACACATAAAGTTTATTATACCTCTATTTATGCAGAGCTGGTGCCATTAATCCAATCTAAACAGCTGGTGACAGGTTGAAACAGAAAAAAGGAGCAAATTCTTCAAGTTGGAATAAAGGGAATTGTATTGAAAAAAATCTGCAAAGGTACCGTCACACAGGGCGATCCCCCCAGCGATGCGCGGGAGCGCGCATCCCTGGCAACATCGCCGGGGAGATGTCACACGGAGCAACTTCCCGGCGATATCGCCGGCTAGTTGCCGCGGCTATCGCTCGCTGGGTTGCCCAGCAACCCAGCAAGCGGTAACCCGCAATGTTGTAGATGGGCGGAATCGCCCGTGACATTGCAGGTTGCCGCGTTACACAGGGCGATCAGGCATGATCGCCTCAGCAACATCGCCAGGTTTCCCAACAATGTTGGGAAACATGGCGATGTTGCTCAGGCGATTTTTCTCCTGAAGGCACTGTCACACGAGGCAACTCTCCAGCGATGTCGCCGCAACTTGGCCACGCCCCTCAGTTGCCGGCAACATTGCCGGCGATATCTCCTCGTGTGACAGTGCCTTAAGGGGCTGCTCATTCTGGTCAAGCGCTATATTAAATGGGTTTGATAAATTTATCAGATGAAAGAACTGAAATGATGAACTGTAATTTATGTGGAACCTGGCAGCAACCAGTGCCACCATAAAGGTACCTTTACACGCGGCAACTTTTCTAGGAATTTCACTGGCAACTTACTGGTTGCAGTGAAATCATGGACACATTGCTCCATTTGTACACGGCAACAAGATAGAGCAATGTGTCCATGATTTCTTACACCAGTAAGTTGCCAGTGAAATTCCTAGAAAAGTTGCCGTGTGTAAAAGGTACCTTAAGAGCCGCTTTAGGGCCACGTCACACAGACAGATATCTGTGCAGATATTGTTCACAGATCTCTGGTTGCAGTGAAATCATGGACACATTGTTCCATTTTGTGGCTGTGTACAAATGGAACATTGTGTCCATGATTTCACTGCAACCAGAGATCTGTTTAGAAGTTGGTCACAGAAGTTGGTGTGTGTAAAGCGGCCCTAAGGGCCACGTCACACACACAGATATCTGTGCAGATATTGTTCACAGATCTCTGGTTGCAGTGAAATCATGGACACATTGTTACATTTGTATACGGCCACAAAATGGAACAATGTGTCCATGGTTTCACTGTAACCAGAGATCTGTGAATACTATCTGCACAGATATCTGTGTGTGTGACGTGGCCCTAAGAGATAGGAAACATTACTCAATGGCCTGGAGGAGGACATACCAGTGTTTTAAGTCAATGTGCCCACGATCAGGACACGCTGCGTTCTCTTGACGAGAATGTTCTGTGCGCTGTCTGTGCCCATGATCAGGATTCTGGGTGTAAGGGATTTTCAGTGTTTTTCTGCCATGAACACTCGTGTCTCCGCGAGCATAAATTGACATGCTGCGGCACCGGAAGCCGTGCTGTATGTCACTTTATACTATGGACAGAAGTAAAGTGGGCATTGGATTTCTATAAATCCCATCCACTGTGCTTGTACTGCAGAACGCAATATGCTGCTTCTAAAACACTGCTAAACCTAATTGTGGGCATTTACACTAAGGAAGAAGTATTTTTGGAGCTGCTGCTTTCTGTTCTTGCTACAATATGAAGATACAAAGAGGGTACACAGGGTTCACTCTCTATCAACTTCAGTCATAAGGGGATTTTGAAATCAGACAATCCATTCAAATGTGGATTGTGAAGCAGCAGCTTTCGATGGGCAGGAAAGTGAGGCAGTGACCCAGGAGATAGTTCACACCACCAGTCTTATATTTTCAAACCACACACTTAAACAGACCTAGATACCCAGAGCACAGCTGGTTCACTCTTTCACCATCTATTATATAATCACGAATGGGTTTTTTGCCCCTTCTGAGTCCGCTCACGCTGCGAGTCAGCGTGGTCATGTGGATACGCCCGAAGCATTGGCCGCGCAGCGGCCATTGCGAGCAGTTCTAAGGCGACTCGCTATGCCCGCGCAGCGGGCATGGCGAGTCGCCTTAGCAGCGCGAAGCATTGGCCGCGAAGCGGCCATTGCGAGTCAGAGACTCACTCTGCTAGAATCCCGATGCATGTGCATCGGGCACCCAGCTAGTCTTATATATATGTCCGTTCAACACTTGCACCACTGTAGGAATCTTGGGTGCAGGACCTTGCTTCTAGTGTCCATCTGTTGCGCCCCACTGGTTGGTGCACCACGGAGGGGTACTGCACCCAGACCAACATGTGTAGTATCCCTGTGACCAGGGGATTGGGATGTTAATCTGGGGCCCTCATCACACGCATTCACACACCTAGAGCCAGGGGATAAACTGGTTAACCTGTTGCTGGGGAACACATCCCGGTGGATGGAGTTTAGGTGGGTAGTGAAGAGCGGGAAAGAGCGGCAGTTAGTCAGTTCGTGACGGAAGCTGAAGAAGTGGGACACTGCGAGTGGCGCAGAGGAAAGCACCAGAAAGGACCGTGACACAGACTGAAGGGGGATCCGCGGGTGACAGCTAATACCCTAATCTGGTCCAGCGCAATACCCGGTCAGAAGGACCCAGTCCAGAAACAGAGGACCGGCTCCAAGAGCGGTGCAGGAGTTCAGCCCTGAGCCGCCAATCCGGCAGAACACGAGCTACCTAGGAGCCTTCCTTAAGAGAGGGATTAGGATAAATACAAGTGTGATAGCGCTCCATTTTGTTCCCCTGTTTGTATTTACTGCTACTTATGTATTCTCTATAGCCCACCCTATTATTTTGTGCATGATAGGGACTGTGTTCCCGTTTAAGACATGTTGTGTACTATGAATAATTTTAATATGAATTAATTTTAATAAATAAAGTGATTTTTTGCCATAAATTTTGGATGTGCTGATTCACACAAAATATTGACACAGTTTTATCTGTGGCAATATTTGGTAAGGTAAAACGTATTTAGGTGAAGCACTTATTGTTAAGGGGACCCTTTATGTGTATCAGTGGACAATTGCCAGAACTTTGTACTATAGTCCTCAAGGGGTGCAGCTCCCCTGTGTCAAGTTCATGATCCTTGCCTCAGGAACCTTGGCCATGTAACGTTTGTCATATATGAACTCCAAGGCTTCAATGAAGGCATAAACAGAAAGCCATTCTGGGGCTTGTGAGGACAAAGACAATGCCCAGGTCTGAGGGCCCCCTTGCAGTAGGGACATGATTATTCCCACCAGCTTGGACCCATCCGCTGAAGATCTAGGGTGCATAATAAAAAATAGCTTACAGCTCTAAACTGGTCTTTCTCTTCCAAAAGTGTATCAGAAAGGGCAACTATTGGTTCAGGAGAAGCAAACTGCACAATCAAAGATACTGATGACATAGCTACTTCCAGCAGTAAAGGAATAAGAGAGTATTCATCAATCTAGATAATTGGATCTGCAATTGGAACTTCAAAGATTCAATATTGTGGTGCTCTTTAGCTAGTTTGCAAACTGTATTAATTGGATCCATTGTTGAAAAAATGTATATGGTCAGTCGTAATGTGAAGCTGTCTCATCTCACAGACAAGCTATGAAGTCAAAAGGTTCGAGACCAAACCCAGGAGGGTACATCAAAGACAAAGCAAAAAATGGTTAGTCAGATGTAAAGTCCAGGGTCAATGACAAAAGAAGTAATCCAAGCAAGTGGTCAAAAGGTAAATCCAAGGTCAAACAAGAGGCACACACTCCACAAAGTAAGCTACGACTGACAAAGATCTGACCATTGTCAGCGAGCTACAAAGCCAGATAATTCCTGAACTGGCTACACCCAGAGGAAATCCAGCAGACCTGGCAAGATTGGGCAGCCACACAATACTTGCAGTCTAACATACCCATTCCTCAGATTGGGTGGCTGTACTGTCATTAACAATACTGACAGCCCAGCACACCCTGATTCCATACGACGTCTGAGCTGTCACTCACTGTGTCCCTTGGACATGGTGAGTGGTAATATTGTGACATAAGCTACATTTATTATATTATCAAAGATTGTCTATCTACACTTCTCCAGATAGAAAGTAAACTCTAAATAATGGACCACTGTATCCTATATAGTAATTGCGAGTTGCTGGCACCCGGCCACTGTGCCGCTATTCCGGCATGCACCGTGCCGGATGCTAGTGCCGAGTGCAATGGCGCGCATGCGCCATCGCAAGCCGCAATGTCCCTGCAGCCGCAGCCTCAGCCGGGATCTGTGCTCTGTGATCGGCTCTCGGTGTCTTCAGACGTCCAGAGCAATAGAGCACAGTTCCGCCTCAGGCTGTGGCTGCAGGAACCCGGGACCTCATCTGCCTGGATGGCAGAGGTGAGCACAGACAGGGTGAGAGGAGGGGGCACGGAGGGAGCATGGAGGGGGCACATATCCCCCTGCTGCACTGATACAGTGTGCCACATTGCTTGCACAGCTGCAGTCGGCACTTTGTATAAGTGCACAGGGAGTGGTCACATGACAGGGGGCCACACAGGACACACAGGGGGCCTCAGAGGACACACAGGGGACATCAGAGGACACACAGGGGGCCACACAGGACTCACAGGGGGCCACACAGAACAGACAGGGGACCACACATGACAAACAGGAGCCCTCAGAGGACACACAGGGGGCCACACAGGACTCACAGGGGGCCTCACAGGACAGACAGGGGGTCACACAGGACAGACAGGGGGCCACACTGGACAGGGACACCCAAGACAGGACAGGGCCACACAGGACAGGGGCACACAGGACAGAGACACAGGGGCACACAGGACAGAGGGACACAGAACAGGAGCAGAGGACGAGGACATAAGGCAGAGGACAGCGAGACACTGGGCCAAAGGACAGCAGGACACTGGGCTACAGGACAGTGGCACACAGGGCCAGAGGACAGCAGGACACAGGACCAGAGGATAGGGCCTGAGAACACCGGCACACAGGGGCAGGGGACTGGGGAACACAGGGGCAGAGGACAGGGAGACACAGGGCCAGAGGATAAGGGGACACAGGCCTAGAGGATAAGGGGACAAAGGGTCAGAGGACAGGGGGACACAGGGCCAGAGGACAGGGTTTGAGACAGCTAACCACTCAGCCACTCTATACAGTCCTAACCACTGACCCATCATGTACACTGCTCTCCTCTGAGCCACCATATACTGTGTTAACCACTGACCCACCATGTACAGTGCTATCCACTCAGCCATCATATACTGTCCTAACCACTGAGCCACCATATACAGTGCTAACCGCTGGCCCACCGTATACACTGCTAGCCACTGAGCCACCATATACTGTGATAACCACTGAGCCACTGTATACTGTGCTAACCACTGACCCACCATATACAGTGCTAACCACTGACCCACCATATACACTGCTATACACTGAGCCACCATAAACTGTGCTAACCACTGAGCCACCGTATACTGTGCTAACCACTGATCCACCATATACTGTGCTAACCACTGAGCCACCACACAGTGCTAACCACTGACCCACCATATACTGTCCTAACCACTGAGGCATCATATACTGTGCTAACCACTTAACTACTGTATACAGTGCTAACCACTGACCCACTGTATACAGTGCTAACCACTGAGCCACTGTATACAGTGCTAACCCCTGAGCCACCGTATACACTGCTAACCACTGAGCCACCGTATACATTGCTAACCACTAAGCCACGATACTGTGCTAACCACTGAGCCACCGTATACAGTGCTAACCACTGAGCCACTGTATACAATGCTAACCACTGAGCCACCGTTACCAGTGCCAACCACTGAGCCACCATATACAGTGCTAACCATTGAGCCACCGTATACAATGCTAACCACTGAGTCACCGTTACCAGTGCTAACCACTGTGACACCATATACAGTGCAAACCACTGAGCCACCGTATACAGTGCTACTGCTGAGCCACCGTATACGTGCTAACCACTTATCCACCATATACAGTGCTAACCACTGAGCCACCGTATACAGTGCTAACCACTGAGCCACCATATACTCCATATAAATCCTGCAACAACAGCGTACTTTCCGGAGAGAAGACTGTACTATTCAGCGGCTATATTTACAACACCTGTTCATTACACCGCACTCCCGATGCAATAGCATCGGGCCTTTTTCTAGTTCTCTTATATAAAAATCTGGCATTAGAACACGTTTCCAAGTTTCTTCCAAAATTGTGAATCTTGTTTAGATTTCAAAACTGACAAATCAAACTTTATGGAATGTAATTTTATTCCACTAAGCCTCCATTTACACCATATTTATTCCGTTCTTTGAATTAAAAATGTTCTGTTTCTTTAATCGCAAGGAGGACTATACATTCCTTTAGCATACTAGTTTAATGGAATAGATTTCAGTGTATTTTCCCAAGAGCGTCTAGTTACGGCTCTGGCATTTCTGTAGAAACACTTCCTTCTGGAATATTTCATATCTACATGATCTGCAGGGAAAACATACAGTGGAATAATATAAACAGTCGTATGCAGAATGTGCAGAAGATGAATACCTAAAGATTTAGCGTGTCAGTAAAAGATGATATAAACTTGAGGTTTTCATGGTAAATCATAACATTCATGTTTAGCTTGAACACTCTTCATAGGCAGAAGGCTCTTTAAAGCTTAATTAATGACCTGGGGGAATCGTAAAACCAAAAGACACACAGCCTGATTATTATATATGTACTTTGCCTTGGCTTCCTAGTGCTAAGCATGCGTAATAGTGGACTGACTGCTGTGACGGGTGAATTGAGCTCCAATTGCTAGATAGTGTTAATGGATCAAGTTCAAAACTGCAAACTCTGACTCAGTGTCCAAAAAATAAGCAACAATATGAATGTAACTTAGTCACATTATTTGTCCAGGCTTTAAGAAATGTCACTTGCAAGCAACACTATTGATATTGATATTAAATATTAAAATGGCAAATAAGGCCAATTTTAGAACCCCTTTTATGGTAAAAACAAAAGGGTCAAATGTAATTTACAGCTTCATTTCAAACGGAATAATATATGTATATTATAGTATGAAATAAAGGTACTGAAAGGATAAGGAAACCTTAATCTCCCGTCACACACAACGACGCACCAGCGATCCCGACAACGATAACGATCCTGTAGGGATCGTTGGTGCATCGTTACCTGGTCACTGGGGAGCTGTCAAACAGGCAGATCTCCCCAGCGACCAGGGACCAGGAAGTCCCCCTCCACATCACTGGTAACTATGATGAACAGTGGGTATCTAGGCAGCGCGTTCTGCCAAGATACCCGGTGTTTATCATAGTTACCAGCGTCCTCCCTTCTTACAGGCAGCGCTAAGCAGGGAGGATGCTGGTAACTATGATAAACACCGGGTATCCAGGCAGCGCGCACTGCCTAGATATCCCCTGTTTATCATAGTTACCAGCGTACTCCCTGCTTAGCGCTGGTAACCATGATAAACACCGGGTATCTAGGCAGCTGCCTAGATACCCGGTGTTTACCATGGTTAACAGCCTGTGAGATCGCTGATCTATCGCTGTCACATACAGCGATGCGTGCTGACCAGCGGGAGACCAACGATCAAAAAATGACCCAGAGCACTTTGTAACGATCAGCGATCTCACAGCAGGGGCCTGATCACTGCTAAGTGTCACACTTAGCAAGATTGTTAGTGAGATCACTGTTACGTCACAAAACCTCGTTATGTGTGACGGGGGCTTTAGAGTAGACGTTGTCATTCCAAATCGGCCAGGTTGCATGCAAATGTCCTTTCCTCATGACAGGAGTAATTCCACCTGGATATTAACCTTGAAAAGCACATCAGCATGATAATGGGTTTTAAATCCGCTTCACAAATCTGCTAATTTTAGTAAAAGGCCAAAGTCACCATGAATTAAAGATTTCCTCTTATTAATGGTCTGCATGCCCTGTTGAACTATGCAGACCAAAATGTATAATTATTTGTTAATAGATTAATTCAGACCACAGATGAGATCTCTAATCCCTTTCAAACTGCTAAAAAGAACTTTATAATTAATTCAGACCCCTAAAATGAATTCAGACCTCACACCAGACAACTAAAATGATACAGACCCAAACCAAAAATTAGTTAAATTCCACACTAGCTCCTTAAAGAGTTTTCCCATCTATTGTTATTAGGATTCACCATCATTTTACAATCTGTGGGGGTCAAAACTGTAGGCCCCAATGCAATCCTGAAAATAAAGCATTGGTTTAGAAATGCATCTCTTCACCTTTTTCCTTCTCACTGCCATTTTGAGCCTCTAACTAAAACATAGTGAGTAGTATGTAATACATGTGTAAGTAGGTCCGATGTGGTCAAAGGCACTGTACACTTAGCGTTATGCACTTATTGATAGTCTGAGGAACCGGATTCCAGTGAAGAATCCATCCACATTGAGCTACATGCAAGGTTCCCACCGACCCTGAGGAAGGAGCTCAGATGTGGCTCTGAAACGCGTAGGAAAGGAAGAATAAAGGAAGTTGTTTGATTGAAGCACTGTCTTCCTCGTGATCTTTTTAGTGGCACAGCAGCGCGGACCGTGATACACCCATTCCTAATGACTGATACAGGTTCCCACTGTTGACATCTCCAAGCAGTTATTTGCACCAAATTTTGCACAAGTTGCAAAAAATGCTAGTCAAGAAAATTACAAATGTTTTCAGTATGGTTCGTAAGTGAAAAATGTCAGCACATTTACTTCATAAAGGAGACACTGCTATCTTTCTATGATCGTAGGTCTGGGGTTTAGACAGCTGGTGTCCATAGTCCAGATAGTCTACCAATAGAGGACTGAGGCACTATACCTCTGACCATATAGAGAACTAGAGTAGAGGGCACCTGTAGTATGGGTGATGGCTTAGTGATTAGTAAACTAACCTTCATATCTTCATTATGACTTAATACGGACACAATTTTCCAGGTCTTTACAGGAGCAAAAGCAGTTTTGAAATATGAGCTGCTGTTTTGACTAGAGATGAGCGATACTTTTGATGTTCGGGATTGGCTCTGTTTGCTGAACGGGCATATGTTCACCAACCTGCTCCCGGTCAGCGGGCCCTCCAGAGAGCATTTTGGCAGCAAAGATTCAGGGAAAGTTTTAGGGCCATTTTAAATTTCAAACTTTTTCCCAAACGAAGCTGCATTTGGTTGTTTTTTTTTGTAAATTGCTTGGGTTTCCGATAGGTAACCAAATCATCAATGTTCATGCCAAATTTTAAATTGGTGAACATGTTCAGGGAACGTTCGCTCATGTCTAGTTCTGACAAGTGAACTATAATGCAAGTTAAGAGAAGTCGGGATCATTTCCAATCATAAGCACCACGCTCTTTATCTTGACCAAACAGTTATCTTGAAATGTTTATCTGGCTCATCAACATTAACTTGGAGGTACTGACAGTTCTGGACTGGGGTGCCAACGGCCCACTACTCAGCTACGTGCAAATAGTACATTACATATTAATTCATACATTTACCTATGCTTCTATATAATAATAAACTGGGTAGTTTATTAGTTTAATGAAAAGATTCTTCCCTTCTCTGTGAAAAAAGTATATTATGCCAGCTACTGCTCATATAGATGGAGTGAGGGCCCACCAGTGGATTTACCTGTTCCCCCTTGAGTCAGTCCAACCCTAATGGTACCTTTACACGCTGCTACAGGATGGTGGAAACAACCGGGTGCTTCACGTGCACAAGCACGCACAAACGGTTGAAAACGGTACCTGCACCACCTTTACACGCCGCAACAAGGTGCGCTACAGTAGGTTACATCTATCTCTGGATACACCGCCAGGTGCCACAAGTTACCTTCTGTAGCTCACCTTACCTCATTTACACGCCACTGCAGAGGGTAATATGGGAGGACCTGGTGCAGCAGGAACAACACATAGGCGTGCCAGAATTGTGGATTACAAGAATTCCGTACGCTGATAGGACAACGCAATAGCATCATGATTGTCAACCAGCGCAGGAGGCTGACTAATACTGACGCACGAGCAATTGTGTAGTGTGACTGGTCAGCTCCTTAAATATGCCACCCTATGCAGCAACTACCAATCATAACGCAGGAGCTTCCTCCAATGATCGCTGAAGGGGGGCTTTTTCCCGGAGCCTGTGTCACGCCCCAGGTAGATAGCAAGGTGTCGAAACAACCCTCCTGTTCCTTATTTACACGCCGAACAGGCCGTAACCATCGCCTGAAATCAACCTGTTTTTGAGCACTGCTCTGAAACAGGTGCCGCAAGTGACGGGTGGAAACCACTGTCTTTACACACCGCTACCTCGGGTTGATTTGGCGGTGCAAGATACATTTGTCTCATCTACCCGGTTGTTTCCACCATCCTGTAGCGGCGTGTAAAGGTACCATTAAGGGTAAGGCACACAGAATGGACGGACAGTGCCTTTATTTTAGAAATAATGAAGGGAATATTGCATGAACACCACAGATGAAAGAGTATACTAGCAACTCATGATCACTACTGAAGTTATTCCAACCACATTTGTAGCAAGGACATTATATAGAGATAAATACAAGCTACATGAGAAGATAATTCTGACACACCACACATGGTTTTAGTTTTAACACGATACATTAGGTGAGCCAATTTATTATTTCTTCCTTATCAAGCAAGCTAGTCTGCTCTGATGTTATTTATTTCTATTGTCATTGCCAAGCCAAGTAAGCTTTATTGGATAATTAGCTCATTCAGTGTAATGTGATCTTAAGGACTACAAAGTGTTCTGTCCAAATCATATTTCTGTGAAAATTTCCATAACTTCCAAGGAAATCTGACATTCCAGAAGAATCACAGCATAGTCAGTATAACACAACGAATGAGCCGCAGGTTCAGAACTACTGCATTCACTGAAAAGTATTATTGGGGGTGCATGTATCTTTTACCACAGATATTCTTACCGAATTATCCTGTCGACAAGTGTCCCATCTAGATGACTATGAGGACTGCGTCTGGATAGTCGACACCGTGTTGACTCTAAACACTGACTCTTTAAGGTGTGTTGCACCCGAATCTTTGGAACTTTATATGGAATCCTTGTTCATTTGGTAGCACTATATATATGCCCATGAAAAATTGATCTTGTCATTTTTATCCACATGTATCGATAAAATGACAACGCACAAATATAAGAGAAGAAATCTTGTTTGCTCTGTTCAGTGGTGTTTGAATTTATTGAAAAATTTATGAATTATGACATCTTATATATATCTATAAAAAATAAATCTCTATTCATTAATCTGAGATCAGTGCATGTAGGTGGGTGCACCAGGAACACTAGTGTGTATACAGTGTATTAAACATATGAAAGTGAACTGAATGCTTCATGCTAATAAAAGTGGCTGCTTGTAAGTTTATGTATTATATTGTCATGTTGAGTTGTTACATAGTTATATGTATTTACAGTGGGCACGGAAAGTATTCAGACCCCTTTATATTTTTCACTCTTTGTTTCATTGCAGCCATTTGGTAAATTCAAAAAACTTCATTTTCTTCTCATTAATGTACACTCTGCACCCCATCTTAACTGACAAAAAAACAAATGTAGAAATTTAGCAAATTTATTAAGAAAAAAAAGCTGAAATATCATATGGTCATAAGTATTCAGACACCTTGATCAGTATTGAGTAGAAGCAACTTTTTGAGTTAGTACAGCCATGAGTCTTCTTGAGAATGATGCAACAAGTCTTTCACACCTGGATTTGGGGATCCTCTGCCATTCTTCCTTGCTGATCCTCTCCAGTTCCATCAGTTTGGATGGTGAACGTTGGTGGACAGCCATTTCAGGTCTCTCCAGAGTTGCTCAATTGTGTTTAGGTCAGGGCTCTGGCTGGGACAGTCAAGAATGGTCACAGAGTTGTTCTGAAGCCACTCCTTTGTTATTTTAGCTGTTTGCTTAGGGTCATTGTCTTGTTGGAGGGTGAGCCTTTGGCCAAGTCTGAGGTCCAGAGCACTCAGGAAGAGGTTTTTATCCAGGATATCTCTGTACTTGGCTACATTCATGTTTCCTTCAATTGCAACCAGCTGTCCTGTCCCTGCAGCTGAAAAACACCCCCATAGCATGATGCTGCCACCGCCATGTTTCACTATCAGGATTGTATTTGGCAGGTGATGAGGAGTGCCTGGTTTTCTCCACACATTCCACGTAGAATTATCACCAAAAAGTTCTATCTTTGTCTTATCAGACCAGAGAATCTTATTTCTAATATTCTGGGAGTCATTCATGCGCTTTTTTTTAAAACTCTATGCGGCTTTCAAAATGTCTTGCACTGAGAAGAGGCTTCCCTTGGGCCACTCTGCCATAAAGGCCTGACTGGTAGAGTGCTGCAGTGATAGTTGACTTTGTGGAACTGTCGTCTCCCATCTCCCTACTGCATCTCTGGGGCTCAGCCACAGTGATCTTGGGGTTCTTCTTTGAGCTGATGCTTAAGGAATTCCTGCCCAGGGTATTCCCTTCATCTAATGTTTCTGTACTGTCCTGGCCGATTACCTTTATCTATTATATAATCACGAATGGTTTTTGCCCCTTTTGAGACCGCTCACGCTGCGAGTCAGCGTGGTCATGTGGACACGAACGAAGCATTGGCTGCGCAGCGGCCATTGCGAGCAGCTCTAAGGCGACTCGCTATGCCCGCGCAGCGGGCATGGCGAGTCGCCTTAGCAGCGCGAAGCATTGGCCGCGAAGCGGCCATTGCGAGTCAGAACTCGCTCTGCTAGAATCCCGATGCATTGTGCATCGGGCACCCAGCTAGTGAATTATAATCTTGGGGCCATACTGGTAGGCATGCTGCCTCAGGATCAATCTCTAGCCGTTCACTCTGTATCTCGGTTAACTATTTCCAGATGTACAACTCTCTCTTGCTCCCTTCTCAGCATCTTACTATCTTCTATCTCGATTTCCGCTCACTCAAGGAACACCTACATCGGGTGGCTCTGCTCACTAGTTAGACCTTAGGTCTGTCACTACTGCATGCTGGGCCCCATCTACCCTCCTGACAGGATACTTTCGTGGTTCCCTCACTCTAGCCTCTTCCACTCTAAGCTAGTCTCTGACATTAACTTTGTCTTTCCCTATGGTCAGGCAAATACAATCTTATCACTAATAAAACATCACAATATACATAATACATCACAACAATATTCTTGTCTTCAAGGAGGAACATGGCAGTATGTCCATCTTCTTGCACATCCTCTTATGTTTTTTTGGTTTCCTAATTGATTTTAAAATATTTTTGAACACCGCCGTTTAGCTGAGCATTTTCGGGGAAACATTTGTACTGGCAAAAATGCTTGAAAAATGCATTTAATGTATGGTACTTTTTGATGAGGGGACGGGTAGAGTGAAAGGTGCCTGATTCATAAAGTGTCCTACGCCTCTTATTGAAGCAGGCAAGGTGCAAAGCGGCAGTAAGATTTTTGGCATAAGGAACATCACCGCCTTCTGTCCTTCCCTAATTTGCTCCACTTTGTTGGAGCTGGGCAAAAATTGTTTTAAAATGCCAAAGGTTGCAACATGGTTGGCGGAGCCTTGCATTGTGACTACATTTTGACACTTTGTTACTTTTCTGGCTTACAAGCTTTGATAAATTGGGACTCTAACTAAACATCTACAGCCACCTAGCACACCAGAATAATTGTACATTGGCAGAGTAGCTATATCACAATGTCATAGTCTGATTCTATAGGCTATACAAGAAATCAGAAGGCAGAAGAGGCAATTCGTTCAGAAGAGCCAATAATGTTAGAGTTGGATGGATTCGAGGAGTTGAGAAATTTGACTTTTGCTTCAAGTTCTTTTAAAGACTTTTTGTTCCCTGTCTAAAACAAAAAAAAAATGGATGAAATGTTTGTTCTCACAAGCTTTGAACAGATCTTACATTGAGTTATTAAGTTAGATGGAAAAAATTGCATGTATTTTATAATGGCATTACTTACTTGTTTATTCATGTTTATATCCAATATATTGCAGTTTGATCATCTATTTGTTCTGAATAGAGATAAGGTCAGTCATCCAACCTCCCCCCAAAATGTTGTCTATTTATCCTCCCTGGTTGCAGCGTACTTGTAAGTTTTAGCAGTGCCGTCTGTCCCTTTGACGGTTGCTGCAACCAATCTCTGAGCTCTTGGCTTTGCCGATGTACAGTATAGACTACGAGAGTCTGAACTTAGTGACTGGCTGCAGCGCTGACTGATGTAATATCACTGCAAACAGAGACCAGGGCAGCACCAGAGACTCAGCTCTGGACTTGTGGAAAGAAAGTAAAGAGCAATTTATTTCTTACAATGACCTGAGCTGACAGGCAAATGATTTCTTAAAGGGGACAACCTGTCATGAAGATTTTATATTTCAAACTAATTGCATGTATGTACAGGTGCTTTCATGCTGATTAAATCCATAACTTGATTGTAGAAAATTGTTTTGTACTTTTTGAGAAATCCGGTGTGTACATTTTATGCAAATGAGCTGCAAGTGTGTAGCGATGGCCGAACAGAGCACCACTGTGCAGGGTTCAATTACAGTACAAAGACAAGGTTGCAGAAACAAAGAACAGGTTTATTAACAGGCAGGAAGAGTATGCATAGGCAAGAAAATAGGAGATTCAAAATGACAAGGATACGTTTAACAAATGACAGAGCTTCTAGCTGGGACGCTCAGCTGCATGTTGCCCCAACTATAATAACAGATATACTACAGACAACCTGTAAACACAATGTATTCACAACTACACTGCACTAACAACCTAACTGGTCTCTGCTACTCGGCCACGCGGATAATGCGCTCTTGGTTACTGAGACTATGCTACGCCTCAACGGATGCGCCACCCAAATAGTACTCCTGATACTGCTGAGGAAAACAATTTCCCACTGCGAGGTCCAATGCAGAGATGCTCATCAGTAGGCATTTCTCCTTGTGATACGCCCACTCCAGGGCAATGGGGATACTAGGAACCGGGCCAGATCTTTTGGTTTCTTTTAAAGGGGACATCATGGTGGCAACCAGACTCCGTGGCCCTGACGGTGTCATTTAAAAGTTCAGGACTAGATGACGGTTAATAGAAGGGAAAGGGGTATTCGTGACACCACCTACAGGGCGGGCGTGCGCTGCTTCAGAACCTCTGGGGACAATGACCGCAGCTTAGATGGTTTCGCTCCCCATAGGTGGAGCGTTCCCCAGGGCAGAGGGTAGGCAAGTCAGTTCATTCTTTGGCCGGTGTTCATTCAGGTCATAGCACCTCAGGGTGTCATACAGCCTTTGCAGCCGATGGTCGCTGCTAATAAAAGTTTCACACACTTCTATTGGAGTTCTGTACCTTTACTGTAATGTTCCAATGAGGCTGCAGAGTGCTTCCCTCTGTCAATCTCCAATTTCAGTGGTATGTCTTGAACCGGGACAGTGTCGTCGAGACCCCTAGGTGTTCCTTGGTCTCTTATGGTGTTTCTTCATTAATGGTACTCTCAGCACCTCTAGCTCATCTCACTCTCCTCCCAGCACCTCCGCACAAAGGGCTCAGGTAACGACAGCCACAGGCTTTGGTTGGTACTGTATCCTGGTACCGCGCCTTAGTATGGCTGCTTTCTCTAAGTTGTGCCAGGTTTGCGGCCACAGGTCCCCTTTAGGATCTCATGGCCTCCGGTTTCAACGGTTTGGGTATGGATCCCCGTGCCTCTTCATGGCTGGACCCCTGTTTTTGCCCACCAGCCCCTCTGTTCCTTCTGCCAGATATGGGCATGCAGATGATCTAGATCCTCTTCTGCACCCCTAGGGTTCCCTTCCTCCTCTACACTATTCAGTCTCTCCCTCCCAGAGTGAGCATGACCATGCTCCAGTCCATGGGAGATAACACCCCCACCACCTCTTGACTCTCACTCCAACTTCTACTCCTTTGTTGTTCTCCTCCCAAATGACTAACTCTACACTTCCTTGTTCCCCCTGGCTGAGACTGGACCCATTCCATGGGTCCACCCACCGTCCCATCCCAGGGTCCTAAGTATGTGTGTGTGCTGTGGTTCTCAACTTCACCATCCAGGTACCTGGAGAACAGGTGCACTACCTCCTACTAATGGAGGAGTGCAGTACCCCTCGTGATGGTTTGGGCAGTGGTGCACCACAATTGCAAGGCAGGTGGGAAAACTGTTCTTTCTTTTTTTCGGGGACCTTCTGGATTCTTCAAAGGTGTCTCTCATCCAATTCAAACTCGCTGAGCAAAGGACTTCTCCATTCAGTGATTACCCAGAGGCTCTCAGGGTTCCTTCATGGTCCAGACCGCAGTCTAGCAGCCTTCTCTATGTCTCTTAATCAGCACTTTACTTTCACTTTCAGCTTCTCTGTTTCTGCACTTTTTTTTAACCCAGATCAGTCCAACTGCACAGTTCAGTCAGGCGGCACCAGCTAGTACAAAACCCTCAGCATGCAAGGGAACACTGTCTCTTAAGTCATAGTGTGCATAAACTGTTCATAGGGGTGACACCCCTACAAGTGCATCAGGGCTGGACATTTCACTTAGGGCTCTTATGCTGTTTCTCAACAATTGCCGTCTGGGGCGTACCTACAATAGGTGCAGGGGTTGCAATCACACTTGAGCCTAGGGGGGCCCAATAAATCCCTTTGGCCTATGAAAAGAGATTAACGCTTTTAAAGATTTGCAATATTTGGGTCCCTAGGAGCTTTCGAATTGGGGACCAATAGCTTCATGTTACGCCACTGCTTGCTGCCCTTGGCCTTTCTAATGTGTCTTACAGGTCATGCTTGCTTCCGTAACCTATCACTCCTGACCTGTCAGTCAGAACACAGGAGACAGGCAGCAAATAGGGATAAAGGGCAGGAGAGCAGCAAGTGCAATGTCACACCATTGAAGCACATGCGGGTCATTTCCATAAGATTTCAAAGCTTTATTTCTCAGAAACTGGAAAACAGATTTCTACAATCAAGTGATGAATTTAATCACCATGAAAGCGTCTGTACATATATTCCATTAGTTTAAGGTGTAAAATCCTCATGACAGATAAAGAGATCATATCTAATTATATAAAAAATATGTTTTTTTCATCTTATCAATGGGCTGTGTCTGGTTTTACAGCCAAACCTTATGTAATGATAACTGGCTGAAAGATTTTCTTGCTGACAATGAGAACTAGCAGATTTTGATGCCTGTTACTGTGGCGCCCCGCAACGAGTGCGTCACAGGAGGGTATTGCAGCCACAAATGCAGCCGCAATATCCTCTGACTCAGCAATGACCTGGTTAATTTAGAAATCCAACCCAGCATGCATCACCTAGAACAGAGGGCCAATCCTAGGTCCTGGTGGGCGGAGTGCTAGGGTAGTGCAGGAGAACAAACACAATATATAGTCTAGAGAGAACAGAACAGAACAGAACAGTCTGAGTCTGGAATCTAGAGCAGAGCCTAGAACACAGAGCTTGGAGAGGAGCGGGGGCTCCGCACCCCGTGCGGGCCCTTGGGCCGTCACCGGTCGGGTGTCAGCACCTGAGGCCTTAACCACCAGGATTGGGCATTTCTACACGGGTTCCCAAAAGACTCCCGTGCCCACAACTCACAGCCGGTTCACTGGTACCGAAGCTGGCAGCAGTTCACCTCTGCTACGCGAACCAGAAGAGTGGAGGATCAGCTTTACAGGAGCACCCCACCACCAGCCAATTTCCAGTCGTCTAACCAGCGGTGTACCCACTGAGGGACCCAAGGCTCCCCAAAACATCCAGAACGTACAGCATGGATAGGGCATTGAAGCAGCCTCCCCGTACCCGATCTGGTATTCCTGGGCGACATTGGCAACCACTTAGCTAGAATGGAGGAACACTACGGATTTCTAAAGGACACCATCACTGCTGAGTCCACCCGGTCTACTACTCAACCACTGTATACCATGTACTGCCTGCTGGTTACAGTAAAGACCCGTTATAGAGACTTTCTGTGTCCGTGCTTCCTTATGAACTGTCCGTCATCACTAAAAGGTAACCGCAGCTGCCGCACAACATCTTGAGCAGCTCCAGCCCCCGGGGATCACCGCTCAGCCTGTGGGGAGCGTAACATCTTGCTGCTGTCCATCCCCCGGGGGTTCCGCAGCGTCGGTAGCCCTTACCGAACTACTCATAGGTGGCGTCATGAATAAAACAAATTAAACCCCTTTTAATCTGTTCCCGCAAGACGTCTTCACTTTTGATCTGCACTACACCGGGCCCCACTACCGGCAGGCGCGGTCCACCCGTGACAAGGAAGGAGAAGAATCGCCTGTATCAACCGGAGTCAGCCGGCCGCGGTGAGTCAGAAAATGGCGTCACGAACAGGATACGAGCAGGCCCGTTACCCAACGGGTATATTGTGCTTAAACTGGACTTTATTGTCTACAATTGGACTTTGTTCGTCCCTAAAAGAACTTTCCCGCCTTTTCACCATTGGGCCAAGATGGCGCCCAAGATGGCGTTCCCGCCACAAGAAGCCGCCACGTGCAAGCCCAGGAGTGAGTCTTTAGCCCTCATCGTGGGAGGGCTAAAGACAAAAGGCGCCAAACTCTTTGTCCGCCCTGATTGCTCGAATCAACCATGGGGGCGGACCCCAAAGACTTTTCCCACGATTGGACTACAAAAGCCCAGAGGAAATGGGAGTGTCATAGACACACCGACAGACAGAGAAGACTTCTTCACCAGCTCTACCAGAACGTCTTACCGGTTGAACGGGTGTGGTTTCCCTCCAAGAAGAGAATGGCCAGCACGAGACTCCAAGACCTAATCCGGGAGGTCGAGGCGGAGGCCAGAGCAGCCATAGGCCAACCGGGTCCGGATCCTGCCCTTACCATAGACGGCAGCCCCGACTTCTGGCTAGAGGCTCTACAAGACCTCCGGGTGCGGTTACTTGAGACAGTGGAATGGACGATTCGCAGCTGGAGCGCGACCCTAGGCAGAAGACTCCATCATGCGATGCAGCAGAGCCGACCGGGTACAGCTTCTCCAAGCCCAGACGACATCGCCAGCTTTTCAACAGCCTCACCGTCGCCCACCACCTGTCCTGCTTCGTCACCGGAGCCCATAGACTGTATCATTCCTGTGAGGAACACAGCTCGACCCGTTCCAGCGGACGAAACCGCAGCCGACCCCGTTCCAGAGCCGGAGCTTCCAATACACTCCCACGAAGAAGCTGACATCTACCTGGTTCCACCTGCGGAACCCGCGACTAGTTTCCACACTACTGAGACTGTCGCCTGTTTCTCCCCTGAACTGGAGGCCTCCTCTGCAACTACAGAGGCCTACCTGGTGACCGGGATCGAAACACCACTTCCCGCTGCTACAGAAGAAGAGGCAGGCAGCCTGGAAGTCCTGCACAACGACCCCGAGGAGAACTTTGCAGCACAGCCACCCACCAATCCAGAGGATTCCATCCCATCGTCTTCGCCAGCCGAGCAGCCCGACGTAGTCATCGAGGAGGTCGAGGAGGATGACGAGGAGACCTACAGTCCAGCTGAGGATCTCTACACCGGGTTCGCCTGGGGAGACACAAGGAACCCTTCTGCCGGGCGATCAGCTCGGGTGCCGCCGCAACAGTATCTTCTCCGGTTCCGTTGAACCGGGCTCCACTCCAGACTGCCCACCAAGCTCGAGCGGTTCAACAACCAGCACGCCGTAGTGACTTTATCCACACGCCGCATCACTCCGACGAAGAGGTACGTCGTATCCGGAGAGACGAGTGGCACACTCGACTGCAAGCCAACATGCAGGCTCGTGCCGAGGCCCGCCGCCAATCTCCATTGCCTGAACAATTCCGAAAAACCGGGTGGGTAAGCACATTTAACTTGTCCACCGGGTGGGGATTTGTAAGGGAGGAGGGTGTGAGTACCGAAGTGTTTGTGGGGCGCTGTGATGTGGAATCACACCTACCGCGAGGCCATCCAAGCCGAGACTTGTATAGAGGGGACATTGTAACCTATGAGCGCCATATATGCCGTGATGGGTGGTTCGCTATACGAGTCCGGAACACTGCCATTCATCAGTGACTTAAGTTGTTGTTTGAACTTTGCTAGTACAAGAGACTTCTTCCTGTTTACACCGTAACACCGCGACTTGGCGGCTACAGCCTGAACTTTTATGCTAAGGACAGCCGACCGCCCGCCGGGTCTGCGCAATGTGTTAACCTGTTTATTTACCTTTTTCACTTTTATGCATATATGACTTGTCATTAATAAAAGTGTATTACCTGTTATAAAATATAAAAAAAAAAAACCTCTGTAATGTGAGTAGTGTGACGCTTGGGGACAAGCGTATTCAACCAAGGGGGAGTGTGGCGCCCCGCAACGAGTGCGTCACAGGAGGGTATTGCAGCCACAAATGCAGCCGCAATATCCTCTGACTCAGCAATGACCTGGTTAATTTAGAAATCCAACCCAGCATGCATCACCTAGAACAGAGGGCCAATCCTAGGTCCTGGTGGGCGGAGTGCTAGGGTAGTGCAGGAGAACAAACACAATATATAGTCTAGAGAGAACAGAACAGAACAGAACAGTCTGAGTCTGGAATCTAGAGCAGAGCCTAGAACACAGAGCTTGGAGAGGAGCGGGGGCTCCGCACCCCGTGCGGGCCCCTGGGCCGTCACCGGTCGGGTGTCAGCACCTGAGGCCTTAACCACCGGGATTGGGCATTTCTACACGGGTTCCCAAAAGACTCCCGTGCCCACAACTCACAGCCGGTTCACTGGTACCGAAGCTGGCAGCAGTTCACCTCTGTTACGCGAACCAGAAGAGTGGAGGATCAGCTTTACAGGAGCACCCCACCACCAGCCAATTTCCAGTCGTCTAACTAGCGGTGTACCCACTGAGGGACCCAAGGCTCCCCAAAACATCCAGAACGTACAGCATGGATAGGGCATTGAAGCAGCCTCCCCGTACCCGATCTGGTATTCCTGGGCGACATTGGCAACCACTTAGCTAGAATGGAGGAACACTATGGATTTCTAAAGGACACCATCACTGCTGAGTCCACCCGGTCTACTACTCAACCACTGTATACCATGTACTGCCTGCTGGTTACAGTAAAGACCCGTTATAGAGACTTTCTGTGTCCGTGCTTCCTTATGAACTGTCCGTCATCACTAAAAGGTAACCGCAGCTGCCGCACAACATCTTGAGCAGCTCCAGCCCCCGGGGATCACCGCTCAGCCTGTGGGGAGTGTAACATCTTGCTGCTGTCCATCCCCCGGGGGTTCCGCAGCGTCGGTAGCCCTTACCGAACTACTCATAGGTGGCGTCACGAATAAAACAAATTAAACCCCTTTTAATCTGTTCCCGCAAGACGTCTTCACTTTTGATCTGCACTACACCGGGCCCCACTACCGGCAGGCGCGGTCCACCCGTGACAAGGAAGGAGAAGAATCGCCTGTATCAACCGGAGTCAGCCGGCCGCGGTGAGTCATTACAGTGTACAATTATATTAAAATATTAAAATTGTAGCTGCATTATAATGCTATTAAATGGGTTGTCCTATATCATTGCGATTGCAGACTTGTGAATCCTCAAATCGCACATACATATGCGGTGTGAGGATTCACCGGTGTCAGAGCCAGGAAGGGTGGTCACATGACCACAAGTGTGCGACATTCATACTCCCCACTAGAATCCAACTAGAGGGGCATGGTCTTGCTTAATGTACGTCTATTGAGTGAGGCTGCCATCTATTAGGATTTGGCCCAGATTATGTACGGTATATTGCATACTCACGGCAATGTGATTTCCGTTCCTTGCTATGAAACTGACGAATCCTCACAGTGCACAATGCATGCGACGTGAGGATTCACAAGTCTGAAGTCACGTAGAGTGACACATAGCGTGATTACAGATTTAAGGATTAAGACTGGACAACCTCTGTAATTATTGCAACAGACTCACAGCGATGTTACATTTAAAGCACCACTCCAGCATTTTTTTTTTATTTTACTGCTGGAGTGGTGCTTCTAATCTAAGGCCCCTGCACTTAGTCTTATACTTGCCACTGACGTCTTCACCTTCTATCTCTGCCATTTCCATCAATCTCCAGCAGTTTGTGGCTTGCTGGATCTCTCCAGTGTTTGCTGGTCACTTTGCGTGTTGTGCCTATCCATATTTTTATCTCACAACCTCACATTTCGTCTTCTGGGAACTACATGTGGCTGCGCAGGAGCTGTCCGAACATATGAAGTAAAGATATACTACATTACCTATGTACATCGGACACAAATATCACAACAAAAGCTGCCTGTTCTAGAAATGTTCTCACTTCCCCTATCTTTTTTATAACCATATCTAAACTTAAAAATGTTTTCATCTTATTCACGCAAGTGTTCACAAACCATTACACCAATTATGTTCAGGAATTAAATCTGTCACAATCACAGTACATTATAATCTACACCAACTTGTATAATACAGTTATAACTCTCCATACTTCAATTAGTAACATGTCTCATAAAAAGCCACTTTGCGAGGATCAGTTTAGAGAAGAGCTAAAGCGGAGTTTATTGGGTGTATTAAAGTACAGTTTATTAGAGGAGCTGTAAATAACATTCACAGATACGTATGAAATGTTTTCTTGAGGCTGTAGAGTTGAGGTACAGCAGGCAAGATCGTGTGACACCCCCTCCTCTTCACTCATCCCCCCCAAAAAAGAAAGAAACCAAACTATAGAATTTACCAATGCTTTTTCTAATACAGAGTTCAGAGTTTATAGAAGTCTCCATCATTCAGGACTTTTATCTACCAGCCAGAGTAGCTACAAAAGGAGAATGTAACAAGACAAAAATCCCATTAATTTAAATCGAAACTGTGTAATTCCTCATTTTTCCTGCAATGGTGTACAAAGAAAATTTACCAACAAATTATACCTGACCACCTAGTCTAAGCAGCATGACAGCATGGTGGACGACAGCTCTACTCAACTAAGGAGTTTTCCTCTTTACAAGAAACTTGTCATCAGATTTATAAAGACACTTGACACACCCCAGGGCTGTGGGGTACCCAGTTCCGGGCTTTGATTTACTGGGAGATGTCACGGGCGGCCTGCGCCCGGTCCCGTGGCCCTCGTGGTCGCTGAAAAAGGGGATAAAAAGAAAATAAAAAGAAGCGTTTTTGATGCCACCCACAGTATCCGGTAATAATACCGGCGCTTCTGCAGACCTCCGGGGATGATGATAAGGCAGCTAGTTGGTAACGCTCCCTGTAGGTGGAGTGGAATCCCCGAAGCAGTAATGGAAGAATGGAGAACTCACACAGGGTGTCGGCTTATCAGGTGGAGAGACAGGCCGACCGTCTCTGTGAGCAGGAGTATGGCTCCTCCGGCACAGGCTAATAACACACCACACAGTCTTAGTCTCTGAACCGGGATTAACTGGTGACCGCAAACAGTTCTTTACACAGTCCACGGGTATTGCTGGCCGGGGTAGTTGTGGCACCCTGCCCTAGCAGGCAGCCACATGACAACCTAGTGCATGGAGGGATTTCCACAACAGGTAACCTACACACTCAACACCTTCCACCCCAGGCCTGTTGCTGCCCTTAAGCAAGATCCCCCATAAATACCGGTGTTGGGGGTGGAGTTAAGCAGTTCAGTACGGAGCAGTACTGAGGAAGACTACCTGGTGCCGGAGCCACGCTAGGCCCGAACCAGAGGACAGCCTAACCAGAGCGAGGTACCCGAGAGTGAGGGTCGGGGCAAGGCTAGAGAGAAAGCAGTAGAATTGAAGGCAGAGGAGCCATATCGGCGCACCCCACGGAAACAACCCGGGCATCGGAGTCCGAGTCTGCAAAGGAGCATTTAGCCCAGCAGAAGAACAGAGGTCTGACCAAGGAGACTTCAGTTTCCCCGGTCACCTGTAACCATAACCAAACAAAGAGCCAGGACCCACAGAAAATCCCTAGAGGTAGCAGCAGTCTAGAGAAGGTTCTTAAAAAGGCCTAAAGTTACAGAGGAGAGCAGGAGGTCAGGCCAGGCTCCACACAGGCCAGACTTCAACACTAGGAAAGAAAGAGGCCGAAGGCGAGAGAAAGATCTTTGAGGGCCACAGACGAACACCCCATTCATTGGTCACTACCCAGGCCAGCTACCCGTGACTGTAGACCTGTTGTTGAATGTTAACAGTGACCAGAAACCCGAACAGAGACTCAGCTACGTGTGGTGTGTCGATCTTTCACGCTGTGAGGGATTAGACAGCTTCTCGTCTGCAGAGCCACATTCCAGTTGGTACATTATCATTGTCCTGGGGACACTGACTGCTCTACCTGCAGAGAGCAAGACCAACCCTCTACAATAACACCATTCCCAGAGGTCCGAAGTAGTGCTGGTGTCATCATCAGAAACTGCAAGTGGTGTCACAAACAATACGCTTTTACACTGTGTGCAGAATTATTAGGCAAATGAGTATTTTGATCACATGATACTTTTTATACATGTTGTCCTACTCCATGATATATAGGCTTGAGAGCCAACTGCCAATTAAGTAAATCAGGTGATGTGCATCTCTGTAATGAGGAGGGGTGTGGTCTAATGACATCAACACCATATATAAGGTGTGCTTAATTATTAGGCAACTTCCTTTCCTTTGCCAAAATGGGTCAGAAGAGAGATTTGATGGGCTCTGAAAAGTCCAAAATTGTGAGATGTCTTGCAGAGGGATGCAGCAGTCTTGAAATTGCCAAACATTTGAAGCGTGATCACCGAACGATTAATCAAGCATTCCATGGCAAATAGCCAACAGGGTCGCAAAAAGCGTGTTGGGAAAAAAGGCGCAAAATAACTGCCCATGAATTTAGGAAAATCAAGCGTGAAGCTGCCAAGATGCCATTTGCCACCAGTTTTGCAATATTTCAGAGCTGCAAGGTTACTAGAGTATCAAAAAGCACAAGGTGTGCCATACTCAGGGACATGGCCAAGGTGAGAAAGGCTGAAAAATGACCACCTTTGAACATAAGATAAAAAAGAAACATAAGATAAAACATCAAGACTGGGCCAAGAAATATCTTAAGACTGATTTTTCAAAGGTTTTATGGACTGATTAAATGAGAGTGACTCTTGATGGGCCAGATGGATGGGCCAGAGGCTGGATCAGTAAAGGGCAGCGAGCTCCACTCCGACTCAGATGCCAGCAAGGTGGAGGTGGGGTACTGGTATGGGCTGGTATCATCAAAGATGAACTTGTGGGACCTTTTCTGTAAGACAACTTCTTCAAGCAGTGGTACAGGAAGAAGTCGGTATCGTTCAACAATGTTTCAGCCCTGAGGAAGATTTCAAGATTGAAACACGTCAGCTAAGGGAGGGGAGCACATCTCCGGACCGAGTACTAACTCTCTAATAAATCATAAGGTAATCTCTTTTTGTGTGGAAACATTGTGGGGATTGAGTTTTCATTAAATAGAGGCCAGAATCATCGGTAGTAGTATGGGTCAGATATTTGAGGAGCAGCAATATGGTGGAATAGTAGTTTGATCTATATCATATAGCACACACACTATAGGTGTTGGTGGATCTAAGGCACAATTATATATTCAGATTCATCTGTAGTAGTATGGGTCAGATTTTTTAAGGAGTTATAACATGGAGGAACAGTAGTTGGATCAGTACATCATATTGCACACATATTGTAAGGGTTGGTGGATGTAAGGTACATCCATGTATATGTTCCAAAGGAAATGTTTTCACATATTTATTTAGAATTGCAATTTTTGGGAATATATATGTCTAATTGATTTGGTTGCACAATTTTTGGGTTGGTTTTGAGTTTTATCATCACATGAATTAATAGGTTCCTAATTGTTTGTAATATTGCACAGGGATTCAGTCACAATTTGTATATGTATATGATTGATGGATTTTAGACACAAAAATTGATGTTTCATGAGGAAGGATTATAATGCATAATTTTGGGATATAGAGATTTAATTTAGATTGTTTTAATGAATATTTTTATCACGGGACTTTCACATAACTGTGCTATAGAGTATATGATTGATTAGGGTCCCATAAAAATTATATTATATTAGTATACTGGTTTGGGATAGGTAATGATAGAATAACTTGAAAGATTATTTTTTGAGAAATCTGGTAATGCATTTATGAGTAGTTGGGGCAATTTTGTCAGAATTGATTCTGATAGCTGAATAAATTTTATTGTATGATATATATCATGGGAGATTATGGAGTATATTGAATATGAGGATAGTAATAACTTTTACCTGTATAATATAGAGATCGGTCTATTACGGAACAATGTGGTGATGTGCTCCCCAAATGTCAAATTTGGACTATGATGATAATAATAATTATTGTATGCCTATAGAATTATGACAAATGTTGTCTACAATTTTTAATATGCAATTGTGGTGAATATTTTTGAAAAAAATAAAAACTATTTTCATATTTATAAAATATAGTGTGGTTTTCATGATTCACCAACAGATCTGTTCTAGATCTGGGTGGTGATTGGGTTCGACATGGTTTGGGCAGCAGGGAACCTGTCAGGTCCCCTATGCCCTCCAACCCAGCGGCAATCATACGTGTGCACCAAAATTCCCTGCCTAACCAGCCCTGTCTAATGCTATTTACTAAAATCAATGTGTAAAAAAAAGCATTTAGAACGCTCACCTTTCCTTTGCTAATGAGAGCTGTGATTGGTCGAAGGGACGTTGTTTCCTCAGACTAGTCGGCCACCGTTTCATACTTTCATGCTCCTGTGGGCATAATAACATGATTTCCATGATTTGACATCACTGCCACTCCTGGAAATTGCACATGCGATCTGTTCATTTCGGCAGTATTACTGTGCATCTAAAGCCGGGTGTACGCGTCCTGGGTTTAGAGAGGCCCACTGCGCATGATCGGAAGAGCAGTAGCTGCAGAAATGAGCCACATGCATGTGTGATTTCCAGGAGCTGATGGTGACACAGGCTCTTGAAATCATTTTATCACACTCACAGGGGCATAATAACATGGGAAGAGGGCCGACTAGTCTGGGAAAACAACACCCCTTTGACTAGTCAAAGCCCTAATTAGCATAAGAACAGCACTCTTTATAAATCCTTTTTTTAAACATTGATTTTAGTAAACAGCATTTTACAGGGCTTCGTAGGCAGGGAATGTCGGCACACATCTGATACAGTGCTGTGCAAATTAATTGGGAACAAAGCAAGTCTTTACTTGTTTTTATTGCATTAGTTTTACTATTTCTGATAAGTGTTTTATCAGTTCTTGATGTCGTTTTCCTGTTTCTTCCACATTTCCCTTTTTGTTTTGGAGAAAACGATCCAGTTTCATTGTGTGTGCAAATTATTCTTGAAACGGTAGATTTTCCAATACTAACAGTGGAAGTGATTTCTCTTACAGTCAGACTTGTAAGTTCATTAAGAGTAATAATTCTACACCTCTTCCATGGAGTAACATCCATTTTTACAGGCACGAATCACACTGAGAGAAAAAGTTCACTAAACCACCCCTCACAGAAACAAGCTCTCAACTGAGCTGAGGGGGCAGCTAGCTGTTATTTTCTGACTAAAATCAGTCAAACGAGATTTTGTTACTCAAGGTTGTACACTCACACCTGATCAAACCAGTTAAAACTGGTTTGAATCACTGACTGGTAACCCCAACTTATGATTTTACTTACAAAATGCTTTGTCCCAATTAATTTGCACAGCACTGAATCTGCTACGTTGAAGGGCATAGGGGACCTGACAGGTTCCTTTTAATCAGATGCTATGTTCCCTTTAATTTGTCTATTCAGATAATTTATCCATCTGTATAATATAATAACCTAGCAGTAGCTGGTTTAATTGGAAAAGGTTGTCTAAGCATTTTTTCCAGGTGTGTACCGATCCCTGGCAGTGATCTCTTGACTGATTCATTGTTTGGACAGTGGCACCTTTGTACTCTCTGATGCTGCTAGCTAAAAGAGCTTAGCCTCTGCTGTATCTCAGGGGCACAATGGCACGAAGTTGGCAAGATCCAGCCAGATTCAGAACAGTGCTTGAAAGCTCTATTGGAAAGAACTTGAAAATGCTGAGCTACCTGACTGAGTAAGCCACCGCTAATGGACAGCTGTGATGGCCAGTAACCCTGACAATCAACGTTAAACAAAAGAATAAAAAATCCTTTCATTATTGAGAAAGGAAAGGACTTTTAATAACAAGTATATTGCAATGTTAATGTGGCGCCCCACATGGTCAGGCGTCACAGTGGGGTATTGCACCCGTAAAAGTGGTGTCATTTTCCCCAGCTGTGGATCCTAGGTTGGTGGGTGGGACCCATTCCTGCACTCCCACATTAGAATAGAGGAGGGAGTTTACCCAGGAGGGAGATATATTCACCTCTAGGGGGAACAAAGAGTAGTCATTCAGAGAGAGTCGGGATAGAAAGGAGTTGGAGAGGAATCGAGGAGGAGTGTGGAGCAAGGTGGAAGGTTTAACCCGGACAGCTCTACGCTGATCCGGAGGGAAAATGAGAGAGGATCCTGAGGAGATCCTGAGAGAGGGTGCCTGATGCGGGAGTCTGGGCCCTAGACAGAAAGGGGGAACTCCAGCATGAGCAACCATACTCCAGGGAATTCCCCAGTTCACCACGGGAACGCCGGACCCGGAGAAACGGCCAGAGTCCACCTCTGAAGTCGTCTATCAGCTGCTGCGGTCAATTCACTGACTGGAGCACCCTGCCAGATGGAGCGATCTGCCTGCTTCCTCACGAGAGGGAGGGGAGCCCCAAGTCTACCTGTAAGGAGCCATTGGGTATAGACTCATCCTAGGCGAGGAAGAAAGGACATGGTTCGTCAACTAAGGTACACCTCGGGCACCTACCATACCACCTGGCATCCACTTGCAGCCACCCATAGAGCTGTTTCTTTAACAACTTTTGCTGAACTGTGAACTTGTATGCTGATGGCTGTTTACAGTAAAGTACCTGGGAGAGAGTGACTTTGCCTCCGTGTCTTTGTGCTGCAGAATTCAACCTGTTTGCTTGCAGGAACGCTGCCCCGGAGGACCAGCTCCACCTGTGAGGAGCTTTGCCATCTCTGCCGCGATACCATCGCCCTCCGGAGGACTTTGGCGGTGTTGGTGACCCATCACCAGGTACTACAGGTGGTGTCACGTGACAACAATAACTCTTATTCCCTGTATATAACCCCATATTGAAGTGTCACCCAGGCCACGGGCTCAGGCCTGCCACCTGTGACATCCCCGTGAAAACCCCTCCGAGCCTTATACCCGAGTACCCCAGGGCCTGGGGCTCGACATTAATATATACAGTTGTGGCCAAAAGTATTGACACCCCTGCAATTCTGTCAGATAATACTCAGTTTCTTACTGAAAATGATTGCAATCACAAATTCGTTTGTTATTATTATCTTCATTTAATTTGTCTTCAATGAAAAAACACAAAAAGAATTGTCCTAAAGCCAAATTGGATCTAATTCCACACCAAACATAAAAAAGGGGGTGGACAAAAGTATTGGCACCCTTAGAAAAATCATGTGATGTTCTCTAATTTGTGTAATTAACAGCACCTGTAACTTACCTGTGGCACCTAACAGGTATTGGCACTAACTAAATCACACTGCAGCCAGTTGACATGGATTAAAGTTGACTCAACCTCTGTCCTGATGTCCTTGTGTGTACCACATTGAGCATGGAGAAAAGAAAGAAGACCAAAGAACTGTCGGAGGACTTGAGAAACCAAATTGTGAGGAAGCATGAGCAATCTCAAGGCTACAAGTCCATCTCGAAAGACCTAAATGTTCCTGTGTCTACCGTGCCAGTGTCATCAAGATGTTTAAAGCCCATGGCACTGTGGTTAACCTCCCTAGATATGGACGGAAAAGAAAAATTGACAAGAGATTTCAACGCAAGATTGTGCGGATGGTGGATAAAGAACCTCGACTAACATCCAAACAAGTTCAAGCGCCCTGCAGTCCGAGGGTACAACAGTGTCAACCGTACTATCCGTCGGCGTCTGAATAAAAGGGACTGTATGGTAGGATACCCAGGAAGACCCCACTTCTTACCCCGAGACATTAAAAAGCCAGGCTGGAGTTTTCCAAAACTTACCTGAGAAAGCCTACAACGTTTTGGAAGAATGTTCTCTGGTCAGATGAGACAAAAGTAGAGCTTTTTGGGCAAAGGCATCAACATAGAGTTTACAGGAAAAAAAAAAGAGGCATTCAAAGAAAAGAACATGGTCCCTACAGTTAAACATGGCGGAGGTTCCCTTTTGCTGCATAATGTAGGGCCCAGTGTGAGAAAGCTGGGTCTCCCTCAGAAGTCATGGGTCTTCCAGCAGGACAATGACCCAAAACACACTTCAAAAAGCACTAGAAAATGGTTTGAGAGAAAGCACTGGATACTTCTAAGGTGGCCACAATGAGTCCAGACCTGAATCCCATAGAACACATGTGGAGAGATCTAAAAAGGGCAGATTGGAGAAGGCACCCTTCAAAATACCAGGGACCTGGATCAGTTTGCCAAAGAAAGAATGGTCTAAAATTCCAGCAGAGCATTGTAAGAAACTCATTGATGGTTACCGGAAGCGGTTGATTCGCAGTTATTTTGGCTAAAGGTTGTGCAACCAAGTATTAGGCTGAGGGTGCCAATACTTTTGTCTGGCCCATTTTTGGAGTTTTGTGTGAAATGATCAATGTTTTGCTTTTTGCTTCATTCTTTTTGTGTTTTAATCATTTAAGACAAATTGAATGAAGATAATAATACCAAAGAATTTGTGATTGCAATCATTTTCAGGAAGAAACTGAGTATTATCTGACAGAATTGCAGGGGTGTCAATACTTTTGGCCACAACTGTAAGAATATCCGTTTAATAGAAAGTCTTGGTATACAGATAGACGTTGAAGAACTGATTAAGAAACAAGACAACCTCCCATCTACAATGCCTAAAATTATGTCACTAATTATACCAAAATCCTTAAAAGGGATCAAAACGATTTGAAGTGTTGGATAATATGGAGGTCTATTGTAGGCGGCCGTCACACGTTTCATATTGCGAACGATATCGTTTAAGCGATCTGCTTATTGATCGCTTAAGCGATATCGTTTGTGCATCGCTACGTGCGATCAAGCGATTTTACAATGTAAATCGCATTGATCGTTACATTGAGATATGGGAGCCGGAGCTCATATCAAGCGATAAACGCTTGTTCAATCTGCTTCATCGTGGATGTGACACCACGATGAACGATCTCTCAGCGGCACAGCCTATGCTGGGAGATGGTATCTATGGTAAACGTCGGGTTATAAGCGCCGCGGTGCTAGTAACCGATGTGTACCTAGTTACAGCGATCTCGCTGGCCCACATCGCTGGTGAGTCTGTCTGTGTGACATCTACCAGCGATGTGAGCGATATCGTAGCGATCGCGCGTGCACGTGATCGCTATAATTTCGCTCACGATATTGAAAGCGTGTGACGGCCGCCGTAAAGGAACATGGACTGTAAGATAAGTAGAAGTTTACTGTGTGAGTTTGAAAAAAAATGTTTACAGGATGTGAACATTGAGCCTCATCCTGGGGCCCATAGTAGATCTGATACTGTAGGATCAACCAGTGGTGGACACAGACAGAAGAGGGCTTCTGTGCAAGAATAGTATACGGGCCCTTTGTAAACCAATAGCTTATTATGATGCACAAGTCAACTGCTTTGGAGGTAGAAATGGGCATTTAATCTCTTGGCCTCTGTGTTTCCGCACAGGTTTTACCAAAACTATGTCCAGCAAGGGTCAGACTGGCCAATATTTTAGGGTAACATATACATAGGGGTATGCACCAGAACTGTATTGTCAAAATGTTGCATATTTTTAGCATAAGCACAATTTTTAACCCTTTTTCCACTGTATAGACTCTCTAAAGAGTGAGTGAAGCTTATTGAGATGGGCACGGCCACCGAACCCAAAAGTAATGGATGATTATATACTTTATTTAGATTTTGATGACTTGTGATCAGAAGTCAAACTTTTGTAGACAGTCTACAATGTTCCTTACTGGTTTTTTTTTTTTCTTTTTTTTTAAGTTTATGGAAGCTGTCAGGATGTAATTCCTATGAGAAAACTTTGCAGTCCTGTGAGCAAAGAAGACCTGATCTAAGGTCACACACATTACTGTCAGTATGTCTCCTGTCACTTGTAGGAGTTAACGAGACTTCCTGTGCTGGAGTGAGGACTGAAGAGGAGTTTTCTCCAAATATGAAGTTCTTGGAACACTGAAACTTTTCTTGTTTATGAAGAGGCAATTAGTCATCACTATGTGTTATGTAAATCTTCGCTTTCTAACTGAATATAATATATCTTATCTTTTATTACATTTTAAACTAAACATTCAGATAAACTAGTTCAGGCCGTGAAGCAAATCTTGACCTTGAAAAGCAAATTAAAGAGCAATTTTACTCAGAAACGTTCTCTATGTTCAGTTGAATACACCAAAAATCCAATGATTGCTGCCCAGTCGTTGACTAAAAAGTTACTAAAATTAGATTTTTTTTTTAAATATATTTTGTAGACACTTTTCAAATCTGCAAATTGGTGAGGTTTGTGTGTTGAGAACTCCACCAATGGCTCAACAAATTGCTGAAAAGTTTTGCAGCTCGAGAGGCAAGTGCCCACAGCTCCAGATTTAGCATGCAAACAGAGCATAGTATGACATAGTTGGACATAATAGAAGGTTCTAGCAATGGCTGCCTGCTTCTGTCACCCTTTGAGTAATCAGGTAGATCTCACAACCTGAAATATCACCAAGCTGCAGACAAGGAAAGTGTCATGCTGTTCGTCCGTGCCTTGGAGGCTAGTACAACTTTGGGCTCAGATCTCTCTTCCTTGGGGACTTTGGATTGGTGTCCACACTCATCACCTTTAAATAGCCCCATGTACCATAAGAGGGCACGGGCTATAGAGAATCCACATTCCTTTACTAGCCACAGAGTAGGAAGCTTGTGCTGCAGCTGGAGCCCTTGTAGCCTTGTAGTTAGTCTGTTGGATGCATTGTAGACTGCAGTCCTGGTATTTGACTATAGCTGTGAAGTTAGTGTTATATCCTATTCGTTATCCCCCTGTTTGTCTTCTTTCCTTGGTGTCTTATTACTGCATTGGTGGGACTAGCACTCTCACTGGCTATCTCACTAGTGAGGGTGAGGTCAGGACTAGCAAGGGACTAGGTATCCTCCTCGTCAATGGGGTGAAAGAACCCATATAGGGATGATAGTAAGTTCAGGGTACAGTCTCAGGTGAGTACAGTAAGTATCCCATTCCTTGCTCCCTGCCATCAGGGACCACCATGTTTACTGTGTCCCCTGTGTTCCCTTGTGTGTGGTTGCACTTATTGGGGATTCCATGGTGTTTGGAGGAACCCTGACAGTCACGGCGTGACAGAAAGTTCTTAAAGGGAACATGTCAGGTCAAAAATCCAGATTTAGCTGATGTAATTTTCTAATTCCTCTCTCTAAGCTTTCTCTATTCATGTATTTCTATTATTTATATTTGCCCCCTATCCTGTGTAAACTTCAAAATCAAAGATTCATTTTGTCAATCACAGTGAGTGGTCACTTGCTTCTCTGCTGCCCACTTCCCAAGGAATGAATATTCATGTATCACTGCATGCCCTGCCCTCCTCTGATCTGTATGCTGTGTGTGGTCATCTTTATAGGTGCAGGGACTCATTGTAGACAGAAGAGAAAGAAAGAGGGAGGTGGTGTGTTCTCTCAGCTGATGCACATCTGACATCTTTATTGTGTACATCTGATTCATGTGTAGTGTATGCTCTGAGATATTTTTGTGTTTATATGAACATCTGATCCTTTGCTCAGCAGATACACACATTACATGTATGCAGGAAAACCAAAGTTCATATAAACACAAATCTCTCACGGCAGTACAGGCTAGTGATGTTACTATAAGGGTTGGGCCACAAAACACATCCCCCTCTCTACTCCCTTCCCAGCAGTCTGCAGAAGTCTGAGATTCAGTGTAAAGGCCCCGTTACACGCTACAATATCGGTAACGATATTGTTGCAACATCACCGGTTTGGTGATGTTCCAGCGATGTCTAAACGACATCGTTGCCTGTGACATTTACCAACGACCAACAATAAAGTCGTTTATCGTAAATGAACGATCTCACAGCACCGCACAGCACTTGCTTGGAGCAGGTAACCAGGGTAAACAGCGGGTAACTAAGCGCAGCGCTCTGCTTAGTTACCCGCTGTTTACCCTGGATACCAACGTTCTCGCTAGCCCTGATCGCTGGTGAGTCTGCCTGTTTGACAGCTCACCAGCGATCAGCTAATGATGTCCCAGCGACCCGATCATAGGTCAGATCGCTGTGACATCGTACTGTGTAACGGGGCCTTAATTTCAGCATAGGTGGGGGACAGAATACCAGCTTGCATAGTCATGGATATTTAAATAACCTTTACATACTGTGATTCTTAGGAGTCAGGTCAGTTACTTTTAAAGTTGTCTGCTGGGTGTGCAGGTGCTTATAGCAAGACATAAGCTACAAAGAGTACATTCATGATTTTTACATATCCTGAAAAGTCTGACCAAACACTATTCAGTGGTACTATTAGTATCATACTGAAAAAATGACCTGACAGAGTCTCTAATAATATAATATGTTTCAATTAGATTCTGCCAGCAACCTATGACTCATTTAGTTAGCAGGAATGATTACCAAAGTTTACCAGCCTATGAGTCCATACCTACATACCGGTGGCACTGCTAAACTCTGGTATGCTTTTACCTGCTTCCTGAATCTGATATCCGAGGTGGGGGGGGGGGGGGCGATCATCACACACATGGAGCAGCTCAAGCTCACTTTTTCAGAAAATCGTAATTAGTGATCAGAAGTAAAATGCTAGGGTGCTCGATGCTCGGGTCGAACATATCGAGATGCTCAGATGCTAGACCCAAGCACCGAGCCCAATGTTAACCTATGGGAAACCTGAGCATTTTTCCGGCAGCCTGGATAAACCCTAAAAAAGTCACAAATGTATAAGAACAGTGCTCAAATGACATGGGAACAGCATGTCACTGACATGAACAATGTTGTCTGCGTATTACGCCATTTTTACGGACTCACAATAAAATGTCCAAAAACGAAACCAAAATGGATTTTCCTGGGGAAACTGTTAAGGGCTCATACTCACTTGTGAGACAAAGGTGGTGTATTATACTTTTTATTACATTAAAGATTTACAAAAAAAAATTGTGAGGCACTCCGATGCCCCTTTTAAGACACGTGAAGGAGGACCTCATTAAATATTGTATGTTCCCATTCTTAGGAAGTGGGTCTCCCATAGTGTTGCCCTATGCAGGGATGCCAAAAATTGGAAGGCACTCCGATGCCTTTTTGAAGACACGTGGAGGAGGACCTCATTAAATAATGTTCCCATTATTAAGAAGTGGGTCTTCCATAGTGTTGCCCTATGCAGGCTGCCAATAATTGCGAGGTACTCAGATGCCCCTTTTAAGAGACGTAGAGGAGGCCTCATTAAATATTGTATGTTCCCATTATTAGGAAGTGGGTATCCCATAGTGTTGCCCTATGTAGGGCTGCCAAAAATTGGGAGGCACTCCTAAGCCCCTTTTAAGAGACGTGGAGGAGGTCCTCATAAAAACAACATTCCCATTACAAAGGAGCGGGTCTCCTATACTTGTAATGCCCATGCACTGAGTGTGGACTGAAACATTTACCCCTGGGGGTATATGAATATACTGTCTAACTTTTTTTTGTGTTACGGGCATCATAAATACCCTTTAAAAATATTATGTGGATGTTGCATCATGGACTATGGTCACCCTAGTGATATGGAGGTGAGGATGAGGAGAAGGAGGAGGACTAGAGCAAATAGCCAAAATCAGGAAGCGTATAGCAATGTGTGGCGGTGAAGAGGAGCATGGGAATACACCTCCCCAAAAAAGACACTGGCTTTGAGTTTATATTACGCTGCGATCATGTGGTGGTGTTGAAAAGTCTGGCCCAATCCAGCCCTTGTTCATTTTGATAAGTGTCAGCTTGTCAGCATTTCAGTTGACAGGCAGGTGCGCTTATCAGTAATAATTCCCCTTGCGGCACTAAAACCCGCTCTGACAAAATGTTAGCAGCAGGGCAGGCCAGGACTTCCAAGGCATACAGAGCCAGTTCATGCCACGTGTCCAGCTTGGATACCGAATAATTATAAGGCACAGAGGAATCATGGAGGACAATGGTACAGTCAGCAAGGTACTCCTTCAGCATCTTCCCAAACTTTTCAGTCCTTGTGAGAGTACCCCACTCCTCAGGGCCTGTGCCATGGGAGGGGTTGAGAAAACTTCAATCCAGCAGAGGCAGGGAAACACTCTCAAAATTCTGGGAGAGTTGTGTCTCTCCCGCCTGCTTGTCAACTGAACTGTGACCTCTGCCGCCAGCGTTTTTAGAAGGGAAATTGTTTACTAATTCCACAACAACGGCCTTCTGGTACTGCCCCATTTTTGTAAACCTCTCTGCCTCTGGAATAAGAGATATAAAGTTCTCCTTTTAGTGTGGGTCTAAAAGTGCCACCAACCAGTAACTAGTGTCATCCAAGATTTTGATAACGCGAGGGTCACGGGAAAGGCAGCATAACATAAAGTCAGCCATGCGCGCCAAACTGGTAAAAGGCAAGACTTCCGTGTCCTCACCAAGAGGACAACTGACCATGCTCCCCTCCTCCTCCTCCCTGTCCTCTGGCCATCCATGCTGAACAGACGGTATGAGAGTTGAGCAGGTAGTACCGTCTACAGCGCATGAAATTAGCTCCTGTTCTTCATCCTCCTGCTCCTCATTGTCCCCCAATCCACGTTGAGTGAAATGAGGCTGCGTGTAATCATCCTGTATGGTCCCTTGGTCCATCTCATCGTGCTCCGCCTGCAAAGTATCCTATTTTATTTTGCGCAGAGAGCGTTTCAGAAGACAGAGAAGCGGGATGGTGACGCTAATGATGGCACCACTCACCACCTCGCCGCTCACCATCTTGGTGGAGTCCTCAAACTTTTTGGAGGATGGTACATATGTCGGACATCCATGTACACTCCTGAGGTCTTATATGTGGAGTCTGAACCAAATACCGATGGCCTTGTTGATGCTAGTAGTTAACAACTGCCCTCTTCTGCTCACAAATCCTGACCAACATCTGCAGTGTCAAGTTCCAACACGTGGGGACATATCACACCAGTCTGTGAGACAGAAGCTGCAAACACTGCTGAAACCCGGCAAGGGTAGTCGAAGCTGTAGGTGACTTTCTAAAATGGGCACACAAGCGGCATACTTTGACGAGCAGATTCAACAGCTTCGGGTAGGATTTAAGAAACCGCTGAACCACGAGGTTGAGCACATGGGCCAGGCATGGGACATGTGTGAGCTCGCCTCACAGCCACCACCAGGTTCCCTCCATTGTCACACACAACCATGCCTGGGTTTCAGTTCAGCGGTGTGAGCCACAGATCTGCCTGCTCTTTTAGAGCTGTGCATATCTCTTCAGCATTGTGAGAATTGCCACCTATGCATATTAGCTTCAGCACAGCCTGTTGTCGCTTGGCAGAGGCAGTGCTGCAGTGCTTGCTTCTGACTGATGTGGAGGGTGAAGAGGAGGAGGCTTAGGAGGATGACGTGCAGGAGCTGTAGGGGGCAGCCTGATTGAGTTAGGGTCCGTAATTCTTGGCGTCAGGAGGACGTGCTCCATCCCAAGGTCTGACTGGGTCCCCGCTTACACTATATTAACCCAGTATTCTGTCAGCAAGATGTACCATGTCCGTGGTTAGGTGGATTTTGCTGGAAACTGTGTTGTTAAGGGCACGGCTAATGTTTTCAGACAAGTGATGTAATGCTGGGACGGCTCACCGGAAGAAATAGTGGTGGCTGGGGACCGAGAAACACGGGATGGTGGCCGTCATCAGGTTGCGGAATGCTTCCGTCTCCACTAGCCTAAAAGGAAACATTTCGAGCGCTAGCAGTCGAATTGAATAGTGTCCAATTTAAACAAGAGTGATATTGTATTAGCGCTACAAACACAGCCAAGGAGAATAGAAAGGCGCAATTAGCGCCGAAACGCGTTGTGGAGACCGGGTACTCGATATTGATACAATAAATCCTCAAGGTAATTATACACAGAGCGGTGTCCTTGGCTTGGTTTGTAGCGCTAATACAATATCACTCTTGTTTAAATTGGACATTCATCCTCCCGCTGGGAAGCGCGATATCTAGCAGCTTAACCTCCAGGACCTGCCGCACATCAATTACCACTCCCCCAGAGGATCACGTGGATTAGCAGTCAGTGCACCTAGAGTATCACGCGAACTTGCCTCTCCAAGGCTCCGGACGGTGTGGAGACCCCACGGGGTTAAAACTCAGCCCTACAACTAGTTGTGCAGTCGGCACAACTAAACCAGGTGAGCACGGGGGTCGTATCACCGATCCCCTCCTGTAACATTAGCAGTGTGGCGCAACCCTATTTTTCTTGCGAATTGAGTAGTGTGGCCTGTGGGGCATTGGCTGCATATTTGCACTTGTGTTCCAAAGACTGGGGTATGGACAACTTAGCGCTGCGCTGGGACAAGGACATGGATGTGGTTGCTGATGGTGGTATGTCTGATTGTGCAATGACAAGTGCAGGACAGGAGGCATCTTTGCATGCACTAAGGACAGGGGATTGCCTTGCACGCAAAACAGTAGAAGAAGCAGTGGTGTCACTCGCAGACACTGCTCCTGGACCCTGGGGTTTGGCCCACAAAGTCGGGTGGTTTGCTGCCATGTGTCTGATGATGCTGATGGTGGTCAGGATGGTAGTTTTGCTACTCCTGCTGATGCTGGCATGGCTGGTGGTGCAAATGGCCTTTTTGGAATTATCAGCAGACTCCTTAAAAAACAGCCAGACTTGGGAAGACCTAAGAGTTGTACAGCCAACTTCCGTCGTGTTGGTGTTACAGGGAACTGTTGCCCACCTTCTGTCTGCATCCACCACACTGCCTCTTCCTGCCTGTTGGGCCTACCTCCCCCTGTACGCAGCTGTCCTCGCTCTGCATGTCCTCCTGTCAGGTTGGGTCAGCTATTAGATCATCCACCATGTCGTCTTCCACTTCAGCATCCTGGTCCTCCTCCTGACTTTCTGGCAATTGTGTCTCATCATCGTCCACCTCTTGTGACTCTTTCCCACAGTCACCTTCGTGTGACCGTGACTGCTCAAATATTTGGGCATCGCTACATATGATCTCCCCATGCCCCACTTCAAGTGGAGCAGGCGAGTGGCCGAATCTATGAATGGAAAAGTGAACTGCTCTTCAAAGTGTCCAAGTGTGGGATCATTTTTGTACGAGCACATGGCATGGTGGGAGGCAGGAGGATCAGGGTGAGTAATATGCTGTCCAGACTCACAGCTACTGAGACTTGACCGTGTGGAATACAGAGTGGTTGTGGTGGTGGCAAACTGACTGGAAGCTTTATCCGCTATCCAACTAACAACCTGTTGACACTGCAGTCCCCTAGGAATTGGGACAGGAAAGTCGGGCGAGAAGATAAAGGTGTTTGTTGTGGCACAATTCTAGCTTGCCCACGACCTCGGCCTCTGCATACACCATCACCACCACGTCCAGTTCCTCGTCCCTTGCTACTGGCCTTGCGAGTTTTAAACAGTGTGCTATATGGGTTTTAAAAGTGTGCTATATACCCTGCCTGAATCACAAAAAACAGTTAAATAAACGTATAAAAATACTCTGTTGTAATAAAAAACTGTGAAAAGCAAGTGCTGCTAAAAAAGTAGTAAAAAAAACAGAGTATTTGGTTGATATGTGTTTTGCAAAAAATGTATACTAAGCCGCTCTACCAAACATCAAGGTAACCCATATCAGAGCAGTCTCTAGCTGATGTATTTAAAAACCTGATCAAATGTAGTGGTGCCTATATAAGCAGGATTCAGACAGGTCCAATGTCTGACATGGACACGCTGCAGAAGACAGCTTTTTATGTGCATGTCTCACAAGGAAGGGGTGGGAGGCTCCCTTATCTTGCAGAAACTGTTGTTTGGATGGCTAGATAGATATTAGAAGCCTGTACACCAGCCCCAGATGTGCTGACTGGTATACAGCCTCTTGTGGTGCACCGAAGTGTGCTATATACCCAGGGTCGGACTGGGGTGTCTGGGGCCCACCAGACAAATTGACTCCAGGGGCCCACGCACCATTCAGCTATATGTAAATACCGGTTATTCGTTATACCCATTATAGTGGCAGCTCCTGCACATCACAGTGCGCTCACCATTGCGGCGATGTACAATTACTGTAGTTTGCATTAAAGGGATTCTTTGGTAAAAACAAGTTATCACTGATCCACAGGTTCAGTAGGTGATCACTTATTGATTGGTGGAATCCGACCAGTGAAGACCGCACCATAAGAAGAATGTGGAGCTTTTACCTCCATTATAAAATGCAGCGGCCGGTAATGATGTAACTGCATTATTAGGACTTCCAGATAAAAAACAAACTCAGCGCTCACAGCCACTGAGGGAATGAGTGGATAATGGACGAGCTGTACATCAGCTCCAGTCTAATGGGGAGAAAACAACCCTATGACTAAGGTCCGTCTTTAAGGACGATGATTTTAATGTGTGCATTTTAATATTTTTTTTTCTAATAAAATGACTTTTTAAGAATATATACCGTATATACTCGTGTATAAGCCGACCCGTGTATAAGCCGACCCCCCTACTTTTGCCCCCAAAACCTGGGAAAACCTATTGACTCGTGTATAAGCCGAGGGTGGACCCCAGCACAGGTATACAGCCCCCAGCAGTGTGGTATACAGCAGCCCCAGAGGTATATACAGCAGCCCCAGTGGTAGTATACAGCAGCAGCCCCAGTGGTATATACAGCAGCAGCTCCAGTAGTTAGTATACAGCAGCTCCAGAGGTATATACAACAGCCCCAGTGGTAGTATACAGCATCCCCAGAGGTAGTATACAGCAGACCCAGAGGTAGTATACAGCAGCCCCAAAGGTATATACAGCAGCCCCAGAGGTAGTATACAGCAGCCCCAGAGGTAGTATACAGCAGCCCCAGAGGTATATACAGCAGCCCCAGTGGTAGTATACAGCATCCCCAGAGGTAGTATACAGCAGCCCCAGAGGTAGTATACAGCAGCCCCAAAGGTATATACAGCAGCCCCAGTGGTAGTTATACAGTAGCCCCAGAGGTAGTATACAGCAGCCCCAGAGGTAGTATACAGCAGCCCCAGAGGTATATACAGCCCCAGTGGTAGTATCCAGCAGCCCCAGAGGTATACACACAGCCCCAGTGGTAGTATACAGCAGCCCCAGAGGTATATACAGCCCCAGTGGTAGTATACAGCAGGCCCAGAGGTATATACAGCCCAGTGGTAGTATACAGCAGCCCCAGTGGTATATACAGCCCCAGTGGTATACACAGCCCCAGTGGTAGTACACAGCAGCCCCAGAGGTATATACAGCCCCGGTGGTAGTATACAGCAGCCCCAGTGGTATATACAGCCCCAGTGGTATATACAGCCCCAGTGGTAGTATACAGGCCCCCCAGAGGTATATACAGCCCCAGTGGTAGTATACAGGCCCCGCAGTGGTGGTATACTGACCCCCACCAGTAACACACAGCCCCCCCTCCTTAGTATGTCCCCCCCTCCTTAGTATGTCCCCCCCCAGGCTGCGGCACCTGTTAAAATAACAAACTTTAATACATCACCTCTCCGCCGCAGCTCCTCCGGTCCCGGCTTCTTCTTCCTTCTTGTGCCGGCTTCTGTGACCGCGCGCAGGAAATGACGTGATCTCCTGCGCCCGGTCACATGACACCGGAAGCAAGAAGAAGAAGCCGGGACCGGAGGAGCTGCGGCGGAGAGGTGATGTATTAAAGTTTGTTATTTTAACAGGTGCCGCAGCCTGGGGGATACATACTAAGGAGGGGGGGACATACTAAGGAGGGGGGGCTGTGTGTTACTGCTGGGGGCCTGTGTAGTGCAATATGCACGGCATCCCCCTGCCGCTCATGGACGGGGGGATGCCGTGCATATTCATTGCACTAATGAGGCGGCCCCACGTGACCGCCTGCGGTCACTGCGGCCCCCTCCTGCCTCCTCCAGCACCCGGTGCAGCCCCCCCCCACAGCATACCGAGTGACTCGTGTATAAGCCGAGGGGGGACTTTTCAGCCCAATTTTTGGGCTGAAAAACTCGGCTTGTACACGAGTATATACGGTATATCTCAGGACTTGGTGCTGGATATTTTTCTATTTTTTTGGACAAGTAAAGGGGATAAAGGTTGCACATTCAGCAGTCAGCCCCCCACCAATTAATAACTTATGCTTAGACCATGTGCATACACTGAGTATTAGTTGAGTTTTTTACATTGGCGTGTGCTGCGTGACATCAGTATAACAGACATGGCAGCACACAGTGTGGTGCCCTACGGTTCAGTTGCCACAGTCATATTGCCTCCATCACCGAAGGTGGTATCATGTTTGGAAGCAGGAGTAGCTCCCCACGTTAGGTAACCTCCCCATGCACACAAAAGACCTGATCCTGACCAGAAGGGGGAGCTCATGACCCTAGTTCAGGGGAGCTGCCTCTTTCGGCTGTGGGGAGGGGTTACCAGTGAAAAGAGTGTGAGATAGGGAGAGAAAGCAGAAGGTTGAGAGAGAGCTCTGGGAGTTAGTTCAAAAATGTGAAGATTTAGAAGGTAGACTCTTGGTTCTGATTTGTAGAATAAATGGAGCACTATATACAGTTGCGACAATATATACTCCTAATATGGGACAAAAGAAGTTTATTAAACGGTGTCTTCAAAAATAAAAGAAGTAGCGCAGGGTAATAAGGTAATATGTGGAGATTTTAATTTGCCTATGCATAGAGAGCTAGATACAACTAAAGGAGGTATAGGGAGTCGAGGGGAGATGAAAGAGTTAATCTGGGAATATCACTATCATGATGTATGGAGGTACATACATTCGTCAGAAAAAGACTTTACGTTTTTTTCAAATCGTCACCGAACGTATAGTCGAATAGACTATATTTTGGTTGATGATAATATCTTGACAAGCAGCACGAATGCGGACATCGGACTAATAACATGGTCTGATCATGCGCCAATCTATTTGGAAATCTCTCACGCGGACTCCCATCCCTTGATAAGGAGATGGCGCCTGAGTGAAAGGTTGTTATTAAATGAGGAAGTAGCGGGGAAAATAAAATTAGCCTTGAAGGAATACTTTAATACAAATGATAATGAAGAGATAAATGATGAGTGTTTATGGTTAGCACATAAAGTGGTGATAAGGGGTGTCTGTATTCAACAAGCTGCAATACTTAAACGTAAAAAAGAGAAAGATAGAAAAGAACTGATTAATAGATTACAAACTTTAGAGGTTCGTAATAAAGAGGCCTCCACTATACCTATATCAGCTGAAATACAGGAGATTAGATTCAATTTGAGAGAGAGTTTGTTACAGACACATGCAGATAATATGCGAAAATTACAGATGAAATTTTATGCTGAGGGAGATAAAGGGGGAGCCTTGTTAGCTCGGAGGGTGCGGAAAAAGAAATTAAATCTAGGATTGAATATATTATTAAAAAAGATGGAACAGTAAGTAGAAGACCATCAGAAATTGCAGAGGAGATTGCTAAATATTATCTAAAATTATATAATTTAAAAGATGATCCGGACACCCCTCAACCATCAGAGAAGGGAATAAAGAAATATTTAGATGAATGTAATTTACCAAAAATTACAGAAACTCAGCTGTTACATTTAAACGCACCGATAACGAGAGAAGAAATTGGGAAGATTATAAAACAAACAAGAAAAGGGAGCGCTCCGGGTCCAGACGGGTTCCCCAATAGTTATTATCGAGAATACTCGGAGGAACTAGTCCCCTTTTTGGTAAGATGCTGTGAACTTTGGAGGGAAAGAGGCTTTATTGCAGGCAGTAATCTCGAAGCTACTATAGTTACTATACCAAAAACAGGTAAACCACCAAACAGACCCCAGAACCTGAGGCCGATTGCATTGTTGAATGGGGATCTGAAGATTTTTACGAAACTACTTGCATCTAGAATAAATCAAATAATTTCTATTCTGATAAAACCAGATCAGGTAGGTTTTGTACGCGATAGGGAAGCCAAAGATGGTATAAGACGTATGGTAAATTTGGTACAAATAGCGGAAGTATCTGGTTCCCCCAGTGCATTCCTGTCATTGGATGCAGAGAAGGCCTTTGACAGGGTGCACTGGGGTATCTTTTTGCAGTATTGAAAAAGTTTGGCTTTGAAGGATCAATTTTGTCGGCAATCTCTGCAGTATATTCGGCCCCTTCAGCAAAAGTATGGATTGCAGGAACAATGTCGGATGTCTTTAATATAACAAATGGGACCCGACAAGGTTGTCCCCTATCTCCAATAATCTTTGCTTTATGTTTGGAACCACTTGCTGAGAGGATCAGGAACTCATCATCAATCTCGGGAATCATGGTAGGGAAAGAAGCACATAAAATTAATATGTACGCGGATGATATTATTATTTCCTGTGAGAAGGTAGAGCAATCGATTAAGGCGATATTAAATGAACTGGAAGCGTATAGCAAAGTCTCTTACTATAAAATAAACGTTAATAAATCGGTAATATTACCTATAGCTATACCCTCAAATAGTAAACAATATATAAAAGAATTGTGCGCATTTCAGTGGTCAGAGAATGGGCTTCAATACTTAGGAATCAGGTTGACATTATCAAAGAAACTAATAACAGTGAATTTTACTATCCTGTATAGACAAATTAAAAAGGTGATTGAGGAAGTACGTCAAACCATGCTATCCTGGATAGCAAGAATTAATATCATAAAAATGATAGTGTTGCCTAAGATTTTGTATTATTTTAGATCACTTTCCCCTCGAAATCCCTAAAAAATATATTACTGAATTACAAAGATTGATTAGCAAATTTATTTGGGCGGGTAAAAAACCCCGGATAGCGAGAAATATACTAGCCCACCCTATGGATAAAGGGGGAATGGGGATACCAGATTTAAGTTTATATCATAAAGCGTCCATAATAGGAGGGCTCCGTGACTGGTGGCAAATGCGGAAAGACCATAAATGGTTGGAGATTGAGAAGGTCTATTCTAGACGGGGCTCGACTCGATTTATAATGGAAGCGGAAATATTACAGCGAACTACAACTGTACCGCCACTATTGACAATGCAAGCGGCCTTACGGGTTTGGAGAACATTAACCCCCAATCATAACAGGTTGATGAGAACATCATTATCTATCCTATCCATAGAACCACATATCCCATATTTAAACCTACAAAACTGGAAGGACGCAGGAATACAAACAGTAGGAGAGATAGAGGGACCAATGGGAGTACTACCGTTTGATCAAGTGGCTGGTAAATTTGAGGGAATACGTAGATATTTCTACCAATATCTGCAAATCAAACATTATTTAAATAAAAATTCATATAGAGGAAACGGAGTGCATGGGAAGGAAGAAGACATTTTGAGATATATTATGATAGGAGGGAATAACATGAAATGCCTATCTAAATGTTATAAAATTTTAATTAATCCGGTGAATGGAAGTAAATTGGCCTACATGAAAAAATGGGAACAGGAGTTAGGAGAGGAGCTAACATTGGAAGAATGGGGAAATAGTATAAGTGAAATTAAAAAATACACTGCGTGTATAAATCATGTAGAGCAAATAAAAAAAACACAAATGAGGTGGTATTTATGCCCGGATAGAATAGCAAAAATGAATACCAAATATTCTAAATTATGTTGGAAAGGGTGCGGCCAGGTGGGATCTTTGATACACACTTGGTTTGCTTGCCCGGCCTTAAGTTGTTTTTGGACCGGGCTGATAGAATTAATCAAAGAAATTACTGGAGAAACAATTTAAATAAAAATATCTCAGGTAATCCTACACATGGGTATGAATAGGTTACCAAAAGAAATGAGAGGTATTGTTTCGCATGTGTTAATAGCCGCTCGTATGACGGTAGCAACTAAATGGAAAGAGGTTAATCCTCCACTTATAAAAAGTGTAATAGAGAGGTTAAATATACAGTGTCAAAATGAAATGATGTTATATCAATCTAGAACCAGAGGAAAGGAAATCCGAAAGATGTGGAGACCATGGTTGATGTGTAAATATTATAAAGGTTAATTTATAAAAGAGTGTATTTGCTTCTGTAATGTTGCGAACAAGGGTGTTTTTTGTTTGTTTTGTTGTTTGTTACAGTATGTACAGGAAATCCCAAATAATGGTGATCTTGTAGTGTCTTGTATTATATTGTGTTGGAAATGTATTTTTTTTTTTTTTTTTTTTTCTTGTCTTTTTGTTGTGTATTGTTTAAAGAAGAAAATTAATAAAAATTTATTACCTCTCCGCCGCAGCTCCTCCGGTCCCGGCTTCTTCTTCCTTCTTGTGCCGGCTTCTGTGACCGCGCGCGCAGGAAATGACGTGATCTCCTGCGCCCGGTCACATGACACCGGAAGCAAGAAGAAGAAGCCGAGACCGGAGGAGCTGCGGCGGAGAGGTGATGTATTAAAGTTTGTTATTTTAACAGGTGCCGCAGCCTGGGGGATACATACTAAGGAGGGGGGGACATACTAAGGAGGGGGGGCTGTGTGTTACTGCTGGGGGCCTGTGTAGTGCAATATGCACGGCATCCCCCTGCCGCTCATGGACGGGGGGATGCCGTGCATATTCATTGCACTAATGAGGCGGCCCCACGTGACCGCCTGCGGTCACTGCGGCCCCCTCCTGCCTCCTCCAGCACCCGGTGCAGCCCCCCCCACAGCATACCGAGTGACTCGTGTATAAGCCGAGGGGGGACTTTTCAGCCCAATTTTTGGGCTGAAAAACTCGGCTTGTACACGAGTATATACGGTATATCTCAGGACTTGGTGCTGGATATTTTTCTATTTTTTTGGACAAGTAAAGGGGATAAAGGTTGCACATTCAGCAGTCAGCCCCCCACCAATTAATAACTTATGCTTAGACCATGTGCATACACTGAGTATTAGTTGAGTTTTTTACATTGGCGTGTGCTGCGTGACATCAGTATAACAGACATGGCAGCACACAGTGTGGTGCCCCTACGGTTCAGTTGCCACAGTCGTATTGCCTCCATCACCGAAGGTGGTATCATGTTTGGAAGCAGGAGTAGCTCCCACGTTAGGTAACCTCCCCATGCACACAAAAGACCTGATCCTGACCAGAAGGGGGAGCTCATGACCCTAGTTCAGGGGAGCTGCCTCTTTCGGCTGTGGGGAGGGGTTAGCAGTGAAAAGAGTGTGAGATAGGGAGAGAAAGCAGAAGGTTGAGAGAGAGCTCTGGGAGAGGAGAGTTGGCGAGCTCACCACAGAGTAGCACAATAGAGGACGCCAGAGTCCTGGGTTACACGGGGACTGCACATCCCGTGAACCGAATCTAGAGGACAGGAGATTGCAAGTTTCCTGACCGCAAGCAGGGGCCTGACAGCACAACAGTTCACTGAGAGCCTGGATCTGCAAGCAAGACAGCAGTACCCTTTACAAGTTCACACTGTCTGCTAGTCGGGAGTTTAGTACAAGGGAGAAGGGCCTTAGCATAGCTCTCATTCAGCTGGACACAAAACCGAAAAGCGCAGCAGACAGGCTTCCAAACCCACATGGTGACGTGGACTCCGACTGCTTCCAGGCTGATCGGACCCTGCTGGAGCTGGAAAGTCAACAACTTTCTCAGCAGTTAAGTTAAAAGAACTGAGTCCTTTGTGTCCTCCTGCTTCTTTTTCGAGCTCTCCTTGCTGCACACGGCATCATAACTACCACCGCCATACTCCATATGGACTCTATATAAAACCCCAGGGGCCCACTCTGCCATAATCTACGCAGTCAGGGCAACAGAGCTGGGCGACCACCACTGTGACCTCCCCAAAATACTGCCGGCCCGGTTACAGAATACCCCGGCCCTAGCGAATACTGCAACAGCAAACTGCACATGGCTGTGTCTGCTGCACCGTGATGTGACTGGGCCAGCAATACACATGTAATATTGTACATGACCAAGATGCTTAGACGCTGCATCTTGGATACAGCGTCCTTCACCCTGTGAAGACGCTGGTGATCTCTGCGGGTGAATGCAGCTGCCCGTGCCCACGATCACAGCCATCTCCACAGGAATAAATTGACATCTGCAGCTCAAGAAGCTGTCCCACATGTCAGCTTACGCTGTTGAGAAAAAAAGCACAGTGGGTATGAGATTTCTATAACTCCATCCAATGTGCTGGTACTGTACAATACAGCATTTTTGACAGAGTGAAGACACACCTCGTCCAAAACGCTGCAACCACTGAACATGGGCACGGGGCCTCAGTGTATCGGCCCGGTCACATCACAGTGCAGCAGACATGGATGTGTGCGAATTACTGTGTGGTGCCATGGCTGTAATACTGACCATAGAAGGTAAAACATTTTATAGCCTACCTAAACACATTTTCTCAGTCAAGCCCCTTTCACATCTGCATTTATGTGTAATTCGCGACAGATCCGGCAGATGTTGCCGTGTAACGACCGACTTGCGGCACCAATCCAGCAAGGTCTCTTCTCTATGGGCTTGCGGTCAGGTGCGGCAAGTGCGGTATTGCTGAATCCGGCACTTGCGGTGCTTGCAGTACCGCAATAAAGTGGTCGCAAGTGCCAGATCCGGCAACCCACACTTGCCTCACCCAACCACAAGCCCCATAGAGAATGAATAAGGCTTGCCTTATTGTGACTGTTACACGGCAGATGTGGTAAATCTGCTGGATCTGCCGCAATTCATCGAAAACGCTGATGTGAAAGGGGCCTCAGCTGTAAGGCTACGTGCTGACAGCCTATAAAGTGATGTAGAATTTTCTGCATCTGCTTTTAGCAGCTATTAGGCTGCGTTCACACGCTGCGTATTTGGCACGTTTTTTTACGCGCGTATTTGCTCCAAAAAAGCATGTGCGTCTGCATTTCCCTGCAAAGTGAATGGACATTCACTTTGTGCCATTCAGACGTCGCGTAATTTTACGCAGCGTATTTGGAGCAAAAAACGCGTGCGTAAAAAGAATGAACATGTCAATTCTTTTCAGTTTTTTACGCGGGTTTCTTCCATAGGCCCCATTAAAAGCACTGGAAGAAACGCGCGTAAAAAAGCGCAATTGAAGTTGTTCTGTCGCGGTTTTTTTTACGCACGTTTTTTCCCTTAAAAAAATGCACGTAAAAAAACGCGACAAATACGCAGCGTGTGAACGCAGCCTTACTTAGCTTTGCGCATTTGCTACATGTAACTGTTTTTGTGATGCAGCAAATTCTGCATCCGTCCCTGAGCACTCGCCCTGTAGCACGCTGCTTACCTTGCAGACCGGCCGGCACTTCCAGGTTTCAGTCGAGTCACACACCTTGTGGTTCACATACCCCCTACCCACATGATATATGATGTGCCAAAACTGATGGTGGGGTTACACGTCCCGATATCGCGGCGATATCGGAGGCAACGGCGCGGGAGCGCGCATTTTTTCAGCCCTTTTCCCGATATCGCATCGGCGGTTTACACGCTGCGATATCGGGAAACAACGTCCCTCCGATGTGTACGCCCACCAACCCAGTAACGACCATTTAACATGGGAGTTAATGGGTAGCGTCGGCGTACAGATCGGAGTTGGGCTGTCACACGCTGCGATGCTGCTACAACGGCCATGCGATATCGGGGAGTTGAATAGCTCGGCTATTCAACCCCGATATCGTTTTGGCATCGTTCCAGCATCGCGTTGTACGCTCAAACCGTACAACGCGCAAACGATATCGGGTCCAACTCGCGACCCAAGTGACTTTTTGTCGGAGTTGGGTCGGAGTTGGACTCCGATATCGCGGCGTGTAAACCCGCCATTAGAAGTGCCAGCCAGAACACAAGGTATGACGTGTAAATTAATTGACATGCTGCAGATTTTTACAGATCAAGGATCCATAAAAATCCACAGCTATTACACTGCGCAAAAGAGCGCAGGCATCGGCACATCACAATAAAAGTCACATTGACTCTGCTGGTTGCCTATATACCATGTGCTTTTGCTGTGCATTTTTACAATTTGCTGTGAAAATGTGCTCTTGTGGGCAAAGGGCCTAAGGAGGCAATGAAGGCGTTAACAGATTATGTGGTAATAAAAGCTAAGGAGTGGGTCAGAGCAGCTCCTCATCACAATTCAGGCCTCAGATGATTGTTTAACAGGACAGGTGCAGATCATCTCAGGAAACAATGATAGTTTACTCACAGCCAGGAGTGTGGGGGCTGTGGAGTCTGTGTCCCCTGCAGAAAGACCTGTCTGCCCTCTCTTTCAAGCTGCAGTGTCTCAGCCTGTGCTCTTGCTGGGCTGGCAATGTGCAGCCATGGGCCATGGCTGTGATCCTGCTTCTCAGTGTCACTGAAGGCTTCCCTCTCTGGCTCTGCTCCCTCCAAGAGGAGCAGGAACTGGAGGAAAAAGATGTCACATGGGAGGGGGGAGGAGATCACAATGCTCGCTCTACCCGGAGGAGATCCCTGCACAGCAGCACAGTCAGGGATGTAGAGCAGGGGGTAGTGAGAGGTGGGGCTAGGTGGGCGGGGCCTCTACACCTGAGGGCCTCCCATGACTTTTACCCGGTTACCCGCCAGAGCAGTCCGAGGCTGTATATACCCCTCCTGCCTGTATACAGCTAAATTAATCCTTAGAAGGACTGTTGTTTTGAAGGATAGATAGATATTAGAAGCCTGTACACCAGCCCCAGATGTGCTGACTGGTATACAGCCTCTTGTGGTACACTGAAGTGTGCTATATACCATGCCTGCCTGCAGTGGTGTAACTTCAGGGCCAGGGGCCCCGATGCGAAAGCTCCAACGGGGCCCTCAATTATTGCAAAACTTTAATAGTATTAGTCTTTTTCAATAGGCCAAATGGACTTTTGGGGCCCCCATAGGCTGCAGGGCCCGGGTGCGACCGCACCCCTGCACCCATTGTAGTTATACCCCTGCCTGTCTGCTTGTATACAGCTAGATTAGTCCTCAAAGGTAGTGTTGTTTTGATGATACCTACATTATCTAAAAGACCCAAAATCTGTCCCCAACCTCTCCCTACACTAGCTGACAATGTGGAGCAGAGTGACGAGCACAGCACGGTCAGGTCTTATATAGACCTGATGATGCTGTGCGGCCAGCCAATCACTGTAATGACACAACCAACATAGCTGTGTCATTACAGTGTGTGGCAGCCAATCCCTGCATATGGGCTGGATCTATAAAGAGCGCAAACATGCTGGTAGGTGGACCCGAGCATGAGCCCGAGCATCTTGCCGGTACTTGGTGCTCGCCGAACATCCCGAGTACTGGGATGCCCAAGCAAGCACCAAGTACCGGCGAGCATGCTCACTCATCCCAAGTCATAATGCATGCTAGCTGTACAGTATGATTTCAGCAGCTGCTCCCATTAGTATTTAAGAGTGGAATACATCAAACTTTTAAAATAATTTTTCATATTTTACTGAATTAAAAATGATAATATTGGAAAAACAAATTAAATCATAAATACTTTACATTTTTGCAGTTGTTGACATTTTTTATGGTACCTTCTCTTTTATTGACTTTTTGCAAAGCGCAACAGGACTTCCTATTGCTTGCTTTCAAAACAGGCTTTTTACTTGCCTCTCTTCCATAAAGGCCAGATATGTGGAGTATATGACTAATAGTTGTCATGTGAACACATTGTGTCACCTGAGCTGTGGATCTCTGCAGCTCTCCCAGGAGTGACCATGGGCCTCTTGGCTGCTCCTCTAGGTAGAGCTCTACTTTCTTGGGATGTGAGTTTACAACAAATAAGTATAAATGCTGCTCCTCTAGGTAGAGCTCTACTTTCTTGGGATGTGAGTTTACAACAAATAACTACCGTATAAATGCCACTGTCAATCCAAGTTGCTGTTACTTGCTCTGCCCCCCCAAAAAAGCAAATAACTAAAAACCCTGCATATTATATATATATATATATATATATATGTACTTATTTTCCACAGGGTGGGGAATAAAATTTTAAATGTATGTCAGCATTTCGTTGCAGTTACTAAAAGAAAATGGAAAAAAACAATATCAGAGCAATAAGAAAGAGAAAATGACAGTGACATAGAAATAGAGCCCATGTATCAAGAAAAAATAATTAAAAAATGACTTGCTAAAAAATGAATTACTTATTAATTATCTTAATATGATTTTTTTTACAGCTCTTTAAACCACATGTATGAAAAATAACAAACATATCTTGAACTGGTAAAGGAAGACCTATCGATTTTGTCATCAGTTGTTTTATTAGATAAAGTTAGATATTTTTGCTTTTGGAATCTAAGTGATGAAAGCTAATCTGACTAGGGAATAAAAACGTCTAAAGTAGCCCATTCAATTAAATAATCTCCTTGTGAGTAGAAATAAGTGGACCCAAACTTTAAAATTCAGTGTTTGTGCAAAACACAGTCTTTACAAAAAAATTAGTGTTGGGTTCAGAGTTCGGGGCCTTTTGTATGTAAACCATTGGAGTGAGCATCACTGTGCTCGGGTACACTCGGTTCTCGACCCAGTGTGAGCCATTTGCAGTTTTTGAATGGATGCATTGGGGGTAAAATCAGCGTTATCGGATGTAGTGTATACTAAAAATAAAAGTGATAACAAACCGCCCTATCTGGAAGTGTTTTGTTTATAGCCGAACTGCCCAATCACTGACTTTCAGTGAGATTTGGGTCAAGTTTGTGTCCCGAACAGAAATTTATCCAAAGTGAGGCTGAACCCGCAGAACCCGAACTTCCAAAAGTCCACTCATCTCTATTTGTGAGTAGGAAGGAGCGAATTAAACTTTAGAGTTCAAAGTTCGTACCGAACACAGACTTTACAAAAATGTCAGTGTTCGGTTTCGGAGTCCGGGTTCTTTACATACTCAAACCACTGAAGGGAGCATTGCTTTTCTTGCTTGCAGTGTTTGAATGGTTTGTACTGGGGGCAAAATCAGCGTTATCAGGTGTAGTGCGCACAAAAAAAACCTTCCTCCCTTCTTCTTCCATAAGTGTTTTGTTTATAGCGGCCTGTATGAGAGCAGAACTGCCCAATCAGTAATATCCAATGGTCAAGTTTGGCTCCAGAACTTTATATAGAGTGCTGCTGAACCCCCAGTATTTGAACTTCCACGTGTCCACTCATCTCTATTTGTGAGCTGTAATGATTGTTATACTAATTGTCATTCAGCTTTCACATGTTCACTACAGGATGATTACAGTGCGGAACTTTGACTAAAGAGCCCGTTACACACTTCAATGTCCCAGCAATCCGACCAACGATCCGACTTGGCCTGGATCGCTTGAACATGTTCATTGATCGCTAGTGAGGTGTCACATGTACAGATATATTGAACGACGTAGATACGATTCCCCCACAGGCGAATGATACTTGCGGTAGTTTGGTCGCCTACATGATTCACTTGTGAATAGGCGAAGTCGTAAACAAGATCGTTGGAAAGGTGTCACACACAACGATGTTGCAGGTTTAACGAATAATGAATATTATCCTATTCATAAACCTGCGCTCAACGATCAGCTGACTTATCGTTGGTCATATCTGTGTGTCACACGCAACGACGTCGTTACGACATCGCTGCACCGCTCCTAAAGCCGTGACATACCAACGATATCGTGAACGATATTGTAGCATGTAACGGGCCCTTAAGACTCGCTTCATATGTTTTAGGTACAAATGGAATTAATGTGCAAAAGTGATTCATTACATATCTGATGCAAACAGAAACAGAGTAGCTCCATTGATTATTATAGAGCCCATTTGGGCTTCATTTGGTTTAATTTATTTAGACTGAAAATTTTTTCCATGCAGAATGGAACATGAACACAGACATTTCTGTCCTAGATCCTACAATTAACTTACAGGGTAGCTACCTCCAAATTGTACAATTACAGACACATATTTCCTTCTTTCATAAGCCAAGCTAATTTGCATACCTTTTCCCAAAGAGCATTGCTTGGCTTAAAAGACTTCTAGCCAACTGGCGGTCTTCACAAAAAGAAATGGTTATTCTCTGAGGTCAGCTTTCCCAGAAATAGGAACCTAACAGCTAAATTACAGTTTGCTTCTGTTGTACATGTCCAACAATGTTTTCACTTTAATGTAGTACTTCAAAATTGTCTTTGCAAAGAAAATAATTTTTAAATACCTACAAGGACATTTTAGCAAAATCTTCCTGCCAGCATTCTGGTGTAAAAGATTTGATGTTGCTAAGCTTGGGACTCAGAGTTGTGTCTGACTTTTTGTGACTTTGCACAAGAGTTTCTCCAAAATCTGATAAAATGGGAGGAGCTAGGGCAGAACAGAAACACGGATGGACGCCACAGCTCGTTCAATTTGGGGTCTAGTAAGCCAGAAATCTCACTCCAGTACCTGGCTGGTGTAAGGTTCCTTGTGTAGCGCACAGAAGAGCAGCCTCCTCTGTTCACCAGCCTCCTCTGTTCACCAGCCTCCTCTGTTCACCAGCCTCCTCTGTTCACCAGCCTTCTCTGTCACCGGTATCCTCTGTTCACCAGACTCCTCTGTCACCAGTCTCCTCTGTTCACCAACCTCCTCTGTTCACCAGCCTCCTGTGACCAGTCTCCTCTTTTCACCAGCCTCCAGCGTCACCAGCCTCCTCTGTTCACCAGCCTCCTCTGTTCACCAGCCTCCTCTGTTCACCAGTCTCCTCTGTTCACCAGCCTCATCTGTTCTCCAGCCTGCAGTGTTACCAGCCTCCTCTGTGCACCAGCCTCCTCTGTGCACCAGCCTCCTCTGTGCACCAGCCTCCTCTGTTCATCAGCCTCCTCTTTTCACGAGCCTCCTCTGTTCACCAGCCTCCTGTCACCAGCCTCCTCTGTTCATCAGTCTCCTCTGTTCACCAGCCTCCAGTGTTACCAGCCTTCTCTGTTCACCAGCCTCCTCTGTTCATCAGCTTCCTGTCACCAGCCTCTTCTGTCACCAACCTCTTCTGTTCACCAGCCTCCTCTGTTCACCAGCCTCTTCTGTTCACCAGCCTCCTCTGTTCACCAGCCTCCTCTGTTCACCAGCCTCTTCTCTCAACAGTCTCTTCTTTCACTAGTCTCCTCAGTTCAGCAGCCTCCTCTGTTCACCAGCCTCCTGTCGCCAGCCTCCTCTGTCGCCAGCCTCCTCTGTCCACCAGCCTCCTCTGTCACCAGTCTCCTCTGTTCACCCTCCTCCCAAGTTCACCAGCCTCCTCTGTTCACCAGCCTCCTCTGGTCACCAGCCTCCTCTGGTCACCAGCCTCCTGTCACCAATCTCCTCTGTTGACCAGTCTCCTCTGTTGACCAGTCTCCTCTGTTGACCAGCCTCCTCTGTTGACCAGCCTCCTCTGTTGACCAGCCTCCTCTGTCCACCAGCCTCCTCTGTCCACCAGCCTTCTCTGTCCACCAGCCACCTCTGTCCACCAGCCTTCTCTGTCCACCAGCCTCCTCTGTCCACCAGCCTCCTCTGTCCACCAGCCTCCTGTCACCAGCCTGCTCTGTTGACCAGCCTCCTGTCACCAACCTCCCCTGTTACAAGTATATAGCACAACCCATCTTCAGCTCTATGAGTCCTCACCTCTCCTGTGTTTTCTGTCATCTTCCTCCTCCTCCTCTGCTATGATGTCTGTAATGGGAGATAATCTCCTCCTCACATGCAGAGCACGGACACTGCAGCACCTCCATATTCACTTCGGATGCAGGGACTTCTCTGACCAGGAAGTTGCGGTGCCACTACTTCCTGGGCCAGTCAGCCCCCTCCTGACCCCCCCTCCGAAAAGACAACAGATTTCCTGGATTGTCTAACGGAGGGGAGGGGACATTAAAAAAGTAAAAAATAAAAATTTTCCATGTGTTGATGCCACCCCCTAAAGCCAGGCACCCAAGGCACGTGTCTTCCAGTGCCTGGTCGGAAATACGGCCCTGTCTGGACATGGGCAGTCATGTTAGAAGTCCCGGAGTGGAGGGAGAATCCATCCCACCCATTCCTACAGATTCTCGCAAACAAGGGCCCTTATCTGGTTTCCCTAAAAAAAATCTGAGTCACATAACATGACCTAGTTCACATTCCTTTATTTCTGTGTTGTACTCACAGTACCCACTGTGAATACAGCATACTCCAGCGAGTCTTATAGGGTTTCAGAGCACATTCTGGGGAATATATAGTGACCTTCATATATGACACCAGTCACTGCCTCACAATACCAAATGGTGTGATTGTACCACTTCTAACCACCATATAAAATTTGAACAGGTATTCTGATCTGATCTAGATACAGTTGGGTCCATATACAGTAGTGTTCAAAATAATAGCAGTCCAATATGACTAATCAGATTATTCACTGTTTTTGGTATAAATTGTATTACCACATGTCAAACTATTTACCATTTGGTGCAGTAGATTCCTAGAAAACCAACAGACTCAGCATTCATGATCTGCATGTTTTGAGTCTCTGTATTTGAATATCAAATTGTAAGGGTGTGTGTTCAAAATAATAGCAGTGTGGAGTCCAATTAGTGAGGTCAATCATTCTGTGAATAAACGTGTGAATCAGGTGCAGGGCCGGACTGGGACCAAAAAGCAGCCCTGGAAAACAAGCCCCACCAGCCCACGTACTATATCACCCATCAGCCCCGATTAGTGAAATTTGCTTTTACGTTGTCGTGGCCTCATCACTTTCTTAAAGGAGTTATCTGAAGATCCACATGTGAATGGTGCAGCAGAGGGAATAATCAACCACAGCTCCATTTACATGGTGATCTTCAAAGCCACGTTTCTAAGAACTGTGGGCTTCCAACGGTCACATACACAGCGAAGGGAAAGTCATCACCTGACAGAAGAGAAGTGATGACTTCCATATTCGGGAAAATCAATTTAAACAACAGTTAAATGCTGAAAATCAAAGTCCAATACCACCTCTCTGATAACAGGACAGGAGAAGTGGTACTGTGCAGTGACTATATACAGAATAATACAGATACTGAGGATTACACCCAGTATACAGGACAGGAGAAGTGGTACTGTGCAGTGTATATATACAGAATAATACAGATACTGAGGATTACACCCAGTATACAGGACAGGAGAAGTGGTACTGTGCAGTGTATATATAGAATAATACAGATACTGAGGATTACACCCAGTATACAGGACAGGAGAAGTGGTGCTGTGCAGTGTATATACACAGAATAATACAGATACTGAGGATTACACCCAGTATACAGGACAGGAGAAGTGGTACTGTGCAGTGTATATATAGAATAATACAGATACTGAGGACTTCACCCAGTATTCAGGACAGGAGAAGTGGTGCTGTGCAGTGTATATATACAGAATAATGCAGATATTGAGGACTTCACCCAGTATTCAGGACAGGAGAAGTGGTGCTGTGCAGTGTATATATACAGAGTAATACAGATACTGAGGATTACACCCAGTATACAGGACAGGAGAAGTGGCACTGTGCAGTGTATATATACAGAATAATACAGATACTGAGGATTACACCAGTATACAGCACAGGAGAAGTGGTACTGTGCAGTGTATATATACAGAATAATACAGATACTGAGAATTACACCCAGTATTCAGGACAGGAGAAGTGGTACTGTGCAGTGTATATATACAGAGTAATACAGATACTGAGGATTACACCCAGTATACAGGACAGGAGAAGTGGTACTGTGCAGTGTATATATATACAGAATAATACAGATACTGAGGATTACACCCAGTATACAGGACAGGAGAAGTGGTACTGTGCAGTGCATATATACAGAATAATACAGATACTGAGGATTACACCCAGTATACAGGACTGGAGAAGTGGTACTGTGCAGTGTATATATACAGAATAATACAGATACTGAGGATTACACCCAGTATACAGGACAGGAGAAGTGGCATTGTGCAGTGTATATATACAGAATAATACAGATACTGAGGATTACACCAGTATACAGGACAGGAGAAGTGGTACTGTGCAGTGTATATATACAGAGTAATACAGATACTGAGGATTACACCCAGTATACAGGACAGGAGAAGTGGTACTGTGCAGTGTATATATATACAGAATAATACAGATACTGAGGATTACACCCAGTATACAGGACAGGAGAAGTGGTACTGTGCAGTGCATATATACAGAATAATACAGATACTGAGGATTACACCCAGTATACAGGACAGGAGAAGTGGCACTGTGCAGTGTATATATACAAAATAATACAGACACTGAGGATTACACCCAGTGTTGTATTCAGGACAGGAGAAGTGGTACTGTGCAGTGTGTATATACAGAACAATACAGATACTGAGGATTACAGCCAGTATACAGGACAGGAGAAGTGGTACTGTGCAGTATATATATAGAGAATAATACAGATACTGAGGATTACACCCAGTATACAGGTCAGGAGAAGTGGCACTGTGCAGTGTATATATACAGAATAATACAGACACTGAGGATTTCACCCAGTATACAGGACAGGAGACGTGGCACTGTGCAGTGTATATATACAGAATAATACAGACACTGAGGATTACACCCAGTATACAGGACAGGAGAAGTGGCACTGTGCAGTGTATATATACAGAATAATACAGACACTGAGGATTACACCCAGTATACAGGACAGGAGAAGTGGTACTGTGCAGTGTATATATACAAAATAATACAGACACTGAGGATTACACCCAGTATACAGGACAGGAGAAGTGGTACTGTGCAGTGTATATATACAGAATAATACAGATACTGAGGATTACACCCAGTATACAGGACAGAAGTGGTACTGTGCAGTGTATATATACAGAATAATACAGACACTGAGGATTACACCCAGTATACAGGACAGGAGAATTATACACAGCATACCCAGGAGGCTGTGGTATATACTGTAGTTAGGAGGATAAGGCATATAGCCAAGACTCACCTACATCCTGGAGATGGGGACAGATGAAAGGCGGTGGCGACAGCAGGTCCAGTGATGGGTGAAGAGAGGAAGATGGAGACACCATGAAGAGCAGAGTGTGAACGCTGCCCGCAGGAAAACCTTCTGATGCTGCACTGACCACCAGCACACAGGAGGCCACACATATCTATAGAGTATTAGCCCCACACAGGCCTCCACATATAGGACCAAACCTATCCTCTGTATTCAGTATTAACCCCACACATAAGCTCACACAGCCCCTATAAACAGTATTAGCCCCACACAGGCCCCCACATACATGAGCTCACACAGCCCCTATAAACAGTATTAGCCCCACACAGGCTCCCACATACATGAGCCCACATAGCCCCTATAAACCGTTTTAGCCCCACACAGGCTCCCACATATATGTGCCCACATAGCCCCTATAAACAGTATTAGCCCCACACATGAGCCCACATTTTCTATATATTATATTAGCCCCACACACATGAGCCCACAGCCCTATACATTATTTCCCCACACAGCCCTATTCACTATTACCCCCACACATGAGCCCAGACAGACCTACACACTATTACCCCACGCATGAGCCCACACAGCCCTATACAGTATTACCCACACACATGAGCCCACACAGCCCTACACAGTATTACCACACACCACACACACAGCCCTATACAGTATTACCACACACCACACACAGAGCAGCCAGCCTTGGCCCTGCCACACACACACACACAGCAGCCTGCCCCAGTCCTCCCCCCACCCGATACGCATGCACACACACACAGCAGCTAGTCCAGGCCTTGCCACACACACAGCAGCAAGCCCAGCCCCCCCCCACACATACACAAAGCAGCCAGCCCAGACCCTGCCACATACACAGCAGCCTGCCCCAGCCCCCCACATGCACAGCAGCCTGCCCTAGCCCGCCCACACACACAGCAGCCTGCTCCAGCCCCGCCACCACGCAGCAGCCTGCTCCAGCCCCCCACACACACAGCAGCCTGCCCTAGCTTCCCCCACACACATAGAAGCCTGCCCTAGAATCCCCCACACACAAGGAAGCTTGCCCCAGCACCCCCCACACAGCAGCCTGCCCCAGCAGCCCCAACACAGCAGCCTGCCCCAGCACCCCATACACACATACAGCATCAGAGCCCCCCACACACACACACACACACACACACAGCAGCCTGCCAAGGCCCCCCCACACACACACACCAGCCAGCCCAGGCCCTGCCATACACCCAGTAGCCTGCCTCTGCTCCCCCACACAGCATACTGACCCCCCCACACACACACAACAGCCTGCCCCAGCCCCACACACACATATAGCAGTCTGCCTCAGCACCCCACACACACATCAGCATGCCCCGCCACCCCCATACACACATACAGCAGCAGGCCCCCACAAACACACAGCAGCCAGCCCAGGCCCTGCCATACACCCAGTAGCCTGCCCCAGCTCCCCCACACAGCATCCTGCCCCAGCCCCCCCACACACACATAGCAGCCTGCCCCAGCACCCCACACACACATAGCAGCCTACCCCAGCACCCCACTCACACATAGCAGCCTGCCCCAGCACCCCCACACACACGTACAGCAGTAGGCCCCCGCACACACACAGCAGCCAGCCCAGGCCCTGCCATACACCCAGTAGCCTACCTCAGCTCCCCCACACAGCATCCTGCCCCAGCCCCCGCACACACACATAGCAGCCTGCCCCAGCACCCCACTCACACATAGCAGCCTGCCCCAGCACCCCACTCACACATAGCAGCCTGCCCAAGCACCCCCACACACACGTACAGCAGCAGGCCCCCGCACACACACAGCAGCCAGCCCAGGCCCTGCCATACACCCAGTAGGCTGCCCAAGCTCCCCCACACACCAGTCTGCCCCAACACCCACACACAAACAGCAGCCTGCTCCAGCCCGCCACACACACATAGCAGCCTGCCCCAGCACCCCCCACACACAGCAGCCTACCCCAGCACCCCACACACACACACATACAGTAGCAGGACACCCCACACACACACAGCAGCCTGCCCAGGCCCCCCCCTCACACACACACACCAGCCAGCCCATGCCCTGCCCCAGCTCCCCCACACAGCATCCTGCCCCAGTCCCCCCCACACACACATAGCAGCCTGCCCCAGCACCCCACATACACATAGCAGCCTACCCCAGCACCCCAGACACATATAGCAGGCTACCCCAGCACCCCAGACACACATCAGCCTGCCCCAGCTCCCCTACACACCAGTCTGCCCCAACACCCACACACATGGCAGCCTGCTCCAGCCAGCCACACACACATGGTAGCCTGCCCCAGCCCCCCAGACACACATCAGCCTGCCCCAGCACCCCCCACACACAGCAGCCTTCCCCAGTACCCCCCACACACACATACAGTAGCAGGGCACCCCACACACACACACAGCACCCAGCCCAGGCCCCCCACACACACACAGCAGCGAGCCCAGGTCCCCCGCACTCACACAGCATCCAGCCAAGGCCCTGCCACACTCAGAGCAACCTGCCCCAGCACCCCCCCACACACAATGCAGCCTGCACAAGCACCCCCCTCCCAGCAACCTGCCCCAGCTTCCCCCACACACACAAAGTAGTCTGCCCAAGCAACCCTCCCCACATAAGCACAGCACCTGTCTTCCTCAATACTGGAGAACCAGTATTAGCAAATAACAAACTTTGTGACAAGGAACTCACTACCTCACTGCTGTCCGCTGGCTGCCTGCAGTGATGACTTTGCTGGTCTGGGACCGGGAGTCAACAGAGAGCGAGCTGCGAATGTAAGTTGTACCATGTGGTGGGGTGTGTGTGCGATGCCCCTGGGACCGGCGCATAGGAGCAGCGCTAGTATGCAGGCGCCGGCGGAAAGCACAGGCACCTGTGATGTGCGGGCACACCGGGGAGGGGGGGAGAAGGCACAGGCACCTGTGATGTGCGGGCACACCGGGGAGGGGGGGAGAAGGCACAGGCACCTGTGATGTGCGGGCACACCGGGGAGGGGGGGTAGAAGGCACAGGCACCTGTGATGTGCGGGCACACCGGGGAGGAGGGGGGAGAAGGCACAGGCACCTGTGATGTGCGGGCACACCGGGGAGGGGGGGGGGAGAAGGCACAGGCACCTGTGATGTGCGGGCACACCGGGGAGGGGGGGGGGAGAAGGCACAGGCACCTGTGATGTGCGGGCATGGGGTGGGGAGCATGTTCAGCCTCACCCTGTGCCCCTCTATCATATCCCCTGCCCGGACCACACAGAACGACTGCCAATGGTCCATAAAGGACAAACTCACCCCTGCTCCACCATGGCCCAGTCTGCAACTAGGCCCCGCCCACTACACACTGACCGGCCCACCGGGAGAACTCCCGGTGCTCCATGCTGTCAGTCCGGGCCTGATCAGGTGGCCCTTAGTAGTGTGACCAGCCCCAGGGTATGGGATACCTAAAACCGGGTTATCATACAATTCCGGGAAGTCACAGGGGTCGAGACCCGATTCCGTGGTCCTGGGGCAGCTTTAAAAAGGGGGATTCTTCTGGCATGATAGGGAGAAGGGATGATAATTAAGGGAGTTATTCATGACGCCACCCGAGGTATTAGTGGCCACCACTGCTGCAGAACCTCTAGGGATGATGGACGGGCAGCTTGGATGGAACAGCTCCCCACTGGTGGAACAATTCCCCAGGGCAGTGGATGTAGTAATGGTGTATGGTACAGGATGGCGGGCGCAAAACAACAGACAGACTCACGGTTTGTACGTTCCTCAGTCCTTTACTGGTGCATCAATAATCATCGCAGCTGGTAAACTGAGTCCATTCACCTGAGAGCAACTCCAGATTCTCCACATCTGGCAAGTCCTGAGGCCTCCTTGCTGCGCTCTGTTGCAAGTTATGCGGCTTTGTAAACTAAGTTGCTGGTGCTCTCCCTCTCCTCCTAAGTGCCATATAACAGGCCCAAGTCTCAGGCAGCTGCTCCTGGGCTCTATACATTGCTTTGCCTCCAGACACAGTGTGGCTGGGGAACTTGGCATCCCCCACCTTCCGGTATTATCTGCCGGGTCGTTAGGTCCTGCACAGCCTGGGACTCCAGTGTCCATTCTGTGGCGCTGTCCTCGGGGGTGAGCATGGCATTGCTTCCACTCCATAGGCTTCTTTCACTCCACTTCCTCAGACCCTTGCATTAGGTCTCCAGCTGAGTTAGCACTCCTGGGACGAGTTTCAGGCAGCTACCAGTCCACCAGGATGTCTTTCTCAGTCCTCCTAGGAACTGAACTGCTGTACCTAGGATGAGCTTAGCACTGCTTTATCTTCTAGGTACTCTTCACAGTCCTCGCAGGAACTGAACTAACTAACTCCACTTCAGACCAGAATTTATAGGGGAACTCACCCTGAAGCGGGTCTTGGTCTCCCCCTTCAGGCCTGGAGGCAGAAAGGTGTTGTGTGCGGTTGTTGCCTGATGTGAATACTCTTCTGTTGCTCTCGAGTGTGACACTATCACCCGGGGGCGATACTGACACTGTTGCATTTGGACCCTGGGGTGCCACAAGTGCATCTCAATGAATTAGAATATCGTCAAAAAGTTAATTTAGTTCAGTAATTCAATACAAAAAGTGAAATACATATATTATATAGAGTCATTACAAACAGAATATTCTATTTCAAGTGTTTATTTCTGTTAATATTGATGATTATGGCTTACAGCCAATGAAAGCCCAAAGGTCATCATCTTAGAAAATTAAAGTAGGGAGGATAAAGGGTTAAAAACCGCACTGCCATATTCCACGAGACATCAAAAGGTGAATATAATATTGATTTATCAGTCAACATGTTTCAGAGCTTCTAGAAACGCCCTGAAACATTGCAATATTTCATTGATTTTTGATGATATCCTAATTCATTGAGATGCACTAGTATTTAATCCCTTCCCTATCCATGACGTAGTACAACGTCAAGGGCCGGTAACCGCGCTAGAGCTCACATCATTTCCCAGACATCTCAACTGATCTCATCATACGATCGCGGGATCTCCGGTGCTCACGTGACAGTTGGAGGTCCTGGCTTGACCTCGGAAGCTGTCACGGAGCACTTCCTGTGAGTGGTTGGCAAGCGTTGCCAACCATTCACAGTACGCAATTGTGACAGATCCCGATGTGCTTCAGATCTATCACAAGCGATCAGCCACTGCAGTACTGTGGCGCCCTATAGGTCTGTGTAAAAACAAGAATGAATTAATAAATAAAGTTTTTAAAAATATGAGAAAAAAAACTAAAAGTTCAAATCACCGCCCTTTTCCCCCATTCAAAATAAAAGTATTTAAAAAAAATACACATATTTGGTATTGCCGCATTCAGAAATGCCTGATCTATCAATACATAAAATCAATTAATGAGAGACGTAAACTGCGTAACGGAAAAAAAAGTCCAAGCGCCAAAATTATGTTTTTTTGGTCGCCATAACATTGCTATAAAATGCAATAACAGGCAATCAAAACAGCGTATCGACCCAAAAATGGTATCATTAGAAACGTCAGCTCAAGCCGCAAAAAATAAGCTGTTACACAGCCCCAGATCCCGAAAAATGAGAACGCTACGTGTTGAGGGGGAAGTGATGGCATAATTATTATGAATCACTGAACTCCATATTGGATTTAATGAGAGCTGAATATTTCAACCATGTACAGCATTGTTCTTCTGTGTGATGTCTTTTTGGTTTTAGGAGTAAAGGTTGCCCTACATGCTAAATGGATATTGGCCCTGCAGCCTCCTAACTAGAATGCAGAAGCTGTTTGCTAAATCCAATGTCATTTACATATGTATACAACCTTTGTGGGTTTGGAGTATTGACCATTGCTACTCAGGCAGACATTCTGTCTCCGACCAATGGAGATGTATATTGCTAAGACAATACTGGTGATGTTTGACTGATAAACCATTTTAAGACATCCTGGAACCAATCAAAGAGTGTTAAAACTTATTTGACACAAGACATTCTTCCCTGATACAAGGACGCCATCAGCAGGCAGGGGATTATTACTGCATATTACAGGAGGTGATTGGACATATTTGCCACAGAAGATACCTGAGAAGGGCGGAGTTGTGGGTTGTATGTGGGTGGGGATGTGAAATCTTTACTATAAAAAGAGGTGAAATCAAGACCCTCTCTCTCTTTCTACTTGGACGCACAATGAAATAGGACATCACCATCTGGCATAAGTATCATCCTATAACTCTATCACTCTCTCTCTCTCTCTCTTATAATCAACCCTTGAATTGCTATCTATCTTCTATAGGGATAGTTAGATCATTAATATAGTGTGCCTGTGTGTATATTTAGGTAACGTGGGTATTAGTAACTCTGGGTGTTTTACATCATTGTAACAGTAATTGATTGTGTATTAGTTATCGTGCTATCTAGAAATCTATATATTATTGTTGTAGACTTTTTGGGTGTGTTTAATAAATATTCATTTATTAGAACAGACTTGTTTTCATTAAGTAGTCGGTATATACATATATATATATAGTTAATCAGCATAGGAACAGAAAGTGGAAAGGAAGGGAAGATTCTGGATATCGGTGATTGTAGTCATAACCGACAATAATAACCGATAAACAGAACTAGTCCTACAACACTACGGGTTGCAGAACATGGCACAAAAAGTGTGATCCATTTTTTTTTTCAAACTTCTGAATATTTGGTCACCACTTAGATATTAGTAAAAGTTAAATGTTTGGTATCTACGAACTCATACTGACCTGAGGCATCATACTGTTATGTCAGTTTTACCATATAGTGATGATGGTGAATAAAAACCCAAAAAGCAAACGTGTAATTGCATTTTTTTTTTTTTAAATTTCACCGCATTTGGACTTTATTTCCCATTTTCCTGTACACTAAATAGTAAAATATATGATTGCATCTGAAAGTACAACTCTTCCAGCAAAAAACAAGCCCTCATTTGTTTATATTGACGGAAAAGTAAAAAAGTTATGGCTGTTGGAAGCAGGGGAGCAAAAAACAAAAACGAAAACGAAAAATTTCTGGGTGGTGATGAGATTAAGGGTGAAGCTTCACATATTGTACTTGCACTTCTCCTTGAAAGTCTGAGATATATGGGTCGTTTGAGACATTGTTCAGAAGAACAGTGTACTTTGATTAAAAAATTGATTGCAAAGGGTAAAACTTATAAAGAAGTGCAGACAATCATAGGCTAAAACTATCTCTAATACTTTAAAATGAAGAGCAAAATCACAGACACTTGGGAGAAAGACCACCATGGATCAAATGGATCAAATGGATGGATCTATGAATAGCCAAAATGGTAAAGGCTCAGCAAATGATCAGCTCCAGGGTGATTAGTCAGTCTCAAGTTACCTGTGAGGACTGTGATATTTAGAAGACGCCTGTGTGAAGCTAATCTATTAGCAAGAAGTCCCCGCAAAGTCCCACTGTTAAAAAAAGACATGTTCTGAAGCGGATACAATCATCCCTAAATGAAAGAGACCAAGTGACCAGACAGCAACGCCAAGAGGAGTGGTTCCAGAAAAACAAGCAACACGGCGACTGCGAGACGAGGCCAGATCACAGCCCCCGCTTCCAGTAGAACTACGCCGCCAAGGAACCATCATTTCAATGCACCAGGATGAAGGATGGGGATTTCTTAGAGAACCCGGACTTCAAGACGATATCTTCTTTGCCAGACGTGATGTAGAGTCGTACCTGCGGCGAGGACACCCGGACAGAGACTTATACCGAGGTGAGCAGGTTACATTTGAACACTACCCAGGTCCCTTAGGCTGGTTTGCCATAAGGATCTCTCACCAGCAATAGACTCCCATTGTAGAGACATTACATTGTACATAGCCCCTTATTCAGTAATCATGCCCCTTTATTTTTGCCTTCCATTTTTGCAATCCCAAAATAATGAGCGTATCCCTGTGTTTCGTTTCGTCTGAAGAAACAGACACTTTTATTTTGAATTTTTCCCCTTGTTGATAATGTGTGGTGTGTGAGCAGTGGCCCAGCGGTGATAATTCACACTGGACTGTGTGGGACAATACATTACCGCTGGGCCCGCGTAGTTAGTACCGGTCGCCGGTGGGCCAAGTTAGATAATGTTTACCTGCAGATAGTGAAGCCGGAGAGTAAGAACTTTGCCAACAGGTGACCCGAGGACCGTGGGGTCTATTGTATTAACTACTGCAATGTGTGTTTATGCGAAACGTTTAAGAAATAGTGCCTCCTAGTAATAGGAAGAAAACCAAATATGCTTGAATGTAAATAGTTACCCGTTGATATGGTTGAATAGAAAAAATGAAAAATGCTTTTTCACTTCCCGGTAAACAGGTACAGATACTCGCGGACGAGTATATTCCATCAGGGGGGTATGTGACGCCCTGCATGGTCAGGCGCCACAGAGAGATATTGCACCCGTAAAAGAGGTGTATTTATCCCTATGGCAAGTGAATGGGGAAGTTAGAATGTGGCTTGTTCCTAGCATCCACACACACCCTTAACTCAGGGGACTATAGGATTAATTCCTTTACTAGGAGACCCAGCCCTGGTGGGAGGAGTTCAGGGCAAGCAGTGTGAGGACGAGAGGAAGTTAGAAGAGATAATGGGAAAGGAACAGACAGGAAAGGCGCTTTCCAGGAGAGCAGCCGGTCTGGGAAAGAGGGGCCGGTGAAAGGTTCTACCAGATGGCTTACCAGGCACTGGAGCCCGCAGACTGCTGGAGATACAAGCACAGCAGAGAAACCGGATTACCGTGGAGTTTTCAAGTCTCCCAGACACCAAAGCAGTCAACAAAAAGGGGCCAGGCACCGCCTGAGGAGAGAGCGGCCAGCCATTAGAGGTTTACCCGACGGCAGCGAAGGTCAGAGAGCACAGGAAGCCAGGATGGATTTCAGATCAGCCAGGCTTCACACCAAACGTGAAGAGCAGTAAAGGAGGGACACCTAACCAAGCCACATGGAAACAATCCGTTCACTTGCCACCACCCGTTAAGCTACCTGTTATTATAATATCTAATGCTGAACTGTGAACTTTGTATGATGCTGATTCAAACTGACAGTAAAGTACCCGGGAGAAAGTGACTTTGCCTTTGCGTGTGTTTTCCCACATCAACCAGTTCCCTTGCAGGAACACTGCCCCAGAGGATCGCCCTACCTGTAGGGGGCTTTGGCAACTTAGCCGCACCACAATCCACTTCCGGCGGACTGTGGCGGCGCTGGTGACCCATCACCAGGTACTACAGGTGGCGTCACATGACAAACTCTTAATCCCCTGTAAATAACCCCTTTTTTGAAGTGTCACCCAGGCTACGGGATCAGGCCCTGCCACCCGTGACATCCCCGTTAAGTCCTTGGAACCTGATACCCGAGTACCCCAGGGCCTGGGGCTCGACAGGAGCTCTCTATGCAGGTGACACAAGCAAAAACAGAAAAAATCCATCTGAGAAACTGCTGCAATATTAGGAGTGGCAGAATCTACAGTTTGGTACATCCTGAGAAAGAAAGAATGCACTGGTGAACTTAACAATGCAAAATCACCTGGACCCCTTTGGAACACAATAGTGGCCGATGATCGCAGAAGAGAAAACCCTTCACAACAGCTAACCAAGTGAACAACACTCTCCAGGATGTAGGCGTATCAATATCCAAATCTACCATAAAGAGAATATTGCATGAAAGTAAATATGGAGGGTTCGCTGCATGGTGCAAGCCACTCATAAGTCTTAAGGTACCGTCACACGCCGCCATATGGCTTCCATATCGCTGGTGATTTGACGTGAGCGCTCACGTTTCAGGCACTTTTTTTCACATCGCTGTGGAGCTGTCACACGTAGCTATCTAGTGTGCGATCTTCGGCTATCCTGCGTCCTGGAAATCTCCTGCAGAAGACCAGAAACGATGTTCCCTTCACACATCGCCGCGTCATATGCCACAATCGTAGCAGCGATGTGGCCATAGTGTTTCGATAGGGGCATGCTAGAGTGTGTTTCACTGCGCCCCCATCACTATAATTGGTGGACGGAACTGCGTTTCCATTAGTCAGCCTTGCGTGAACGCACGGGTCATCAAATAAGGCGCCTCGAACACGGTCAGCCAATCGGAACGCAGTATCACCCACCAATTGGCGCTGATGCGGCGCAAAGAAACACCATCCAAGCATGCCTATGGGATTGATTTCAGGATCGCTGTGTACTTCAATATCACCCTGTCACACGCCACAATGTGTTGAAATCGCCTGGTGGATATTTCCTGATTTCTCTGCAGTGCAGGGCAATCAGGCGAAGCTCCACAGCCGATTTCTCGCCGTAGAATCGCCCAGTCACACGCCACTACGCACATGCGATGTGGTTTCCACATCGCCGAATTCAGGAATTGCCAGCCATCTCGCCGGCGATATGGCAGCGTGTGACAGTACCTTTAATAATAGGAAGGCTAGATTGAACTTTGATAAAAAAAAATCCTTGAAAACCAGCACAGTTCTGGAAGAACATTCTTTGGACAGATGAAACCAAGATCACCCTCTCCCAGAATGATGGAAAGATAAAACTATGGTGAAGGCATGGTACAGCTCATGATCCAAAGCACACCACATCATCTGTTAAACACGACAGAGGCAGTGTGATGGTTTGGGCATACATGGCTGCCAGTGGAACTGGTCCTTAGTGTTTATTGATGATGTGACATAGGATAGAAGCAGCTGGATGAATTCTGGGGTTTTCAGAGATACACCATGTGCTCAAATCCAGCCAAATTGTTATAAGACCTTAATAGACCACAGAGCATAATAAACTGAGGGGTTTAAAAATAAAAATATGTATATTATACCCACCACACTCTTCAAGTGTCTTGGCACTGTGGTTCCCCAACAGTTTCCAGCTTGCTCACTTTCCCGCTCTGGCTTCAGTTTATTCTTTAGTCTTTCTCTATACATTACCTGAGGCATTATCTGTGCTGCAAGAGTCAATAGATTGAAGATGGAAGAGAATACTTGAATTTGTTGAGAATGCAGAAAGAAGGTTGGGTGCCAGAACAGATGAGGGGCAAAGTGTCACGCTGGGTGTGGGGAGTAACCCAGCGCTGGACAACAACAGGTTGGGGAAGGAGGCCTTGACGCTAAGGGCAAATGTGGAGATGGTGACCCCTAGATAAACTAGCTCTGGCACCTGGCTCCCCTAACTTTCCTATACAGTTTCCACAACTGTCGCTGCCAGGATACCTATTCCCTGACTGACCCTGAACTGCTACTAAATAAGGATCAGAGCGGGTGAACACTAGTCAGCCCGGCTACCAATTAAAGATAAACACAAGGGAAACAAACAAGTAGAGAAGGGAAGAAACACTTGCTTGAGAAGATCCACACAGCAATTCAATAGAACTCCAGGATAGCTGCTGAGCTGATAAGCTTCCTACAAACACCAGACAAGCTATCACCAGCAGTGCATCCTGGGAGTCAAGGGGAATATATAGACAGCTCAAGGTAAGGGATCAGCTGGGTCCTAGTGACCTCCAGCTTTCACTAAAAGGGAAATGCCTCTTAAAGCAACAGAGACTTTTTTTAGGATTTGGACTGTTTGGTGTCTGCGAGTGGCCTCTACAGTCTCATCCGTGCCTCCTGACACAACCATGACACAAAGAGAGCATAATGTTTTTTGTACATCTTCCCTAAAAGAGAATCTGGTTTTTTTTTTGTGGGGGGGAACTAAGCAAATTACATTCTCCTTGAATCGATTTGCTCTTCTCTACCTGGTAGCACATAATGCCTCATTTTCACATTTTGGGTGCTGCCATTAGATGAATTTCTTAAAATCCTCTTCTAAGTTGGGATTAGTGATAAGTCAGTGACCTACCAAATTCTTTTTGTTACTCTGCCACTTGGTTGCAGTAAAAATGTTCCATTCCAAGTCACTTATAAAGCATCTGATATCCATTAAGTAAGTAAAATACTGCCAGCTCTCAGCTGAAATTGAAGATAAATGCATCAGACATTCACCTTTCTTTAATTTGAAAAAAAATCCCCTTCTGTTTGTGAAAACAAAATCATAATAAATCTCCTAGTCTACGTCTATTTATGAGGAGCAGATGAAAAGATTAAAATACTGCAGGGTAATAGATTTCAATACATATAAAAATAACTTAAAAAGTAAATGAACCTTAAATCACAGACCACAGTGCAGTTATTTATACTGACCCAAAGCAGCCTTTGGATAAAATCAAAAGCATAAAGGAAGAATGACGCAGATGGAGAACAGTTTTTAATAGAGGAAAGGACAATCATGCTGAGCAAAGTGGATTTTGAATGATATTTTGTATGTGGGTTGGTGGGATGAAGAAGGCAATTTCCTGAATAAGTATAAGAATTATGGTCGCTGCAATATACTCTTTGAATTTCTATGCAGCATGCCTTATAGTATAATTTGTGCCAAATACAAACATTAGGGGAATTTATCAGCTTTATGCAATAAAGGAAGGGAACAAAACCAGCAAATTATGGTGCACGCCACATTTGCGCAATACTTTTTGATTATTGGTGTTTCTTTCGCCACTTCTCTCGGTTTTTCTAGTAATTTGTGCTACAAATCAGTATGGGATAAAACTATTGAAATTGTACCCTCAGCACTGCCAGGCAGTGCTTCTAACCACTGAGCCACCATGCTGCAGACTGTGGCATCATGGTCACCATATAGTTTGGTTCTTTAGACAGAAATCATACATGACTGTATGACATTGTGGTACAATGTAGGATAGTGCTTGACAAGTTAGGCTAGCTTTACACCACAGTTTTTATCTGTCAGGGTGGATCCTGTTTTTTGCATGATCTATCGGACAGAACCTGACAGCACAGGATGAGCACAAAGTGTGGCTAAATATGCCCTCTGAACCTGTTTTTAACAGGATTTGTTTTCAGCTGCTGTCCACGGTGCTGATCTGTCAGCCTTTGTGTGCACTGCTGCTCTCCATCGTGCTGTACGTTCAGCCATGTCTCTGAAATGCTGCTGTCTATGGTGCTGAATGATCACGGCAGCATTTCAGAGCATGCGCTATGTAAAATATTGCATGCGGGAAACAATCCAATTTTTCCCGCATCCGGCGCCCATAGACTCCCATGTTATGGACACCGGATCACCCCGGATTTGTTTATGTCCGGTTTTGTCCGATTTTTTCACCGGAGCCCAAAACCGCTGCAGGCTCCGTTTTGGGGACGGGGAAAAACCGGACAAAACCTGATCAGGCACAGAAGACACAAAACCTGATGGCCAAATAGGACCAATCCGGCACCATAGGGATACATGGGAGGCAAAACTGGATCAGGTTCTGTCCGGTTCAAACTGAACAGAACCCGATTCACAAAAACCGCTAGCCTTAGCCATTCTGATGCACGCAACGAATAGGAAATACAGCTGTCCATTAAGGGAGTGTCTGCTAAAGAGAAGTAATCTTAAAAACAATCTTATATGGGTCTTGATTTCGAGATTGTTACTTAAAGGGTTTTCCACGAATAAAGTTAATTTTAATCAATAGGTCTTGAAACAATAAGGGCCACTTTACACACACCAACTTATCTGTCCAACTTCTGACCAACTCACTGATTGCAGTGAAATCATGGACACATTGCTCCATTTTGCGGCTGTGTACAAATGGAACAATGTGTCCATGATTTCACTGCAACCAGTGAGTTGGTCAGAAGTTGGACAGATAAGTTGTTGTGGGTAAAGTGGCCCTAATAGTTTCCACAGTTGGATGTGATTAAAAAAAGTTCCTGTGCTGAGATAATCTTATATATGTGTCCCTACTATGTTCAGTTATATTTTTATTTCTTACCATGCACGGAACATGGTCTAATCATACCACATCTCCTGGGCAGGGGTGGAAGGAAAGAGAATATACAGACATTACAGCACGGGATCACAGCAGATTCATTTATTGAGGTAAAATATTTCTCTCCCTGTTTATAAAAAAAAACGTTTTACCTCAAAGAAAGAATTATATGTGATCCCACGGTGTAATGTCTGTATACTTTATTTCATCCTTCCCTGCCCAGGATCAAACCAATGCTCCGTGCACGGTCAGAAACAAAAATGAAACTGTACATAGCAAGGACACATATAAGATTATCTCAGCACAGGAACATTTTTTTTAAACACATCTAATTGTGGAAATTAATATTATTCCAAGATTTATGGATTAAAATTAACTTTTAAATGAACTTTGTTCATGGAAAAGCCCCTTTAAAGCATAGAACATCTCTGGCAAGGATACAGTAGATGCAGGTTGACTCTGACATGAACAGCCTGTGATTGTAACACATATCTGTAATGCTTTATTCACTCTTCCATTAGAGATGAGCGGACCCGTGGAAATTCGGGTTATGGGGGATCAGCCAAACTTTATAAAAAAGTTCTGTTCTGGACCCAAACATGACCCGAACCTCATTGGAAATCACTTATTGGGCAGTTCGGATCTCCACCAATATACAGCCAGCCATAAACACAGCACTTGCGGAGGAGGGAGTACGAGGTTTTCTCTCTTTTTTTTTTTTGTACACACTACATCTGATAACACTGATTTTACCCCCAGCACAGCCATTCAAATACTGCAAGCGGCTTACACTGGGCCAAGTGCACCCGAGCACAGCAATGCTTGCTCCAGTGGTTTGCATGCATAAAGCACCCAAACTCCGAACCCCAACACTGAATTATTTTTGTAGAGAACACCGAACGTTAAAGATCAGTTCGCCCATCCCTATCTTCCATCTCTTGAGCTTTGTCTCTCTAATGGCCACTTTACACACACCAACTTATCTGTCCAACTTCTGGACAACTTACTGGTTGCAGTGAAATCATGGACACATTGTTCTATTGTACACAGCCACAAAATGGAGCAATGTGTCCATGATTTCACTGCAACCAGTAAGTTGGTCAGAAGTTGGACAGATAAGTTGGTGTGTGTAAAGTGGCCATTAGATTAAGCCCCCAGTCTCGCAGCCCCAGGAACTTGGCTCAAATCCCACCATGGACAACAAATGCAAAGAGTTTGTTTTTTTCTCCCTTTGTTTGTATGTATTGCTGTTCATAACTTATACATGATAATGAATCAAGCGGTATATTTTGAGAACTGTTTCCATTTTTTCATCCTTTGCATATCATTACCATGTCCATCCACCCTGTGATTTTCATAGGTTAACATATACAAAGTAAACATCAAGACTGACGTTAGTGGAAAGATAAATATTATGCAAAAAACATGGACGCAAAATACTAAAGATCTGACAAAAACAATCAATTTTGATTCCAATTGTTTCATAAAGGGGAGTGTCAGAACATATTTTGCATACGTTCAGTTCAACATATACCGTTGTGCCATGTGTATCCATGTAAATATATCAGTTTGCACAGTATTATATTTTTTACAAAATAACACAATGTTATGTACTATAATTCCTCGACAGAGAGGCACCTATCAGATAGTCATGGTGAAAGGCTAAGGTCAGAGAGTGCTCAGTGCCACATGGGAAAAATATGCAATGTTAATGCCAATACTGTTTGCCACCATGCTGATTGGTATGTCTTAAAGGGAACCTGTCATGTTCTTTTTTCGTTATTAAACCGACCCCAATGTTATTTAGATCATGTGGTGTTCATTAGTAAGCTTTTTTTTTTTTTTTTTTTAAATCATATTTTTCCCAAAAAAGAATTTTAGATATTAAAACATAGATGTTTTCATTAACTAGCTGTCCAAACAGTCATCCGGATGGTTAACATATATGATGCTTTAGGACCTGTGTGATGTCATGACTATGTGACTAATAGGTGGAGCTAATTCTGCATTGTCCTCCACGCCTTAGCTTCCTTAGCTTTGCCTATTATGGTCACATAGACAAGAGGTGGGGAACAAGAGGTGCAATAGTGCCTTATCACTAAAGACACTCAAAATGTGGGTGGTAAAACAAAGTTCACTCACCTAGCCCAGTTGTGTGACCCACAATTGGCTTGAAGGCAAAGGATTATATTTGGCTGCTGCAGGACCTCCACCGACCACTCACACGTGGAACGACCATCAAAGCATTGGGAAAGCAAGGTGTGTCACAGTACGCGCTGCCAAGTCTCCACAAATTACCAGGAATCCAATTTGGATAGCAAAAGATCTTCTTTATTTCCTTTCCTACGCGTTTCGATGCCCCTCCTGGCACCTTCCTCAGGGATATCCAGGAGGTGCCAGGAGGGGCATCGAGGGGCCAGGAGGGGCATCGAAACGCGTAGGAAGGTGCCAGGAGGGGCATCGAAACGCGTAGGAAAGGAAATAAAGAAGATCTTTTTCTATCCAAATTGGATTCCTGGTAATTTGTGGAGATTTGGCAGTGCGGACTGTGACACACCTTGCTTTCCCAATCCTATTATGGTCACATGGTTGCAGGGGCGGATTAAGAGTAGCCAGGGCCCGGGGCTGTTTAGAATGCGAGGGCCCCCCCAACCCGAAGTACCATGTACCATGTGACATGTCACATGATCATTTTTTTATAGATCATGTGATAAGTACAGTGATTAGCACAAAGGTGCACATCTGTAGAAGCAAATAATAAAAACAGCGGCATGCAGAACCTTTTTTTCATCCTTATATACATTGCTATACATAACATAGGGCTATACTTAATAAAGCAGTGGTGGCAAATCATAGTCCCCTGCATACAGCAGACGCCCACACAGAGGCCTCTGGAGGCGGCAGACGCCCACACAGAGGCCTCTGGAGGCGGCAGACGCCCACACAGAGGCCTCTGGAGGCAGCAGACGCCCACACAGAGGCCTCTGGAGGCGGCAGACGCCCACACAGAGGCCTCTGGAGGCGGCAGACGCCCACACAGAGGCCTCTGGAGGCGGCAGACGCCCACACAGAGGCCTCTGGAGGCGGCAGACGCCCACACAGAGGCCTCTGGAGGCGGCAGACGCCCACACAGATTCTATATATGTCTAGCCGACAAGGGTCGGGGTACTCGGAGCTCGGGCGTACTGGTACAGGGGAATGCTGCCCGAATCCTGGTGATGGCACCGGCGCTGCGGGAACCTCTGGGGTGATGGACGGCAGCAAGATGTCATAGCGTAGCGTAGGGGTGCAGTACCCTTTTGTAGAGCGCTGACTAGTGGGGTGCTACATATACAGCAGGAGCCCACACATAGTCCCCTGGAGGCCAAGGGAACCCACAGCAGAAACTGCACATAGTCCTTGTATACAGCAGGAGCTCCACATAGCCCCTGTATACAGCAGGAGCAAATACCTAGACCCTGAAAACGGCTGAAAACACATGCGTGTGCATCCAGTTTGTGACTGACAGATATGCATGCATAGAGTAAAACGCTAGTGTAACTGCAGACCGTGATATACTGTCAAGGGTATAAAATAAATACAAGCAGAATGTGCAGCTGATCTGACAGCTGTTTAAATCTCCCGCGCTGACACCGAATAGGTGAGGTCGGTGCGGGAGATTTGAAGCAGCGATCAGCTGTGTCTTATCTCCTGCACCGATATCGTCCTCTTCGGTGTCGGCGCGGGAGATTTAAACAGCTGTCAGATCAGCTGTATCTTCAGATCTCTTGCGCTGACACCGACGGGAGATCAGCTGTGCCGGGAGGAGGAGATCTCCGCCGCTGATCTCCTCCTCCCGGCCGCCCCCTAGACAGCTGATTGGCTGGCCAGGGTGCATACTAATGTGAACGCATGTGGAGATTCTCCGCTGCGTTCACATTATTATGGCTGCATTTGCACTGCGTTTGTGTCTGCATACTATACACATGCAGACACAAACACCAGTGTGAAACCAGCCTAATTGTATAGAAATACAAACATGATGCAAGCAAAATGTCCGAGGTGGAGGCACACAGTGTGTAGTGGGATGGACACAGTGTGTAGTGGGATGGACACAGTGTGTAGAGGGATGGACACAGTGTGTAGAGGGATGGACACAGTGTGTAGTGGGATGGACTCAGTGTGTAGGGGGATGGACAGTGTGTAATGGGATGGACACAGTGTGTAGGGGGATGGACACAGTGTGTAGGGGGATGGACACAGTGTGTAGTGGGATGGACACAGTGTGTAGTGGGATGGACACAGTGTGTAGTGGGATGGACACAGTGTCAGGGGCATTTTTTTTGTAGTTTAATGCACTCCCATCATCTACACTTTATTCAGAAGTTGTAATAATTACAGTAATGTCCCCACTCCTCTGTCATTAGATCCAGAGCTGTGCTGCCTGCACTTCCAACCTGCCACACACACACACACACCACATACACAGTGGCAGACATACATAAACACCGCATACACAGTGGTAGGCACACACACACTGCATACACAGTGGTAGACACACACCCACACCACATACACAGTGGCAGAGACACACACACACAGCATATGCAGTAGCACACACACTGCATACACAGTGGTAGATACACACCACACCACATACACAGTGGCAGACACAAACACACTGTATACACAGTAGCACACACACACTGCATACACAGTGGCAGACACACACTGCATACAAGGTATCAGACACACAAACACAGCATACGTAGTAGCACTCACACACACACTGCATACCCAGTGGTAGACACACACCACATACACAGTGGCAGACACACACACACTGCATACATAGTGGCAGACACACACACACTGCAAACACAGTGGCAGACACACTGCATATACGGTAGCAGACACACACACTGCATACACGGTAGCAGACACACACACAGCATACGCAGTGGCAGACACACACTGCATACACAGTGGCACACATACATACACACACACACTGTATACACAGTGGCACACATACATACACACACACTGCATACGCAGTGGCAGACACACACTGCATACACAGTGGCACACATACATACACAAACACTGCGTACACAGTGGCACACACATACACACACACTGCATATGCAGTGGCAGACACACACACTGGGTACACAGTGGCAGACACACACTGCATACACAGTGGCACATACACACTGCTTACACAGTGGCACATACACACTGCATACACAGTGGCACATACACACTGCATACACAGTGGCACACACTGCATATGCAGTGGCAGACACACATTGCATACACATTAGGAGACACACACTGCATACATAGTGGCAGACAGACACTGCATACACATTAGCAGACACACGCACACACACTGTATACCTTGTGGCAGATACACACACACACACTGCATACACGGTGGCAGACACAAACACATTGCATACCCAGTCAGTGGCACACCCACAGACACACACATATGTACACACACACACACACACTGCATACACAGTTGTAGACACACACACTGTATACACAGTGCAAGCAGTAGCAAGTGATCTGCTGCCCCACAAAATGAAACTAAACAGCCGGGCTCACCTACTCCACACACAGGCTTCAGGAATTCAGGGGCTGCACCTGCAGGAGCCATCAGCAGCTCCGTCCTCTCTCAGGGGAAGGTGGCTTCAGCACTCTGCTGCCTGCGCTCTGTGTGCTGGGTCTGTCCTGCCTGACATCATGTGGCAGGGTGGGCCCAACATCGCTCAACCTGCGGCTTCCTGCGGTTTATAATGGGGGCCATTATCTCTCAGCAGCAGGCGGCCGCTCTCCAGTGCTACCGCAATGATGATTTCACTTTCAGGGCGGCTGGACAGCCCTGAACTGTTAGTAATCCACCGGCCTGGGGGGCAAATGCCTCCCTGGCACCTGGCCCAGTCCGCCCCTGACTGTGGCCCTGGTGGTCAATGAATAAGGGGAAAAGATGAAATAAAGAGTTTGTTCGTGACACCACCTGCAGTACCTGGTGATGCTCACCAGCGCTGCCACAGTCATCCAGTGGTCGATGGTATTGCGGCAATGATGGTGTAGTCCTCCGCTGGCAGGACTGGACCGCCGGGGCAGCAATTCTGTGGAAGGAATCAGTCTATGCTTGGAAAAGATGCAGCAGAGTCGACAAGTCACTTCACCGGGTACTTTACTGAAAAACCTTTTGTAATCATTACAGTCCTTCAGTGCAGTAAGATGTTATAGCGACAAATGGCTACGGGCGCTGCAAGTGGATTCTATGGTTGGTAGATGGATCCCTCCTGTGTGCCTTTCTTGTTTCTTTCTCTTCCCTTGCCTCCCAGTGGAGGTGAAGTCTGACCTCATGAAGATTAGATCTGACCTCCTGCTGCTCCTCTTTACCTCCCTTACTCCCGTCGGGCGAACCTTCTTATGATTACCGCAGCCAGCTACCGCTAGTCTGATTCCCCCTCTAATGGGTGCTTTAGGAGTCAGGGCCGTGTCGGAATATACCCCCCGTCAACGGATTCTCTGTGGTCCTTGAAGGTTGCCACAGGTGCGGGCTCTGGTACCCGGTTTCTACTCTGAGTGGACTCCTCCAGCTTCTTGAGTCTCTTACTCCTTTCTTTCCTTCTGGGATCTGTTCTTTTCTTTCCTGGGTCCCTCAGCCGAAGAAACCCTCCTCCTGCTGAGCCTGTCCCAGACTCTCCTTATCTGGTCCAGACCCACCATCTGGCCGCCTTTCTCCCCGAGTCCTAGACTAGCTCTAGTGCCCCCTGGAGGTGACTATATACCCTCCCGGGGTCCCTCCCACCGTGTGACTAGTGTGGGGTGTGGGTATAGGGCTCCTCTTACCGTCCATGTGTTCCACTTGCAGTGGGGTAACTACACCGCTTTTATGGGTGCAGTACCCCTTTTGTGGCACCTACATAGTGGGGCGCCACATTACTATTAGACTATGTGAGAAAGGCTGATATTGCAATTGAGTTCATTACAGCCAGCAGAGGTAGATTAACATGCAGTGTTACAATGAGAATGGAAGTCCAGTTTAGCAAATGCAGATGACAGCAAGCAGAGCTGGAATATTACCGATTAGACTATGTGAGTCAGGCTGCTATATATATACAAACATATACATATACTAGATGGTGACCCGATTCTAACACATCGGGTATTCTAGAATATGTATGCAGTTTATATATGAAGATTTAAGAATAATGCAATGCGAAGCGTGGTTCAAATCCCACGCCAATATGCGGCCGGACTGCGCCAGTTGCTGATTAGTCGCGGGCGGCTGGCGCGACCAATCAGCAACACGGGATTTCTGTTACAGACATACAGACAGAATTAGACGATTAAATAGTAGATATGACTCTCCAAGGGTATGGGGACTCGGGTATCTGGGCCCTCTGCTTTGGTAGGGATGTCACTGGTGGCCTGCCCAGACCCGTGGCCCTGGGTCTTACTAAGATAAGGGGTGATTACCCCCCATGATGGATGGGGGGGGAATTGTAACGTGACGCCACCTGTGGAACCTGGTAACGTGGATACCAACGCTGCGGCCGCCACTGAGTTGATGAAGGTGCAGCTCAGAGTAGTACAGCTCCCCACAGGTGGAGCTTTACCTCAGGGCAGCGGGGTGGATGAGGGGAGTTGTTGTTGCGTCTCTGCAGGCAGCGGCGGTGAAGCAAGCACTCACACACACAATAGTCTCTGTTTCGGTACCTTTTTACTGATGTCCGGTAACAGGTATGATCCAGGAGGGTAATCAGGCATTTGGTGCAGCTTGGGATGTTCACCTTGGAGAGTTGTGAGGCCTCCTCTGTTAGTGTGTGCGTCGTTTGGGGTAAGTCCTGCCTGAAACTGAACTTGCCGCTCCTTCTCCTCTCAGGGTACTACTCCATAACCGACATTGTGGACCTTTCTGTGGGATCCCTATTCTCTGCTTAGGTCCTTGTTCCTATACTTGGTCAGGTTTGAGTGTCTTTTATTCTTTCCCTCAGGGGGATTAGATCCTCCTGGTCTGTCCGGGCTTTCTCTGCTACACTTTAGATTATTCGCAGAATCGGACTCGGTGTCCGGGTGGGCTTAAGGGAAACCAGGTCTGTTCCCTTCTTCTTTTCTCCTACTTCCTCCACTGGCCTCCAACCCTCTCCGTAGGGCGCAGCACAGCTGGGTCAGTGTTCCCTGGTCCTGGCTTGATCTCAGCGACCAGCTCCTTCCAGTGCCTTCCTCTTTGGCTGTCTGACTGGAACTACCTGACTCCTCCCCTCAGGTCTGGATCTGTGGCGCCCCACAGTGGTCAGGCATCACACCGGCGTATTACATCCATAAAACGTGGTGTAATTATCCCTGTGGCAAGTGAATGGGGAAGTTAAAATGTGGCTTGTTCCTCGCATCCACAAACACCTTAGCTCAGGGGACTATAGGGTTAATTCCTTTACTAGGAGACCCAGCCCCAGTGGGAGGAGTTGAGGGCAAGCAGTGTGGGGGTGGGAGGAAGTGAGAGAGAGTCCATTCTGAGCAGGAGGAGGAGAAGGCAGCTACCGGGAACAGCAGCAGCTGCAGAGAACGTCTGAGGGACAGACAGGAAAGGAGCTTTCCAGGAGAGAGCAGCCGTTTTGGGGAACTCAGAGGTAGGCACGGTAGATGTATCTCAACCGCAAGACCGGCTTACCGTGGAGTCTTCAAGTCTCCCAGACACCAGAGCAGTCAACATTAAGGGGGCCAGGCACCGCTTGAAGAGAGAGCAGCAAGCCATTAGAGGGTTACCCGACGACAGCGAAGGGTGAGAGAGCACAGGAGGCCAGGCTAGATTTCAGATCAGCCAGGCTTCACACCAACCTGGAAGAGCAGTAAAGGAGGGACACCTAACCAAGCCCCATGGAAACAATCCGTTCACTTGCCACTACCTATGACGGTATCCTGTTTATTTAACATCTTGCTGAACTGTGGACTCTGTATTTTGCTGCTGAACGTTTACAGTAAAGTACCCGGGAGAAAGTGACTTTGCCTGTGTGTGGGTTTCTCCATCAAGCTGCTTGTTTTCAGGACCGCTGCCTCAGAGGTGGACTGTGGCGGCGCCGGTGGCCCATCACCAGGTACTACAGGTGGCGTCACATAACAAACTATTTTTCCCTGTAAATAAACCCTTTTTGAAGTGTCACCCAGGCCACGGGCTCAGGCGCTGCCACCCGTGACATCCCCGCAAAAGCACCCACCGAGCCTGATACCCGAGTACCCAAAGGCCTGGGGCTCGACAGATCCTTATAAGGGAACTTGCTTAAGGCAGCAAGTAGAGCTCCCCCTCCAGGTCTGGGGTAGAAGGTGTTGTTTGCTGTGTACCAAGGTGTATGTCTCTCCTTGCACCAGTGGGTACTTTTAACTGGTGTTGTTGCAGGTAAAAATCCAGAGCACTGCCGGGTGTTCAGGAAGCACTTCTGGATATCCACAGCGAGTGGGTATAAGGCCTCCTTGTCTCTTTCCCAGTGTGTGTGAAGCCCTGTGTAAAACTTGGCTGGCCTCCTCTGCTCTTTCTTTCCAAATGTGCTGTCGGTGGGACACCTTCTATGAACTACCGCTGTTCCTCTCTCTGCAGTGCCTGGCTCCCTGGTGTGTGATTGCGCAGATGTCCAGGAGACTGAAGTCTCCACAGTGGACCGGTATTCTCTACTGGGCCGGGTTCTCTCCAGTAGACTCGGACGCCCGTGTCCAGCGTCTGATTTGAGTGAACCTAACACTGGCTCCTCAATGCCCACTTTGTTTCTTTTACTCTCCTCGCCTTCCGACCCCACTCTTGGGCCTTGCAGGACTACTCGGAGGCTGTTCCGGGTAACTGGCTCGGGCCTAACGCAGCACCGGACACCAGTACGTCTTCACAGCTCTTGTAGCGTCTGCACACTCCAAATAACTCCACCCCCAGCACCAGTATTTACAGTTGTGGCCAAAATATTGACACCCCTGCAATTCTGTCAGATAATGCTCGGTTTCTTCCTGAAAATGATTGCAATCACAAATTCTTTGGTATTATTATCTTCATTTAATTTGTCTTCAATGAAAGAACACAAAAGAGAATGAAGCAAAAAGCAAAACATTGATCATTTTACACAATACTCCAAAAATGGGCCAGACAAAAGTATTGGCACCCTCAGCTTAATACTTGGTTGCACAACCTTTAGCCAAAATAACTGCGATCAACCGCTTCCGGTAACCATCAATGAGTTTCTTACAATGCTCTGCTGGAATTTTAGACCATTCTTCTTTGGCAAACTGCTCCAGGTCCCTGATATTTGAAGGGTGCCTTCTCCAAACTGCCATTTTAGATCTCTCCACAGGTGTTCTATGGGATTCAGGTCTGGACTCATTGCTGGCCACCTTAGAAGTCTCCAGTGCTTTCTCTCAAACCATTTTCTAGTGCTTTTTGAAGTGTGTTTTGGGTCATTGTCCTGCTGGAAGACCCATGACCTCTGAGGGAGACCCAGCTTTCTTACACTGGGCCCTACATTATGCTGCAAAATTTGTTGGTAGTGTTCAGACTTCATAATGCCATGCACACGGTCAAGCAGTCCAGTGCCAGAGGCAGCAAAGCAACCCCAAAACATCAGGGAACGTCCGCCATGTTTGACTGTAGGGACCGTGTTCTTTTCTTTGAATGCCTCTTTTTTTCTCCTGTAAACTCTATGTTGATGCCTTTTCCCAAAAAGCTCTACTTTTGTCTCATCTGACCAGAGAACATTCTTCCAAAACGTTTTAGGCTTTCTCAGGTAACTTTTTGGCAAATTCCAGCCTGGCTTTTTTATGTCTCGGGGTAAGAAGTGGGGTCTTCCTGGGTATCCTACCATACAGTCCATTTTCATTCAGACGCTGACGTACAGTAGGGTTGACACTGTTGTACCCTCGGACTGCAGGGCAGCTTGAACTTGTTTGGATGTTAGTCGAGGTTCTTTATCCACCATCCGCACAATCTTGCGTTGAAATCTCTCGTCAATTTTTCTTTTCCTCCACATCTAGGAGGTTAGCCACAGTGCCATGGGCTTTAAACTTCTTGATGACACTGCGCACGGTAGACACAGGAACATACAGGTCTTTGGAGATGGACTTGTAGCCTTGAGATTGCTCATGCTTCCCCACAATTTGGTTTCCTCTCCGACAGTTCTTTGGTCTTCTTTTTTTTCTCCATGCTCAATGTGGTACACACAAGGACACAGGACAGAGGTTGAATCAACTTTAATCCATGTCAACTGGCTGCAAGTGTGATTTAGTTATTGCCAACACCTGTTAGGTGCCACAGGAACGTTACAGGTGCTGTTAATTGCACAAATTAGAGAAGCATCACATGATTTTTCTAACAGTGCCAATACTTTTGTCCACCCCCTTTTTTATGTTTGGTGTGGAACTATATCCAATTTGGCTTTAGGACAATTCTTTTTGTGTTTTTTTCATTGAAGACAAATTAAATGAAGATAATAATACCAAAGAATTTGTGATAGCAATCATTTTCAGGAAGAAACTGAGTATTATCTGACAGAATTGCAGGGGCGTCAATACTTTTGGCCACAACTGTATAAGCTTTTCAGCACCGGTGCAAATTCTACGCTGCCTGATCATATAGATAACAAAATTGTAGCAGCACACTGTCATTGCCAATACATGCATATATTGGCCAATACTTGCGCTAAGAACCTTATTTGAAGAAAAGTATTTAAAAAAAAAATAATTTCCATCTGAGTTTTTTGAAAAAACGTTTTAGTTTTTATTTTTTCTCAAGAAATTACATCTACTAACATCACTTAAAACCTATGGCATGCATGTATTGGCACTGAGTGTGCTGCTACAATTTTTTTTATCTTTATAGAGGGAGATAGATAGATAGATAGATAGATAGATAGATAGATAGATAGATAGATAGATAGATAAGATAATAGATAGATAGATAGATAGACATACAAATGTCGCAGCACTCCCTTGGAGACGTTCATAGATCTTTATTCCAGCTTGCAAATGGTACAATGGCAACGTTTCAGGCCCAAACGCCCTTATTCCTGCAATCACTGACCTCCACTACTTCCTTTTTATGCAACCTGCTTACAGTACATCAATTTTTATATATGCAGTGTAATTCATTATGACTTTTCTACTCTAATACACAAAAACGCTGAGCTAGTTGCCCATCTGTGCATTTCATCTCTATTTGTGCTATTATCAACCATATTTTCATTGGAAGCCTTCTACATCTATACTAGTTACATTCATAATGTTATTACGGCAATAGTAAGCGTTATACATACTGTTTACATGTTGTTTACATTAATGGCGCAGTCCGGATCCCATCCTCCATGCTCCAGCTGCTACTATCTGCCTCATGTTATCGGCGTTCCGGAAGTCGCCTTGCCGACAGGGGTATTGTGGGAAGATGCGCACTGCGCATGCCCAAGCCTCCTCTATACTTTCCTATGTTGCAAGCGTCTTCCTTCCATCCGCGCCATCTTGTTTGCTGGCGTTTTTTGCCCTCACTTCTATCTTCTTTACAGCGGCTTTATTGTATTATTTATCACTTCCAGTGATCCAATTATTATTTAAAGTGCTAGTGCTTTTCTTGGTGCATAACTATTTTTAATAAACGCTACATGTGGTTTCTATATCATAGTGGTTAGTCCTAGCCTGGCAACACTTATCCCTCCCCATTCCAATGGGGTTTATTGCCCCTATGGGCTCTATTGCCCTCAAGGTCCCTAAGGTACCTCGCATAGGCTAGGGTATTGTGTTCCAGGAGTCCACGGATATCTTTCAATATCTTTCTATGAGTGCATCTTAAAGAGTCCCACCCCTCAAGTGCATATTCTAAATGGTATATCATACTGCACTAGACGCCATTGATCATTAGCTTTATAGCCTGACCAGGCGCAGCTGGGGATTTATGTACTTCATTTTTTGTGCCACTCATCCAGATCTACATATCATATCTTTTTAGTGATTATAAAAAATATTTAAAAAATATTTAAAAATACCGGATTTTAGCAGGTGCTTCACGGAAATTGGGACCCCGACCTTTGCCATGTAATTGTGTATTAGAGTAGAAAAGTCATAATGAATTACACTGTATACCGTATATAAAAATTGATGTACTGTAAGCAGGTTGCATAAAAAGGAAGTAGTGGAGGTCAGTGATTGCAGGAATAAGGGCGTTTGGGCCTGAAACGTTGCCATTGTACCATTTGCAAGCTGGAATAAAGATCTATGAACGTCTCCAAGTGAGTGCTGCGACATTTGTATGTATATTTAACACTTTGAGGACTGTGGTGGTCGCTCTGCACCCGGGATAACCAGCATTCACTGCTGCTCCTAATTTCTGCACGATAGATAGATAGATAGATAGATAGATAGATAGATAGATAGAGAAAAAAAAGTTTAGATGCCAGCACTTCCATTTTCACTGAAAGAAGTGACATTATTAGCACATATTACACAGAGGCGACGGGCAGGGCCCTCTCTCCTCACCTACTGAATCCTCATCCATCCCTTGTAGACTGAGGGTCCTCGTTGGCAGGGTCATTTCTCCTAACCTACCGTATCCTCACTCATCCCTTGTAGACTGTGAGCCCTTGCTGGGAGGGTCCTCTTTTCTCACCTACTGTATTCTCACTCATCCCTTTTGTGGCACCCTTGCAATCTGATCACCACAGTGGTATTTAAGATCATCGGTACTAATATCACGTCTGAGGAGCATTGAGGCATCCTATGCTAGACTTCCGAAGCAGAAACACTCTGCCTGAACTCTGAACAGAGGTTTGGCACAAGAAGGCCTGCTTTAGGCTGTAAAAGACTTTGGTTGGAGGGAGGGGTTAGCTGTAGTGGGTAGTAGGGAGACGTGGCAACAGGAGTTAGTTATTGAGTCAGTGAAGGAGAACAAAAATCTGCTGTCAGCTTCCAGGCCGAGCAGCTGCTCAAAGCAGCAGAAGGTGCCAGAACCCCAAGCTGCCAGGTCTCCACGACTGGAAGTGAGCTGGAGGCTAATGGGCTTCAAGCACAGTAGTCACGCTGTCGGACTATCCAGGAGCACAGCAACTGCCAAAGGACTAGAGAGACGTGTGGGTCTGGCTGCTCATAAAGAGTCTGTGTTGCCTGCCTGGCTGGTAGCCATCCACAAGGGAGCAAAGAAGGGCACAGGTATGCTACAGGCACCTACATCCTCATCCCAAGGAGAAGTCAGCTGGTAGGTCCTATACCCGTCCGGCAGAGCGGTCCTTAGTGCTCCTCAGACTGACCAGACCGAAGGCCCGGTGAACCAGTACCCTGGACCTGCTGATGAACTGAATTGCAGAGTAAAAAGGTAAAGAACAAGAGACTGTCTCCTTGCCTCCTTCCTGCGACCTCTCTGCACCTCTCGCACCACAACCCTCACCATCTTCTTCTACATCATCACCCGCTTTTTTTACCCAGGGGCCTGCTCCTGCTGAGGCCCCAATGTGCCCTTGATGGATTGAATTAAACAAAGTATGAAGTTTCAGGCTCCATTTGCCCTTTTTCATAGGTGTCAATAATTTCAGATGACACAATCCAGTTATTCATGATTCAGTTGGACTTCCTGTGTAAAGACTTGAATGCACGGCTGAATGTGGTGTGAACAGGTCCTTACATCCTTCACTGCCCCAGGGGACCCTCGTTATGGAGTTTGGGTCCTGGGCTGCTGCAGTTATGACCACCACAGGGGCATCTTTGCTTTTCTGACGCTCTGATGTAATGAATATCTGAGAAGAGCCCTAGAGAAGCAATGACATTTGGCAACCAAGAGCTGGTGGCCTCAAGTCAGGGTTAGTGTTAAAGACTTTCTGACTTTTATAAGACTAGTATGAGTACCATAAGAAACAAAGATGTCTCCTTTGCTGACTAAGGCAGTGGGTGGTGGACTTCATGTGTCCAGTAAACATAGTGGTTGCTTGACCCTGTCACCCCCACGTCTAGCAGGGGGTACATGGTCAATGACCTGAAATTTCAATTGAGACACGCTGTGGCCACATGAATTAAAATGAGCAGGTATAGGAAGTAGGTTTCTTTGACACCTTATAGTAGACTTATGTTGGCTGATGGGGTCTCGGACATGCTGGGTAGTCTCCCCAACATATCCGAGACCGCACGGGCATTTAATAAAGTAGACAACATAAGAAGAATCGCATGTGTGGAAGCTACGTATCTTAAATCTTTTACCTGAGCGGGGGTGAAAAAAAAATTCTCCCCTCGCTACATTGGAACATTGGGTACAATTTAGACAAGGAAAGGTGCCCTTTCTAGATGGCCCAATGAACCTTGTACTAGTTTAGGAAATTTTGAGCCAAGATCGGCTTTAACCAAATGATCCCGTAGGTTTTTGGGTCTCTTATGACATAAGAGTGGGGGTGAATTGAATTCTGCTATGTGAGGATATGCACGGCTCAAGATGTCCCAATGTTTACGAACACATGAATTGATTAAATTACTAAAAGGGTGATATGTTTGTACAAACGCTAGTCTATTGGTACTCAAACTGCGTGGTTGTATGGATGTTTCTCTGTCTAAGACACGCAAAGGATAACCCCTGTTAGTAAATTTTTGTTTCATGTCGTTTATTCTACTTGTTTAGTAACTGAGTCAGTAACGATCCTATCAACCCTTACCAACTGTGAACGAGGAAGAGATTCTTTCAAATGTTTCGGATGGCAGCTACTGAACAATAACAAAGAGTTTTTGTCAGTCGCTTTCCTATATAAATCAGTAGTCAATGTACCTTCATCTGTACGTGTGACTTGGGTGTCTAGAAAATTTACAGATACTTTATCTGCATGGAGAGTGAAGGTTAGGCCCGAAGTGGAATGATTAAGGTCTTGGAAAAACATCTGTAGCTCTTGTTCACTACCCTCCCAGATCAGAAATATGTCGTCTATAAATCTTACCCATAAATTGACATGTGTTACATACAATGGATGTGTATATACATGTTTACTTTCAAATTCTGACATATAAATGTTAGCATACGGAGGTGCCACTTCGGCCTAACCTTCACTCTCCATGCTGATAAAGTATCTGTAAATTACTGTAATGACGGGGGGGTGACAGGGTCAAGCAACTGAAAGAACGCGAGATTACTGGATTCATGTATTAGATACCCTTGAGCCGAGGGGTCTCAACAGGGAATATGAGGTCACATATTAATATTTGTATATCATTTTCTATGTGATTTATTCCTTTGTTTTTCATCCCTTGTAACTCCAACAATAATTCATATTTGATATGTCTATGTATGAACTTTTTTTTCCAGGGGGATCTGGTGGCATACCTGGTCATTAATTTGTAATATTCTTATGGTCAATGTGTTTAAGATTGCATCACTTATATTAACCCTATCTTTTAGGGTTTCATTATGTGATTAAGATTACATTCACATATTGACTTGTTGTTATCTTTATTCTTAGATCCCAGAGTTTTGAACCACCGCAGTCCACTACCTAATACATCGTCCTCTGGCTTCCTGGTTCTGTCCAGGGCCCTGACGTCACTCCCTGTCTCGCCTGAGATCGGGAATCTCCGGCTCTGTCCAGACGCCCACCTCCATTTCACAGTGCTCATGCGCCCGCACGCGTTCGCGTCACACGCAATGAGGTCACATGATATAAAGATGGCGGCGCCCATCGCTCCGCACCGCACAGCTCATCGAGCGTTCCACACCTCACTTTCAAGGTAATGTGATTGGGTTCACTGCGGCTTATTACCACTATAGCCTAATAGCACTTAGGTGCTTTTATTTCTGTATAGTAATTCATCATTTTGATTCAGGCTCACACCGTGGCGTATGGCTTAACTATTTATGGTCCAGGTTGGATCTATTCACAGCCGTATTGGGACAATACGTAATGGTACCTTTACACGCCGCTACTGGATGGTGGCAACAACTGGCTACTTCACGTGCACGAGCACGCACAAACGGTTGCAAACGGTAATCGCACCACCTTTACACGCCACAACAAGGTGCGCTACGGTAGGTTACATCTATCTCTGGATACACCGCCGGGTGACTCAAGTTACCTTCTGCAGAGCACCTTACCTCATTTACACACCGCTACAACAAGCTAATATGGGCGGACCTGGTGCAGCAGGGACAACACATAGGCGTGCCACAATTGTGGATTACGAGACGTCCGTACGCTGATAGGACAAAGCAATAACATCATGATTGGCCAGGCAGAGCAGGAGGCTGATTAATACATGACGCTCGAGCAATTGTGTAGTGTGACTGGTCAGCTCCTTAAATATGCCGCCCTATGCAGCAACAACCAATTGTAACGCAGGGGCTTCCTCCAATGATCGCTGAAGGGGGGTGGTTTCCCGGAGGCTGTGTCACGCCCCAGGTACATACCAGGTACATAGCATGGTGTAGAAACAACCCTTCAGGTTCCTTCTTTACACGCCGATACAGGTCGCTACCATCGGCTGGGTAACCACCTGTTTTAGGGCATTGCTCTCAAACAGGTGCTGCCACTGGCGGGTGGCTACAACCGTCTTCACACGCCGCTACCTCGGGTTGAATTGGCGGTGCAAGATACATTTCTCTCATGTATCCGGTTGTTGCCACCATCCAGTAGCGGCGTGTAAAGGTACCATAAGTGTCATCTACTTTTGATATGCAGGGTTCATTCCCATGTAATTAACACTTAGAGCCTATTGTGCTCTTTCTACTAGTTAATGTGACACTTAGATTACGTGATACGTTTAATTATATTCACCCATAAGGTGGTTTAAATATATCTGACTCAGTAATCTTATTGTACTGTCCTATACAAGCTGGAACCTAGGATTTCCCCTTTTTCTTGATACATGCTAATTTTCTCTACAGCCATTATGACCATGATAGGAAACCTGAATCACATTCTTCCTGCCTCCAAATTGTGCACTTTACCACGTAGAGGTAAAACATATAAGATAGTTCTTTGAATGAGACTCATCTGAGACAGATTTGAGACACATTATTATCATAATAAACAAATAATTTTTTCATTTATGTTAAATATATTCATTGATGAATTTATGTTTCTTTGTTCGGATGTCATAATAAGTTGCAACTATTGTATAACCATCTCACTTTATGAGTTTATTATATTTCTGATGATGGTTTTTGTTTGTTTTATTATATGTCAATTATGAAAAGAATCCGTGAACAAGGCTAATGCAGCCGAAACGTCGAGTATATTGATTCTCTTGTCTGTTATTGAAGGCTACAATCAATAAATATAATTTTTGGGAACTTATTCAAGACTCCGTACTTAGTTTATTTTTACCCTTTTCATATGAGTGTGCCAGAATATATTCCTGAATCAATGCAACATGTAAACATATCCTTAGACTAAGCATTCACTCCATCATTAATAAAACAGACACACACATATATTATGTAGAGATGGGCAGTCGAGCTGGGCTTTGAGATGAACACCTCTGTAGATGCTGTGCCAACCGTCCTATGGTTCTGTGGTACCGCATGTGTCCTGGAGAGGACAGATACTTACCTGGACTTCTTACCTTTGTGCTTTCAGGACCTAAAAACAAAATGATTCAGGTTCAGAACTTTGTCCTTTCTATTCTATTGGTGATGTCACATAATGTCGGTGTAATACAGGGGCTATGTGTGGGCTCCTGGTGTAATACAGGGGCTATGTGTAAGGGATCCTAATGTGTGGGCTCCTGGTGTAATACAGGGGCTATGTGTGGGCTCCTGGTGTAATACAGGGGCTATGTCTGGGCATCTGGTCTAATACAGGAGCTATGTGTCGGCTCTTGGTGTAATACAGGGGCTATGTGTGGGCTTATGGTGTAATACAGGGACTATATGTGTGTCCTGGTGTAATACAGGGGCTATGTGTTGGCTCCTTGTGTTATACAGGGGCTATGTGTGGGCTCCTGGTGTAATACAGGGGCTATGTGTGGGCTCCTGGTATAATACATTTGACTTACATCAAAATACAAAGATTGAATGATAGTATAGGATCTGTAACGTTAATAACTATTTTGTGTATTTATACTTATATAAATATTTAATATCATCTGTATTAATACAAAAACGGTGCCCTCCCCCCATTATAATAAATCTATCCACTGCGTGATACACCCTAATAGTGGAGAGCTCCCTACCTGGACTCGTCCTCTCCAGCTGTCAGGTCCAAGTGGCACAAGCTGGCTCCAGAGCAGATCTCTGCACATTCTATATCATCTGTGATGTCATTCAGAGTCTATGATGATGTCATCATAACTGCCTGATACTGTACTCGCTCCAACATGGTGAATGTGAATATAAATTGATTTCATAAGTGGATCACAGTATTTGATCATTGTGTAAGATTCCTTTACAGGGATTGTCCGCTGAACGTATCCACAGGTTTTTTTTTTAACCTCTTCATCCCTGGGCGATTTTCCATTTATCATTTTGTCCTCCCCTTCTTCCAAGAGACATAATTTTTTTATCCTTCTGTCAATACAGACATATGGGTTTTGAGTGACGAGTTGTACTTTTGAACAAAATAATTTATTTTAGCATATAGTGTACTGAAAAGCAGGAAAAAAGTTCCAAGTGCGATGAATTTGCAACAAAAGTGCAATTACACATTTTTTTTTTAGTTTTTTTTATTCATGATGGTCACTATATGGTAAAACTGACGTGATGGTGTGATGCCTCGGGTCGGTACAAGTTCGTAGATACCAAACATGTTACTTTTATTGTTATCTAAGTGGTGAAAAACAATTCAGAAGTTTTTAAAGAAAAAGAATTGTGAATTTGCACCATGTTCCGCGCCTTGCAGAGTTCCCATTTTCGGAATCTGGGGCTGTGTGACGCCTTATTTATTGTGTCTGAACCTGACGTTTCTAATGATACTATTTTTGGGTATATGTCGCCCGTTATTGTATTTTATCACAATGTTAAGGCAAGAAAAAATAAGTTATTTTGAGGTTTGAACTTTTTCCTTCTACGCAGTTTACCGATCTGATTGATTTTATATTTTGATAGATCGGGCGTTTCTGAACGCGACTATACCAAAAGTGTGTGTTTTTTATTTTATTTCTTTAATAGTTTTTTTTTTTTTCAATGAGGCAAAAGGGAGGTGATTTGAACTTTTAGGGGCTTTTTTTATACATAACTGGAAAAACGTATTTTTTTTCTTTATTTTACATAGCCCACTAGGGGCCTCAGTAATCCACTATCCGTTGGCTTCTCTTGTCTTCCGATGAGCTCCTGCTCCTCGGAGAACATGGGAAATGGTCACTTCCTGCCGATGATGTCACTGTGTCATCGCCAGCAGGAAGTGAATTAGGACCGCTTCCGAGGTCATTACAGGACCCCGGGATGTCCAGGTAAAGCATTGAGCTCCCGTGATCACATCAGGGGACCTCCGATACCAGTGAGGAACGGCGCAATCCCCGCCGCGGTGCTTTGGTTCATGCTGTCAGTGATCTCTGATCTGATCGGTGCTCTTAGCTACACATCACAGCTGATGAGACCAGCTGAGATGTGGAGGAGAATGTGAGCTCCCGCATGAGCTCGCATTAGGGAGCGGGAAATGACCAAGGACGTGCTATTACATCCTTGGTTGTGAAGGAGTTAATCGCTGCTTATGCTTGACCACCAGTCCATCCATTTGCGATGTGCTGGCGTATGGAGAATGAATGGAGCGTCAGTTGTTCGCTCAACTTTGGCTCCATCTTGAAACAGGATTAAAAGTGCCCCATCCATGATAAAACCTCCCCGATCTGCTACCCAGTGTGGACGCCCCCTGATCAGGACGTTATTGCTCCTCCTGTGATGACGACTGCCATTTACTGAGCAGCCGCTTTAACCTCTTCACAACAAAGGCATGTATGTACGCCATAGGCTGCCTCCTTCCCATTGATGCGAGCTCACGTGCTGAGCTCGCCCATTACCTGCAAGTGTCAGCTGATCTAATCAGCCAACATGTGCAGCTCACAGCGTTAACCATTTAGATAGCATAGTGCGTTGTAAAGCACTGCAGCAGTGGTTGCCCTATTCCCTGCCAACATGGGTGGCCCTCTGATGTGATCATGGGACCTCGATGCATTGCCATGACAACGCGTGGTCAGCTGATGACCCCAGATACTGTCCTGAGTCACCTCCTCCCAGCGATGCCCGAGTAACGTCACCAGCAGAAAGTGATCATTTGTGCTGAAGCCTCTGTACATAACACAAGCGATCAGTCCGTGCAGTTCTGAGGCCCCCTAGGGGCAGTGTAAAATTTTTATATATAAACATACATACATACATATAAAATACACACAGGATGGGCTATTTATGATGCACCCAAATAAAATGGGAATGGTTGGTGATATCAGCTCCCTGTTTGTGGCACATTAGTATGTGGGAGGGGGAAAAACTTTTTCACATGGGTGCTGACCATGGCGGCCATTTGAACTCGGCCATTTTAGATCCAACTTTATTTTTTCCAATGGGAAGAGGGTCATGTGACTCATCAAACATACTGAGAATTTCATAAGAAGAACAATGGTGTGCTTGGTTTTAACATAACTTTATTCTTTCATGAGTTATTTACAAGTTTATCACCACTTATAAAATGTGTTCAAAGTGCTGCCATTGTGTTGGATTGTCAATGCAACCCTCTTCTCCACTCTGGACACACTGATAGTAACACCGCAGAAGAAATGCTAACATAGGCTTCCAGTATCTGTTGTTTGTGATGCTGCACATCTCGTATCTTCACAGCATAGACAATTGCCTTCACTTGACCCAAAAATAAAAGTCTAAGGAGTCAGATTGGGAGACCTTGGTGGCCATTCAAGTTGATCGCAGTTATTTTGACTAAAGTTGTGCAACCAAGTATTTGGCTGAGGGTGCCAATACTTTTGTCTGGCCCATTTTTGGAATTTTGTGTGAAATGATCAATGTTTTGCTTTTTGCTTCATCCTCTTATGTGTTTTTTCATTGAAGACAAATTAAATGAAGATAATAATACCAAAGAATTTGTGATTGCAATCATTTTCAGGAAGAAACTGAGTATTATGTGACAGAATTGCAGGGTGTCAATACTTTTGGGCACAACTGTACATGGCTGGAAGCCTGTATGTACCGAGGGGCGGCACTGGATCTGGTGTGTACGTTATGGACAATTAGTCCTGCAGCAGAGGGACAATGCATCCTGCACCAGGGGTCTACATAAAAAACATGGGGCCCCACAGCGGAAGTTGTAATTGAGCCCCCCCAAAAACAATTTTGCCTGGAACACATAGGTACATACATATCTCATAACTTTCAGTCCTTAAAAAGTAATTTTCCTCCTATTGAAGTAGCTAGATTTCTCTTTCATTGCCCCCATAAAGTATGAAGCCAACAAAAGTGTCCCACAAATGCTGTATGATCCCCCACAGTGATTCCTCCACACGCTCAGTATGATGACCCTACTGTAATCCCCTTAACTACCCCAACACAGTATGATCTCCAACTGTGACCCCGCACAGCCCTCCATGTAGTATAATGGACCTACATACAGTATAAAAGTCCCTGCACCTTTTCACACTGTATAATGGCCCCCAACACCGCACTCAAATAGCCCTCCATAAAGTATGCAGGCTAACAACATAGCCCTCCAAGTATTATCATGCCCCCCCACAGAGTCCTCTAAATATTATAGTTGGCTCCATATAGTCCTCAATATATTATAATGCACCCCCTATAGTCCTCCATATGGTATAATGCACCCCCTATAGTCCTCCATATAATATAATGCACCCTATAGTCCTCCATATATTTTAATGCATCCCCTATAGTCCTCCATATAATTAATGCACCCTATAGTCCTCCATATATTATAATGCACCCCCATAGTCCTTCATATAGTATAATGCTCCCCCATAACCTCAATATATCTATAACACACCCCATAGCCCTCGCTATAGTACAAGGCACCATCATAATCTTCCATATAGTAGAAAGCTCCCCATATATTATAATGCACCCCATAGTCCTCCATATATTATAATGCTCCCCCATAGAACTCCATATAGTATAATGCACCCGCATAGTCCTTCATATAGTTTGATGTATCCCCATAGTCCTCCATATAGTATAATGAAGCCTCCTCACATCTCTCCATATAGTACAATGCACCCCCATAGTCCTCCATAAAGTATAATGCCTACCGTAGTCCTCAATACAGTATAATGCACCCCCGCAGTCCTCCATATAGTATATTGCACCCCCGCAGTCCTCCATATAGAATAATGCACTACCCCAGTCCTCCATATAGTATAATGAACCTCCACAGTTCTCCATATAAAAGTAGTATAATGCACCATCACAGTCCTACATATACTATAATATGCCACCATAGTCCTCCATATAGTATATTGTACCCCTATAGTCCTCCATAGAGTATAATGCACCCCATAACCCTCTATATATTATAATACATCCACCATGGTCCTCCACAGGGGCGTTGCTAAGGTCAGAAAAGATCTGAGGCCCAAACTCTGAGGCTTGTATTTTGCAGCTAACCACCCAGCCCAAATTAAAAATGTAACACAACATAACTCTGACTGCAGATAATGTAGTAGATGTCACCTGCAGTCCTATGTAACACCACAGATAACACTGTGATATCTGAGTAAAGATAATGTAGTAGAAGTCACCTGCAGTCCTATGTAACACCACAGATAACACAGTGACAGCTCTGAGTACAGATAATGTAGTAGATGTCACCTGCAGTCCCATGTAACACCACAGATAACACAGTGATATATCTGAGTACAGATAATGTACAATATGTCACCTGTAGTCCTATGTAACACCACAGATAACACAGTGATAGCACTGAGTACAGATAATGTACAATATGTCACCTGCAGTCCTATGTAACACCACAGATAACACAGTGATAGCACTGAGTACAGATAATGTACAATATGTCACCTGCAGTCCTATGTAACACCACAGATATCACAGTGATATCTCCAGTACAGATAATGTACAATATGTCACCTGCATGCTGTACACACAGGAGGCCTCCTGTCAACTCCTTCTCTTTCTCTCTCCCTCCCCTGCTCCCGACTGCTGAGCTGTTGGTGACACTACAGCAGGGAGGGGGCTCCTGTGGCTGCTCTTCTCTCCCCTCTTCCTGGTCGGCTGCCTGTTAGCTCTTGTCCCACACACACTTGGCATCGCCCACCTGCGGTGACCGTTCCAAGTCCCCCCATGGATGCTGTGCAGTGGATGGAGGGAATTCCTCTTCAATAGCTGTGGCGGAAGAGGAGAGCAGTGAGGAGCCGTTGCCAGGTGATCACAGCGGCACCGCACAGGGCTGTGCCCTGCGTGTGTGCTCGCTGCACAAAACTGTATTCAACAAAGTTAACTACCGCACAAATTCCGTGCAGTGCACTCATGATTCAGGCCCCCCGCAGGTGCCGCCACCTGTTTACCACCAGGCAGCCGACTCAGGTGGCCTTATGATAGCTGTGGCCCTGGGTGTGTGGTGGTGCCGTGGCAGATTATAATGGGGCAATTTACCCTCTTGGCTGTGGGCCCCCCCACACCATTGGGCCCAGGGCTAAAGCCCAAATTGACCTCATTATAATCCGCCACTGCATGGTTGTGACATCACACAAGTCCTTTAATACTGATCATTAGATAAATTTCGGTATCACTACAATGAGTGACATGTCTGTTACCTGTTAAACACCCTGATGACTGCTTGGGCAGCTAGCTAATGAAAACTTTAAGTATCTAAAATGCAGGAAAGCGTAAGCAAGCGTTCTTAACAAATGTGTTGGAAGTGTACGGGGGCATCATACTTTGGGGGTTAACATTCTGTGTTTGAGGGCTGTGGATAATTATACTGCATGGGGGACCATAGGGTTTGTCTATACAGGCCATCAAAATGTTTTAGGGGCGATGGAGAATCATACTGTTAGGGTCATAATTCTGTATATAGACAGATGTAAGGAATCATACTGTGGGGATGTCATTCTATATGTGAGCTCATATTTTTTGGAGGGCTGTGGGAGTCACCATAATGTGTTGGAAAGCTGTTGGTTATACTGTGGTAGAGGGGCTGTGAGCAAGCATTCTTTGTAGGGGGTCATTATACTGTGCCTGGTATACATTTTGGGGGGGCTGTGGGAGGCCATCATACTCTTTTGGGGGGCCTGTAGGGGTTCGATAGTGTTTATGGGGGTTTGTTAGGTCCAGTATTCTCTTTGAGGAGCTGTAGGACCATCATACTGTCTGTGTAGGGGGCTGTGGGAACAACATACTGTGTTTTGGGGGGAGCTGTTGATAATAGTACAAAGTACTGAATAACAAAAGAACAGTACAATTAACTGCTTTTTATAAACATTCTAAAAATCAAAGACATGCTTTGGATCTGCTCAATATTAAGCAATAAAAATAAAATAAAATGTTGATATTAATATTGAACAGAATTAATTTTAATGTTTTTGGTTTGGCCCTTCACAACAGTCACAGTATCTCAAGAAAATTAACTGCTCATCCTTAGGGTACCTTTACACGTCGCTACATTGCATGCAATTTCACTTGCAACTTACTGGTTGCAGTGAAATCATGGACACATTGCTCCATTTTGTGGCTGTCTACAAATGTAACAATGTGTCCATGATTTTACTGCAACCAGTAAGTTGCAAATGAAATTGCATGCAATGTTGCGACGTGTAAAGGTACCCTTAGTCTAACCTCTCAGTAAACAGTGAATGGGTAGTGGACAGTAGCCCTGATCAAGGCTGTGCTGGTGTGGATGCATGTCTGTATAATTGAAAACTATGCAAACTGCTGTACTCTGTAAAAGTTACCAGAAGCAAAAATTTTGTAAGCCATTGGACCTGACTAAACATCTAATGCTGGATTAGATTTTATCTGTAGTTGTCTTGTTTCCTTAGAGGAGGAGGTTTCAAAAGGGAAAATAACATCCCCCCAAGTTACATGCAGGGTCCAGTTCTAGCATATTTCCAGGACTTTTCTTGACCCTATCATCTTGTACCACAGTAATGATAGATGAGTTTGCACTTAATGCCATGTTACCGCTTCCTGGGAATAGTAGGCTTTGTTACCTCCCCTCTATTTTTAACATACTGCAATCTCCTTTTGCACTTTGTTGGAAAGTATATTTATAGGAAAACAATATAAATGCCACGTGTGGAAAAAACCAGTAGACATGCCTTCTTGTATTATTTATATATGTGCTTACCAATATACGTGACTCGATCTCCAACTGAACAAACATTGGCAAGTTTTTTTTTCTTGCACAGATAACAAGAGTAAATGAGTACTTTGGTGACAACATAATAACATTGATGTCTAAACATAGCAACATTTTTCCCAATTTCCCAGTCTTTATTAGCATATTCTAACTCTTCTGGGGAAAAAACAAAGAGCTTTTTTTCATGTGTAGTTCAAGCTTTTTGATTTATGACATGAACATCAGGACATCTAATTTGTACCATCAGGCGCATCCTGGAGAAATAGCTTCTCTTGTCCAATAAAAAGCAATAAGGGAAAAATACTGTGAATTCCAATAATAATAGCCTAGATAGAGAACCATGATCTCTAGAAAAGTTCATGTGGATAAAGACTGGGGAGGGTCCTAATCTAGTGTTACATAGGTAAAGAGGAGAAGTAATAAAATAATGCATGTTAATCTCTTCAAAAGACCTCCTCTGGCAGAAGTATGTCCATTTTTTCCCAGAATATTATATAATAAATCATATTTCCCATGACGGATATTCAGTTTTATCACTTATTATTTTCTGTAGCCATCTTTGTTGAGAGGGTTACTGCTTTACAAGATATTTTTCATGAACTTTTGGGTGGCTGGTAATTGCACAGTAATGCCCCAATACTGGACAACCGCTTCTTAAAGGGAACCTGTTTAGTGCATAGTGAGCAACGGCTGTAACCATGTCTCCCGCACTGACTGACAGCTTACTCTGTACTGATGCAGCACCAGGGCTTGGTTACAGCTGCCGCTCACTATGCACTATACAGCTATTTAAAACACGCCAGCTATGTCAATATGTATAAAAGCCAAAGGATACGGGGAGGCAAAAAGTTAATTTTCTCCAGCAGCGGGTTCTCAGAACAATGCATACAAGAAGTTAGAATGCTATTAACCTGCAGATTCACTCTATATCTGCAGGTTAATAGCATTTTTTGACACGACAGATTCCATTTAATAAGTTTAGTATTTCTTAGAAAAGGAAAATAATGTATACTCACCTTTCATTCAAGCTATGTGTTAGGCCCCCTGGCACCGCTTCCCAGCTCACCTCTCCCGGGTCGGCATCTCCTGCTCCTCTGTCGACCGGGCATCCTGCATCCAGGCGCGCTGTGTCTCGAAGCTGTCGCCGGGTTCCCTTCCTGTCAGCTGACAGCCAGGCTCGCACATGAGCACATTACTATGGTCGTATTCATGTGACCAATCAGCGGCGCACTGGGTGCACTCCTCCCCTGTGACTCTAGGGGCCGGCACGGTCCAACCTGACACCCCCTTGACCAATAGCTGCTCTTCCTATGGTATATCAGGCCACCTTCTCTGATGGGAGGTGCCTGATTATTGTGTTAGTTGAGCTTCTGTTTTGCTAGCTGTTGGTCAGGCCTTCCTTGCACTCTGTTTCCTGGAAGCTTTGTTGTGCTCTTCCCCGGTAGCAGCATCCCTGTTCTTCCAGCCTTGTACTCTGTTTCCTGGAACCCTTGCTGTGCTCTGCCCCGGTAGCACCATTCCCGTTCTCCTAGCTTTGTACCCTGTTATCCCAGAATCTTTAGCTGTGCCTTAGTATAGGCTAACCTTAGGAGCCGCCCCCCTGGTAGTAGCTGCTGTGGTACTTAGACCCCCTGGGCTTGCCCTGACAATCCCTGTATAGGGGTTGGGTAAACTAGGATCAGCTCACCCAGGGAGTTCGGTACCATGGCCCAGTGGGTCCACTCTAGGGTGCCTTCCCCCGGAAGCGTGACACTATGTTGATGCTTTTCAGAGGGTTGTGTGATATTGTTGTGTCACATGACCACTGAAGCAAAATCAGTAATCGCTGATCAGCTGATGTTCATTGTCATAATGTATGAGAGAATCAGTCCATTCAAACATGGCTTCATCATAATTTGGAAATGAACCAAGAACTTGTAATCAAACTGCATCTGACCACTGTTCAGCTAGGACCTCTTGGTGTGAACAGGTAATTGAACTGGTTATTTGCTGGGAAGTGGACACAAAGTCTGTGAAAGTGGTTGTTGTATGAAAAAATGCACCCATGTGTGGAGAATTATTGTATTTCCCTATTTAATAGTATCTTGATAGAAGGACAGGCACAGTTCAGTTATGAATATTTGGGTTTTTGTGAAATCCTATAGTTATTGGAGACACATTTCTGGCATTTCTGACATTGTGATCTCAAGTGGAATAATATGCATGTTATCAAGTAACTGATGCACCCCAAATTAAAATTGGTTAAATGGATGATGCTATCCATGCCATATTTCATCACTAAAAAGTGAAATCGTGATAAGAAACATGATCATGAATATCCCCTTCCAGGAGTGAAGATTTTCTGAAAGTTGGGCATCTCATAAAACTCTCAAATACCTAGCCACATTCCACGACCAGCCCAATCTGAAGTCACCGAGAGGAGGTATACAATAATTTCTTCTATAACTGAGCCCCTAACTCAGTTTGTTCTTATGTCAAATTAAATTTCCCCATTAAAATTAAAAAAAATCTATCAATCTGTTTCAGCCCTTGCTTATGACCCCCCATCCTGGTATATGACCCCCATCTTGGTATTGTATGTATGATCTTTCATCCTGGTATATGACCCCCATCTTGGTATTGTATGTATGATCTTTCATCCTGGTATATGGCCCCCATCCTGGCATTGTATATATGATCTTTCATCCTGGTATATGGCCCCCATCATGCCACACACTTAACAAAAACTATTATGCTCACCCTTTCTCCTGCCCCACGCAGCACAGCATCCTTATCTCATGCAGGCAGCTGACGGCGTGTGAGAGTGCAGCACTCATACGCTGATCAAATTACCTGCGTTCGCTGATCAACTGACCCGCTATCACATGTTGATCAGGTAACATGCGCTCACATGCTGTCAGCTGCCTGCATGAGATGAGAATGCCGCGTTACAGGGGATCAGAGGGGGGTGAGTATAAATATGCGGTGTATTGCAGACAGCTGATCAGCATGTGGGAGCGCCGCGCTCCCACTAATCGTCAGCTGCCAGGATACTGTACTCACTGCTCTCCACATCTGGGATAATCGGGAAGGGAATATTCAGTTGCTTAATGAGTGGGCCCACATGATTACGCAGCAGCTGCTCAGCTATTTACAACTCATATGTGTGCTTGTATCAAAAAGCAAAAAGATACAGAACGGCGGCTCGTATCTTAAAAAATCTTGGTGCGCTCGGTAGTCAAGGTTCTACTGTAATTGTAAATAATGTACTGTTTTGTCCCCTTTGTAACAACTTTAGTCTATTTTTTGTAAACACTGCCTACTTTACAGTATAAATATATAAAATGTAATAGCCTGGTTCCGCTTGCTCTATAACTCACATCCCTGAAGCCAAACGTTACCTGTTCAATTGGCCTGTGTAAATGATTGCCTATGGCAATGTGGTGCCCCTGCGGACTGGTGGCCACGGTATGGTACTGCAGCTGGGACAGGTAAGCTAAGCACCCCACACCAACACCCAACACATCCTCCATCCCTAGACCTAGTACTTCATGTCAGGCAGGGGATAGTGGGGGGTAAGCTGAGTGGTGGGTGGAGTGTAGTGAAGGAAACCCGGAAAGGGGTGGAGGAAGTAGAATAAACCCTAGGAACATTAAGTTGGGGAAGGCTGTCGGAGGGTGGTGAAGTTGGAAGAGCACTTAAGCAGGGACACCCATGCAGCCCAGGCACTGACACACTTGCCAGGAAGAACAAGGACCCGGCGGCCTGTGCCACTGTAGGGCCAGTCTCGGTCCAGGGCTACTGACCGAGGAAGAAGCAGAACGGGTCTAAGGTGGACCTGGGAGGAAAGTAGGTGTGGCCGGGGAAGCTTAAAACTCCTAACCACAAATTAACCGGCGGGGTGAAGGGACTTTATTTAGTCACATAGGGCTAGGAGTCCCGAGCGAGACGTCCACCGGAAAGTACACCACAGCTGGCCCTAAGTATGTGTGCAGAATTGAACAGGCCCAAAAGGTACAAGAAGGGGTGCCTCTAGCGAGCCGACGCAGCTGCAGACTGGCAACTGGGACCAAGGGAAAACTGCTGAACCATATGAGCTTGTGTGTGAGGGACTTATTGCTGCTGTGTATAGCCGGGGCTCGCCTGCACCTGCGGAGCTGCCAACTACATTTTCTGCGCAGGCAGAGACAGCTTGCAGAAACGGAGGAACCGCGGGAGCTCCAGAGATGCCAGTAAGTGTCACCACTGTATCTCCACACAATACTCTACCATCACACATAGACTATATACCGGCCCAGGGGATAACCAGCCCTGCCCGTGGAGGGCTTAACACCTCGTTGCTCATTGCCATCATCCCTGGGACCGTGACAAGCAGCAGTGGCTCAAATTGGCCACAAACCACGGGTCGCATCACATCCATGACAAACTTTTTCCCTTTCCCAATTTTTATTTTTTTCCCCTTTTATTGACAGCGCCCAGGGCCACAAAACTGGTCCGCGGCCACCACCGTGACATCCCCAGGCCACAGAGACTGAAGGGGACCAGTCCTGAGTACCCTACGGCCCTGGCAGGTAACTCAGCAACACTTTAAATGAAAGAGAAGAGTGAATCCACACATCTGCCAAGAAAGTTTAAGGGGTTGTCCACTATTTTTTCTGTTTAAAAAAATCAGCCCGGTATTGTCTAAACTATATTCTCACCTTCTGATTCCCTGCTGGTGCACTCATTCTGGTGTCAGGATTCCCTGACAGTCTCTGATTCCTTCATTTGTGGATGGTGTGTGACTAATCCGGTTAACAATTGGCTGCAACAGGAGCACGTCTGTACCAATACGATAGTTTTTTTTTCAGACAATAACACTTCTCCTTTTAATTTATTTATTTAAAGAAATATTTAGTGGACACTCCCTTAAAAGGGCTAATATTGCTTTAAAACACAAACCTATTATAATTATATAATGGTCAGAAAAAAAGTGGAAATAAAATATTATTATTTTGATAAATGTGAAATATTTATTACATATACTAAAATCATAAATTCTCTCTTTCATTCTTCAGATACAGTACTTTAAGCTGTAAACTACTCGGCAATGCTGTAGCTTCACAGAATGTGGGTTTTCAGGGATGCACCATGTGCAATTTTTCTGTCCGTCACACAAGCAGTACGGTATATATTTAGAAATGATACAGTACACTCCACACCGAACAGACTGTGCCGGACTGCTAATCTCTAGATTTGTAAGATCTGTTCTTTTATTCTTTTCAATAAGTCTAGAATTCTGCTAAAACCTTATACAGTGCTTTGTGTAGACTAGTCTTCAGTTAGGTATTTCCTCTGGATATTTTTCTTTCCGACGTTAAACTTTTTTCAGATCCTACATTCCTTCACAAATATTTTTTTATTTCATTCCATTAATCACGGTTTAAATTTAGATACAGATAAAAGTGAGATGCCTTCATGGAACAGCTTCACTTTTGTTGTGTTTAGTTACGATCTCTCTGGGAGATTGTGAAGGGTTTTGTTCCAGGCCTCGAGGAGGAGGCAGAGTGAAGGAGCTTTCCAAAGACCAGTTTCATTTTAGTTATTTAACACAACAATCTTTTTCAATTTCAAGTTATAAAACAGTTTAAAAGGAGGCGAGGGCATGTCTCCTGTCTCCTGTAAAAGTTTCAGGAGGCCCAAATAGTGGAATGACTTAAAATCCCTCGTACAAAAGTTTATAGACAAGATTGAAATATTTTTAAAGACGACTTCAGTATCAGTTGTTAGAGGAAAATGATTCATCCATCCTGGACTTATTTTTTTACAAACTTTTTATTTGTTTCTGCAAAGGTAGTAGCAACTTAGGCCGATCCGCTTATAAAAAGTAGTTTTTGTACGGCGTACCACCATGGGTGGTAAAAAAAAGTTATTGTAAAAGGTGGTTGTGCAGAATAGGGTATATGAATGAATACTGTTTTCAACAATAACCCTTATAAGGTCGGAGACACACTAAGTGAGACTCATGCAAGATACTTGCATGAGTCTCGCATGACTCACCCGGAACGGCTGCCACTCTCTGGACGGGAGCGCGTCAGCTGTATGTGTTTCTATGCAGCTCCATGTTCTTGTCCAGGGACTGGTGGGTGTTTTGGGTGAGTCATTGTGAGACTCATGCGAGTATCTTACATACAACTCGTTTAGGGTGTCTTCGGCCTTAATGTGAATTAATGATTGAGTTGAGTGCTTTCTTTGATGATAATTTGAGATTTGCAGACTCCTCAAGTTGCGCCCACTGGACAAATAAATCAGACGAGCCAACAAGAATGGACATGGTGCTGATCTTATCTATAGCTACTGCCACTGGTTTGTACGGTTTAGCAGAGGGCACAGAAAGGTAACCCCCATCAGATATCACTCCAGTTTTCTAAAGGTACCTTTACACGCAGCAACTTTTCTAGGAATTTCACTGGCAACTTACTGGTTGCAGTGAAATCATGGAGACATTGTTCAATTTGTACACAGCAACAAGATAGAACAATGTGTCCATTATTTCACTGCAACCAGTAAGTTGCCAGTGAAATTCCTAGAAAAGTTGCCGCCTGTAAAGGTATCCTTAAGGAGACAGCTAGGGATGAGCGAGTACTAAAATACTCGTACTTGCTAGACTCGTAACGAGTAGGTCCTAATACTCGTTACTCATAACGAGTCTAGCGAGTACAATGTAAGTCAATGGGGATGCGAGTAATTGCGAGTAATTCCTCTGCTGCTGGACCCTATAAGGTCTGGCAGCAGAGGAAAAACCTGCAATTCCCCATTTCATTGTTTAAAAGCCAGCGGTAAAAAACCGCCGGCTTTTAAACAATGCTCACAGCTGTTGACAGCTTCCCTGCCGCCTGACAGCAGGACCCTCTCCTCCCCCCACCGCCTCCCCACCCTATCCTAACTTAGGATTGGGAAGGGGGGGAGCGGAGGATCCCGCTGTCAGCAGAGGCTGTCACTATTGTTCGGGAGCGGGGGGGAAGGTCGCCGGTGTTCACTCACCATCCTCTGCACGGCCCGCCCGCCATCTTTCTTCTTCCCTGTGTCTTTGCGACTTCAGCCTTATAGAACGGCGGCGGCCGCAAAGCACTGCAGCTATCACTGAAAACCGGATTCTCCCAGATTGCCCCGGTCCAGTGCAATCCGGGACCATAGAGCCCCGTGATATGGGGCGCCGGATTGCACCGGAACGGTACAATCCGGGAGAATCCGGTTCAAAACTGGATTCTCCCGGATTGTACCAGTCCGATGCAATCCGGCTCCCCATAACATGGGGCTCTATGGTCCCGGATTGCTCCGGACCGGGGCAATCCGGTTTTGAAACCGGTTTTCTATTTTTGACCTTCCCGCCTGGAATTTCAAATGAACAGGTGACTCAGGTCAGCTGTTCATTTGAAGTAGCAGTGCTGGCAGGGTTCATGTGAGTTCATGCTTGCCTGCATGAACTCACATGAACTTTCCCAGGGTGCACAGCCCTGCTACATCTCTGGTGGAGGTTCTCTACCAGAGATGTAGCAGAGCTAAAGAAGAACCCTGGATTGGACTATGTCGGACGGAAGAGGATTTTTTTAAAATATAGTTGGAGTCCCTAAGTGTCTTTTTGTTTTTTTTACTAATAAAAATATTTTTTCTCTGTGTTGTGTTCTTTTTAAAAATGCACTAGAAATTAATGGTGGTAATGTCTACTATTGGCATGACCGCCATGAATTTCAGGCTTAGGGCCAGCTGATAACAAAAAGCTGGCCCTAACCCCTTTATTACCCAGTGAGCCACCGCACCAGTGCCCTGGAAGAGTTGGGTTCAGTGTCATAAAATTGCGCTTCAATGAACGCGCCACTTTCTGGGGCGGCTGCGGGCTGCCATTCGCAGCTAGGGGTGCCCAGAAGGCTTGGGCCTCTCTGTGCTGCGGATTCCAGCCCCAAGCTGCCTAGCTAGACCTGGCTGGACATAGAAAATGCGCGGAGCCCCACGCATTTTTTTTTTTTATTATTTCATGAAATTCATGAAATAAAAAATAAGGGCTTCCCAATATTTCTGTGTCCAGGCAGGTCCAAATAGTCAGCTGGGGGTTGGGGGCAGCCCATTGCCGCCTGCTGAATCCAGCTGGCATACAAAAATACGGCGAAGCCCACGTCAAAATGTTTCTGAAAAATCCATTAAACAATCCTCTAAAAAGGGACTGCATCTTTATTAATCCATCGACCACGGTCGAGGGGTTAATAAAGATGCAGTCCCTTTCATTCTTATAGTTTTTGGATTTTTCAGAAAAAAAATTGACGTATTTTTTGCATCCAGCCGGATACAGCAGGCAGCGACAAGCTGCCACCAACCCCCAGGTGCCTATCTGTACCTGGCCGGACACAACAATATAGGGGAGCTCCTTTTTTTATTATTTCATGAATTTCATGAAATAATAAAAAAAAATGTGTGGGGCTCCGCGCTATTTCGATGTCCAGCCAGGTACAGATAGGCAGCTGGGGGCTGGAATCCACAGCGCAGTGAGGCCCAAGCCTTCTGGGCACCCCCCCGTTGCGAATGGCAGCCTGCAGCTGCCCCAGAAAATGGCGCGTTCATTGAAGCGCCATTTTCTGGCGCTGAACCCAACTCTTCCAGGGCCCTGGTGCGGTGGCTCACTGGGTAATAAAGGGGTTACGGCCAGTTTGTATTATCAGCTGGCCCTAAGCCCGAAATTCATGGCAGTCATGCCAATAGTTGACATTACCCCCATGAATTTCTAGTGAAATTTAAAAAAAAAACACAACACAGAGAAAAAATATTTTTACTTGAAAAAAAAAAAAAAAAAAGACACTTAGGGACTCCAACTTTATTTTAAAAAAATCTTCTTCCACCTGACGTAGTCCAATCCAGGGTTCTTCTTTAGCTCTGCTACACCACTGGTAGAGAACCTCCACCAACCCTGCCAGCACTGCTACTTCAAATGAATCAGCTGTTCATTTGAAATTCCAGGCGGGAAGGTCAAAAATAGAAAACCGGATTAAAAACCGGATTGCCCCGGTCCGGAGCAATCCGGGACCATAGAGCCCCATGTTATGGGGTGCCGGATTGCACCGGACCGGTACAATCCGGAAGAATCCGGTTTTGAACCGGATTCTCCCGGATTGTACCGTACCGGTGCAATCCGGCGCCCCATATCAATGGGCTCTATGGTCCCGGATTGCTCCAGACCGGGGTAATCCAGGAGAATCCAGTTTTCAGTGATAGCTGCAGTAATTTGCGGCCGCCGCCGTTCTATACGGCTGCAGTCGCAAAGACACAGGGAAGAAGAAAGACGGCGGGCGGTCTGCGCAGAGGACGGTGAGTGAACACCAGCGACCCCCCCAGCTCCCAAACAATAGTGACAGCCTCTGCTGACAGCGGGATCCTCCGCTCCCCCCCCCCGATCCTAAGTCAGGATAGGGCGGGGAGGCGGTGGGGGGAGCGGAGCATCCTGCTGTCAGGCGGCAGGGAAGCTGTCAGCAGCTGTCAGCATTGTTTAAAAGCCGGCAGCTTTTTACCGCTGGCTTTTAAACAATGCAATGGGGAATTGCAGGTTTTTCCTCCGCTGCAAGACCTCTTTATAGGGTCCAGCAGCAGAGGAATTGCATTCCCCATTGATTTACATTGTACTCGTTACTTTGCGAGTAATCGCTAGGATACTCGCAGAGTAATGAGTAGAGCGAGTACCCTACTATTCGCCGAGTAACGAATAGTAGCAAGTGTACTCGCTCATTCCTAGAGACAGCTGCTTCATGGATACGAAAAGTTTTATGTTAAAGATTCAGTATTAAGAGTAGGGTCACCCTACCGTGTTCTCCACATCTGAGAAAAATGATCCAATTATGTTAATCAGACTCAGATCAGAGAACAAGGAAATTGGACTGAGATCAGAGTGTGGTCAAATTTTTTTTCACAGACCTTGAATAAACTTCAAATGCCATCTGATTCTCAGAGTAAGATTGTGCACTCTGTGACTTTTTTCACACACCATATCATTTAGTGAAACAAATTAATTATGTTCACTTCGCCAATGAATAGCATTGATCTGAGGGCAATCCATTTTTTTTTTAACGGATTGCACTTGGACCAAAAATACAGTCATGTGCATGAGCCCTAAGATTAATGGTGGGTTTACACGTCCCGATATCGGGGCGATATCGTAGGCAACGGCGCGGGAGCGCGCATTTTTTGAGCACTTTTCCCGATATCGCATCGGAGGTTTACACGCTGCGATATCGGGAAACAACGTCCCTCCGATATGTACGCCCACCAACCCAGTAACGACCATACAGATCGGAGTTGGGCTGTCACACGGGACGATGCAGCTACAACGGCCATGCGATATCGGGCGGTTGAAGAGCACGCTCATTCAACCCCGATATCGTTTTGGCATCGTTCCAGCATCGCATTGTACGTTCAAACCGTACAACGCGCGCGAACGATATCGGGTCCAACTCCCGAACCACGTGACTTTTTATCGGAGTTGGATCAGAGTTGGACGCCGATATCGCAGCGTGTAAACCCGCCATTAGACCAGAATGAGTGACTGGGTCTCACCTGTGGTGTAGTCAGGACAGAGCAACAAACCACAGGGTCAATTAAGTGATGGCTTGTTAGGGTGGCTTCACACTGTGGTGTGATCCAGTCTGGGGCTGTCGGGGATGAACCTGACAGCCATGGACTGGATCAGCACACAGAACCGGAGGGCTAATTTGCCCTCCAGTCCGGTATGCAGCCGCACGCAGCTGCCGCCGCTGATAAGTCAGAACCGCGACACCACGGTCCTGACCTATCAGCGTCTGCAAACCAGACTGGAGGGCAAATTAGCCCTCCGGTTCTGTGTGCTGATCCAGTCCAGGGCTGTCAGGTTCATCGCTGACAGCCCCGGACCGCATCACACCGCCGTGTGAAGCCGCCCTTACACAAAAATCTCAGTGAAAATTAGGCTCTGCAGTTTAGTTAATCGCCCTGGACGCTCCACGTGGCCTTGATGGTGGGTTTACACACACCAATTTATCTGTTCAATCTCTGACCCAATCTCTGGTTGCAGTGAAATCATGGATACATTGCTCCATTTTGTGGCTGTGTACAACATGGAGCAATGTATCCATGATTTCACTGCAACCAGAGATTGGTTCAGAGATTGAACAGATAAATTGGTGTGTGTAAACCCACCATTACCCTTCCTTAATTTATTGGGCAAGAAGTGATCTCAGTCAATGATTCACAGGCTTCTGTGTGGGAAGTACATACAGGGTATTCTCACTCAGCCCACACAGGGCTCCTAAGCCCTCAGGGAGCAGATATTTACATCAACCTCTTTCCCACAAATGTCAGCATGAACCTGATAATGATGAGTAGTAGATGTACACTATAGCAAGATCCTCTGGTTATGGAATATATGTGTCATACAGTCTGTAACTTAATATAGCCTTAGGCCTTCACAGCCTCCATTTGATCTCAGGTACTGAAAGTTAAATCTTGAAAAGCTAGAAATACAGGCTTTATCCTGCTTAAGGCCATATGTACATGGTGTCTTTTAGACACTGAGTCTTCCCAGGAAAAGCTGTTTTAGAAATGGCCTGGTGGTCGTTTTCCTGAAGCAGCTTTGCTGGCGGTATTACCATCATCCTTGTTGTGTCTTTTACTCTGTACTGTAAAGTATAAAGAGAATGAAGCTTCTGAGCAGAAGGCATTTGATGAATGAACTTGTCACCTTTCTACTGCTTCATTGTTTGGAAATCCTGAAGCGGTAAAAAGACGTGACATAAGATAGAACGTGTGCTCCATGTCGTTTTTCACATTGTTGTGCAATAGGTTCATTTTATAAGTTACTTTTGGGCGGCATCCACCTGAAAAAAGATGTTTTAGGTAGGTAGCCTAAAGGGATTTTCTCTTTCCAGAGAACTCCTGTCCCAAGGCAGTTTGTTTAACCCCTTCACCTCCCAGCCTGTTTTCACCTTCATGACCAGGCCAAATTTTATAATTCTGACCAGTGTTACTTTATGCGGTAATAACTCTCGAATGCTTCACCGGATCCAAGTAATTCTGAGATTCTTTTTTTGAGACATATTGTATTTGTTAGTGGCAAAATTTGTTCGATATGATATGCGTTTATTTATGAAAATGATGAAAATGTGAGAAAATTATTCAATTTTCAAACTTTTAATTTTATGCCCTTAAACCAGAGAGTTATGTCACACAAAATAGTTAATAAATAACATTTAGCACATGTTTACTTTACAGCAGCATCATTTTTAAGCCTATTTTTTTTTTGTAAGAGTTATAAGTTTATCAGCAATTTTTCAAACAAAGTTTACACAGCCAATTTGAAGTGACTTGGAGGGTACTGTAAGGGTATGTGCACACTGGCCGGGTTAGGGTCGGTTTAGCTGTGTAAACCGCCGGTCGGTTTACATAAATTTCATGTAAATTTATGTTAAAGGGATCCTGTCACCCCCAAAACACATGTAAACCTATTAAAACATGTCCCTAGAGCATATTAACACTTTCCCTACACTGTTTTTACCTCCTAAATGCAGTAAATGACATTGCATAAAAACGTTTTATAAGTACCTGATTACTGATGATAATGAGTGACTATGCTATTCATAGTCACTCATCAAGACTGCCTCTCTGCTTCATAGCACGCCTGAATAGGCGTGATCTTCATAGCAGATTCAAATTGCCGCCTCCCTGCTGTGCCCTGTGTCGTCCGAGGCTGCTGTGTGGCTGGGTGACGCGATCCGCGTCATTCCCCGCGCCGGGTGACGTATTTACACCGGCGCCGCGCTGTAAACTTCAAAATGCGCACTGCGCATGCGCATAGGCATGCGCAGTGTGCATTTTGAAGCCGACAGCGCGGCGCCGGTGTAAATACGTCACCCGGCGCGGGGAATGACGCGGATCGCGTCACCCAGCCACGCAGCAGCCTCGGACGACACAGGGCACAGCAGGGAGGCGGCAATTTGAATCTGCTATGAAGATCACGCCTATTCAGGCGTGCTATGAAGCAGAGAGGCAGTCTTGATGAGTGACTATGAATAGCATAGTCACTCATTATCATCAGTAATCAGGTACTTATAAAACGTTTTTATGCAATGTCATTTACTGCATTTAGGAGGTAAAAACAGTGTAGGGAAAGTGTTAATATGCTCTAGGGACAGGTTTTAATAGGTTTACATGTGTTTTGGGGGTGACAGGATCCCTTTAATCCAAAACGGCGTTTGGATTAACATTTAAACCTATGTAAACCGACACCCGGTGTCCACACACCGGTGGTTTACACATGCTCATCCGTTGCTAACCCGCTGGGTTCCCAGCGGGTTAGCAACGAATGAGCATGTTCTATAAACCGGCCGGTTCTGCAGCGGCTGCAAGCAGAATCATGTACTGCTTCCAGCCGCCGCAACACCGCCGGCGCTAACCCGCTGGGCACCCTCCCGGCACCCGCCAGGCACCCGCCGCACATACCCGCCAGGATGCCGGTGGACGGCTCCGGAGCTTCCTGGCGGGTCCGCCCAGCCGCCGCCGACCAACCCGCCGGCATATGTGCACATACCCTTAGGGTACCTTTACACGCCGCAACTGCGGGGACAATTTTAACGGCGATATTTCTCGCTGGAATGACCACCGTCAAATTGCCTCCTTATTGCGGCGTGTAAATAGGGAATTTAACGGCGATAACACCAATGTCACCTGGTTTCGATTTTGGAGCAGTGCTCTAAAACCAGGCAACCGAGGTGAGGCGACGTATCACCGCCAAATTCCCTATTTACACGCTGCAAAAAGGAGGCAATTGGGTGGAAATGTGGCAGCGATATTTCCAGGTCCCAATATCGCTGCCAAAATTGTCTCCTGTGGGCGTGTAAAGGTACCCTTACACATCGCAACATTGCATGCAATTTCACTTGCAATTTGCTAGTTGCAGTGAAATCATGGACACATTGTTCTATTTGTACACAGCAACAAAATAGAACAATGTGTCCATGATTTCACTGCAACCAGCAAATTGCAAGTGAAATTGCATGCAATGTTGCGACGTGTAACGGTACCCTGAGAGGCTTATGTGATAGAAAATACCCAAAAGTGACACCATTCCAAAAACTGTCCGTCTCAAAGTGCTCAACACCACACCCAAGAAGATAATTAAAACTTTAGGTGCTTTACAGGAATTAGGGTGCGTTCACACCCTGCATATTTGCTGCATATTTTTAAGGGGGGTTTACACGTTGCGATATCGGCATCCAATTTCAATGAAAAGTCACGTGGTTCGATCGTTGGAGCCGATATCGTTCCTGCTTTGTATGGTGTGAACGTCCAATACGATGCAGGAACGATGTCAATGCGATATCGGGGATTGAATGAGCGTGCTATTCAATGCTCCGATATTGAATGGAGATTGGAGCCGGATCGTGCTGTGTGACAGCCCAACTACGATGTGAAGTTCAACGTCACCCATTCACTCCCATGTTAAATGGTCGTTCCTGGGTTGGGGGGCGTAGACATTGTACGGACGTTGGATTCCTAAATCGCAACGTGTAAACCTCCGATGCGATGCGGGAGAAACGTGCACTAAATGCGCGCTCCCGCGCCATTGAATTGCGATATCGCAACGATATTGAAACCTGTAAACCCACCCTTACACGAGTGCTCTTGCAGTTTTTGTAGCCAAAACCAGGAGTGGCTGATTAAAACCAGCAGTGGGTGATTAAATACAGAAGTGGGGCACTTGTTTCTACTAAGGTACCGTCACAAGCGGCAATTTTTCTAGCAATTTGCTGGTTGCAGTGAAATCATGGACACATTGTTCCATTTGTACACAGCAACAAAATAGAACAATGTGTCCATGATTTCACTGCAACCAGAAAATTGCCAGTGAAATTGCTAGCAAAATTGCCGCGTGAGACAATACCTTTAAGGCCCCGTTACACGGGGAATCATCTCCGGCAACATTGCCGGCAACTGACGGCAGCGCGCACATTTTTGGCCGCGGTCCAAGATCGCTGCTGAGCTGTCAGACAAGGAGACATCGCCGGCGATGTTGAAAGCAACTATCACTGCCAGGGTTAAATTCAACCCTGACAGCGATCCTTATGGCCACTTTACACGCCCCAACGTCGGTCTGATATTGGATCCAATGACGCGGGAGCGCGCTTTTTCTGGGCAGAATTCCAAGATCGCACAGGAGATGTTACACAGCGCGATATTGGCAGGCAACGCCACTACGATGTCTACGCCCCCCTTGTACGGCCGACCCAGGAACGACCATTTAACATGGTAGAGAATAGGGGAAGTACATCGTTGTTGGGCTTTTACACAGCACGATCCTGCCACAACGCCCATCCAATATCGGGCCGTTGGAGAGCAGGCTCATTTGATCCCCGATATCATTTTGGCATCGTTCGGGCATCATATTGGACATTTATACCACACAAGCATGAATGATATCGGGGCCAACGCACGAACCACGTGACTTTTGGTCGGAGTTGGACGCCGATATCGGGATGTGTAAAGTGGCATTAACATTGGATTCAATGGTGGAAGTTGCTTGCAACATCGCTATTACGATGTCAGACAGGGCAACATCGCCTGAGGAACATCACCAGGTTTCAGGACATTATCCTGAAAACCAGGCGATGTTGCTGAAGCAACTATCGCTGTTGATATCACCCTGTTAACGGGACAACTCACCAGCAATGTCGCTTCAAAATGGCAACGCCCCTGAGTTGCCGGCGATGTTGCTGGAGATGTTTCCCCATGTAACGGGGCCTTTAGACTTTTCCTCTGATTGTTCCACTCCTGGTTTTGGCTACAAAACTGCAGCGCACTCATAAAATAGCAGCAAATCGCAGTGTGTGAACCTAAGTGATTTGAAGTAAAATATTTAAATTTTACTTTTTCCAACAAAAATGTTGCTTGAGCCCCAAATTTTCACAAGGTTAACTGGAGAAAATGGACCATATATTTGTTGTACAATTTCTTCTTAGTACCCCGATACCCCAGATATAATGGAAAACTACTGTTTGGGTGCACAACAGGGCTCAGAAGGGAGTTAGCACCATTAGATTATGGGTACCTTTACACGTCACAACATTGCATGCAATTTCACTTGCAACTTACTGGTTGCAGTGAAATCATGGACACATTGTTAAATTTGTACACGGCAACAAAATGGAAGAATGTGTCCATGATTTCACTGCAATCAGTAAGTTGCAAGTGAAATTGCATCAATGTTGCGACGTGTAAAGGTACCCTATCAGGTGAATAATGCCCTGGTTCCTACTATGATTATTTGGGGCATTTATGATGCTGCAGATTGCTCAGGCTGTGTTACACACATTGCATTTCTGATGTAAATTTTTTTTATGCGATTTTCCAAACACATGGTGAAAATGCTGCATTTTTACTACATTTTCAGAAACTGCAGTAAAAAAAACACATTGCAAAGCATCATGTTAATACAGCATTATTGTATTATTTTTACAAACCACGTTTATTGCATTTTGGAAAATCGTGACAAAAACTGCATTGAGAACATTATGAGAATATCCACTCAGTTCCCAGAAGTGAATTTTTGGTGCATTTGTGATGCTCCCGATTGGTTAGGCTGAGTTTACATGATGCTTTTCCAAAAATGTGGTAAGATTGCGTGAACCTCATTTTTGGCAGTCAATTTAAAAAAAAACAAAAAAAACTCATAATCACATTGAGTGAACGCGAGACTGAGGCTCTGATTCCACAATGCGGTTAGAGGTGGTTTCACACTGGCGTATGCAAATGCAGCGCACTGAACGCAGCCAAATGCTTGCGCACTGCCTTCCTATGTTAACACGGGAACGCATGTGCCTGCATTTGACTGCTATTGCATTTTTTTGTGCGGTTGCGGGCGCATTTTTTATCTGCAAGCGTCCGCAAGCGCACAAACCATGCATTGAAGTCAATGGGTCCGCGGTGTCCTCTGCATGACAGAGCAGGAGAACGCTGCGGATCATATTGAAATCTCTCCCGGTGGCCGCTGCTGATCAGTCTGGCCTCCAGGAGATCAGCTAGAGCCGCCACTGGTCTCCCGCCGGTGTCGGCGCGGGAGATTTGAAGACACAGCTGATCTGACAGCTGTTTAAATCTTCCGCGCCGATACCGAATAGGTGATGTCCGGCGCGGGAGATTTGAAACAACGATCTGCTGTTTCTTATCTTCTGCACCGATATCACCTATTTGGTGTCGGCGTGGGAGATTTAAACAGCTGTCAGATTAGCTGTTTCTTCAAATCTCCCGCGCCGACACCGGTGGGAGATCAGCTGTGGCTGGGAGGAGGAGATCTCTGCTGCTGATCTCCTCCCGGCCGCCGCCGAGACAGCTGATTGGCTGCCAGGCTACATACTAATGTGAACGCATGTGGAGACTCTCCGCTGCGTTCACATCAGTATGACTGCGTTTGCACTGTGTTTGCATCTGCATGCCTTACGCAGATAATAAAAGTAGAAACACAGTTGATCATGTAAGAGGGTTACAAATAACCCATAAAGTGCAATAGTGCATGATTAATATAAAAAAAAGTGTTCAATATTCTTTGTGAATCATAATTGCTCTTGATTAAAAACAATATGCACCTGTAAGGACATAAAAATACACATAAAAAAATACATTAGTGACACATTACCACTCCATGCTCCGCTTAATATAATCACCATTATGGCATTCTGGTGAAGCTAATGCGCAGGCACAGTGAGATCACACCTAATAGGTTCAGAGCCGCACATGTGCTCTGCGAGCTGAGTCTGCCGTCACCATTTTAACCATGGGCAAACATTGCCAGGCTCTTAATCATGGTGAGGATTCTATTGTTAAGCCTGTCAGATCCACCCCAACATAAGCGTTAATGTTTATAATGCTATATCATTTATTCAGGGGTGGCTTAGATATATAGATGACATCTTCTTCATATGGAACAACACTGAAGAAAGACTGTTTGAATTTTTTGAGTATAGTAACACTATTGATGACGGGATAAAGTTCACCATGGTAAAGTCAACTGATGCAATTCAATTCTTGGATGTCACTGTGAAGAAGGTTGGAAGGAGACTGGTTAGGCCGGCTTCACACTGCAGCGTGATCCGGTCCGGGGCTGTCCGGCATGACCCAGACAGCCACGGACCGGATAAGCACACAGAACTGGGGGGCTATTATGCCCTCCGGTCCAGTGTGCAGTGCACGCAGCTGCAGCCGCTGACAGGTCAGGACTGCGGCGCCCCCGGTCCTGACTTATCAGCAGCGGGAACTGCGTGCACTGCACACTGACCGGTGACCATAATAGCCCCCCAGTCCTGTGTGCTGATCCGATCCACGGCTGTCTGGGTCATCCCAGATAGCCCCGACCGGATCATGCCGCAGTGTGAAGCCGGCCTTACTAGTCTCTTTTCAGAACCAACATCCAGAATAACATCCTACATTTCACAAGTAAACATCGTAGGAAAATGTTGGAGTCAATTCCGTATAGCCAATTGTTAAGGGTAAAGCGTATTGTTAGTGAGAGTGATGATTTGAACATATATTTTATATATTTTGGATAATATATAAAAAAATTTGAATCTAGAGTTGGTCATACAAAAGTGTAGACAAAAGGTGGACTCTATTGGGAGAGACACCTTATTAGGACCATCTGTGAAAAAACAACTGGATAGGATCCCTCTTGTAACTACATTTAGGGAAGAGAGTAACAAAATCTTTCCAAATTATACATAGACATTGGGGTATACTTCAAAAAGGGCTGCCTGACATAATGGAAATTTCCAAACCTCCTGTTTTTGCATATAACCGAAACAAAACTTTGAAGGATCAGTTAGTCCATTCTGACAGTGGTTCCTTCAAAAGGAAGGTTCAAATTTCCCTGACTGGAGATTCTTCCCTTTCCTAAATTGTGTGAATTGTTCAGCAATGATAAAAGATGCGACATTTACACACCCACATACTGGTGATGTTCACAATATTAAGCACTTTTTGACATGTGACAGTGAATACGTCATCTATCTTCTCTAATGCCCATGTGAAATATGGTACGTGGGAGAGAATACCTGTGATTTAAAGACAAGATTAAATCAACATACGGTACATATTTAATACGTAAAAAACTGTTAAATCTCCCCAAATCAAAACACTTTGTGGAAAAGGGGCATCTAGAGAAAGATCTCAGGAGAAGGGTATGGACACACATCTGAGTGAAAAAACGGTTCGATTCACGGATCCGAGAGTTGGTCGAGTGTGATCCGACTTTTGGTCAGTGTGGCTTGCGAGTGCTGTCCGAGTGCAATCCGTTTTTTCCTCAGCAGATATTTACTGTATAATCATTTACAGGAACATTTTGTACAGTTGTCTGAGCTACAGAATGGGAATGTATCAATTAAAACTCGCATCAGACTCGGATGGTGCGAGTGCGGTCCGAGTGTAATCTGTATTTTTTGTCGGACTCATAGACTTGCATTAGCGAGTCTCATCCATGACTTGCATAGAATCGCAACATGTTGCGATTGACTCGCAATCAGAGAATCGGATGCCTAAAAAGCGTATGAGACTCAGAAATGTGCTCTCGGACATTACTTAACATTGGTCCGGGAGCAATACGATATTTCCACACAGTACACTAGGATGAGTTTCACATAAGTGTGTCCGAAACCTTGAAGATTGATATGCTTTGAGACAAAGCTTATATAAAAAAAATTATTTTTGGGGATCCTCTACAATGGGCCTTTTTCAACTGGCACTCTGAATGTTCTGTCTATGGTGGGATGCATTGTAAAATAAATATATGAATATTGACAATTGTTTTGACAATTGTTGATATCTGATGTTATATTGTTTATATTTTTTTTATATTTCATAGGGTTAGGCTATGTTCACACATAGCGCTTTTTTGCGCGGGCGCTTTTATGTGTTTTGCACCCATGCAAAAAAACGCAAAAAAAGAAGCAGTGCTTTTCAGACAGCACGCTTTTTTACCGGCCTGGGGAGAAGTGATATCACAGAGGAAAGGAAGAATCCTGGTTTCCCTCCCCTCTGTGACATGTATGACCGCCCCCATTTGATTTTGCAGTGTATTAATATACAATGCGAAATCAAAATTAAAGAAAGTCAGAGGTATTAAAAATAATAAAGAATTAATATTTACCCTCCGCTGGCTTGTTTATGCTATCTGGAGCTGAGCGAAGGCCATGTAGGGATGCAATAAGACCTGGCATGACATCAAGGGCGCTGATTGGCCGCTCGAGGCCATGTGATATGTGACGTCATGTGACATGCATATCACATGACCGCGAGCGGCCAATCAGCACCCATGACATCACCCAAGTTTCTGTCATATCAGTACATGGCCTTGGCTCAGCTTCGGATAGCACAAACAAGCCGGCGGAGGGTAAGTATTAAATCTTTATTATTTTTAATACCTTACTTTCTTTCATTTAGATTTCGCAGTGTATATTAATACACTGCAAAATCAAATGGGGGAGGTCACACATGTCACAGAGGGGAGGAGGAACCAGGATTCTTCCTCCCCCTCTGTGACGTCAGATCCAGTGCGCCGGCCCCCATAGGAAAAAGCGCGGGCCTGCTGCGTAAAGAATTGACATGTCTATTCATTTTATGCAGCACTTATTCCCATAAAAGCGCCACGTAAAATTACGCAGTGTCTGTTTGGCAAAGTGAATTTCACATTCACTTTGCCGACAGACACAAGGCACATTGCTCATCTTTGAAAAGTGCTTGTAAAAAAGCGCTCAAATATGCGCAATGTGTGTACGTAGCCTTAAACTGTTTCTGTGACACACCTGAAGGTACTGGATATTTACCATATATTTCCCTGGGTTGATCTGGGTGTCAATTTCAGAATATTCATCTTAATAGAGTTATTTAGTTTTTCTGTTTGGGTCAGTGCTATATGCATATTAATAGAAGACCCTTGGTGACAAATTGCTGATGTGCTAGACATCGTTCTGATCAAATCATTAGTATATGCCGCTTAACCCGGTTTTGGGACGTACCCCAATCATTATTTTATATTTTTTTCTGGAGAGTCTCTTCAGTTTTGATAAATTATTTAGCATTGTAAACATTAACGCTTATGTTGTGGTGGATCTGACAGGCTTAACAATAGAATCCTCGCCATGATTAAGAGCCTGGCAATGTTTGCCCACAGTTAAAATGGCGGCGGTGGACTCGGCTCGCAGAGCGCATGCACAAGCTCCGAACCTATCAGGTGTGATCTAACTGTGCCTGCGCATTAGCTACATCAGAATGCCTTAATGGCGATTTTAGGATGCGGCGCATGGAGCGGTAATGTGTCAATAATGTATTTTTTTATGTATCCCTACAGGTGCATGTTGTTTTTAATTAAGAGCAATTATGATTCACAAAGAATATTGAACACTTCTTTTGATATTAATCATGCACTATTGCACTTTATGGGTTATTTGAAACCCTCTTACATGATCCACTATGTTTCTACTTTTATTATCTGTACTGTATTATGCCATTTTCACTAATGATGTGTTAATTATTGTAATCACTGACTGCTGTTAAATACCTGTTGTGTGCAGTCATGCAATGTACTTGAGAAAGGTGAAACTCTATGCTGAAACGTTTTGCCACTACTTGGGCTCATTAAACCCACTTGTTCTTCACAATTTTTGAGCGCTGCCTGATTTTTCTACTACTTGGATTTACATCACAGTTAGACATTGTTTCTTTCAGGACTCATTGCACCAATTGATAAATATTATTTGTGCTGTTCCGTTTTTTCTATTTTTACTCCCAATTCTAGTGATACATTTTTCATGCTGATGATTGCTGTGATTTAGTTTTGTGCTGCAATTTTCAAAAATGCAACAACATTTTGTGCTTTTAACCAAGTTTTAAGCAAAATTGTAACATAAAATTAATTATATCATATTGTATGTTCCTACAATGTGGTTGCAATTAGAGATGAATGAACTTTTTCTGAACATATTCACCAATTTAAAATTCGGCACGAACATTGCAGATTCTGTTCGCGATCGGAATCCCGAGCAATTTACAAAAAAAAAAAAAAATCAGTGAACGCGGCTTTGTTCGGAAATGTTTGAAACTTAAAATGGCCCTAAAACGTTCCTTGAATCTTTGGCACCAAAACGCTTGCCGCTGGCTGGGAACAACACCTAACCATATGGTTAAGAGTACCGTATATACTCGTGTATAAGCCGACCCGTGTATAAGCCGACCCCCCTACTTTTGCCCCCAAAACCTGGGAAAACCTATTGACTCGTGTATAAGCCGAGGGTGGACCCCAGCACAGGTATACAGTCCCCCCCAGTGGTATATAGCAGCCTCCCCAGTGGTAGTATACAGCAGCCACTGAGGTATATACAGCAGCCCCAGTAGTAGTATACAGCAGCCTCCCTAGTGGTAGTATACAGCAGCCTCCCCAGTGGTAGTATACAGCAGTCTCCCCCTGTGGTAGTATACAGCAGTTTCCCCCTGTGGTAGTATACAGCAGTCTCCCCCTGTGGTAGTATACAGCAGCCACAGAGGTATATACAGCAGCCCCTCCCCTGTGGTAGTATACAGCAGCCCCCCCTGTGGGTATACAGCAGTGCCTCCCCCTGTGGTATATACTGCAGCCCCTCCCCTGTGGTAGTATACAGCAGCCCCCCCTTGTGGGTATACAGCAGTGCCTCCCCCTGTGGTATATACTGCAGCCCCTCCCCTGTGGTAGTAAACACCAGCCCCCCCTTGTGGATATACAGCAGCCCCCCCCCTGTGGGTATACAGCAGTGCCTCCCCCTGTGGTATATAACAGCAGCCCCTCCCCTGTGGTAGTATACAGCAGTGCCTCCCCCTGTGGTATATACAGCAGCCCCTCCCCTGTGGGTATACAGCAGCCCCCCCCTGTGGTATATACAGCAGCCCCTCCTCTGTGGTAGTATACAGCAGTGCCTCCCCCTGTGGTAGTATACAGCAGCCCCCCCCTGTGGGTATACAGCAGCCCCCACCCCCTGTGGTATATACAGCCCCCCCCCCCCGTTGCTGCCGCACACCTGTAAAAAGATCTTTCATACTTATCCTCCTGCTGTCACCGCGCACATCCTCCGCTCTCCTTGCTTGCACCCAGGCCCCGGCGTCCATCCATATGACCGCGCACAAATAATGACGTCATTATTTGTGCGCGGTCACGTGGATGGACGCCGGGTGCAAGCAAGGAGAGCGGAGGATGCGCGCGGTGACAGCAGGAGGATAAGTATGAAAGACCTTCTTTTTACAGGTGTGCGGCAGCAACGGGGGGGGGGGGTGGCTGTATATACCACAGAGGGGGGGGGCACTGCTGTATACTACCACAGGGGGCGGGAGAGCACTGACAGTGCTATGTAATATGCACGGCTCCCCCTGCCGCTGATGGACAGGGGATGCAGTGCATATTGCATTGCACTAATGAGCGGCCCCACGTGACCGGCCGCTCACTATACAGCCTCCCCCTGCCTCCTCCAGCCCCCGGACACCGGCCCCACACAGTCAGCCGTCACTGACTCGTGTATAAGCCGAGGGGGGCACTTTTCAGCACAATTTCTGTGCTGAAAAACTCGGCACGAGTATATACGGTATAAGCAGCCATCGGGTCTACAGCTTGTGTTAAACTGTAGAATGTTTTGCATCTTTAAAATAAATTTTTAAGCTTGGAGTTTGTAGGTGTTTTTTGACACCTGCAGGGTGTGAAATTTGGAAACCGTTGCAGATGTGCAATTTTTTGTCCATAGCCTGCGTTTTTCATTCAGAAATAAAGTGCAAAAACACAGAGTGAACATTCTCTAAGTTTAGATATTTGCGTTTTTTAACATATCGTATTTTTTGGATTATAAAACAAATTTTTCTTCCCCCAAATTTTGGGGGAAAGGGGGGTGTGTGTCTTATAATCCGAATCTATTTTAGTATTGTGTTTAATGAGATGCGGGCAGGAGGAGCTGCGCATATTGTATAAGTCTGCGCTCACCCCCCATCCTGGATATGGCCCCCCTATCACTGTGTATGGCCCTGCATGCTGCAGCACACACTAAAATAATAAACGCTTTGAACTTACCTTCTGGCGCTCTCCTCTGTCTCTCCCTGCTTGCCACACTTCCTGAGTCCCCCTGCCTGTGAGTGTCGGCATTCTGTCATGTGACTGGCACAGCACAGTGATGTCATCATTGAGTGCCCCGATCATATGATCGGATGCACCGAGGACACAGGAGGACACAGGAAGTGTGTAAAGCAGGGAGAGATGGAAGGGAGCATCGGAGGGTGAGTTCAAAGTGTTTATTATTTTAGTGTGTGCAGAAGCATGGGGGTGGGCATATACAGTGATGTGGGGGACATTTCCAGAATAGGGGGAGCTATGTGCCAGGACAAGGGGGCCATATCAAGGATGGGGGGGGACATATCCAGGACAAGGGGGCATATCTAGGACAAGGGAACCATATCCCAGATGGGGGGGCCATATTCAGGACAAGGGGCCATATCCATATAGGAATCAGGAGGAATCAAGTGAGGGGGAAGCCACAAAAAGGTCATTTCACACACAGAAGCCCCTGTCAGACGAATCATGGATGGGGATGAAGATGATGATTTTGTGTTGAAGAAATCTTTAAAAAAAAAAAATTATGAGACCTTTGTCTATCAATAAAGCTGTGTTAGGGCTTTTTTGTTGCTTCAGTTTTTTGCTGACATGTACAAATAAAACGACACCTAATATATTGTTTTTTTAAATTTCCGTCTTTTTCATGATGGGTTACAATTACAGACATAAGTCTACTGCAGCCCCTGTAACTGCTATTATGGTCCTCCTGTGAATCTGTCATCGACAGAGCTTCGAAGGAGAACTAAGATTTCATTATATACTGCAACCTTGTGGTATTACAATACATAGGTGAAGCAATCAAATGATCAAATACAAAAATAAAATGGATGAATAGGATAAAAAAAAGAACCTAAAAATAGTTGAAATGACCTTTTTCCTCCTTCAAAAATATGGAAGTTAAAAAAACAAACATATTAGGTGTTGTTATGGTGGAGAAAGTCTGATCTATCAAATTATTTAATCATGACGTATGACATATAGTTACACCCAGCTCGCATCATTCCTAGCAGATGATGGCTGAATTTTTGGAGGGCACAGCGCTGGGTACAAAATGGTGGCGCCGACTCGAAAAGAATACATAATTATTTTTTTCTTTTTTTCGCATTTGTCTTTAATGATGCATGAGGCCAATTGTGTTTCTTTGCCAACAGGACATGGTAGGTACTAAGTGCCGAGAAGCATAAGGACCAACGTAGGAGACACTAAGTGGAGATTTGAAAGGGTTGTCAGCATTATAAAAACATAGCTGCTGCAAATCCAGTGCCATGCCTATAGCTGTGCAAGGTCGCCCGCTGCCAGGCAGAGGGTTAGGGCGCTCCCAGGAGGAATGGGCAAAGAGGAGACCACTGTCAGGTACAGAGAAAGAGCAGCACATTGATAAACAGCTGGAGGTGCCCACTGCCAGGCACAGCAGCAGTGGGGTGAGGTGCTAAATGGCACATAGTAGCTAGTTGTGGAGGGAAGCACCTTCTTGCCAGTAGCAGATGTGCCAGTAACTGTATCCAATGTGCACGTCAGTGCTTTCCTGTGTGCGCAAATAAATTTTGCTGTGGAACTACAACTCCCAGTCAACTGATTTCCCTAACAGGTGCCTCATGCCTCCAAAGCAGCAGTGTCCGGTCCCATCAACCTGTGTGTTGTCACTCTTGGTCCAGATGCCGACTGGTCATAACCTTCTGATATCATCTGCACATTGGGCTTTTAGGGCCGCTTTACACACACCAACTTCTGTGTCCAACTTTCGAACAGATCTCTGGTTGCAGTGAAATCATGGATACATTGTTCCATTTTGTGGCTGTGTACAAATGGTGCAATGTGTCCATGATTTCACTGCAACCAGAGATCTGTTCAGAAGTTGGACACAGAAGTTGGTGTGTGTAAAACGGCCCTTAGGGTACCTTTACACACGGCTACATTTCTATGGTGGCTACTGGTAACTTACTGGTTGCAGTGAAATCATGGAGACATTGTTCCATTTGTACACAGCAACAAGATAGAACCATGTCTCCATGATTTCACTGCAACCAGTAAGTTACCTGTAGCCACCCTAGAAATGTAGCCGTGTGTAAAGGTACCCTTAGAGACCACTCTGATTAGAGCAGATAGGAGGTTCTCTTCTCTTTTTCCAATACACAACTATTTCTATGGGTTAAGCGTTCAATCCTGTTAGCTATATACAATCCGCATTCATTCCATGTCTAGAGATGACCAGGAAACTGATTATACCCCTTTTTACTTTTTTACCATATCCGTTATAATGTTCATTCTTTTGATTAAGATCCTGTTTTTTATCAGTTTTGCTAAAATAAGTGATAGCACTTGGACGGCTCTTATGCATAGAAAGCCAGGATGCTTAGAATGCCCAAAGAATCCAGACAACATCATCTGACTTTAATTTGCGGCCAATATACTCCCCAAGTCATCTTGCAATCATTTCCTAAACTAACTTTCACTATATTTCAACATACCAGGTAAAATTACCCCATGATTTCTGTACAATGTCAATATTTGTAGTGATGACAATGGCAGGTGAGGTTTTGGGATGTCAAAGTTAAAAATCACTAAGGGTATGTGCACACATGCCGGGTTAGGGTCGGTTTAGCTGTGTAAACCGCCGGTCGGTTTCCATAAGTTTTATGTAAATTTATGTTAATCCAAACCGGCTTTTGGATTAACATTAAAACCTATGGAAACCGACACCCGCTGTGCACACACCGGCGGTTTACACATGCTCATCTGTTGCTAAACCGCTGGGTTCCCAGCGGGTTAGCAACGAATGTGCATGTTCAATAAACCGGCCGGTTATGCAGCGGCTGCAAGCAGAATCATGTACTGCTTCCAGCCGCTGCATAACCGCCGCCGCTAACCCGCTGTGCACCCGCCCTACACCCACCGTACACCGGCCGAACATACCCGCCAGGAAGCCGGTGGACGGCTGCAGAGCTTCCTGGCGGGTCTGCCCAGCCGCCGACGACCCTAACCGCCAACGTGTGCACATACCCTAAGTCTTCTCCTTTGTATTGGTAAGGAAAACTGAAAATCAATTTGGAAAATATATGTGTCTTCCATGTGCTTCTTAAAGGGAACCTGTCACCTGGATCTACCCCCCTGACCTATCTCTAGCTGTCCCTACACCTTCCTAGCTGCTTCCTTACCATCCCTCTCTGCTGTAAATCAGCCCAATAAAGATTAAGGACAATGACTTATAACTGACTGGAGGTTGCTCTGTCAGGAGACTGGAAAGGCGGCTTCAGGCTCCATTCTCCCCACCTACATGCTTCACTGCACGCCCCGCTGGGCGTCATTATTCTTTCTTCATCTCCTCCTGCATTTGGAATCTCCCGCCCTCTTCTCCTCCTATGATGCACGTCACAAAATGTATACTAAGCCACTCTACCTCGACAAGTAAACTCGTATCAGAGCAGTCACTATCTGTTGTATTTAAAAACCTGACCATGTGTATTGGTACCTATATGAGCAGGATCCAGACAGGTCCAATGTCTGACATGGACTGGCTGTACAAGGCGACTTTTTATGTGCAGGGCTCAGAGGGAGGGGTGGGCGACTGCCTTCTCTTGCAGATTTGTTCACTGTGTGCATGGCTCATTAGTTTTTGTCCAAAATGACAGCATGTAGCTCAGTGATACATCGCTGGAATCAGGGTCTCTCTCTTTACATTATGCTGCTCTCAGATGGGATGCAAAAACCTAGTGACAGATTCCATTTAGGGAACCTTTACACGCCGCAACTTTTGGTGGCGATCGGAGGCAACCTAATGTGCACGTGCACATTTTTCATGGTTGTCTCCGAACGCTGAAGGCGCATTTACACACCGCAATTTCGCCCTCAACCTAAGGCGATGTGTCGTCCCAGAAGTTGCTACACCAACAGTGGGAAACATCCGGTTGATTCCCGACGCCGCTTCACACGCCGCAAACCCCAAAGGAATGTGGGCGTACATGTTCATTGCCGTAAAAACATAGGCGTGATAGACTTGTGTATTCCGCGCCCCAAACACGCTGATTAGACAACGCAATAGCGTCATGATTGGCCTGCCTGCTCAGGAAGCCTGGCTAATACATGACGCCATTGCAATTGTGTAGTGTGAATGGACAGCTCTTTAAATATGTCGCCCTGTGAAGGGACAGCCAATGGAAACACAGTAGCCACCACTAATCATCACTGGGGGGTGTCGTCTCCAGCATGCTGTGGCACGCCTCCGGGAAATCAGTAGGCGACGCTGATTCAAGCCCTAGCGCCCCTTCACACGCCAAAAGCAGGGAATTTCCCCTTCATGGTTGCCTCTGGTTTTCAAGCAGTGCTCTGAAATCGCAACCGGGCCAACTTTCAAAAACACCACCGGGTTCCCCAAATACACGCCGCAATTTCGTAGCAATTTCACGGTGACAGTGACGGGGCTCCGGATTGCCTCTCAGTTTTCACACCCCAGTTGCGGAGTGTAAAGGTACCCTTAAGGGTCATTCCATGTCAAGTGAACTAATGATTATTACCTCTATATTTTTCATTCTTTTGAGATTTTGTTATATGATAATAGCATGTCAGACAATGCAAAATGTGAAGAGAAAACATTTCTAAAAAAAAATATTTTTTTTAAATAATTTTTAAAGTTCGGAAAAAGTGTGAATTTCGGTGTTGCCTGCCTTTACATTTCTCCTCATAACTCAGGCTAGAAATAAGATAGAGAAACAAAATATACACCATTCTGCTCAGAACAGTACAGGCTTTCACCAGATATGTCACAAGAGATGATACTTGGACCCGTAGAAGCGACATGCGTCGCGAAACGGCGTCGTAGTCCGTTGGCCCTTCGTGCCCCCTCCCTGCACCCTGTTTTTCCACGAGTTCTTGGAATAAAGGACTATCCTGTATACCCCGGTGAGTGCCGCCCTCTCTCTTTTTTGGTCTTCAAATGCTGGTGCTTTGGCTGTGCACGGCCGGTTGGGAACATGCCATAACTGGAAGATTATCCGGACCTGACAGAGGTTACGCTTAGTGCCACGTTCGTCTCACTTTTCATTATGTCACAAGAGTATCTTTGTTAATATTTTACCCATGGAAACGCAAAATTTTAAAACGCATTTCCGAAAAATTGGTTTAATTTGAAAATCTCCAAAGCTGCCCATGTGTTTGCTGTGCTCTTAGCCACATCTGTACCAATATTCAAGTTGGGATCGCGATGGGATCATATTTTAAAATATTTAACTATTAATAGCATCAATGGGTCATTCCATATCAAGTGATCTAAATATGATTTTTTTTTACCTGACGTGTTTACATTTTTGGTTATTTTTTTTGTGTATGAAGTACAACTTTAGCTAACTAAAAATTAAAGGTTTTTAATTTTTTTCACCAGTTAATTTTTTTACAGATTTTTAAAGTTTTAAAAAGGTGCTCATTTTGGCCTGGTACGGCTTTACATTTTTTTTTATCACAGGCTAAAATTAAGATAATGAGGTGGGAGAGGCATCATTTTTTCTCAGAACGGTACCGGCTTTCATTTGATATGTCACAAGACTGTTTCTTTATATTTTGTTTGGGAAAAATCAAATTCAAAATTTTGATGCGCAATTGTGAAAAAAATGCCTGTGTGTTACTTGTGTTCTTGGTTGTATTTGTACAGAGATTCAACTTGGGACCTATCAAATTTATATTTTTTTTTATGTTATGGTTGTGTGAGTTATTACAACTTATTGAATAAAATATTTATATGGCTGGGTTCACATTTGCGGACCCCTCTGCAGCATTCTGCGGAGGGGTCCGCAATGTGACCGCAGCAGCCGCGATCTCCTATCTTTATAATGGGAGCGCACGGTGCTGCGCTTGACAGCGCATGGCCATGTGCACCCATTCACTTCCATATGTGATCGGTGCGCAGGCAGATGCCTGCGCACAAATCACACAGTCTCATCCGCACCAGGGACGCAACATGTTGCGTCCCTAGTGCGGGTGAGAGTGCGTGATTTGTGCGCAGGCGGATGGGAGTGAATGGGTGCGCACGGTCATGCGCTGTCAAGCGCAGCACCGTGCGCTCCCATTATAAAGATAGGAGCTTGATTGAGAAAGAAACAATCGCACACTCATGTGTAAGTTTGCAAAGAATGTGGTCTTTTTTATTCAGGAGCAGCGAGAAACCAACGTTTCGGTCCTTCCCGGACCATGATCACGGTAGTTGCCTCTTTTTTCATAGATGCTCCTATCCTGTTTGGAGTAGATGTCCCACTGGGCTTTCCAGCTTTTGAGGGTAGTAGAACAAAGGTGCTTCTTTGACCCTGTTCCAAGGTGCCTTAATTCTTATCATTTGGTGTCCCGTTCCGGGTGTTTTATATTTGCAAATATGAAACACCCGGAACGGGACACCAAATGATAAGAATTAAGGCACCTTGGAACAGGGTCAAAGAAGCACCTTTGTTCTACTACCCTCAAAAGCTGGAAAGCCCAGTGGGACATCTACTCCAAACAGAATAGGAGCATATATGAAAAAAGAGGCAACTACCGTGATCAAGGTCCGGGAAGGACAGAAACGTTGGTTTCTCGCTGCTCCTGAATAAAAAAGACCACATTCTTTGCAAACTTACACATGAGTGTGCGATTGTTTCTTTCTCAATTGCCTACGTGGGTTAACCAGACCCCTCAATCAGCACCTCAACATATGAAAAAAGCCTCAGAGTGCACGCCTTCTAGACAGAAATCTAAAGATAGGAGCTGGCGGCCGCTGCGCACACATGGTGGTATAAACTTGGTAGAAAAAAGCTGCCAAAACTGCAGCGTTTATCTGCAGACAGAAAAAGCTGCGTATGCGCTAGCCGTAATACTCACTTAACACAGTTCTCAAGCATTCTGTAAATCTTTATTTTTATTACCCATCTTCTTTAATAGTAACTGTATTTTTCTCACACAGCAATGGCTGCTACTTCTCAAGGAGCAATATTATATCATATATGCTGTTGCAATCCTTTTGAAAAAACTGGACACACAACAAGAAAAAATCTTAAGGCCACTTCACACACACAGATATCTGAGTCCAATATCTGAACAAATCTCTGGTTGCAGTGAAATCATGGACACATTGCTCCATGTTGTACACAGCCATAAAATGGAGCAATGTATCCATGATTTCACTGCAACCAGAGATCTGTTCAGATATTGGACTCCGATATCTGTGTGTGTGAAGTGGCCTTTAGGTCGGTACAAGATTGAATGTTTCATTTAAATCCATCAATCAATGCAGGCATGAAAAATATGATATGATAGAAAATGTAAAGCTATACCAGGCCAAAATTTGCACTTTTTTAAAACTTTAAAAATCTGTAAAAAATTAACTGAAGAAGAAAAAACTACAAAACTTTTTATTTGTAATTAACTAAAGTTGTACTTCAAATAGAAAAAAAATTAAAAAAAATCTAAAGATTACAGGTAAAAAAAATATTTATTTTTGGATCACTTGATATGGAATGACCCTTTGATATGGAATGACCCTTAAAGGGTGTCCAGTACAAAAGATACAGAAGGACAGGTCAGCAAGATCAGATTTGTGGTGGTCCTACACATCTATGTTACCATCTGTGGCAGCATCGAGATATAAACATTGTATGGAATAGAATAGACCCCCATGCCTACGCACCACCCTATGGAGTGGTCACTTCCAGGTTCAGTTCTAGTTCATTTCAATAGGAGATATTCTGCAGTATCAAGACGCAGCCTCCAAACAGTATAAAGACTGGACGCGCTCTTCCACCGATCCTTGTATAGGTAAATGCCTTTAAATTAACCGTCCCATTACAGTCTATTTTCTCCAAAGAAAACCAGATTATCCGAAACCGTGATACTCAAAGAAGAGACCTAAGATGTCTCGAAAGCTCACCTTATAACATCATTTATTTTATTTTTGTTAGCCATTAAAAGGTATCACAACCACAAGATTTTTATCTTGTTTCTCACACTGAGAGCAATCAACATTTTCTCAACTGGCTAACACGGTACCAAACCTTTTTCTTCTAATCAAAGAAGGAGAAATGCTATTCTTATTAAAGGGATTTAAAGATTTTAACATTAAATATTTGCACAGGAGACTCTTCAAATAAACCCTGTACACTGTGTAATGCCTAGTACAGGATCTGAGGGGGCTGTACGTCTGAGGGACCTCCGGAGATAGAAGTTCTTTCTTAGTTTGGTGCCTGCTTAGGGTGCGTTCACACCACGATTTTTAGGGAGCCGATGCTGTCCGATATAAATCGGACAGCATCGGCTCCCTTCTGATGCCTGGAATCGGGTGCCAAATAGGCACCCGATTCCGGCATAAAATCGGCGCCGGAGGCTGCAAAAAAAGAAAAAAAAAAAAAGTTATTCTCACCTCCCCCCGAGCCCCCGCCGTCTTCCGCCATCTTCCTCTAGGTTCCCGGTGGCTCTCGCAGGCTGCCGGTGTCAGCAGAGGTGTACCTCTGCTGTACACAGGACCTGCGGTGATGTCACAGTCACGTGACCGCGGGTTCACCATTCACCATGGTGAACCCGCGGTCACATGACTGTGACATCACCGCAGGTCCTGTACAGCAGAGGTACACCTCTGCTAACACCGGAGCCTGCGGCAGCCTGCGGGAGCCACCGGGAGCCTAGAGGAAGATGGCGGAAGACGGCGGGGCTCGGGGAGAGGTGAGAATAAACTTTTTTTTTTTTTCTTTTTAACCCTTGTGCTCCCAGGAGCATTTTTACTGTACTGAGCTTGCTCAGTACAGTAAAATGGGGTCCGAGGAAACATCACATGTTTCCTCGGACCTTTCTCCATAGGGCCCCATGTTAGGGATCGGGTCAGATCGGATGTGCACTAAATGCCATCCGATTTGGTCCGATCCGAATCTGTCAGATTTTGTAATCGGATGAAAAAATCGTTGCAGGCAACGATTTTTTTCTCCTGAAAAAAATCGGCCAAAATCGGGCAGAATCGGATCGGACCAAATCGGATGGCATTTAGTGCACATGCGATTCGGTCCGATCCCCATAGGGATCCATAGGATCCGAAAATCGGTCCGATGCTGTCCGATTTTTTTCGGACAGCATCGGAAATACAAAAATCGTGGTGTGAAAGCAGCCTAACACAGTTTGGTAAATGCTGCCCCCTTGTGGAAAATTGTTTGTATTACTGCTGGAGCTGTGGAGTTTTGAAAAAATGTACAAGTAGACTGTAGAGAAATATGCATAATACAGTGTTGAAAAAAGTATTTAGTCAGCCACCAATTGTCTAAGTTCTACCACTTAAAAAGATGAGAGATGCCTGTAATTGACATCATAGGTAGACCTCAACTATTAGAGACAAAATGAGAATAGAAATCCTGAAAATCACATTGTCCGATTTGGATATTTTTTTTTTTTTCAAAATTATGGTGGATAAAAAGTATTTGGTCAAGAACAAAAGTTCATCTCAATACTTTGTTATATATGATTTGTTGGCAATGACAGAGGTCAAACATTTTCTGTAAGTCTTCACAAGATTGGCACACACTGTCGCTGGTATGTTGGCCGATTCCTCCATGGGGCTGTCGCTGGGCAACACGGACTTTCAACTCCCTTCTAAAGTTTTCTATAGGGTTGATATCTGGAGACTGGCTAGGACACTCCAGGACCTTAAAATGCTTCTTTTGAAGCCACTACTTTGGAAGGGGGTTTGAACTCAAAAGCTCATGATACATGGCCCCATTCATTCTTTCATGTACATGGATCAGCCGTCCTGGTCTCTTGGCAGAGAAACAGCCCCAAAGCATGATGTTGCCACCCCCATCGTTCACAGTAGGTATGGTGTTCTTTGGATGCAACTCAGCATTCTTTCTCCTCCAAACACGACAAGTTGGTTTTATTTGACCATATGACATTCTCCCAATACTCTTCTGGATCATCCAAATACTCTCTAGCACAGTGTTTCTCAACTCCAGTCCTCAAGGCACACCAACAGGTCATGTTTTCAGGATTTCCTTATCATTAGACAGATGATGGAATTATCCCCTGTGCAAGTGATTAAATTATTACCTATGCAATCCTAAGGAAATCCTGAAAACATGACCTGTTGGTGTGCCTTGAGGACTGGAGTTGGGAAACACTGCTCTAGCAAACTTCAGATGGGCCCGGACACGTCTGACACGCCAGGTTCTGAGTCCTTGGCGGTGTAGTGTGTTATTTATGGTTGCTATGTAACATTGGTAACATCTTTCTGCAGGTCATTCACTAGGTCCGTCTGGTTCTGGGATTTTTGCTCACCGTTCTTTAGATCATTTTGACCCCACAGGGTGAGATCTTGCGTGAAACCCCAGATCGAGGGAGATTATCAGTGGTCTTGTAGGTCTTCCATTTTCTAATTATTGCTCCCACAGTTGATTTCTTCACACTAAGATGCTTTCCTATTCCAGATTGAGTCTTCCCAGCCTGGTGGTGCAGGGCTACAATTTTGTTTCTGGTGTCCTTTGACAGCTCTTTGATCATCACCACAGTGGATTTTGGAGTGTGACTGTTTGAGGTTGCAGACAGGTGTCTTTTAAAGCCAAGTTACACACACAGATAATTGTGCAGAGATTGTTCGCAGATCTCTGGTTGCAGTGAAGTCATGGACACATTGTTACATTTATACACGGACACAAAATGTAACAATGTGTCCATGATTTCACTGCAATCAGATCTGTAAACAACCTCTGCACAATTATCTGTGTGTGTAACTGGGCCTTTATACTGATAAGTTCAAACAGGTGCCAGTACTACAGGCAATGAGTGGAGGGCAGAGGAGCCTCTTAAAGAAGTTACAAGTCTGTGAGAGCCAGAAATCTTGCTTGTTTGTAGATGACCAAATACTTATTTTCCACCAAAATTTTAAAATAATTTATTTCCATTTTGTCTGTCATAGTTGAGGTCTACCTATGATGGCAATTACAGGCCTCTCTCATCTTTTTTTTAACGAGATCACTAGCGCCGGTCGGGGTAATTCCGCTGCGAGCAGCTGGGAGATGACCGGCTAACGCCGGTCATCTCCTGGCTATGTCGCTGCTGACCTCCGTGCACCAGGAGATGACCCACGGCTACCGTCGGGAGATCAGCAGCGTGGTTCAAATCCTGCGCCAATTTGTGGCTGGACTGCGCCTATCGCTGATTGGTCGCGCCTGGCTGGCAGCTACCAATCAGCGTTGCAGGATTTCCATTACAGACAGACAGAATTAGACAATTATATAGTTGGATGGATAATATCGGTCATGGTCACGTGATGGGAGCACATGATCTTAACCGTAATGAGACAAAAGTCTAATTCTTGAACTTCAATAATTTGGAGAAGTGTAATTTAAAATAAAGGGAAAAAAAAAAAAAAAAAAAACACAAATAGTATTTTTTTAAGTTTGGAGTATTTTATTAACAAACATATCATCTTTACAAATTTTAAAGTATTAAGAAGTGCAGTACATAAATAACAGCAGCAATTAAGTCATTAGTCTTGACATTTTTAAGGCTACATTAATTTATTTTCTATAATTAATGTCAAAAACTAAGTTAAAAATTACATATACAATATAGGAATCAGAGTATGGCAGTGATGTTATAATTACAGCACACTGCTAATGGCAGCATCTCAAATAGGACAGGGTGCGTCCTCTCCTGTATTTTATTAGTAGTGATTACTATTGCTCTAGGATGTGTTGTTACAGGGTAGTGATTAATGGAGAAATCATAAGAGCAGAAATCATTGGGTGTAGAGATATCGGGATTCAACGCCTCCAATCAGACATGTGAACACTGCACCAGATACTAAGGCCATGTTGAAAACAAAAAAACATATAAAACAAGTACCAAATCTTTAAAAATACATTTCCTAAGGAAATAGATGTCATCCATTGAGCAGCCATGATTGTCCCAGAGGAATTAAAAAGAGCCAAGAGAACCATCAGCCCTTAAAAAATGAAATGTTCTATGACTTCTCCAAGACACGTGGGGATCATTACCTGGGGATTCTCCAGGTCAATACAATTACTATGGAGACCAAATCTGGAGTGATCTTTTTTATTTTGTCGGCGGAGGGAAAAAAAAAAAAAAAAAAAAAAGAAAACATACTTAGTAGCATCTGTCCCTCAAACAAGTTGATGTTTTTATTGATAGGTTTTCTTTAGGAATTGCTTTGTTGAGAAAGAGGCAAGAAAAAAAACTAAGGCACGTCGGGCATGCATTGCGGATACCCCTAAGTGAGGATGATTATAGGTAAGCTATGCACTATAGGACTATGTTGGAATTACATTGCATATGAAATACATTAGATATTTGGTGACCACATCGTCTGGCTATTACCCAGACACCTTATATTTCACCACTATGGTCACTATATTGGCCAGTTGAGATATACTTTATAAGTAATCACACTGATTATACATAAATGCTAACACCTCGTTACAATCAATGATTGTAACCATTGTGATACTCTTGCATATTTTTCGTCTTCTAATCCAATTATTTGCCACATAGGTTGGAGATAATTTTTTCCTCCTAATATTGTCTGCCTCCTTATCGAACCATTAATTGGGTTAATTATATGCCAATTAATTTTTTGTTATGAGATTCAATAAAATAGCGTGTTTTACTCTAAATAGTGGTTGTTCATTACTCCATTTTTATGGCGTCATTGTTCTCATGAGTCCACTCCATATACTGTCATCCAGCGTGGTGTTGTGCACTTAAGGTGGGTTTACACGTTGCGATATCGGCGTCCAATTTCAATGAAAAGTCACGTGGTTCGATCGTTGGAGCCGATATCTTTCCTGCGTTGTATGGTGTGAACGTCCAATACGATGCAGGAACGATGTCAATGCGATATCGGGGATTGAATGAGCGTGCTATTCAATGCTCCGAAATTGAATGGAGATTGGAGCCGGATCGTGCTGTGTGACAGCCCAACTCCGATGTGAAGTTCAACGTCACCCATTCACTCCCATGTTAAATGGTGGTTCCTGGGTTGGTGGGCGTAAACATCGTACGGACGTTGGATCCTGAAATCGCAATGTGTAAACCTCCGATGCGATGCGGGAGAAACGTGCACTAAATGCGCGCTCCCGCGCCATTGAATTGCAATATTGCAACGTGTAACCCCACCTTTAAAGAAAGGGGAAATGTTACTTTAGATTATGTAAACTAAATAAAATTAACTTGTCCTAAAGTCATCAACCTTTCATCTGTGGCTAGCACCTAATGCAGTTTGTTCTTTGGATCTTTTGCTGGAGCTGGAGAGGCGCCCCCTTGTCGTTTGAGGATTCAGAAATCAGTATTCACCATATTGTGTGAAACGAGCCATCATTTTTGTATATTTTTCAATGTCTATGAAAACTCCACAAGACTGTTATACTTCAAGACTTGTCCAGCTGCCAAGTAACTTTGATCATTACACAACTCGTCAAAAGTAAGGATTTAGGGTACCGTTACACGTCGCAACATTGCATGCAATTTCACTGGCAATTTGCTGGTTGCAGTGAAATCATGGACACATTGTTACATTTGTACACAGCAACAAAATAGAACAATGTGTCCATGATTTCACTGCAACCAGCAAATTGCCAGTGAAATTGCATGCAATATTGCGACGTGTAACGGTACCCTTACATTTTCTTATCAATTCCTTAATGGCCGTATTCCTCCTTAATCCAAACCTCTTACTCCCAGCTCTCATCTAGGAGAAAATTACCTACAGCACACGATGTCTGATATATAGTCAACAAGAAAACAAAATCTATACAGAGGTAGAGTAGGGCTCCGTACAAGTCTACAGGTGCCAGATTACATCTCCATTTAACCTGGAGGTTGTATAATGTCGCAATATGGGCCCCTAATTCCAGTGTATAAAGAGAGCACTTGCTGCTGCACTTCTCACAGAAATTAACAAGCTTTCAGTCATTGTGAGCAGAGCGGGGAAAAGCTTCCCTCATGATAAATCAAAGTTAAGTACAAATCTATTACTTAGATTGAGAAATCCTATTAAAAAAAACAGCACAGTATTTGCCTTTTTGACAAAAAGATCTGCATAGTCTGTCGATACACCAGCTGTAAAGTGTAGCTGTCATTTTAGAAAGCATTTATTATTCAATTGATAAGTTAAAAAATTCACAAAAAAGTTCAGAAAAACTCATCATAATCAGCCAACATGTCTGATGCCAAATGCACTTAGCAGGGTGCAGCAGGCCTTTATTATTGGGGCCTGCTAGGTGCATTTTGTTTGAGACCTTTGGCTGATTATGGTGAGTTCCATTGATAAGTCAGACGTTTTAACCCCATGAAGACACCGCTAATTTCCATTTTTGCATTTGCACTTCACCCAATAACCTACCATACTTCGCTTTCTATCTGCAAAGTTGTATGAAAATGGGACAATTGAAAGTGAAATGAAATGGTGAAAAAAATACAAAAATTCTGCCATTCCTTTATATCATTCATTGAGCGGTAAAACTGACCTGTACCATTAAAGCAATACCAAATAAAGTGTTTTTTTTTTTTATTGAATCAGTGCCATAAAGTTTTTTCATTTGATAAAAATAAATAAAATAGCAATAGTAGGCAATGGAGTGAAAATGGGTTAAAGCATAGGTGATCTGTGTGCAGAGACAAAGGACAGGTGCACTTTGAGGAAGAAGCGAGTGCCCCCTCACTTGGCTCTTTATAAAGAGCATACTCAAACTAGATGAACCACATTGATCTCCTTTGATCACTATGACATGAGAAGGGTTTTAATAAATGACAGGTAAACTTGAGGCGTAGTTAGAAAACAACGTTTCTGGTTCATGTTACAAATCTGTACTGCAGCCGTGAACATAGATAAAAAGGTCAGATATACCCATCATTGGCCACCTTTACCCAACTCTGCTTCACGTTTAACTTTGTTATTGTCATTACAACCCAATTGCATGTACACGTCCAATTGCGGTCGGGGTGTTTTCTTCATTTATTTTTTAACAGTCCATTAAAGTTCAGTTTTCCCTGAGTGTAAAGTGCTGTGGAATATGTTGCGACCCCAAAACAATAAATACAATATACTGTTTGCAGTACACAAGAAATCATCATGTCTGCGGCCTGCTTTGCTGCACTAATACCAGCATTAGTGTTGAGTTCCTTCTAGGTCAATAAAGACATCATTTGTACCAATTAGCAGCCAAAGAAATATAACATTGTGAGAATTTCTTTCCTTGAAGTCAGTTCTTTAACCTTAATTGTGGATTGGCTATGGTCAGAATGCCCACAATTGAAGAGACCAGGCCACAAATCCCAATGAATCCAGGATTGGTTTTGTAAAATCCTAAACGATCAAGAGGACTAAAAAGATCACACATGTTTTTGATTGTGTCTAATAAGACAGGGGGGTGCTTCTTTAATGTCAAGCAGAGGAAAAATAAGAAATTCTCAAGGCTTTTCAGCAAAGGATTGCTTGAATTCCGAGTAGGACCATTCTCGTGCTCAGCCCCCTGACGTCCGCTTTGTCTCTCCTTCTCTAGGCAGTTTATTATTACATACAAATCCCTGGCTAGATGACAGAGGAGAGAATAGAAATAGCATTGGCTGGCTCGATGCTGCCACTTCTCCTTGTGGATGTCAGACAGTAGATCCACACTTCTTACCCATAGGACAGTGTCACAGGTAAAATACAGCACACGGTTCAGGTTGGCGGCAGTAAGGCAGTAGCACAAGAAGGGATCTGGCAGCTGAATAGAGGCTTTTGAAGCTTCAATGGCATGCACCATGTTACCCAGCCGAAACACTAAAAGACAAGAAACAGTTAATTATTCATCTGTAAGGTCAGCACTGTGACAAATGTCAGCTGCATTATCACTAGCACATTCCAATATTCAAGATAACCCACAGCTGTTCCCATTATTATTCTCTACTTATCAATATCTATATGTGGTGGAACTTTGAACTGAACTCTAAGGTCCCATCAGGGTCAATCTGGAGAGTGATATAACATCATACTATAGAATGTGTGGATTACTACACTCCTCCCCACCCAATTATAAATGCATGCCTTGAGGCCACGTCACACACTTCAATTTAATGAACGATGTTGTTAGCGATAACATGCACGTGCGGTCGCTAACAACACTGTTCAGCTCGCTGGTGAGCTGTCACACAGGCAGACTCATCAGCGATCCGGACCAGCGAGCACGCTGGTATCCAAGGTAAACAGCGGGAAACTAAGGGCCGCGCGGCGCTTAGCTACCCGCAGTTTACCTTGGATACCAGCTCCCAGCGCTTGCTGTACGGCGCTGGGAGCTCGCTGATCGCTGTTCTCCCGCTGTCGCACACAGCGATGCTGTGCGCTCAGCGGGCGACCATCGATAGATTTGTGAGCATGTTCACAAATCTGCGATCAACGACTGATCGTTGATCGTTCACAGGTGTCACACGCAACGATGTCGTTCACGACATCGCTGCAGCGTCACCAAGACAGTCACGTTCCAACGATATCGTGAACGATATTGAAGCGTGTGACGTGGCCTTTACTGTGCTCATTCAGTGATCGCTATTCACACCTGGACTGCTCTCATCATGCTGTTGGAGCAGATGGGCATTGTGGGTTTTCTATTTAATACCAGAGCTATTCGAGTTTAGACTCTTGTTTACTGATGTTTTTACTACCGGCTCATGTATGATGTGCTTGTTCCACCATGCGTTTATTCCATCCGTTTAAACACAATGTTGTTTATGCCCTATTCTCACTTACTGGGAATCTGCCAGCAGGTTTCTGCTACCTTATCTGACAGCAACAAAATGTTGGAAAACAGATTCTGAATCCAATGATGTATCACATAGATACATGACGCTATCAAAAACTGAGTTTTAAGCATGTAGCTGAGCTGAGAGCTTCCCCCCACACCAGGCTCTCAGTAGGGATTGTGCATTGACTGTAAGCTGTCATTCACAGCAAGGGGTGTGTCTGATTGCTAATCACATAGTAATAAACCCTTTCGTTTAGGCCCCCTTCACATCACGTTTTTTGGGGATCCGCAGCTATCCGTTGTGAAACTGACAGCCATGGATCCAATTTGGTTCCTCATGTATCGCTATGGGCACAGATTGGTCCTTAATGGTCATTTGTGTGTGCTAGTTCTATCAGGGATCTGATTGTGTCCGCTTTTTTCAAGTACACAGAATCAGAGACTGCTCCGATTTTGGGCTGCCTTAAAAAAAGTAGACACAATCGGATCTGACGATGTCTGATCCGTCTATGAAGCTCGGATCCGCACGGAACTGTGAATCAGATCCGATTTGCTGTATTGAGCATGCTTACAGCTCCTCCCACCCCTATTCTCTGCACACTGATGTCAGTTTTGAAAAAAACAAGGATCCGAGGGCATCAGTGGCACAGATCTGTGCCTGTCCATGTGGTCCTTGAAATTCTAGGACAGGCAAAAAATGTGATGTGAAGGGGCCTTACTAGATAATAGGTCATACACAGATAAAAACAAACAAAAAGCAACTGTACTTCTTAACTCCCAAAGCATGCTGTCCTTGGCTTACAAAGCAAAATCCTTCTGGCAGATTCCCTTTATCAATGATTTGGAATAAGGAATTGGGGGTAAACTTTACCCTGATGACACAAAGCGAGGAGGGATAGCTAATACTAGAGAAGAGCAAGAGGATTCAAAAAAATATAAAGAACTGGAACAGCGGACAGCAACTAACAGAATGGTTTATAACAGAGAAATAAAGCCCTACATCTGGATAAGAAAAATGAAAAAAGGCATACAGTTACGGCCAGAAATATTTGGACAGTGACACAAGTTTTGTTATTTTAGCTGTTTACAAAAACATGTTCAGAAATACAATTATATATATAATATGGGCTGAAAGTGCACACTCCCAGCTGCAATATGAGAGTTTCCACATCCAAATCGGAGAAAGGGTTTAGGAATCATAGCTCTAAAATGCATAGCCTCCTCTTTTTCAAGGGACCAAAAGTAATTGGACAATGGACTCTAAGGGCTGCAATTGACTCTGAAGGCGTATCCCTCGTTAACCTGTAATCAATGAAGTAGTTAAAAGGTCAGGGGTGGATTCCAGGTGTGTGGTTTTGCATTTGGAAGCTGTTGCTGTGACCAGACAACATGCGGTCAAAGGAACTCTCAATTGAGGTGAAGCAGAACATCCTGAGGCTGAAAAAAAAGAAAAAATCCATCAGAGAGATAGCAGACATGCTTGGAGTAGCAAAATCAACAGTTGGGTACATTCTGAGAAAAAAGGAATTGACTGGTGAGCTTGGGAACTGTAAAAGGCCTGGGCGTCCACGGATGACAACAGTGGTGGATGATCGCCGCATACTTTATTTGGTGAAGAAGAACCCGTTCACAACATCAACTGAAGTCCAGAACACTCTCAGTGAAGTAGGTGTATCTGTCTCTAAGTCAACAGTAAAGAGAAGACTCCATGACAGTAAATACAAAGGGTTCACATCTAGATGCAAACCATTCATCAATTCCAAAAATGGACAGGCCAGAGTTAAATTTGCTGAAAAACACCTCAAGAAGCCAGCTCAGTTCTGGAAAAGTATTCTATGGACAGATGAGACAAAGATCAACCTGTACCAGAATGATGGGAAGAAAAAAGTTTGGAGAAGAAAGGGAACGGCACATGATCCAAGGCACACCACATCCTCTGTAAAACATGGTGGAGGCAACGTGATGGCATGGGCATGCATGGCTTTCAATGGCACTGGGTCACTTGTGTTTATTGATGACATAACAGCAGACAAGAGTAGCCGGATGAATTCTGAAGTGTACCGGGATATACTTTCAGCCCAGATTCAGCCAAATGCTGCAAAGTTGATTGGACGGCGCTTCATAGTACAGATGGACAATGACCCCAAGCATACAGCCAAAGCTACCCAGGAGTTCATGAGTGCAAAAAAGTGGAACATTCTGCAATGGCCAAGTCAATCACCAGATCTTAACCCAATTGAGCATGCATTTCACTTGCTCAAATCCAGACTTATGACGGAAAGACCCACAAACAAGCAAGACCTGAAGGCTGCGGCTGTAAAGGCCTGGCAAAGCATTAAGAAGGAGGAAACCCAGCGTTTGGTGATGTCCATGGGTTCCAGACTTAAGGCAGTGATTGCCTCCAAAGGATTCGCAACAAAATATTGAAAATAAAAATATTTTGTTTGGGTTATGTTTATTTGTCCAATTACTTTTGACCTCCTAAAATGTGGAGTGTTTGTAAAGAAATGTGTACAATTCCTACATTTTCTATCAGATATTTTTGTTCAACTCTTCAAATTAAACGTTACAATCTGCACTTGAATTCTGTTGTAGAGGTTTCATTTCAAATCCAATGTGGTGGCATGCAGAGCCCAACTCGCGAAAATTGTGTCACTGTCCAAATATTTCTGGCCCTAACTGTATACAAAATAGGAGGGATAAGGCTAAGCAACAGCACATGTGAAAAAGACTTTGGTATTCTAATAGATCACAGACTGAACATGAGTCAGCAGTGTGATGCAGCAGCAAAAATTTCAAACACATTTCTGGGGTGTTAATAGAAGCATACAGTGTAGATCATGTGAAGTCATTATCACCCTCTACTCCTCTTTGGTCAGACCTCATCTGGAATACTGTGTCCAGTTCTGGGCACCACTTTATAAAAAAAAGACATCAACAAACTGGAGCAAGTTCAGAGAAGAGCAACCAGAATGGTGACCAGTCTGTAAACCAAGTCCTATGAGGAACGATTACAGGATTTGGGAATATTTAGCATGCAAAAAAGAAGACTGAGAAAAGACTAAATAGGTGTCTACAAATATCTCAAGGGCTGTCACACTGTAGAGGGATCAGCTTTATTCTAATTTGCACAAGGAAACACTAGAAGCAATGGGATGAGACTGAATGGGAGGAGACACAGATTAGATATTAGAAAAAAAATTTTGACAGTAAGGGTGATCAACAAGTGGAACAGGCTGCCACGAGAGGTGGAGAGTTCCCCTTTATTGGAAGTCTTCAAACAGAGGATGGACAGACATCTGTCTGGGATGATTCAGAGAATCCTGCTTTGAGCAGGAGATTAGACTCGATGACCCTAGAGGTCCCTTCCAGCTCTACCATTCTATGATTATCTATGAGAATGCTGGATATAGCGCAGTACAGAACTTGTTTATTTCCAGGAGGTCCCTTCCAATTCTACCTTTGTATGATTCTATTTATTGTGCCTTATTTTGCTGTTGTCATTCACACATGACTTGTCTCCTCTGTGCAGACATAGAAGCGGGGAGGCGTAGTGGTGTTAAACTGCAACTAATTTTTCAACAAATTGAAATTTGGGCTAAGGTATAATGATGTTTGCATATCAATGTTTTGTCTCTGCCTGATCTTATTTATATGTGTTGTGTTGCTCATTTAGACCTCACCATTCACACATGGCGTGCTTTAGTCCTGCAGTTGCATAAGCAAAAGGGTTTGGTGAAGCTTTAAACCCAAAAGTGTCTCTGATTTAGATTTTAATGAAGAGACAAGTTTATCCACTGCACCTTTTGGTTCCATTCACATTCAAGTGCATTGTGCTGCTCATCCGAATACCATCATTCACACAGGAGTTGTTTTTGATATGGAGATTTTGTTGTATTATTTTTATTCTGTTTTGTCAGTAATGTCAGTTTTCGTTCCACATTTAATGTGATGTCATACTAATTATTTAGATGACTGCTTTGCTCAGATCTATCCATTGTCTGGAGTGGTCGTGTACATGTGCAACTATGTGATCCTACAATTCGGAAATACTGAACTCCTGCTCTTATGATTGATGGCTATTCCAGCAATCATGTATGTATCACCTATACTGTGGATCACTGATACATCTTACTTGTGAGTTTACCCTTTAAAGGGATTGTCTGAGGTTAGGATAAAAGTCTGCAGTTACTCCAGGTGACTGCAGAACCAAGAGAGCATGCGATGCCCACACCCCCACACCGTCACGATTTCCCTGTATTCCAGTGCAAGGTGGCTGTCAAGTGACCCCAGGTCTAATATCATGTACCAACTACGCTCATCTGGCTTCTCTAGTCGATAAGTGATTGCATGTATGTTGCCATCTGAGTACGGTATACTGTGGAATTGTGCACAGCACACATTTTTGTCCCAAGCCTGGACAATTCCTTTAATGGCCATTGGCAATTATCTAATCAATGGACCGTTTTAATTATAGAAGGGGTTGTGAAGATGAAAAAGATGAAACCCTCCTTTTACTATATAGATAACATTATAAATATGTTATGCTCTTCCAATTGATTTAATGTAAATACCGATGCCCCCAAAATATACAAAAGTATTCGAAAAGTGATAACTTGCAAATATCATTTTTCCGTTATACAATAAAGGTGTCACTCTTTGAATACTTTTGTAATTTTTTTGGCCATAAAAGTATTTACATATATTCTTCTAAGGCTGATTTCACACTGCATGTTTTTTCCTGTCCGTGGGATCCTACATTTTGTAGGTCCCCACGGACAGAAACAGATCTGATTTGGCCCCCATGTTATCCTATGGGAGTCGGATCAGATGTGGCCTAATTGCCATCCAATTTTGTGGGATCCGATTTGTGTCCGATTTTTTGCTGGACCCAAAATGACCGTGTTCACTGCGGTCATGTGACCCAATCAGCTGATCGGCTTGTGACGTCACCACAGGTCCTGTAAGCACCCGGACCTTGCTGGGAGGCAGCGGTGGATCGAGGATCTTTCTTTCACTATATTTCACTTCTGCAATGTATATTATACATTGCAGAAGTGAAAGTGCCCCACTGTGTCCGGATCCGTGATAATCACGGACCCGGACACAGAATAGGTAACCCCCTGTGGTGTCCGTTCCTGTCCGTGCAAAAAGTAGGATACCACGGCAGGAAAAAATATGCACTGTGAACCCAGCCTAACTCATACAGTACCACAGCAAATCACCTTTAATGTGTTACAAAATTAAAGGCACCGCTTCAGGCATTAGTTTAACAGATGAATGTATTAGGTAAAATAGACAATGAGAAAGTACACAAGAAGGTAGATCAGTAAACAGCAGTGTGATAATTAGTAGATGAGGGGGAGGCACTGCAGCTACAGACAGGCACGTCTAGTACTTACATTTACGGCCAGAACTCATGTTAGATTCCACTCGTTTGAGCTTCTTTACCACTTTCTCTCTGCCAGTCTTATTCTCTAAAACATAACTAAGCAACATGCATGCATACTGAGTAGCTCTGAAATGGAAAAAAATGAGTGTGATGGAGGTTTTATGGAAGAATAGTGGAGATTCCTGTTTCTTTTCTTACATTATGGGTGAGATTTTAGGAATTAAAAATTAACGAATTGCATAAGGTAGTATGGAGGTGATCAACAAAGAACCAGTACCTGAAAAGTCGGTCTCTTCCCTGACTTTGGTTTGTGAACTTCACAAATGACTCCATCACTGACATGACGAAACACCCTCTGAAAGAGAGACATTAAACTGTTAGAAAATAGTCAAGAATAATCACAAAATGAGAACCGATAATATGAAAATAAATCACAACATATCTAAATGGTATTGATTACATCAAGAAGAGTAAACTACAGTCCAGGCCGTACTATTAGAAAATACTGAAAGTTTTTTTCCCCCCACGCACATCTTACAGCAGAACCCACAAATTGTGTGAACTTATGAGAGCAGTTAGATGAATATAATATACTAGATGGGTGCCTGATGCTATTGGGAGGGCGGTAATGTCACAATGGGGAGGGCACCCTGATGTTGGGGGCGGTGGCCATCTCTCCCCCTGTGCTTTGTTTTTGAGCAGTCTCCCCTGTCTATTCCCCCTGTCTGCTGTCTCTCTTCTCCCTTGTTGTCTTCTCCTTTGAGCTGTCAACCCCAGTGTGCTGTCTTCTCCCTTCATTCGTGCTCTTCTTTGAGCCGTCTGCCCCCTGTGAGCTCTCCCCTGGGTGTGCACTCGCTCTCTCTCCCCCTGCCCAGTGTGCTGTCTCTCCCTCAATGCAATCTCCCTCTATTGTCCATGTCTCTCTCTATGCACTCACCTGGGTGTGCCATCTCTCTCTCCATGCACTCACCCTTGGCGTGCCATCTCTCTTTCCCATTGTGCCGTCTCTCCTTTCACGCGCTCTCCCCTGGTGTACCATCTCTACCCTCCATGTACTGTCTCTCCTCACAGTGTGCGCTCTCACTATCCCTTCTGTATGTGGACAATATGCATTCCACTGTGGACCACATACAGGTGGAACAGTTCCTCCTCCTGTATGCGTTCCTAAGTGGAACGCAAATGGGAGGAAGTAGAAATTGGGGCAGAGTTGCAGGCGACATGTTTAGTCACCCTGTCATGCGCAGTAGTGGTGTGAGTATCCAAACATTGTGCCTGCAAGCACACCGAGACTGTAGCATGCTCTGAGGTGGGCGCGTAGAAGGGGCGATGGAGGTGGAGCAAGCGGCAACGGAAGTGGAGGAGGCAGCAGCGAACTGAGGACCTGGAGAAAAGAAGCAGCGTGTGGCTGGCATATTGCCACATCATTTGGGTATGCCAAAATGGTGGCTCCTTTGTTTTTTTTTTCTTCCAAGTGGACCAATCAGCTGCCGGTCAGCTGGCCAATCAGTTGGCAAATAAAAAGTGACAGTCGGACACGCCTGGCCCTAAGAATTATGTAAGTAGATCAGCAACAGGTTACGGCCATGGATCCAAACAAATTCAAGGTGGTTGTAAAAAGAAAAAGAAAATATGTTCTCCTATCGGTCTGATGTTGCTCATCCATATGGTGTCCCCTGCCTGTCTGCTGGCTGCCTCTTCTGAGAAAGGAAACCACAAGACCCCATTCATCATTTTTGATAAGCTGCATGAGTGGGAACTGGAATAATTTATTCTGAACGAGGGCAAAATGTGAATGCTGTGGTCAATCAATGTTTGGCTGCTGTGGTAATATGATGCTCTCCCCATCAGAGGTAGTCACCCATCACCGTGGACTCATTGTTATAAAGTAGTGAAGAATTCCTTTAAAATTAAGAAATAAACATTATTTAACAGATGAACACTCCTATGGCCCAAAGAGGTATTGAAATTTCAAATTCACATTTGCGTTATCCATGTACTTACTAAATAAATCGCTCACCGCTGCAATCCTATCAGCAAAGAACACTGGGAACACTGGAGAAGAGGCGCAGCATCAATCGGCGCCTCAATGTCTCAAGGTACTGTCACACGCGGCAATATTGCAAGCAATTTCACTGGCAATTTGCTGGTTGCAGTGAAATCATGGACACATTGTTACATTTGTACACAACAAAATAGAACAATGTGTCCATGATTTCACTACAACCAGCAAATTGCCAGTGAAATTGCCTAGCAATATTGCCGCGTGTGACGGTACCTTTAGGGTATGTGCACATTGGACGGTTCTGCATCATTGCAGACCGTCAGAAAACCGGAGTAGAATTTCAGGAGATGAGATTCCTGACCTCAGCAGTGTCCATCGTTTTTTTTTAGCGTTTTTTAACGTTTTGTGTGCGGTTTATTAGCGTTTATACAGCGTTTTCTCGGCGGTTTTCTGGCGGTTTTTCTTGGCGTTTTTAAGACTGTTTTTTGTGCACTTGTAAGCTGGAACCGCTGGAAAAACGCTCAAAAGACGTCACAAGCTCTATCTTTGAAAACCGGTGGAAAACCGGTGAAGAAAGTGGAAAGGAGAAAAAAAAAGAACGTTCTAATGTACACAGCGTTTTCCGAAATCCATTGACTAGCATGTTAATCCAACCGGTGGTTAGGATTAACATAAATTTACATAAAACTCAGCTAAAAACGCCGCCGGAAAACGCTAAAAAACAGCTCACAAAACTTCCAATGTGCACATACCCTTAGAGGTTGAGTGGAAAAGAATCTGAGTACAGGAGGGTGGTGGTAACGTCTAATGAACGCTGTTTACAAAGTGGCTTCATTTGTTATTTTAGATGCATTGGTGCGATTTTGTGCTTTCAGGTTCTGTCCAATGTTTTGCAGGAAGCACCGGACAGAACCTGACAGCCCTGGACAAAACAGAATCGGAGAGCAAATATGCCCTCAGATCCTGTTTTCTGCCAGAATCAGTGGCTGCCGCTGTCAAAGTGCTGAAATTTCAGCATAGTGGCTGGAGGGAGCTCTCCAGGTGCTGACATTTCAGCCAGGGAGCTGTCTAGGTGTTGATGTTCAGTACCCGGCGTCCGGGAACCAGTCCGGTTTTATGTTTTATGTCGGATTCCGCTCCCATAAACTCCATGTTATGGGGTGCTGGATCGCGCCAGATCTGGGAGGATCTGATTTTGTACGATTTTTGCCCCGGACACAAAAATGCTGTAAGCACCAATTTTGTGTCCAGGGGAAAAAACGAAATCCCCCTGATCCAGCCAGATAGTCAGCAGAACGGATGGCAAATAGCTGCCATCCGGTGCCATAGGAATATGATAGGGGCCAAATCGGTTCCGTGGCTGTCCAGGTCACACCAGACAGCCCCGAATCCCGAAAATCGTGGTCTGAAGCCTAGAGAACTGTGAATTTTTTTGTTCATTCCAGAAAGAGCAAAACTAGATACAGGAAGATCTAGATTCATCAAATGACAGACACAAGATTTTTGGAGTCTGTTGAGTTTCTATTTTTCCCAATAAAACAATCAAAAGTAGTACATTTTTTTCGGTAAAATAAAAGACATCATGACTGAAACCTGAATGAGCCCAAAAATCTTCAATGGGGTCTGTGGGGCACCATTTGTGCTCATCATGTGACAGATCCCTGCCTCCTTGTGCTCAGTCTTCCAGCTCCTAGAACAGAGACACCTTTCTTAAGGTCACTTCACACGCTAGGATTTCGTTAACGATATCGTTGAAACGTCACGGATTTGTGATCATTCAAACAATATCGTTAGTGCGTCGTTGTGTGTAAACGAACGATGTAGGAAGGAAAAACCGTTGGAACGTTCATCAAAAATTTGTGATCCGGACCTCAAATCTATCGTTCGTCATCCAATTAATGTTCTGGGAAGCAGTAACATCGTTCAGTGTGACACCTTTTTGAATGATGTCGTTCATATTTCTCCTATTCCTGCCGCTATATAACATCGTTCTTCTCCAAATAGCTGGAGCATTGCCAAACTTAAGATCGTTAACGATATCCTTGCGTGTGACTAGGGCTGGGCGATTAATCGAATTAATTCGATTAATTCGCCCCCTGCTGTGGCCACGATTGTGGTTTTATTAACAATCGTGTAATTCGATTTAAAATGGCGCCGCTTTGCATTGTGGGTGTTGTAGTTTCTTAGGAGGAGCAGCCGTCACTATGTACAGGGAAAGAACTTCAACTCCCAGCAGACGTTGCCTGTGTTGGCCGGGTCGTAAGTCCCGCCCCCTCATACACCGTTCCCGCCCTCCCCTCGTCATCATCAGGCCCGCTCATTGGCCCGTGCTCTTGCCCTCCTGCACTGCGCGGGAAGAGAAGAAATGAGAGCCGATGAAGAGGATTGTGGTGGAGGAAGGAGAAGCAGCTGAGAAGCAGCTCCAACCTCCGGGTAAAAAGGTGAAAGACCTCCTGCTGTGACTGTGCTGTGCAGGCAGAGAGAAGGAGTGAGTGGGGGAGGGGCTGCCCGGGGACAGCTGCTGGGAGCAGGAGAAGCTGGGTATGTAGCCCCTTCCTGCAGTAGAAAGAAGTGTATGTGTGAGGTATCTGTAAAATGTGTGTTTGAGTGAGTTGTGTGTCTGTATGTGTGTCATGTGTCTGTGTCTTCTGTGTGAGTTGTGTGTCATGTGTCTGTGTCTTCTGTGTGAGTTGTGTGTCATGTGTCTGTGTCTTCTGTGTGAGTTGTGTGTCATGTGTCTGTGTCTTCTGTGTGAGTTGTGTGTCATGTGTCTGTGTCTTCTGTGTGAGTTGTGTGTCATGTGTCTGTGTCTTCTGTGTGAGTTGTGTGTCATGTGTCTGTGTCTTGTCTGTGTGAGTTGTGTGTCATGTGTCTGTGTCTTCTGTGTGAGTTGTGTGTCATGTGTCTGTGTCTTCTGTGTGAGTTGTGTGTCATGTGTCTGTGTCTTCTGTGTGAGTTGTGTGTCATGTGTCTGTGTCTTCTGTGTGAGTTGTGTGTCATGTGTCTGTGTCTTCTGTGTGAGTTGTGTGTCATGTGTCTGTGTCTTCTGTGTGAGTTGTGTGTCATGTGTCTGTGTCTTCTGTGTGAGTTGTGTGTCATGTGTCTGTGTCTTCTGTGTGAGTTGTGTGTCATGTGTCTGTGTCTTCTGTGTGAGTTGTGTGTCATGTGTCTGTGTCTTCTGTGTGAGTTGTGTGTCATGTGTCTGTGTCTTCTGTGTGAGTTGTGTGTCATGTGTCTGTGTCTTCTGTGTGTGAGTTGTTGCTTGTGTATGTGGTCATGTGTCTTCTTCTGTGAGTTGTGTGTCATGTGTCTGTGTCTTCTGTGTGAGTTGTGTGTCATGTGTCTGTGTCTTCTGTGTGAGTTGTGTGTCATGTGTCTGTGTCTTCTGTGTGAGTTGTGTGTCGATGTGTCTGTGTCTTCTGTGTGAGTTGTGTGTCTGTGTCTGTGTTCTTCTGTGTGAGTTGTGTGTCTGTGTCTGTGTCTTCTGTGTGAGTTTGTGTGTCGTTGTCTGTGTCTTCTGTGTGAGTTGTGTGTCTGTGTCTGTGTCTTCTGTGTGAGTTGTGTGTCGTGTCTGTGTCTTCTGTGTGAGTTGTGTGTCGTGTGTCTGTGTCTTCTGTGTGAGTTGTGTTGTCGTGTGTTCTGTGTCTTCTGTGTGAGTTGTGTGTCTCGTGTGTCTGTGTCTTCTGTGTGAGTTGTGTGTCGTGTGTCTGTGTCTTCTGTGTGAGTTTGTGTGTCGTTGTGTCTGTGTCTTCTTGTGTGAGTTGTGTGTCGTGTGTCTGTGTCTTCTGTGTGAGTTGTGTGTCGTGTGTCTGTGTCTTCTGTGTGAGTTGTGTGTCGTGTGTCTGTGTCTTCTGTGTGAGTTGTGTGTCGTGTGTCTGTGTCTTCTGTGTGAGTTGTGTGTCGTGTGTCTGTGTCTTCTGTGTGAGTTGTGTGTCGTGTGTCTGTGTCTTCTGTGTGAGTTGTGTGTCGTGTGTCTGTGTCTTCTGTGTGAGTTGTGTGTCGTGTGTCTGTGTCTTCTGTGTGAGTTGTGTGTCGTGTGTCTGTGTCTTCTGTGTGAGTTGTGTGTCGTGTGTCTGTGTCTTCTGTGTGAGTTGTGTGTCTGTGTCTTCTGTGTGAGTTGTGTGTCGTGTGTCTGTGTCTTCTGTGTGGTTGTGTGTCATGTGTCTGTGTCTTCTGTGTGAGTTGTGTGTCGTGTGTCTGTGTCTTCTGTGTGAGTTTGTGTGTCGTGTGTCTGTGTCTTCTGTGTGAGTTGTGTCGTGTGTCTGTGTCTTCTGTGAGTTGTGTGTCATGTGTCTGTGTCTTCTGTGTGAGTTGTGTGTCATGTCTCTGTGTCTTCTGTGTGAGTTGTGTGTCATGTGTCTGTGTCTTCTGTGTGAGTTGTGTGTCATGTCTCTGTGTGTCATGTCTCTGTGTGTCATGTCTCTGTGTGTCATGTGTCTCTGTGTGTCATGTGTCTCTGTGTGTCATGTGTCCTGTGTGTCATGTGTCTCTGTGTGTCATGTGTCTCTGTGTGTCATGTGTCTCTGTGTGTCATGTGTCTCTGTGTGTCATGTGTCTCTGTGTGTCATGTGTCTCTGTGTGTCATGTGTCTCTGTGTGTCATGTGTCTCTGTGTGTCATGTGTCTCTGTGTGTCATGTGTCTCTGTGTGTCATGTGTCTCTGTGTGTCATGTGTCTCTGTGTGTCATGTGTCTCTGTGTGCGAGTTGTATCTGTGTGTAATGTCTCTGTGTGTGAGTAGCGGGGTGCAGAAGGACAGAGGAGCAGCAGAAGGGACAAATGAGAGGAGGACGGGGTGCAAGAGGAGCAGCAGGAGGGACAGGAGAGGAGGACGGGGTGCAGGAGGACAGCCGAGCAGCAGGAGGGACAGGGAAGAGGAGGACAGGGGTGCAAGAGGAGCAGCAGAAGGGACAGAGGAGAGCAGGACGGGGGTGCAGGAGGACAGAGGAGAGCAGGACGGGGGTGCAGGAGGACAGAGGAGCAACAGGACAGGGGTGCAGGAGGACAGAGGAGCAGCAGGAGGGACAGCAAAGAGGAGGACGGGTGCAGGAGGACAAAGGAGCAGCAGGAGGGACAAAGGAGAGGAGGACAAAGGTGCAGGAGGACAGAGGAGCAGCAGGAGGGACAAAGGAAAGGAGGACGGGGGTGCAAGAGGAGCAGCAGGAGGGACAGAGGAGAGGAGGACGGGGGTGCAGGAGCACAGAGGAGAGGAGGACGGGGGTGCAGGAGGAGCAGCAGGAGGGAGAGCGGAGAGGAGGACAGGAGCAGCAGGAAGGACAAAGGAGACGAGGACGGGGGTGCAGGAGGACAGAGGAGAGCAGGACGGTGGTGCAGGAGGATAGAGGAGAGCAGGACGGTGGTGCAGGAGGACAGAGGAGAGGAGGACGGGGGTGGTGGAGGACAGAGGAGAGGAGGATGGAGGTGCTGTATACATATACTGTGTGTATGATATATACTGTGTATGCTGTATACATATATAAAAAAAATCGAGATTTAAATCGAAAATCGTCCATAGGTTTAAATAAAATCGAGATTTTGATTTTTTCCAAAATCGCCCAGCCCTACGTGTGACAATGCACTAACGATGTCGGAAGGATCGCGGTCACGTGACATAGCTAATGATATCCTTCACCTATATCCTAGCGTGTGAAGCGGGTTTTAGGGTTGTTTCACATTTCGGACATTCGCTATCAGTGATGTGGCCCTCCTGCCCCAAAGTCATCTGCTCTGTGAGATTAGATCAGGATTTTGGAGATTAGGAAAACAATAGAAGGATTCGGACATAACGGGTGCGCTAAGAGCAAGAATGTCAGACATGTGAAAGTGCAGGAACAAAAGCTTGTCATGTCCAGGAATCTGCTGAGTCAGGGAACAAATCTGTATGGAAACCATTGCGTGTCACAAATCGTCACTTAGTGCGCTCTTACATGGGATTGCTCTTATATGGGGCTGACTCTTACATGGGATCTGCTCTTATATGGGGCTGCTACATCTGTTATATGGGATCTGCTGATATATGGGGCTGACTCTTATATGGGATCTGCTCATATATGGGGCTACTCTTATATGGGATCTGCTCATATATGGGGCTACTCTTATATGGGATCTGCTCTATATGGGGCTGACTCTTATATGGGATCTGCTGTATATGGGGCTGACTCTTATATGGGTTCAGCTCTTATACAGGATCCGCTTCATGGCCATTTACATACATAATATTTAATAACTCAGGTTTTACACAAACACTAAATTATTAACAAAATATTATCAGCCAACCCAAGCCCCAGAGCGGCCATCACCCACCTCACTCAGGCTACTGTAGGCTCAAGGTCTCCTCCTTCTACCACCTGCTCATAGCAGCACCGCGAGCAGGTGACTGACAGCGCTGATCACGTGACTGTCCGCCTCCTCTCTGCTCCGCCGGAAACCTTAGCATTGTAGAAACGTTCCTCCTCTCAGTGCTCCGGGGACCCGCTCCCTAATGCCCGGCCACATGCCCAGCTACATACCCCATAATGCCCAGTACTGACCCGGCACTGTACAATGAGAAGACGAGCCGCACACGGCAGAGCGCTCTCTACTTCCGGGGTTTCCTCAGACTCTTCCGGTTTCTGGTTACTATGGTGACGAGAAGACACAGAGCAAAGTGCAGAGGAGGCTGGTGCTGAACTCTATAGCGCCGGAGAGCAGAGGGTGAGCAAGGTCTATGAGGGACAAGGGTGAAGCTGGAGCCTCCTGTGACATCTCAGCTGTCACCACATGTTGCAGACATCACTAGACCTGATGGAGCTGTTGTACTTATACAGCCTTTGTGACAGGGATTTCCATCTCAATGGTAAAATGCCTTATCCACAGCTCATGTTAGTACAAGGCTTATACAGCTACTCTGACATAGATTACAGAGGAAGTATAACAGCATCATCAGGTCTAAATCTATTTACTTATACATGCAGTTTATATAGTGAAATCTGGTGACAGATCCACTTTAGAGGGGTTTCTAGTACTTGCATAATCCTGTATTAAATGCTGTATTCCTCCACTTAAAGGGGTCATACCATGAACAATTGTACATTTTAATGAATAAATCTATAAATTAAAATAAGTACCAAAATTGGATGTGTTAAATAAAAATGTTCCCATCTTAGATATTCTTATAAATATGTCCCTGTGTAATGTATGTGTTCATCCATGCAGGAACAGGTCGGATATAGCACAGTCGAGGTGAGGAAATAATAGAGTACACAGATATTACAGCTGGGGATCACAGCTGATTCTATCTGGGATGTAAAACAGACAATGAAATGTTATCATTACATATAGAATCAGCTGTGATCCTTGGCTGATGTGGTACTCTCTTCTTCCCATGCCCTGGAGCTGTGGTATATCCAACTTGTTCCTGCATGGTCGGACACATACCGTATATGAAGAATATCTCGAGATAGGAATATTTTTTTTAACACATCCAATTTAATTTTTTCTTATTAATTAAATGTACAATTGTTCGTCGGCACAGCCCCTTCAAAGATATAAATGACCTCCTGCAATGCTCTTGTGACTTTTCTTTCATATGAGCGCTGCAGTCAGTCAGCGGCCACTAATATTAAAAGTAGAGATTGACTGGCAGGCACACCTGTATGTGAAGGTGCTAGCAGGAAAAATACATTATCATATACTGGTTAATCGCTGCACACTAAACAATAAAACAAGGTATAGCATAATGGCTAAAGAATGAATGGCTAGCATATATAAAATTAATGCAAATTTGGATAAGGAAAAATGACGTTGAGAAACTGCTTCAGAATATAAAGGAAAAATGAGAATCCTACCTGATGCATTGGCCATTGCATGTGAACCCGATAACCTCTGACCTTGTGCCTATGTTTGCTAGCACCTTCACATACAGGTGTGCAAGTCAATCTCTACTTTTATTTTACTACAGTTTTGTGACTGAGCACCCTTCCCCACCTGATAGCCATGTCTAGTTTGCCATCTAGTTCACCATCTTGTTGTAGTTAAGTTCGCAGCCACCACCCACACATGCAGGTTTTAATTGCATTTAGTGGCAGATATACATCCTCACATGCATTTTTGTAACACAAACAGAGGCACAAGGTCAGGCACCCGATAGATATGAGAGCACCTTGACGATGGTTATCGGTCTCATATGCAATGGCCAATGCATCAGCTAAGATTTCTTTTTCCTTTGTATTCTGAAACAGTTTCTGCATGTCATTTTTCCTCATCCAAATTTGAATTAGCTTTATATATGCTAGCATTCATTCTTTAGCCATTATGCTATACCTTATTTTATTGTTTAGTGATGGAGCGGCCACTTAGGCTGCAGTGCTTAGGCTGACTTCACACCACGGTTTTCTGCTGTCAGGTTCTGTCCGGTGTTTTGCAGGAAGTACCGGACAGAAAATGACAGCTCCAGGAAAAAACAGAACCGGAGGGCAAATATGCCCTCCGATCTTGTTTTTTGCCGGATTCGTTTGTGAGTGGCAGCTGCCGCTGTCCAGTGCTGAAATATGCAGCCCTGGAGCTCTCCAGGTGCTGAAATTTCAGCTGGGAGCTGTCCAGGTGCTGAGATTTCAGCACCCGGTCCGATTTTATGTCGGATCCAGTGCCCGTAGACTCCCATGTTATGGGGTGCGGATCCAGGAGGATCTGATTTTGTCAGATTTTGCCCGCTGCAAGCTGCAATTTTCTGTCCGGGGAAAAAAAAATAAATTCTGACAGATCCTCCTGACAGCAGAGAAACCCATCCGGGATCACTGTGGGGCCAAAATCTGATCTGGGGCTGTCCGGTTCTCTCCGGACAGCTCCAGATCCCGAAAGCAGTGGTGTGAAGCGGCCTTACTGTATACCTCCACTAGCGGAAACTCACATGTCTGAAGGAGTCAGATCCACAACATACTCGGATCAGACACTCTATTAAACTCTATGGGCCTATGTATTGTCCGAGATAACATGGACAGTGAAGATGTGTGCTCGATGTATGACAACAGGTTAAAGTTAGTTTTAATGTATCTCTAAAGGAAGCATTTCTATATAAAATATACAGTGAATAAGAAGGATAGGTGTCATTTCATCTCCATCTTTAGAACAGAAAGAGAGAGAGAGGTGCAGCAGCCCAAGAACGTCAATTTATGTCATTTTTGTGAAAAGAAAATAAAGTAGATATATCTTTGTTTATTTCATTTGTGATGCTTTGTCTGTCCCAAGATTTGGCAACTCCATAAGTTGGATGAATGGCTTGTACAGGATATGTGATGACTTATTGATCATTGGGGTCTGACCACTGACTCCTGCTGTGATTGGCAGAACTGTTTTTTTTTCAGTGAATAAAAAATGATGTAAGGCTATGTTCACACTGTGTGTTTTTGATACGTTTTTTCTTGTGCATTTTTCTCTTTCAGCTGGAAATCTGGATCAGCTTTTGAAAAAAAAAATGCATCAGAAACGGAGCCTCTGTTTTGGATCCATTTTTGATCCATTTTGGCTGCAGTTTTTTCTTGTGTGTTTCTTTAGTCCTTTGACAATGGTTTCAATGGGAAAAGTGGATCAGAAAAGTGCAGCCAAACTGACAGCTCACTCTTTTTGTGGATCATTTTCAAGGGAAAAGAATGCATCAAGTCATGAAAGCACAGTTTGAAAGCAATACTTGAAAACCCATTGACTTTTCTTGGATACCATTTAAGTGATGCGATCACTGCATTTTCGCTGCGAAAACGGATCCAAAAAAAGGATCAAAAATGCACAGTGTGAACAGGGTCTAACAGCGCACACATAGCCAGAACGAGTGCTGCCCAAACCTCAACACAGCTCTACATGTGCACAGTTACTATGAAAGAGTCACAATACATGGGCGGCCGCTCTTTTATCATTGCTTTTTGACAGCGGTTGCCACTCACCACACTGATATACCTTGAAATATAGTGAGCGGCTTCAGAGAAGAGGGGATCAGATAGTCACATAGTCACTGTGCACACACAGAGCCATGTTGAGGTTTGGGCAGCACTTGCTCTGGCTATGTGAGCTGTCAGACAGACTCATGTGTGAAAATTGATGGCATAACGGCACATCAACGGCCACATCTTGGCCACACCAAGGGTACACCAGAGCCCCCTATTTGCATATGAAATATAAAGCATTGTCAAACGAATTACAGCAATTAAACATATACTGTACTTCTAGTACGATGTTATAGTGGCTAAGTCCTTTATATAACTATTTTTCTTATTTAGTTGGCATTTCAGGGTGACAGTTTCCCTGTAAACTGTAAAGCCAAACTCCTCGCTGTCTAATGTCGACTTAGTTGGTGTTTGGAGGGGCCATCACAAGGCATTAGATTACCTTTGCCCTTTTCATTTTATGTTACTTTTTAGAACTAGATCTTGCGTTTTCCATTATTACATAGAAAACCAATCCAATTGTAGGTATTTCTGGGGTAACCACGTTTTGTATCAACTCTTGTGGGGTAGCCCTTGACTTACTGATGACTTTTGGGATATTTTAGAAAAAAATGCTCGTCCTAATATTAGTGTAATCATTTCAGTTTGAAAAAGTATTATGGCTCATTGTTATTAGACGTACCTCGGCTTGTTTTGCTGTCCACATTTCATGAGATTAGAAGTCATATAAGGCAGATGTCATGAGCTGCTTTCAATGATGATAGGTCACACTTAACTTCTTCCAACCGTAATACCCCTTTATCTGTTAAACAGGTGATCATTTCTAAAAGTAGTTGTGGGGCATTACGTTCTTAATTTATTATGTTTGTTTAATTTCTTAGGTGTTTTGTGGGTGAACAGTTGTGCAAGTATCTTAGACAAGGAGCTGGTTATTTTGCTTCCCCTTATCACAGCTTACACCATGCCTGTGTACATAAGAAAAGGACCTTTAGAAATACCTCCAGGATCTGAGAAAGACTGGGCCAATGAAGAAGAGGAGGAAGAATATTTTCTGAGGGATCCAGACCAGTCACGAGACTTTCTACCACAGCCATACAGGATGGTTGCCAAAGTAGTGAGCTTCTCATTGACCGGGCTACTTATGAAATCAATGTGCGGCAGAAAAATGTGAAGAGGAGAAACTTAAGGCAAAAATTGACATTCTCCAGCCACTCGCTGAAATTCACGTAAGGACGTCTCAGACTACTCTGCAGCACATGTATCAGTATGGTGATGGAGCATAGGACGGCTTTTCTATAATTTATATGTTTTTCAGTACTTAGATCTGTATGGGAAACTGGAAGGGTTGTGAGCAAACAAGTTGTATATGTTGCTTCTTGAAGAAATAGACAACTACCCTGTTTCCCCGAAAATAAGACACCGTCTTATATAAATTTTTGCTCCGAAAGTTGCAACATGTCTTATTTTCAGGGGGTGTCTTATCCCCATCATCCTTCACTATCCCTCTGTAGCCCCCCATCATCCGCCACTATCCCTCTGTAGCTCCCATCATCCTCCATTACCGTATCCCTATGTAGCCCCCCATCATTTTCCACTGTTTCTCTGTAGCCCACCATCATCCTCCACTATCCCTCTGTAGCCTCCATCATCCTCCAATATCCTTATGTAGCCCCCATCATCCTCCACTATCCCTCTGTAGCCCCCCATCATCCTCCACTATCCCTCTGTAGCCTCCATCATCCTCCAATATCCTTATGTAGCCCCCATCATCCTCCACTATCCCTCTGTAGCCCCCCATCATCCTCCACTATCCCTCTGTAGCCCCCCCATCATCCTTCACTATCCCTCTAGCCACACACACACAGTCACACACAGCCAAGCACAAACAGTCAGACACATCACCGGAGCCTGCCAGAGCTTACCACTGCCACCACCGCCGCCGCTTAATGTCACCCAGTGTGTACATAGCTAGGCGCCGTAGATGTATGATGGTTAGCCATCAGCCAATCAGGTGGCTGCTGGCGTCTGATTGGCCACGGCATTACCGTACATCTACGCTGAGCGGCGCAGATCACCTCCGTACAGGAGATGTACTGTAATGCCGTGGCCAATCAGACACCAGCAGCCACCTGATTGGCTGGTGGCTTACCATCGTATATCTACGGTGCCCGGCTACACCGGGTGATATTAAGCTGCGTCGGTGGTGGCAGCAGCAAGCTCCGGAGGACATGGATGAAAAATGGCGGCGGCGGCAGCAAGCGGCAGTAGTGGCAGAGGCAGGTGAATATCAATTTTTTCTTTTTACTGGCCACGTCTTATTTTCAGGGGGAAGGAGGGGAGCTACCTTATATTATGCACCCTGGCAAAAAAACCACTACACCTTACTTTCGGGGGGCGCCTTATTTTCGGGGAAGCACGGTAAATGCAGGTTTCAATACCAGAACTAAAGGTACCTGTACACGCGGCAACCTTTCTAGGAAATTCAATGGCAACTTACTGGTTGCAGTGAAATCATGGACACATTGTTCTATCTTGTTGCTGTGTACAAGTGGAGCAATGTGTCCATGATTTCACTGCAAGCAGTAAGTTGCCAGTGAAATTCCTAGAAAAGTTGCCTCGTGTAAAGGTACCTTAAGGGTACATGCACAGATTACGTATTTGCTGCAGACATTTCTTCACCAAAAACATGCCTCTAAGCATGGAAATTGCATTTTTGCAGTGTTTTTTGTCTGTGTTTTGCACAGGGCTGTGGAGTTCGTAAGCCAAGCACAGACCTTCAGTTTCCCGGAATCCGACTCCAACTCCACCAAATTGGACACCGACTCCACAATAATGGCAGTGAAGTCTGTAAATCAAACATCTGACTCAGATACAGGGCTGTGGAGTTCGTAATGGTGGGTTTACACACACCAATCATTGTATCCAATCTCTGAACCAATCTCTGGTTGCAGTGAAATCATGGACAGATTGCTCCATGTTGTACACAGCCACAAAATGGAACTATGTGTCCATGATTTCACTGCAACCAGAGATTGGTTCAGAGATTAGATACAATGATTGGTGTGTGTAAACCCACCATAAGACATACACAGACCTGCAGTTTCCCTGAATCTGACTCCGACTCCACCGAAAATGGACACCGACTCCACAACTTCACCTCCATCTCCACAGCCCTAGTTTTGCATGCATTTTTTATGTTGCATTTTCCTCAGTCTTTAGAAGTGGTCAAAAATGGCGAAAAAAATTTACATACTGCAGATACAGGGTTAATCTGAATTAAACAGTATAACAATCCTGGCTTGCTGGAGCAGCGACTACAGGGAAAAAATGAATTTATATCCTCTCTGAAGCCTCTTGCTTCTAGCCATTGGTATGGTTCAAGTTGCAGTCACTGCTCACTACATAGTAAAGGGCTGTAATCACGCACTGGCATTTTGATTGACAGCCTGATCTGCAGACATTCACTGAACAAACACACTGCCAGCCATGCTGTCAAAATCCCAGAGACTGCAGGCACTCCCTCACCACTGTGATGACTGTTAAGGCCCAGTTACATACACAGATAATTGTGCAGATATTGTTCGCAGATCTCTGGTTGCAGTGAAATCATGGACACATTGTTCTATTTTGTTGCTGTGTACAAATGGAACAATGTACATGATTTCACTGCAACCAGAGATCTGCGAACAATATCTGCACAATTATCTGTGTGTAACTGGGCCTTAAGTGAACAGCCCCTCCCTGCACCGCCTCGGTGACTGTAAATGAGCAGCTGCAGGGAGGATTTAAGATGATTTTCTCCCTGTAACCACTGCTCCAGTAAAGCAAGCAAGATTTTAATGCTTTTTATGTGCTGAGTAAACATATATATGCAAGTAAATGAATGTCTTTATGGATCTGGATAAAACCTGATAAATCTATTTTGGTTCAATCTTGTTTATTGTGGAGGGCTATACCATCTCTTTCTTAATGTTCTAAGATTTTACATAAATATATAATATCCATTGCAATGCATTTTTCTTCATTAACCATTAAACATATAATTATTTTTTTGCTTTACTAGGTGTCCAAAAGAGTTAATTGTATGGCTGTTGGGGGATCATATTTATTTATTGGTCTTTCCGGGGGACTGGAAGTGTACGCCCTTACTGAACATGACTGGATTTGTGGTTGGGAGGATAATAAAGTAGATGTGTGTACCCTCACTGTGTGCCAAGTGCAGCACCACGTCTACTTCCTTAGCACAGTGGATGACATGGGTAAGGCATCTTGAACTGGCAGTGACATGTACGTGATTTGCATTCATGTTGAGGGGTGATTTGTGATTGCTTTATACTATAAACCATCATCCATGCATGGGAACTGCTACAACGTGACGACACTACAGTAGCATAAGATGTCTACAAACATCTAATAAGATGCAGATGAAATTGTTTAATATACAAATGCAAGTGACGAAGATAATATTGTTTCGCTGGCTCCATCAGGAGCTACGGTTAGTGCAAAAGTCCATCCTAAGGCAACATTGTCATCATCACTTGTGGATGTTACTGGTCGGAGCTCTCAGTCATTCTAGTTTTCTGCTCAGTCCAGACCCTGATTTCACCATTAATAAGATCCGGACATGATAATCCAGACTGGATCTATTCAACTGCACCACCATTATTGCCTACCACTATCATACTCATACGGTCAATGCCTGGAGTCATAACAGCAGTTATATCACATGTGTTAATAGGTCAGATACATCCGGTTTAACTGCAGTGTACTACACAATTGTGCACTAGGTATACTATACTGTCATACTTTATATGATTTTCTGCTCTCTTTTTTTCTCTAGGTATCGCTCGTCTCTTTTATTTTTCTGATGAAAACCTCAGTTTTCTGAAGACTTTTAATGAGCCGGTAGGAGCTGTTTTTTTTTAATGTGGAGTCAGGGGAGATTATGTCCTATAATTGTGAATGTAATGCTTTATTCACAGGACGATGTCAGTAAGAGGAGCAATTGTACAATGTTCCAGCTGTCCCAAGGAGGTGATTACGCTGGCATTCTATTAGAAGGTGGGTACAGGGTAAAAGTGACTTGCCTTTTTGACCTTTTGTCCTATATTTTTCTTGCAACTCTGTCACAATGAACATATTCTGATCTCTAAAGGTACCTTTACACGCCGCTACAGAAGGTTAGAAACCACCGGGTGTCGGAGACAATTGTAACTTGTACCTTCAAAACACCACGAGGTAGCGGCGTGTAATTCAGGTTGTTGCCACCGGTCACTGTCGACACCTGTTATTCAGCAGTGCTCAAAAACAGGTAGGTTTAAACCCTATGGTAGCGGTGTGTAATCGAGGAACAGGAAGGTTTTTTCGTCACCTAGTGAACTCCCCGGGGCGTGACACAGCCTCCGGGATACCGCACCCCATCAGCGATCATTGGTGGAAGCTCCTGCGTTACGATTGGTTGTCGCTGCATAGGGCGGCATATTTTAAGGAGATGACCAGTCACATTAAACAATTGCAATAGCATCATGTATTAGCCAGCCTTCCTGCGCTGGCTGGCCAATCATGATGCTATTGCATTGTCCAATCACCGTACGAGCGTCTCGTAATCCACAACTCTGGCGCTCCTATGTGTTGTCCCTGCTGCCCCAGGTCCTCCCATATTCCCTTGTGGTAGCGGCGTGTAGATGAGGGACGGTGCTCTACAGAAGGTAACCTGCGGCACCCGTCGGTGCATCCAGGGCTCGAAAAAACCTACTGTGGAGCACCTTGTAGCGGCTTGTAATTGCGGTATCAGGTACCGTTAGGAACCGTTGAAACGTGCACGTGCACAAGGCCCCCTTGTGAACAAGCTAAACGCGAAACGTGCGTCTAGGGGAGGCAGCCACAAGCAGGTAGCTATTTTCTGACCCTATCCATTGTCCTGATTGTACTTTGTTGGTAACCACTTGGTTTATATATGTGTTGGGGTATGTGGCAATGTTTTACCTAGGTGGGCTATTTGGCCAGGAGACATAATTATTGGTTTCCATGCACCTTTGTGTTGTACCTTGATGTGGGTCCTGCTTGTGTGCCTGCTTGTAACATCTTTGCTGTGAGCTGATATATGTTTTCAATAAAGTTGTTCTGATTATGCAGTATTTTGGCCTTACTCCTGGTCTTTTTCTATGAAGTTTCTTAAGCTCAGACACTATATGTGGTTTTTGTTTGATTCACAGCAATCTGTAATGGTACCTTTACACGCCGCTACAGAAGGTTGAAAACAACCGGGTTTCGGAGACAAATGTATCTCGCAAAGTCAAATCAACCTGAGGTAGCGGCGTGTAAACTAGGTCGTTGCCACCCGTCACTTTCGGCACCTGTTTCAGAGCAGTGCTCTAAAACAGGTTGATTTAAACCCGATGGTAGCGGCGTCTAAATAAGGTACGGTAAGGTTTTTTCGCCACCTAGTTAACTCCCTGGGGTGTGACACAGCCTCCGGGAAACCGCCCCCCTTCAGCGATCATTGGTGGAAGATCCTGCGTTACGATTGGTTGTCCCAGCATAGGGCGGCATATTTAAGGAGCTGACCAGTCACACTACACAATTGCAATAGCGTCCTGTATTAGGCAGCCTTCCTGCGCTGGCTGGCCAATCATGATGCTATTGCATTGTCCAATCATCGTACGAGCGTCTCGTAATCCACAATTCTGGCACACCTATGTGTTGTCCCTGCTGCACCAGGTCCTCCCATATTACCTTGTGTAGCGGCGTGTAAATGAGGGACGGTGCTCTACAGAAGGTAACTTGTGGCACCCAGCGTGCCTCCAGAGATAGATTAAACCTTCTGTAGAGCACTTTGTAGCGGCGTGTAAAGGCGGTATCGGGTACCGTTTGTAACCGTTGGTGCGTGCTCGTGCACGTGAAACACCCGGTTGTTTCCAACCTTCTGTAGCGGCGTGTAAAGGTACCATAAGGGTTTTTCAGTGCATCACATTAGTCTTCTAGTTCTTATTATATTTCATCACTCACATCCCGGTTGGTTTGGTTGTTGGATTATCTATCTGTGTTTATGCTGATGAAGAATATATTGGGGTTCGATAAATTTCAGCTCATTGTTGCTCTTTGTGATTTCACAGGTTACCATTACACCTAAACAGCTCCCTGATTGGTTAATTCTAACATATGATGTGCTGCTACCTTTTGTAATGTTATGTACATGTTCAGACACATGTTTTTTTTAAAGAGGACCTGTCACCCCCCTTCTGCATGGCAATCTAAATGCAGCACTGAATGCAGCATGTCTGCTGCATTCAGCGAAGGGGTCCCCCATCTGTCTATGTGCTGTGTACCCTGAGATATAGGCTTAGAAAAACTTACAGTTAGAAGCCATGGAGGTAGTCCCTGTGACTGGAGTGAACTCGATTGACTGGGAGGCCATTCCCTCCCCTCTGCCTCTCTGTGTTGCTTCTGCTGTGCAGGCTCTGCCCTTCTCCTCTCCTGCTTTCTGTCACTCAGAGTGGATGCAAATCATTTGTCCTGATGTCAGCTCCAGATTTCTGCCCTGGTGTCTGAACAAAGCATAAACAGCACAGCAGGAGGCGGCACAGACAGACAGATGGGGAGGGAATGACCCCCCAGTAAGTCAAGCTCACTCCAGCCACAGGGACTAACTCCATGGCTTCTAACTAGTTTTTCTAAGTCTGTGTCTTGGGGTACACAGCACACAGACACATGGGGACCCCTTCCCTGAATGCAGCAGAGATGCTGCATTCAGTGGTGCATTTAGATTGCCATGCAGCAGGGGGTGACAGGTCCTATTTAACTTTTTTATAGTGCAACTGCAACGGGCCACCAGGGCTGTGGGGTACTCGGTAGCTGGGCCGGCGGTACTTGGGGAGGTCACGGTGGCTGTGACCCAGCTCCGTGACACTGGCCGTGCAGTTAAGGGATATTTACAGGGGATGATCGTGACCTCCTGTGGTGTTCGACTAGGAATGGCCGACGCTGCAGATTAAGTCTGATGGGGCAGATGGTAGTGGAGCCGGGATGGTATTGCTCTCCACAGGGGGAGTGGGGCCCCAGGGCAGATGGGAAAGTCTATTAAGGGGCGGGTGATTGTTGGGGTGCAGGACAGAGGGGCGCAGTAAATAACCGGAGGACACAGAAGGGTGCAGTTTCTGTTACCTTTACTCGGCAGTTGATGGTGCAGTCCGGGGCACTGGTTACAGGTGGTAAAAGAGATCTGGACAGCCTGGAAGTGATTGGGGATCCACCTCGCCAGGTGGGTTTGGAGGCCTTCTTCCTGCGCTTTCTCTTTAGGTCCCTGCTGCTTATAGCTATGCTGCGGCCATCTTCCTGCGTGTTGGTTCCTCAACCGTATGGCAGGCAGCTTGAGCCTCCCACGGGCACCACCGCGCAGTGACGGTTCCGGGCTCTGGTACGCTACTGTGCCGCCAGGTGTTCAATGCAGCCAAGAGACTTGCAGTCTACATAGAGCTTAACGATTTAGCTCACTTAACTCCGCCAATTATGCCAAATGGTCGTGACATCATACAGGTCCTTTGAGCATCATATGAATTTCGGCATTGCTATAAGTTCAGTGACATGTCTGTTAACTGTTAACCAGCCAGACTGTTTGCCCAGCTAGCTGATGAAAATATGTAAGTATCTAAAATACCTTTTGAGATGAATACAATGGTTTAAAAAAAAAAGGTTATTAATGAACACTACATTATCTAAATAACATTGGAGATGTTTAAGAGAATTTTTTTCTGCCACAACATCTTATTTTGCCAATTTTTCATGGACTTTCCAAGACACAAAAAGAGTTTCCCCCCACCTTTCCATCCAATAATTTCAGGAATGCGGTCTTTCAATGAATATCTAAGTTCCTGAGTGGATGACTATTTACCCCCTTTAGTATACAGAATACCTGGGTTTTTTCAAAGACACTATAGCAGTCTTAAATAGTATGGCCAATGTAAGATGGTATCCTTATTATAGTTTTCTGACCTGTGATGTTGTGGATTTTATTCACGTATTCCACATACTTTTGCCTTAAAAGCATTAGAACATCATCTCAACAAATACAGCAAATATAGGCACAATCTGAAAGAACTCATCATATCTGACAGAATATTTATTATCACACAATTCCTATTCATCTTTGCAAAGTTTTTTTTATATACTTGGAAGCAGTTCCATTTCTCATGATACAGAATCAGCAATCGCAGAAGAAACGGCACTCACCCGAGTGAATTGCAGCCATCAGCTTTTATTTCCAGTGCTTCATACAGACAAATGCAGGAATGGGTGGGAGGACTGACAACGGTCTACCATTTCATACTGGGCGGGTCCAGGTACGGGAAGGACCCATAAAAGTACCCGCCCGGTACGAAACGGTAGACCGTTGTCAGTCCTCCCACCCATCCCTGCATTTGTCTGTATGAAGCACTGGAAATAAAAGCTTATGGCTGCAAGTCCCTGGGGGAGTGCTATTTCTTCTACGATTGCTGATACTGTATCATGTGTACAGAACAGAGCAACACCTGAGTACTGGCTTCCACAATCCCACTAGCTAACAGGCTCCGCCGGTAGCCGCTCTTCGGTCAATACTGTAGTGCCCAGTCTCTCTGAGATAATAGTTCTATTTCATGCTATCTTTGTTTATCCTATAAGGGCATAGTGGGAGGTATGTTTTATTTATTCAGATAACAATCTATTTTTGTACCTGACGTTTTATGGTGTGGACGCTATATTGATGACATCCTCATTATAGTGGGGGAGATGTGGCGACCATACCGAACTTTCTCGGATAGCGAATAATAATGATTTAAATCTGAAATGTACATTTTCTCATTCTAACAAGAAAATGTGTTTCTTAGGGTCCCGTCACACTTGGCGACATTCCAGCGATCCCGACAATGATACGACCTGGTAAGGATTGCTGGAACGTCGCTACGTGGTCGCTGGTGAGATGACAAACAGTCAGATCTACTCAACGACGCAGCAATGATACGGCGACCTGTATAACGACCACAGCAGCTAGTCTGACGACTCAGACCTATGTGGCTGAGTTCTGAGTCGCCAATGAAGTTGTTGTTAAGGCGTCAAACACACCGATGCATGCTGCCCAACGATCAAAAAATTGTTCAGGCCATTCCGACACGATCGGCGATGTCACAGCAGGGGCCCGGTCACTGCTACGTGTCAAACATAGCGAGATCGCTGGTGAGGTCGCTGTTGCGTCACAAAACCTGTGATGCAACAGCGATCTCGCTAGCGATCTCGCTATGTGTGACGGGGGGACTTTAGACATTCAGCTGGAAGGCAATTTTTTTTTAACTCTGCTCACACTGGAATGTATCGGACACTTATCAGTGGCAGTAACACCTTATTAGCTAACATCTGTCACCCAACACACAATTAGGGAAGATTCCCTATAATGAATTCATACGTGCACAATATATATGTTCTGACATACACATTTTCTAATGAAAGTGACAAAATAAATAATAGGTTAAAAATGCAAGGATGCAAAAATAATAATATTAACAAAACCGTAAAAAAAAAAAGTTGTATTGTACTTTTGACCAAGAACAAAACACTAAGAAAAATCTGATTATGGATGCTAATATACTAACATTTAGCACACAATGTAGCCTCCAATTTAATTGAATAAAAAAATAATAAAAAATATCTACCCATTTTGCATCAAGAAGAGTTTTTTTTTTTTAAATAAAGAATTTGCATCAAATCTACAGGGTGGCGGATAAATCAGGTATTTTATTAGCAAACCATTTATTCCCAAGTCTGTACAAGAATCCTGAGATCAGAAAAAAACAGTACATGAACATTTAATATACACTGGCATTTCACTAGTTAAATGAACTGTTGTAGATGCTGGTGCAAGACTCATTGCGTGTGGGCCAGTCATACAAAATAGGAACAATAGAAAAAAGAAGGAAATACCGCACATCCAAACATATACAGCCAAATGCAAGAAAACACATTTACCAATAAATAAATATTTCAATGAATAAGCAAATATAAATGTGGAAGTCCAAATATAAATGTAAGTGACATTTCACAGTCAGGGCCGTATTTATCACTAGGCACTAGAGGGCACATGCCTGGGACAGCAATTAAGGGGGGCGGTGCCACCTAGGAGTGCAGTTCTTTTTTTTTTTTAAAGCTGCCCCCCTTCATCTTCTTCCAGACTTGAAGGCAAAACTGGAGTGTTTCTAGCGGAGGTGGGCAGGGGGGTGATGGGTGTTGGTGTTGGGCAGGGGAGTGGAGGCAGATAGAGAGAGCTGCAGAGGAAGCCGGTGAAATAGTGAAAGCGCTGATTGGTGGAGATGCAGTCAGCAGGGGCTGCTGTGCCACGCTTCTCCAGGCCGCGCTTAGGAGAAAGCTCTGTCCTCCAGTCTCTTCCCCTGCGGCTCCATCACATCTCCTGCAGCTACAGAGTAAGTACAGAGCTCTGCACTAATGCTGCCTGCTGGGCTTCTGTTATGTTGAGAGGAGGGTTTCACAGGAGCCCTGGTGTAGATGTCCTGCTCAATCAGTTATCTTCATGATATAATCCCCCTCCTTTCCTGTGATCTGCAGACAGGACAGGGATCCTGGGTTCTGTAAGTTTGGCATGTTGTGATACCTGGCCTGTGTGATTTTGATGGAGGGAAATTTCAGGGATGTGCAGGTCTGTGACACTGGCCTGGTGTTCTGCCCAGCCACTGCTCTGCTGCCGCTATGCCCTATCACTCTGCTTTGGCCAACCACTCTGCCCTGCTGCTTTGCCCCACTGCTCTGCCCCATCACTCTTCTCTGCTCTGTCACTGCTCTGCCCCACCGCTCTGCACTGTCACTGCTCTGCCCACCGCTCTGCTAATGCTCTGCCGCACCGCTCAGCCCCATCACTCTGCTCTGCTCCACCGCTCTGCTCTGGTCCACCGCACTGCCCTACTGCTGTACCCCACCGCTCTGCTCTGCCCCACCGCCCTGCTCTGCTAGTGCTCTGTCCCACCACTCTGCCCTGCTGCTCTGCCCCACAGCTCTGCTCTGCCCTGTCACCCTGCTTTGCCCTACCGCTTTGCTCTGCCCCATCACTCTGCTTTTCCACACTGCTCTGCTCTATCCCACCGCCCTGCTATGCTGCTGCTCTGCCCCACCACTCTGCCCTGCTGCTCTACTGCTACTCTGCCCCACCGCTCTGCTCGGCTGCTGCTCTGCCCCACCACTCTGCTGCTGCTCTGTCCGGTCACTGCTCTGCCCCATCACTCTGCTCTGCTCTACCGCTCTGACCCAACACTCTTCTCTGCTCTGTACTCTGTTTTGCCCTACCTCTCTGCTCCATCACTCTTCTCTGCCATGGCTCTCCCCCGTCACCCTGCTGTGCCCGCCACTCTGTTTTGCCACTTCACGCTGCTCTACTCTACTCTAAACTATATCAAATTGTGGGGTCTTGGTTTGTCTTTTGGTCCAAAACACGTAAGCTTGTGAGCCCCTACACGGCTCCCCACGGATCACAAGTCCTATCCACTAAATTTTTATCTCAAGTGGTCGTCTGACCAGAATCTGCTGTGGTAAGATAATTTATCTACTCTACCACTGCTCTGCCCCGTCAACCCGCTTTGCCCTGCCCCGCCATTTTACTCCGCCCGGCTACTGCTCTACCCTGTCAACCTGTTCTGCCCTACCACTGCTCTGCCCCATTACTCTGCTCTGCCCCATCACTCTGCTCTGCCCAGCCACTCTGCTCTGCCCTATCACTTTGCTCTGCCCCACCACGCTTCTCTGCCCCTGCTCTGCACTGTCACTTTTCTTTGCCCTACCAGTGCTCTGCCCCATCACTCTGCTCTGTCCAGCCACTCTGCTCTGCCCCGCTACTCTGCTTTAATCCTGTCACTCTGCTCTAACTCCATCACTCTCTGTATCTGTGAAAGCTGTGATAAGCAGTCTGGCTGCCATCAGAATGTTGCCAGTGGATTATAGTTTAAAGACTGTGGTCTAAATCAGAGGTTCCCAACTCCAGTCCTCAAGGCACACCAACAGTGCAGGTTTTCAGGATTTCCTTAGAAATTGGAATCATCCCCAGTGCAGGTGATTCAACTATCACCTGTGCAATACTAAGGAAACCCTGAAAACCTGCACTGTTGGTGTGCCTTGAGGACTGGAGTTGGGAATCACTGGTCTAAATCCACAATCTGCAGACACACTATGTGTCGCTATGTGACTGCAGACTTATTATTCATAACCAGAAAACCCCTTTAAAGTGAACCTGTCACTTGAACAAATGCTATTATCCTGCAGATATGGAGTTAATTTGTAGATTCATAGTATTCTGAACCTGCACATTAAACCCTGCTGCCAGGAGGAAATTAAGTTTTCAATGCAGCATTCTGGTTTCAGTCACAAGGGCAGAGCTGCTGTGGGTTCAGTCACACCTTGTATAGAGATCCACAGCTGTAACCACCCCCTGCGCTGACTGACAGCTGGTTCTAATGCTGAGTGTCTGGCAGTCAGTGTGGGGCGGGTTACAGCTGCTGCTCTCTATAAACAGAGGTGATTGATCCCACACCAGCGCCGACTACATGAAGCCAGAATGCTGCCAGAAGGATTAAAGTTGATTTCTACCAAGCAGTGGGGTGTATTGTGTGAGTGCCAGGAAGGTTCATAATACGTTTAATCTACAGATTAACCCCATATCTGCCGGTTATTAGCATTTTTCCACGTCACAGGTTCCCTTTAAACTAAATTGTATATGACTTTTGTAGGGGCTGCATCCCAGATATAAATGTTTATGCAATTTAATTTGCATTTGGGTGACAGACTCTATTTAGGTAGGCTGAAAAAAATGTCACCCGACCAACAAACATTTTGCTTGTGCATTTGTTGATTTGACTGCCTGTTTAGATAGATTATTGGCATCACTGTAAATGCACTTCAAAGAGTAACTAAGCTTTTGGGAGATTTTTTATGTTTTATGCCCAATAATTCTAAGCAGATTGGTAGGGAATGTGGTCCTGAGACCCCTAACAGCTGAAAAGTCCTTTTTGAAGAGTGCACACCGCACAGAGCAGATGCTGTAGAAAGTAATAGTCCGGTCTCCTAAACTGTGCACTTCTAAGGGGTATTTTAAACAATCTCAGGACCCACACCAATGTGCTCAAAATGTATGGACCTAAAACATATAAGATATTTCCCTAAATCCAAGTTATTTTTTAAATTTAATAGTGCTGACTGCACCTCATACGTACTGTGATCCCTGTATGGTCCACAGTCTGATGATGGTTTATAACAACAACTCCTAGTATCTCCCTACTATTGTTAAAGACATGCTAGGAGCTGCAGTTGTATTGTATGTTGGGCTAGCGATGGTTCTGGTGATGTGGTCTTGTACTGATGGTGGTTCTGGTAATGTAGTAGTATACCATTGGTGGTTCTGGTGATGTAATAGTGTACCAATTGTGGGTCTGGTGATGTAGTAGTGTACTGATGGAAGTTCTGGTTATGTAGTTTAGAATTGAGTTTGGTTCCGGTGATGTAGTCATATATTGACAATGGTTCTGGTAATGTTGAAATTGTATTAACTACTAGTTAGGAACTTCCTAGTGCTACCAGCTCTTTAAATGGTTAGCTTACCTATTTTAACCTCTAATGGCCACTTTACACGCGGCAACAGGAAGATAGAAAACGGCAGGTGTCGGAGACAATTGTATCTTTTACCTTCAAAACACCTTGAAGTGGCTGCGTGTAATTCAGGTATCTGCAAGGTGTTTTGATGGTAAAAGGTACAATTGTCTCCGACACCTGCCAGTTTCTATCTTCCTGTTGCCGCGTGTAAAGTGGCCATTAGTGTCTTTGAAAACAAAAAGCTGTTAAAAGAAGCCAAAAGACTGAACATATAATCAGCAAGTGCAGACGTTAATTCTTTTAGTGTTTAATTTGCGCTTTTTAAGCGTATTACATAGTAAATCTGCCTTAAATAGATGTTTTGTGCAGAGACTTTCAGTAAGGGGAGTGACCGCTAAGGGCTGCTTCACACTGCGGCGTGATCTGGTCCGGCTCTGTCCGGGAGGACCCTGACAGCCGCAGACCGGATCAGCACACAGGACTGGGGGGCTATTATGCCCTCTGGTCCTGTGTGCAGCGCACGCAGTTCCCGCTGCTGATAAGTCAGGACCGTGGGCGCCGCGGTCCTGACCTGTCAGTGGCTGCAGCTGCGTACGCTGCACACAGTACCGGAGGGCATAATAGCCCCCCAGTCCTGTGTGCTGATCCGGTCCGCGGCTGTCAGGGTTCTCCCCGACAGAACCGGACCTGATCACGCCGCAGTGTGAAGCGGCCCTAAGAGTGCCTTTACACTGCGTTTTTTTGCCTGATCAGGTTCGATCAAGTTTGTGTGCCAATGCCAGGAGTGACTCCAAAACCCAGAGCAGGTGTCAATCTTTCAATTATAGTTTTTCTCTGCAAGTTCCTCTTCTGGTTTTAGCACACAAAGCCTGATGAACCTGATCGAACCTGATCAAGCAAAAAAACGCAATGTGAAACCAGCCTAAAAGTACCTATGGCAACATGAAGGCTAAATACGGCTAAGATCACGGTAATAAGGGACTCTTCTCATGCATTATAGTGCTCTCAGATTATATAGCAAAAACCTGATGATGAATTCCTTTTTAAAGGGGTTATTAACTCCTATCATATTGATGACTAAGGGTACCTTTACACGCGGCTACATTTCTAGGGTGGCTACAGGTAACTTACTGATTGCAGTGAAATCATGGAGAGATTATTCCATTTGTACACAGCAACAAGATAGAACCTTGTCTCCATGATTTCACTGCAACCAGTAAGTTACCTGTAGCCACCCTAGAAATGTAGCCGCGTGTAAAGGTACCCTAAGGGCCACGTCACACACACAGATAATTGTGCATATATTGTTTGCAGATATCTGGTTGCAGTGAAATCATGGACACATTGTTCCATTTGTGGCCGTATATAAATGAACAATGTATCCATGATTTCACTGCAACCAGAGATCTGCCAACAATATATGCACAATTATCTGTATGTGTGACGTGGCCCATAGAAATATCTCAGAGTGCACATAGTGCACACATGCCTCAGATACACACAATGACACGACAGATCAGAGATGCCGCTAAGATCACACACCTCCTCCCCACTCCTTTGTGCTCTATCTGCAGACTATGCAATGGTGTCACACAGCATAACAGATGACAGGAGGGCAGGACACTGCAGTGATGCATGAATATTCATTCCTTGGGGAGTGGGCAGCAGAGAACTCACTGTGATTAACAGATGTAATTAATCTTTTACTTTGAAGCTTACAGAGGATAGGAGGGAAGCATAAATAATAGATATACATGAATAGAGAGCTTAGAGAAAGGAATTAGAAAATTATATCAGTTACATATGGATTTTTGACCTGATAGATTCCCTTTAACATATTTCTTGCAGGTGTAGGAGGAGACTATTGTCTGGATGTGTATAAACTGCCTAAAGATATCTGGATGAAGGAGCTGGAAACTTCTCCAGCTTCACTACCCACACCAGCTGTATCCGACATCCAGGTGGGTGCTTCTGTAGAATAAGAAAGTTGTTGTTAAAACTTTCTAGAACCAGAAATTTAGGGTAAGGCCTTACAGTTCAGATTCAATTCAATTCAGAACTCCATGCAGATTTTGCAAAAAACAATGTAGATGGTGTAAGATGGCGCAGTGTAAACAGGACGTTTTCTGTCTTCAAAGCCCAAATTCAGTAGGTCAATTTATGTGAAACACCTGTGTTTAAGGGGTTGTCCTGTCTAAAATCCTTAAAGGTGAACTCCAGAGAGATAAAAAAAAATTTGTACTGTCCCTGCCTGTCCCCTATGAAGCAGAACTGTCCACTGTAGTTCTAGTATCTATAGATCACTTATAAGTCAATAAAATAGTATCTGCTCCTCAGCCCTCACCCCTCCTGTATGGGACGTAACGTGACAAGCTCTGTGCTGCAGCAGAGAACAGAGGGCATGGCTCCCGGAGCTACATGCTTCCCTACTTGCCAACCCCAATATACTTCTTCTATCTAGGGTATAAACAGGTGCGTCACCATCAGCTCCATGCTCCCCCCATGCCAGTTCCCTGATATGCTTCTGATATCTAGAGTACGAACAGGTGGCGTGGCCACCGGAACTGCATGCTCTCCCTACATGCCAGTCCCTGATATATCATTCTTGTGTACGCACAGAGGACGTAGTGGGTCTGTGGCCGCCGACTCCATGCTCACCCTACATGCTAGCCCCAATACTTCTAGCTAGTGCACAAAAAGGGGGCATGGCATTTAGCTCCATACTTCTTCTGCCAGCCCCCTGATATACTTAATTTTATCTAGTGTACGAACAGGGGTTGCGGCCGCCGGCTCTGTGCTCTTTATGCATGCCAGCCCCCTGATATTTTTATCTAGTGTATGAACAAGAGGTGTGGCCACCGACTCCATGCTCCCTAAACATGCCAGTCGTCTGATATGTCTATCTAGTGGATGAAGAGGGGGCATGGCTGCGAATTTTATGCACACCCTGCATGCAAGCCTCCTGATATACTTCTTTTTATATAGTATATCTATAGGGAGAGCATAGGGCCAGCGACCACGCCCCCTGTTTGTACACTGGATAGAAGCATCGGGGCTAGCATGTAGGGTGAGCATGGTGTCGGTGGCCACAGACCAACCACTACCTCTGTTTGTATATTAGATAGACGTATCGGGGCTGGCGTGTAGGGTGAGCATGGAGCCAACAGACATGCTACCTGATATACTTCCTTCTATCTAGTGTATCATGTAGAAAAAATTCTCTGCAGCACTCAGCTACTACCAGTGATGTACATATGCTTACAAGCTGTATATATTTGAGAAAAAAGTTTAAAAACTTAATTTTTTTTCAAAAACTCAAAAATTCTTATTTTTTTATTACTTAAGTTCTTAGTACATACATTGGCCAATGTCTGCTCATCAACTGCGACAAAGTGACTTCAGGTCTGATGAGTCCTAACGCTGACAACCCTGCCCTCCTTTCCCTCCCTATACCACTTCTCAGTGAGTGGACACCATCTCGACCCTAGACCACCTGTAGGTGATGAGGGTGCAAATTGCAGGCGTGGCATTTTGTCTGTGAGTGCTGTGCAGTTTTTTCTGTTTTGTATCATATGAAGTTACTGGCTCCATGCATGCTTGGTTTTTGCAGAAATTGCTCAATTCTTTCAGCGTTTTTGCAGCATTTTTTCACAGGTAGCGCAAAAACGCAGACATCAGGTTTTGCTGCATTTTTGCTCCTATTAACATAAACAGGAGACAAAAACGCAGCAAAAAACTCACAGTGAAAATACAACATAATTGCAGGATATTTACTGCAAAGAAATCTTTAATAACAAAACATCAGGTTTTGCTGTAGAAAATAAAATGCAGCAACAATGCCCTCTGTGAACATAGTCTAAAGGTACCTTTACACGCTGCAACTATCACCGGCGATCGGTAGCAACCGAACGTGTGCGTGCACGTTTTTGACGGTTGATACCGATCGCCAATGCCGCATGTACACGCCACAATTGCTTCGTCAATCTAAGGAAATGTGGTTCCCCGGAAGTTGAAACAGATCCTGCGGGAAACATCCGGTTGAATCTCGTCGCCGCTTCACACGCCGCAATCCCCAAAGGAATATGGGCGTACATGTTCAGCGCCACAAGAACATAGGCGTGACAGAGTTGTGTATTTCGCACCCCAAACACGCTGATTAGACAACTCAATAGCATCATGATTGGCCAGCCTGCGCAGGAAGGCTGGCTAATACATGACGCCATTGCAATTGTGTAGTGTGTATGTGCAGTTCTTTAAATATGGCGCCGTGTGAAGGGACAGTCAATGGAAACACAGTAGCCCCCACCTATCATCTCTGACGGGGCGCGGTATCCAGCACGCTATGGCACGCCTCTGGGAAATCACTAGGCGTTGCAGATTCCATCCCTATCGCCTGTTCACATGCCAAAACCAGGGCAATTCACCTTCTGGGTTGCCTCTGGTTTTTGAACAATGCGAAACCGCAACCGGGAGCAACTTCGAAAATCACAATCACTTTCCCCAATTACACGCCGCAATTTCGTAGCAATTTCAAGGCAACCGTTATGGAAATCACGATTGCCTCTCAGTTGATATACCGTAGTTGCGGCTTGTAAAGGTACCTTTACAGTGATGTGAAGTCCCATACAGGATTAGTGAGGGCTTAGGAGCAGATACTATTTTATTGATTTAAAAGTGATGAAAAGATACTAGGACAGCTCAGCCTGATAGTGTATGAGGGCAGCGACAGTACAACATTTGTTTTTTTAAATCTGCAGTCACTCTATGAAAGCAAACATATGAGAGAGATAGAAACAAGGAGGTGGGGAAGATGCCTGAACTGTTTGACCGCACCGCGCGCCTCTGCTCGGTCTGTAAAGTCACTTTGTGCTGACAAACTACCTCTACCTGCACTGGAGAAGACACTTTGTTCCTGGAAACGTTGTGGGGAAATTGTGCTGTAAAAGCATTTGGGAAAATTACTTCTTAAGTATAAATAGTGATCAAGTATCTATTAACCTATTTAATGCAAATACTTTCAGAATGACTAAATGGACCATTGAAAAAATGTTAAAGGCGTCATTATATTACTCAGATATACAGTTAGGGCCAGAAATATTTGGACAGTGACACAAGTTTTGTTATTTTAGCTGTTTACAAAAACATGTTCAGAAATACAATTATATATATAATATGGGCTGAAAGTACACACTCCCAGCTGCAATATGAGAGTTTCCACATCCAAATCGGAGAAAGGGTTTAGAAATCATAGCTCTGTAATGCATAGCCTCCTCTTTTTCAAGGGACCATAAGTAATTGGACAATGGACTCTAAGGGCTGCAATTAACTCTGACGGCGTCTCCCTCGTTAACCTGTAATCAATGAAGTAGTTAAAAGGTCAGGGGTGGATTCCAGGTGTGTGGTTTTGCATTTGGAAGCTGTTGCTGTGACCAGACAACATGCGGTCAAAGGGACTCTCAATTGAGGTGAAGCAGAACATCCTGAGGCTGAAAAAAAAGAAAAAATCCATCAGAGAGATAGCAGACATGCTTGGAGTAGCAAAATCAACAGTTGGGTACATTCTGAGAAAAAAGGAATTGACTGGTGAGCTTGGGAACTCTAAAAGGCCTCGGCGTCCACGGATGACAACAGTGGTGGATGATCGGCGCATACTTTATTTGGTGAAGAAGAACCCGTTCACAACATCAACTGAAGTCCAGAACACTCTCAGTGAAGTAGGTGTATCTGTCTCTAAGTCAACAGAAAAGAGAAGACTCCATGACAGTAAATACAAAGGGTTCACATCTAGATGCAAACCATTCATCAATTCCAAAAATAGACAGGCCAGAGTTAAATTTGCTGAAAAACACCTCAAGAAGCCAGCTCAGTTCTGGAAAAGTATTCTATGGACAGATGAGACAAAGATCAACCTGTACCAGAATGATGGGAAGAAAAAAGTTTGGAGAAGAAAGGGAACGGCACATGATCCAAGGCACACCACATCCTCTGTAAAACATGGTGGAGGCAACGTGATGGCATGGGCATGCATGGCTTTCAATGGCACTGGGTCACTTGTGTTTATTGATGACATAACAGCAGACAAGAGTAGCCGGATGAATTCTGAAGTGTACCGGGATATACTTTCAGCCCAGATTCAGCCAAATGCTGCAAAGTTGATTGGACGGCGCTTCATAGTACAGATGGACAATGACCCCAAGCATACAGCCAAAGCTACCCAGGAGTTCATGAGTGCAAAAAAGTGGAACATTCTGCAATGGCCAAGTCAATCACCAGATCTTAACCCAATTGAGCATGCATTTCACGTGCTCAAATCCAGACTTAAGACGGAAAGACCCACAAACAAGCAAGACCTGAAGGCTGCGTCTGTAAAGGCCTGGCAAAGCATTAAGAAGGAGGAAACCCAGTGTTTGGTGATGTCCATGGGTTCCAGACTTAAGGCAGTGATTGCCTCCAAAGGATTCGCAACAAAATATTGAAAATAAAAATATTTTGTTTGGGTTATGTTTATTTGTCCAATTACTTTTGACCTCCTAAAATGTGGAGTGTTTGTAAAGAAATGTGTACAATTCCTACATGTTCTATCAGATATTTTTGTTCAACCCTTCAAATTAAACGTTACAATCTGCACTTGAATTCTGTTGTAGAGGTTTCATTTCAAATCCAATGTGGTGGCATGCAGAGCCCAACTCGCCAAAATTGTGTCACTGTCCAAATATTTCTGGCCCTAACTGTACTTCCTACATACAATTGTATTTATTTTGCATTGCTTTGTTACTGTTTTTAATGTAGCAAAAATTGATACTGACAAGTTTTATATCTGCATTACAGTCAGTGTATGAGCCAAAGATAACACAACCAGCACTTCTAATGAAGCTTCGACCACCTAAACCACTTGCAGGTAACATCATATGATGCATGTTGGATACACAATAACCTCCTATCAGTTATATCCACCCTGAGTATATTCCTCTGGGATACCTTCTATATTGTCATCAGGGTTTGTTCATATTTGCGATTAAAAAAAAACGGTCAAGTTTTCATCCAGAAAAGTTGGATGCGTGAAATCCGTTTGGTATTCCGCATGTCAATAACCTGAAAACAGCCCATACATTCTAGCATCTACCCTGCTAGAATGTATGGGCCGATTCCAGATTACTCCAGTAGACAATCACAGACGCTCACTCTCTGTGACTGCGTCTTTAATTGGTTATTGGGCCCCTCTGCAGTGAATATCCCACAAGTTAATGAGCAGTCCCGGAAGTAGATATGGCGCAATGATGGGATGACCAGATCCAGTAAGTATAATGCTGTTTAGTTACCTATCTTCTTTCCTTTACAGTCCCCCACCCCATCCCATAACTTTAAAGGCCAAGTTCAGGGTTTGGACTCAAGTTCGAGTCATGATTGGCCCCGAACCCGAACTATAAAAAAAAGTCCGGGTGAGTCTGCCGGACCCAAACATCGGCGGGTTCGCCCATCACTACTCCCTATGGCTGCCATGGAATCTCATTGACCTGATGGGAGTTGGAACGGACCCCACCTGCTGTTTTCGATTAAAAGACGCATATACTTCTGTCATAGATTAATAGCAGTGATTGAAAGCTGGCATCAATCGTTGCTGTTATTGGCCAGTGCCAGATGAAGAACATAGCATGTACACAGCATCCTGAGCTTGGTCCATACACACTCCCAACATCCATTGTACCCGAATGGTGGGTTTTAGATAGAGGATTAATCTATACTATTTATTTTACTTATACCTTAAGGACCCAAAGACAATAATTGGAGCAGGTGTGCACATACATGTTTTCGGGAGTTGTGCAGGTACCACTTACTGAACCCTTTGTGATCAGTTAGTTGACCTACATCCTTTTTTGTAACTATACCTTTATTGAAGTTTCAAGACATACAAAAATCCAATGACAGCGAAATCAAGTAACAGTAACATATATGAAGATAGAGTAGATAAGTATAACGGGTGCATAAGCACCCACCAGTCTTCGGGCCCGCACAATGGCGAAGCCAGTAGCTACAGTAAAGAACGGTGTAATATATGCTCGTGTTGTCAATAGTGAGTAATCAAAACTAATATCTAGGACAAACACAGACGAGACAGGAGGGAAGGGTAGGAGGGGGGAAGGAAGTATTAGCTAATGGGGAGGGCTCATCCCTCACAAATCCTCCCTAGCCGCTAGATAGTCCCAAGGGGCCCAGACAGTGTTAAATCTGTATGATGATGTGTTAAGTGAAGCAGTAAGGTGCTCCATTCTCCTGATATCCTTATCCTTCTCAGTAAGCTCTGAAGAGTCGGGGCGGCTGTTTAACTCCAACCTAGGGCAATCAGGCATCTGCCTGCCATGAAGATGTGGAGCATCAATTTGGATGCTAGTTTCCCCATTCCCCTCACTCCAGAGCCCTGTAGATAAACCAAGACGTCTAAGTCAACCTCTGAGTACAAGACTTCACATATAAGATTTTTAACTTCGACCCAAAAAGCATTCAACTTCAGGCAGGACCAAAATATGTGGAAAACGGTCCCTGTATCCTGCCCACATCTCCAGCAGGAGGCAGGGAGAGAAGAATCTAACCGATTGAGGAAATCTGGTGTGTGGTACCAAAACATCAAGATTTTATAAATGCTTTTTCCCTAATAGCAGACCACACCTGAGGAGAGATCTGCCTGCCCAAAAAAGACTCCCACCTACACATATAGTGGAAAACACGGTTAGTAGAACTGGCCAGCACTCCTCCTCTTCGGTGCTTCTCCTTAGGAGTAAGCGTCAGCTGCCTGATTCCGAGGGCTCCCCGGGACCTCTTCTCAGCGTCCCGCTCTGCGCTTCGCCGGCAATCCTCGGTGCACGCTTCTTGGAATAGCGATACTTTACTTCAGGTTACAGAATAAGGAGAACCTGCACACGCAGGTTACTTGCCATGAACATTTATTTTATATGTGAGCTATTCACATGGTGGGGACATCGGGTGGGAGGACGAGGGTTGCCATACGCAAGCGGTGCTTAAAAAGGTACAACGGGTACAAGCCAAAAGCGCTCAGCATCCCAAAGAGGAAAGGCCAGGAGAGGCGGTCAAAGGCCTTCTCTGCATCAAGACTCAGCACCAGCATCGGCAACTTTGTCCGACTCGAGATCGCCACCAAATCTATTACTCTCCTTGATGGCAGCGAACAAAACCCACCTGGCCTGTGTGAATAAGTTGAGGCAACCAGCAATTCAGTCTGAAAGCCAATAGCTTGGTGAAGATCTTCAGGTCGGAGTTTAAAAGTACGATCGGTCTATAGTTGGCACAGTCGAGGGGATCCCTAGGTGATTTGGGGAGAATGATCAAGTCTGAATGAAGCATGGTATGGGGTAAAGGGGTGCCCTGCAAGAATGAGTTAAACATAGAGGACATGTGAGGCAACAAATCCCAAGCAAATGTTTTGTAATATAGATAAGTCAATCCGTCAGGACCGGGTGACTTCCCCTGGGGCATAGATCTCAGAAAACCCTCCAGCTCCTCAATAGCAACCGCTTCCTCCGGGAGGGTTGAAAGCCCAAGCGTGCAGAGGTTCTCCGCAATCTCCACATATCTCTGAGGCAACATGCCAAGAGAGTCCTGCAGATGTTTTTTATAGTATTTTTAAAAAATGTCCACTATAGAGGCAGGGTTATAATGGAGTACCCCTTTGTCATCTCGTAGAGCCTGAGTACAGGAGGCCGCAGTGCACTCTCTAAGTTGTCTGGCAAACAGAGTGTGGGCTTTGTTGCCTCTTTCATAGAATCTCTGTTTAGAGAAGATCAAAAGCTTCTCCACTCCATGTACCGCCAGATCCTTCAGTTGTCTCGGAGTCTGATGACATTTCTTAAAGTATCCAAGGAATGGGAAGAGGTAAGCTCTGCTACACATCTTTTGAGCTGAAGCGTTAAGGCAGTATGATGATCCTCTACATTTCTCTTAGCAATGGTCCCCTCCCTAATGCAGTGACCCCGCATCACTGTCTTGTGAGCTAAACAGATAACCACTGGCAACATGACGGAACCCATGTTGAGCTAAAAATATTCAGCAAGGTTTTTTTGCAGGAAGGCTCTGATTACAGGGTCCTTGAGAAGGGATTTATTCAAGCGCCAATGGCATGGTCTAGGCAGAGAGTTAGATTTTTGAAGGTCCACAGTTAGGGGAGAATGGTCAGATCATGTAATGGCATACACATCTACTCTGACAAGCTGGTGTAGGAGTTGGGAGTTAATGAAAAAATAGTTGATTCTAGTGTGAGTCTGGTGGGGGTGCGAATAAAAAGAGAAAACCCTATCCCTAGGGTGGTCCACCCTCCAAGCATCATATAAGGCCTCTGCCCTTTTCATTTTCCTGAAGTCATGTGACATTTCTTTTAGCGCCTCTGGAGGAGGGTGTCCCCCAACAGAAAGTCTGTTATAAGTTTACAAAAACGGAACGTTAAAATCACCGCCCAACACCAATGCAGTGGGTGGTAGCTTTCTGATTAAGGAGATAACCCTCCCCAAGAACCGCAATTGACCAGTGTTTGGGACATAGACATTAGCTAGGATGTAAGGGCGTCCCCCCAGGAAAGCTTCCAACACTACAAATCTGCCCCAGGGTCACAATGCGAGCCAGTGCTTTGTATGGTGCAGTTGGAGGATATTAAAATTTTGACTCCACCCCTCTTATCCTCAGATGAGGCCATATAATGCCTTGGGTAGAGGTGACCTGCAAATTTAAAAGATCCTGGCTTATCAAAATGTGTCTCCTGGACATAGACAATATCCGCCTTTGAGGAACGGAATTCCTGTAAAGCAGCTTTCTTTTACGAAGGGAGTTTAGGCCCCTTATGTTAAAGGACATGATGTGGGTCATGGCTATTGTGTAAAGTGTATGCGCTAGCAGATGGTAAACCTGAACTTACTTGGACAAAGTAACTGCAGCCCATCGTGATCAAGGATCCAGGCTGAAGCAGAGGGATCAATGCATCTAATATTAGGAAAGTGGGAAGATTCTGAGACAACATGAAGGAAAGAAACAAACAGGAACGGGTAAGACCTAGACAAACATAAAGTTGTTTAAAGAACAGTTTCAACATGAACATTCTAAACACGAAAACCAAAAATTGCCCGGGATGTAACCCGGCTAGGCCGTCTCTCCAAGGGAACGCCCTGACCTGAATGAGCCCAGGAAATTGGGTAAAAACTCAAAACAATCCCATGGGGATCCCCAGTAGTCCTCTATTGGGTAGGCATCCAGGAGGGCACAAGCCAAATCAGGCCGGTCGGGTAAGGAGAGGGAGAAAGAAAAGCAAAAAGGAAATATCTCCACTCCTCAAACAAGGATAGAAGTCTCCCACCTACCCCAACCATACTGATCCTAAATCCAACATACCACACCGTGTTTAACAAGGGTTTGAGCAAAGGTCACTAATTATTTGAAAGCCACAAAAATCTGAGCGAAGACGAGGGCAGGAAGGCGACCCCTCCCACCCCTCCCACCTTTCGCACCCCTCATCCCTCTTTCCGCCATCTCCCCTAGACCACACCAGGATGGGGGGCTGATTCCCAGGCAAATGCAGGTTCCAGTTTGAGATGTGAACTACGGGGATGTCCAAAATCTCGCAAAACATAGGGACCTCTGCTGGAGTGTGTAGTATGGCCAATCTTCCGTCCAAGCAGGCAATTAAAACCAATGAGAACTCCCAACGATAGGGGATTTGATGATCCATCAGGTTTTTAAGGAGTGGTCTTAGATGTCTCCTCTTTTGAAGAGTTGTGCGGGAGAGATCCGGATAGAACTGACCCTCCTTCCCTTTAAATGTTGCCTTGGTATTCCTCTCTGGCCTTAGCCATAATCTGCTCCTTAATTTCAAAGTCGTGGACACAGCAGATGATATCACAGGGCTGAGCCACCATATTTTTGGGCTGCAGCACCCTATGGGTTCTGTCCAGCTTAATGGTATTAGACGGGGGAGCCCCCAGGAAAGAATTAAAAATAGATTTCAGAATATCTCTAGGAGCCTTCTGACCATCCATCTCTGGAACCTCCTGCACCCAGATATTACAGCGGCACCCCTGTTATCCAGATCTTCTAAATGTAATTGCATGTCCTCCATAGCTTTCTGTTCAGACAAAATTAACTGGTGCAATTCTGTCACATGGGATCTGGTTGTTACTGTTATGGGACGGCTCGCTGACGCTCCCACGCCACCAGGCCATGGCAATGCAACGTGGGGCATGCGCCCCAAGGTGAAATAGGTATGTGGACCCACTGGACCACAGGGGAAACCCGAGCCTACCCGGACAAGGGAAGGGCAGCGACCGGGGTCTGTGGCAGCTGAGCACGTGGGCAAGGTGGTAACATGCAGGACACTGCACACTTCAGGTATAGAGAAACAGAGTTTACTTAGACAAAAACACAGTACAAGATACAAGACAAAGCCAGGCTCCCAATTCTGGACATCAAACATGGAGGAACTTCTAGATAGACAGGCGATAGTATGGCAGGAGGTCCTGATGGGTTGATGCAGTCCAGGATCATCTGGCATGGGCATATCAGGAGAACCTCACTATCAGGCCTCAGGCATAGCACTGGCACAGCAGTAGAACATCAGACACTGACCTTGAACAGACTTTATCTCAGGATGGACCCCAGGGAACAGGCTGGACATCGAGACACAGGTGGAACACAGAGTGCACAGGTCCAGGAACTCAGCTGGTCAGATCTAGGAACCTTAGGCAGAGCCGTCATCAGAATCAAGACTGGAGACTTCCCAGAGCCATGGAGGAGCTCGCTCAAGCACCGACTCTGAGAACACGGACTGGACCACCAGGATCACGGACTTCACATCTGGACACAGGCAGGACTTCAGGACTCGGAGCATCGACAAAACATCACGGACATGACCTTAAAAGGAACTCAAGCAGGCGGGACCTCGGGGCCATCCCGGACACCAGGCGGGACCTCTGGGTCGGACACCAGGCGGGACCTCGGGGCCGGACACCAGGCGGGACCTCGGGCGACACCAGGGGGACCTCGGGCCGGACACCAGGGGACCTCGGGCCATCCCGGACCCAGACGGACCTCGGGCCATCCCGGACACCAGGCGGGACCTCGGGGCCATCCCGGACACCAGCGGGACCTCGGGGCCATCCCGGACACCAGGCGGGACCTCGGGGCCATCCCGGACACCAGGCGGGACCTCGGGGCCATCCCGGACACCAGGCGGGACCTCGGGGCCATCCCGGACACCAGGCGGGACCTCGGGGCCATCCCGGACACCAGGCGGGACCTCGGGGCCATCCCGGACACCAGGCGGGGCCTCGGGGCCATCGCGGACACCAGGTGGGACCTCGGGCCATCCCGGCCACCAGGCGGGGCCTCGGGGCCATCCCGGACACCAGGCGGGACCTCGGGACCATCCCGGACACCAGGCGGGACCTCAGGTGCCAGTCAGCGGTCATCAGGCTATGGACATCGGATACGAGTTCCGGGCACCAGGTAGCAGTCATAAGGCTCCAGACACGATCTGGAAAGGAACTCAAGCAGTCTAGTGCAAACATTGCAGGATCGTACCAGAGCTGCATGACATGGTGCTACAGGAGCGGACCCAAGCTAGGTATTGTGAGCACAACAGAGTAGTGCAAGCACACCCAGCAAGGACCGAAGCTGAGATACACAAGCACTGCAGGAGTGGACCGGAGCTGGACAGAGCTAGCAGTGCATAGTGGCATGAGCACAGCATATTAGACGCTCAACAGGAACACCAGACTCCATCTTTAAAAGACGAACACAGGTTTATTCACAGGTTACAAGACACTCGCAGACACTGGGTACATGGATCAAGACACAGAAGGTTTCAGGAATCTCACACAGCAACACAGCAAGAATCCACATTCAGGGACAAGACAGATCCAATGACAAAGACATCAGCTTTCCCAGAACTGATCACAGGCAGAACAGGAACAGCATGGCTGGCCCAAACACACAGGGCTAAGTTCAGGACCCTAATGAGAAGCTCCAGCCACACCCAGCAGGAAAAGGAACTCTAAATAGCAGCTGACCCACAGCAATAGGCTGGGGACAGCAATTGAGGTGCACACACTCCACCTGATAAAAGCGGGGAAGGAGTGGCCGCGCGCACCTTAAGCATAGACAGAGCTCAGTACAGCATTGCCAGAACAGGAACTGAGGCCTAGGGCACCTGGCTGTGGTTGCAGGCCTGGACACACGTGGAAAGTTATGCAACAGCTGTAAAGGACCTCATAACTCGCGAATAGCTTCCACAGCGGCAGCCAGGGTCCGCACACGCGGGTGGTTGTCCAGTGGAGCAATGACTCTACAACATGTGTACGGCTACGCAGCAGAGCAGGGAACTCAGCAGAATCCAAACAGGTGACATACTACAGTATCCCAGCTGGTTAGGGGGGAAGGAGCATTGGGTAGAGCACAGAAAGACACAGTAACACCAGAAAAACAAGGTACACATACACCGTCGTTACACTGGTGGTGTCATGTTCCTCCTCCAGGGCCTCAATCCTGCCAGAGAGATGCTGCAAATCTCTCCTCATCTCCGCTATTTCAGATCTGCATGTATCCTTCACTTCATTGATGAGTGCTTTAAAGTCCTCTTTAGAAGGAAGCCTTTCTAAGAAACATTGCTATTCCTGTGGAAGCGTGGGTGGCCCTTTAAGACTCCTCTTAGGCACAGCAGGAGTATGATATGTGATATCTGTTGGAGCATGGTGGGGAGAGTAGTCCATGCTGAGGTGCTGGGCCGCAGCCAGCTCCTGAGAGTCCCCTGACTGAGAAGCTTCTAACATGAGGGACGTAAAACTGGGAGAACCCGGCTGGAGTATGGATTGCAAGCTGGGGTTGACATCCTCCTCAGCAATGACCCCTAGCCCAGGTGCTGGCGCCGGTGGGCAGCTCGGCTGGCAGCAACTGTGTCCTCACTGCAGGCTGTATATGGGGCCTGGTCTTTTGCTTCGCTCCCCCTCCACACCATCACTGACTGTGTGCTCCTCCACTGCTGGGGGTGAAGCATAACAAGATGGGTCCTCTGCACCCTCTCCGTGCTCCTTGTAAGATGTTGCCTGGGTCTCCTCTAGAGAGTGATCCAGGCCCAGGAACGTCTCCAGAGCTGTTTTCTGCATGGGGGGTCACCGCTATGTGCTGTGGGGCCGTTGCTATCTGCGGACCCATTATGGGGATTTATGAAGTGAGTGGCTTTTGCTGGCTAAATACTGATAAGAGCTGGAGGTCGGCGGGAGCTCCTCTTGTCTGCGACCGTTCAGCTCAGCATCCTGGACATGCCCCTGACCTACATTCTTGAGACAAACCCAACAGTGAGCATATCTTTACCAAGGGAGCTGTGTACATAGGATTCCCTGGGGTATTTCTTTAGATTGCCCTGTGTTATACTCTGAGTCATGCCCACTTGGTATTATCCAACAAATAAGAATAATTGGCACTTGATAAAAAGGTCCATATTTCAGAAACCACGTGGCTGATTTGAAAAAAAATAAAATAAAGGAATACTCAGGGACGCAGCGATAAAAAATAAGTCCACAAACTGTTCACTTTTCAAATTGTGACAAAGCCTATTTGAAATTGCCATAAAAATACTATCAAACACCCAATGTTATTGCCGGGTCCACATGGGCATATGTCACAGTTTTTATATGAACTGCATTGCCTTAACTGCCCACTGGCCTCCTGACCCAAGCTTATAGCCTCATGACTCGTGGTCATTCCCGGTCATTGTGGTCCATATACGGACCGTGACATATGTCCGAGTGAACCCTGTCTTATAGTGATGTTGTCTTACTCAGGCACCATCTTCAGAAGTGTGCAGGAAGCTGTGCAGAAGAATGAAGACTGCAATGTATTTGGCACTGGACAAAATCATTTGATAAGTTCTCATCAGTGGGATCAACAATTTTCAACATTTATGGGAATGTTTGACAAGTATCTGACCTTAGACTTACCAAAGACCCAAGATGGAAGGATATCCAGGTAAGCGAGAGGACCAATGGGTAGAGGAATGTCTTGTCCCCATAAACTACATGTGGTTCTTGGGTTCCCACCTACATCTCCCTGCCTGCTTCGAATGCTCTTGTGCTCCAGTGGCACCACAGATGCCAGAGCCATAGTAAATATAGTGGGAGTTCATTAACAATAGAGATGAGCGGACCAATGAAGGTTTGTGTTCTGGGGGTTCAGCTGGACTTTAGATAAAGTTCAGTTCTGGACCCAAACTTGACACGAACCTAATAGGAAGTCACTTATTGGGCAGTTCTGTTCTCTGCCCACATAGAGTCAGCCACAAACAATGCACTTCCGGGGGACACACTACATCCAATACCACCGATTTTACCCCCAGTGCGGCCATTCAAAAACTGCAAAAGGCTATACTGGGCTGAGCACCAAGTGTACACGAGCAAAAGTGATGCTTGCTTGAGTGGTTTGCATACATAAAGCCCCGAACTCAGAACTCAAACACTGATTTCTTTTTTATAAAGTCTGTTTTCGTTTCGAACACCAAACTATAAGTTTATTGGATTTGTCTCTGGGGTCGTGTAATTGTTTCTCTCCATGAGGATGACAAATAATATTCATCACTTTGAGCTCTAACTCTCTAACACTTACTGTGTAAGGAGATCTTGAAGTGTTTGTAATGGTACATAACTCAGCTCTGCAGAGATCTGGATAAGAGGGTGTGCTCTTTTCTCCCCTGCCTGATACTGTCTGCTTATGATTGGCCAGTCTCATGCAGGGGAAGAAGTACACACCCCCAGAGACAAATCTTTTGTAACCTCCAGTTGAACTATAAAAAATTATTACCTGAACTTTACACTCTTCATTTCTCCACAGAGAAATTAAAAGATAAAAGTTACATTTTACTCAGCTCTGCAGCCTCTCTGGTGACCATGTCCTCTTTAAGCAGAGTCCTGTTCATTCCAATAGACACAAATATACAACAACAAATACACTGCATATGACGCATCAGAGTTTTGGTGCAGAATGCAGCGCCCTAGAACAGAGTAATATGCTTTGCTGCTTTTGTATGGAAACATATTCTACATTTATTATTATTATGTTCTTTTGTTTTCTTGTAGCCAATCTGAAATGCAATGACTGTAGCATTGGCATGTACTATATGTGATTAGAGTAAGAATTGAGAATATTCTGTTTTATTAGGAACACCATGTTTCATTTTCTTCAGCACAATAAAACGATGCTCAGCAATTCAGAACAGATGAACGCAGGTAAGTGTGCAATATTATTAGAGTTGGTGAGAATCGATTAGAAGATCCCTGTCCATCAGCCATAATGGTAATCTGTGGTGGCTGATGGGAGCCCTGAAAACATATCTAGGCTGGCTTCACACCATGGTAAGTTCCGGTCTGGGGCTGTCCGGTGTTAACCAGACAGCCCCGGACCAGTTTTGGCCCCATATTAGCTATGGAGCCGGATGGCAGAGAGCTGCCATCCGGTTTCCATCTCTGCGGTGTAATCCGGGAGAAATCGTATTATTCTCACCTGACACAAAAATGTTGCTTGCAACGTTTTTGTGTCCGGGGAGAAAAATCACCCCAAAAAGCCGGATCCCGGATTTGCTCAGATTGTCCTGGATTCTCCTGGTCCCGGGGCAATCTGGTTCTCCCTAACATGGGAGTCTATGGCGCCGGATTGCCCCGGTCCGGGCGAATCCGGGAGCCAGATACCGGCGGCTGCACCGCTGTTGTTTCAGGACCGTGCTAGCTCCATGCTAGCCGCGATCTTGAAAAATCAGCAGCTGCGGCTGCAATTACAGCCATCCGGCTGCACACAGGAAATGTGCCCTAAGGTTTCTGTGTGACTGTTCCCGAAGAGATAAGCCATGAATGTCGGGGAGGCAGGATGCGGTTTAGGACTTCGGGAATTCAGTGGTATGGATATTGTATAAAATCCAAATGTTTAACAAAGCTGTAGAAAACGTGGGTTGATTTGGACAGCTGAGAAATATTGGATCTGACTCATTGTATATTATCATGTACTACTGTATGTATAACATTACTTAGTATTTTGTAAAATAATCCTTGTCTCAACAAATAAAATCAAATTTTAAAAAATATTGTATTTAGATTATTAAACCATGTTTGACTGTAATCATTGTGTACCGTTACATTCCTTAAATTTGTCCTTCAATTAACCAGAAATGATCAAAATTCAGCAAATAACCTTGAATTTCAGAAGCATGAGGTTGTCCAATATTTTATAATATTCTTAAAATATTATAATCTGCCAAGTGGCAGCAGTTTTACTGCATTATACATTATACTGTCACATTTTTACACTTTTATTTAGAAATCCATTAATTTTATGCAACAACTCAATATTTACAGTGTGGTGCTTTATTTTTCTAGACTTCTACAGTTCACCCTGACATGGTGGATAGAGATAGCAGAATGAAAGGACTCTACAACCTCTGGCAAAAATTATGGAATCACCGGCTTGGAGGATGTTCATTCAGTTGTTTGATTTTGTACAAAAAAGCAGATCACAGACATGGCACAAAACTAAAGTCGTTTCAAATGGCAACTCTCTGCCTTGAAGAAACACTAAAAGAAATTTGAAAAAAAAAATGTGCTAGCCAGTAACGGTTACTTTTGTAGACCAAGCAGGGGAAAAAAAATATAGGAATCACTCAATTCTGAGGAAAAAGTATGGAATCATTATAAACAAACAAATAAAACACTCAAATACATCACAAGTATTTTGTTGCACCACCTCTGGCTTTTATAACAGCTCGCATCTCTGAGGCATGGACTTAATGAGTGACAAACAGTACTAATCAACAATCTGGCTCCAACTTTCTCTGATTGCTGTTGCCAGATCAGCTTTGCAGGTTGGAGCCTTGTCATGGACCATTTTCTTTAACTTCCAACAAAGATTTTCAATTGGATTGAGATCCGGACTATTTGCAGGCCATGACATTGACTTTATGTGTCTTCTTTCAAGGAATGTTTTCACAGTTTGTGCTCTATGGCAGGATGCATTATCATCTTGATAAATGATTTCATCATCCCAAACATCCTTTCAATTGATGGGATAAGAAAAGTGTCAAAATATCAATGTAAACTTGGCCATTTATTGAAGATTAATGACAGCCATTCCCCAGTGCCTTTACCTGACATGCAGCCCCATATCATCAATGACTGTGGAAATTTGCATGTTCCTCTTCAGGCAGTCATCTTTATAAATCTCATTGGAATGACACCAAACAAAAGTTCCAGCATCATCACCTTGCCCAATGCAGATTTGCGATTAATCACTGAATATGACTTTCATCCAGTCATCCACAGTCCACGATTGCTTTTCCTTAGCCCATTGTAACCTTGTTTTTTTCTGTTTAGGTGTTAATGATGGCTTATGTTTAGCTTTTCTGTATGTAAATTCCATTTCCTTTATGGCGTTTCTTACAGTTCTGTCACAGACATTGACTCCAGTTTCCTCCCATTCGTTCCTCATTTTTTTGTTGTGCATTTCTTGTTTTGGAGACATATTGCTTTAAGTTTCTGGTCTTGACACTTTGATGTCTTCCTTTGTCTAACAGTATGTTTCCCTTTAACAACCTTCCCATGTTGTTTATATTTGGTCCAGATTTTAAATACATCTTTTGCTAAATTGCGTCTTGATTTACCCTCTTTTGAGAGTTTGATAATCCTCTCCTTTGTTTCAATTGACATCTCTCGTGTTGGCTGATCAGTCAGTCCACTTGGTGCAGCAGCTCTCCAAGGTGTGATCACTCCTTTTTAGATGCAGACTAACGAGCAGATCTTATTTGATGCAGGTGTTAGTTTTGGGAATGAAAATTTACAGGGTGATTCCATCATTTTTTACTGAGAATTGAGTGATTCCATATTTTTCCCCCTGCTTGGTCGAAAAAAGTAACTTAATGACTACCACTTTTTAGCTTGATTTCTTTTAGTGTTTCTTAAGTCATAAAGTTGCATGAAATGACTTTAGTTTTGTTATATGTCTGTGATCTGCTTTTTTTCTACAACATTTAACAACTGAATGAACATCCTCTGAGCCAGGTGATTCCATCATTTTTATCAGGGGTTGTACATCGGCCAGGTCAGCAATCTGTAACCCCTGGGGGTAAGGCCCCCTTCACACTACGTTTTTTGGGGATCCGTGTGTATCCATTTTGAAACCAATAGCCAGGGATCCTTTTTTGCCTCCCATGTATCCCTATAGGAATGGATTGGTTGAAAGTGGCCATCTGTTTGTGTCATTTTTGTCAGGGATCTGTTTGTTTACACTTTTTTGCTGTAACCTGAGACTGCTCCAATTTCGGGCTGCCTTCAACAAAGTGGACACAAACGGACAGAAATGAATCCGTCACGGTCTGCGTCAAATAACATGGGGTTCTATGGAGATGGATCCGTTAAAAAAATGGATCCGTCAAATGGGTCCGTTGTGCTGTACTGAGCATGCTCCAAAGCCAGGCACAGCTCCTCCTCCGGTATTCATTCTCTCTCCTCTCTCTCTCTCTCTCTCTTTCCATCTCTCCCTCTCCTGACCGCTGTATGTAATGCATACCTACCTGATGACAGATCCGTTCCCACTCATCAGTGGCTGTCCGTCTGATCCCTGAAATTCAAGGAGCCACATGGATGTGCAAAAAACGCAGTGTGAAGGGGGCCTAAGGAGATTCGCAAAGCTCCCATCCATAAGTCACACATTACTAATCTAGCCAGTTAACCGAAGTCCATAAATCGATTCTCCTATCTATCTCTGATGTTGGATATTGGGTCTGGGTCAAATCCTGACAGATCTAATCAGTGTTCGGAGTTTATCACCATTTTTGTTGCTAACTCTCTTTTTAAGGATTATGTACAGATTCTCTATGAGATTGAAATCTGGAGTGTTTTATATAGTGCTCACATGTTCTTTTCTAGAAAACTGTTTTTTTCCAGATTTCCCAAACAGTCTGAGGGCCATAAAGGAAACTCTGCAGTAAATATAGAGATTGCACTATAGAGGATGGGGGTAAAGTTATGTGCTCTGATAAAGCCCCTTAAGACTGTTTGGGTAGTCTTGAAGATTGCTAGTCCAGAGAAGAAAAGGCAAGTGCTACCATGGGTGCTGTGACCTGCCAACAGTAGAGATCAATCATGTGTGCGGGCTTTCCATCCAGTGGAGCTTGTCCCTTGGATTATATGAGAATGTGTTATCGTCACTTAGAATCTGGTATCCAGAATGTCAGTGCGAATTGCATGTGTCTTGAAAAATAAGTATTGAGTTTTTACATACATGTGATGTATTTGTCCATAAGTCTGAAACCTAATTTAATATTTAGAATCAATAACCATAGAAGCACCTGACGCCAAGATCTAAAAATTGCAGCAAACTTTATCAAAAACAAAATTTATGTAAAGTGTCCAAACTTTTGGCCACAATTGTATGGTTTTGATGTGTAAACCCTGCCCATGTCCACTAGATGGCGGCACCACCTAAATCTAATATTCTCCTCAAGGTAATGAGTATCTGTTCCTAATTGTTTCTTGTTGTAGCTGTACCTAATGCTATAATCGTGCACTGGGATGGATGCCAGAATCATCTCCTGTACCTACTGGGCAAACCAACTAAGGACAAAACAGGTAAGCACTATAAATATGCTAAATAAATGAGGGTTTTCTGTGTACATAATAAATAAAATGTGAACTAAAATCCTAACGATTGTGTAAAATATAACTACAATTGGTGAATTAAGTATTCAACACGTCACCAATTTTCTAACTAAATATATTTCTAAAGTGCTATTGACATGAAATTCTCACCAGATGTCGGTACCAAACCCATCCATCCCACACAGGAAAAAAAAATCAAACCATAGGCCCCTTAAGTGACAAAATTGCTCATCTGCATTGCTCCAGGGTAACATTGATCTGAGTGCTGTCTGCTTTTTTCACGAATAGCACTTGGACCAAAAATATGGTTATGTGAACCAGGCCTTACGTGAAGGCATTAATAATTCTTTATTCTGGGTATTTGAACAGTACTAGTGCATCTCAATGAATTAGAATATCATCAAAAAGTTAATTTATTTCAGTAATTCAATATATAAAGTGAAACACATATATTATATAGTCATTACAAACAGAGTGATCTATTCCAAGTGTTTATTTCTGTAAATGTTGATGATTATGGCTTACAGCCAATGAAAACCCAAAGGTCATTATTTTAGAAAATTAAAGTAGCGAGGATGAAGGGTTAAAAATCGTGCTGCCCTATTCCACGAGACATCAAAGAGTGAGTATAATATTGATTTATTAGTTAACGTGTTTCACTGCTCCCAGAAACGCCCTGAAACATGGCAATATGATATTGGTTTTTGATTATATTCTAATTAATTGAGATGCACTAGTATTTACAGACGTGGTCCAAATTGTTAGTACTCCTCGTGTAATGAAAGAAAAACCCACAATGGTCACAGAAATAACTTGAAAGTGACAAAAGTAATAATAAATAAAAAAAATCTATTAAAATTAACAAATGAAAGTCAGACTTTCTTTATCATCCCTGCTTCTACAAAGTTTAAAAAAAAATTAAACTCATGAAATAGGCCTGGACAGAAATGATGGTCCCTTAAAGGTACTTTCACGTGCTGCAATATTGCTAGGCAATTTCACTGGCAATTAGCTGGTTGCAGTGAAATCATGGACATATTGTTCTATTTTGTTGCTGTGTACAAATGTAATAATGTGTCCATGATTTCACTGCAACCAGCAAATTGCCAGTGAAATTGCCTAGCAATATTGCCGTGTGTGACGGTACCTTAACTTAATATTTTGTTGCACAACCTTTTGAGGCAATCACTGCAATCAAACGATTCCTGTAACTGTCAATGAGACTTCGGCCCTTCTCCACAGGGATTCTGGAGACTCTTCAAGAGCAAACTGCTCCAGTTGTCTGGTGTTTGAAGGTTGCCTTTTCCAGACAGCATGTTTCAGCTCTTTCCAAAGATGCTCAATAGGCTTTAGGTCAGGACTTATAGAAGGCCACTTCAGAATGGTCCAATGTTCTCCTCTTAGCCATTGTTGGGTGTTTTTAGCGGTGTGTTTTGGGTCATTATCCTGTTGCAAGACCCATGACCTGCGACTGAGACCAAGCTTTCTGACACCGGGCAGCACATTTCTCTCTAGCATCCCTTGATAGTCTTGATATGTCATTGTACCCTGCACAGATTCAATACACCCTGTGCTAGATGCAGCAAAGCAGCACAAAAACATAACAGAGCCTCCACCATGTTTCACAGTAGAGACAGTGTTCTTTTCCTGATATGCTTCATTTTTCCTTCTGTGAACATAGAGCTGATGTACCTTGCTAAAAAGTTACATTTTTGTCTCATCTATCGATAGGACATTCTCCTTACAGAAACCCTTTTGGCTTGTCAATATGTAATTTGGCAAATTCCAGTCTGGCTTTTTAATGATTTTTTTTTCAATAATGTTGTCCTCCTTGGTCGTCTCCCATGAAGTCCCCTTTGGCTCAAACAACAACGGATGGTGCGATCTCACACTGATGTTACTTGAGCTTGAAGTTCACCTTTAATCTCCTTAGAAGTTTTTTCTGGACCCTCTTGTTACCATTCGTATTATCCGTCTCTTTGATTTGTCTCCAGTTTTCCTCCTGTGGCCACATCCAGGGAGGTTGGCTACAGTCCCATGGACCTTAAATTCTTAATAATATGTGCAACTGTAGTCACAAGAACATCAAGCTGCTTGGAGATGGTCTTATAACCTTTACCCTTATCATGCTTGTTTATAATTTTCTTTCGAATCTCCTGAGACAACTCTTTCTTCCTTCGATTCCTCTGGTCCATGTTGAGTGTGCTACACACAATGTCCCCAAACAGCACAGTGAGTATCTGTAGCCCTATATACAGGCCCACTGACTGATTACAAGATTGTATACACCTGTGATGCTAGTTAGTGGACACACCTTGATTTAACATGTCCCTTTTGTCACATTATTTTCAGGGGTACCATCATTTCTGTCCAGGCCTATTTTATGAGCTTAATTTATTAAAAAACATCTGTGGAAGCAGGTTTGAAAAGCAATGTCTGACTTTCATTTGTTCATTTTCATAGATTTTTTATTTATTAGTACTTTTGTCAGATTCAAGTTATTTCTGCGACTATTGTGGGTTTTACTTTCATTAAATGAGGGGTACCAACAATTTTAACCATGTGTGTATTTAAAAAAAATGATTAACCATCTAAGGATGCAATAGATTTTTATCGGCAGCAAAACAAGTCTAAGGCCTCATTCACACAGATCATTTGTGCTACGTTTTTGGTGATCTGTTTTTGGTGCAGTTTCTGGACCTAAAACAGATCCTCTTTCACAACATCACAACACATCATACCTTTCTGTTGCTTTTTTTGCATTGTTTTCAGAGAACACAGAGAGACACAAAGAGACACACGGACAGACACACACACACACACACTTTCTTACCCTTCCCAGCAATCCCACGGCGAGTCCCAGTGATGTGTTCCTTCCGGGCATCGGCAGGACCTGCAGGTATGGTACTGACAGGCCCTACCCATGTGACTCTCAGGCTGAGACACATGGCCAGGTTCCTTCAGGTTCTGCCGATGCCCGGACGGAAGACATCACCGGGGATCGCAAGGGAGGATAAGTAATGGAGCATCGGTGGGGTATAATCATATCATATAATCTACTGAAAAGTGGAAAAAAGTCCAAGTTTTTTTCTGTTTCATTTTACAGATCATTGTGGTATATATACTAAACTTTGATCACTTTTTATTTTGTCGTTTGTGAAAGATGCAGCGACAAATGGGTTGTTTGATTATCTTTCTTTATGACATTTCCCTTCTGAGTAAACTACTTATATTTTGATAGATCAGTGTTTTACCAATGCAGTAATACCACGTAATAAAGAATATATTTTTCACATTTCTTTATTGTTCACTGGGAAAAGGGAGATGAGTTGCATTTTTATGTTATTCCTTTTAGAATTTTTTATAAGCTTTTTTTTTTACTTTTGCTTTTCTTTTTGCAATTATTTGATCACTTGTACTATATACAATAATACTTCATTACTGCTGTATATAGGAAAAATTATGGTCACCTACAAAGCTTAGTCTATTGTTAGACCTCACAGGAAAATGAACATGTTAGAGACAGATACCTTCTGCAAACCCATAATGCCAACCGATCGGCACCGCACTGCGCGTTGTGGGTGGGGGGCCATTGAATGGCCAAATACACGCTTGGGCTGGATTGCGACACTTAAAGGGTTTTACAACAAAGTTCATTGAAAGTTGATTTAAATCAACTCATCTTTGACTCATAATAATTTACACAATTGGACGTTTAAACAATATGTTTCTGTGCTGAGATAATCTTATGTATGTGTCCATGCTATGTACTGTGTAATGGATGTGTCTGACTGTACAGGCACATGGTCTGATCACCCCACATCTCCTGTGCTGAGATAATGTTATATATGTGTCCCTGCTATGTACTGTGTAATGATCGTGTCTGACCGTACAGTTACATTGTCTGATCATTTTATTGCATTGTTGCAGGTGCAAAAAATGTAATTCTGACATTTTTATTTTTTTTGTTATTACCTTTACCAGCCAAATTAATTTATTTAAAGTGTCTTATATTATTTTTGCTCCCAAAGATGTGCAATGTCTTATTTTCAGGGGATGTCTTATTCTTCCATGATCCGCATCGAACCCATATGCAGCCCCCAATATTCCTTTCCAGTGCCCAATATCCTCTTGCAGCTCCATCATTCCCATGCAGCCCTCAATATCCCCTTGCAGCCCCTAGTATCCCCTTGCAGTCTCCATCATCTCCATGCAGCCCCAATATCCCCATCATCTCCTTGCAGTCCCCAATATCCCCTTTCAGCCCTATCATCCCATTGCAGCCCTCAATATCTCCTTGCAGATCCCCATCATCGCCATGCAGCCCTCAATATCCCCATCATCCCATGCAGCCCCCAATATCCCTATGCAGCCCCCAATATCCCCATTAAGGTACCTGTAGAAAGAAAGAAGCACACTCTCACCGATCCACCGCTGCATGAATTCTGGGCTGCTGGGCGCCGCACTGAGCTTTCTCAGCTGCCACAGATTTATGGGAAGCCGCCGGCCAATCAGACATCGGCAGCTGCTGGTGTCTGATTGGCCAGTGGCTGCTGGCATCTGATTGGCTGCTGGCTTCCAGTACATATACAGTTGCTGGGAGATCTCAGTGCTGCGGCGGAATAAATACAGTGGCGTACACCGTCAACGCGCGGCCAGTTCAGTAAATACCTAGACTCACAGCTGCATGTCCCGTTAGGCGGGCATGCTTAAAAAAAATTAAGTTTATTATGTCTTATTTTTGGGAGGTGCCTTACATTTAGCCTTTCTGCAAACCCCTGTAGTAAGTGTTATTTCGGGGAAACACTGTATAATAGGTCGCACTTTTATGAACGCGGTAATACCAAATAGATGCATTTTTATTATTATTTCTTAGTTGTTTTTTATTGGGGCAAAATGTGTAGTGATTTGTTTGTTTTTTTTTCATATTTTTTTAACTTCTTACTGTGTTTAATTGTCCCCTTAGGGGACTTGAACCTGCGATCATCCGGTCATTTGTGCTATACATAGCAGTGCATTAGAGAAAAGATAAATGTTTCAGCTCCCCAGCAAGTGCAGTTATCCGGCACTGGGTGTGGGCTCCTGGACGGTGCTCGGACAAAGCGGCTCCGCTAATCAAATTAAGTGATGATCCGGCAACAAGGACATCTAAAATTACAGTTCAGTGAAGGTTAAAATTCCATCTTTATTTATAACTTCTTTAAAATTGGCATAGTAAAATGTGTATTCTGGATGCACATTTTACTATTCCAATTTTTAAAAAGTTATAAATAAAGATGGAATTTTAACCTTCACTGAACCTTAATTTTGGAACTCTCTGTTGCCTGATCATCACTTAATTTGATAGCAGTGCATTAGCACTTTTATGTAGATCTAAAATCATAATCACCAATGAATGGTAGCCATGGGCTGGTTTTCACAGGAGATTCGTAATAACAGGCACGGAGGTCATCAGCAGGCCCCCGGCTGTTATGACAACCCATTGGCGGCCAGCAATCACGTCGCAGGCGTGCCCGATGAGCACGTGGAATGACGCCAACATGCCATATGACGTACATGTATGTCATGTCTCCGGAAGGGGTTAAAGCTGATTACTCAGAGGAGCAGAGGGATTAAAAGAAGAGTAAAAACTGACTCACTTTTGACCAGGTGACAGGTTCTTTAAAGGGAATCTGTAAGCAAGATTTTGCTATGTAAACTGAGGACAGCATGCTGTAAGAGTTAAAATGCAAAAAGCAACTGCTCTTCTCTTATCAGTGCGAGAGCTATTGTTTATGTAATCTAAATGGTTTATTACCTCGTGATTAGCATTATAGGACTAGAAAGTCATGTGCAAGGCAGTCCGTCATGCACCCTGCTTTGATTGACACGTCACAGTGAATGCACAATCTCTATTGAGAGCCTGGTTTGAGGAGGTGCAGCTATATCATCTACAAGCTTAAAACTAAATTCTTTGATTGTGACAGAAGTCTCACCAAATGTGATACATGGTGTGGTGCGGGCTCAACTTTTGTGCCTACTGCACACACCCCGACTTGCTCTATGATGTATATATCTGTCAAAGAATATCAAGGGCTTCCAACAAATGCCATACAATGGCATCTGTCACACTTTCATTTGTAATGTTGTACTTTACTTTGCAGTTCTAATCTCCAACATCCTGTAAATTAATGTACCGTATTTTTCGCTTTATAAGACGCACCTGATTATAAGACGCACCCCCAAATTTGGTGAAGGAAAAGAGAAAACAATAATTTTTAATGTTAAATGGGGTCCATCTTACAATGCCAGTGTCCGTCTTACAAATCATATCGGGTATATGTCCCTCATAGCCCCCCTCATCCTGGTACATGGTCCCTCATCCTGGGATATAGCCCCCTCATCCTATAATTAGCCCCTTAATTTGGATATGGCCCCCTTATATTGGATATAGCCCCCTTGTGCTGGCATATGTCCCCAGTGCTGGCACACGTCCTCTATTGATGGCACACTTCCCCTATTGATGGCACACGTCCACTATTGATGGCACACGTCCAGTACAGCTGGCACGTCTATTTTGTGGCTCACGTCTCCTACAGCTGGCACGTGTCCCATATTGATGGCACACATCCCCTACAGCTGGTACACGTCCCATATTGATGGCACACGTCCCCTACACCTGGCACATGTCCCCTACGGCTGGCACACGTCCCCTATTGATGGCACACGTTCCCTATTCATGGCATACATCCCCTATTGATGGCACATGTCCCCTACGGCTGGCACACGTCCCCTACGGCTGGCACACGTCCCCTATTGAAGGCACACGTCCCCTGCAGCTGGCACACGTCCCCTGCAGCTGGCACACGTCCCCTACGGCTGGCACACGTCCCCTATTGAAGGCACACATCCCCTGCAGCTGGCACACGTCCCCTATTGATGGCACACGTCCCTGCAGCTGGCACACGTCCCCCCATTGAAGGCACACGTCCCCTGCAGCTGGCACACGTCCCCTATTGAAGGCACACGTCCCCTGCAGCTGGCACACGTCCCCTGGAGCAGGCACAAATCCCCTGCAACTGGCACACATCCCCTGGAGCAGGCACACATCCCCTGGAGCAGGGCACACATCCCCTGGAGCAGGGCACACATCCCCTGGAGCAGGGCACACATCCCTGCACAACTGGCAAATGTCTTCCTGGTGTCTCCCACCTTGTTGCTGCAGGACCGGAGCGAGCAGTGGGAGCCGCCATGTTTTTTGTGGCCGGCTGCATTCAGTAACAGTAGAGGCTTCAACAAAATGGCCGCCGCCATAGTGGAGACAGGCGGCCAACTGAGGTTTCTACCTCTACCGGCCAGCTGCTGCACAGTGCACAAAAAACATGGCGGCGCCCACCAAACGCTGCAGCCGGTAGATCTCCGTTGCTCCGGTCCTGCAGCTGTGCCCCCCACCCACCGGAAGCTGCCGCTAAGCCGCCGCACCCCTCACCACCCCTCCACCGGTAATATTTAATTTTTTTTTTTTTTTTTTTTTTTTTTTTAGATTCACTTTTTAAGACGCACCCCCATTCTCCCCCCCAGTTTGGGGGAACAAAAGTGCGTCTTAAAAAGCGAAAAATACGGTATACATTAAACAAATATGCTTTTTCACAGTAAATTCCTATAGTGACTGATGCTACTTCATGGTATCTGTTGGAAGCATACATTTAATATACAGTTGAAACCAGACTTTTACATACACTATATACAGTGCCTTGTGAAAGTATTTGGCCCCCTTGAACTTTTCAACCTTTTGACACATTTCAGGCTTCAAACATAAAGATATAAATTCAAATTTTTTTGTGAAGAATAAACAACACGTGGGACACAATCGTGAAGTGGAACGAAATTTATTGGATATTTTAAACTTTTTTAACAAATAAAAAACTGAAAAGTGCGGCGTGCAATATTATTCGTCCCCCTTGAGTTAATACTTTGTAGTGCCACCTTTTGCTGCGATTACAGCTGCAGTCACTTGGGGTATGTCTCTATCAGTTTTGCACATCGAGAAACTGAAATTCTTGCCCATTCTTCCTTGCAAAACAGCTGGAGCTCGGTGAGGTTGGATGGAGAGTGTTTGTGAACAGCAGTTTTCAACTCTTTCCACAGATTCTCGATTGGATTCAGGTCTGGACTGTGACTTGGTCATTCTAACACCTGAATACGTTTATTTTTGAACCATTCCATTGTAGATTTTGCTTTATGTTTGGGATCATTGTCTTGTTGGAAGATAAATCTTCGTCCCAGTCTCAGGTCTTTTGCAGACTCCAACAGGTTTTCTTCCCGAAAGGTCCTGTATTTGACTTCGTCCATCATCCCAACAATTTTAACCATCTTCCCTGTCCCTACTAAAGAAAAGCAGGCCCAAACCATCATGCTGCCACCACCATGTTTGACAGTGGGGATGGTGTTTTGAAGGTGATGAGCTGTGTTGCTTTTACTCTAAACATATCGTTTTGCATTGTGGCCAAAATGTTTGATTTTGGTTTCATCTGACCAGAGCACCTTTTTCCACATGTTTGGTGTGTCTCCCAGGTGGCTTGTGGCACACTTCAAACTACACTTTTTATGGATATCTTTGAGAAATGGCTTTCTTCTTGACACTCTTCCACAAAGGCCAGATTTGTGCAGTGTACGACTGATTGCTGTCCTATGGACAGACTCTCCCACCTAAGCTGTAGATCTCTGCAGTTCATCCACAGTGATCATGGGCCTTTTGACTGCATCTATGATCAGACTTCTCCTTGTTCGAGATGAAAGTTTACAGGGACAGCCGGGTCTTGGTAGATTTGCAGTGGTCTGATACTCCTTCCATTTCAATATGATCACTTGCACAGTGCTCCTTGAGATGTTTAAAACTTGGGAAATCTTTTTGTATCCAAATCCGGCTTGAAACTTTGCCACAAGAGTATCTCGGACCTGCCTGGTGTGTTCCTTGGTCTTCATGATGCTCTCTGCACTTAAAACAGAACCTTGAGACTATCACAGAGCAGGTGCATTTATATGGAGACTTGATTCCACACAGGTGGATTCTATTTATCATTACCAGTCATTTAGGACAACATTTGATCATTCAGAGATCCTCACTGAACTTCTGGAGTGAGTTTGCTGCACTGAAAGTAAAGCGGACGAATAATATTGCACACCCCAGTTTTCAGTTTTTTATTTGTTAAAAAAGTTTAAAATATCCAATAACTTTCGTTTCACTTCACGATTGTGTCCCACTTGTTATTGATTCTTCACTAAAAAATTAGAGTGTATATCTTTATGTTTGAAGCCTGAAATATGGCAAAAGGTTTAAAGTTCAAGGGGGCCAAATAATTTCACAAGGCACTGTAAAAAGACACATGCATGTTTTTCTCACTCTGCTCCATGCTGCCCTGCAGAGAAAGCAATTGGCGGGACCGGGTCCGGCAGCTGACACGCCTCCTGCTGGTGATGTCAGCTCCAGAGCCTGCCCTGTTCCAGCTTATGTATGTACAGCAAGGTGGACTCCGGCTCTAGCTGACATGCCTCCTGCTGGTGACGTCAGCACCAGAGCCCGCCCAGCTGTTCATACATAAGCTGGAGCAAGGCGGGCTCCGACGCTAACGTCACCGGCAAGAGGCGGGTCAGCCAGCGCTGGAGCACGCCCTGTTGTACATACATAAGCGGGAGCAGGGCGGGCTCTAGCGCTGGCTGACATGCCTCCTGCCGGTGATGTCAGCGCCGGAGCCCGCTCTGCTGTACATACATAAGCTGGAGCAGGGCAGGCTCCAGCGCTGATATCATCGGCAGGAGGCGTGTCAGCTGCCAGGACCCGGTCCGCTCATTGCTTTCTCTGCAGAGCAGCATGGAGCAGGCAGAAGGGGAGACAAATAAAGGAGGCGGCATTGAGGGGGCTGGAGGTGGCACACAGAAGGCTGGTGGCGGGGAGGACACCAGCAGCAACAATGACTCATCACTCAGTAAGTCCCTCTAGACTCACTTTATGTACACTTTATAAAGTCTATTTCTCAGGGTACAGGGGGACTGGAGCCATGAGGGACCCCTTCCCTGAATGCAGTTGACACACTGCATTCAATAGTGCATTTAGATTGCCATGCACCAGGGGGGTGAGAGGTCCTCTTTAACTATCTCAATGTTACAAGTTCATCTACAGAGATCTTGATGTTGCTTTGTCCACAGTGTGCAACATAATTAAGATGTTTACAACTCATGGGACTGTATCTAATTTTCCTGAATGTGGGCTGCAGAGCAAATTGATGAATAGCTGCAACGCAGGATAGTGTAGATGGTGAATAAGTGGCCCCAATTAGGTTCCAAAGAAATTCAAGCTGTCCTTCAGGTTCAGGATATATTAGTGTGGACTGTTTGTCAACAATTGAATGTAATGAAAGGATATGGCAGGAGATCCAGGAGGACCCCACTGCTGATACAGAGACATAAAAAACTAGATTGCAGTTTACCAATATGTACGTGAATAAGCAAAAATTCTTCTGGGTAAGCGTCTTGTTGACAGGTGAGACTAGATAGAGCATTTTGGTAAAACACATCATTCTACTGGTTACCAAAAAAGGAATAATGCCTACAGAGAAAAGAACACAGAACCTACAGTCAAATATGGTGGAGGTTGTTTTGCTGCCTCTGGCACTGGATGCCTTCACTGTGTGCAAGGCATCATGAAATCTGAAGATTACCAAACATGTTGTGTTGCTCTGTAATGCCCAGTGACAGAAAGCTGGGTTTGGGTCCTAGGTTGGGTGTTCCAAAAGAAGTGTGGTCCAAAATTCCAGTTAAGAGATGTAAAAAGCTTGTTGATGCGATTGATGTCAGTCATTTATTCTGAAGGGTGAGCAACCAAATATTAAGTTGATGGTGCCAACAATTTTGTCCACCCGATTTGTGTTTTTTTTTTTTTTGTGAAATTATGTCCAATTTGCCTTTTTTTCTCAGTATTTTTGTGTTCTTCCAATATACACAAAGGATGTAAACATGTACATAACAAAACGTGTAATTACAATATTTTTTTTTATATAAATACTTCATTTTCTGAATAATTTCAAGAGGCCAACATTTTCGCCATGACTGTACATTTTTATTTCGCTATGGATGTGTTTATAGGAAGCATAATCTTTAACCTTTCTATAAGAAACCAGAATTAATGATATATTTTTGTCTTTTAGATACAGACATAAAAGCTGATGTGGTTTGGCCATGCGCAGCACCTATAAAAGTGTCAGCCATCAGTTCTTGCTCCTCATACTTGGCTTTTGGTCTTGAAGATGAAACAATTATTATTTGGGACATGGGGCCTTCTGGTGGGTCGTTGTGTTTGTCTGCGGTGTGTTTCTGTGTGACAAGGCCCATATTGCTGTAGTAATCTGATGACCACTTTCCTTCCACTCAGGATACCCATTAGGTGTTGTTGTCCTGCCAGAGGGAAAATCTATAGGCAGTCTTTATTTCTTGGGGCACTTACCGTCTAATGGTGTACCGAGAGCCCGGGTCATGGTGTGGTGTACTGATAAGTCTCTGTACCTTGTGACTGCAGCTGGTGGAAGGGAGTCCAGCCTCGTTCTTCTCCATGACAGGTGAGACCCGGACTAATGTTTTGATCTATACATTTTAATTTCACTAGGTGACAATAGTTGGCTGTGACTATCACGTCCATATTACCGGATTAGTCTATGAATTACCCTTTTAGCTATTATTATGCCTACTGGTTGTTAATAGCTGCACTACTGTGTCTGCAATTATTACTAATTGTTTGGTTGCTTTTAACTCATTCATCCTTATAATTGCCTTTTTAAAGAACAATACATGATATTGTGCATTACTTTCTTATCACCCATTATAATATTAAGTAATAAAGACGACATAATGGATTTTTCAGCAATAGTTTAGGCTTTATTCTGGGCTGTATTTATATGGGGGTGTATAATATATATGTGTGGGTCATAAAATAAATGAGACTGTTTTTCTTCATTGGTATAGTGCTGGATCGTCAGATGAACTGATAAGTGCAGTGGTCCCGGTGTCCTCACTTCCTAATGGTGTGAGTTGTAGTGTATTACTGATCTTTTATATGAATTTTCACATCTTTGTGCCTTTAATTTTGCATTATTTTCCCATACACCGCATTTTTTGGACTTTAAAACGCACTGGACCTTAAAACGCACTCATGTTTTAGAGGAGGAAAATGGGAAGAAAATTTAAGCAAAAATGTGGTCATGATGCACTGTTATAGGGGTAATGGGGATAATGTCCCCATCCTGGGCCACATGCAGGTGTATATGTCCCCCAACCTTATGGTACATGATCCCACATCTTTCTGGTGTATATGATCCAATAACCTTCTGATATATATATGATCCCCCATCCTTCTGGTATATATATGATCCCCAATCCTTCTGGCATATGGCCCCCCATCCTAGCGTACATTTAAAAAAAAGAGAAAACCATCATACTCACCTCCCCATCGCTCCCTCTGCGGCATCCTTCTGTCTTCTTGTCCTGGCATTCGATCATGTTAACGGTGTGTGCAGCGATGACGTCACTGTCTTGCGCAGCTCACATGATCAGATGCTGGCACATAGAGGCTGTCGCAGTACTGGAAGCGATGGGTAGGTGAGTAAGATTGTCCATTGCCGGGTTATTCACTGCTTCCCACTCCAATGATGATGCATGGGAAGCACTAAATATCCACACACGGTCGCATGGGGTTGCAGCCGCTGATCATTAGGCGCTCGCTTACCTCCTAGTGTTGAGAGTGGATGGACAGGGGGATGCATTGCATATTACATTAGCCTAATGAGCAAGTTCCCGTGATCATCCGCTGCCTCTCCATCCTTGGGTGACCACTCCAAAGCCAAAAAATTTGGGGGAAAAGGTGCGTCTTATAGTCTGAAAAATACAGTATTTTGAGTTCCAGTGTTTCACCTCTCATTGTCTCCATCTGTGTATTATCAGTATTCTCCCCATGTCTGCCTGTATGTGACATAAGATGTGGCGTTTTTACTATTGTTTACCTTTTAATCATATATTTGTGCTCCTCTGTATTTCAATAAATATTGATATTTATCTTTCTACTTTGTAATCTTGAATGTCATTTTCTTATCTTCTTACTTTTTTCCCTGATTCATGTCCCTTTTTCAATCAATATCTAAATGTCAAGTCCCCGCGCATCTCCTACTTTAACTGTATCCTCTGGTATATGTTTCTTCTCATATTTACCAGCTTCCCATGTCAGTGTCTGCATTATCATTCTGTATATTGAATATACAGTAATGCAGAAACACAACAATGGCATATGTTCTATTGTACTATACAATATAATTTACTTTTATGGCTAAAAAAAGTAGGGCAATACCATAAGGGAAATCAGAGTAATATGCAAAAAGTGTCTGGCTGGTTTCTATTGGGCAGTTGCACTGTATTTTGCAATATCTAGTGTGCATGGTGGCCAAACGCCTTGGAAATTTGTTAGCCGAATACTTTTTCAGCCGCCAGCTAGTTCTTTCTACCCCCCACACGCACATACACCCTCCGCTGTGCCTAACCTCCAGTGAGCATAGAAGGATCATGCTTATTGAAATGCAACATTTCCACACTGCCTTCCATCAACCTCTGCTGTCGAGGAGCGTCAGGATACATTATACACATTTTATCATTGGCCGATATTCATCCAATACATATGTCAATATTAACCCTTTCCAGGAATAGGACATACTGTTATCTCCTGTGTCAGGTGCGGTTGGGTGGCGCGAGCTCAGGAGCTGTGGTGTGGTCATCTCTTCAAAGAAAATGTATCTAAGGCACCAGAGCAATTCCCTGATTAATCGTTCATTGGAACAATATGCAATATTTTAGCCACAATAGGGCATTTAACAAGCCTATTATTGATAAAATATACAAAGAAGCAGTAGGTAGGGCAGGAGAACCACCAGACCACTCCTTCTTCCTTTCACTGATGGTCTGACCTCCATCATCAATATAACACTGGGTAAAAACATAATAGGATCATAAAAATGACAACCATATATTACTAGCATCAGTTCATATATGGAGAGATAATAAAATATACATAATACATAATTGTTCAAAAGAAACATAATTAACATGTGGGCTTCAGCTGGAGATCACACCAACACTAGAACTCCTCCAGACAAAGGGCTCATTCACACATCCGATTTTTCCAGGTACGAGAAAAATGGACCAATTATTCTGATCAAACTTTGAGCAGAGTTTGATCAGGGTACAGTGTGATTGGCATCCAATTTTCTTGTACGTTGAGTAATTGAAAAAAAAAAAATTCACCTTCTTGATTCGGACAGTCCGTGAAAACGGTCCAATATTTTCCACATGTGCATTAACCCTCGGAACAAAATCTGACATGTCTCAGATATTTTGCATGGACCAGTCGGTCCAAAGAAAAAAAAGAAAGACAAATGCACAGCTGGATAGAATATCATCGGTACACATTCTAGCCGTGAAAACCACGGATAACACTCATGTGATATATAGAAGGCTGAAAACCGGGCACTAGCAGAATTCCAGGCTTATATCACAATCACTGAACATAATTATTCACCGAACAGCAGACAGCAGAGTTTTAAGTGGAGTTGCTCTACCTGTCAGTTGTAGGTAGTATCAAGTGTATAAAGAAAACAGGTAGCACTCACCAAAATTATGTTGCTATGCGAGATCTTTATTCCATAATCTTCAGGAGTCAGTGGTTACATCGATGCAGGGAGGGAAGGAAGTGCAGAGTGGATGACGGGCGCCCTGTTTCGTGGGTTCCCGCTTCAACGGGTCCAGTGATCACTGCATCGATGTAACCACTGATTCCTGAAGATTATGGAATAAAGATCTTGCACAGCAACATGATTTTGGTGAGTGCCACCTGTTTTCTTTATACACTTGATACTCATATGTGAAAATCAGACGTGTGACTGAGCTCTCAGGTAGGGTATGTTCACATTTGTCCGTGTACAATGTAGCATTTTTATGTTCCAGATAAGACCAGCTTCACACCACGGTGAATTCCGATCCGGGGCTGTCAGGAGTGAACCTGACAGCCCTGGACCGGATGTAGTCAAAGAACCGGAGGGCCAATTATCCCCTCCGGTCCAGTGTGCAGCCGGATGGCTCATTTGCAGCTGCAGCTGCTGAAAATTCAGGACCACGGCTCGCGGGGAGTGAGCCACGGTCCTGAACTGTCAGCAGGGGACAGCTCCGTGGTGCTGAGCTTCAACACCAGGCGTCCGGCTCCCGGGTGCAGCTCCAGTGCGATCCGGCACCATAGACCCCCATGTAAGGGGGCGCCGGATCACACCGGACCTGGAGGATCCAGGAGGATCAGCTTTTTTACCCCGGACACAAAAATGCTGCATGCAGCATTTTTGTGTCCGGGAGAAAAATCTGAATTCTCCCGGACAGATGCAAGCTCCATCTGGCCACATAGCATACTATGGGGGACGAAATTCTGTCCGGAGCTGTTGGGTTCACCCCTGACAGCCCCGAATCGGATTTCACCATGGTGTGAAGCTGGCCTTAGTGAATGAGCTTTCTGAAGGCTAAAGGGTCTGTCACACACAACAATATCGGTAATGATATCGTTGCAACATCACCGGTTTGGTGACGTTGCAGCGATGTCTAAACGACATAGTTGTGTGCGACACCGATCAACGATGAGTTGTTGATCGCAGATTTATGAACAGGTTCATAAATCTATCTTTGGTCGCACGCTGAACGCGCAGTGGGAGACCAACGATCAGCGAGCTCCCAGCGCCGCACAGCACCACTGGGAGCTGGTATCCAAGGTAAACTGCGTTTAACTAAGCGCCGCGCGACACATAGTTACCCGCTGTTTACTTTGAATACCAGCGTGCTCGCTGGTCTGGATCGCTGGTGAGTCTGCCTGTGTGACAGCTCACCAGCGATCAGTCTTCAATATTCCAGCGATCCCGATCGTTGGTGGGATCGCTGGGACATTGAAGCATGTAACGGGGCCTTAAGGCACATGTTGCTTAATTTGTGTTGCAAATTTGAAGCATTTTGAAATCTATAGCATGTCAATTCTTTCAGGGGTTCTGCCGTGTTTTTCACCCATTCAATTGAATGGCAAAAAACACATTAAAAAAACACACATTTTTATGCAACATTTTCCCTGCCTAGATATTTATTTTTTATGTAGAAATGTCTGCAGCAAATGCTTACAGCCAGCCATGTCGCCCAATTCAGTGATAGTTAAGCTGTTAAGTAATTTTTAATGTTGCTGTTAGCCACTGACTGCAGCATTTACATGGCCCGATTCCGTGACTCAAGTCATTCTGGTGTCCATTGGACCTGCTATGATGAGATTGCTTGGAGGCAATGGAGGACTATCGAAAACTACTTTCACTGCTTTTTTGGTGTTCCCTTAAGGCTCAGCCCCAGCGGTGTCTGGGCTTCACAGCGGATCAGTAACTTCCTATATACTGCAACATTGTACTGTAGTATCACTGAACACCGAACAAGCGATCAAATGATTGCAAGTTCAAGTTCTCTAAAAAAATAAATTAATTAAAAAAAAGGTTTTAGAAACTCAACCCTGGTTCAATCACCATTTAAATGACCCCCGTTTTCACAGTTATATAATAATAAATAAGAAAATAAGTGTATATGGTGTTCGGCATAGGGTTTCAAAATAAAAACTGACTTTTGGGCGAAGGGGAGGAAAATTGTGAAAGCTCAAAAATAAAAAAGTGACTGATTTGTGAAGAAATTAAGTACATTCTGCCTGTGTTTGGATGGACACCATGGACAGTCATGAGTTAACAGGGCAGTGGAGTCAGTAAGCCAAACATCCGACTCTAAATCTTCAATTTTCCCGGAATCCGATCCAACTCCTCCAAAGTGGACACCGACTCTGGTGCAACTGACTCCAAAACTATGGCTGCGAAGTCAGTAAACAACATATCCAACTCCGACTCTTCAAGATCCCTGAATCAGACTCTGACTCCACCCAAAGTGGGCACCAACTGCACAGCCCTGCAAGTTGTAGCTAACAGGTCCTCGGTCAAATTTGGTGAGGGCCGGCAAATGCTTAGTCTGTATCTTCCTCTGCTGTATGATGAGATATAGCGGTCCGTACACCAGAAATCTTACTCCAGTCCCTGACCACACACCGCTCATCAGACACTTATAAGGTCTATAAAGCTGAATTCACCTGTTGATGAATCAGGAGTTTCTGACCACCATGCCCTCTCAAAACTGTGGATAAAATCTCCAGTCTTGATGGATTGAGTGCCTTGTGTGTAATATATTGCAACAGCCCATTTGATAAGCCTCCATGATTTTTTCTGTTTTCTTTCTAGATTCTACTATTTCTCCGGAACGGCGTGGTAAAGCTACTGGATGCTGCAGAACGACAACCAGTTTGCCAATTTATTCTCCCTGCGCCCTATAAAGTAGCATTTCCCTGGCAACCAGTGTACGCTCTCAATGCAATGACCTACAGTCTTTTTCTCAAAGGTAGGTAATAATCTCTAACATTGCATAGCTCAAACCTCTACTACTAAGATTTAATTCCACTAGGAATGTATTGTATTTTTCCCCATTTTTCAAAATGCATTTCATTTATTATAACTTCAGCTATAGATCCGGCACCAGGCATATTACTTTGTTATTACTTTAAAAACTGTGTATCACGTCCGCTTCATATTATAGGGAATATTAAACCTAAAATATCTAGTGTCACGTTCAGAATGACTTCTTATTTTACGCCATTTAATGCATCTGAACAGTTAGAAGAAAGAAATGTCATTTTTTCTGAAATGAAACATTTTGAGCTTCTTTTCAGGATATCCCTAAGAGACTCTTCCTTGATGCTTCCACCAGTCTATACAACCATTCTTCACATTCACAGATACATATTATTTTAAGTACAGAACAGTTCATTCTGAGTGCATTCAATAAGGAAGAGAGCAGAAGGATCACATTTTATGCAAATTATTATTTTCATGCAATGGACATTTATGTATGTAACACAACGGCCACTTACCGTAATTAGAAGTGTACGGAGAAATAGTACTAATGAGTGTCATGACTCCAGTAAAAGATGAATAAATATTTTAATTTTTTTTACACTTTTTTAATTTGAAGTTTGCTAAAGGAGTTCTCCAAGAATATGATAATAATGTCCGCTGTCACATATTTCAAATTTAAACTGTTGTAGTTATGTACCAGGAAAGGTGATTTGCATCCTGGTACATATCTAATAATAACAATAATAATAATAATAATAATAACCATGGCAGACCAGCCTGACTAAAGAAATAATACCGGCTTCCAGGGTTGTTGAGCGGAGATGGAAGAGATCTCAATCCGCCAAGCACTTCATTGTATGCAAGCAGTCCCTCGTCAACTTTAAGTTCACGCTCACTACTGCAAAACAAAATTATTTCCCATCTCTCATATATTCCCTGTTTAACAACCCTAAACAGCTATTCAACACTTTCAATTCTCTCCTCGGTCCCCCTGGACCTCCTCTCTCTCCTGTTATCTCTGCTGAAGTCTTTGCCTCTTTTTTCAAGCAGAAGATTAAAACCATCAGAGAAAACTTTGGCCTGCAGTCACCAGAACCCCCATCATTACTGCTCAGCCCTATGCTTCCAAAACCAGCTTCTCCACCATAACAGAAGTTCAGCTCTCGTCTCTTCTGTCAAGATCACATCTCACCACCTACGCACTTGTCCCCCTTCCGTCCCACCTCATTCCCAACCTCTCCACAGTCTTAATCCCAACCCTAACACATCTCTTCAACCTTTCACTAACAACTAGTGTCTTCTCCTCCTTCTTCAAACATGCCTTAATCAAACACATCCTCAAAAAGTACTCCCTTGACCCATGTTCTGTGTCTAGCTATCAACCCATATCACGTCTCCCCTATGCCTCATAATTGCTGGAAAATTATGTCCATCTTGAACTGTCCTCCCATCTCTCCTCCTGCTCCCTCTTTGACCGGTTACAATCTGGCTTCCGTCCACATCACTCAACTGACACTGCCCTAACTAAAGACATTAATGACCTACTGACCTCCAAGAGCAAGTGACACTACACTGTCTTCCTTCTGGACCTCTTTGCTGCCTTTGGCACTGTAGACCACTCCCTCTTGCGACAGATTCTCTCAACTCTTGGTATCACAGACCTGGCCCTCTCCTGGATCTCTTCATAACTAACAGACCGGACATTCAGCATCTCCCTCTCCCACACTACCTCCTCAACCCGCCCCCTATTAGTCAGTGTTCCCCAAGGCCCAGTTCTAGGACCCCTACTCTTCTCCATCTACACCTTCAGCCTGAGACAGCTCATAGAGTCTCATGGCTTTCAGTATCATCTCTATACTGATGACACGCAGATCTACTTCTCTTTACCTGATATCGCCTCCTTACTAACCAAAATCCCACAATGTCTGTCTGCTATTTCAGCTTTCTTTTCTGCTCGCTTTCTAAAACTGAACATGAACAAAACAGAATTTTTCATCTTTCCCTTATCTCACTCTACCCCTCCACCAGACCTATCCATCAAATTCAGTGGCTGCTCACTTTCCCCAGTCCTGCATGCTCGGTGCCTTGGGGAATCCATGACTCTACCCTCTCTTTCAAGTCCTATCCAAGCCCTTGCCATCTCCTGCCGAACAACAAATTAAAAATATTTCCCAGATCCGTACATTCCTTGTCCAAGAAACTGTAAAAACACTTGTGCATGCCCTCATCATTTTCCGCCTTGACTATTGCAACCTCATACTCTCTGGCCTCCCCTCGAGCATTCTTGCACCCTTTCAATCTATCCTAAACTCTGCTGCCCGACTAATCCACCTGTCTCCCCGTTATTCCTCAGCCTCTCCTCTCTGTCAAGCCCTTCACAGGATTCCCATTGCCCAGATACTCCAGTTCAAAACCCTAACCATGACATAGAAAGCCATCCATAACCTGTCTCCTTCATATATCTGTGACATGGTTTCTCAGTACCTACCTACACGCAACCTGCGATACTTTCAAGATCACCTTCTCTACTCCCCTCTTATCTCTTCTTCCCACAACCACATACAATATTTCTCCTATGCATCCCCTATGCTCTGGAACTCTCTACCCCAACATATCAGACTCTCGCCTACTGTGGAAACCTTTAAAAGGAACTTGTAGACCCACCTCTTCCAACAAGTCTACAACCAGCAATAAGCCTCAGTCCACTAATCCAGTGCACGACCAGCTCTACCCTCATCTACTGTATCCTCATCTATCCCTTGTAGACTGTGAGCCCTCATGGGCAGGGTCGTCTCTCCTCCTGTACCTCTGTGTGCCTTGTATTGTTCATCAATATTGTATTTGTCGATGTATGCCCCTTTTCTCATGTAAAGCACCATGGAATAAATTGTGCTATAATAATAAATAATAATAATATTTCCCCCATCCTGATATATATGATTCCCATTATTGTACATATCTTCCCCATCCTGGTATATATATGTCCCTAATCCTGGTATATATGTTCCTCATCTTAGGCCCATCCTGGTATATATGCCTCTCGTTATGCCGCACACTTAAGAAAAAATAATCGATTCTACTCACCTTGCATCCACTCCCCCAGTGTGTGGAGCCCTCTTCTGATGCTTGTAACTGACTTTACCGTGCAAGTGGACCAGTGCATAATGTCAATGCCGTGCTACCCCAGTGACACGCCGACATCAGCTGCCGACTAATTCAAAATTAATATTCGCTACTCCCCATGCCTGGGACAATGGGGATGGGTAGCAGTGAATATTTCATTTTCTTTTATACCGGACATACTATATTAGCATATTAGCAGTTGCATTAAACCAGCTGCTGGGGCTAACACATGTGCTTGCTATTAAAGAAAATGAATATTCACTGATCCCCACTCCCATAATCCTGCCCACCTCTCGCCGCCGGCTTCAGTGCAGAAAGGTGGGCAGGATTATGTGCATGGGAATCAGTGAATTTTCCTTTCCTTTAATAGCGAGCACATGTGTTAACCCCAGCTGCAGTCTGATCCTGCCTCCTGTGACACTTCTCCACCACTGGCACTCGCCTGCAAGTTAGATACATCTGGACTATAAGACGAACCTTCCCCCACTTTCCCTCCAAATTTGGGCAGAAAAAAGTGTATTTTATAGTCCAAAAAATACAGTGTGTTGATCTATGTCTCTTGAGAATGCAACCTGTCTATTCGGTATGTGACTGGAAGTATGAACATCGTATACTTAGTTAAGTGCAAACAAAGTGTATTTATTTATTCATTCATTCACCAAAAACATAAACAGATAATAGCCCAAAGAAATGGTGCCAAAGCATATCTTTCCTCATGCCAGATGACGGATATTCCAGATACCCTTGAGAAAGCCAATCTAGCCGAAACATTATGTTGGGATATTATCTATTTATCTTGTTGGTGAATCAATAAATACACTTTGTTTGCAACCTTTCCAAGTGTTTCATCACCAGTGCCGAAGGTTCTTTCTTTTTGGCTAATAGAAGCTTAGTCAATGAACGCAAACAGATTCCAGCAAAGATGACTACCAATTGACCATTATAGGTTGTGCTGTCTGCGGAGGGACTTCAACGTGGTCCATAACTGGAAGAATCTCATTTTTTTAACTTAACATAAGATGAAATGCTTATTTTTTCTTGAGCATATTGGATTAACCGATGTTTGGAGATGGTTGCACTATGTTGCGAGAGCATTTACTCCCTTTTCGTATGTATAGATAATAAAAAAAACGCAACGGAAGTGCTTCTTATACTGATGAGGGCCATAAATCGCATTTTGTTGTGATTTTTGTACCTGTTTCAAAATTGTGAACACCCTGATTGGAGGCACTATGGGTTTAATTTGAATGTGGCTCTATGGAACCCTGATCCGGCGGAGTTTGGGTCGCAACGGGTTTTTGGACTGAGCATGCCCAGAACTCTGCTGTAGATGACTCCCCCACTAGTGGGGGTGTCATTTACAACTGGATCCTGCAAAAAAGATAATCAATCGGATGCAACGGGATGCTCACTCACAGATATTGTCACTGATCTTTGATAATACCGGTGCGGGTGGATCTACTTGCATCATATTTTACAATTGCGGGGGAATCCAGGGGTATGCAAGTTTTACCTTCATTTCTCCTGATTCCAAAAAACGGCAATGTGAAACTAGCCTTGAATCAAAAACTTATTATAAAATAAGGTAAACAGCTGCACATTGAACACTAAGAGAAAACTTGATCTAACATAATGCCTATAAAAATTAATAGCAAGGCAAATACATAAAGCTAATACAAATATGTAGAGGGAAAAGAGACATAGCAAAAACTGCTTAGGAATACTGAATAAAAGAGAAACTTAGCTGATGCATTGAGTAATTTATGAGAGCCCGTTAATTAATATCAAAGTGTTCTCCTCTATTGGGTCCCTAACCTTATGCCTCTGCTTGCGATTTAAATCTGCTTGTATGGGTGTACTTATGCCTATAAGTGCAGTTAGAATCTGCATGTCCGGGTGTGATTAGGAACCTGGCTACAGCGAGATGGAGGACTTAACATGGGACGGAAGAACGGTGCTCAGTCAGAAAATTAAAGTGACACAAAAGGTAGAGACTGACTGGTGACACCTGTGTGTAAAGTGCTAGCTGGAAAAATACATTCTAAAAAAAGGAAGCCTGCTGCACACTGAACACTAAGGCTGGTTTCACATCACGGCAAGATCAGCCCCGGACCCGATCTAGAAACGGAACCGGAGGGCAAACATGCCCTCCGGTCTGGTTTGCAGCCGGATCCCTCAGATCAACGCAGCTGCTGAAATTTCAAGATTGCGGCTAGTGGGGAGATACCTGCCGTCCTGAAATCTCTGCAGGGGACAGCTGATGGTGGTGAAGTTTGGCAGTGCTCGCTGCTACACTCCAGCACCTGGCGTCCAGCTCCCAGATCCGATTTTATGTTAGTTACGGCGCCATAGACCCCCATGTCACTGGGTGCCGGATCTGGGAGGATCCGATTTTGTCCCATTTTTCCCCCGGACACAAAAATGTTGCTTGCAACGTTTTTGTATCCGGGATAAAAATCCGAATTATCCCTGATCCTCCCGGACAGATGGAAACCGGATGGCACATAGCTGCCATCCGGATCCATCCGGCCTCCTAGGGCTGCATTACAGTGAAATTGGGTCACACCGGACAGCCCCGGACCAGATCTTGCCGTTATGTGAAGCTGGCCTAAGAGAAAACATGATCCAGCATAATAATTAATCACACCCATACGTGCATATTTTAATTGCATTTAGAGACATAAGTACACCTACACAAGCAGATTTAAATTGCAAGCAGAGGCATAAAGTTAGGGACCCAATAGAGGACAACGCCTTGTCGTTGGTTATCGGGCTCTCATGAATTGACCAATGCATCAGCTAAGTTTCTCAATTGTTTTCAGTATTTCTAATCATTTTTTTGTTTTATCTCCTTAACTCATACACATTTGTATTAGCCTTGCCATTCATTTTTAAAGCCATTACACTAGATCTGTTTTCTCTTATGGCCAGTTTACACGCAGCAACAGGAAGATAGAAACCAGCAGGTGTCGGAGACAATTGTACCTTTTACCTTCAAAACACCTTGCAGATACCTGAATTACACGCAGCCACTTCAAGGTGTTTTGAAGGTAAAAGGTACAATTGTCCCCGACACCTGCCGTTTTCTATCTTCCTGTTGCCGCGTCTAAAGTGGCCATTAGTGTTCAGTTTGCAGCTGTTTACCTTTTTCTATATGTTTTTCCAGGTAGCACCTTTACAGGTGTCGTCAGTCAGTCTCTACTTTTAATTAAAAATGTACACAACAGCAATTTTTCTGTTCCCTGTTATAACATATTTGAAATGTGTGACTGCCATCAATTTCTAAATGAGTTATTTTTTTTCAAATGAAATGGAAGCATGTTAAAATGTAATACAGTAGATATATCAGCACACAGCAAAATAAATATCTCCTTATACTAGATTAATAAAAACAAAAGGACAGAAGTAAAACAATCTCACAGGCCTTCATTAAATAGGAAAGGCATAACAAGTGCAAGATGCCAGCTTCCAATTACTAACAATCTCCTTCCCTTGGAGGGAGTGATTACCGGTCATCCTACACACGGAATGAGGTTCCCATGTGTCATGCAATGTGTGCCCAGCCTATTACTTACACCCTTACTATTCGATTAGGCGAGCTGTTAGGCACTATATCAGTGCATGCCAACAGGAAGCTGGCATCTTGTACTTGTTATACCTTTCCTATTTAATAAAGGGCTGGGGTATCTTGCTCAAATGCATTGGTCACAGACCAGAAAAAATTTCAAGATTATCATGGTAGCCACTTGAATAATTAGAAGTATGGAAAATAGCCATTTCCTGCCTGCAGGCACTTTCCTAATGGAAAATGTCTTTTAACTTCTGATGTGTACTTTCTTCTGTTGTGAATAAAATGTGGCTGTGAGGGATTTCCAAAATGTCCCAACTTTTTTTTAGCTTATTTTTTTAACTGGCAGTGTAAGGCTAGAAACACACTATCCTACTCTCGGACGAGACTCGGATCAGTGACCCTGAACGGCCTCTCCCTCTGTGGACTGGAGTGTGATGCTGCACAAAAACACAAGCAGCTGACACTCCCATGCAGAGAGGGGGAGGCTGTTCAGGGTCACTGATCTGAGTCTCATCCGAGAGACTCACATGTAAGTAGGATAGTGTGTTTCCACCTTAATAGTGCAATACTGTGATGGCTTTATATTCAGGAGCTTGTGGTGCAAAAAAAGGCCAGCACATAAATTAAGGGTCTTATGCCATAAGTAACATGTCATTAACACAATAATTTACATTTAGTAAGAAGGTGTTAGACCCTTTCTTTTTATCTGTTGTTTGCAGCAATTAGGCTCTTAACATTAGTTAAGCTGTCAATCAAAATGGTAAAAAAATAAATATATTTACCATAGAATTCCAACATGCAAAAAAGAAATCAGCATTTAGAGCAGGGATCTCAAACTTGGCTGGATATATGGGTCGTATATAGAAAAAAAATCTACTTTTGGGGCTGCATTTTTTTCAGGACAAAGTGAAATTTTTAGTGATACCATATTTTTTTCTATACACCTTTTGGTCATTCTTTTTAACTTTCTTTTCATGTTTTGTTTATTTTTTTAAATGCCATTCATTTTATGGGTTAAGGTACAATTTATAAATAGCTATAAAACTGTGCTATAACCCATACACCTTCCTGGTCCCCATCTTGTAATGTTCCCTTCCTGGTCCACATCTTGTAGTGTTCTCTTTCTAGGCCCCATGTTGTAGTAATGTTCCCTTCCTGGTCCCCTTCATGTAGCAATTTCCACATCCTGGTCCCTTTTTTGAAGTAATGTCCCCCTCCTGGTCTCCTTGTCCCTATCCTGATCCCCATATTGTAATAATATCACCATCATGATCCTCTTCTTGTAGTAATGTCTCCATCCTGATTCCCTTTTTGTAGTTATGTGTTCATCCTGTTCCCCTTCTTGAAGTAATGTCGCCATCCTGGTCTCCTCTTTGTAGTAATGTCCCTATCCTGATCCCTGATGTTGTAATAATGCTCCCTATTGTGCCATTTTCACATAGAACACACAGAAAGATACTTCTCACCTATCTTCCTTTCCCTCGGCTTCCTCTTTTCTGTTTCATGTGGCCCGCAGGTATCGTAGACCCCTTGAGAATCTCGGTCCAGGCCAGCAGCTAAGGTCATATATTGTTGTCAGCTGCTAGCTTCTGATTGGCCAGCGGTTGTCATTGGTATAGCTGAGCAGAGCTTGTCCCTGGGTATGCCGAAAATACAACTGAAGTAAAGCACGGGCATCAATGGCCCCTGGACCAGAACGTGATCTGGTAGGGGTCTATGATACCTGCGGGCCGCATAAAGCAGCCTCAGGAGTCTCTTGCGGCCCGTGGACAATGTGTCTGACACAGGGCCGAACTGGGACCTAAAAGTAGCCCTGGCACACAAACCCTAGCAGCCCACATACTTTAATACCCATCATCCCCGATCAGTGTATTTTGCTTTTACGTTCTCGTGCCCCTCACCACTTTCTTAGGCTGGCTTCACAACTCGGCACAATCAGGTCCGGGGCTATCTGGGGTGATCCTGACAGCCCCGGACCCAATTTGCAAACAGAACCGGAGGGCAAATATGCCCTCCGCTCCTGCTCGTAGCCAGATGCTGCAGAGTACAGCTGAGGTAGCTGTCTTCTGAAATGGTGCTGAACCACTTTACGGGGGACTGTTCCCTGGTGCTGAAGTTCAGTGTAGTTCATGCTGATCTTCAGCCGCCAGTGTCCAGATCCCGGATCCTCCCAGATCCTCCTGGATCTGGGCAATCCAGCGCCGTAGACTGCCATGTTAGGGAGCGCCGGATTGCCTCTGATCCGGGAGGATCCGATTTGGGCAGATTTTTCGCAACATTTTTGTGTCCGGGAGAAAAATCCGAACTGTCCTGGATCCCATAGGGCTGTATAATGTCAAAATCGGGTCCGGGCTATCAGGTTCTCCCCGGACAGCCCCAGACCTGATTGTGCCGTGGTGTGAAGCCAGCCTTAAAGGAGTTATACAGGACAGGAGAAGTGGTACTGTGCAGTGTAGTAATACAGATACTGAGGATTACACCCAGTATACAGGACAGGAGAAGCGGTACTGTGCAGTGTATATATAAAGAATAATACAGATACTGAGGATTATACCCAGTATACACTCCATGACAGAAGTTATGTCGCTTATCCATGTTATGTAAATAAAAGCTTATAACCTGACGTTAAATTCATCCATTGGTTGTATAAATTACTCTTTTGAAAGCTGAAACCCACTGAAATATGGTTAAGAAAATAAATTGGCATCAATGCTGAAATATTGATCATTTAATGAACACAGAATGGTCAGATTTTGGCAAGACAAATTTTTTGTCGTCCACAGAAAGTAATGTGATTTTCAAACAAATAATTAACTTAAAATACAAATATATGTTGCATAACATTGGTGAATGAAGTTATGGTGCTATTAGAGTCATATTTAATACTAGATGGTGGCCCGATTCTAACGCATCGTGTATTCTAGAATATGTATGTAGTTGACATACTGTGACTGACAGAACTTGTTCAATTAACGTGAGTTACAGCACATGTATAGCAGCACTATAGTATATGGCGGTACATTACAGTAAATGCATAGCAGCGCTATAGTATATGGTGGTACATTACAGTACATGCATAGCAGCAATATAGTATATGGCGGTACATTACAGCACATGTATAGCAGCACTATAGTATATGGCGGTACATTATAGTACATGCATAGCAGCAATATAGTATATGGCGGTACATTACAGCACATGTATAGCAGCACTATAGTATATGGCGGTACATTATAGTACATGTATAGCAGCACTATAGTATATGGTGGTACATTATAGTACATGTATAGCAGCACTATAGTATATGGCGGTACATTATAGTACATGTATAGCAGCACTATAGTATATGGCGGTACATTACAGTACATGTATAGCAGCGCTATGGTAGATGGTGGTACATTACAGTACATGCATAGCAGCACTATAGTATATATCGGTACATTACAGCACATGTATAGCAGCACAATAGTATATGGCGGTACATTATAGTACATGTATAGCAGCACTATAGTATATGGCGGTACATTATAGTACATGTATAGGCACTATAGTATATTGCGCTACATTACAGTACATGTATAGCAGAGCTATGGTATATGGTGGTCTATTACAGCACATGTATAGCAGCGCTATAGTATATGGCGGTACATTACAGCACATGTATAGCAGCACTATAGTATATGGCGGTACATTACAGTAAATATATAGCAGCGGTATAGTATATGGCAGTACATTACAGCACATGTATAGCAGCAATCTAGTATATAGCGGTACATTACAGTAAATATATAGCAGCGGTATAGTATATGACAGTACATTACAGCACATGTATAGCAGCACTATAGTATATAGCGGTACATTACAGTAAATATATAGCAGCGGTATAGTATATGGCAGTACATTACAGCACATGTATAGCAGCGCTATAGTATATGACGGTACATTACAGCACATGTATAGCAACATTATGGTATATGGCAGTACATTACAGTACATGTATAGCAGTGTTATAGTATATGGTGGTACATTACAGTACATGTATAGCAGCACTATAGTATATGGCGGTACATTACAGTACATGCACAGCAGCACTATAGTATATGGCCGTACATTATAGTACATGTATAGCAGCACTATAGTATATGGTGGTACATTATAGTACATGTATAGCAGCACTATAGTATATGGCGGTACATTATAGTACATGTATAGCAGCACTATAGTATATGGCGGTACATTACAGTACATGTATAGCAGCGCTATGGTAGATGGTGGTACATTACAGTACATGCATAGCAGCACTATAGTATATATCGGTACATTACAGCACATGTATAGCAGCACAATAGTATATGGCGGTACATTATAGTACATGTATAGCAGCACTATAGTATATGGCGGTACATTATAGTACATGTATAGCAGCACTATAGTATATTGCGCTACATTACAGTACATGTATAGCAGAGCTATGGTATATGGTGGTCTATTACAGCACATGTATAGCAGCGCTATAGTATATGGCGGTACATTACAGCACATGTATAGCAGCACTATAATATATGACGGTACATTATAGTACATGTATAGCAGCACTATAGTATATGGCGGTACATTACAGTAAATATATAGCAGCGGTATAGTATATGGCAGTACATTACAGCACATGTATAGCAGCAATCTAGTATATAGCGGTACATTACAGTAAATATATAGCAGCGGTATAGTATATGACAGTACATTACAGCACATGTATAGCAGCACTATAGTATATAGCGGTACATTACAGTAAATATATAGCAACGGTATAGTATATGGCAGTACATTACAGCACATGTATAGCAGCGCTATAGTATATGACGGTACATTACAGCACATGTATAGCAACATTATGGTATATGGCAGTACATTACAGTACATGTATAGCAGTGTTATAGTATATGGTGGTACATTACAGTACATGTATAGCAGCACTATAGTATATGGCGGTACATTACAGTACATGCACAGCAGCACTATAGTATATGGCAGTACATTACAGCACATGTATAGCAGCGCTATGGTATATGGCGGTACATTACAGTACATGTATAGCAGCAGGGCCGGCTCCAGGTTTCTGTGGGCCCCGGGCGAAAAAGTCTCAGTGGGCCCCCTTTAGTACATATCGCGGACTATAATTATATATATATATCTATAGCCGCACACTTACCGCAAGCCCCATAGACAATGCATGGGGCTTGCTGCAAATGTGAAGCAAGTGCAGCCGCTAGGCGTAAAATGCGGCAGATGCGGGTTTTTTTTACCGCAACTGCCACATTTTTAAAAAAAACGCCTATGTGAAGGCAGCCTTACAGGAACAGTGACTGCCGAAACCAGCAAGAGCTGTTTCTGACAGTGAGTATATTACACGTTGTTAGGAGCGGGCTAAAATGCGTTTGCATTCACTTGCGCTTTTTGTGCATCTGAGGATGCTTGGTATATACACAAGCATCCTGAAGAGCACAAATAATGCAAGCAGCTCAATGGAGCCGCACTGCCATATGGGTGGCACCGCAGCTTAGCGGAGTGTCTGGCCATCTGGATCTCTCTTTCTCCTCACCTTTCTTCTTGCCGCTTCGGTCTCCTCCGGTCGCTCTGCACATATCAGCACAGTGATGACTACATCGTGCCCCGCCATGCTGAGCTGCAGAATGCAGACAGCGGCAGAAGAGACTCTGGAGAAGAATGCTGCTGGCAAAGGTGGCTGAGACTATAGGAGCGGAATCCGCGGGGGGCTACCACTGGTACACATACCTCGTACACACGCGGCTCTGCTCCATACACCTTGTACGCACGCGGCTCCGCTCCATACACCTCATACACACGCGGTTCTGCTCCATACACCTCCTACCCACGCGGCTCTGCTCCATACACATCGTACACACGCGGCTCTGCTCCGTACACCTCATACACATGCGGTTCTGCTCCATACACCTCATACACACGCGGCTTTGCTCCATACACCTCATACACACGCGGCTCTGCTCCATACACACATCGTACGCACGCGGCTCTGCTCCATACACCTCGCACGCACGCGGCTCTACTCCCTACACCTCGTACACACTCAGCTCTGTTCCATACACCTCGTATGCCCGCGGCTCTGCTCCATACACTTCGTACACACTCAGCTCTTCTCCATACACCTCGTACGCACTCAGCTCTGCTCCATACACCTCGTACGCACTTAGCTCTGCTCCATACACCTCGTACGCACTCAGCTCTGCTCCATATACCTCGTACGCACTCAGTTCTGCTCCATACACCTCGTACGCACTCAGCTCTGCTCCATACACCTCGTACGCACTCAGCTCTGCTCCATACACCTCGTACGCACGCAGCTCTGCTCCATACACCTCGTACGCACGCGGCTCTGCTCCATACACCACGTATGCACGCGGCTCCGCTCTATACACCTAGTACACACTCGCCTCTGCTACATTCACACTGTAAATCCCTCCTGACCCCACACATAAACTTCACCTAATTGCCATACACCTAGTACACACTCACCCCTGCTACATTCACACTGTAAACCCCTCCTGACCCCACACAAACTTCACCTAATTGAGTCTCATGATGGGCAGCAGCAGCACAGCAGAGTCCTGCATACACTGAGGAGCTGATCATGTGATCCCTGACTCCTCCCCTCCATGTGACATCATCACAGGTCCTGTAAGCACACTAGCACAGAGTGTGCTCAGTGCTGCTCTGTCGGCTCCCATGGAGGGGGAAGGAGGCCGAAAATAACCCCCCAGCTGCCCCCTGGATATGGCCCTGGCTGTGGGGGCAGTGTGCTCAGGGGCCCCTGAGGCTAGGGTCACACTTGCATTGTGACCCTAGCCTGATGCAAATATTTTCGGCTGCAGAGCATAGCGTTTAATGCTATGCGCTGGAGCCCATAGAAACCCGATGTTTACCTTGACAACCACTGGTTGTCAATGTAAACATCGGGTTTCTATGGGCTCCGTTGCTGGCAGCGCATAGCATTAAACGCTCTGCGCTGCAGCAGACAATACTTGCGTCAGGCTAGGGTCACAATGCAAGCGTGACCCTAGCCCTCAGGGGCCCGGTGGGCCCCCTCCAAGCAGTCGGGCCCCGGCACTTGCCCGGGTACGCCGGGTGCTGATGCCGGGCCTGTATAGCAGCACTATGGTATATGGCGATACTCCACTCCCTGCGGCCCCCCCTGCTTTTCCTGGCTCCTCCACAGTGAAAATAAAAAAATCCTCAGTGAGGATACTCACCTGTCCGCCGGCTCGCTCCACCTCCGTCTTCTAGGTCCTACAGCCTACAGGCCTTTAGGACCTGTCGTTGCCTGGGAAAACGATCAGCTGATCGGTCACATGACCGCTAACTGCCGGGGCGGCAGGATGGAGCAGGGGGGCAGGATTGTGCAGGGGGGCAAGATGGTGACGAGGGGGGGGGCAGGATTGTGGCAGTGGGGGGAGGGGGGGTAGGATGGAGGGAGTCGGGCAGCATGGAGCGAGCCGGGCAGCATGGAGCGAGCGGGGCAGGATGTAGCCGGGGGGGGGGGGTCAGGATGGAGCCAAGGGGGGAGGGCAGGATGGAGCCAGGGAGGAGGAAGGAGGATGGAGACGGGGGGCCGGGATGGAGGCGGGGGGGCAAGATGGAGGCTGGGGGGCAGGATGGATGTGGGGGAGCAGGCTGGAAGCGGGGGGGGAGCAGGATGGAGCTGGGGGTGGCATGATGGAGCCGGGGGGGTAGGATGGAGGGATCAGGGCAGGATGGAGCCTGGCAGGGGGGAGCAGGATGGAGCCAGCGAGGCAGGATGGAGCCGGCGGGGCAGGATGGAGCGAGCGGGACAAGATGGAGCCGGGGGGGGGGACAGGATGGAGCCGGGGGGGGGAGCAGGATGGAGCCGGGGGGGCAGGATGGTGGTGGGGGGCCAGAATGGAGCTGGGGGGGGCAGGATGGAGCCGTGGGGGGCAGGATGGAGACGGCGGGGCAGGATGGAGCAAGCGGGGCAGGATGGAGCCAGAGGGGCAGGATGGAGCCAAGGGGTGGAAGGATGGAGCGAGGGGGGCAGGATGGAGCCGGGCAGGGGGGGCAGGATGGAGGCGTGGGGGCAGGATGGAGCCGGGGGGGGCAGGATGGAGATGGAGCCGGGGGGGCAGGATGGAGCCTGGGGGAGGATGGAGCCGGGGGGGAGGATGGAGGCGGCGGGGGAGCAGTATGGAGCTGGAGGGGGCAGGCTGGAGCTGGGGGGGGGCAGGATGGAGTGATCAGAGCAGGATAGAGTCGGGCAGGGGGGGCAGGATGGAGCTGGGGTGGGTTGGCCAGGATGGAGCCGGGGGGGCCAGGATGGAGCAGAGGGGGGCAGGATGGAGCCAAGGGGTGGAAGGATGGAGCCGGGGGGGCAGGATGGAGCCGAGCAGGGAGGGGCAGGATGGAGCCGGGGGGCAGGATGGAGCCGGGGGGGGCAGGATGGAGCCGGGGGGGGCAGGATGGAGCTGGGGTGGCCAGGATGGAGGCGGGGGGCAGGATGGAGCAGAGGTTGGCAGGATGAAGCCAGCAGGGGGGCAGCATGGCGCCAGTGGGGGCAGGATGGAGCCGGCAGGAAGGAGCCGGCGGGGGGGGGTGCAGGATGGAGTCGGCGGGGCAAAATGGAGCCCGGGGGGGCAGGATGGAGCCGGGGGGGCAGGATGGAGCGATCAGGGTAGGATGGAGCCGGGGGGGGACAGGATGGAGCCGGGGGGCAGGATGGAGCGATCAGGGCAGAATGAAGCCGGCGGGGGGGCAGAATGGAGCTGGCAGAAAGGAGCTGGGGGGGGGGGCAGGTTGGAGGCGGCAGGGCAGGATGGAGCCGGGGGGGCAGGATGGAGCGATCAGGGCAGGATGGAGCCAGGGGGCAGGATGGAGCCGGCGGTGGGGGCAGGATGGAGCAGGTGGGGGGGCAGGATAGAGCGATCAGGGCAGGATGGAGCCGGCGAGGCAGAATGGAGCCAGGGGGGCAGGATGGAGCTGGGGGGGCAGGATGGAGCAATCAGGGCAGGATGGAGCCGGCAGGGGGGGCAGGATGGATCCGGCGGGGGGGGCAGGATGGAGCCGGCGGGGGGGGCAGGATGGAGCCGGCGGGGGGGGCAGGATGGAGCCGGCAGGGGGGAAAGATGGAGACGGGGAGGGGGGGGCAGGACGGAGCCGGCGGGGGGGCAGGATGGAGCCAGCGAGGGGCCAGGATGGAGCGGGGGTGGGGGGCAGGATGGAGCGATCAGGGCAGGATGGAGCCGGGGGGGCAGGATGGTGCCGGCAGGGGGGCAGAATGGAGCAAGCGGGGCAGGATGGTGGCGGGGGGCAGTGTGGAGCCGGCGGGGGGGCCAGGATGGAGCCGGGGTGGTGGGCAGGATGGAGCGATCAGGGCAGGATGGAGCCGGGGGGGCAGGATGGAGCCGGCGGGGGGGGCAGGATGGAGCCGGCGGGGGGGGCAGGATGGAGCCGGCAGGGGGGAAAGATGGAGACGGGGAGGGGGGGACAGGATGGAGCCGGCGGGGGGGCAGGATGGAGCCAGCGAGGGGCCAGGATGGAGCGGGGGTGGGGGGCAGGATGGAGCGATCAGGGCAGGATGGAGCCGGGGGGGCAGGATGGTGCCGGCAGGGGGGCAGAATGGAGCAAGCGGGGCAGGATGGTGGCGGGGGGCAGTGTGGAGCCGGCGGGGGGGCCAGGATGGAGCCGGGGTGGTGGGCAGGATGGAGCGATCAGGGCAGGATGGAGCCGGGGGGGCAGGATGGAGCCGGCGGGGGGGCAGAATGGAGCAAGCGGGGCAGGATGGTGGCGGGGGGGGGCAGGGTGGAGTGCTCGGTGCCGGGAGTAGTAGCAGGCTCTGTCCTGCTAGGACCTTGCATGATGTCGAAATGACATCGGCGTTAGGCACTGTGATTGGCCCGCTCGCAGTCATGTGATATGTGACGCGCATATCACATGACCGCGAGTCGGCCAATCACAGTGCCGAACGCCGATGTCATTCTGACATCATGCAAGGTCCTAGCAGGACAGAGCCTGCTACTACTCCCGGTTACCAGTCACTCGGCGGAGAGGTAAGTATAAGAATCTTTATTATTTTTAATACATTTGCCTTTATTTTACATTTGATTTCGCAGCGTATAATGCACTGCGAAATCAAATCACTAAGGAACAGGGGAGCCGCGGGGAGCAGGAGCGCGGGCAGGACAGGAGGAGTGGGGGGAAAGCGCGGGCAGGGCATTGGTGCGGGGTATGGAGGTATGGAGCGCGGGCAGGACAGGAGGAGCGGAGGGGAGGAAGCGCGTGCAGGGCATTGGTGCAGGGTATGGAGGTATGGAGCGCGGGCAGGACAGGGGAGCAGGGGGAGAGGAAGCGCGTGCAGGGCAGAGGATCGGGGTATGGAGCGCGGGCAGGCCACCGTCGGCCAGGGCTGCAAATTGGCGCAAGAATCGAACTTTGAATTCTCGCGCCTATATGCGTAGTCTGCGCTCATTGGCGCCTGACTCCGGCGGGCGCCAATGAGCAGCCTGTGTCTGGCGCGCGATTTCAGCGACAGACGCAAAAAACCCTTAGACAATTATATATTAGATTTTGTGTGACTTCCATGAGCTTGAAGGACTGCATCCATGTGGTTCAACAATGATTCATACAATTTATTAATGAAGTCATCAGGAATAGCAAAGAATGCAGTCTTACATGCCTCCCAGAGTTCATCTAGATTCTTTGGTTTTGTCTTCCAAGCTTCCTTTTTCATCCTACCCCAAGCATGCTCAATGATGTTAATGTCTGGTGACTGGGCTTGGCAGTCCTTGAGCACCTTGATTTTTTTTTTTGCCTGGAGGAAATTTGTTGTAGAAATGGATGTATGAGATGGAGCACCATCCTGCTGCAGAATTTGATCTCTTTTATGATTTGGAATATAAGAGGTAGCTAATACTTCTTGATATTTTAGGCTTTTGATATTGCCTTCCACCTTGCAAATGTTTCGCACACCCCATACTGAATGTAACCCCAGACCATGATCTTTCCACCACCAAATCTGTTTTCTGGGTGTATTTTGGATCCATACGGGCTCCATTAGGTCTCCTGCAGTATTTGCAGCGGCTGTGGTGTAATTCTACTGAAGATTCATCAGAGAAACCCACCTTCTGCCACTTTTCCAGCGTCCATCTGTTTAGCAGGCTGTGGGACTTTGCAAATGCCACATGTTATTTTATTTGCCTTTTGTTTAGTCCTGGCTTCTGGGCACTGATTCCACCATGGAGGCCATTTTGAGACAGAATCCTACAAACTGTTCTAGTTGACACAGGAACTTGAGGTGACCAGGCCTCTTGGAGCTCTACTGCAGTGGAAGAGGGGCTTGCTTTGGATTTTCTAACCAACAAACTTTCTTCCTGAGCAGTTGTATTGCGGGGTCTGCTAGACCCAGGCTTGTCAAACACATCTCCAGTCTCTTCAAATCATTTTTTAATTCTTTGTACTTGACGCTGAGACAAATTATAGGTGCCAGCCACCTCAGCAGTGGATCTGGTCTTCAGCCTCTTGATAATCAAGGCTTTGGTCACAGGGTGGATTTTTGGCATGTTGTCAGAGCTCAAGCTGCAGTTCAAGTGAAGGTCTGGCGTGCTGTGTTTCTTTTTAGACACACCCACTAATTAACCGATCATTTACTGAGCACGGGTGAGGATGTAAACTAGGATTGATGTGCATTATTGACCAGGCGACTTTGTCTTGACAAAATCTGACCATTCTGTGTTCATTAAATGATCAATATTTCAGCATTGATGCAATTTATTTTCTTAACCTAAACCAAATTTCGGAGGGTTTCAGCTTTCAAAAGAGTTAATTAATACAACCAATGGATTAATTTAACATCAGGTTATAAACTTTTATTTACATAACATGGATAAGCGACATAGCTTCTGTCAGGGAGTGTACAGGACAGGAGAAGTGGCACTGTGCAGTGTAGTAATACAGATACTGAGGATTACACCCAGTTTTACAGGACAGGATGAGTGGACTGTGCAGAGTATGTATACAGATACTGAGGATTACACCCAGTAAAAAGAACAGGAGAAGTGGTACTGTGCAGTGTATATCTAAAGAATTATACAGATACTGAGGATTACACCAAGTACACAGGGCTGGAGAAGTGGTACTGTGCAGTGTAATAATACATATACTGAGGATTACACCCAGTATACAGGACAGGATAAGTGGTACTGTGCAGTGTATATATACAGAATAATATAGATACCGAAAATCGCACCCAGTATACAGGACAGGAGAAGTGGGCAAGATGCAAAGAAGCTTTTTTGGCAGGACTAAATACACATTAGTTTTGCCAAAGCAAGTGTACAAAAGGGAATATGAATAGGGACTGTGGAGATGTTGGGTAGGGGCTGTAGGGAAGGTAGGGCTATAGAAGTCCATGGCATATCATAGTTCACTTTCTTGCAGTCTATGACATTTCCTCACATACGGCACTGTTATTTCCCCTGCGCTCTCTTCCTCTCCCAGCAGGATTTATTTTTTCTCTTCCTCCTTCATGGTGATGAAATCCAGAAGAGATGTGAGAGTCTCCTGAAGTGAGTGTCCGTCATGCTGAGTATTTGGAGCAGTGTAGCAGGAAGTGGGTTTCATCCTCCAGGGCCTCCTGGTCACAGTGTTGGCACAGTCTTTCCTCCCTGGGCTTGTAGCTCTGCCTGTATCAGCCAGATTCGATGGCTAGACTGTGGCCACTGAGTCTGTATCGGCTCAGGATCTTGCGGTCTCCAGGGTCCGGGAGTTTCTCCAGATATGGGGCCAGTCTGTACTCTCTGTAGACTCCGTCATGGTCAATTTCTGTGAGCTGATGATATCATTCTTCTAGTCACTGACATACCTCACCTGGCCTCGTCTACCATCTTCCTGATTCCAGCTTTTGTCAGGTTGTCGTGATTGGTGTTCTGGTCGGGTTGGGTTTGGGTGGGCTGTTTCGAGGGTCTGGTTTTCTGTTTTACCTACATGTATCAGGGCTTCATGGTGATGGGAGCTTGGATTGCTCTTATGTAGTTGAGCCTGGAATGACAGCGCCCTTTTCAGTACCGTTAGGTGTAGAGTTGTTGGAGGTGCTCCGATGGACCTGGAGAAGGTGCTTACAGAATTCCAGGTGGAATATTTCTGTTGGGCTGGAATCCGACCTTGACCAGTCTGGGTAGGTGTGATGACCCCAGACTTTGCTGCCATACAGGAGGATTGGGGCGATGATAGACTCGAAGATTTTTAACCAGACCCTCACTGGTGGCTTCAAATAATAGAGTTTCCTTCGGATAGCATAAAAGGTTTTGCAGGCCTTGTCTCTCAGGGTCTTTATGGGTTGTTTGAAACTCCCTGACCAGTGAATCTCCAGGCCCAGGTAGGTATATTTGTCCATTCCCGTAAGAGCGCAGTTTTTGAGGTCAAATGAAGGTTCCTGGTCTGATCTTCTCTTTCTCCTCTGGCACACCATGATGTTGGTTTTCTTTAGGTTGACCGGTAGTGCCCAGGTGGAGCTGAATTTCTCTAAGATTTTCAGGTTGTCTTGGAGGCTTTTCTCGGTTGGTGACAGCTGCAGCAGGTCATCTGCATGCAGCAAGAATTTCACCTGGGCGTCATGGAGGGTGAGACCTGGTGCTGTGGAAGATTCCAGAGCGGTAGCCAGCTTGTAAATGTTGATGTAAATGTTGAAGATCGTTGGACTTAGGCTGCAGCCTTGTCTGACTCCACGGCTCTGCTGGAAATAAGCCGTTCTTTTACCATTCACACTCATGCTGCAGAGGTTCTTGGTGTAGGCGCTTTTGATGACATTGTATGTCTTTCCTCCTATTCCCCTCTCCAGCAGTGTCAGGAATAAACCTGGGTGCCACACCGAATCAAAGTCCACTAAACAGGCGTATATCTTCCCGTTCTTTGCATTGTGGATGTGGCTCTGAACGAGGCTGTGCAGGGTATAGATGTGGTCAGTGGTGCAGTATTTCGGCATGAACCCTGCTTGACTCTTGCTGAGGATGTTGTGCTCAGTGAGAAACTGAGGCTCCTCTTGTTCAGAATGCTGTTGAACACTTTTCCCATGTTGCTGCTGACACTGTAGTTGGCTGGGTCATACCTGTCCCACTCTTGTGGATGGGTGTGATGAGGCATTGGTTCCAGGTACTAGGCACTTAGCACAGTATTGAACAGTTTAACCATTGCAGCCTGTATTTCTGGTGGCCTATAGTTCAGCATTTCTGGTAGGATTCCATCCAGGCCACCGGCTTTTCTACATCTTATGGAACAGATTCTCTCTGCTGCTTCCTGTAATGTAATATGTGTATCCACGGGGTTTTGGAAATTTTTGAATTTTTCCTCCATTGCTTTTAGTTTTGCTATTATGTTTTCCTGTTTTTGGCTTAGTTCTTCCTTTGGGATGTCTTTATAGAGGTCTCTGAAGTACTGGAGCCAGATGTTACCATTTTGGATATGGATGTTATATTTTGGACATAGATGTTATTTTTCTTGTCTTTCGTGCCCATGTGGTTCCATAGTTCCCAGAAGGAGTTGTATTAGAGGGCAACTTGGAGTTGGTTAAGCATGGTAGAGATGTAACTCTGCTTCTTCCTCCTGAGGATGGTATTGTACTGCCTCTGTATGCTTTCATAGGCTTCCCTCAGACCCAGGTGTTTGGGGTCTCTGTGTTTCTTGTTTCAGGCTGTTCTCAGGGTCCTCTGTACCTTTACAGGCTTTACATTCTCTGTCAATGTAGCCATTGATCTGTGTTTCTTTTGGTCTCTTGTAGTTGACTTTTTTAAGGTCGGAAAATCTGGCCATTGCATAGAATATATCATTGAGGTATTATGCAGCTTGACTCGCTCCCTCTGGGTTAGGCTTGCACTCGTAGTTGTAGAAGTGGTGGAGCATCCGCTGTATTTCAGATCTGCTGGGAGCCTCTTTATACTTTAATGCCGATATTTTGGACCATTTATAGGATGGAGGCCGGTTGAAGAGGTCACTCTTCTGTGGTTTTTGTGTGGATGGATTCTCTGTAGATTTCATGTACAGAAGAAGTTGGCTGGTGTCTAACAGGTGCATTTGTGGGGGTGACTATGAAGGCGCTGTAATTTGCCAGGTTCATATCTGTAATGGCATACTCTATTACACTCCTCTCTACATGGGACTTTAGTGTATACCTTCCTAAAGAGTCTCATTTGGTTCGTCCATTAAGAATATGAAGTCCTAAACTTTTACATACGTTCAGGAGATTTTTACCACTTTTGTTGACTTACTGTCATAGCTGTTTCTTTACGTGTGTATTGAGTCTTGGCGTCATTCTCTGCTCCAAATATGTTTTCCATCCGTGGTCAGGAAGTCTTTCTCTCTCCCTGTTCTTGCATTGAGGTCTCCAAAGATGAGAACTTTGCCCAGGGCCTTATAATGGGCAGCTTCTCTTTGTAAGATCTCGAAGTAGTCTAGATTGAAGTAGTGGGACTCTGGCGGTGGTATGTAGGTGGCATAGAGGTGATTATCAGACTGAGAGTTGAGGATAGAGCTGCTGATTCTGATCCATATGTGGCCGCCTCCTCTTTTTGCCAGTTTGATGTACTGATGGAGCTCCTCTTTATACCATATCAATATTCCTCCTGAGCTCCGGCCCTGTTTGATGTTTTTATTTTTCAGGGCAGGGACAGAGATTTCCTGTATTCGATAGGCACCAGAGAATCGTTTTTGGCTTGGTTCATGTTTACAGAAAGATGATTATTATAATTATTATTATTTATTTATATAGCCCATTGGTTCCATGGCGCTTTACATGTGTAGGGCAGAACAAGGACGAAAACATAATAACGACGAATAAATCATACAGGTACATTAGGCCAGAGATCCTGTCTACAAGGGCTCACAGTATATAGGGGATGGGTGGGAGACAGTAGGAGGGGAGAGATGAGATGGTGCAGCGGATTAGGTCTCAGTGTGGGTTGTAGGCTTGAAGGAAGAGGTGGGTCTTCAGGTTTTTCTTGAAGGGTCCCATGGTAAGGGAGTGTCTGATGTGGTGTGGAAGAGAGTTCCAGAGTATGGCGAATGCACGAGAGAAATCTTGTATGCGGTTGTGGGAGGTGGAGATGCGGGGGGAGACGAGAAGGAGTTCTTGAGAGGAGCGCAGATTGCGTGAGGGGTGGTATCAGAAGACCAAGTTGGAGATGTATGGAGGGGACAAGTTGTGGATGGCCTTGTATGTCAGGGTTAGGGTTTTAAACTGAGATCTCTGGGAAGTAGGGAGCCAGTGGAAAGCTTGGCAGAGGGGGGAGACGGAGGAGTAACGGGACGACAGGTGGATGAGTCGGGCAGCGGAATTGAGGATTGTTCGGAGGGGTGCAAGGGAGGAAGCGGGGAGGCCAGTGAACAGGAGGTTGCAGTAGTCGAGGCGGGAGATAATGAGGGTGTGGACAAGTGTTTTGGCAGTGTCATGGTTAAGGAAGGAGTGGATCCATGAGATATTTTTAAGCTGGGATGGCAGGGGGTGGCGAGGCCTGGATGTGTGGCTTGAAGGAGAGGGCAGAGTCGAGGATTACACCGAGGCACTTGGTGTGGGGGACGGGTGAGAGTGTGCAGTCGTTGACAGTGATGGTTAGGTGAGTAGGGGAGAAGAGCGACTTGAGGGGAAGACGATGAACTCGGTTTTATCCATGTTGAGTTTGAGGAAACGAGCGGAGAAGAAGGATGAGATGGCAGACAGGCAGTGTGGGATTTTGGATAGGAGGGAGGTGATGTCAGGGCTGGAGAGGTAGAGCTGGGTGTCGTCGGCGTAGAGGTGGTTTTGGAGGTCGTGGGACTCGATGAGTTGGCCTAGGCCGAGGGTGTAGCTGGAGAAGAGTAAGGGTCCCAGGACTGAGCCTTGGGGAACTCCAACAGATAGGGCGTAGGGCGAGGAGGAGGTGTGGGAGTGGGTGATGCTGTAGGTCCGGTCTGTTAGGTACGAGGTAATTCAGCAGAGGGCTAGGTCAGTGATGCCAAGGGATTCTAGAATTTGAAGCAGGAGGGAGTGGTCAGCTGTGTCGAAGGCAGCAGAGAGGTCGAGAAGGAGAAGGATGGAGTAGTGTCGCTTGCTCTTGGCGGTCAGTAGGTTGTTGGTGACTTTGGTTAGGGCTGTTTTTGGTGGAGTGGTGGGCTCGGAAACCAGATAAATTATGTAGAATATACTGCCAGCTGTCACAGTATCACCTGTATAATGTACATAGAGTAGTGATTGTAACACCTATATAATGTATATGCTGTATATATTCATGTAGTTGATACTGTGACTGCTGCACCGCTATACTCACACCAGGAGCCTGGAATCCCCCTTCAGATTGTTGTAGTGGTCGGACACATTCAGCTCGCCCTCCACCTTGTCCATGTAGCCGTCTATCTCCATGTCGTGGAGAGAGGGCAGATGGTGACTGCTCAAAATCACCTGGACTTGTGCTCCTCACACCATTTGATCACTCACATGGGACCCTCAGGATGACCCAGTGTGTGACCACCAGCTCAGCCAGGCACATGGCCGGACTAGAACAGCTAGAGGCCGGATGTGGCCTGCAGGCAGCACTTTGCCAGGCCATATTCTTGGCCAAATAAGCTGCTGGATGGGCCAGAAGTGGCTGGAGGACTGGCTGGAGGAAAGGCTGAAGACAGGGTGGAGGACAGGCTGGGAGACAGGCTGGAGGACAGGCTGGAGGACAGGCTGGAGGACTGGCTGTTTTTAGTATGGGGAAAATATAATTATCATCAGCCCCCACCCAGTTATGGACTCCTGAATCATTAAATACTTAGTCTTGTCTGGGAACATTAACTCATCCCAGTCTAGCAGTCCAGCGCTCACTCACCCCAGTCTAGCACTCACCCCAGCCTAGCACTCACCCCAGCCCACCACTCATCCCTGTCCAGCACTCACCCCAGCCCAGCACTCACACCAGCCCAGCAGTCACTCAACTCCAGGCCCTCATTCACTCATCCTAGTCAAAAACTTACCCCAGTCCAGAACTCACTCATCTCAGTCCATAACTCACTCATCTGAGTCTATAACTCACTCACCTCTGTCCAGCACTCACTCACCTGTCCAGCACTCATTCATCCCAGTCCAGTACTCACCCCAGCGCAACACTCTTCCCAGCCTAGCACTCACCCCAGTCCAGCACTCACTCAGCCTAGCACTCACCTCAGCCTCATATTCACTCACCCCAGCCCCTCATTCACTCACCTAGTCCCAGATGATGTGGCTTTCAGGAAGTAGGAAGGGCACAACAGCAGATCGCCCATAGCAGCAATCTTCGCTGTCTGCTCCATGGTGCTTAACCTCCTGCAGCTGCTTTACAAGGATAGGAGAGCAGAGCGCGCTCTCTCTGCCCACAAAGAATATCAACACATCGCCATTTCTGTGAAATCGCGGTGGTTCAGGTAATGTGGGCACGCTCACGTAATGTGGCAGTGCCTGCCTGCAGAATGATTTAAACGGGCCAGCGGCCAGACAAGCGGTCACCGCGGGTAGTCCAGTATCTATATTCAGACGACGGACCACCGGGCAAACGCCTGTTGCGCCTTATTATCAGTCCGGACCTGGTCTGAGATCCCAGATTTAGAACATTCCCTGGTCTGGTCTGATGGATGGGATTGTGTTTAAGAAATCAACATCCTGCTCTTCAGCAGGTGCAGTGTTTTACCCATTTTCTTTTTCTTGTAGCTAACGAAGACGTAGCTTCTGGAGAGAACATGACCAGGGAAAAATCCACTTGTTCTCTATTTTTGTTCAGTCTGGAACATTTTGGTTCTATGGTAAAGTCTGCACTGCCAGCCGATCTCAATTCACAAAATTTATCCTGGGAAGAAAGATGCAAGTCGCTGTTTCAAATAAGGTGAGGTCGTCCAATGTGCCACATATAGTTAATATACTGTACAGTTGAAACCAGAAGTTTACATACACTATATACAAAGACTCATAGGGTACCTTCTCACACCACAACCATGTGGAACATTTTTGGCGGTGATATTTCGCCCTGGAATTATTGCCGCTAAATTGCCTCCAAATTGCGGCGTGTAATGTGGGAACTTGGCACAATAAAACAAATGTCGCCTGGTTTTGATTTTGGAGCACTGCTCCAAAATCGAAACCAGGCGACATTTGTTTTATTGCCGCCAAATTCCCACATTACACTCCGCAATTTGGAGGCAATTTGGCCGCGATAATTCCAGGGCGAAATATCGCCGCCAAAAGTGTCTCTCGTGGTTTTGGTGCGTTTTTCTCACTATCTGACATGAAATCAAAATAAACCTTTCCCATATTAGGTCAATTAGGATTACCATAATTCTAATATATAAAGCTGAGTGTATGTATGCATGTATGTGGCATTAGCCCCGCCTACTCCACATAGCCACTCCCCACTCCATTTAGCCATGCCCACTTTAGAGCCCACCTCCTGACAGAACCAGACAACATTCTATGGAACGGGAGGAGCTATATGCAGAATTAGACAACATTCTATGGAGGGGGAGGAGATAGAGACAGAACCAGACAACATTCTAAGGACAAGGGGGCTATATCCAATATAAGGGGGCCATATCCAGATTTAGGGGGCTAATTTTAGGGAGGGGGGGCTATATCCCAGGATGAGGGACAATGTACGAGGATGAGGGTGCTATGAGGGACATTTATCCTATATGATTTGTTAGACGGACACTGGCATTATAAGACAGACCCCATTTAACAATATAAATTACTTTTTTCTCCTTTCCTTCACCAAATTTGGGGGTGCGTCTTATAATCAGGTGCGTATTAAAAAGCAAAAAATACGGTAGTTAATTTACTTATGTACAGGAAACACTGATCTTATCTTTATGTGTCATTTTGTTTTCCTAAGGTCCCAAAACTTTTCTGAAAGGAGAAAGCAGATTTTGGATTCCTGGTCACTTCTCAGAGCGCAGGCCACTGATTTTACACGAAGCAACACCCTGGGCAGATGAGCAATAAAAACAAAACTTGCTAAGATCCCGTATTAGAGTATCATTTATCTTTTTTTTCTTTTACATCAATGAAAAGTTAAAAATTTAAAGACATTGACAATTGCCAAAATTATTTTTTACCCAAAATATCTATATTTATGTATGAAATAAATGTCTCCATAGGTGACCAACCTCTTTAAAGGTACCGTCACACAGGGACATATCGCCGGCGATATTGCCGGGGATCGCGGGAGCGCGCATCCCTGACAACATCGCCGGTGAGATGTCACACTGAGCAACTTACCGGCTATGTCGCCGGCTAGTTGCCGCGGCTATCGCTCGCTGGGTTGCCCAGCAACCCAGCAAGCGATCACTCGCAATGTTAGATATAGGCGGAATCGCCGCAACATTGCAGGTTGCCGCGTTACACAGGGCGATCAGGCAGGATCGCCTGAGCAACATCGCCAGGTTTCCCATTGTTGGAAACCTGGCGATGTGACTCAGGCGATTCATCGCCTGATTATCGCCCTGTCACACGAGGCAACTCGCCGGCGATGTCGCCGCAACCTGGCCACGCCCCTCAGTTGCCGGCAACATTGCCGGCGATATGTCCCTGTGTGACGGTACCTTTAAGGAGATGTCCTTCTGTCAAACGAATAATTCTGTAGTTATTTGAAGTAACTACAGACTTCTCAATCCTCCCGGCACATGCACTATGCACTTCAAGGATTCGTCATTATGTAAGCTGTGAATGAACCGCAATCATATGGTATGTATGTTCCCAGCAAGAACACGACTGGTAGGAGTGGTCTCGCTCAATACAAGTGTGTGGAGCAGGCACGTCTGACTAATGGGTGTGGCCTGGCTCCATATACTTGTGTTGAGATAGGCCACGCCCACTAGTCTGGGGCTCTGGCCAGGAACATGCATACCGCATAACTGCGGTCCATTCCCTGTTTAGGAACTGCAAATCTTTCCAGCGCACAGTGCGGGCACTGGGAGGATTAATAAGTCGCAGTCACACAGAGTAACTACAGAATTATTAGTTTAGATAAAATTGTAAAAATCTTTTTAAATAATCAAAAAATGTAACACATTAACCAATAAATATATATATATATATGTAAAAATAAACATAAAAAGTACACGTTTGGTATCAATGTGTTCGAAGCAACCCACTCTATAAAACAGTCACACTATTTAACCCCTTCAGTTGAGACCTTAATAAAAATTAAAAATGTGGCTAAAAACTATACTTATTCATCATACTGCAGAAAAAATTGGAATAAAACACTATCAAAATGTTGAATGTGAATAACAATGGTATAGGTGAAAACGTCACTGACGCCATACAGCTCCGTCAGTGAAGAAATAAAAAGTTATAGCGGGATATAGTCATACAAAAAATATAAAATTTTTTTATAAAATTGTTATTATTGTGCAAAGGTAGCAAACCATTATAAAAATTATATAAGTGTGGTATTGCTGGAACGATGTTCCTTTATTCCGACGCGTGTCGGAGCCTGCTTTGCTCCTTCCTCAGGGATTACAGATAACTGTAATCCCTGAGGAAGGAGCAAAGCAGGCTCCGGTAATCCCTGAGGAAGGAACAAAGCAGGCTCCGGTAATCCCTGAGGAAGGAACAAAGCAGGCTCCGGTAATCCCTGTCTCTACTATTTATCTATTTTTTCCTTTTAAAACATGATAAACAAGCAGCCGACATTATCCAATCTGATGCCCGCAGTGTCAGCTACGTATATTACTATTAGCCATTTTCTTATTGCCATACACTTATAAGCAACTGCTATACCTGCTGTTCTAAACACTTCATTTGCAACCATATATTTTAAGCCTAATTAAAGCTTTTGCGTCTTTAGCTAATTACATCAAACACTTACTCTATCTTTATCATTAAAGAAAAGCCGCTAGATTATTCTTATCATCCAGGCCTAGAGCTCCACATGCCTTTAGCCTTATGACCCAGCGACATTCTTTCTGCAAAAGTAATTTTTGCGTATCCCCTCCTCTATTAGACACCGGTACATGTCCAGCCCAGCGAACGATAAAACATCTGCATTGCTTCCATGTTGCTATCTTATATGTTGGATTCACCTGGAACTTCCAATACCTGTAGCAATTGACTTGTGGTGTTCATTAAATCTTGTGCATAGTTCTCTAATGATAGAAAAGAGAGGAGATACAAGAGGCGCAGATTGTGCCTTATCAAAAGGACACTATTTGATTTAGTGTGGATTATATAGATATCCACTCACCTTTTAAGGTTGTGAGACCCACAACCAGTTTGAAAGCATAAGGCAGCTGCTGCAGAACCTCCACCGTCACGCCAAAAACCGCGGGAAAAACAGGAGTCAAACAGGAATGGTATCCACGGTCCGGCTGCTGCTCTTTACCAAAGGATTTCACAAGAGGGCAGCCCTGAGGAAGGTGCTGGGACAGCACTGAAACGTAGGTTTTTGATGAATAAAGGACCTTATGATGGTAATACTCTCTTGTGAAATCCTTTGGTAAAGAGCAGCAGCGCGGACCGTGGATACCATTCCTGTTTGACTCCTAGTTCTCTAATGGTCTTTCCAATATAAAACCTCTTACAAGGGCAAAAAATGACATACACTACCCATTTAGTTTTACAACTAATGTATGATGACACCTTATGACTTATGCCTCCGATCTCAATAGGACATAATGCAGGAGTACACCATGTGCTGTAATGCAGGAGATATGTCAACATCTTTGTCAGCGAGGAGGGAGGATGCGGAGACGTTTTTTGAAGATTGTAATGTGGCATTAATCAGCACGAAAGGTCTGGAACAACGCGATACAAAATCTAGCGGAAAGAGAAATAAGAACTTTTTGGACTATTCAGTCTTTGAAAAGCTATTTTGCGTGTAAAAGAGTCCCATGGGCGCAAAGATTTATAAAGGTGATGGCTTTTGGTAAGATGACCCTACCTTTGTAAAAGAATGGGAAAAGTTCTGACTGCTAGCTCTAAGACTTTGTTGAAACTGGTACTAAAGCAGGTGTCGATGTGAAGCGGCATCTGCGGTGTGTGGCAGTGTCATGTTGTACGGCGGTGTTGGTGTGCCGCGGTGTCGGTGTGCGGCAGTGTCGGTGTTCAGTCGCCGGGCGAGACTAATCAGCAGAGGCAGAAAGGAGCGGGATAGCATGGAGCGAGCAGGGCAGGATGGAGCCAGCAGTGTCGGTGTGAAGCGGTGTCAGTGTGAAGCGGTGTCGGCAGTGTGCAGCGGTGTCAGTATTGTGTGGCGGTGTCTGTGTGCGGCAGTGTCGGTGTTCAGTGGCTGGGCGCGACTAATCAGTGTGGGCAGAATGCAGCGGGGCAGGATGGACTCGGGGGGGCAGGATGGAGCTGGGGGGTTCAGGATGGAGCTGGGGGGGGGGTGGGGGGATGGAGGGAGGGGCAGGATGGAGCCGGGGTGCAGATGTGGTGGGGGGGGGGGTGGATGGAGGCGGGGGCAGGTGGAGGCGGGGGGCAGGATGGAGGCGGGGGGCAAAATGGAGCTGGGGGGCAGGATGGAGCCAGGGGAGCAGGATGGAGCCGGAGGGGCAGGATGGAGCAGGGGGGCACGATGGAGCAGGGGGGCAGGATGGTGGCGGGGGGCAGGACAGTGGCAGGGGGGGGCAGGATGGTGGGGGGGCAGGATGGAGGTGGAGGGGCAGGATGGACCCAGGGGGGCAGGATGGAGGTGGGGGGCAGGAGGGCAGGATGGAGCCAGGGGAGCAGGATGGTGGTGGGGGGGCGATGGATTGATGCAGGGGAGCAGGATAGAGGCGGGGGGCAGGATGGATCTGGGGGAGCAGGATGGAGCCAGGGGGGCAGGATGGAGCGAGCGGGGCAGGATGGAGCTGAGGGGGCAGATGGAGGCGGGGGGACAGGATGGAGCGAGCGGGGCAGGATGGATGCGGGGAGCAGGATAGAGGCGGGGGCAGGATGGAGTCGGCAGGGCAGGATGGTGGCGAGGGGGGGCAGGATGGAGCAAGCGGGGCAGGATGGTGGCGGGGGCAGGATGGAGGCAGAGACAGGATGGAGGCGGGGGTAGGATGGAGCGAGCGGGGCCGGATGGAGGCGGGGGGCAGGATGGAGGCAGGGGAGCAGGATGGAGGCGGGGGGCAGGATGGAGCAGGGGGCAGGATGGAGCTGAGGGAGGCAGGATGGAGCCGGGGGGGCAGGATGGTGGCAGGGGGGCAGGATGGAGCGAGCAGGGCAGGATGGAGGCGGGGGGGGGGCAGGATCCCCCTTGTCCCCCTCTGGTCTCACCTGTCTTCTCCAGCTCAGAGTCGCACTGTACAGCGGCTATGTGACAGGGCGGGCTGTGTGACATCACATCAGCCCGCCGTGTCACATGACCGCTGTACAGAGGGGGTCGGAGCGAGCTGGTGGACAGGTGAGTATCCTCACTGAGGATTTTTTTATTTTTAATTTTACTGTGGATGGGCGGGGGCCAGGAGGAGCGGGGGGGGGGCCGCAGGGAGCGCGGGCAGGAGGAGCGCCGCATGGCTCTTTCGCATACTGGCCATTTCCGTCTGCGGCACGCGATTTCGGCCTCAGACAGAAGTGGCCATTAGGCAATTATATAGCAGATAGAGGTCGGTCAGGTAAGTTTTGGGTATATTGACCATCACCCTGTCCTGGCTTTTATTTTTTTTACCAGCTTAGGCTGTGACGCAGATGTCTCACCCTCAAGGACCGGGGTACTCGGACCGGGCCGTTCTGCTGCTGTCTCTGGGGTGTCAGGGTGCCGTGGCCTGACTCGTTGTCCTAGGTGCAGCAATAAAAAGGGGAATATATACATGAAGGTTTTCATGTTGCCACCCGTGGTGTGTGGTCATTGGGAACCACCGCTGCCGTATTGCTGCTGGGGACGATGATGAGGGGCAGCCGGAATGGTAAGTTCTCCACGGGTAGGGCTGGTTGTCCCCAGGGCAGGTGTGATGGGGATTGCGTGCTCTGGATGCTGCACCGGTTCGTTTGCTCTTGCTCTTGATGCTTTCCTCTTTTAGGGTCACTAGCCCTAGTCCGATGGCTGTCTCCTACCCTGTAGCAGTAGTTAGGTCACGGGTCAAAGAGCCCCCATACCCGGCTGGGGTGTCTTGTGTTTAGGGTCATGTAGTTTCCCCAGTCACGTCTATAGAGCCGGCTGTCTGGCTGTCCTGGCCTAGCCTACAGTGACCCGGGTTTATATATAGGAGCTATGTGTGTGCTCCTGCTGTTTACAAGGTCTATGTTTTTGCTCCTGCTGTATACAGGGTCTATGTGTTTTCTCCTGCTGTTTACAGCATCTGTGTTTTCTACTGCTGTATACAGCATCTGTGTTTTTGCTTCTGCAGCGTCTTTGTTTGCTCCTGTTTTATACAGTGTCTGTGTGTTTACTCCTGCCGTATACAGTGTCTCGGTGTTTGTTCCTGCTTTATACAGCATCTGTGTGTTTGCTCCTGCTGTATACAGCGTCCATGTTTTTGCTCCTGCTGTATACAGCGTCTGTGTGTTTGCTCCTGCTGTATACAGTGTCTGTATATTTGCTCCTGCTGTGTACAGGTTCAATGTATGGGCTCCTGCTGCCTTCAGAGGGCTCTGTGTGGGCTCCTGCTGCCTCCAGGGGCTCTGTGTGGGCTCCTGCTGCCTCCAGGGGGCTCTGTGCGGGTTCCAGGGGGCTCATGTTTGGGCTCCTTCTGCAATCAAATGGGCTCATGTGTGGGGTCGTGCTGTATGCAGGGGTCCATGTCAAATTAATTTGCTACCACTGCTTTATTAAGTAGTTAGATGGAGGGCACAGACTCACACACAGACTCACAGACACATACACAGACACACATAGATTTACACACACACAGACACACACACAGTCTGACAAACAGACTCACAGACAGACAGACACACACACAGATTCAGACACAGACAGACATACAGATTCACTCACACACAGACATACACAGACTCTCACACACACACAGACACACAGTCTCCCCTTCGCCATGGTTTTACCGCTGACTGCGGAGCATTAACTTACGTGTGACGGAAGGGGCCGCCTGAATGAATGATTGCAGCGGGGTTGACGTCACATGGTGAGGGTCATGTGATGCGGTGGGGGTCATGTGACCTCACGTCACACAGATCCTTGCTCCATGGACCGCGGTAAGACCCTGGCAGAGGGGAAAGCAAGAGCAGGGGTCTGGACTGCTGGGGGTGGTAGACCGGGCGGAGGGGGGCTGGACTGTTGGGGGTGGGAGACCGGGCGGAAGGTGCCAGAGTAATGGGTGTGGGAGACCGGGCGGAGGGGGGCCGGACTGCTGGGGAGGGAAACTGGGTGGAAGGTGGGCTGGACTGTTGGGGCCAGCCAGGCGCGACCAATCAGCGACGCAGGATTTCGGTTACAGACAGATAGAATTAGACGATTATATAGTAGATAGCCCTATGTTATGTATAGCAATGTATATAAGGATGAAAAAGTGTTCTGCATGCCACTGTTTTTCTGTTTATGCTTCTACAGATGTGCACCTAAGTGCTAATCACATGATCTATAGAAATATGATCATGTGACATGTCACATGGTACTTTGAGTTATTGGGAGGCATTTGCCTTCTAAACAGCCCGAGCCCTGGCTACGCTTAATCTGCCCCTGCGGATAGAGTCCAGGCTGGCTCCCAGGACGAAAATTAGAAGTAACAATGGGAAAAAGTAAATGATCCAGGAGAAAGTCACTAATATACACATAAGGAAAATGCATGTAATGGTCTTAGTTTAAGATTATGATGGCTATCACACAAGGACCACTACATCGATTAGTATTACCCTTGAAAGGTCTGTATTCCATTTATATGGCACAAATGTTGGCTGCTCAGCTGGAGGACAAACATTTGATAGTCATAAAACCTGAAGGAGCTACTAATCATGACAGTGTTTGTATCGCCCATAACTAAATTGACACCATTTAATTCTTTTACTTATCCCCCTTATGGGGATGTAAACAGTAAAGCTTTTTACACAGGGGGTTGCATCATAGACACGTGATTTACACGAGGACCCAAACGATACTGAGGGAAGGGCGCTCATTCGCACCAGGCACCGAGCGATGATAGGCTCCGGAGCCCTCTTCCACCACTGCGATGTAATACAATAGAGACGGCACAACCAGACAAGGTGAGTGAGGAATTAATATAACGGAGATTCTGCCTTTAGCAAACAGTGTGGCGCAACCGAATTTTTATTTTATACTAATATACACATGGAAGGAGCCTGTATTCTCTAGCGTCTTCAGTAGTGAAGCAGCTAGACTGTATGGGCTGCAGTCAGCACCTGGAAGGAGCCCGTACATTCAGATGTAGTTAGTAATATGCACCTGGAAGGAGCCTGTATTCTCTAGCATCTTTAGTAGTGAAGCAGCTAGACTGTATGGGCTGCAGTCAGCACTAGGAAGGAGCCAATACATTCTGATGTAGTCACTAATATACACCTGGAAGGAGCCTGACTGCCGAGACCCACCCACTGGTTTTCCCCATCGCGCACTGAGAAATGATGACACCATCTTAATTCTTTTACTTTCTTTTATTGAGAGCATCAACGTAACACCACTCAAGTATTTTAAAACAGGGGGTTGCATTGCTATGGCCGCAGCTCAACCGTAGGCACAAATCTGCCTTATAACCTGAGGGGAAGAGGCCCTATGCCCTCGGCCACCCGAGGTATGATGGGCTCACCGGGGCCCTCTTCCACCAGCTGCGACTTAGTAAAATACCAATAAGCTCTTCTTTAGGGAGGGGGCGTGGGCGATGCTCACCCTGTGAGCAATGTTGGTAAGAGAATGAATATGGCCGAAGAGCTTGCTCATAAGGCCCGGAGGCGGGTCTGAGGAAACCAAAGCTAATAGGATGAGGGGACATAAGGGGAAGCCAACCGAAACCCACTGTTTGATGGAGAGAAGCGGGGGGTACAGCTATCGGGGGCTCCGCAGTCAGGGAGCAGACTGCCGAGACCCACCCACCGGTTTTCTCCATCGCGCACTGAGAAATGATGACACCAGTTTAATTCTTTACTTTCTTTTATTGAGGGCATCAGAGTGATTCAACCAGAGCTAAGGGATGGGGTACTCGGACACCGGGTCTGCTGTGTGGGGAGTCACGGATGGTCGGGATCCCAGGGCCGTTCCCTGGTGATCTACTGTAATGGATGTTGTATTGATGGTGGGGGTTAAAAGGGGTTATTTACAGGGGATCGTGACGCCACCTGTAGTGTCCGGTAAGATGGTACCGGCGCTGCCGGCCGCTGAGGTGATGGTTGGGGCAGCAAAGTGTGGTACAGCTCCCCAAAGGTGGCGTTTTACCTCAGGGCAGCCATTGTAGTGGGACTGTGAGGTAGGACAGTGATGGTAATGGTGGTGCTGCAGTTCTTACCCCTCCTTTGATGATGTTGAGCCCTCCGGGCTGCGGCGGGAAAAATAACAGAAACCAGTTCAAGTTTATGCTTTCTTGTATGGTGAGGGCATACAAGTCACGGTATAGTATTGTTGTACAGGGTGGATTTGCCAGCTGCAAAGGTTTCCCTAATGTGAGGTCATAGATGTCCTCTCTTTGTGTTCAGGGGGTAATTCACTATCCTTTCTCAGTCTTTACCCACCCTTGCAAGCTCACCGCGCCTGTCTGACAATGTTGTATCTAGTTAGGCTTAGCTATACTTGTACGGTCAAATTGGGAACAGCAGGAACGCACAAGTTTCCACTGAACGGGATTAGTCTTCCTTCATAGTGTAGAACCTTTTTGGCTTAGGGTGAGGTACTTTTGGGCTTCAGCAACCGGTCTGTTGGGCTGAGTCTCGGCTTTGCAGTCAGGTTGAATCCTGGCTGCCTCGGTGTCCATGTCACGGTGGTCTCAAACGGATTACAGCGGCTCCTACTAGTCCTGATACCCGCTTGCCCGCTTGCTGGGTCCCAATTTAAAGAGTGGGGCTTTACCTCACTTCAGCTGGGCTGCCAGGTCTGACCACTCTGTCTGCCTTCCCAGCACCGTCTGAGGTAAACTGTCAACTGTCACTCTTCCTCTATCCTAAGCTCCACCCCCACCTATCTGGGATCTACCAAATACTGTTTCCCCCTACTCTAGGTGGTGTGGTCCTAAGTGAGTGTAGAGAAGACTCCATAAGATTTAAATCCCAAACTAGCAGCTTACAATAATATTACATCTATATAATAAGTGCAATACCACTCTGTTGCGCCTAGCCGCAGGGGCTCCACACACCCCCTTGGTGAAACACACCCGTCCGCGGGTGTTAAACCAAACCTGGAATAAAATACATTTTACATAAAACATTGAACATCTTGGGTGTATCTGCTTAGGAGGCCTGGCTTTTCTTAGACCACCCCCAGGCACTTTCTTTCCTAACTTGATGTGCATGGGGGCTAGTCCAGTTCCTCCACCCTTAGTTCACAACTATCAATAACATGTTAACATTTTTACCATGTATAAACAATAAGATCGCTTCTTTTCTTCCCTTGCGGGAGGCTCACTGCATTGCATCAAACTTTGACCATAATCTAGTTCTTATCGGTCCAACAGGGACCAGGTAATACATCTCTGATTAATGTTCATCAGGGTTTAAGAAAAGTGAAAACATCTGCATACATTTATGTCCATGTATGCAAGAAAACATCAACAAGTCACTGCAAGAAAAGGCATTTAAAAGAACTGTTTGCATTTTTTTTTGGCAATGCAATACTGGGTCACTGGACTTTTCACTTTTCAACTTTACTGACCCGGATTGCGAACCACCAGCGGGGACCTGCATGGCGCTCATAGATGATCACGTTCCCACGGTACAGGTCCTGGTCTGGGTGGCCCTGGGGAACTGCAGCTAGAGACTCTCTCCAGCCGCTGCTGTTGGTGCTGGTACCGCAACCCTCCATAGCTCGCGGGGCCCGGCTTCCTCTGCGCCGCCAGCTGTTCCTTCCACTCGTCCTCCTCCCCAGTCATGTCGGGCTTTTCGGAGAACTAGATCAGGCTTTCCGGTTCGGTGGTCTTCTCTCTTCCGGGCTCCATGCTCGCTGGATCCTCCGTTACGGTGCTCAACCCGCCCCCTTGGTTGATTGAAGCAATGGGGGCGGGGAGACTTTTTGGCACCTCTTGGATGGCCCATGTATGCTGAGGGGCCGAGGCATGCCCCTAGGCCAGCACATGGTTCTTTTTACATTTTCAGGCCCGCCCACCACGAAACATCCTGTGGGCTAGTCCTTCGGCTTTTCCGAAGCCTGCCACTACACTTCGTCACTCCTTGGCAGAGCGGAGGGGTGGGGCTTATCTTCCCGCTCTTTCTCCTGCTGTAGTGACGCAGTTTAAATTATGAGGCGGTGTAATGGCGGCTCCATTTTGTAATCCACACAGATAGTCAATAATAAAGTCTTTAGGCGCACTTCACCTGGTTTCACCAGGCTGGTTCAATCCTGTTCGTTGGCGCCAATTTGATTCAACCAGAGCTAAGGGATGGGGTACTCGGACACCGGGTCTGCTGGTGGGGAATCACGGATGGTTGGGATCCCGGTGCTGTGCCCTGGTGATCAACTGTGGTAAATGTTGTATTGATGGTGGGGGTTAAAAGGGGTTATTTACAGGGGATCGTGACGCCACCTGTACAGTCATGGCCAAAAGTTTTGAGAATGATACAAATATAATTTTTACAAAGTCTACTGCTTCAGTTTTTCTAATGGCAATTTGCATATACTCCAGAATGTCATAAAGAGTGATCAGCTTAACAGCAATTACTTGCAAAGTCAATATTTGCCTAGAAAATGAACTTTAACCCCCAAAACACATTTCAACATCATTGCAGTCCTGCCTTAAAAGGAGCAGCTAACATCGTTTTAGTGATTGTTCCATTAACACAGGTGTGGGTGTTGATGAGGACAGGGCTGGCGATCAATCAGTCATGATTAAGTAAGAATGACACCACTGGACACTTTAAAAGGAGGCTGGTGCTTGGTATCATTGTTTCTCTTCAGTTAACATGGTTATCTCTAAAGAAACACGTGTAGCCATCATTGCACTGCACAAAAATGGCCTAACAGGGAAGAGTATCGCAGCTACAAAGATTGCACCTCAGTTAACAATCTATCGCATCATCAAGAACTTCAAGGAGAGAGCTTCCATTGTTGTCAAAAAGGCTCCAGGGCGCCCAAGAAAGACCAGCAAGCCCAGGACCGTATCTTAAAACTGTTTCAGCTGCGGGATCGGACTACCAGCAGTGCCGAGCTTGCTCAGGAATAGCAGCAGGCTGGTGTGAGTGCTCCTGCACGCACTGTGAGACGGAGACTCTTTGAGCAAGGCCTGGTTTCAAGGAGGGCAGCAAAGAAGCCACTTCTCTCCAGAAAAAAACATCAGGGACCGACTGATATTCTGCAAAAGGTACAGGGAGTGGAGTGCTGAGGACTGGGGTAAAGTCATTTTCTCTGATGAATCCCCTTTTCGATTGTTTGGGACATCTGAAACACAGGTTATTCAGAGAAGAAGAGGTGAGCGCTACCACCAGTCTTGTCTCATGCCAACTGTAAAGCATCCTGAAACCATTCATGTGTGGGGTTGCTTCTCAGCCAAGGGAATCGGCTCACTCACAGTCTTGCCTAAAAACACAGCCATGAATAAAGAATGGTACCAGAATGTCCTCCAAGAGCAACTTCTCCCAACCATCCAAGAGCAGTTTGGCGCCCAACAATGCCTTTTCCAGCATGATGGAGCACCTTGCAAAAGGTGATAACTAAATGGCTCAGGGAACAAAACAGAGATTTTGGGTCCATGGCCTGGAAACTCCCGAGATCTTAATCCCATTGAGAACTTGTGGTCAATCATCAAGAGACGGATGGACAAACAAAAACCAACAAATTCTGCCAAAATGCAAGCATTGATTATGCAAGAATGGACTGCTATCAGTCAGGATTTGTCCAGAATTTGATTGAGAGCATGCCAGGGAGAATTGCAGAGGTCCTGAAGAAGAAGGGTCAACACTGCAAATATTGACTTGCTGCATTAACTCATTCTAACTGTCAATATAACCTTTTGGTACTCATAATATGATTGCAATTATATTTCTTCATGTGATATAAACATCAGACAAATACAAATAAAAACCAGAGGGCAGCAGATCATGTGAAAATATAATTTTGGTGTCATTCTCAAAACCTTTGGTCATGACTGAAGTGTCCGGTAAGACGGTACGGCACTGCCGGCCGGCCGCTGAGGTGATGGTTGGGGCAGCAAAGGTGGTACAGCTCCCCACAGGTGGAGCTTTACCTCAGGGCAGCCATTGTAGTGAGACAGTGAGGGAGGACAGTGATGGTAATGGTGGTGCTGCAGTTCTTACCCCTCTGCTGATGATGTTGAGCCCTCCGGGCTGCGGCGGGAAAAATAACAGAAACCAGTTCAAGTTTAACTCTGCTTTTACTCGGTACCGGCTGATGGCATAACAAGTCACGGTACAGTTTTGTTTACAGGGTGGATGTTGCCAGCTCAGAGTTTCCCTTATGGAGTCTCTAGATGTCCTCTCTTTGTCTTTCAGGGCTAACTTCTCTCTTCCTTTCTCAGTCTTTCCCACCCTTGCAGAGCTCACCCGCCTGTCCTGCAGTCTGTATCTAGTAGGTATAACTAGACTGGTATCGGCCCAAATGGGAACAGCAGGAATGCACAAGTTTCCCACCTGACACTGGGATTTAGTCTTCCTTCACTAGTGTAGAACCGTCTTTTGGGCTTGAGGGGTGAGGTACCTTTGTGGGGCTGTCAGCAACCGGTCCTGTTGGGCCTGCAGCTCGTCGGCTTTGCAGTCAGGGCTTGAACTCCTGGCTGCCTCAGCTGTCCATGTCACCGGTGCTCCCTCAACGTGACCAGTCGGCTCCTACCAGTCCTGGCCCGTTGCCTTCTGTCCTGGGTTCCCACTTAAAGATGGGGTACCCTCCTCTCAGCTGGGCTGCCAGGTCTGACCACTTTGTCTGCCTTCCCAGCACCGTCTGAGGTAAACTGTCAACTGTCACTCTTCCTCTATCCTAAACTCCGCTCCCACCTATCTGGGATCTACCAAGTACTGTTTCCCCCTACTCTAGGTGGTGTGGTCCTAAGTGAGTGTAGAGAAGACTCCATAAGATTTAAATCCCAAACTAGCAACTTACAATAATATTACATCTATATAATAAGTGCAATACCACTCTGTGGCGCCTAGCCGCAGGGGCGCCACACACCCCCTTGGTGAAACACACCCGTCCGCGGGTGTTAAACCAAACCTGGAATAAAATACATTTTACATAAAACATTGAACATCTTGGGCGTATCTGCTTAGGAGGCCTGGCTTTACTTAGACCACCCCCAGGCACTTTCTTTTCCTAACTTGATGTGCATGGGGGTTAGTCCAGTTCCTCCACCCTTAGTTCACAACTATCAATAACATGTTAACATTTCTACCATGTATAAACAATAAGATCGCTTCACTGAGAAATAATGACACCAGCTTAATTCTTTTACTTCTTTTATTGAGGGCATCAACATAACACCACTCAAATATTGTAAACAGGGGGTTGCATTGTTATGGCCACAGCTCAACCGTAGGCACAAATCCGCCTAATAACCTGAGGGGAAGCGGCCCTATGCCCTCGGCCACCCGAGGCATGTTGGACCTCACCGGGGCCTTTTTCCACCAGCCAAGAAGCAACGAACATCATCCCCGAGCTGCGACCCCCCAGCCACCGAACTAAGCACCTTCTCCAAACCGTCTTGAACCCCGTAAAAGGAGATGTCTAACCCAATAACATTTAAGTTGAATGCATAATCTAGTGTCATCCGAGCCGACTTGACTCCATTTGTAAATGGCGGACTACTATGCCCCTTTCCTTGTCAGGAAGCGGGCTAAATTATAACTTTTTTTTTTTTCATAAACGCTGCATGCCACCAAACAACCTCTAGGCACAGACAGCTATCTTAAAGCCTGAAAGAGAAATAACCAACCAAACTTATTCATGTGTATGCTTCCTCCACACCACACTGGCCATTAACCCAAGGCAACTGATAAGCTGAATGATTATGGCTCCTTACTGCGTAATGACCGAGGCAAACGGATATTTCATTTACTGTGAAATCTTACGCTGGCTGGTACTATTTTGCCCTGCCGAAGCTCACAGGTTACCAGCTTGGTCTATGCTGGCCGAAACCGGGAACAAATTGTGACAGGTGCAGATCCGCCCCTGGATGGAGGATGTTTATGAGGTAACCGGAAGCACCAGACCCGGGGCAAACTTGGCAATTCACACCACATGCAGCAGGAACTGAGCTCATAAATTTCACCAAGCTGGCCGCCTGCAGTGATAGACACGGGATGTTAATTACCACACATATGGTGGTGGCGCATGTGTACATGTGATGCGGGGTGAGCCTGTTACCCTAGGTCAAGGGTCTCAAACAGCGGCCCACGGCACCATGGAAACATAAACATGCCGCAGTCAATTGTCCAGGGGGCCGCCGCGGTATCGCTTTTGTGACTTCCGGGTACCATCCACTTAAACAAGCTCCTTCGCTCCTGAACATCAATGCAAGCCAGCGGTCGGCAGGCCACTCAGAAGCCTGCAGCTGACGTTGGCGTATGACGTCAACAGGAGGCTTCTGATTGGTCTATCGGCCGCCGGCTTGCATTGATGTTCAGGAGCTAAGGAGCTTGTTTAAGTGGACGGTACCCGGAAGTCACAATAAAGTGGTACCGCGGCGGCCCCCTGGACAATTGGCGGCATTGTTAAGGTGTGATTGAGAGTTAGAGAGTGTATGTATATGTGTGTTTATATGTGTGAGTGTGTGTGTGTATGTGTGTGTATATGTATGTGTGTATGTGTATATGTGTGAATGTGTATGTGTGAGTATGTATGTGAATGTCTGAGTGTATGTATATGTACAGTACAGACCAAAAGTTTGGACACACCTTCTGATTCAAAGTGTTTTCTTTATTTTCATGACTATGAAAATTGTAGATTCACACTGAAGGCATCAAAACTTTGAATTAACACGTGGAATTAAATGCTTAACAAAAAAGTGAAACAACTGAAAATATGTCTTATATTCTAGGATGTTCAAAGTAGCCACCTTTTGCTTTGAATACTGCTTTGCTCACTCTTGGCATTCTCTTGATGAGCTTCAAGATGCAGTCACTGGAAATGGTCTTCCAACAGTCTTGAAGGAGTTCCCAGAGATGCTTAGCACTTGTTGGCCCTTTTGCCTTCATTCTGCAGTCCAGCTCACCCCAAACTATCTCGATTGGGTTCAGGTCTGCTGACTGTGGAGGCCAGGTCATCTGGCGTAGCACCCCATCTCTTGGTGAAATAGCCCTTACACAGCCTGGAGGTGTGTTTGGGGTCATTGTCCTGTTGAAAAATAAATGATGGTCCAACTAAACGCAAACCGGATGGAATAGCATGCTACTGCAAGATGCTGTGGTAGCCATGCTAGTTTAGTATGACTTCAATTTTTAATAAATCCCCAACAGTGTCACCAGCAAAGAACCCTTACACCATCACACCTTCTCCTCCATGCTTCACGGTGGAAACCAGGCATATAGAGTCCAGGCATATAGAGTTCACCTTTTCTGCGTCGCACAAAGACACGGTGGTTGGAACCAAAGATCTTAAATCTGGACTCATCAGACCAAAGCACAGATTTCCACTTGTCTAATGTCCATTCCTTGTGTTCTTTAGCTCAAACAAGTCTCTTCTGCTTGTTGCTTGTCCTTAGCAGTGGTTTCCTAGCAGCTATTTTACCATGAAGGCCTGCTGCACAAAGTCTCCTCTTAACAGTTGTTGTAGAGATGTGTCTGCTGCTTGAACTCTGTGTGACATTGACCTGGTCTCTAATCTGAGCTGCTGTTAACCTGCAATTTCTGAGGCTGGTGACTCAGATGAACTTATCCTCCGCAGCAGAGGTGACTCTTGGACTTCCATTCCTGGGGGAGTCCTCATGTGAGCCAGTTTCTTTGGAGCACTTGATGGATTTTGCAACTGCACTTGGGGACACTTTCAAAGTTTTCCCAATTTTTCGCACTGACTGACCTTCATTTCTTAAAGGGATCCTGTCACCCCCAAATCACCTCTAAACCTATTAAAACCTGTCCCTAGAGCATATTAACACTGTCCCTACACTCCTTTTAGCTCCTAAATGGCATTAGTCAAAGTGAATATAAACGTTTTATAAGTACCTGATTAGTCATGATAATGAGTGACTATGCTATTCATAGTCACTCATCAAGGCAGCCCCTCTTCTTCATATCACGCCTATTCAGGCGTGCTCGTCAGTCTATGTTCAAAATCGCGCCTCCCTGCGCGCCTCCCCTCTCTCTCATAGCGTCCGGGCTTCACTGTAAGCTGTATGACGCGATTCGCGTCATTCCCGGCGCCGGATGACGTATTTGCAGCCGCGCCGCGCTGTCAGCTTCAAAATACGCACTGCGCATGCCCATGCGCATGCGCAGTGCGGGACTTGAAGCTGACAGCGCGGCGCGGCTGCAAATACGTCATCCGGCGCCGGGAATGACGCGAATCGCGTCATACAGCTTACAGTGAAGCCCGGACGCTATGAGAGAGAGGGGAGGCGCGCAGGGAGGCGCGATTTTGAACATAGACTGACGAGCACGCCTGAATAGGCGTGATATGAAGAAGAGGGGCTGCCTTGATGAGTGACTATGAATAGCATAGTCACTCATTATCATGACTAATCAGGTACTTATAAAACGTTTATATTCACTTTGACTAATGCCATTTAGGAGCTAAAAGGAGTGTAGGGACAGTGTTAATATGCTCTAGGGACAGGTTTTAATAGGTTTAGAGGTGATTTGGGGGTGACAGGATCCCTTTAAAGTAATGATGGCCACTCGTTTGTCTTTACTTAGTTGCTTTTTTCCTGCCATAATACAAATTCTAACAGTCTATTCAGTAGGACTATCAGCTGTGTATCCACCAGACTTCTGCACAACACAATTGATCGTCCCAACCCCATTTATAAGGCAAGAAATCCCACTTATTAAATCTGACAGGGCACACCTGTGAAGTGAAAACCATTTCCAGTGACTACCTCTTGAAGCTCATCAAGAGAATGCCAAGAGTATGCAAAGCAGTAATCAAAGCAAAAGGTGGCTACTTTGAAGAACCTAGAATACAAGACATATTTTCAGTGGTTTCACACTTTTTTGTTAAGTATATTATTCCACATGTGTTAATTCATAGTTTTGATGCCTTCAGTGTGAATCTACAATTTCCATAATCATGAAAATAAAGAAAACTCTTTGAATGAGAAGGTGTGTCCAAACTTTTGGTCTGTACTGTACATAGTTCACTTTTAGTCATTTATACGGGTAGTTTTATGCATAGTGGCGTTTTTAGGGTAGTTCATAACACATAGTATAGTGTTTAGTATTGTATAGTATAGTATGCGGTGCCTGAGACAGACCAAAGCTTTCCACCAGGGGTGGCCAGGCCTCATTAGTGCTACAGCAAACGTGGATGTCTACAAAGTAACTGCATAAATCTCTCTCATACAGAGGTGTTCTCTCAGCTATGTCAGCACAAACCTACCTAATAAAAGGCAGGTGAGAACTCACAACAGTCTTTCAGTTTCTAACAGTTATCTCATTTTAGATACGGCAAGACCAATTGTGTGCATCGTGGGTCATTCCCACGTTTGTTTGACAGCGCGTAGCGCCGAGATACTCTCGGGTGGAAGAGCGCTTGGTTTTCATGGAATCCAAGTCGAATGGAGGGGCATACACGAGCTCACTTGGGCACAGGTCTTGCCACAGGCAATCAATATTTCAAAAATTTCTATCGGCCCCAGTTAATTTAGTTATATACGTGGGGGGTAATGACCGAGCACATATGAGGATGGTGGAGTTGTTAGCCCTTATACAAAATGACCTCAACCGGTTGCATATTTTCTTCAGCAAACTGGTCATAGTCTGGTCAGAGATAGTGCCCAGAAGAATTTGGAGAGGTGCCAGGGAGTCTTCGGCCATAGAGCGGTCACGGAAAAAGATTAATCATATTTTAGCCCACTTCGTGATGAGTAAAGGGGGCATAGTGGTTCGTCATTTACAGCTGGAGTCAGAAGTAGAGCGTATGACACCAGAGGATGGTTTCAGCTTGAACGACATTGGTCTAGACATCTTCCTTTCTGGGGTTCAGGACAGAGTGGAGAAGGCCCTTAGTTTGTTGGTTGGGGTCGCAGCTCCTTGGCTGGTGAAAGAGGGCCCCGGTGAGGTCCAACATTCCTTGGGTGGCGGAGGGCATAGGGCCTCTACCCTCAGGTTACAAGGCGGATTTGTGCCTACGGTTGAGCTGCAACCATAATAAATGCAACCCCCTGTTTACAATATTTGAGTGGTGTTATGTTGATGCCCTCAATAAAAGAAGTAAAAGAATTAAGCTGGTGTCATTATTTCTCAGTGCGCAATGGGGAAAACCAGTGGGTGGGTCTCAGCAGTCATGGATAGATGAACAGAGCATGGGCTGCTCTGCACGGCTCGGGTCTGCTGGAGCTTGTAGTTCTCAGACTTGTCCATGATTGGTCTGTAGTCGATCTGATGTAATCAACCAAGGAGAGCTGCATCCTCCAGTCCAGGCTGTGCGATGGGACCAGAGAGGCGGTCGCCCTGATCCTCTCTATGAGCAGTGATTAAAGGCTTCCTCCTCTCTTATCTTTTTTTCTTACCTAGTTGCAGTAATTGGGACTGAAATTGTGAAATTGAAGTGCTGCATTGTGTATGATGAGTTATCTGAGGATCCATCAGTGAGGTCAGTCTGAGGCTGTACTTTCCTGTCTTTTCTAAGCTCCTCTTAGCCAGTTTATGACCCCAGATTACATCATGATGAATGTGCAAGAAGGATAGATCCTGTACCAGCAAAACAGGGCAGCATTTATAATGAAGCCCAAGTGAAAAAATGGTTATTTGCCCCAAATACATGCACTTAAAGGATTTCCACTACTAATATGACCCCCTTTCTTTTGTCCTAACTCTTCCACGAAAAATACTCCTGCTTCAGAGTAGGCACATGACCATTAATGTGGTGACTTCTGACCATGCACAGTGAGCGTCTGTGAAGGGGGTGTGTACACCCGACATCATAGAACCTCAATGCCAACAGGTACAAAGCCAGGCGCACACGTGTGGATTTGTAAAGTAATGCTAATGATGCTGGACATTGTAAGTCATGTTATCACACCCACATGGGAATGATAACATGCTAAGTGGGCCGAATAGTCTGGGAACTAACGCCCCCTCGACTAGTCAAAGCCCTAATATTTCATAAATGGTCTTTAGACATTCTTATTCTAATGATCGGTTTATGGGCATACTTTTACAACCGACGGCCGGAAGGTGCAGGCAGTAAGCGCTCCTGTGGTAGGCATGGTTTGCCATTGGTGGGCGTGGCTCAGCGGTTCTTCCAAAAACAGAACTACGGTAGCATTCATTTTTAAGTCCACACGGAAGTGGAGGTGATTACATTAGAAGCGGGGGTCTGGGGGTAAGATGCACAGGTGGGGGGCATGCAGGGTGGGCGCAAAGCCCCCCTTGCATACTTACTCTGGTCATGCCCACGAATAAATTTTATTCAGTAAGCGTGGCAGGGCAGCCGTTTGTGTGCTACAATGGATCTTGCAAGGGGGAGCTTTGCCCTCTCTGAACGTCTGCCTGGGGGGTCTTGCCCCTAGACCCCGCTTCTAATATAATCACCTGCACAACCACGTGGACTTAAAAATGTATGCTTGTTCGGGTTTGGTTTTTGGAAGAAGTGCTGAGCCACGCCCACTGACGGTAATTCACAACTACCACCGAGCCGCTCACTCCCCCAACTTCTGGCCATGGTTGTGAAAGTATGCCTGTTTATGTATACTGCAACAAAGAGGTACTGTTAGTCAGGAATTATAGATATGGGCACAGAACTGCTCGCGATCTGTGTGTACAGGGGACCTGAAAGGTTCCCTTTAACAACCACCATAGAAAAATGTTTGGCGATTATTATGTCAGATTCCCACCAGGACCGTGGAGACGGAGCCCATTTTGTTGGTGTTTGTATAAATTTGATGGACTCCCGACGCCTAAACTATATAATAAATTGGGTACAGTAGTTCAATGCAGAATTTGCTGAATATTATTATGAACTATGTTCTATTTAAATAGCTTGATTATTGTATCACTAGATGTGGACCCAATGCTGTCGCATTGGGTGAGCTGTGATATCCCGATTGGGGCGGGCTTTGTGGTGCTGGGGGCGATGGCTGTCTCTCCTCCCTGTGCTGTCTCTCCCCTATCCGCTGTTTTTTCCCCTTTCATTCTCCACTCCACACTGTGCTACCTTTCTGCCCCATCCTGTGCACACTCTTGGGCCTACCCCTGTGGTCACGCTACACTCCCCTGTGATGACTCTCTGCCCCTCACTCTTGTCCCACTGTGCCCCCCCTGTGCTTCCTCTCAACCCCCCGTGGTCCGTCTCTGCCCCCCATGTTCCCTTTCTGCCCCCGTGCATGCTCTTGCCCCTCCCCCTCCGTGCATGCTCTCTGCTCCCACCCCTGTGCAAGCTCTTGGGTCCCTCTCTGTTTGGTTGGTCTCTGGCACAGCTCTTCATTGCAGGCAGTGGCGGCGGGCCGAGTGGTGAGCATGTCAAGCACGTTCAGGTGAGCGAGTGCGGGCAGAGGGGGGATGAGTGAGTGGGGGGGCAGAGGGGGGGTTGAGTGAATGCGCGTAAAGGGTTTTAGCGAGTGCAGATAAAGGGGGGTGATCTAGGGTGGAGAGGGGGGATGAGTGAGTGCGGGCAGAAGGGGATAGAGCGAATATGGGCAGGGAGGGTGAGTGAGGCTGAATGTGGTGAGTGTGGGTTGAGGAGTTGAGTGCGGGCTTTGGGGGATGAGTGAGTGTGTGCGAAGTGGGTGAGTAAATGTGAGCTGAAGGGGGTGAGTGTGTACAGGTGAGGGTGAGTGTGGTCTGAGGGGGGTGAGTGTGGGCTGAAAGAGGGTGAATGCGAACTGAGTGAGTGTGGGCTGAGGCAGGGTGAGTGTGAGCTGAAAGGGGGTGTGCTGGCTGAGGGGGTGTGAGTGAGTGGGGGTTGAGGGAGGATAAGTGAGTGCAAACTGAAGGGGATGAGTGAGTGCGAGATGGAGGCATAAGCGAGTGTGGGCTGAGATGAGTGAGTGTGGGCTGAAAAGGGGTGAATGTGGGCTGAGTGAGTGTGGGCTGGGGGTGTGAGTGAGTGCAGGCAGAGGGGGGTTAGTGAGTGCTGGCTGAGGGTTGAGTGAGTGCGGGCTGAGGGGGTGAGTGAGTGAGTGCAGGCTGAGCGGGGTGTAGTGTGGAATTGGGGGATGAGTGTGAGTGCGGGTTGAGAGGAGGTGGGTGCAGGCTGAGGGGGGGTGAGTGCAGGCTGAGGGGGAATGCGGGCTAAGGGTGGTGAGTGAGCTGAGGGGGGTGTGAGTACGAGCTGAAAGAGGGTGAGTGCTGGCTGAAGGGGGGTGAGTGAAGAATGGGGGGTGAGTGTAGGCTGAGTGAGTGTGGGCTGGGGTGAGTGGGCTGGGGTGAGTGTGGGCTGAGGGGGTGAGTGTGGGCTGAGGGGGATAAGTGAGTGAGCTTAGGGGGATAAGTGAGTGTGGGCTGAGGGGGATAAGTGAGTGTGACCTGAGGGGGTGAGTGAGTACGAGCTGAAAGGGGGTGAGTGCTGGCTTAAGAGGGGTGAGTGTGGGATGATGGGGGATGAGTGAGTGCAGGCTGAGGTGGTGAGTGAGTGCAGGCTAGGGGGGTAAGTGCGAGCTGAGGGGGTAATTTCGAGCTGAGGGGGTTAAGTGAATGCGGGCTGGGGGTAAGTGAGTGTAGGCTGAGGGGATGAGTGTGGACTGAGTGGGATAAGTGAGTGTGGGCTGAGGGGGTGAGTGCAAGCTGAAAGGGGGTGAGTGCTGGCTTAAGGGGGCTGAGTGTGGGATGAGGGGGTAAGTGAATGCAGGCTGAGGAGGTGAGTGAATGTGAGCTGAAGAGGGGTGAGTGACTGCGGGCTGAGGGAGGTGAGTGAGTGTGAGCTGTAGGGGTGAGTGTGGGGGGTTAGTGAGTGCGAGCTGAAAGAGAAGTGAGTGAGGGCAGGTTGAGGGAGAAGTGAATATGAGCTGAGGGGGAGTGCAGGCTAGGAGGGTGAATGAGTGAGTGTGGGCTGAGGGGGATGAGTGCAGGCTGAGGGAGGGTGAGTGCAGGCTGAGGAGGGTTAGAGAGTGCGGGCTGAGTGAATGTGGGCTGAGAGGGGCTGAGTGAGTGTGGGCTGAGGGGTGGTGAGCGAATGTGAGCTGAGGGTGGTGAGTGAGTGTGAGCTGAGGGGGGTGAGGTGAGTGTGAGCTGAGGGGATGAGTGTGGGCTTAGGGGGGTGAGTATGAGCTGAGGGGGTGAGTTTGAGCTGAAAAGTGGCGAGTGCTGTCTGTGGGGGGTGAGAGTGGGCTGAGTGAATGTGAGCTGAAGGAACATGCTGAGTATGAGCTGGAGGGGTGAGTGTGGGCTGAGGGGGTAAGTGAGTGCAGGCTGAGGGGGGGTGAATGCAGGCTGAGTGAGTGTGGGCTTGGGGGTAAGTGCAGGCTGAGTGAGTGAAGGCTGAGGGGAAAGTGAGTGCGGGGTGAGTGCAGGCTGAAGGGGTTGAGTGTGAGCAGAGGGGGGAGTGCGGGCTGGGGGGGTAAATGTGGGCTGAGGGGGATGAGTGAGTGTAGGCTGAGGGAGGGTGAGTGCAGGCTGGGATGGGTGAGATAGTGCAGGCTGAGTGAGTGTGGGTTGAAGGGTGGTGAGTGTGGGCTGAGGGGGGTGAGTGCAGAGTGAGTGTGGGCCGAGGGGGGTGAGTGCAGGCTGAGGAGGGTAAGAGAGTGGGCAGGGGATGAGTGTGACCTGAGGGGAGTGAGTGCAAGCTGAAAGGGGGTGAGGGCTGGCTGAGGGGGTGCGAGCTGCAGGGATGAGTGTGGCCTGAGGGGGGATGACTGACTGCAGGCTGAGGAAGGTGAGAGTGCGGGCTGAGTAAGTATGGGCTGAGGGGGTCTGAATGAGTGGGGCTGAGTGCAGAGTGAGTGCGGGCTGAGAGGGATAAGTGAGTGCGGGCTTTAGGGGTGAGTGTGGGCTGAGTGGGGTGAGGTAGTGTGACCTGAGAGGGTGTGGGCACAGGGGGTGAGTGTGGGCTGAGGGGGGTGAATGCAGGTTGAGGGGGTGAAAGCGGAGGTGGGTGAGTGTGAGCTGTGGGGGGATGAGTGAGTGTGAGCTGTAGAGAGGTGAGTGTGAGCTGTGGGGGAGTGAGTGTGAGCTGTGGGGGAGTGAGTGTGAGCTGTGGGAGGATGAGTGACTGTGAGCTGTGGGGGGATGAGGTGAGCTGTGGGAGGATGAGTGACTGTGAGCTGTGGGGGGATGAGGTGTGAGTGTGGGGGATGAGTGAGTGTGAGCTGTGGGGAGTGAGTGTGAGCTATGGGGGTGGGGGAGTGAGTGTGAGCTGTGGAGTGTGAGTGTGGGGATGAGTGAGTGTGAGCTGTGGGGGAGTGTGAGCTGTGGGGATGAGAGTGAGCTGTGGGAGTGAGTGTGAGCTGTGGGGATGAGTGAGTGTGAGCTGTGGGGGATGAGTGAGTGTGAGCTGTGGAGGGGTGAGTGTGAGCTGTGGGGGGATGAGTGTGTGAGCTGTGGAGGGTGAGTGTGAGCTGTGGAGGGTGAGTGTGAGCTGTGGGGGAGTGTGAGCTGTGGGGGAGTGTGAGCTGTGGGGGAGTGTGAGCTGTGGGGGAGTGTGTGAGCTGTGGGGAGTGTGAGCTGTGGGGGAGTGTGAGCTGTGGGGTGAGTGTGAGCTGTGGGGGAGTGTGAGCTGTGGGGGAGTGAGTGTGAGCTGTGGGGAGTGTGAGCTGTGGGGGATGTGAGTGTGAGCTGTGGGGGAGTGTGACTGTGGGGGTGAGTGAGTGTGAGCTGTGGGGGAGTGTGTGAGCTGTGGGGAGTGTGAGCTGTGGGGAGTGTGAGCTGTGGGGGAGTGTGAGCTGTGGGGGAGTGAGTGTGAGCTGTGGGGATGTGAGTTGGGGATGAGTGAGTGTGAGCTGTGGGGAGTGTGAATGTGGGGGATTGAGTGCAGAGCAAGTGGGGAGTGTGAAGCTGTGGGGGATGAGTGAGTTGAGCTGTGGAGGGGGTGAGTGTGAGCTGGGGGGGAAGTGAGATGTGAACTGTGGGGTGATGTGAGTGTGAGCTGTGGGGAGTGTAGGCTTGTGGGATGAGTGAGTGTGAGCTGTGGAGGGGTGAGTGTGAGCTGTGGGGGAAGTGAGTGTGAGCTGTGGGGGGAAGTGAGTGTGAGCTGTGGGGAGTTAGTGTGAGCTGTGGTGATTGTGAGCTGTGGGGAGTGTGAGCTGTGGGGGAGTGAGTGTGAGCTGTGGGGGGAGTGAGTTCGGGCTGAGTGTGTGTAGGGGCTGTATGCTTGGTGTGTGGGGGCTGAGTGCAGAGAAAGTACCTGGCTGCTATGTGCTGACAGGACCTGTGGTGATGTCAGAGCCATGAGATCAATGACATGACTGTGACATCACTGCAGGCTCTGTCAGGTCGGTGTTTGCGGCGGGGGGGTGTCCGGAGATGGTGCGAGGGTGACTTATGCGGCAGGGGGGGAAGGTTAGGCTTGGTGGTGATGGTTGCGGGGTCTGCGGGCGGTGTGTGCAGTGTCAGCTTCTGATGTCGCTGCCACCGCCAGTCTGCGCCATATTGCCACACTCATCCCTTAGGTGTACTAATATGGCGCGGCTTCCGGGGCAGCGCGGTGCATTGTGGGATTCCAGGATGTCCAGACGGAAGTGGATGACAGACAATTTAAGGGAAGTATATATTAGACCATAATGATAAAAGCCTGCTGTTCCCATTCTACAATAATCCCTGAATGTAGGAGGGAGTGGTGGAGTCAGAGGTTTGGTTACTGACCTCACAGCCCTGATTCCACACATCTGATCTTCATGGTTTTCCTTAGAATACATCATTGGTATCTAAATCCTGATAAACTCCTTTATTTTTTATTAATTTGTTTTACATGTTTGTGATCAGATATGGAAGTACTGTAGGATTACACACTTCCTTGACAATCCGGTTACCGGATTTTTGCAGAAGACAATTGCGTTCACCGCATCCGGATCTGAATGCGGTGAACGCAATTCTAGATTCAAGTGTGACCCTAGCCTTAAAAAAGTCTCACACTTGATTTTAGTGTTGTAACTCACAATAGGCTGCAAGCCAGACACTGTACATCGCACAAACCTGTGTGACCGGTGCCCTATACAAGTTTCATCTGTGTGCATTGTAATACTAGGCAGCTTTTATGATTGTGTAATCAAATCACATGGGAAAAAACACTAAACAACTGCAACTGGCAAAGCCAGTCCCTGTACAGACTAGAGATTCAGACCCCACAGCCCCTAGTTGTACCTGCATAGATTAAAATGACCCTAACCCAAGATTAAATGATGGCAACTCTGACCTTTTCTGCCTGAACGTCGAGTAGTTTCCGCACCTCCTAAAGAACTGGAGGGCACAGAACACTGCAATTTACCTACAAAATAGAAGCTGTGCTAAGATAGATAGAGATCCCAAAGTGTGCAAACACAAACCATATAAAACAAAATGAAAAGATAGTGAAAGAATTGCTAGGTAGTGTGCCGTCTACTTCATAGCTGCAAATACAAAATAGATGCAGAGTGAAGAGCAAAAACAGCAACGAGATAAACCCTAGCTAGTCTAACATTGATTGGCAGGTGCAACAGCAGTATGGCTGGATTTCCAAATGAGAATATAACCAGCAGGAAACACTAGCAAGGGGAAGGTATAAGTATCTGCTCTCAAAAGATGATTGAACAGACAAATTGATCATTAGAAACCACCTGTTATCCTAAAGGTACCATCACACCATCCAACATCGGCTGTAATGTCGGATGCGATGCCGCGGGTGCGTGCTCGCTTCCGATATCACAGCCTAGCTGTCACACGGCAAGATGTTGCCGGTGACAGCACTGCGATTTTGAAGCCGTGATCGCTCGCTGGGCTGCAATCAACCCAGCGAGCGATCCGCTGCAATGCAGCGAATAGGCGGGATTGGCCGTGACATCGCTATTGCGGTGTCAAACCGAACAATCCGCCGGTTGTTTAAGTTGAAGTTGATAGGTTTTCCTGCATGCAGGAAAACCTGTCAACTCCAACTTGAACAACTATCGTTGTTGAATTGTGCGTTTACACGCAACGACGCAACAACAATGTTGTTTCAACATCGTTCCTGACGTCACTTTTGAACGACGTCGGAAACGATGTTGAAAGGTGTGATGGTACCTTTACATACTAAAGAAAGGATATCAGATAGTAAATACCCAAAAAGAAAGTGTATCTGCTGTGGTTCAATGGACAGATAATCCAACCACAAAGCTCAGGGTCATGGGTTTGAACCTTGATGCATAAGAGCAGCCACCTCCTCCATAAATTGGTAGGTTGTGAGTGGTTGTTCCATCAGTATTTTACACTTGTGCTGCCTCCACCTTTATCTTGGAGTCTGCTGCATCCTGCTAGAGCATTGGTAATCTGACCCAATGCTGGTAAGGTTGTTTCCTTTTCTGTGGAATTATTAATTAGACAGCCAGGTCTAAGGCCGGCTTCACTCTGCGTGTGTGATCCGATCCGTAGCTGTCCGCTTGAGGCAGACAGCTGCGGACCGGATCAGCACACAGGACTGGGGGGCTATTATGCCCTCCGGTCCAGTGTGCAGCGCACGCAGCTGCAGCCTCTGACAGGTCAGGACCGCGGCACCCGCGGTCCTCACCTATCAGCAGCAGGAACTGCGTGCGCTGCACACAGGATCGGAGGGCATAATAGCCCCCCAGTCCTGTGTGCTGATATGGTCTGCAGCTGTCTGCCTCAAGCGGACAGCTACGGATCGGATCACACACGCAGTGTGAAGCCGGCCTAAGGCCGGTAATACCCTTGCATCCTTCTGCTCTGTTGCACTATAACTACACAAGTTTTAAGGCTTCAGGTCACATTACAGCTCATGAGCACTTTGCAGCACAATTTAACCTGCAAAAAGTGGTCTCTGATAGGAGAAGATTACTTGTTTTTAAAGTTGACACATTCAGTAAGTGAAAATCTTATCTACAGTCACTCAGACTGTTATGAAAAATGAAAAAATATTGATTTTCTGAAAAGTGAAGACCTCTATTTACAGCACCTTCTATGGCTAGTAAATAAATGAATGTGGAGAATGAATAATAGGGAATGGAACAAATGATGTCAGCATGCTGAGGCTCTTGGCAGCAATCATTTTATTGTATTTTATGATCTTTTCATCCAACATCTCAGATTTAATGTAGCTTTTTGTTGTTTAAAGGGTGAGGATTACTGACATATTTTCCCAATTTGTAGTGTCTGCACTCTCAGCCATTGTTATATGAAGTCAATCATTGACACTCTGATTGCACTGTTATCACTGGAGATAATAGCTAAATTATTAGTATAGAGAAAAACCTCACACCAATAAGTGATCAATTAGATCTAATTATATCTTAAATCATTTTTCCAAAGATTGTCTTGTAGAGACAGCTTTTGGTAGTAACAGAATGTGAGTTACATACTGAACATCGGCTATAGCTATTTCTTATTTGCAGTGCACCTTATTTGTTACCAGGTTTTCATAGAAAAGCAAAAATACCAAAAAAGAGGGATTAAGTAAAGATGAGCAGATTGGCAAGATTGCGTTGAATTACTGAGATTTGTGGTTTCATGCAAATTCCGCCATTTTAAGATTTATTTTCAGTCTGCAACAGCAAACAAAACCTTCCCCAGCACTATATTTCATACAGTACGTTACTGAATTATCTAATGGTACCTTCACACGCCGCAATCTCACCTGGGAATCCTAAAGGCAATATGTCGCCCTGGAGCAATCGCCGTGAAATTGCCTCACAGTTGCGGCGTGTGATTGGGGAATTTCGCAGCGATAAATCGCCTCTCGGCCGTCGCCTGATTACTGAGCACTGCTCTGAAATGAGCCTCAATCATGAAGGCGATATTTCCGTGTTGTGGCATGTCATAGGGCGATAGTGATGTAATCAGCGTCGCCTATGATTTCCCGTAGGTGTGCCACAGCTTGCTGTAGTCTGCGCATGTTTGATCGCCTCATATCGCCAGCCGATATTGCGGTGTGTGAAGGTACCATTAGAGTTACCTGACTATATGTCAGCTAGCTTCCACTGGAAATTTGGCATTATTTAACAGTATTTTTAAAATTCCGGCTGCAAAGTCACCACAAACTTAACTAAGAAGATGGCAATGAATCGGAAAAATCACTATTAAGACGATGTGTGTCCGTACCCTGAAGGCCAATTGTTTGGCAGAAGGCATCTCAGCTCACTTTCCAAGACATAGGAGTGCACTGTTCTCTATAAGAAAGCCACCGGCAAACACTGCGATCAGAAGTACAAAATTGGACTTGCACAATCACCATCTTCCCCGACACATTTGATTTTCAGACGAACTTGTCGATATCAGCTAGTTCAGCCAACATTAGTCTAATGTGTATGGGGCCTTTAAGGGGGTGTCACACGCGTCAATGTCGTCAGTGAGATGATCGCTGACGACATTGACGGCTGATCGCTGGTGAGCTGTCACACAGGCAAACTCACCAGCGATCAATGGACCAGAGACATCGTGGAAACGATTTAAATATCGTTTCCACGATGTCTTGCTCCCGCTGCCAGCCTGCTGGAAGCGGGAGCAGGCTGGTCTCCAGGGTAAACTGCGGGTATCTAGGCAGCGCGCGCTGCCTAGATACCCGATGTGTACCTTAGTTACCAGCCTCCTCCGCTCACCGGCTGGTATCTAAGGTACACAGCGGGTAACTAGGGACCCTAGTTACCCGCTGTGTACCTTAGATACCAGCCGGTGAGCGGAGGAGGCTGGTAACTAAGGTACACGTTGGGTATCTAGGCAGCGCGCGCTGCCTAGATACCCGCAGTTTACCTTGGATACCAGCTCCCAGCGCTTGTGAGAGGCGCTGGGAGCTGGAATATCGCTACTCCCAGTGTCACACGCAGCGATGCTGCGTGTACACCGAGCGACCATCGCCAGGTTTTAGGACAGATTCTAAAACCTGGCGATCATCAACCAGCGATTTATCGCTGGTTGATTCAGTATGTCACACGCGTCAATATCGCTGCAACGTCACGTGCAGCCGTGATCGTGCAGGCGATATTGACGCGTGTGACATACCCTTTATGTTCACATAGTTTTTGGCATAGATTTTTCTGCCTGAAAAATCAACCTGTAAAAAAAGTTTATATTGTCTCATGATTCTATATAAACACAAGTCAGTGATGGCAATAGTAGATAATTTTAGAAGACACAAGTTTTGCCACAGTTTTGTAAGAACATGCGATTTTGCACTTTTTTAATGTTTCTTTTAATTACCATATATTATGATGGGTAGTAATAGGACATGTTTTTGGGTGTATTTCCAATGCAAGTCTTGATAAAAACGGTGATAAAAACCTTATGAAAAATGTACTTTTTGACACTATGTATGGAAAAGCACTGAAAAATTGACATGATGCCGCTAGTTTTTTCCCATGTAAAGTGCGGCCCCCACCAGTAAGCCCTTATAGCATTTTAGAATTCTGTATAAATGTCCCCAATCTGCTCTGCAAGGCAAAAAAATAGCTATTATTATACTCGCCTATGAGGTGGCCTGGTCCAGTGAGTGATGCTCCGCTCCTCTTGGTCTGGCGCCATCCTCCTTCCTTGCTTTGCGTGGATGTTGCATCTTACATCATCCTCACACTGTCCTCCATCATGCACCTGCGTAGGCCCACTTCACTCTGACCTGCTGAGAACAGAGCAGCGTGTTGTTGTACACATGCATGGGTGCTCTTTGGCCTTTCTCTGCGCATGGGTAGTACAATACTTTGCTCTGCCCTGCCAAGGGCAGAGCAAAGTATTGTAGTGCACATGTGCGGGGTTCTTTTGTCGGCCTCCTGCATATACATTACACTAATTTACCTTGGCCTTGGCACAGCAGAGAGAAGCATGCCTGCATAGGAGCATTATGGAAAAGACTGAACAGCGTAGGACATGTCTTTTGACAGGAAGCAAGCACAGACCAGTGACTTCCATTGGACCAAACCACCCCATAGGGGAATATAATAAACACAATTTTTTTTTCCATTTTTGTTATGTAGAGCAGATTGGGGACATATATACAGCATTCGAGCATCTACTTACATAATCTTCTTGTGGCGTCTGTCATTCACTTACGTCCGGTTGCCCCCATATCACAAGTGATGGGTGTGCAAATATGGCACTCGCTGGCAGTAATGACCCTTTGCACAATACTGCCAGTGGTGCTACCGAGTACTGAAAATGCCGACACCCAAAACCGATGCCACACATCACCGCTACTTCTCCACACCTGCCGCTGTCGCTGCACCTCAGCATCATACACACCACTTCCTAACAGATCATGCGTGTACCTGGTTCAAAGATGGCGGTAGCCTGAGGAAGTGGGCATGCGCATGTCGGGTGCATACATGAGCAATTTTTCATGCCACCATCTTTGGTACCCAAGTGTCTAAAGATGACAGCAGTGTGACCGTCCAAAGGCAGCGCATGTGGGGGCAGAGAGAGCGCATAGCGGGGGTGGGGATGGTCAGAGAGAGTGTACAGGGGGCATAGAGAGCACAGGGGGAAAGAGTTACACACAAGGGTGAGACAGCTCAAAGGAGAGAGCACAGGGGGAGAGAGACAACACACAAGGGGAGAGCACACAGGGGGGAGAGAGCATATGAGGGGAGAAGACAACACACGGGGGAGACAGGTCACAGGAGAAAGCACAGAGGGAGAAGATGGCACAGGCGGGAGAAGGACAGCCACCACCCCCAGTGCCACAAAGCCCGCCCCCATTGTGATGTCACCGCCCTTCTGATGCAATAGCATCAGGCACCCATCTAGTACTGTACATAATGGCTAACTGGTCGTGTCCACACTTTACATGGTGTGATAACACGCTCGGGGATCGCCTTTGCTGAGATCAAAGGGCACAATAGTTTCTGCATTCAACTCTGGCGAACAGCAGGGTGCAACTGACATTGGTCAGGCTTATTTAGGTGAAAGCAAAAACAGAAAGAAAAAAAAAACAGCAACAAAAATAAGTCCTTGCCTGTCCGACGCTAACTAAGCAGGATGATATCCTAACTACAGACTGGAGGGCTTCTACCTTCCAGCCATACCACATAATCACTGAGCAATCCTTCCACTCACACGTGACTCATACATAGACAGGCTTTCTGGGTTCCCAGGCTGAGACACTCACCCGACCTCCAAGCCTCCTTTTACATCCGCCCACCACCTCCCATTAATTCATTAGTAGCCAGGTGATACTGACAAGGCTAGGACACGTAGGACAGATATCTGGGCAAGATATAGCTGCCCTCATCCACTAATCCCACATGATTCTCACAGTGGCAAAAACCTGGATACAGATTCCCTTTGGTCATGGTTACAAAAAACTGTTGAAGAATACACGACACTTGCACCACAAGTGTAGATTCTCAATGAAACTATTGAGCAGCCTGTTACATGCAGATTTGTTGTGGAATTCACACCAAATGCAACATTGAAAAAATCCACGTGAACATTCAGATGAGGATTCCTTTATTCCGTAAGATGATTCCTCTCAAAGTAAAATTGGGAGTCAGTCAAAAACATCCATCAACAATGCACCTAAACTCTCAATGAATGAATATAAAAATATTGAAATCTTAGAGTCCTCAGTGGTTGATACCTTTTAATGGCTAACTGAAAAGATAGTAAACATAGCAAGTTTTCGGGACACTGTGGCCCCTTTGTCAGGCTGACAATGACACAGATTCTGAAGACACATACATATATACATAAGCAAATGAAACAAAAAAAAAACTGTCTTAGATGCTGTAGTAAATGCGACAGGTGATGTAAAGCAGAGTCAAGCTAGGGAGGAAGAGAGTGGCTGGGGAATTGAAACTAAAAGTCTAAAATAAGCGAAACAAATTGTATTTTTGTTATATGGTAGTAGTCTGTGGAGAACTGAAAATACTTAAATGAGTGGAGGAAAGCAATAAAAGGAAGCGAGGGTGTTCACATAAGAAGTGTCAAAAAGTTCATAGCCTGACTCTGCTTTACATCACCTGTCACATTTACTACAGCATCTAAGACTGTTTTTTGTATTTTTTTTGTTTCATTTGCTTATGTATATATGTATGTGTCTTCAGAATCTGTGTCATTATCAGCCTGATGAAGGGGCCATAGTGTCCTGAAAGCTTGCTATGTTTACCATCTTTTCAGTTAGCCATTAAAAGGTATCAACCACTGAGGACTCTCAGATTCCAATATTTTTCTATCTACTGGCTAACATGGTATAAACATTTTTTACCTTACCTGAATGAGTATAGGCATGCTTCTATTGCTACACACATAGAAATGTGAGGTGCTTAGTTAACAAGGTAAGGCTGGCTTCACATTAGCGTTTGTGTCTGCATGCTGATGGCATGCAGACACAAACGCAGTGCAAAGCAGGGCCGAAAGATGTGTCCGCAGCGGAGAATGTCCGCCTGCGGACACATCACTGTGGAGCCCAGCAGCCAATCAGCGGTGTCCGGGGGCGGAGATCAGCGCCGGAGATCTCCTCCCCGGCCGCCGGTAAGCTCCGGGACATGTCGGCGGGGAGAACAGCTGATCTGACAGCTGTTTGAATATTCCCCCGCCGACACCGAGAGGAGATGTCGGCGCGGGAAGATTCAAACAGCTGTCAAATCAGCTGTTTCTCCCCGCTGACATCGCTTGGGTATTACCGGCGGCGGGGAGGAGGAGACCATCAGAGGCTGAGCTGATCTCCCGGTGGCCGTCGGTGATCTCTTGTGACATCACCGCCGGCCACCGGGAGATTTTTCAATGAGTCTGCAGCGTTCTCCTGCGCTGTCAAGCGCAGAACACTGCGGACCCATTGAAGCCAATGCATTTCTTGTGCGCTTGGGGACGCTTGCTGATTTTCCAAGCTCCCCGAGCGCACAAAAAAATGCAACATGCTGCGTCCCGGGTGCGGACGCTGGACACCGGAAGGAGCAGATATCGTCCGCATCCGCACCCGAACGCAGCAAACGCAAGCACAATGCGTTCCTATATTAAACATAGGAACGCAGTGCGCATGCGTTTGACTGCGTATGGGAACGCAGCAATACGCTGCCTTCCCATACGCAAATGTGAAGCCAGCCTAAGGTACGTATGTGACAAAGATGACAATTTTTATTAGTTTTGGTTTTTTTTCAGTTTTAAGGACTGTAGGCAATTTGATATTATTTGAAATGTTCTTATTGTGATAGAGGACATGATTGAACATTTAAATCCTATACATTACAGTCTTTATCTCAAGAGACCTAAAAAAACAAAACACCATATGGGATTTTCAAGTTGTTTTTTTTATACTCTAAACAGAGGAAATTGGATTTCTACTAGTATGATAGCATATGATAAACTGTTTTGTACTGCACTTTTATACCTTTGATCAAATGTTTGTAAAATAAAGTTTGGTGGCAGTGTCATTTTCCTTTTTTCATTAGGTCTCAATTACATCTGAGAAGTGGCTAAGATCCAAAAATACATTTATACAAGAACACTGATTTTGCAACCCCAAAAATCTAATTATTGGAAAGTACGGTAATTAATTTGTTAAACTCCCGGGGATGTTCTTTTATTATCTTTTTTTCTATTATATGACGTTCTTGCAGCATCCTATTTAATAGAAATGTTTAGTGCAGGCTGGAGGCATCATATCACATTTGCAGATGTATTGCCTGAAGTGTCACAGTGATCATAAATGACATGTGCTTGAGTCTGCTGTTCTCTGCCACTTTACAAAGAAATAGCTTTTGTGCAGCCACTTATGTTTTTCACGTATACGCCTATTTTGATTCATCGCAATGAAATGTACATTGATTTGTATAATCCTTTTTTTAAATAAAGGGAGTTGGAAAATGTTTAATGACTTGTCCAAGGAATAAACATTGACAATAAACTGTTAGGAGATATTGAAAAATATCATGCAAATCACCTTTCATTTTTACTCTTATCAGTTTCTTAAAGGGAATCTATCAACAGGTTTTTGTTATGTAATTTAAGAGCAGCATGATGTAGGGGCTGAAAACATGATTCCTGGGATACTTACTGTGCTGTGTGTTCCCGATTTAGTAAAATCAGTGTTTTATCAGTAGGAGATGATCAATACAGGACAGGTGTTTTGTGCATTTTAGTCAACTGATCTATGTAATCACCACATCACCAAAGATTAGCAGCGTTCTGCCTACGCACTGTGTACACAGAAAGCTGCCAATCAGTAGTGTGTATGGGGTTATAGAAGACTCAGCGTTGTAAGCACTGAGAGGTTTAAAGATGAGAAAACAGTGATTGTATCAAAATGACAGCTAGCAGACCATCAAGTGACACATTAATGGAATCTGTTGTCTCAGCTCCAATGTCATGCTGCAAATAAATTACATAGCAAAAACATGGTGATAGATTCCATTTAAATCTCAAAATAGGAAGAAACAGATCAGTGTTGAGACATCACAGTAATAAGCGCCCTCATAGGTCACCATTACCTTTCTGACAATCCTCCCTCTCAGATAGAAGGCAGTTCTTCCCACATTATTCTCTCCCACCTAGATCATTTTGCAATGTGTCTTCCATATATTCTGTCCTGTGAGGTTGCCATTTCATCATAGAGGACTGTGACATCCCCATCTACCAATAATATACTATATCTATCTTCCTATCTAGGCCTTTAACAGATTACCAAGTCTCCTACACAGGACAATGGGAATAAACTAGAACTGGTCTTTTCCCAACTTTATTTAATGTATGTTTTTATTAACTCTCCACTCCTGCTGTCTGACCACAAACTCCTTTACTCCTCTACTCACATTTTGTCTTTCCACACATATCACACACATAGGAATCTATGTGCCATCAATACCAAGAAACTTATAAAAATTTACATTATTTACCCCAATCTCTTTCCTATATTGCTTTTCTACAGAATAATAAAACACTGAAAAGTGCCCATGATGAAACTGTGACCTCCTTCATGAACAACTATGCAGAGACCATGGTAAAAAGTAACCCTGTAAACATTGCAAACATGTTTCCTCCAGCAGTACTCCAGGTGTGCCTAATGTATGTGGAGAAAATGTCTTGTGACAGAAGGCTTCATCCATTAAAATTAATACTACTCTACCCTTCATCTTGCCAAACAAGCCTACATCATCACCTTTCTTTCCAACAATCTAAAACAACTTTGACACTTTTCACTCCACCCATAGTAATAAACTGCAGGTGCCTGGCCACCTATTTTAAAGAACAAAATTAACCTATTCAACAGACAAATTTTCTCTCAAACCCCTAATAGCATGAATGCTATTCTCACTAACATTTTAAGTTAATTTTTTTGTCTTTAAATAGTCACGAGTTACCAGGCTCACTTCTTTGTCCTACTACTTTCACCATTGATCCTATTCTCTCACACCTCCTCCAGTCCCTCTCTTCAGTGTTAGGCCGGCTTCACATTGGCGTTTTTCAGCACAGCGTTGTGTCATTTCAAAAAGTGTTGTATCTGCAAGCGATTTGCGTTCCTATCTCTATAATGATGTGCGCAATAACCCGCAGTACCTAATTTAGAGTGCGTCTGATTGCGTATGCGTACGGTCTGGTCTAATTTCCGCGGTCCCAGGACGCATCTTGTTGCAGTTTTGGCCGCTGTAAAAAGCCGCAGTATTGCGCAAGCGTACTGCAGCGTTAAATTTAACCGTTATTTCCTATGAGTTCCTTAGCGAACGCCGGACTTGCGTATGCACGCGTACCTTAGCTTGCGTACTCATCACGGCGCATGCTCGGACAATGGAACACAGCAACGCCCATCACCCTCCCATATTTCCGCCCACAAACAAAGGGCTTAAAAAAGTTGATGCCAGCACGTTACATGACCCCCCACGGATTTCCCGGTGTCTGGACTTGATTTTTCACCACTGCTGGACCTCATCCTGAGCCGAACAACTTTTGGACCTAAAGGAGTAGACCGTGGACCTTATTTTGCAGTGCACCTGAACCACTAGACCTACATGGATGCTGAACTCCGTGCCTCATCCTTGTCCGTGGGGTCATCAGTCCATGATGTTAAAGTATATAGCTGTTGTTGTATTGCATATAGTACCATTCCATCTTCATAATCGCTAGGATAGTGTTTCTGTCCTGAACCATCAAGTATATACCTTTGTCTATCACTGTGCTTCACAGGCAATAGCAAAAGAAATGGAACTGTTCATGGAAAAATGTAGATTCGCAATGAAATTATCCAATCCAAGATCCATCTTGTCGCAAAGATGCAGCACTAGCAAAGATTTCATGGTAATGGGGCTGGGTCTACTTATACAGTGGGCTTAAGCCACTCCCTGTGGGCGGAAGCTGTCCAAAATCGCGCAAAAAAGCAAGCAATATAGGAAAGGATTTGCTTACGCAAGCGGTAAAACGCATACATGCGCATGGTTATTTTAACTACTTGCGAATGCGCTTGCGGATAATTTAACGTGCGCTCATATGAGTTTGCATGCGTTTTTACATGCGTCTCCGCTTGCAGATCGTTCGGTGCGTTCAGAAACGCCAATGTGAAGCCGGCCTTACTATCTACCTAACCTAAATTATTTCACCTCTTTTGTCTCTTATCTTTCCCTCCTCCTTCAATACACTACCATAACCCCTCTAGTAAAAATAATATCCCTCCAACAGAACTGCTCACCTATGTATAGACCTGTCTCCAACCTCCCCATCATCTCTAAACTCCTGAGGCATCTGTTCTACTCTAATCCTCTATCTTTCTTATCTCTCTTCTTGACCCTTTACAATCTGATTTTGGATCTTTACACTCTGCAGAAACTGCCTTTACAACACTCTCTAACAATCTAATAAACGTGGATCTTAAACTGCTCCTCACTATTCTCAACAATCTAATGTGGCGCCCTGCTCACACAGGTAGCCACAGACTTCCCTAATGCACAGTTGGGTTTCCACAGCAGGTACCTACTACATGCAACACTTTCCACCCCGGCACAGTAGGGGGAGCTCAATTTGCTGACCTTAGGCAAGATCCCATATAAATACTGCTGCTGGGGGAGGAGTTAGTCAGAGTGTGCAGATGCTAGGAGAGCTGCGAAGACGTCCTGGTGGTCGGTGCCGCGGTTAGGCCCGAGCCAGTGACTCGGAGTGGCCCTTCTGACGTCCTGCAAGCCTGAGTGGGGACAGAAGGCAAGGAGCAAACAGCCTAAAGGGAGTGAGGAACTAGTGGGAGTTCGCCCTAAGACATACTGGACTTCGGGGGTCCGCACCTGTGGGATACTCCAGGACCACAGAAAACCCCGTCACACCGTGGAGACTGCAGTCACCCGGTCCCCCTGTGGGTCGAAGAGAGGGAGCCAAACACAGAAGTGTTCCACCGCAGTGATCAGAGAGGGTAACCCGTGGACAGCACAGGAGGAGAGGACAGATATCAGAGTCAGGAAGAGAGAGGGGGCCAGTCTGGCTGCATGCAGACTGGGCTTCATTTACCAAAGAGGAACAGAGGAGGCCTTCTACCCACTTGCTGTGGGGACCCACTGTGCAACTTGGTCACCTGTCAGTGCCCTGGACATCTTTACCTGCATACCACCAGTAAAAGGTAGAAGAGACTTCTGCAGTGTGCGTGTGTCATTCCACTCTGCTCCCGGTACCCCTCATAGACTGCTCCAACACTCCCCATCCTATCTACAGCTCCACTCCAAGCTGCCCCTTTACACTACGCTGCCCCGGAGGTCCAGCCTACCTGTAGGAGACTTTGCCAACTAGCCGCAATTCCATCTACCTCCGGCGGATGTGGCGGCGCTGGTGAAACCTCACCAGAAACTGCATGTGGCATCACGACAATTGTACATAGATTTACCCTGTAAATATAACCCCTTTTGAAGATCTAGCCAGGAGACGGGATCAGGCGCGGCCACCATTCCCCGTGACATAGCAACGCTTCCGTGGAGCCTGATACCCGAGTACCCCAAAGCCTGGGCTCAACACTAATAAACGTGGATCTTAAACTTCTCACTATTCTCCACTCTTTTGGACTCAAGCACACTGCTCTCTCCTGCTTCTCCTTCTACCTCTCAGATCTCACCTTCAATTTATATTTTTCTGGTTCTTCTTCCACTCCTTTTCCCTTAACTGTTAGAATTCCTCAAGGTTCATTCCTTAGTCTTCTCCTCTATTCTATTCTCTATATACCACCCCTATACAACAAATCATCAGCAGAACACAGATTTTACTCATGAATTGAAAATGACCAGGATGAGAAAGTACCAGATATCTCTTATTATTACATCTCCACCAGAGCATGCTCCTATGACATCTACTTCTGTCACCAGGCACTGTAGATGGTGCTGGTAATAGTGAAGAAGTCCGAACCAGAAACTCTGATCAGCAAAGGCTCTATCCATCCACTAAGGTTAGAGTGGCTAGGATCTACAGTCTTTTCCAGTTTCACAGAGTGGATGTATGCACTGTCCAACTGAAGTTATCACCTTCTTGCTTCAACCTGTTAAAAGCTACCACACCCTACTGAAGCTATACTGCTGAAAGCTTTCAGATATAGCTTGTGCTTCCCTGGTTAAGTCTGTTCTCCTGCTCTGTATTAGTGTTCTCCTGTTTAACTCGGTCTGTTTTTTTGCCGCTTCTCCTCCCTGACAATTTTGTACCTTGATGCCATCTCTGTTTCGACCTAGCTTCTCGACTACTCTAATGGATCCTAATATTGTCCTTTTCATGACCTCCCAGCTTTGACCCTGCTTAGCAACTATTCCTGTCTCTAAATTATAATAAACGTCCAGCTCACCATTAGCCGATCTTCACTCCGCCAGGAGCACGGATTCAGACACTGCTCTGAATTTCAAAGAATGGAGATGATCCAACTTCTCTTTTGTGATTTATTTCACATTTATTAAGATGCATCTGAAGGGCCCCAGGGTATTTGGTACTTGGAACTGGGCAGTGGTTGTCTCTGGGGGAGTCACGGGGTCGCGACCCAGTTCCGTGGCCCTGGGTACAGCTAAAAAGGGATTTTGCTTAGTAGGGAAACTGATTGATGAATAGGGAGATTGTTTGTGACGCCACCCGTGGTATGTAGCTATAGTGGGCCACCGCTGCTGCAGAACCTCCGGGGTGATGGACAGGCATCTGGAATGGATTGGCTCTCCACAGGCAGAACAGTTTCCCCAGGGCAGTGAAGGTAATTTAGGTGTAGGGTGCAGGACGACGAGCACAAGCAATAGGCAGACTCACAGTTTTGTTGATCACTCAGTCCTTTACTGGTTTAAATGGTTAGGAGCAGCTGTCCATAGAGTCCTTGCTGAGAGCAACTCGGGGTTCCGTCTCACCTGGCTGGGTCTTTGGCTCCCTCACTGCGCTCTTTGTGTTGGCTCCTGCCACTGCATTTTTTAAGCTGCCGGCCCTGTCTCTTCCTGTGAGGTGCCGTTATGACAGGCAACTCGAGTCCTTTCTAAACCTTGTCTTGGGTATCTCTTCCTGAACTCTTTCCATTGCTGTGTCTTCAGGCACGGTGTGGCTGGGAAACCTGGAATTCCCTACCTTCCAGTATTGACTGCCGGGATGTTAGAGCCTGCACAGTCTCGGACCTGGTGTCCGTTCTCTGCGCCTTTCTCTGGGGTGAGCATGGTGTCGCTCAGCTTCCCTGGTGTTCCTGCGACTCTCCTCAGACCCTAACCTTAGGCCTGGCACCAAGTCAGTGATCCTGGGATGAGCTCTACAGTCTAAGGCCCCATTCACACACTGCTTTTTTTGCTGCGTATTTTTATGCACAAGCTCAAAAAACCCAGGAGTGGAACAATCAAAACCGGGAGTGGCACACTCAGAGGAAAGGTCTAATAGAAACAAGTGCTCCACTTATATGTTTAATCACCCACTCCTGGTTTGTGATGAGCTTGAGCTGAAAAATACGCAGCAAAAAAAGCAGTGTGTGAATGGGGCCTTAGTCCACCAGGATGTCTTCCTCAGTCCTCCTAGGATCTGAACTGCTGTAACTAGGATAAGCTTAGCACAGCTCGATCTTCCAGGTACTCTTCACAGTCCTTTCAGGAACTGAACTAACTCCACCCCATACCAGAATTTATAGGGGAGCTCACCCTGAACCCAGGCTTGTCTCCTGCTTCTGGCCAGGAGGCAGAAGGTGTAGTGTGCGGTTTTCCTGCCTGATGAGAAGGCCCTTTTGTTGCTCTCGGTGTGACACCACCACCCGGGGGCAGTGATGACACAGTGGCACTTAGACCCTGGAGTGCCACACATCTACATGGCAGGTTTTCCCATGACAGGTGTCAGATATAGCTAGGCGTTTCAGGTGCATGCAAGCACTCTTAATCACGGTGCTGAACATACAAAACTGTTGCACGTTCTATAGGTGTTTCCGGTCAGACACTGATGATATTAGGTTTATTGATACAGACAAGTGTTGAATGAAATGAAATCAAAGCAAACCCAACTTCCAGTGAAGTTTATTAAGAGAATTGAAAGTAAAAATTAAAAATCTAGATACAGTGGAGACAAAAAGTATTTAGTCAGCCACCAATTGTGCAAGTTCTCCCACTTAAAAAGATGAGAGAGGCCTGTAATTGACATCATAGGTAGACCTCACCTATGAGAGGCAAAATGAGAAAACAGATCCTGAAAATCACATTGTCTGATTTGGAAATATATTTTTTTCAAATTTTGGTGGAAAATAAGTACTTGGTCACCTACAAACAAGCAAGCTTTCTGGCTCTCACAGACCTGTAACTTCTTCTTTAAGAGGCTCCTCTGTCCTCCACACCATTACCTGTAGTACTGGTGTGGCGCCCCGCAACGAGTGCGTCACAGGAGGGTATTGCATCCCCGACTGAAGATGCACTATTCTCTGACTAAGTAATGACATGGTTAACCTCAGAGCTCCATACCCTACATGCACCACTAGCATAGAGGGCCAATAAGGTCCTGGTGGGCGGAGTGTAGGAGTAGAGTGTTGGAGAATTCAGAAGAAGGAGGAAGAGGAGAGAAGTGGTCGGGAGGAACGTAGGAGAAGGGGCTCTGCACAGTTCTGTGCAGCCCCGCAGACCACCTACCGGTTGGCGCCATTACTCGGTGCCTCAACAACCGGAACCTGGGCGATTACCTAAATGGGTCCAAAATACACCTGCGCCCATCACACAACCGGATCACTGGTTCCGAAGCAAGCAAGTTGTTCATCACTGCTCTGCAAACCAGAAGTGAAGGAAGGCTTTCCAGAAGCACCTCACTGCAGCCGCGATTAAGAGCCGTCTTGCCAGCGGAGTACCCACCGAAAGGACACAGGCTCCCCTCACACCGGAACGTACACACCGGCAGGGAAATTTAAGTAGCCCCTTGTACCCGAACTTGGCACACTAAGGTGACATCGGCAACTCACCTAGAACAAGTTTAGAATGGAGGAACACCGCGGAGCTCTGAAACAACACCGGTCATTGCTGAGTCCACCCAGTCCGTTGCCCGTTACCTGTATACCCTGTATCATCAACTGGTTGCAGTAAAAGACCCGTTACAGAGACTATTTGTGTCCGTGCTTTTTCAGAACTATTCAACTCCGCATGCTAAAAGTAGCTAAGCTGCCTCACAACATCAAGTGCAGCATCTGGCTCCGGGGACCCGCTCGTCCTGTGGGGAGCGTCCCATCTTGCTGCATCACAGCCCGCGGAGGCCCAAGCAGCACCTGTGCAATCACCGGAATTCCCGCAGGTGGCGTCACGACAAGAATTAACCCTTACTGTTCAGCCAACCTTATTGATCTGGACCACCGGGCCCACACAGCAGGGAGCAGCAACAGCCTGAGACGTGTACACCCCGGCTATGGTGAGTCAGAGTTTGGCGTCACGAACAGGATACGAGCAGGCCCATTCCTTAACGGGTATTGTGTGCTTAAAGAACTTTTATTTCATCAAAAAGGACTTTGCTCGTCCAAAAACGGACTTTTCCCGCCTTTTCCCCATTGAGCCAAGATGGCGACCAAGATGGTGGACCCCGCCATGTGAATCGCCACGTGCTGGCCCAGGGGTGAGCCTCCGCCCCTCTTCGTGGGAGAGCCAAGGCAGAGGCGCCAAAATCATTGTCCGCCCCGATTGCTGGAAACAACCATGGGAGCGGGCCAAAGACTTCAGCCCAGCTATGGACTACAAAAACCCCCAGAAAGTGGGTGTGTCAAGGCTTTTCCAACAGCTCTTCTACAAGAACGGTTACCAGGTCGAACGGGTGCGGTTCTCCCTACAAGGAAGATGGCCAGCATGAAGCTTCATGAGCTGATGCAGGAGGTCGAGGCAGAGGCTAGAGCCGCCATAGGCCACCCAGGTCCGGGTCCCGTCCTCACAATAGACGGCAACCCTGAATTCTGGGAAGCGGCGCTGCAGGATCTAAGGGTGAGACTGATGGAGACTACCGAGTGGACGATCCGCAGCTGGAGTGCGGGTCTGGCCAGCAGACTACATCGGGCTGTCCAGCAAAGACTTGCAAGTGGTCCCACTCCAGAGCCGGAGTGCAGTCCCTGTCCCGTTACATCACCGGAGCCCACGACCTGCCCTGTCTCATCACCGGAGCCCATGAACTGCCTTATCTCGTCACCGGGGCCCACGACCTACCCCGTTCCAGAGCCGGAGCTTGCAAACTGCTCCATTCCAGGGCCTGATACCTGTTTGGTTCCTGCAATGGAACTTATCACCGGTCTCACCTCAATTGAACAAGAGACTGTAACCCGTTCATCTCCAGAACCGGAGACCAGTCCTGAAATCTCAGGAACTTACCCGGTTACCGAACTCCACCACCTACCAGCGCAGATGAGGAGGCAGGCAGCCTGGAAGCCCTGCAAGATGACCCCAAGGAAGACTCCACAGCCCCAGAGTCCACCTTTCCGGATACCTCCGATCCAGAGTCCCTGCAACAGCTATTCAACTCCGCATGCTAAAAGTAGCTAAGCTGCCTCACAACATCAAGTGCAGCATCTGGCCCCGGGGACCCGCTAGTCCTGTGGGGAGCGTCCCATCTTGCTGCATCACATCCCCCGGAGGCCCAAGCAGCGCCGGTGCAATCACCGGAATTCCCGCTGGTCGCGTCACGACAAGAATTAACCCTTATTGTTCAGCCAGTCTTATTGATCTGGACCACCGGGCCCACACATCATCGGGCGCGGAACCGTGACAGGGAGCAGCGACAGCCCGAGACGTGTACACCCCGGCTACGGTGAGTCACTGGCACCTGTTTGAACTTGTTATCAGTATAAAAGACACCTGTCCGCAACCTCAAACAGTGACACTCCAAACTCCACTATGGTGAAGACCAAAGAGCTGTCGAAGAACACCAGAAACTAAATTTTAGCCCGGCTCCAGACTGGGAAGACTAAATCTGCAATAGGCAAGCAGCTTGGTGTGAAGAAATCAACTTTTTGAGTAATAATTAGAAAATGGAAGACATACAAGTCCACTGATAATCTCCCTTCATCTGGGGCTCCACGCAAGATCTCGCCCTGTGGGGTCAAAATGATCTCAAAAACAGTGAGCAAAAATACCAGAACCACACGGGCGGGGCCTAGTGAATGACCTACAGAGAGCTGGGACCAACATTACACAGGCACCATCAGTAACATACTATGCCGCCAGGGACTCAGATCCTGCAGTGCCAGACGTGTTCCACTGCTTAAGCCATTTCATGTCTGGGCCCATCTGAAGTTTGCTTGAGAGCATTTGGATGATCCAAAAGAGTATTGGGAGAATGTCATATGGTCAGATGAAACCAAAGTAGAACTGTTTGGTAGATACACAACTCGTCGTGTTTGGAGAAGAAAGAATGCTGAGTTGCTTCCAAAGAACACCATACCTACTGTGAAGCATGGAGGTGGCAATATCATGCTTTGGGACAATTTCTCTGCCAAGGGTCCAGGACAACTGATCTGAGTACATGAAAGAATAAATAGGGCCATGTATCGTGAGATTTTGAGTGCAAACCTCCTTCCATCATCAAGGGTATTGAAGATGAAACATGGCTGGGTCTTTCAGCATTACAGTGATCCCAAGCACACTGCCAGGGCAACAAAGGAGTGGCTTCATAAGATGCATTTCAAGGTCCTGGAGTGGCCCAGCCAGTCTCCAGATATAAACCCTATAGAAAACCTTTGGAGGGAGTTGAAACTCCATGTTGCCCAGCGACAGCCCCAAAATATCACTGCTCTAGAGGAGATCTGCATGGAGGAATGGGCCAACATACCAGCAACAGTGTGTGTCAACCTTGTGAAGACTTACAGAAAACATTTGACCTCAGTCATTGCCAACAAAGGATATATAACAAAGTATTGAGGTGAACTTTTGTTATTGACCAAATACTTATTTTCCAGCAAACTTTGAAAAAAATTTCTTTCCAAATCAGACAATGTGATTTTCCGGATTTGTTTTCTCATTTTGTCTCTCATAGGCTATGTTCACACACAATTTGCGTTTTCTTTAGCACCCTTAAAAGCACTTGCGTTTTTTTAAGAGTGCTAAAAAATGTCCCTTGTGTGTCTGAAAGGATTTGCCACGTTTTTGGACTTAGTCATTTTTTCACCAAAAACGCAGGCAAAAACGCAAGCGTTAACGCAGGGTGCATAAATGTGCCTTTTAAAAACGCATGTGTTTCCCATAGGGCCCCCATGTTAAAAAAAACGCATGTGCGTTTTTTCAAAAACGCATGCGTTTTTTTAAACATGGGCCCCTATGGGAAACGCATGCGTTTTTGAATGGCACTAAAAGGTGCTAATGTACCATGCGTTTTTGCATGCGTTTCCCATAGGGCCCCATGTTAAAGAAACGCATGCGTTTTTGGAAAAACGCACATGCGTTTTTTTACAGCACCCAAAAACGCTGCATGCAGCGTTTTTTGGACTAGGGGTAAAAAACGCAAATGGAGCTGAAAAACGCAGCTACACTCAAATGTACCCTGCGTTAACGCACCTGCGTTTTTTTTAACAGCCCAAAAACGCAGAGATGGTCAAAAAAACGCATGTGTGTGAACATGGCCAAAGTTGAGGTCTACCTATGATGGCAATTACAGGCATCTCGCATTTTTTAAGTGGGATTACTTGCACAATTGGTGGCTGACTAAATACTTTTTTTCCCCACTGTATAATAAATTTATAATCTCATTATCTCATCTATAAATGAGATTTTTTCTATATATTATTCTTATTTTTCCATTATAATACAGTAGATTTATTTTACTATGAGTAATAAAACTCAATGTTTTCAATATTTATATCTTTCTTATGGTTTGTTATGCCTCAGCTCCTTCAATTAAATTACCTATTTATGAATAAAGCATGTTTACAATAATTACATCAAAATACACAATTCTGTGCTTGAATAAAATTATTATAAATTACATGTTTTTAATTTATTTTTAATATAATTTTCATTTTCATTTACGGCATGTAAATTATTTATTTATTAGCGGTAGCAGCTGAAGGATTAAATGATGTGTTAATTGCTGTCCAAGGTGCTGAAGTATGATCGGCTGGATCCAGCCGATCATACTTCAGCACCATGGATAATTTTTACCGCTAAATTCAAACGCCACCGGTGTTTGAATTTCTGCGCTATCATGGTCCTGAAGTTATTACTTCAGAACCTTGGACAGCAATTAACACATTTAACTCTTCAGCTGTCACTGCTGCTTTCACAGTGGTGACAACTGAATAGTTACCGTATATACTCGTGTATAAGCCGACCCGTGTATAAGCCGACCCCCCTACTTTTGCACCCAAAACCTGGGAAAACGGATTGACTCGCGTATAAGCCGAGGGTGGACCCCAGCACAGGTATACAGCCCCCAGCAGTGTGGTATACAGCAGGTCCCCAGCACAGTATACAGCCCCAGCAGTGTGGCATACAGCAGGACCCCAGCACAGTATACAGCCCCAGCAGTATGGTATACAGCAGGTCCCCAGCACAGTATACAGCAGGTCCCCAGCACAGTATACAGCCTCAGCAGTGTGGTATACAGCAGGTCCCCAGCACAGTATGCAGCCCCAGCAGTGTGGTATACAGCAGGTCCCCAGCACAGTATGCAGCCCCAGCAGTGTGGTATACAGCAGGTTCCCAGCACAGTATGCAGCCCCAGCAGTGTGGTATAGAGCAGGTCCCCAGCACAGTATGCAGCCCCAGCAGTGTGGTATAGAGCAGGTCCCCAGCACAGTATGCAGCCCCAGCAGTGTGGTATACAGCAGGTCCCCAGCACAGTATACAGCCCCAGCAGTGTGGTATACAGCAGGTCCCCAGCACAGTATACAGCCCCAGCAGTGTGGTATACAGCAGGTCCCCAGCACAGTATACAGCCCCAGCAGTGTGGTATACAGCAGGTCCCCAGCACAGTATACAGCCCCAGCAGTGTGGTATACAGCAGGTCCCCAGCACAGCATACAGCCCCAGCAGTGTGATATACAGGTCCCCTGCACAGTATACAGCCCCAGCAGTGTGGTATACAGGTCCGCTGCACAGTATACAGCCCCAGCAGTGTGCCATTACACAGGCCCCCCTCACAGTATGGTGTCCCCCCCCCTCCCTCACAGGATGGCCCCCGTATGCAGCGCTGCGCACATACATTACCTGGCTATCAGCTGTCACCCTCCGGTGGTGAATCGTTGCTCCTGGTTCCGGCTTCCATCTTCATCTGTCTTCCTGCTTGTCATGTGACCGGCCGGCGTCGCGATGATGTCATCGCGATGAGCCCCGGCCACAAAGCAGGAAGACAGAGAGGAAGATGCAGCCTGGGGCCAGGAGCAGCGAATCCCCACCGGAGGGTGACAGCTGATAGCCAGGAAATGTATGTGCGCAGCGCTGCATGCGGGGGCCATCCTGTGAGGGGGGGGGGGGCGCCATACTGTGAGGGGAGCCTGTATGCCTCGGGTATAAGCCGAGGGGGGGACTTTTCAGCCCAATTTTTGGGCTGAAAAACTCGGCTTATACGCGAGTATATACAGTACTTGCCTTGTGGCATCTATTATGCACTTCCACTGTAATCATGTACTCCTATTACGTGATTGACCAGCACAAGTTCCGGTGGCCAAATGATGGTTGTCCAAATATGGCGTCCGGTAGTGGTGCTGCCAACGCCAGAAACCACACATACACACCATGTTGCCGCATACGTATCGTGTCCGTTTTTATCATGGGTACAACTATAGTCTGATGATATTCACATGTCCGATGTTTCTCTGGTAGCACGGATGAAAAGTGACAATACAAGTCTATAGGTCTGAAAAAAATACCCAGATGGGGTCAGTGTGCTGCACGTATGTAACCTTGCACGGATAGGAGAAACGTCACTTATTTATTTTTCTATTCATATGTAAAAAAAACAATAGAAAAATTGGAGCCCGGCTCAACAGGACTGGGTTTTCTTTTCTTTTTCAAAATAAAGTAAAGTGCATTCAAAAGAAAATTTTACATGGTCGTCATGACCCAGGTGCTGCGTTTCGACTACACTAAGCAGTCTTAAGGCCACGTTACACACACAGATATCTGTTCAGATATTGGTCACAGATCTCTGGTTGCAGTGAAATCATGGACACATTGTTCCATTTTGTGGCTGTGTACAATGGAACAATGTGTCCATGATTTCACTGCGACCAGAGATCTGTGACCAATATATCTGTGTGTGTAACGTGGCCTTTACTCATTACTCATGACTTAGCATAGAACAGCCGGGTGAGCTGGAATCAAGCTTCTACTATCTGTAAAAATAAAAAACCACTGATGATATCCTTATAGTAATAACAGATACACGGACCATTTACTTAAACAAAACCATGCTGATTCCAGTACTATTTTAACATGAGTCCATATAAGCATGGATGTGGGAATGAGGCCTTTGCCAGAGGAAGGGAAAAACTACAACTACGTTACGGGGAAGATCCAGTCACCCGACTGCTGCAGGTAATCACAGGCCACATAGGCAGGTAAGCGAAGAAGGGGATGGGATCACATCCTGGCCTGGAAAAGACCAATGTCATAACATTTCAGCCTTTTCTGAAATGTCTAAATGAAAATGTAATTTGTGAATACGTTTTTCAACAGATTGGATCATTGTCAAACTGCTGCACCTTTAGGGTACCGTCACACCTGGACATATCGCCGGCGATTCCACAGGCGACGCATGTGCGCACGCACGTTTTTGCGTGTCGCCCAAGGTCGCCGACGCCCATTTACACGGGGCGACAACTCAGGCGACGACCTGACCGGAAATTGCCTGAGTGTCGCCCAAGGCCAATGGGCGATCATGTCACTGGTGGCCGCTTGGACGTCACACAGAGCAACCACATTAGCGACGTGGGCGTTGTTTTGTCCCGCGTCTCGGAGGTAGGTGTTCACATTATGTTTAGTGACGCCTCGAAGACGTGTGATTGGCTTTGGTGTCTGATGCAGAATTGACATGTACTGTCAATTGTGTTGGTGTAAAAAGAGACATTTGTCAATGGCACATCTCTGCACTTTGTAGCACACACACTGGCGCATCAATGCGATGCTTTTTAATAATATGTACGCTCCTGGCTATGGCCCCTTTGTCATCTGCGTTTTATGCTGATTGCGGCAGTTGCGGTAAAAAAAAGCAACTGCCGCGATTACCGCACTTGCGGTTCACTTGCGGCAAGCCCCATACAATGTCTATGGGGCTTGCGGCAAGTGCGGTTTCGGCACAAGAGGCATGCTGCAGTTTTTTCAGAGCCGCACCTGCCGCAAGTGCCGAAACCGCACTTGCCGCAAGCCCCATAGAAATTGTATGGGGCTTGCCGCAAGTGAACTGCAAGTGCAGCCGTATTGCGGTAATCGCGGCAGTTGCGGTTTTTCTTTACTGCAACTGCCGCAATCAGTGTAAAACGCAGATGACAAAGGGGCCTAATACACCTTTCAGCACCATGGAAAGGAAAACGACTTTATTGTGGGACGTACACATCATCAAATAGGACGCCGAGGAACAAGACTACCAATCGTAACGCTGGAGCTGCCACCAATCCACGCAGACCGCCAGAGCTAGTAAATACGCCCTGAAACGCCTACCGGAATGGTATAGGCGATGCGTGCTGTTGCCCTTGACGTCGCTCATGAGATGTTACACAGGGCGATCAGCCCACATCGCCCAAGAATGGTCGCCTGGTTTCAGAGCTCTGATGTGAAACCAGGCGACCACTCAGACGTGTCGCCCTCGCCCATTTACATTGGGCGACGCATTGGCAATGTCGCCGGCGACAGGCCACGCCTCAGCGTCGCCTATGAAATCGCCGGCAATATGTCCAGGTGTGACGGTACCCTTAAGGTACCTTTACACGCCGCTACAGCAGGGTGGAAACAACCGGGTGTTTCACGTGCACGAGCACGTAGCAACGATTACAAACGGTACCCAATACCGCCTTTACACGCCGCTACAAGGTGCTCTACAGAAGGTTTAATCTATCTCTGGATGCACCGCCGGGTGCCTCAAGTTACCTTCTGTAGAGCCCCGTCCCTCATTTACACTCCGCTACAGAAGGTAATATGGGAGGACCTGGGGCAGCAGGGACAACACATAGGTTTGCCACAATTGTGGATTACGAAACGCTCATACGATGATTGGACAGTGCCATAGCATCATGATTGGCCAGGCAGCGCAAGAAGGCTGGCTAATACATGATGCTATTGTAATTGTATAGTGTGACTGGTCAGCTCCTTAAATATGCCGTCCTATGCAGCGACAACTAATCGTAACGCAGGATCTTCCACCAATGATCGCTGATGGGGCGCGGTATCCCGGAGCCTGTGTCACGCCCCAGGTACATAACTAGGTGTCGAAACAACCCTCCTGTTCCTCCTTTACACCCGCTACCATCGGGTTGAAATCAACCTGTTTTAGAGCAGTGCTCTGAAACAGGTGACGCAAGTGGCAACAACCGAGTTTACACGCCGCTGCCTCGGGTTGATTTGACGGTGCATGATACATTTGTCTCATAAACCCGGTTGTTTCCACCCTGCTGTAGCGGCGTGTAAAGGTACCAGTAGGGTTTCTTAATGGGTTTATTTTTTTTATTTTGGCTGAGCTTTCAAAGAAGAAAGTCATCAAAAACTGCTTACATCTGAGATTCTACAGACGTGGTCAGTTTTTAATGAATTTCTTTGGTAGACCATTCTAAATTGCTTTCTTGCCATGTGGTAGCTCCTTAGGGTGCCGTTACACACAACGATGTTCCAGCGATCCCAGCAACGACCAGGATCGCTGTGTGGTCGCTGGGGAGCTGTCAAACAGGCAGATCTCCACATCGCTGGGTAAGCAGGAGGACGCTGGGAACCATGATAAACACCGGGTATCTAGGCAGCGCGCGCTACCTAGATATCCGCTGTTTATCATGGTTACCAGTGTCCTCCCGCTTAGTGGTGGTAGCCATGATAAATACTGGGTATCCATGTAGCGCGCGCTGCTTAGTTACCCGGTGTTTACCATGGTTACCAGGCTGTGATGTCGCTGATCACTGTTCTCTCACTGTCACACGCAACGATCCGTGCTGACCAGCGGGAGACCAAGGACCAAAAAATGGTCCTGAAGGATGTGCAGCAATCAGCGACCTTACAGCAGGGGCCTGATCGCTGCTACATTTCACACACAGCGATCTCGCTGGTGAGGTCGCTGATTTCAGCGATATTGCTGTGTGTGACGTACCCCTTATTCTTCTTTTCCACGTATACTGAACAAAAATATAAATGCTACAATTTTGTTTTTGCTCCTATTTTTCATGAGCTACACTCAGAGATCTCAGACTTTTTCCATCTACACAAGAGACCTTTTTTCTTTCAAATATTGTTCACAAATATTTCTATATCTGTGTAAAGGCCCAGTCTCACATAACAACGCATCAGCGATCCCGTTCCCAATAACGATATGCAGAGATCACTGGTGCGTCGTTTACACATCGCTGGAAAGATGTCAAACAGGCATCTCACCAGCGAGTGAAAAACGACGCAGTAGCGATCCAGAATTATACTGAGGTCGTGAATTTTTCTCTCCATAGGATAGCATTGAGATTGTTGCTCATTATCTCTGTCAAACATAACGATGTAGGGCCATTCCATGTCAAGTGAACCAATGATTATTACCTCTATATTTTTAATTCTTTTGAGATTTTGTTATTCGATAATAGCATGTCAGACAATGCAAAATGTGAAGAGAAAATGTTTTTAAAAAATGTATTTATTTTTTTAAATGATTTTCAAAGTTCGAAAAAAGTGCGAATTTCGGTGTTGCCTGCCTTTATGGCCACTTTACACACACCAACCTATCTGTCCAACTTCTGACCAACTTACTGGTTGCAGTGAAATCATGGACACATAGTTCCATTTGTACACAGCCACAAAATGGAGCAATGTGTCCATGATTTCACTGCAACCAGTAAGTTGTTCAGAAGTTGGACAGATAAGTTGGTGTGTGTAAAGTGGCTATAACATACTCATAACTCAGGCTAGAAATAAGATAGAGAGACAAAATAAACACCATTCTACTCAGAACTGTACAGACTTTCATCAGATATGTCACACAAGAGTATATTTGTTAATATTTTACCCATTCAAAAGCAAACACAAAATTTTAAAACTCATTTCCGAAAAATCGGCATAATTTAAATACTTCAAAAACTGCCCATATGTCTGCTGTGCTGTTAGCCACATCTGTACCAAATTTCAAGTTGGGATCGCGATGGGATCATATTTTAAAATATTTTACTATTAATACCGTCAATGGGTCATTCCATATCAAGTGATCTAAATATGAATATTTTTTTTACCTGATGTCTTTAGAGTTTTTTTTTTTTTTTTTTTTTATATGAAGTACTACTTTACTTAATGACAAATAAAGAAAAAAATTTAAAACTTTTTATCAGTTAATTTGTTACAGATTTTTAAAGTTTTAAAAAAGCGCGAATTTTGGCCTGGTATGGCTTTACATTTTCTATCATATCTCGGGCTAGAAATAAGATAGAGAAACAAAATAAACACTGTTCTACTCAGAACTGTCCATGCTTTCACCAGATATGTCACAAGAGGATCTATGTTAATATTTTACCCATGTGAACGCAAAAGCAAAATTTTAAAACTAATTTCTGAAAAATCGGCATAATTTAAAATTTTCCAAAGCTGCTCATGTGTCTGCTATGCTCTTAGCCACATCTGTACCAAATTTCAAGATGGGATTGCGATGGGATTATATTTTAAAATATTTAACTATTATAGTGTCAAATCGAAAAATCTTGAATTCAGATCTGTTCAGCCTGTGGTCTAAAAGTGTGGGGTCTTTATTCACCAAATAATCCATGATTTTTAGACATTACTGTATTATTTTGATATGTTACAGCTTAGAAGCAGGAGAGGACATATAGGAGAAAGCTTTGTTAGGGCTGAATCTGAGAATGAACAATATTATTATTATTATTAGGTATTTATATAGCGCTATTGGGATACATAGCGCTTTACAATTTAGGGGGTAGACAAAGACAGGTGGTCAGAGATGACCACAGACGACGACAAATCCACAATAAATCATACGGGTACAATAGGGCCGGGGATCCTGTCCGCGAGGGCTTACAGTCTAGAGGCGGTGGGGAGGGAGACAGTAGGAGGGGAGAGGTGAGATGGTGCAGTGGATAGGGTCTCAGTGTGTGTTGTAGGCTTGTAGGAAGAGGTGGGTCTTCAGGTTTTTCTTGAAGGTTCCCAGGGTAGGGGAGTGTCTGATGTGGTGGGGGAGGGAGTTCCAGAGTCTGGTAGAGGCACGAGAGAAGTCTTGTGTGCGGTTGTGGGAGGTGGAGATGCGGGGGGTTGGGAGAAGGAAATTCTGAGAGGAACGCAAGGTGCGTGCGGGAAGGTAGCGGGAGACTAGGTCGGAGATGTAGGGAGGGGACAAGTTCTGTATGGCCTTGTATGTCAGGGTTAAGGTTTTGAAGCGAGATCGCAGGGGGATGGGGAGCCAGTGGAGGTCTCGGCGGAGAGGGGAGGCGGGGGAGTAACGGGGAGATAGGTGGATGAGTCGGGTCGCAGAGTTGAGGATGGCGCAGAGAGGTTCGAGGGAGGAGGCAGGGAGGCCGGTTAACAGGAGGTTGCAGTAGTCCAGACGGGAGATGATGAGGGCGTGGATGAGTGTCTTGGCCGTGTTGTGGTCAGGAAGGAGCGGATACGGGCAATGTTTTTAGTTGGAGTCGACAGGCAGTGGTGAAGGCTTGGATGTGGGGCTTGAAGGAGAGGGAGGAGTCGAGGATTACCCCAAGGCACTTGGTGTGGGGGAGGGGTGAGAGTGTGCAGTTATCGACGGTGATGGATAGGTCAGGAAGCGGGACAGGTTTGTTCGGGGGAAAGACGAGGAATTCAGTCTTGTCCATGTTAAGTTTTAGGAAGCGGGAAGAAAAGAAGGATGCGATGGTGGATAGGCAGGGAGGAATTTTGGATAAAAGAGGAAATATCAGGGTCAGGCAGATAGAGTTGGGTGTCGTCGGCGTAGAGGTGGTATTGGAGTCCGTGTGACTCGATGAGGTTGCCTAGGCCGAGGGTGTAAATGGAGAAGAGTAGTGGTCCCAGGACCGAGCCTTGGGGGACACCTACAGAGAGGGGGTGGGGTGAGGAGGAGGTGTGGGAGTGGGTGACGCTGAATGTCCTGTCCGTTAGGTAGGAGGAGATCCAGGAGAGGGCAAGGTAAGTAATGCCAAGAGACTCAAGAATTTGGAGTAAGAGGGAGTGGTCAACAGTGTCGAAGGCAGCAGAGAGGTCGAGAAGGATAAGGACGGAATAGTGTCGTTTGCTCTTGGCGATCAGAAGATCGTTAGTTACTTTGGTTAGGGCTGTTTCGGCGGAGTGGTGAGGTCGGAAGCCGGATTGTAGGCGATCAAAGAGAGTACAGGAAGAGAGGTGGGAAGACAGTTCGGAATAGACGTGTTGTTCAAGAAGTTTTGATGCAAAGGGGAGGAGAGATATGGGGCGATAGTTGGAGACTGTTGTAGGGTCTAGTGATGGTTTTTTTTAGGATGGGTGTGATTAGGACGTGTTTGAAGGGTGAGGGGAATGTGCCGGATTTGAGTGAAATGTTGAAGAGGTGTGTTAGATCAGGGATGAGGACTGTGGTGAGGTTAGGGACGAGATGGGAGGGAAGTGGATCAAGGGCGCATGTGGTGAGGTGTGATCGTGCTAGGAGGGAGGAGAGGTGGTCCTCTGTCATGGGGGTGAAACTGCATTTGGGTGATGGGGGATGGGCTGGGGGTGGGATGGGGCGGGGGGAGTGGGGATCAAAGCTTTGTCTGAGTTTGTCAATTTTGTCTTTGAAGAAGGAGGCGAAGTCGTCGGCGGAGATGAGGGGTGAGGGAGGAGGTGCAGGAGGACGAAGTAAAAAGTTGAAGGTTTTAAAGAGTTGTTTGGGGTTGTGAGACAGAGCGGTTATTGTATTGAATATTGTACAAACCAGGACTACGAAGAGGAGGAGAGTTTGTTAAAACATCGGTTACAGGAAGCAGAACCCATCAAAGGGACTCAGCAATAACACACTTTCATTCCATGTAGTGAAAAGAAATAAAAACAAGGATTTTTTCATTCAGCAATAACACTTAGTTCCATGTAGTGAGAATAAAGATGAATGGATGACATCTATGAGTGATTTTTTGCCTGTCAGCAGACGTGAATTGACTCCCAAAGATGTAGAGCGGCACAAGATGCATGGATGACATAACTGGCTATGTGACTGTGAATGATGCGCTGGGCGTATACTCTCCACAAATGAGGAAAATGTCAGATAAAACTCAGTGAAGGCTGGACATACTCGACACAAGGAAGGCCATCAGTAAGCGCTTAGACAGATACATTCACCCACTTAAAAGGGACAAATTGATGATAAAAAGCCACTTTAAAAACGTACTATTAATTGTTTGATTAGTTCATATTTTATAGAACGATGATTTAACTACTGTACTATTCTTATTAAACACTTCATAAATGACATGTTTAGTGATATAATAGAAAACAAATTTACATGTATAAATAGGAGTTAACATTTTTGATTCTTTTAATCTTGTTCAATCACACTTGAGGATATGATCACCTCTTTTTCTTTTGGTTTGCTCAATGCATTCAGGTTGAAAATGCTGAGCGTTGTGTTCTGATGATTAAGATATATTTATCCTGGCACTTACGGGATTTGTGTTTTGTGTTTCTTTTTTGTTGCATATAAATGTTTTATTCAATAAGTTGTAATAACTCATACAACCATAAAATAAAAAATATTATAAATTTGACAGGTCCCAAGTTGAATCTCTGCACAAATATAACCAAGAACACAAGTAACACACAGGCATCTTTTCACAATTTTCAAACTAACATTTATTTCACAATTGCGCATCAAAAAAATTTGATTTTCCCAAACAAGATATAAAACACCATAGTCTTGTGACCTATCAAATGAAAGCTGTTACCATTCTGAGTAAAATGATGCCTCTCCCATTTCATTAACTTATTTCTAGCCCGAGATATGATAGAAAATGTAAAGCCACACCAGGCCAAAATTCGCATGTTTTTAAAACTTTACAAATCTGTAAATAATTAACTTATAAAGAAAAAAGTTCAAAACTTTTTTTTGTAATTAACTAGAGTTGTACTTCATATAGAAAAAAAATTAAAAATCTGAAGACGTCAGGTAAAAAAAATATAAATTTTTGGATCACTTGACATGGAATGACCCGTGTGTGTATGTGATGGGGACAGTGACCCCCCCCTCTAGTGTGTGTGTGTGTGTAATAGGGACAGTGACCCCCCCCTCTAGTGTGTGTGTGTCTGTGTCTGTGATGGGGATAGTGACCCCCCTCTAGTGTGTGTGTGTTGGGGACAGTGACCCCCTCCTCTAGTGTGTGTGTGTGTAATGGGGGCAGTGACCCCCCTCTAGTGTGTGTAATTGCGACAGTGACCCCCATCTATTGTGTGTGTGTAATGGAGCAGTGACCGACCCTCCTTAAAAGGAACCTGACCTCTAATAATGTGCCCCCAGCGCACTTTGTTTTTTCAAATGCCCCCGCTCCAAATTCTATGATGTGGCATCACGTGATGCCAGTGCGCGTCATTTCCGGTGGTGCGCAGACCGCCAGGTGCCTTCTGCGCATGCTATGAAGGTGGCCTGTGACGTGTGGAGCAGAAGATCCGGAAATGACGCGTACAGGCATCACGTGATGCCACATATAGAATTCAAAGCGGGGGCATTTGAAAAAACAAGGCGCGATGATTACGCCCATCGGGGCGTAATTGGAGCGGCGAGGAGGGGGGAGCGCAGCCCTGGGGACACTGCCCCTCTGACAGAAACCCACCTGACAAAAATCATGTAAGTTATTAAAACATACTATTTCACTTTTCCAAACACCCAAGAGCTCAGACAGGGATGATTCAGAAAGTATTTGGGTGCTGCAGGGACAGGTATTGACAGGTTAGGGGGCTTACATGAGGTGACAGGTTCCCTTTAAGTCAAGATGTCACTTTATTTCTGCCCTTTATTTGCACTTTGGTATTGTATTGCAAACTTATTGTTATGGTTTTTATGTCGCTTTCATTGATGGTCCCCGTATATAAAAACCAACGTTTCCCTTGCTTGATGTGCTGTAAGGATGACACAATGATTGCTTTTATCTTGTACACATGTGCTCCAGCCTCTGATGGTGAATTTTTGTCTTCATGGTTCAAGCCAAGTTGCACGCATGTGCCCTCCGAGTCTGAATCAATCATGCAGCCAGTGATGACGGACCATGTGATTCTCCATGTGGGTCTGATGTCTCCGTTCCATTACACGGATGTCTGGGAGCCACTTGCATCACTTTAAGTTTTGTGCTGACCTCATTGGAAAGGGCACTTTTTTTTTTTTAACTGCCCCAACAATGTATGGACTCCATCCCCTGACAGGTGGAGTAATGCAGCACGCGTCGGGGTGGACACCATTCCTCTAGGAGCGTTGTGTGTGTATCTATAGGTAACATAAGGTTCTGAAAACCTTTCTTGAAATTGTGATTGATACATGCTTGTGTATCTGGTGATATAGCTTCTCTCTCACTTGAGATTAACACTTATGTCTTTGTACACCATGATTCCTTATTTGGTGGCATATTGTTTCATTACTAACTGTTTTCACATGCTGTTCCTTATTAATTCCATATATATTGATATATATGCTATATGGAATGTGCAATTTCCTCTTATTTGTATGTATCCCCCTCTTTCTTTCCCCAATTCTAAACTGTTTTAATATAGCTCAGTATGGATTTTGGTTGTTAATTTCTTTTTTTCTATTATATTACTATAGTCATAGTAAATGTGTGATCATTCCCAAGTGAGCCCGAAGTTCTGTCCCTCGACCCCTGTGGCTACTTGTTACGCCCTGAGTCACCTCTCTATCTATTTTATGACTTTTCCTGTGTCTCCTGTATTCTGCGTCTGTGGCTCGGTCTTTTCTGGTAGTATTATATACAGTAGTATCTATACAATGTGAGTGCCCCATCACAGAGACTGAACACCATAACTAGTGAAATACGGTAACTTTGGACAGGTGATGATATTGTGGCTGGAGTAATGTGATCCCCCTCAGTGTACATCGCCCCCTAGAGTCCCTGGTCCTGCAGTAGCTGCCACCATGTATATAGCAGATGAGACACGTTATTAGATGCCAGATCAGCAGGTCAGTCCGTTGTAGTTCTGGAGTGTTGAGCGATTATCACTGTGTAGGGTGAAGTGCAGACAAATAAAACACACCACAGTATATTATCTATAATTTTTTTTTTATTAATTGGAATAGCAATAAGCAACATTGTAATGAAAATATTACCGACTCTTTAATAAATTAAAGGTCAAAGTGACTCTCAGGTCAGCCCCGATGGGGACCACAGAACTTGCTGTGGACATTGCGGACCTGATGAGCCACCCAACCCAAAGATCCAGAGGAAGGCGAAGAAAACCCCCGGAGTGTTCTACCTCAGGGGGAAAAAAAATTCCTTCCTGACCCCAATTCTGGCGATCGGATATCTCCCTGGATCAAGCTGTCCTGCTGCATATTGCTGAATAACTGTACATCATGGAAAGAAAGACATGCCACCTGCCACTAGAAGCTCACAATCTAGCACGATGGATGCTCTGGGCAAAGCATGTGGGGGGAGGCTGCGAAGCTGGCAAAGCGGGGGGGGGGGGCCTAGGCCGCAAAGCGGGGGAGGGGGGCCGCCCGTAGGCCGCAAAGCGGGGGAGGGGGGTCGCCCAGAGGCCGCAAAGCGGGGGAGGGGTGCCGCCCGTAGGCCGCAAAGCGGGGGAGGGGGGGCCGCCCGTAGGCCGCAAAGTGGAGGAGGGGGGCCGCCCGAAGGCCGCAAAGCGGGGGAGGGGGGCCGCCCGTAGGCCGCAAAGCGGGGGAGGGGGGCGTAGGAGGGGGGGGGGGCGCCCGTAGGCCGCAAAGCGGGGGAGGGGGGCCGCCCGTAGGCCGCAAAGCGGGGGAGGGGGGCCGCCCGTAGGCCGCAAAGCGGGGGAGGGGGGCCGCCCGTAGGCCGCAAAGCGGGGGAGGGGGGCCGCCCGTAGGCCGCAAAGCGGGGGAGGGGGGCCGCCCGTAGGCCGCAAAGCGGGGGAGGGGGGCCCCCGTAGGCCGCAAAGCGGGGGAGGGGGGCCCCCGTAGGCCGCAAAGCGGGGGAGGGGGGCCTCCGTAGGCCGCAAAGCGGGGGAGGGGGCCGCCCGTAGGCCGCAAAGCGGGGGAGGGGGGGCCGCCCGTAGGCCGCAAAGCGGGGAGAGGGGGGCCGCCGTAGGCCGCAAAGCGGGGGAGGGGGGGCCGCCCGTTAGGCCGCAAAGCGGGGGAGGGGGGCCGCCCGTAGGCCGCAAAGCGGGGGAGGGGGGCCGCCCGTAGGCCGCAAAGCGGGGGAGGGGGGCCGCCGTAGGCCGCAAAAGCGTGGGGAAGGGGGGGGGGCCGCCCGTAGGCCGCAAAGCGGGGGAGGGGGGCCGCCCGTAGGCCGCAAAGCGGGGGAGGGGGGCCCCGTAGGCCGCAAAGCGGGGGAGGGGGGCCGCCCGTAGGCCGCAAAGCGGGGGAGGGGGCCGCCCGTAGGCCGCAAAGGCGGGGGAGGGGGGCCGCCCGTAGGCCGCAAAGCGGGGGAGGGGGGGCCCCGTAGGCCGCAAAGCGGGGGAGGGGGGCCGCCCGTAGGCCGCAAAGCGGGGGAGGGGGGCCGCCCGTAGGCCGCAAAGCGGGGGAGGGGGGCCGCCCGTAGGCCGCAAAGCGGGGAGGGGGGCCGCCCGTAGGCCGCAAAGCGGGGGAGGGGGCCGCCCGTAGGCCGCAAAGCGGGGAGGGGGGCCGCCCGTAGGCCGCAAAGCGGGGGAGGGGGGCCGCCGTAGGCCGCAAAGCGGGGGAGGGGGGCCTCCGTAGGCCGCAAAGCGGGGAGGGGGGGCCGCCCTAGGCCGCAAAGCGGGGGAGGGGGGCGCCCGTAGGCCGCAAAGCGGGGGAGGGGGCCGCCCGTAGGCCGCAAAGCCGGGGGGGGGGCGCCCGTAGGCCGCAAAGCGGGGGAGGGGGGCCGCCCGTAGGCCGCAAAGCGGGGGAGGGGGGCCGCCCGTAGGCCGCAAAGCGGGGGAGGGGGGCCGCCCGTAGGCCGCAAAGCGGGGGAGGGGGGCCGCCCGTAGGCCGCAAAGCGGGGAGGGGGGCCGCCCGTAGGCCGCAAAGCGGGGGAGGGGGGCGCCCGTAGGCCGCAAAGCGGGGGAGGGGGGCCGCCCGTAGGCCGCAAAGCGGGGGAGGGGGCCGCCGTAGGCCGCAAAGCGGGGGAGGGGGGCGGCCCGTAGGCCGCAACGCGGGGGAGGGGGGCCGCCAGTAGGCTGTGGCTGCTGGCATGAGCTCCACAGAAATACTCACCTGGACTTGTCACCAGGGCTGTGAAGTCGAAACATCTGACTCTTCTCAACTTCCCTGAATCCAGACACAGACTCAGACTCTGCAGCCCTGCTTGTCACCTTCCTGTTGTCTGGGTCTAAAAACACAAAATGATTCAGGTTTAGATCTTGGTACTTTCTATTCTGATTGTGAAGTCACGGAAAGTCAGTGATGTTGTGTGACCTATGATATCACGGTCACTGCTGTTCTTATAGATCGAGATTAAAACATAAAGGAATAGCTCACTTTAAAGAGGACCTGTCACCCCCCCGCCCCCCATGCTTTCCAAAGGGAAAGCACCACTAGATGCAATGTGTATGCTGCATTCAGAGAAGGAGTCTCCCATGTCTCTACCGACCCCCCCCCCCCATTCAACCTGTAATAAACAATTTTGACAGTTTTAAGATAGGAAGTACAGAGGCATGCGCGGGAACGTCAGCGCCAGAGCCCGCCCTGCTGTATCATTCAGCATGATCTTTAGCAGGGCAGGCTCCGGCGCTGACTTTCGAGCAGCCGGGACCCGCTCCTACTAATTCCTTGCTGTGCGCCTGTGTGAGTTCAGACGCTGAGGCATGCGCACAACAAGGAGGGGAGACCCAGAAAGGCAGGAGGCGAACAGAGAGGCAGGGGTCAGGATGACCCTGTGAACAGCGAGGACTACATAATCAGTAAATTTCTTATCTTAAAACTTTCATAATAGTTTATTACTTACAGGGGGCGGGAGACATGGGAGACCCCCTCCCTTAACGCAGCAGATACGCTGCATTCAGTGGTGCTTTCACTTTGGAAGGCATCAGGGGGTCGATGGGTCCTCTTTAATAAATCGGCAACAACCCTGCATATAATTGTGAGATGCACATTTAAAGGGACCCATCTATTTTATTCCATATTATCCAGTGCCCTATGTTCTAAAGGAAAACTCAGGACTCCATACTGCCATTCCTGACCACAGTAAGCAACTCCCAGGTCACCCAGTGATTCAGCAATAAAAGAGAGCTGACAGCAGAGACTGATGGCATTTGCTATTATTTTTGTTAAAAATGCTCAAATTTGACGTGAATGGCAAAACTACCCAATAATGAAGCCATTGGAGTTGTCCCAACCTGTGTCACAGCGAGTGGGCCCTCCTGTTTTCCCAGGAGCCCCAACACTTGCCTGGGTGCTGATGCCGGTCTGGTGTACATGCATGTTATTAGATCAAACTCTAAACCAGACTCAACAAATGTATTACATAGAACCCTCCCATTAGGGGCCGTAATATTACGTGTCCTGTAGAAGCTCTGCTTCACACAACAATAACAGCTGATTGCAAGAGGTTTTAGCTGTCAGACAAGTAAAGAGCTCTGTATCTGCAGGGGTGTACATAGACATCACATAGCAAAAATCCCAATATGTACTATAAAGAAAAAATATAGGACCCTCACACCTGGAGAGACAGGACATGAATGTTACTGATCATCCATATTTCGGTCGGTTGGCGGCTTTTGCACTTTTTGCTTAAAAAAAAAAAAAAATTGATACCTAAGTACTTGAAATTTTTTAACGATTACAGCAATTTGGAGTTCATGTATCATTGATCGCAGGGTACGTATGCACTATGTGTGTATATGACTCTAAATGGCACATGTGTACCTCATGCATTACAGCTTAGTAACCATGGATACCTATGTAACTGTCACTATATGTGTGGTTGTAACCATGGATACATAAGCTGCAATGCTTCATATGATGTAAGTGACATTAGCTAATCAGGAGAACTATACTACATTTCTAAGTGGAGGGATTTGCTATTATTATTATTATTATTTATTATGCACCTACTACAATTTGGGATAGGATCTTGGAGATGGGAATACCCCTTTCACTACTATTGACAGGACTAATAAAGCCAAGCAAGGCCTGGGGTTTCTTCCGCCTATGAACCTACCTCAGGTATGTTTGGAGGTAGCAGATGGAAGGTACACATCTGTCATTCAAAAGCCACAGAATGCTGGCATGGCCGCTGGACCAGGGTCCTGGGAATTAATTTGCTCATCTATAGTTTTGTCACAATTACAACTCTTTACAGATTAGGTTTCCCATTGCTGGGGTACAACCAATTTGTGTAGAGTCTCCTGTGTGAATGATCAAAGCCTATGCTGTGCCACTCCACTCACTGTGTATGGGACTTGGAGATACCCAGCTCTCAATAAACAGGGGACTTGGGACACTAAGAATCAGTCACTGTTGGGATGTTTGTAAGGCTGCAGTTACAAGGCAACTTTGGCTGCTAAACATGATGTGCAGTCCAAATAATTATGGTCTGCTTCAACATCACTGTGCCATGTATTTGAATGGGGTTTCATTACAAACCCAAGACTACTGCGACCATAAAAAGCAAGTTGCAAAAAGTCAGACCCATTCAGATTTTTTTTGTAAATTGCTTGTCACAATAACCCAGCGGGTCTCAATACAACCTCATTCTACAGCAATAACAGTTGATTGTAAGAGGTTTTAGCTGCTATATCCCCCTATAAGAAAAGAGCTCCCTACCTGGGTTCGTCCATTCCGGTTGTAAGGTCCTAGTGGCACAAGATGGCCACAGTGTAGAACTTTGTACATTCTATATCAGTTGTGATGTCATTTGCTCAGTGATGTCATCAAACCTGCCAAGAATAATGCTAACACAACAAGCAAGTCCCAAGAAGTCAGACCCATTCAATTTTTTTGTAAATTTTGTCACAATACCGCAGTGGGCCACAATGCAACTTCATTCCTCAACATTAAGCTATGATGCAGCAGCAGCATATTGTGACCTGTGTTGTGGCCAAAGTCACCAAATAACTATCCTACTCTGATCTGCTTTGTGTTTATTTATGACTAAAAACCACATTCTGGTTGAACTGAAATTTGATGTGGTCATAAACCAGCTGAGAGAAGCTCAATTTAACAAGCAAAAACCAGGAGTTCCAGACTCGCACTCTAAAAACAAACTCAAAGGGAGAAGTTAAGGCCCTGTCTCACATAACGATATCGTTAGAGAGATCGTTGTAACTGTGACGTTACAAAGATCTTTTCCAGCGATGTCGTTCTGTGTGACACTTTGCAGCGATCAGGCCCCTGCTGTGAGGTCGCTGATCGTTACAAAGTGCTGCGGGTCATTTTTTGATCGTTGGTTTTCCGCTGGTCAGCACGCATCCAGCGTGTGACAGCGAGAAACCAGCGATCAGTGACCTCACAGGACTGGTAACCATGGTAAACACCGGGTATCTAGGCAGCGCGCGCTGCCTAGATACCCGGTGTTTACCATGGTTACCAGTGTTCTCCCTGCTTAGCCCTGCCTGTAAGCAGGGAGAACCTGGTAACTATGATAAACAGCGGGTATCCAGGCAGCGAAAGAAGATTACTCCTATACGTTTAAACAGAGAAACTCGTCCAAACTGCACGGTCCTTAAACCGAACCTGTCGCTCCCGTTTGGGCATTCTAAACTATGCCCACCATCTGTAACATGCTGTAATTGGGGTTCCTGTAACCCCTCTGTGCCCAGAGGTCCCCCTGAATATACAGTACCTGAAGTCTCGCGAGACTTCGGGCACTGTGTATATTCAATGGATCACAGTGACCCGCTCCACTGCACAAGTGCGAAATATGCTTGCCATTCAACAGCCATACACAGGAGAGGGGGGAATATCAAAACAGCGGGGCACCTATTCAAGGCAGGGGGCGGCACGGACCATGTAGAGCTGACCCTCCTGGACCTTTTCAGCCCTAATTATCATACAGCGTGGGACAGAATAAAAGTGCATTTCTGAGGTATGCAGGGGGACGTCTTGGCACATAGAGGGGTAACAGGAACCACATTTACAGCATGTTAGAGATGTTGGGCACAGTTTAGAATGCCCAAAGAGGATGACAGGTTCCCTTTAAGAAGGACTCTTCTTCATGAGACCAAGAACTAGTAGTTGAGAAGCCTGTACTAGACACGAAGATGAGCGCGGTAAGCAGCAGAAAGGATAGAACCAGAAATGGGATGATACAATGAGTCCCGTGCAAGAATTGAAGTGCCAAAGATTTATTTCAGGGAACTGAAAAGAGAAGGAACATGCCCTACCTTGGTCAGAGACAAAGAACATGGGAGACTGAAGGTTCTCAGGACAGAGTAAAATCAGAAAGGAAAAAACTGAAATGAAGGTTTTCACCCAACATGAGTGGAGAAGAGTAACTCCACCGATGCAAAAGGCTTCCCCTGAGGAATGCAAAGATGTAATCCTTCGGAATAGGAAAATGGTAGGGAAAGAGAGGAATAGGATAGCACAGGAATAACCCTGAGCATAGTGGAGTCAAGAGGACAGACCAAGGGAACATGAAGGAGCCTCTTGGATTCCAATTGCTGAACAGGCTACCCACCAAACCAATATAATCGAAGTTCTCTTCGATAAAATAATCCCCTGTCTTGGGGCCAGGTGGGCCTGAAGTCCCAAACCTCCTTCAAAAAGGTGAATTGCTGGAAGTACCTGCGAGCATTGCCTAGTCCATGACAGAGGGGTAATGATTCTACCCGAGAAAAAAAAAAGGCAAACAAGCGAATAGCTCCATGTTTCCGGGAGAAATGGAGATGAGGGTAATTGAACGTCTCAATAAGTCTGGGAGATTAGAGTAACTGAACTCAATAAGTCTGAAAGTGAAAACAGGTGGAACGTACCAGTCCGAATGGACTAGGAAACCTGGTCCCAAGAAGATTGAAAAATTACGCTCCCTGAGCGATCTAAACCCCAGAGAAGAGTCTGTAAGGAACCGGTGACTCTCATATTGTGCTGAAAAAGGAGGGTCCTGGAATCAAACAGAACCGTTTAAGGAAAAAATCTGAGGAGACATCGGATGATTCTATTGATAAAAATCTAAAACCCTGACAGTATACAGTGGAAAGAGATAACAAAACTCTCCACAAATGTTCATGTCGTGTGCAGGGCCTTGTGCTAATACTCTGTATTGTTCTATGAATATATAATATGTGGCTGTTTTGATAGCTCCTAAGCTATCAAAAAACATGTCCCTCGCACACATCCCATCACTAATCTCACACTTCTTTTGTCTCATAAAAGCATCCTGTGAAAGTGGAGATAAACATTTAAATACTTACTCATTAGTGATTATAATTAGCAGGGGCCATATTCTTTAGTCACCAGGGGGTGTTGTTTTGCAGCTCCAGGATCCAGCCCTCTCTCTGTCTGTGCTGCTGTGAAACTGAAGGCAGGACTAATGATTTTCATTCTGTGAGTGATAGAGAGAGGGGGAGGGTAAAGCCTGCACAAGCAGAGCAAACACACAGAGACAGGGTGGATCCTTGAGCCTGCAAAACAGCCCGCCTTGGTGACTAAAGAATATGGCCCCTGCTAATTATAATCACTAATGAGTAAGTATTAAAACGTTTTTATGCACTTTCACAGGATGCTTTTAGGAGACAAAAGAAGTGTGAGATTAGTGATGGGATAGTGCAGGGACATGTTTTGCTAGCTTAGGAGGCGTTTTGGAGGTGACAGGATCCCTTTAATACTCACCGCTGAGCTTCCTATGCTGCTGTGCCAGCCATGTTGGATTGAAGAGGACTAAATTGAATAGAGGTCAGAAGGGAAAGTGACTACATGCAAAAATGTTCACTCCCTTTTTAAGGATACTGTGTTGGGTCGCTTTAATAAGTGAAGGTGTCCCACTGACCATCTCTCAACATCCAGAAAAGTAAAGTTCTGCTACCTAATACAATTTACAGGCAAGGTTAGACTATGTTCTCACTGGAATCCTGCGCTTCTAAAAAGTACTTGTATTTATTTTTTACAATTCCCCATAAAATCCTATAGGGAAAAAACCCGCAAGTTTCGGAGTTCCTTAAAAGACCCATGCGTTTTGGCTTGAAGCCACGTCAGTGTCCTAGATCACCCGTGAGTCTCGCTGCCCAAACTCAAGCCTTAGTTACCATATTTTTCGGACTATAAGACCACTTTTTCCCCAAAAAAATTGGGGGGAAATGGGAGTGCATCCTATAGTCCGGATGTAGCATACCATACAGCTAGGTCACAGGAGACAGGGTTGCCACTGCAGGAAGTTGGCAGTGGCATGAGTGGGGCGATGCTGGCCCTGGGCTGGGAGGACAGGGTGCACCAGTGCGCAATGCAGACACCATTGATCCCGTGGCAATGGACTTCAGGAAAATGGTTGTGGAGGCAGTACATGCGCAGATTTAGATCTCTACTCTTCTAGATCTCAACCTAAATATTTACTGCTTCCACGGCCATTTTCCTGAAGTCCATTGCATTCACCACCGGGAGATCAACGTACGTGCCTCGTACACCCCATTTCCCAGCCCAGTGCCCACAGCATCACCCCTCTGGTGACGCCGCTCCAAATCCCCCCTCTTCCCGATATGCTACACTCGGACTATAAGTCGGACCCCCATTTTAAAATTTTACTTTTTTTTTGAGTGCGCATTGGGGTCCATAAAAAATACAGAATATATGATGCTATCTAATTTGGATGGGGAGATTTGCAGTCCTTCTGTTCACCACGGTTCGTACTGACAGTAAGTCACTCCGGGCTCCTTATCTGTACACTTTATAAAGTCTTTTTAACGACTTACAGGAGGTCTAGAAACATGGGGGACCCCTTCCCTGAATGCAGCAGACACTCTGCATTCAGTGCTGCATTCAGTTAGCATAGCAACAGGGGGGTGACAAGTCCTCTTTAACCCCTTCATGACCTTGGAATTTTTCATTTTTGTTTTTTGCTCCCCTGCTTTCAAGAGCCATAACTTTTTTATTTATTCGTCAATATAGACATATGACGGCTTGTTTTTTGTGGGAAGAGTTGTACTTTCATATGCAATAATTTATTTTGCCATATAGTGTACAGGATAAATTGCAAAAAAAATTCGAAATGCAGTGAAATTGAAAAAAAAAGTGCAATAACACATTTATTTTTGGGTATTTTAGTCACCATGTTCACTATATGGTAAAACCGACATGACTGGGTGGTGCCTCAGGTCTTTACAAGTTCGTAGATACCAAACATGTATACCTTTAAGGGTACCTTTACACGCCACCACTATCACTGGCAACCGGTATCAACCGTACGTGCACGCGCACGTTTTTAACGGTTGCCAACGATCGCCGATGCCACATGTACATGCCGCCATTGCGTTGTCAACTCAAGGCATCGTGGTTCCCCGGAAGTTCCTACCGATCCTGCGGATAACTTGCTGTTGAATACCGTCGCCGCTTCACACGCCGCTATCCACAAAGGAATATGGGCGTACATCTTTAGCGCCGCAAGAACATAGGCGTGACAGAGTTGTGTATTCCGTGACGCTAACACGCTGATTGGACAACGCAATAGCGTCATGATTGGCTAGGGAGGCTTGCTAATACATGACGCCATTGCAATTGTGTAGTGTGAATGGACAGCTCTTTAAATATGGCGCCCTGTGAAGGGACAGCCAATCGTAACACAGTAGCCTCCACCAATGATCGCTGATGGGACGCGGTATCCATGAGGCTGTGGCACGCCCCTGGGAATTCACTAGGCGACGCTGATTCCATCCCTGTCCCCCGTTTACACGCCACTACCATGGCAATTCTCCCTTTGTGTTGCCTTAGAGTTTAGAACACGGCTCGGAAACGGCTACCCGAAGCAACTGCGAGAAACCCGATCACTTTCCCAAATTATACGCCGCCACTTCGTAGCAATTTCAAGGCAACAGTCACAAAAATCACTATTGCCAGACAGTTGCTACCACGCAGTGGCGGCGTGTAAAGGTACCCTTACTGGTATCTAGGTAGTGAAAAAAAATTCTGAAGTTTGACCAAAAAAAAAAAGGACTTTTTGCGCCATGTTCTGTGACCCGTAGGATTCTCATTTTTCAGGATCTGGGGCTGTGTAACGCTTTTTTTTTGCGTCTTGAGCTAACGTTTCTAATGATACCATTTTTGGAGGGATCCGCAGTTTTGATCGCCCGTTATTGCATTTTATAGCAATGTTGCGGCGACCAAAAAAACGGAATTGGAAAATGGCGTTTGGACCATTTTTTCTGTTACGGAGTTTACGGCTCTCATTAACGGATTTAATACGATGATAGATCGGGCGATTCTGGACGCGGAAATATCAAATGTGCATTTTTTTTAAAAAATACTTTTATTATGATTGGGGGAAAGGGGGGTGATTTGAACTTTTTTTTAAAAACCTGTAAAAAAAAAAAAAATTATTTTTTTTATTAATTTTTATTTTTACACTGCCTCTTTAAGAGGCACCTTGCTGCACAGGCTAATCGCTTCTTGGAGATACAGATGAACTGCAGCTCATCTGTATCTCTCAGAATTGCGGACCTGTTGTGGTTGGCAGCGCCTGCCAACCACAACACGGAACTCCTCAGTTACCTCATCCGGGGTCTAGCCAGGACTCCGGGTTGTCACGTGAGTGCCGGAGATCCCGCGATACTATTGCAGGATCTACGGAGCAGGCGGGGAACAGCGCATTCCCTGCCGCGGCCGCCATGGATCCCGCTGTCAGTGATTGACAGCGGGATCCAAGGGGTTAACAGCGCCAATTGAATCCAGGATCTGATCGGTGCTGTTACCCTGACATTTCAGCTGATGAGATCAGCTGAGATGTTGGGGCTTTGATGTGAGCGCCGCGCCAGAGCTCACATCAAACCACCCTTACTGGCCCATGACATTGTATAACGTCATAGGTCCGGAAGGGGTTAAGCCCATCTGTAAGACATGAGGGTTTCAAAACTACAAGGCCTCTGATTATACTGTCTAGAACTTATTGATGTGTACAGCACCATGGCAGCCAGAAAGTGAGCAAAAATATGGAGAAGGGTCATAAGGCCTAAATAGAACTGCCGAGAAAGGCAGCAGTCTCAAGCAGGACCTGAGGAATCAGGATGATAAACTCTGAGGGACGTACTAAAAAGAATGAAGATAAGGAATAAATAAATAAAAAGAATGAAGATAACTTATTACAGAAAGATTATGTAGATGTATAAAAGGTTTCTTGGGAAACTTAGACATGGAATGAACACATATTCCATATAACCAGGTGTATATTATGTTACCTGAGCATTTTAGGTGTGGAATGAAGATTAAATATCTGTAGATAATAGGAGAATGAACACATACACCTGTTATATGGGATATATATTATGTTACCTGAGCATTTTTAGGTGTGGAATGAACGTGAAATATCTGTAGATAACTAGGAAAAATGTGGAATGAACATGAAAGGTAACATAATATACACCTGGTTATATGGGATTAGATGCCCAAGAAACTTTATATACATCTACATAATCTTTCTGTAATAAGTTATTATCTTCATTCTTTTTATTTATTCCTTTTCTTCATTCTTTTTAGTACGTCCCAAACTCTGAGACTGGGTTATATGTGCTTTATACAGTCTTCCTGACTAATCATTTACATTTCTATAAAGCACCAGTAGATCTCTGCAGAGGTTGCAGCAGAACTTCCTAAACACCTCTGAATCATATAGGATTTTTTTTCTTTTTAAATCCATTATATTTCACCATGGATAGTAAATTTAACAATTTTCTGCACATGTACACTGGTGAATGTGTGCGTGTTGGCAGCAGATTATTCTGGATACTGTCCCAAGCGTGTGACATCAGAGCTTATTTATTCAGCAACAGGAACAAATAAGGTTAATAGATCAGGAATAAAACCTATCTTATGTGTCTCTGTACTGCTTCTACAGCTGCTTCTCTCTCACATACAGATATAGCAAACAGACACAGGAAACTGGATACACTCACATGCTCTTCCTGTGTGAGCCTCTGGGAAGTTTTTTTTTTTTTTTTTGTTCTAACTTTATCTACAATATATAAACCCAGCAACTAAACACTCAGATACAGAAATGGAGTTGTAGTTGCATACATAAGCAGTATTTCTGAATATCGTCTATGATGATATGCAAGTTTAGGGTTTTGACTAGTCGAGCGGGTGTTAGTTCCCCAACCAGTCAGCTCACTTAGCATTGCATGTATAGAAAGGAGAGAAGTCCGGCTTTCAGGATCGCGCTGTTCCTGTCCAAAGTTCACAAGGAATTAATCCCAGGACCAAGCAGTGATAATAACTTTCTTTTTATTCCAGAAACTCGAGTTTCTGGAATAAAAAGAAAGTTATTATCACTGCTTGGTCCTGGGATTAATTCCTTGTGAACTTTGGACAGGAACAGCGCGATCCTGAAAGCCGAACTTCTCTCCTTTCTATACATGCAATTCTAGTGACCGGGTGATTGCTGCAGTTCATCGGATCCTACCCAATTGTGCTTATGGTTGTTGTGTTCCACACAACTGAACCAGGTGAGTGGATCCATATCTGTGAGACGATTTTACCATTGGATAAGACCCTATTGTGCGCTTCTGTCTCCCCCTTTTTTATAGCTCAATTAGCATGTTATTCTGCCCCAGTGGGAGTGGTAACATGCTTTACCAAAGCCGTTGTCATTGACAGCGTTACACAAAACAGCCTATGAGCGCACATTTGTTACCCTTACTGCATTGTGTTTCTCTGAATTAGGGTGTACATGTCCCAGGTTAAGAGGCTCACTGCGCATAATCAGAAGTCATCTGCACTTAGGTTCATGTGCACTACTCTACAGCTGGTACATGTACACCCAAATACAGTTAAACCAAAGCCATTGTATAAATTTTATTTATTAATAATAATAATAATAATAATGTAGAACAATTGATTTTAATAAACTATAAGAGAAATCTGGTGCAAAACCATTCGTAAACCTTCCACAAGATGTCCCCACTAGACTGTGTCTGCAGCAGGCATGTTGATTCTCGGTCAGATCCATCTTCACACTGAATATGGCTACATAACCATATAAGGCTAAAAGGAACATGGGCTACATAGTGCTAGCTCCTGACTGCAGCCGATGAGGTGCCAATGTATCAGATTACTTCAGGCTACAGCACAGTGCCAAGCAATGTCAGAAAGTCTGGATCAGTGCAAACTCCTCTTTCCCTGGCACAAGCTTCTGATCTGTCATCTGGCTCCACACAGCTCAGTCAGGATTTCTGTTAACCTTCAATGCTTGCACATTATACTGCTTCCCATCAGCCTTCTCTCAGAAGCTATGGAAATACACACACAATGCTGGTAGAAGCTGGCTATGCCCACACAGCCATAAAATGCAGTTCTTAAAAGAGCAAAGAAAAAATTTGAGACAGTAAGTCATATGGCACAAAAAAGCAGTATTTTAGCTGCTATGTGACATATCATTAACAACTAGTGCAGTATTGTGTGTGTTTGTTTTGTTTTGTTTTTTCTTTTCAATTAAATGGCATTTCCACTTTAACTGTTCACAATAACAGTAATTTTGACCAGGGGTGCCCAAACGTTTGCGTACCACTGTGTCATGTACCTATCAGGGCTCCTGATGAGCGTAGCCAGTCCATGTGCAGTCGATATACTGATAACATACAGACAGCACGCTGACATATGTGGAAGTTCACATGAACATTTTACACATGGACCAGTGATCTGCATGTAAATTATTGCAGCATGCTCCTTGATCCACTTCTCTCCATTTTGCAGTTCAGACTCTCCCATTATACGTTGTTGGGTTCACAAACCAAGTCCCATACGTGTTACCATCTGCACAACATTTTTTTTCTTTCTCTAAATGATTAACATAGTGTATAAGTGTATTTATTATTCTTATTTATTTATATAGCACCATTAATTCCATGGTGCTGTACATTAGGGGTTACATACAAAATTATAGATATAGTTTACAATAAACAAATTAACAATGACAGATCGGTACAGAGGGGAGAGGACCCTGCCCTTGTGGGCTTACATTCTACAGGATAATGGGTAAGAAACAGTAGGTCCGGGTTGCAGCAGATCTGGTGGTGGAGAGGTGGGAGCTCCGGTGGCGGTGGGCCGGCGGCTCGGTCATTGCAGGCTGTGTATTTGGCCTGTTTTTTTAATTTGTTAATGTGAAATACATAATGGTAATGTGACATACTGATGGTCTGTGGATGATGCACTAATGATAATACAGAGGAAACGTTTTGTTTTTTTTCCCTCTCAATGAAAACCAGGTGATTTTTCATTTGTAAAATTTCTTTCCCCCCCCTCAGGAAGATGATGACATAGAGGAAGGAGACCTCCCCGAACACAAGAGAAAACCTGTTCCAGTAGACTTCTCAAAGCTTGGTCCTAAGAACCCGGAGAGCATCTTGCAGATGACCAAGAAGGGAAAGACTATAATGATCTTTGCAACAGTTTCTGGAAATCCTTCGGAGAAGGAGAGTGAGGAAATTACGAGCTTGTGGCAGGGCAGCCTGTTCAATGCCAACTATGACATTCAGAGGTAATTGGGAGGGTTTATGGAGGATCTTGCAATTTCTGGTTAGACAGCGACCAAATTGGTAAGAAATGTGAACAAATATCATCTGGTTCCTAAATTCTTAGCCTTGATTTTCTTTTAGATTGGGGGACAGTCAGTAGCTTCTCTAATAGTGTGCGGCGACTGGTGGATGTGGACCCACTGTGCCACGGACCAGGGTTACCCTGAAAGGGTGTGACTAAGTGGCTATCTGGTTTTCACTAGGGCTCTGATGGTGAGGGTAGGCTTGTGCCACACACAGCCGCCAGATGTTACTTCAGGGCAGTCCCCGGGCCTGCAGGAACTGATTGGAGAGTCGAGGTGCAAGAGACGTTCTAGGTAGAACCTGAAGATGCCCTCACAACAGGCACAATGGGGATGGGACATATAGCACAGATACAGGAAATATAGGATACGACAAGATAGGAGAGGTCAGTGCAAACACTAGGCTAGCCAGGAGAGGTCAGGATAAACTGGGGGTAAACCACACACAAACAGGAGAGGCAAGACAGAGACCTCAGGAGAACAGACAAAGCCATTACTTTAGAGCAGGCATCTGTGTGAAGGAGGCCTATATATAGAGTGCTGGCAGGGAATAGGCCAGGGAAAGAACACTCAGCATGATACGGAATACACATTCCTAGAAAGTCTCGCCATGCCTCCCTATGACCAGGAGGAGACTTGCCAGCAACAGGTGGATATAGCAGTGCTTAGAGTTGCATGAAGAAGCTCAGCAAGCTGGTCAGGTACAGTACTGTGCCTGCAGTGAGTATGATACCAGCCGTGCAAGTCACAGGCTTAACACAGTGAAATAAGGCTAGGTCAGTCACTTTAAGCTATTATAATCCCTTGATATCCTACATGTATTTAAACCCTGTAAATTGATCTAGTGTGGACTAGTGAGTTAGCAGGTACTACAGTGCTTAAAGGGATTGTCCACTTCTTGTACCACCCCTTTTCAATCACCATGTTTGTCCCTGTTACAATAAAAACACTTATACTCACCACCAGTGCCCTTCTAGCAGTGTTTACACTCACTCTTCCGGGGATCATGTGACATTACTACATGACGTGAGCCCTGCGACTTATCAGCATCTGCTTCACTCTCGCCGCTTTTGGATGAATCAAACTTCAAGTGGAAGTCAGAGCTGCCTCTGTTCACTCACTTTCTCTTGTTTGATCTGTATGAAGGTGGTGGGGAGAGTGAAACAAACGCTGATTGTACTCAAGCCCTGACACAGAGGAAAGCATAAAACTGTGAAAAGTGTATATATCTATATATATGTATATATCTCGCTCCGGTGGGATTCATTTACCGACCGATGCCAATTAAGCTGCTGCGGCGCTTCTTTCCTCACCATCCGTCTTTGATTACCATTACATTTTGATGGCCCTTACATGCAATAATACTTAGTATTAGATCATGGTCGTCGACACTTCTGGTTCTGATTTCAGCATACATGTAAATATTTTTGATTCACTATAGGTTTATGGTGGGACCAAACCGAGCCATCTTTATGCTGCGTGATGGCGCCTATGCCTGGGAAGTGAAGGACTTCCTTGTTGGCCAGGACAGATGTGCAGACGTGACACTGGAAGGACAGGTGTACCCGGGAAAGGGCGGAGATGGCAGCACAAAAGCCAAAAACTTGAGCAAGCCAGACAAAAAGAAAAGTAACAGCAAACAGTCTACGACTATGAACAGAGCCTCTGCTGCTAAGGAAGATTTATGACCCTGCCCTTACTGTAAGAACACTGATGCTTTTCTTACAGCTGTAGAGCCGTACATGAACAAAACGTATGTGGCTGATTACTCTGGATCCAGGATCAGTAAAACGTTTTTGCAGATGTCGACCATCAGTGAGACACCTCTGTCTTCAGACACCATTGTGGACTGAGCCTTCATTTCACTGTAAGGCAAAAATTGCATAAATCCCCAAAAATCTGGTGCGGCTGTAATCCCTTTGCTTTTCCGTCAGACCTTACCATGTATGACTCTGGTACATATATTCATTATGACCGACTAAAAAAAGTCCCATGTGCAGCCACAGTGGCGTAACTAGAGTCTGGTGGGCCCCGGTGCGAAATTTTGACCTGGGCCCCCCCCCCCCCCCACCAGGGCCGGACTGGGACCAAAAAGCAGCCTTGGAAAAGAAGCCCCATCAGCCCCAATACGTAAATTTTGCTTTTACCCTGTTGTGGCCCTCACCCCTTTCTTAAAGAAGTTATTTGAAGAGCCACATGTGAATGGTTCAGCAGAGGGAATAATCAACCACAGCTCCATTTACATGGTGCTCTTCAAAGCTCCATTTCTCAGGATTGTGGGGTCCCAGTGGTCAGACACACAGACACACAGCCAGCCACACACAGAGCCACAGCCAGCCACACACAGCCACACACAGAGCCACAGTCAGCCAGCCACACAGACACAGCCAGCCACACACACAAAACCAGCCACACACACATAAACACACAGCCAGCCACAGCCAGACAGCCACACACAGCTAGCTACATAAACAGCCACCAGCCACACAGACAGCCACACACAGACACAGGCAGCCACACATATACAGCCACATACAAACAGCCAGCCACATAGACAGCCACCAGCCAGCCACACACAGCCAAGCAGCCCCAGTCACACACAGACACAGTCAGCCACACACAGCCAAACAGCTCCAGCCACACACAGGACACAGTCAGCCACACAGCCCCAGCCACACACAGCCAGCCACACAGCCATTCAACATCAGCCACACACAGCCAGACACACACAGCCATCCACAGCCATGCAGCTCCAGCCACAGCCAACCCCAGCCAGCCACGTGGCACCAGCCACACACAGCCAGCCACAGACACACAGCCCCAGCCACACACACACATAGTCAGCCACACAAAGCCAGCCACAGCCACACACAGCCAGCCACGCAGCCTCAGCCACACAGACATATAGTCAGCCACACAGCACAGCCCCAGCCATACACAGACACAGTCAGCCACACAGCCAGGTACACACAGTCAGCCACAGCCATACAGCCTCAGCCACACACAGATACATAGCCAGACACACAGTCAGCCACACAGCCAGCCCCAGCCACACAGTCAGCTACAGCCACGCAACCCCAACCACACACAGCCAGCCACAGCCATGCAGCCCCAGACACACACAGCCAGCCACAGCCACATAGAGACACAGACAGCCCCACACACAGTAAGAGAGAAGAGAGTGAGGCACACACACACTACTCACCACCAGCAGTCTGGTCTGATGTATGGGCCCTGTGTAATTTTCTACATACTTTCAAGATTCACAGATTGACCCCTCTCCCCTTCTTTATGTATTACTGTCCCTCATCCTGCTATATATGGTCCTCCTCCTGGAATGTGGCCCTTATTGTGGTATATATCCCTCATCATGGTTTATATGGTCTTCCTTCTCCCGCCACCATATAATGTATCAGTGTATGAGGCGCTCAGACTTATATACAGCATCCGACATGAGGCACAGATATCAGGCACATTCCATCAGTAATGTACAATGAGGCACAGGGCACATTTAGGGAACAGCCTGGTTCTATAAAGTGCAGTGCACATGGACCATTATGGGGTACAGTGCTTGGTTCTCTGACCTGGCATTGGGGCAGTCCTGTTATGGGGTTTAGGTGCCACTTTTATACTATATGAAGCACAGGACAGACTGTGGGGCACAGTAGGGGGCAGAATTATAAAACATTTCAGGTGTGAGCTGGTGTTGGTGCAGTCCTGTTATGGGGCACAGTGTGGGGCGCCATAAAGCACTCAGTACAGGGCACTACTAATGCATAACATTTTGAGGATAACCTGGTGTTGGTGAAGTCCTATTATGGAGACAGTATGAGGCACAGTATAGGACACAGTATGGGGGCACACAGTGGGGAGGGGGGCACGCGCAGAACATTTGAGTCTGACCTGGTGTTGGTGAAGTCTTGTTATGGGGCACACAGTATAGAGGTGGGCGGCACAGTATGGGGAGGAATCAGTATAAGGGTGGGGGGCACGCACAGTATTGGAGAGGGCACAGTATAGGGGGCACACAGTATAAGGGGGTGGGCACACACATGCACTGTATGGGTAGGGGGCACAGTATAAGGGGTGGGCGTGCACGCAGTATGGGTAGGTGGGCACAGTATATGGGGCACACAGTATAAGAAGGGGGCACAGTATATGGGAGGGTATTAGTAGATGGGGAGGCACAGTATGGGAAGGGGGCACACAGTATATGGGGCACACAATATAGGGGGGTACAGTATATGGGGTGGGCACGCAAAGTATGGGGAGGGGGCACAAAGTATATGGGGAGGGCACAGTATGGGGGCACACAGTATAGTGGGAGGGGGCACACAGTATATGGGGCACACAATATAGGGGGTACAGTATATGGGGTGGGCACACACAGTATATAGAGAGGGCACACAGTATATGGGGCACACAATACAGTCTCTGACCTGGCATTGGTGCAGTCCTGGTACAGAGTCTCGAAGTCTCTCCTGGGGATCAGCTTGCTGTGGTTGATCCCCAGCTGGATGGCCCCCAGCCCCTGCTGCACCTGCAGACAGATGAGCTCCTGCCCAGATCCAGCACAAAGGATGCGACCCGCACCCTGTGCATCTCCACCATCCGGCATTCACTGCTGCCCCGGGAGTCGGGCTGTATGCGCCCAGCAGCAGAGATTCCGGCGGGCTCAGCATTACAGGAGGAGGGGCGGACATAGCCATGCTCGGGCTCCCGGCCTGACAGAACAAGCACTGAGGAGGAGAGGAGGGGCGGACACAGCAGCAGGAAGTGAGCTTTCTCTCACTTCCCGTCCTCCCTCCTCTCCGACCGGCGCTATCGCGGTCGCGGCAGCCGGCTGTCAGCACGGGTCACGGGGCCCCCCGGGGGGTGCGGGCCCCCCCTGGGGGCGGGCCCGGTCGCAGTTGCGACCGCTGCGACCGCGGTAGTTACGCCACTGTGCAGCCAGCTAATGTCCATTATATAATTATTGCTTTCCTCTGATTTAGTTATGAAGAACGGATGAGACAATTTAGAGGTAATGCTGATTTATACACGTCAACATGAAATCTGCTCTTATTCCTTTTTCTCTTAATTCAATTAATTAAAATTTTATATATACTGTATTTTTCGGACTATAAGACACACTTTTTTCATCCAAATTTGGGAGGAAAGTGTAGGGTGCGTCTTACAGTCCGAATATGACATGTGGCGGCTTGCTGTGGGGAGGGGGCAGCGGTGAATTGGGATCGCAGGCAGGAAAAGCACGCTGCTGCTAGGAAACCACGTGGGCACCACTGCTCTTGGTGAGGGTCCACACGCTCACCTGTTAGCACTGGCTTCAGTGCCAAGAAGGGGGCATGGGGATCAGCTAATGAATATTTGGTTACTTTAAACAGTGGTTGCCGCAGTCGCAGGATTACAGCAGCGATTGGGGAGATCTGTGTCTGGAGGGGAAGGGGGCAGCAGGACCGGGTGCCACATAGGAGGGACAGTCATACCTGGCCCTGAGAAAGTGTAGGTCACTGCAGTAACAGGGCCGGGCACGGCATACCTGACAGCACAGCGCAGTCTGTGCTGAATGCTCATGTCGGTGCAAGTCAATTGTAGGACCTGTGGTGATGCAATGTAGAGGGCAGGCTCTGTGCTGTCATGTGATGCTCCAGCCCTGCCTCTTCATTACATTCCTGGTCCTATAGCTTCTGGGTTTTGTTTTGTTCTTTTTTTACAAGTTTTTTCCATAGGAGTTTTTTCACCCAGTTCCAAAAGTTCACCCTTGGTGATATTGACCCTTTATAACCCGAGTATTCCTCAAATTTCCGGATAAATTGAAAAATATTTCCTACTTGTTTCAATGGCCGGAAAAAGAACAAGATGACATCTGCAAATAAGGCTGTCTAAGGCCCCTTTCACATCAGCGTTTTTGTCCGGATCCGCACACAAAAACCGCATGTGTCGCCTAATGGCCGCACTTGTGGCAAGCCCCATGCATTGTCTATGGGGCGTGCGGCAAATGCGGTAGTGCCACGATCCGGCACTTACGGCAGGTGTGGCCGCGCAAAATAACCGCAGTTGACCGTGTTTTTTTTCACGCCCGCAAGTGCCGATTGAGGCAATGGGGCTTGCCCCAAGTGTACCGCAAGTGCAGCCGTTAGGTGGCAGATGTGTTTTTTTGTCCTGATCGGCTGGATCCGAACAAAAACGCTGATGTGAAAGGGACCTTAGTGATGCTACCGCCCACCCTGATTCCCTCAAATAGGTCTGACTCTTCCATGTACCGAGCGAAGGGCTCCGGTGCCAAGTTGAACAGCAGTGGTGACATCAGACATCCTTGCCTGGTCCCTTTATGTAGATGGAATGTCTCAAAGAGGAAGCCTGGCATGTGTATACACCCCCTCCAGAAATTTACTAAAATTGCCCTTTATGTTGAATGAGTTCAGAGTCGCCCCTAGCCAGTCCCAGCTAACATTGTCAAAAGCTTTCTCTGCACCCAGATCCAGCAAAGCTGGCCTCTCTCCTGACTGGCGGTGGCGACCCCCATCCAACACAGTTAGTACCTTTTTTGTATTTTTTAATTGCTGCCCTACCCTTAACAAATCCCACTTGTGCAGGGTTCACCAGTTGGGGTAGTAGTACTGCCAATCTGTCCACCATTATTTCTGGTTTACATCAATGAGAAAAATGGGTCTTTAAGAGCAGGCCTCCAGGGGATCCTTACCCTTTTGGGTATGATTTTAATGTACATTTCTTTAGATCTTTCTGTTATGACCCCAATTAAGAGAATGGTGTTATAATTTAATAGTGGGGACATATGTTCCCTGAGGGCCTTATAAAACTCCCCTCTAAAGCCATAGCTTCCTGCTTTTAAGCGAGGCTGCAGGATCTGCGCTAATGTAAGAACACCTTGTCTTAATTCTACATTATAAACTTTTAAAGTACACAGTACATAAAAGCACTGTACCACTTCTGTGGTGAACTATAACTCCCAGCATGTTATAGGATCTGCAGGACATGCTGGGAGTTATAATTCTCCCATAGGATTTTAAAGCAGCACTCCAGTGTTTTTTTTCCAGCACTGGAATGGTACTTTAAATATAAGCCCCGTGCCCCCATTCTTATTCTCGCCTTCCAGCATCTTCATATGGTATTTAAACGACATCACTCTGGTCCCGCAGCACCATCTTCTGCCCATAGCTTCCAACTAAACACATTATTTATAATAACATAGCGTATAATATGTTATTTATGTTATTAAATATTTTACCATGTTTTTTGCTTCTAATATTAATTTTTCCTATTTTCTACCTCTAAAACCCAGGTGCGTCTTATGGTCCGAAAAATACGGTATAGCATTGCATAATAATGTATTCTGTGCTCCAGTATCAGATTTTCTGGATTAGAGGACGCATGTTTAAAGGGGATGTCCGGTCTGCAAGGCTGCACTCACTACTCGGACGTGCCTGCTCCATACACTTGTATTGAGCAAAGCTGCGCCCACTAGTCAGGCCTCCGGCTGGGAACATTCGTATCATATAATTACGGTCTGTTACCGGTTTAGAATCTGGCAAATCCTTGCAGTGCCCAGTGCGTGTGTTGTGAGGATTGCAGAATTATCAATCACATAGAGTAACTGCAGAATTATTGTTTGAGTGGACAACCCCTTTAAATTGCCATTTGTTCATATGTTTCCAAAAGTAAAACCGCTCTGTAAGATCTAGTTGGTCCTGGAGACATTGTGGGTAATTAATGTGTAGAGAACGTTATAGGTTACATCAGGACAAATGCCTAATCTATAGTGACACAGCTGAACACTTCCCTGCACAGCGATATACGAGACAGGCAGGAGGGACACTAGCTGGTGGTTTTATCAGGTCTGCTTTGTTACACTCCACTTATAGTTTTCAGTGGTAAAGCAATTGTTCCATTTCACAGATTATTCCATAGTCCATATTCTCAGTAACTTTAAAATAACAAACTAAGTTCATGTTCACCCTCCCAGGATCCTGCAGTGTAGATGGCATGAGCCACTGTGCTGACTGATGGGCCGCTGTGATGTCACGCTGCAGCCAGAGGCTGTGCTGGACCTGGGAGGGGTCATTGAAGCTCTGTTTCTTATTTTATATATCACTGAGCCTATCTATTATAATACCGTATATACTCGTGTATAAGCCGACCCGTGTATAAGCCGACCCCCCTACTTTTTCCTAAAACCTGGGAAAACGTATTGACTCGCGTATAAGCCGAGGGTGGACCCCAGCACAGGTATACAGCCCCCAGCAGTGTGGTATACAGCAGGTCCCCAGCACAGTATACAGCCCCAGCAGTGTGGTATACAGCAGGACTCCAGCACAGTATACAGCCCCAACAGTGTGGTATACAGCAGGTCCCCAGCACAGTATACAGCCCCAGCAGTGTGGTATACAGCAGGTCCCCAGCACAGTATACAGCCCCAGCAGTGTGGTATACAGCAAGTCCCCAGCACAGTATACAGCCCCAGCAGTGTGGTATACAGCAGGTCCCCAGCACAGTATACAGCTCCAGCAGTGTGGTATACAGCAGGTCCCCAGCACAGTATACAGCCCCAGCAGTGTGGTATACAGCAGGTCCCCTGCACAGTACACAGCCCCAGCAGTGTGCTATTACACAGGCCCCCCTCACAGTATGGCGCCCCCCCCCCTTCACAGGATGGCCCCCGCATGCAGCGCTGCGCACATACATTACCTGGCTATCAGCTGTCACCCTCCGGTGGCGAATCGCTGCTCCTGGTTCCGGCTTCCATCTTCATCTCTGTCTTCCTGCTTGTCACGTGACCGGCCGGCGTCGCGATGACGTCATCGCCATGAGCCCCGGCCACAAAGCAGGAAGACAGAGAGGAAGATGCAGCCTGGGGCCAGGAGCAGCGAATCGCCACCGGAGGGTGACAGCTGATAGCCAGGAAATGTATGTGCGCAGCGCTGCATGCGGGGTCATTCTGTGAGGGGGGGCGCCATACTGTGAGGGGGGCCTGTATGACTCGCGTATAAGCTGAGGGGGGGACTTTTCAGCCCAATTTTTGGGCTGAAAACCTCGGCTTATACGCGAGTATATACGGTAATGTGCCGGCAACCCGACAATTACATGCTCAGGGCAGCGGCGCTGAATTAACCCTACAGCTGTCACTGCTGCTTACACAGCGGTGGCAGGTGAATGGTTAAATTGCTGGCAACCCGCACAGCGAATGTGTTTTTAATAACAATCATCTTTCATCTTTCCAAAGATGATTGGCTACTGTGCCGGCAACCCGGCAAATTCAAACTCCGCTGCTTTGACAACAGCGGAGTTTGAAGCCATTGTAAGTTAGCACACGCGTGCGACTATCACACAGTGTGTTGTATGGGTGCGAGATTTTCTCGCACCCATATACTTACAATGGCCACTCGCGCAGGGAAATTGAGTTCAATCGCTGCATGCTTGAACTCGCATTTCCCTCACAATGTGAGTGTAATGCGATGAAATCTCTCTAATGTGACCAGTATCATTAAATGATACTGGTCCGAGTGCAATGCGAGTTTCCCTTGCATTGCACTCGCGAAAGGCACACGCACAGTGTTTCCTGCCAAACGCAATATATAGACGATCACTGGTTTGTCATGCACGGTCTGTGCAAGTCAGGCATACCTAAGCACAATGATTTGCTGTCTGACGCCCATCATGGTTAAACCTGCCTTGTAAATGCATCTAACAAATTTGAAATAAATCACCGCAAAAGACAAGAAGGATTATCTCCTTTCTTTGATATTCCTGTCTCTCGTTCACCCCTCCAGATGGCAGCTCATCTTTAGACATTTCTTCTGTACCCCGTTGTAAATCCAAATCCATGTGTAGGCGTTAAAGGATTATTATTATTATTATTATTATTTATTTATATAGCGCCATTAGGTTCCATGGCGCTTTACATGAGGATGAGGGAGACAAGAACAAGTACACTAAATCTAGGCGATCAGGACGTACAGGTACAGGAGGGACAGGGACCCTGTCCACGAGGTCTCACAGTCTAAGAGATGTCAGGCTTTCCCAGAATTCTGCCAAATGGAGCAGCTTGTGCCAAGTCAGTCCGAGATTGCTGTTTTGAACCTGTGACCTCGAACAGACGTCACACTAATAATATATTTTACAAAGTTGCTTATTTTCATGTGCACTATTCATTGAGTGTTACTCTTTAATAACTATTAGGCTAGGTTCACATTGCGTTAGTGCTGTCCGTCACAATGGAAACCTTAACTATTTCCTTTGCAACTGACAGCAAAAGTAGCATTTTCAGGCATTTTTGAGCCCATACATTTTAGTTATCTCAAAAACGTTTGCACTACATGGAGATAAACATATAGATAAATCATAGATAGAAAGATAGATGTGATAATAGCATTACCAGTCTCCCCGCTCTCTCTGCTGCTCTCGGGTCGCTGGGTGAATATTTATGAGCCTAATGAGGGGCACCGGAAGTAGCAAAGAGAGCAGGGACACTGGCTTTTCTCGCATCTATCTTTCTATCTATCCTGTCTATCTTTTTATCATTCATCTATCACAAACGCAATATAATGCAATGCTGTGGATTTGTACAAATCTGTAGCATGACGTTATATTGCGTTTGTCCTCTAACAAACTGAAAAAGGCTGCAGTCTAGATTTGCCTGTGCGTTTCAACAAACATATACTGTACTTGCAGATGCATACCTATTTTGTGTTAGAATGCGATTGTTGAATGGATATGCGTTAATGTGTCTGTTACATTGCGTTCGTGCTGCTGTCAAACAGATCCGTTAAACACAGCACTAATGCAATGTGAACCCACCCTTATGCTGGGGTCAGACTAGCATATGGCAATGGCATCCGATGCAATCACAGCCTCAGCTATGATCGGATCACAGGTGCGCAGTAGAGGGATCTCCCCATCTCCTCCATTGCCTGTTTCTATGTATATTGCACTGCACACGGTTGTCATCCGAGTGTAGTGCAATGTTTCACTCCTACCCATAGACTTGTATGGGTGTGAGTAATATGAGACTCGCTGACAATCGCAGCATGCGATCATAAATCTGAGCTGCAGCATTGTTTTACATGGGGCCGAGTGTAATTAAAGAGTTTCTCTCATTGCACTTGTGCGAGTCAAACAGATGCACATTATCAATTTCCGTATGGTGCCTAAGTTCACCCTTCATACAAAATTGTCCATAGTCTTCTAATCATCTGAACGTTCTCATTATCTTACCTACATTATGTTTTAAGAATAAGCCAATCAAAGATGCTAGTAGGCCCACTTGTATACCATGGAAATTAGTGTTGCATAAATCACATTAGAATTTAGTATCAATGCAGTAGGGAGACATAAACACAGGTAAAAATATGGACAATATGCAATTTTTTTTAAAGGAGTCTTATAAATAACAGAAAGTATCCAGTAAACTGTGTTGTACAGTAAAACTGTTGAATCTAATCACAGCTCAACATTTATTAATTATTTATTCATTGTGTGCTTATATAGCGCACTGTGGCTCAGTGGGTAGCACTGCAGCCTTGCAGCACTGGGGTCCTGGGTTCTAATCCCACCAAGGACAACATCTGGAAGGAGTTTGTATGTTCTCCCTGTGTTTGCTTGGGCTTACTCCGGGCACTCCAGTTTCCTCCTACACTTGAAAGACATACTGGTAGAATGTTTACATTGTGAGCCTCAAAGGGGACAGTATTGCAAATGTATGTAAAGTGCTATGGAATTAATAGTGCTATATAAATGAATTAATATATATATATATTTGATAGCACTTTACAGACATCATCGTCACTGTCCCCATTTGGGTTTACAATCCATGTTTCCTTTGGAGTGAGAGGAAACCAGAGAACCCAGAGGAAACCACACCAACATGGGGAGACATACAATCTCCTTGCAGATGACTTGTCAAACGATTTCATTCTTTTATATATTTGAGGGTTATATTGGAAGAAAAGCCCTATTGTATTTTGTATTGCCCTATAGTGTATTTACTACTTGACTTTCTACACTAGCAGTCATTTTGGGCTGTTAACCTGTATTTGGTACCCATGTAATAATCCTAGAAACGCATAAGAACATCTATATATAGAATATTTCAATTCATACAATTTACAGTCTATTTTCAGTGTAAGTTCTTTAATTACGCCGTTTATATTTTCTAGCAGTGCTATAAAATATAATATATAGAATGTGATAATGCTCTGCTGGTGCTCATATACTTAGATATATGACAGTAATGATACCACATTTTCCACTAGCTTCTTCTTGATGTAACAAGATAAGATAAGCTGTTCTTCCAAGAATCATCTCTAATATGCTGTCATCTTGACCCCATGAAGGTTTATAATAAACTGAACAACACTGGTGCGTGGGTGCACTCCAGACACAGGATCCTGCCTCTCTGTCATATTGAATACTTTAATTCTATCTTTTTTTTTTAGCAAAGTATCAAAGGCAAAAGGTAAAAATAGGATGACAGTGGATTTATATTTTTAATACGAAACGGAACCTTATTCCTATTCAGCATCTGTCTTGTTTTTACTCAGTTCTCCTTTTATTTTTGGCTCTTACGTTGTTCTAACTCTTATATTTGGAAGTGTGCAAACAATCTATTCACAGAGGACCTGCCAGCCGGATATTCAACCTCTAACTATAGATATGAGTATAAAGCCTCTTTAGTGTTTATTGCATTTATACCTTTCTAATACAATTTGGTTGGGGCAATAGTGAAAAATCTATTGGTTTTTTTTTCCAAAATCTTTTTCTTGAGTTTTAGGTATTTAACCTACCAAAATAGAACAATGCAAAGAAACAATTACATAAACAAACCCAAACCCCATCCCGCTCTTCATGCAACCAGGAGTCTATACCAATTACTATTATGGAATAGGTGTGTATCCATTGAGAAGTTCAAGCAAATACAATGAGGTGTGTTCAAATTGAGATTTGAGTCTGGTTTTTATAGTGTCCAATAAAGAGGGAATAAATCCCCACAATGTCTCAAAAATATTCTTTGTCAGTAGTGCGTCCAGTCCATTTGAAATAATCTGTTTTTTAAGTATTATTCTCAAATGCATCAGGGTGGGCACTTCACTCACAAGCTCTGCTGTACTTCACCATCCACTACCAGAGTCCAGTCTTTTATTGATAGGTCACCACTCTTCCAACAGTGACCTCTCTCCGATGTGCAGATTATTGCCCGATGTAAAGTATACCAGCCATGTATATGGCCAGTATGTTTGCACAGACGGAGATCTGATGCAATATGGATCCAGATAGTTCACTGCAACTTAAAGTACCAGGAATCTTATTTTTATGTTAAGGGCTGGTTTCATAGGATGTTCAGAAGTGATGGGAGGGACTGAATATCCACATACACTGCAATTCTGTCAGATAATACCCAGTTTCTTCCTGAAAATGATTGCAATCACAAATTCTTTGGTATTATTATCTTCATTTAATTTGTCTTCAATGAAAAAACACAAAAGAGAATGAAGCAAAAAGCAAAACATTGATCATTTCACACAAAACTCCAAAAATGGGCCAGACAAAAGTATTGGCACCCTCAGCCTAATACTTGGTTGCACAACCTTTAGCCAAATTAACTGCGATCAACCGCTTCCGGTAACCATCAATGAGTTTCTTACAATGCTCTGCTGGAATTTTAGACCATTCTTCTTTGGCAAACTGCTCCAGGTCCCTGATATTTGAAGGGTGCCTTCTCCAAACTGCCATTTTTAGATCTCTCCACAGGTGATCTATGGGATTCAGGTCTGGACTCATTGCTGGCCACCTTAGAAGTCTCTAGTGCTTTCTCTCAAACCATTTTCTGGTGCTTTTTGAAGTGTGTTTTGGGTCATTGTCCTGTTGGAAGACCCATGACCTCTGATGGAGACCCAGCTTTCTCACACTGGGCCCTACATTATGCTGCAAAATTTGTTGGTAGTCTTCAGACTTCATAATGCCATGCACACGGTCAAGCAGTCCAGTGCCAGAGGCAGCAAAGAAACCCCAAAACATCAGGGAACCTCCGCCATGTTTGACTGTAGGGACCGTGTTCTTTTCTTTGAATGCCTCTTTTTTTCTCCTGTAAACTCTATGTTGATGCCTTTGCCCAAAAAGAGAGAACATTCTTCCAAAATGTTTTAGGCTTTCTCAGGTAAGTTTTGGCACACTCCAGCCTGGCTTTTTTATGTCTCAGGGGTAAGAAGTGGGGTCTTCCTGGGTCTCCTACTATACAGTCCCTTTTCATTCAGACGCCGACGGATAGTACGGGTTGACACTGTTGTACCTCGGACTGCAGAGCAGCTTGAACTTGTTTGGATGTTAGTCAAGGTTCTTTATCCACCATCCGCACAATCTTGCGTTGAAATCTCTTGTCAATTTTTCTTTTCCGTCCACATCTAGGGAGATTATCCACAGTGCCATGGGCTTTAAACTTCTTGATGACATTGCGCACGGTAGACACAGGAACATTCAGGTCTCTGGAGATGGACTTGTAGCCTTGAGATTGCTCATGCTTCCTCACAATTTGGTTTCTCAAGTCCACAGACAGTCCTTTGGTCTTCTTTCTTTTCTCCATGCTCAATGTGGTACACACAATGTGGTACACACAAGGACACAGGACAGAGGTTGAGTCAACTTTAATCTATGTCAACAGGCTGCAAGTGTGATTTAGTTATTGCCAACACCTGTTAGGTGCCACAGGTAAGTTACAGGTGCTGTTAATTACACAAATTAGAGAAGCATCACATGATTTTTCTAACAGTGCCAATACTTTTGTCCACCCCCTTTTTTATGTTTGCTGTGGAACTATATCCAATTTGGCTTTAGGACAACTCTTTTTGTGTTTTTTTCATTGAAGACAAATTAAATGAAGATAATAATACCAAAGAATTTGAGTTTGCAATCATTTTCAGGAAGAAACTGAGTATTATCTGACATAATTGCAGGGGTGTTAATACTTTTGGCCAACACTGTACCTCCAGTATTTGATTCTCATGGATATAATGAAACTACTGATGATCACATGGTCTGTGATGTAAGAAAGGTCCTGCACTATCTGTTTACTCCACATGACAAACGTGCATGCCTGAGAGTAGAGCTGGCCTTGGGGTGTTCGAAAAACACACAGTCAGTAGACTGGGTCTCGGTGCTTGGGAAGCATTTATCCCTGGAAGGCACGAGGATTGGAGACCCAATTCTAGAGAACCTTAAAACTACTGGTTTGATGGAGCAGAAGTGATAGAAGTGGCTACACCCTGCAAAGGTAAAAGACTATGTTTGATATGGACATTGATGTTAGTAACTTGCTGAGGGATTTATCCGAAGCCTGGCGGGTGCTGCTGCCATTGAAAGGTCCTGGACTGATTGTGTACTATTCCTGCCGAGGCATTGAGATGGACTATACTATAGTTGGTGTTATGGTGTTATTAATACAATATAGTCAAGATAGGCTCACTGTCTGTCCACGGGTGCACCAGAAAAAACGTAATTACAGAGAAGATATATCTGGGCGCATCTGGGTGTTATTAATAAACTGGCTGGACTTGTTTATATAGAAAATGTTGCTGCATGCTTTAAAGGGAACCAACCACCTCAGATCACCCTAATACACAGTTAGTACATGTCCCTGCACCCTAAGGATACCTTTCCAGCAGTTTTTGTGTAAAATCTTGCATTAGCATAACTCATATAAAGAGTTTATAAACTTACTAGCCTGGTGACTTCTGGGCGTATCCCTCCTTCTGTTATACTTCAGGGCTGTGCATTGCATGTCTGTGCTTCCCCTCCCTCCGTGCCTGCTGCCTTGCCCTGATGGGTGTGATCGTTATCTCCTCTGCACAGAGGGAGGGGGAGCACAGACATGCAATGCACAGCCCTGAAGTATAACAGAAGGAGGGATACGCCCAGAAGTCACCAGGCTAGTAAGTTTATAAACTCTTTATATGAGTTATACTAATGAAAGATTTTACACAAAAACAGTGCTGGAAAGGTATCCTTAGGGTGCAGGGACATGTACTAACTGTGTATTAGGGTGATCTGAGGTGGTTGGTTCCCTTTAATTGTGCTGATAAGTAAGTGTTCCCCAACACTCTCAGTAAGTACTACCTCACATTTGATATGTTTTATCAGAAGGAGTGGTGCCAGTACAGTGAGCGCCTACTGACACTCCAAGATCACTTTGTAGGCCCTTGCAACATTATTAGGAGCTTACTGCACAGGTGGCATCATTGCAATGAAGTTGGGCAATGACATCACCTGTGCTGGAGAAACAGGTCACTGGGGGAAAGAGAGCTCTAGCCCCAATGAATATTTGCTTGTATTCCATTCCCCCTTATCCTGGTTGATTACATAAATGCAGTTTAACCCTTTGAAGACTGGGCAATTGTTTGTGCATTTGTCTTTCCCTTATCCAAGAGCCATAACATTTCTTATTTCAACAAAGCTATTTGAAGGCCTTTTTTTTGCATAATGAGTTGTAATTTTTAATGAGACCAATCAGTTTACCACACAATCTAGTGGAAAACAGGAAAAATAAATCTTCAAACTTTGTGAAATGGTGAAAAAAAAGCAATTCGGCCATTGTTTTTAAGGTTTTGTTTTTTAGCGTTCATTTGTATAAAATGAACATAGCAAAATCAGTGTGAAAAGTTTATTTTTTTATTTTATTTTTTGAAATGTCCATTTATTATGCCAGTATATGGATAGTTCTGGCACACCAAAATAAATTGTTTTGAAACTTGAAAGTCCTTTTTGTATGGTTTCTTTATGGCTCACACAGTATCTGTATAAATACACACAACGTTTCGACCCTACAAGGGTCTTTTTTAAGTGTTTTATCTATAAGAATACAACATAAGTTTGTTTAATACAATGTAATGTTTGTTGTCACATAAAAGATTCACAAATGAGCATTTCACAATATTGATGAGAAATTATAAGCATATTACAATCGTAAATCAAGGATATATTGTATGACATACACCTTTTAAATAATAATTTAATCCTTGGAAATTATGTATAATTTTATAGGCATGATCAAGAGACTATCCTTCAGTCCCATATTAATATAAACGTAGACAAAAGAAATTTTAAGGGGCAATAACTACCTATGTGGCACTGGTAAATTATGACTCCTATGTCATTGGCATCCGCAGTCGCGTTTAATGGACCTGTGAAAATCATATGTTTAGTACAGCAAGACTAGACGGTGTCACATTAATATGTTATCAACCTTATACTTGTTAATAGTTCAGTTATGATCCCCCCGGTGAAACCTAAGGGGTGAGAAATAGGAAGAAATTGAGGGAAAAAGAGGGGGAGTAATATTAGAAGAAAAAGACCAAGAATTTACTAAAGTATTTGAAGAAAATTGGAGTAAATGGGAAGTATCCATGTCTGATAGACGACACCATACCTATGTTGTTCCGTCAATGGTGACCCTTATCAGAACAGTCCTATCTAACTAAATTAAAACCTGATCCTGTATAAATATACCTCATGGATGCAAGGTGAAGACGGGCCAGAGTTGAATATGGACATAGTGCAGCAGACAGCACTTTATGAGGGGTGGAGCACTCCTTGTCTTGCTAAACAAGAGAATAATGAAAAACTGAGCCAGGGCATAATGTGAACGGGTCTGTAGGACTGCGTTCACACTACCACATAATTAGACCACAGAAAAAAATAGTATAACAAATGTGTGGAAGTACACTGCTATAAAAAGGTAATAATAAAAAGCAAGTGCTTAGTAATAAACAGTATCAAAAGCAGGGTACTTAGTTAATACGTTTTTTGCAAAAAATGTACGTAAGCCATTCCACCTCGCCACGGTGACCCTTATCAGAGTGGTCCTATCTAACTAATTTAAAACCTGATCCTGTATAAATATACCTCATGGATGCAGGGTGAAGATGGGCAGGAGTCCAATATGGACACAGTGCAGCAGAGTGTATGTATACAGATACTGTGTGAGCAATAAAGAAACCATACAAAAAGGACTTTCAAGTTTCAAAACAATTTACCGTATATACTCGTGTATAAGTCGACCCGTGTATAAGCCGACCCCCCCCTACTTTTGCCCCCAAAACCTGGGAAAATCTATTGACTCGTGTATAAGCCGAGGGTGGACCCCAGCACAGGTATACAGCCCCAGCAGTGTGGTATACAGCAGCCTCCTCAGTGGTATATACAGGCCCCAGCAGTGTTACAGCAGCAGCCCCAGTGGTATATACAGCAGCAGCCCCAGTGGTATATACAGCAGCAGCCTCAGAGGTATATACAGCAGCAGCCCCAGGGGTATATACAGCAGCAGCCCCAGAGGTATATATAGCAGCAGCCCCAGAGGTATATATAGCAGCAGCCTCAGAGGTATATACAGCAGCAGCCCCAGAGGTATATATAGCAGCAGCCCCAGAGGTATACAGGCCGCCCGCCCGCCACCCCCATCAGTATACAGGCGCCCCCCATCAGTATCCAGGGTTCCCCCTTGCTGCCGTAAACCTGTAAAGTAAGATCATTATACTTATCCCTGTGGCCATCCCCGCTGCTGCCATCGCGCTCCTCCGGCTTCATCCGGCTTCCTCCTCTGGCGAACAGACAATGACGTCATTGCCTGCGCCCACCAGAGGAGGAAGCCGGAAGAAGCCGGATGAAGCCGGAGGAGCGCGATGGCAGCGGCGGGGACAGCCACAGGGATAAGAATAATGATTTTACTTTACAGGTTTGCGGCAAGGGGGGGCCCTGGATACTGATGGGGAGGCACCTGTATACTGATGGGGGTGGCGGGCGGGCGGCCTGTGCCGTATGACTCACGTATAAGCCGAGGGGGGACTTTTCAGCCCAATTTTTGGGCTGAAAAACTTTGCTTATACGCGAGTATATACGGTATTTTAGTGTGCCAGAATTATCCATATACTAGTACTGATTTTTTTCTGTGCACCCGTCCAGTCGAGCTACACTTCTCTATTACTACATTTATTATGCCATACCTCTACTCTTTTTGTGTATATACAGTCGTACAGTCGAGGCCCAAAGTGTTGGCACCCTTGAAATTGTTCCAGAAAATGAAGTATTTCTTCCAGGCAATTATTGCAATTTCACATATTTTGTTATACACATCTTTATTTCCTTTGTGTGTATCGAAACAACACAAAAAACTGAGAAAAAAGGCAAATTGGACATAATTTCACACAAAAACCCCAAAATGGGCAGGACAAAATTTCTGGCACCTTTCAAAAATTGTGGGTAAACAACTTTGTTTCAAGCATTTGATGCTTGTTCGAATCACTTGTGGCAAGTAATAGGTATGGGCAATATTAAAATCACACCTGAAACCTGATAAAAAGGGGAGAAGTTGACTCAATCTTTGCATTGTGTGTATGTGTGTGCCACACTAAGCATGGAAGACAGAAAAAGGATAAATGAACTGTCTGAGAACTTGAGAACCAAAATTGTTGAAAAATATAAATAATCTCAAGGTTACAAATCTATCTCCAGAGATCTTGATGTTCCTTTGTTCACGGTGCGCAACATAATCAAGAAGTTTGTAGCCCAAGGCATTGTAGCTAATCTTTTTAGATGAGGACAGCAGAGAAAAAATGCTGAAAGGTTAAGATGCAGGATAGCCCAAATAGTGGATAACCAGTCCCAATCAAGTTCCAAAAAAATTTATGCTGTCCTGAAGACTCTGGGTGTATCAGTGTCAGTGTCAGGGAATACTATCCATTGACATAAGAATGAAATGAAACACTATGGAGGAGATCCAGGAAGGCCATACCGCTGACACAGAGACATAAAAATTCTAGACTGTAGTTTGCCAAAATATACGTAAGTAAGCCAAAACCTTCTGGGATAACATCTTGTGGACAGAGGAGACCAAGATAGAGCTTTTTGGTAAATCATATTATTCTACTGTTTACTGAAAATGGAATGAGGCCTACAAAGAAAAGAACACAGTACCTACAGTTAAATATGGTGGAGGTTCAATGCCATTTGGGGTTGTTTTGCTGCCTCTGGCACTTGGTGCTTTGACTGTGTGCAAATCTTCATGAAATTTAAAGATTACAAAAGGATTTTGGGTCACATTGTAGTGCCCGGCGTCAGAAAGCTGGGTTTGCATCCTAAATCATGGGTCTGCAAGCAGGACAATGACCCCAAACATATTTCAAGAAGCCCCAGAAATGGATGGAAGCAAAGCACTGGAGTTCTAAAGTGGCAGCAATGAGTCCGGATCGAAATCCCATTAAACACTTGAGGAGAGATCTTAAAAATTAGTCGTGCGAGAAGGCGCCTTCAAATATGAGAGACTTAGAGCAGTTTCTAAAAGAAGAGTGGTCCAAAATTCCATTTGAGGGGCGTAACGAAGCTTGTGGATGGTTATAGGAAGTGATTGAATGCAGTTATTTATTCTAAAGGGTGAGCAGACAAATATTAATTTGAGGATGCCAACAATTTTTTCCAAACCCATTTTTTGGAGTTTTAAATGAAATATGTCCACTTTTTTCTCTTTTTTTGTTTTTATGTATGCAAAAGGAAAAACATTTGTATGACAAAATGTGTGATTGCAATAACTTTCAGGGAGAAATAATTAAATTACCCTAACAATTTCAATGGTGCCAATGCTTTCGGACATGACTGTATATGTGCCCCTGCTGCTATGTACCTATGGTGGTTTAAAAAAGTGTATCCCCCTTCTGATTTCTTAGGCATGTGCACACTGGTCGTTTTTGATCCATTTTTTGTGCTGCATTTTTATTAAAAAACTGCACCAAAAATGAATCCTCTTTTTTTGTAAAAATGCATGACAAATGCATAATCCATTTATGATGCTTTTTTTGATCTGTTTGCTTAGTGCTGCACTTTTGCTTTTTCAATGCAAAAATGCAGTACTTTTCCATAAGGGGCAGGGGGGACATAGACAGACAGACACACAGACACACTTTATTACCTTCCCCAAGGTCCACGGTGTCCAGCGATGAGTTACTTCCAGGTATCATGCTTACATGACCTGACCATGTGACTTTTAGGCTGAGTCACATGGTCAGGTCCTGCCAGTACCGCACCTGCAGGTCCTGCCAAGAAGGAACACATTGCCGGAGTACGCTGTGGGATCACCGGAGAGGGTAAGTAATTGGTGCATTTGTAGTGTGGAAAGTTCAGTAAAAAAAGCATAAAAAAGGATTGTGTGAATACCAATCTGTTTGTGATCCTTTTTTTTAGTAGAATGGAGAAAGTGCAGCAGAAAAACTGAGCAATAATTGACGTTTCATTATTTTCTGAATGCACTTTTACCACTAACGCAGCAGTCAAAAACACTGACGTCTGCACAGCAAATTGAAACTCCCATTCACTCTTCTGACAGACCAGAGACTGATCCTTTTTTGGTGCAGTTTAAAAAAAAAAAAAAAAAAGCATCAAAAACGGATTAAAAACAACCAGTGTGCACATGGCCTTATTCTTTTGCATGTTTGTCACACTTAAATGTTTCAGATCAGATGTTTTCAGACCACCAAGCAAGTTTAAAGTGTAAATGTCATTCCAATGAAAAAACAAAACAAAACTGCACTGGTTGTTAATAATGGGCCACATAACAGCTACAATAAAGCTTTTTTGTGCCATATGAATTATTTTCTCACATTTTTCTGTGCTCTTATAAAAACAGCATTTTATGGCTCTGTGGGCGTGGCCAGCAGCTGATAGGTAACAGTGCACAGTGTGTGTATTTCCACAGCTGAGAGCATGCTGACAGTGAGCTGTGTGGGGAGCCAGCAGACAAGGGGTTAACAGCGGGGGTATCAAAAAAATTAATATTGGGAGGCCGCATTCCTTGCAGGACTAAGCGACATTTTTACTAATACCAGAATTTTTGCTCAATGTAGTAAAGTCCAAATCCTGATCCCATTCTTGCAGTAATGTCAGCACCCTGATCTCCTTATTTTAGTAATGTCCTCACCCCGATCTACTTCTTTTAGGAATGCCCCCTCCCCCTTGTAGTAGTGTCCCCCATACTGGTCCCTTGTAGCAGTGCCACCCATACTGGTCCCTTTGTAGCAGTGTCTCCCATACTAGTCCCCTTGTTGCAGTGTCCCCCATACAGGTCCCCTTGTTGCAATGTCCACCATAAGTTGGTAGAGCAGCTTAGTATCCATTTTTTGTAAAAAACTATCAACTAAATACCCTGTATGTTACATTTTCAGGAGCACTTGCTTTTTTCAGAATTTTTTTTTCTTTTTTACAACAGAGTAAGTTTGACTGTTTTTTTGTGATTCAGTCTTTTGGTGGTGTGAACACTGTCCTACAGACGTGTTCACTGTGTGCATGGTTCATTGTTTTTTGTCAGAATGAAAATATGTCTGCTTCACACACAGTGTCGTGGGGACACCTTGAGGAAGGTTTATGAATAGTTTGAAACCAGAATTTTCTAATGAAATATATTAAAAAGTTTATTTTAATCACTTGCTCTACATTATTAATAAATAAAAATGTAAACGGCTGTTACACTTTAAATATTAGGTAAAGATAACATAAGTAAACACAAATACAGTTTTTAAATGAAGGTCTTTTTTAGTAAGGAAAAAAGAAATCCAAACGTACAGGGCCCTGTGTGAAAAAGCGATTGCCCCTAAACCTAACAACTGGTAGGGCCACCCTCAGTAGCAACAACTGCAATCAAGCATTTGCAATGACTGGCTATGAGTCAACGCTCTGGGGGAATTTTGGTCCACTCATCTTTGCGGAATTGTTGTAATTTTGCCACATTGGAGGGTTTCAGAGCATGCCCCACCTTTTTAAGGTAACAGCATTTCAATCAAATGTGGGGGGGGGGCACACAATTTTCACAGCACTGTATGTAATAGCTGTCTATGACTGTACACAGTTATTTTCTCCTGGGCAGGGGAGGATGCAGAAGTGTATAAACACATAACAGCACAGGATTGCAGCTGATTATTTTTGTGAGGTAAAACATTTCCTTGCCAGTTTTTAAAAATTGTTTTAATTCAAGAATTTTTTGTTTATCTGTATACTATTTTACATCCTCCCCTGTGTGAGATGTGGTATGATCAGGCCATATCTCTGTACAGTCAGACACGTCCATTACACAGTAAATAGCAGGACACATATATAAGATTATCTCAGCACAGGAGATGTGGTATGATCAAACCATGTTCTGTACGGTCAGACACCTCCATTACACAGTACATAGCAGGACATATATAAGATTATCTCAGCACAGGAGATGTAGTACGATCAGACCATGCCCTGTACAGTCAGACACACCCATTACACAGTACATAGCAGGGACACATATATAAAATTATCTCAGCACAGGAGATGTGGTATGATCAGACCATGTCCCTGTACGGTCAGACACATTCATTACACAGTACATAGCAGGGACACATATATAAGATTATTTCAGCACAGGAGATGTGGTATGATCAGACCATGTCCCTGTACGGACAGACATGGCCATTACACAGTAGATAACAAGGACACATATATAAGATTATCTCAGCACAGGAGATGTTGCATGATCAGACCATGTCCCTGTACAGTCAGACACATCCATTACACAGTACATAGCAGGGCACATATATAAGATTATCTCAGCACAGGAGATGTGGTATGATCAGATCATGTCCCTGTACGGTCAGGCACAGCCATTACACAGTACATAGTAGGAACACATATATAAGATTATCTCAGCCAAGGAGATGTGGTATGATCAGACCATGTTCCTGTACGGTCAGAAGCAGTCATTACACAGTACACAGCAGGGACACATATAGTAAATATGTCACTCATTAGATATTCCAGGCAAAAAAATGGCGAAAATGAAATGATTACTCGGGTCCCCAGACCCTGAACCTTCCTATTTGTACATTTGAATGCTTTCCTTCTTCCCCTTTTTCTTAAAAGGAACAGTATTCAGCCAAGTGTTCAGCATACAAAACTAATTTAACACATGGGGCATCCATAAAACATTAGAAATAATACATCCTCTTTGAAGCTAAACTCGCGAATACCAGAGAGAATTGAGTAACCTTCTTCTGATATAACACATCATAAAGCTTCCCTAATGCTTCACTTAAGGTTGTTGATATTTTCTGTGTCAATTCACAAGTGAAAATGACAGGTGAAATATTCTGTGCACATTGATAAATGGCCTATCAGATCACGAACGCTGGTGAAATTCATTTTAATTAAAGGGTTTTTATCATGTTCTTAAATGAGAAAGATTGCAAAGTGCCTGTAAGAGAAGCAACTCTGCAATTTGCTTTAAATATTTGTATTACTGTATGTTTCACCACAGTATACATTTCACTTTAATCATTTACATACGGTAGTACCACACATAATCAAACCACAAAAAATTATAAAAAGTAACTCACCATGTCCACCTAATACTGTGCACAAGCTTGGTGCAGGGAACTTCCCAAGATGGAGATGGGGCAGCACTGACAGTCAGTCACTCTCAGCCTTTTAATGATGCACTAGCGCTGCTCCCATCTCCATCTTAGGAAGTTCTTTACACCCAGCTTGTGTATAGTATTAGGTGGCCATGGTGAGTTGTTTTTTAATTTTTTTTGTGATTTAATAATTAGATAGGGACTTGGAAGAGTGAGGACCCTTGACACATGGGTTGCAAGTTTCCATATTTTGGCCAAAATATCAACTAATACCTCACATTGTTTATGCACATTTTATAAATTTTTTGCAGGGTGTAGTGGGACTTTCTGAGTTTAGATGGTGAACTCGTGAGTCTGTCTTGTGACTTACTCTCATACAGTGTTAACTAGCCCGCTACACTGTGTGTTACTAATAGGCTACTGTGCAGACACAGTGCATATATTCATACAGTGTTAACTAGATCGCCACAACTGGAGTAACTAATGTTCAGACATGGGGTGTATCTCACCTATCCATAAGACAGACTTCCTATGCAGCATCATTAGTGTGTGTTATGCAAGCAGCTGTTCACCTTCATTAAAAGGCTGTGAGTGCCTGTTCCATCTGCATGATGCACCAGGGCTGTCCCCACCTCCATCTTAGGAAGCTCTCTACACCCAGCTTGTGCAGTAGTACTGACCCGTCCAGGCCGGGGTACTCAGAGCTCGGGCACGGTGTCAGGGGGGACGCTATCATGGGTGGCTGCACTCGAGTCCATAGCCCTGGGGTCGGTGACTTATTAAAAAGTACAGTTTCTATTAGGATAATTCGTAACGCCACCTGTAGTACCTGGTGAGGGATCACCAGCGCCGCCACAGTCCTCCGGAGAGCGATGGCATTGCGGCAAGGGTGGTATAGCTTCCTACAGGTGAAGCGTTAGATTAAATAAAAGTCACTGTTCGCAGCATACGACAGCAAGTTCACTCTTTCCAGGTACTTTACTGAAAACGAGCATCCAATGAATACACAGTTCACAGTGCAATAAAGATGGAATTCACAGGTGACCTTTCGAGTGGCTGTAAATGGATGAAAGGCGATTTGGAGGTACCCGTGGTATGCCTTAGTTAACAAACCCGTGTCCTTTTTAACCCTGCCCGGGTATGTCTCTTCCCAGTCCCGCTGAGGTAGTAGTGGAGTTCCTCTCCTCTCCCTCTCTCCTGCTTGGACCCCAACCTCTTGTGGAACCGGGTGGACCACTCCATGAGTGGCAGGGTGCTGCGGCTGATAAACAGGCCACAACAACCGGTTGACGGCTACGGAGGTGGACTCCGGCCATTTCCTCGGATCCGGCTTTCCGTGGTGGACTGGGGAAGCTCCCCGGAGTATGGTCTCTCCGCACTGGGGTTCCCCCTTTCTCTCTTGGGCCCATACTCACGTGTCTGGCACCCTCTCTCAAGGTCCCCTCAGGACCTCCTTTCATCTTCCCTCAGGTCCAGTCTGCAACTCGCCTGTTCTGACCTCCTGACTCTCCTAACACTCCCCCTGGGCTACCACCCCGGATTGAGTGTGGAAGTGCTGGAATTGGGTCCCTCCTGCTAACCCTGCATCCACTTACAGTTGGGGAAAATTACACCGCTTTATGGGTGTAGTACCTTGGTGTGACGCCTGACCAACAGGGCGCCACAGTACCATATATACTTTGATGTGTTGTGACAAAGTATCTATTTGCATATCCATTGAATATGTTATGTTACAATGATGAGTGTTAATAGGCAAACTAAAGCCTACTTGTTTGTAACCTAACATTGAAAAAGAAATGCAAGTAAATAAGGAGAAAGAAAAAAGTGAAAACAAGAAAAATGGCAGTTAGAAAAGGGGGAAGGAATGCAGGTAGAGTCAAGGGATGCCAAAACATTACAACAGTACAGTTTTTAGCTATTGGTTGTCCTATAACCATGTACAGTAGCTAGTTTGTAACTTTCCGCAAACACAATCAGTTACATTTTTCTGAGTGATTTGTAGTCATCTACAACTATAATTTTCATTTTCATGATATTGGTAACCTTAACCACCCAAACTTTGCAGTATCTGTGTTTATAAAATCTTCTCTGGACTCAAGAACAGAGTGATTTTTTATTTTATTGTTTTCTCCTTGTTATCTATATTGTGTGCATAACTATTAGAGAAGTGACTATTTTGACCATATCATCATTTATATACAGATATTCCGACTCCAAGGTGTATAAACTTGAATGCTTATTGGATAAAGCAGATCATTTGATGTGTATTTGTGTAATAACGGAGGTTGTGGCCTTAGCGTATCAACACCATTCATCAAGTTATGAGAAATATTAAGAATAGGGATGGGCGAACCCGAACTGTTAAGTTCTGGACCCGTACCTAATACATACTGTTCAGTCACAACGTCCAGAACACGGGTTTCCATGGGAAACCCATGTTACAGTTCGGGTCCAGTTTGGGGCCGGGGGCTGTAAAAGAATAAAATAAAAAACATAATTATACTTACCTTCCCAGTTACGCATCCTTCCTTCTCGCTGTCCCGGCCGCTTTTGCTTCTGGGGCTGCTCATTAACTTTTTGCTTCCAGCCAGGTACAAATAAGCAGCTGGGGGTTCGGGGCAGCCCATACCTGGCTGGCATACAAAAATATGGCGAAGCCCATGTTAAGTTTTTTTTAATAGTTAATTAAAAAAAAAACAAAAAAAAAAAAACAAGTACATTTAGCAAGTGCATCTTTATTAACCCCTCGACCCTCATTTCTATGCTGAACACTCTTGGCTCTGCTTCATCAGAGACCAAGGGGATGAGCAAAGCTTCTATCCCCTTGGTCCCTGAAGGAGAGCTTGGAGAGCTGTGGCATTGTAAGGGGGGGTAACTCAGGTCACCCTAGGACAGCTCAGGTCATGCCATCTGAGCTGTCCTCGGGTGATCCCAGTGTCTCCCTGGTTACAATACCACAGATCGCGCTCCTTATGCCAATTATGCACTGAGCTGTCAGAAGATTGCACCAAAAAGCATGAAATCTGAGGCAAAAACCGTGGGAAAAACGCCACAGTTTTTTTGCTTTTCATGCAGTTTCAGACCTAAATTGCACCAAAAATGCATGAAATCTGCTGCAAATAACGCAACATTTTTGTCACGGATTTCATGTTTTTTTTAGAAGAATTTAGGCCTGAAACTGCATGCATTGTGTCCAAGGTGTTCATCTTCATCTCCTGGGCCAAAAAAAGCACAAACACTGGGACGTTTTTCCCACGGATTTCATGCTTTTTGGTGCAATCTTCTGACAGCTCAGTGTGTAATTGGTGGAAGGAGCGCGTTCTGAGGCATTGTAACCGGGGAGACACTGGGGTCACCCAAGGGCAGCTCAGGTGGCATGACTTGACCTGTCCTTGGGTGACCTGAGTTACCTCCCCTTACGATGCTGCAGTGCTCCAAGCTCTCCTTCAGGGACCGAGGGGAGAGAAACTGTGTGTCTCCTTGGTCTCTGATGAAGCAGAGCCTATAGTGTTCAGCACAGAGATGAGGGTCGAGGGGTTAATAAAGGTGCAGTCCCAACATTCTTTATTTATATATATATTTTTTTATGAATTATAAAAAAAATAAAATCAACGTGGGCTTCACCATATTTTTGTATGCCAGCCAGGTACAGCAGGCAGGTACACGCTCCAGCTGCCTATGTGTACCTGGCTGGAAACAAAAATATAAGGAAGCCCTTTTTTAAATTATTTCATGAATTTCATGAAATAATTTAAAAAAATTGACATGGGCTTTGCCCTATTGTTGTGTCCAGCCAGGTACAACTAAGCAGCTGGGGGCTGGAATCCACAGCGCAGGGTGGCCCAAGCTTTCTGGGACCCCCCCGCTGTGAATTGCAGTCTGCAGCCACTCCAGAAAATGGCGTGTTCATAGAAGCGCCATCTTCTGGCGCTGTACCCGACTCATCCAGGGCCCTGGTGCGGGTGGTTCTCTGGGTAATAATGGGGTTAGGACCAGCTTTGCATTATCAGCTGGCCCTAAGCCTGAAATTCATGGAGTCATGCCAATATTAGACATGACCACTATGAATTTCTAGTAAAGTGTTAAAAAAATACACAACACATAGAAAAATATTTTATTAGAAATAAAACCAAACAAAATTTAGAGACTCCATCTTTATTAAAAAAAAAATCTTCAGTCCGACGTAGTGCAAAAGAGCAATATCAGCACTGCTATATTGCTCTGCATAGATAAACAACTATGCAGAGCGAGAAGCAGGCTGAAACTGTCAATGACAGTCAGAGTTCACCCGAGGTCATGGGCTGGGCTATGACCACGGATTAACCCTGATGTCCCGCCCGAACACTACCGATGCCAGCCAGAAAAAGCAGAGCGCCGGGCAGTGCAGTGAATAACCTGGAAGTTAATGAGCGGCCCCGGAAGAAGAAGCAGCCGGGAGTCAGCGAGAAGGGAGGACGTGTTGCTGAAAAGGTAAGTATAATTATAATGTTTATTAATAATCTTATGCTTTTTTTTACAGCCCCCCGCCTCACCCCCTCCATCCCATGTCTGTAAAGTTTAAGTTCAGGTGGTTCGAACACACGTTTGCAGCATCCCCGGCCTTGAGCTCGAACTTTACAAAAAATCTGGCGAACCTGCTGATCCCGATCATTGGGGGGTTCGCCCATCACTAATTAAGAAGCTTTTTTTCCTCAGGTAAAATGGACCAAAAAAGAGATTTAACTGACTCTGAAAAGTCAAAATTGTTGAGTATATTGAGCAATGCAGCACTGTGAAATTGCTAAGATATTGGTTGTGATAACAAAGCTTTCAAAAGTTTTCATGCAAAAGTTATCCATGCACTAGATGGAGCCCCGATGCAGTTGCATCAGGAGGGCAGCGACGTCATGATTTGGCAGACTCTATGGCGCTGGGGGTGGCAGGCAGCCATTTCTTCCCCTCTGTGCGTTCTCACTCCTGTCCGCTCTTTCCCCCGTGTGCTGTCTCTTTCCCCCCATGTTCTCAACACCCTGTGTTCTATGATGTCATAACACCCCACTATGACATCATATTAACCCATTTTGATGTCATAATACCCCATTGTGATGTCAACATACCCTACTATGATGTCAAAACACCCCATTGTCATGTAATAATACCCATTGTGATGTCATAATTCCCACTGTGATGTCATAATTCCCCAATTTGATACAAGGGCAACTGGACATAGAAAGTGATGACAGACGCCACAAGTCTATTATATAAGTAGATACCTAAACAATGGTATATAATTTATTTTAATTTTGTTTTCCATTACTTTTAGGCACATAGTTTATTAAAGAAAGGCTCATCCTTTGCTTCATAGTTTTTTTTCTGCATGTCTTTTGAAAACATACTAAATTATATTTGATGCTTTGTTATCCCATCATGCCTACAGTCACAATCAAAACTATTTAACCTTGATCGCAAATTAGGTTAAATAGCAAAATACTACATTTTCAAATATCCTACTGTTTGCAATAAAACAGAAACAATGTAAATGGCTCAACACATCTAAAATAAAAAAAGCTTTTTCATCATTCAATAAAATGCCACTTTTACGCACTAACTATGGCAGTGTCAGAATTATTCATCGCCTTCATGACAACTGTCTTTAATACTTAGTAGAGCCTTTTTGGCTTTTATAACCTGCTAAAAAGATGATGCACCAGACACCACCTTGTAGCAGTGGTCTTGAAGAATCTTAGCTCATTCCTTGTGGGCAATGGCCTCCAGTTCACTAATATTCTAGTGTTTGCATTCTGCAATGGGCTTCATAAATCCCATCAAAGATTTTCTATGGAGTTCAAGTCTGATGACTGTGACCACCTCTCCGGAATCTTAAAGAACTTTTTCTGAAACTAAGCTTTGTGGGCTTTGAAGTATCCTTGAGATCACTGTCCTGTTGGAATGTCCAATGTGACCCAAGCCTCAGATTCCTCACAGAAGACATGACATTTTCTCTAAAGGTACCGTCATACGCCACCCTATGGCTTCCATATTGCCGGCGATTTGACATGAGCGCTCACGTTTCGGGCACTTTTTCACACCACTGTGGAGCTGTCACACGTAGCTATCTAGTGTGCAATCTTTGGCGATCCTGCATCCCGGAAATCTCCTGCAGAAGACCGGAAGCGATCCTCCCTTCACACATCGCCGCATCACACGCCACAAACGTAGCAGCGATGTGGCCATACTGTTTCGGTAGGGGCGTGCTGGAGTGTGTTTCACTGCGCCCCTATCACTGCGATTGGTGGACGGAACTGCGTTCTCATTGGTCAGCCTTGCGTGAATGCACGGGTCATCAAATATGGCGCCTCGGACTTGGCCAGCCAATCAGAACGCAGTGCCACCAACCAATCGCCGCAGATGTGGCGCAAAAAAAACATCATCCAAGCACGACTACGGGATTGATTTCAGGATTGCTGTGTACATTGCTATCGCCCTGTCACACGCCACAATGCGCTGATATCGCCTGGTAGATATTGCCTGATTTCACTGCAGTGCAGGGCAATCAGGCGACGCTCCACCAGCGATTTCTCGCCGTAGAATCGCCCAGTCACACACCACTACGCACAGGTGATGTGGTTTCCACATCGCCGAATTCGGAAATTGCCAGCCAACTCGGCAGCGATATGGTGGTGTTTGACGGTACCTTTAGGGTTCCTGATACTTGTATGAATCCATTTTGCCCTCCACATGCTACAGGCTTCAGTGCCAGAGGAAACGGAGCAGCCACAAATCATCATTGAGCCACCGCCATGTTTCACTGAGGACAAGGTATTCTTTTTAGTGTATGAGTCATTTTTTCCCCTCCAGACATGGCACTAATCCCATTGTTTCCGGTGGGCAATCAAAGCGTGTTTATTTTTAGCCCTATTACTGCTTGGACTTGTGTCCCTCCCTCCAATTTACCTTTTGTATTTTAGTGAGTTTATTAGTCAAATGTACCGTAATTCATTTTTTGCTTGAGTGCTTGAGCTAGGGGTAGGGATCCTGCCTATTTATACCTGCAGACGTCAGTACTTGGCTGCTAGTTATAGCTTTGCATCCAGTGTGCTTACCTATGCTCTATTTATTTGATTACTCTTCCTTGATCTTGACCTCTATTTTCACTTTGCTTCTTCCTGACGATGTTGCTCATTTTCATGTAGTTTCCTTGCTACCACTTGCATGTCAGCTCCTCGGCCCAGGCTACTACACTCACTATTTCTATCACATTATGGTTTTGGACTCTTGTAAAGCCAAGATTATTAGTAAACTGGGGACAGTTGCACCAGTTTTTTTTTTATTTAGCGAACCTCTGATTTTTTAACAACTAAAATAGAATGAAAACCTTATAATTTTATATTGCTGTAATCATACTGACCTGATGAATCTTGTAGCTATGTCACTTTTTACAATACTATTACCACTGTACAAACTAAACAATGCTGAAATTACATATTTTCAACAATTCACCCCACTTTTAATTCTTTTTCGTTTCATTATATACAGTTAGGGCCAGAAATATTTGGACAGTGACACAGTTTTCGCGAGTTGGGCTCTGCATGCCACCACATTGGATTTGAAATGAAACCTCTACAACAGAATTCAAGTGCAGATTGTAACGTTTAATTTGAAGGGTTGAACAAAAATATCTGATAGAAAATGTAGGAATTGTACACATTTCTTTACAAACACTCCACATTTTAGGAGGTCAAAAGTAATTGGACAAATAAACATAACCCAAACAAAATATTTTTATTTTCAATATTTTGTTGCGAATCCTTTGGAGGCAATTACTGCCTTAAGTCTGGAACCCATGGACATCACCAAACGCTGGGTTTCCTCCTTCTTAATGCTTTGCCAGGCCTTTACAGCCGCAGCCTTCAGGTCTTGCTTGTTTGTGGGTCTTTCCGTCTTAAGTCTGGATTTGAGCAAGTGAAATGCATGCTCAATTGGGTTAAGATCTGGTGATTGACTTGGCCATTGCAGAATGTTCCACTTTTTTGCACTCATGAACTCCTGGGTAGCTTTGGCTGTATGCTTGGGGTCATTGTCCATCTGTACTATGAAGCGCCGTCCAATCAACTTTGCAGCATTTGGCTGAATCTGGGCTGAAAGTATATCCCGGTACACTTCAGAATTCATCCGGCTACTCTTGTCTGCTGTTATGTCATCAATACACACAAGTGACCCAGTGCCATTGAAAGCCATGCATGCCCATGCCATCACGCTGCCTCCACCATGTTTTACAGAGGATGTGGTGTGCCTTGGATCATGTGCAGTTCCCTTTCTTCTCCAAACTTTTTTCTTCCCATCATTCTGGTACAGGTTGATCTTTGTCTAATCTGTCCATAGAATACTTTTCCAGAACTGAGCTGGCTTCTTGAGGTGTTTTTCAGCAAATTTAACTCTGGCCTGTCTATTTTTGGAATTGATGAATGGTTTGCATCTAGATGTGAACCCTTTGTATTTACTGTCATGGAGTCTTCTCTTTACTGTTGACTTACAGACAGATACACCTACTTCACTGAGAGTGTTCTGGACTTCAGTTGATGTTGTGAACGGGTTCTTCTTCACCAAATAAAGTATGCGGCGATCATCCACCACTGTTGTCATCCGTGGACGCCCAGGCCTTTTAGAGTTCCCAAGCTCACCAGTCAATTCCTTTTTTCTCAGAATGTACCCAACTGTTGATTTTGCTACTCCAAGCATGTCTGCTATCTCTCTGATGGATTTTTTCTTTTTTTTCAGCCTCAGGATGTTCTGTTTCACCTCAATTGAGAGTTCCTTTGACCGCATGTTGTCTGGTCACAGCAACAGCTTCCAAATGCAAAACCACACACCTGGAATCCACCCCTGACCTTTTAACTACTTCATTGATTACAGGTTAACGAGGGTGACGCCTTCAGAGTTAATTGCAGCCCTTAGAGTCCATTGTCCAATTACTTTTGGTCCCTTGAAAAAGAGGAGGCTATGCATTACAGAGCTATAATTCCTAAACCCTTTCTCCGATTTGGATGTGGAAACTCTCATATTGCAGCTGGGAGTGTGCACTTTCAGCCCATATTATATATATAATTGTATTTCTGAACATGTTTTTGTAAACAGCTAAAATAACAAAACTTGTGTCACTGTCCAAATATTTCTGGCCCTAACTGTAGTAAAGTGAATGGTATCATTAAAAACTACAGGTCATCTTGTAAAAATATAGCTATAGTAATGGAAGAGTAAAAAGATATGGCTCTTTAAATAAGGGGTTGAAAAAATAAAAGTGCAAATAAAAAATAATACCCAGTTTTTAAAGGGAATCAGTCATCATATCCCCAAACACTAGTAAAGGGAATCTGTCAGCAGGTTTTTACTATGTAATCTGAGGATAGCATGTTGCAGGGGTTAACACACAGATCTCACTGATGTATCTCTTATGAAGCTGTGTGCTGTTCTTTACTTGCAGTGATTGTTTTAACACCAGGAGCTTATCATTGCCAGGACTACATGCATGCATATGCTTGCTAGTCCGACCACTCCTCCTTCTTTGATTAGCAGCTCACTGTGAATAGACTATGTACATAGAGATCAATAAAGTGGGCACCACTATGGAGTTTAGGTTACATAAAATATAACTTTTATTGGTAATATAAAAGCAGACACATGAACGTTATGAAAACGAAGGTACAGGGAAGTTCCAAAACAACTGCAGTAGGGTAGTAACCCCCTGGGTGTTAACCGTACACACTAAGGTGCAATTCACAATAGTATTAAGTTGCCCCAGGGGCGTGCTGCAGGACAGGGCCCCCTGGGGAACCGTCGGGCTTATCACCACAAGTACACAATGGGTGAGTGATTGATGCAAATGGTACTACTCCTTAATCTGTCTGTTAACACTTGCCTTGTTTTGTGTAACTTAATACTATTGTGAATTGCACCTTAGTGTGTACGGTTAACACCCAGGGGGTTACTACCCTACTGCAGTTGTTTTGGAACTTCCCTGTACCTTCGTTTTCATAACGTTCATGTGTCTGCTTTTATATTACCAATAAAAGTTATATTTTATGTAACCTAAACTCCATAGTGGTGCCCACTTTATTGATCATTCAAAAAGGAGTGTTACTTAATTCCAATTACTGTTACACCTTATTGAAGAGATGTATCCATAAGCATGAATATCTTTATAGATATAAGGTGTATAGTGATTTTGTATATTTATATATGTACATAGAGAGCCTGGTGAGGGCAAGGTTAATTTTTCAGTTCTGCTGCATCCCACCTCTAAGAATTGTGATTGTGTCAGAACTGCTGCACCAATAAACAAAGTAATACATTGCTGGAATCATGGTTTCTTTTCCTACATTATGCTGCTCTCAGATGCAGTACAAAAAACCTACTGACAGATCCCCTTTAACTTGCAGATATGGGGTTAATCTGAAGGTTAATGGTGTTCCAAAATGATGCAGCTTCCATACTGAAAGTGCGAGTACTGGAAGGAAATCAATGTTATTCCTTCTGGCAGCTTTTGTTCTTCCGTCATAGAGGTTAAAATTCTTCTTTTCAGGATTGTTAGCCTTTTCTTAAGCGTGATATTAGAAATTGACTAGAGTACGCACATTTTTTAAATGAATATAATAAAGGCAAAACTTAATGTACAATTTTAGAGTTGCAAAATGTCAAGTAAACGTGGAACCCAACAAAGGTACAAAATGTCCCAGGGTTAGACGTTGTCTTTGTCCCTATGTGATCAAATGTTGGTGCACTAAGTTATATCCTAGATCAAGGACATCTCAGGGTCACGAGTTGATAAAACAGCTGGCAATTACCTTAATGATTCTGCTTGCAATACTTGCACTGACGCCCATGGTAAAATATAGTCATACATTCTCAGGATATGAATCACTTGGTGAATAGTTTCTGGTAATCTAATAAATTGACATCCTTTCAAGGACAAATTTTGTATTTGAAAAATAAAGGAGAATATTACTAGTTGTATTTTATAGACTACCTATCATTTTAATTATATCACTTCCATATTTACCATAATTAATTGTAATAAATGAGAAGTGTATGAAGTTTGAATAGCCGAATAGATCCATTAGACACATGTATTCACTATGAGCCCTGCAGCTGGATAATTACATTTAGTAAGACAAGGTATATCTACAAAATTAGACTAAGCTCTGATCCCATACTGCATTGTTTATTCAAAGATAGGTACAAGATAATGTTCATGACTATTCTTACAATTTTTATGAAATTACATGTTGGCATAAAATACTGCATCTCTCCTTTATAGTCCAGTTTAGGACACCATACTGATGCTTGTACTTGTAACCTAAGGAATCTGTCTGGGAAACCTCCTCGCTGGGGTTTAGGGAGATTAATCTTTTATATTCCAATGCCTAATTACATGCTAAATCAGATCCAATAGTGACCCAATTATTCCCCAACTGGTTTATTACATGTAGGACTGCAGCATTGCTATGCTTACATTTCTGTAAAGTTATGTGTTGTTGACTACATAATATTTTTACTGTTGTTGAAGCATATTAATATGCTGTATGACTCTCTGTATAAACCATCAATGTTAAAGTCCTGGACAGCCCCTTCAAGAGGGCCCTTAATGAAATATTGTTACAGGGTATTGTTACTGTCAAATGGGTGTACTTTTTTGAGACCACATGGCTGAGTCAGCAGCCCGAGCAATCTGGAAGGACTTCATTGGCATGTACGGGTGCCCGAAGAAGATCCACTATGATAAGAGAGCCTGTTTCTGGGGAAAGTCATAAAGGAATTACTTCGACTCTATGGCTTTGACAAATCCTGGACAACAGGACATTGTTGCAGTTGTTGAGAACACTGGAGGAGGGTCGGAAGATGAAATGGCTTGAATTTGTCTCAGAGCTGGTGTAGGTGTACAACAACTGAGTCTATGCCACCACTGGATATACATCCTACATACTTCTGTGAAATCACAGAGTTTGAACTTGATCCAGTTGAAGACTGCACTGAGAATCAGTACAAGTGTCTGGGTGCGAGAATATCAACATTGTCTGCAAACACTATGACAGCTAGTGGTACAAATGTTTTGTGAACTGAATAACCCAGAGGTAACCCTAGAGCAGGAAATACCCTTACAACCATGGGATCGTAAGCTGTTTTGGGAAAAATGGCCTAAGAAACAGTTGGACTATCAATGGGAGGCGACCTCCATGAAGTGACGAGAAGAGTAAATCCTGACAACCTGGGAGGGAGGAGGAGCCCCTGGCAGGGTAATATATCAGAACATGCTCCACCCTTGGATGTCAGAAAGGGAAGAGTAAAGAACTGAATCTTGCACAGTAACAGCAAAAGAGGGGCTGTTGAGAATGAAGATGGATGGTTGTCGCTACCTACAGCATTCTAGAAGGTGACGCTCACTTTCATAGCAGAAACAGAACATGAGTCTAAAGCTGAACTTCCACATGAAGCATTTGAAATCCTGAAGGTCCCTGTCTAATTGCCTCAGGTAGAACTTTGTAGTACTGAACATACCAATGCCAGTGTCCCATCTGGCAGCATATAGTACAAAAGGCACAGGAGTGTGCTCAAGCTCTGACTGCATTAGGCCCACTTCCAAAGACCATCAAAGTACAGACTGACTCTTCTCACCTGAGGACTGGTGAATTAAAAAAGAGGAGGAATGTAAAGGAGTGCAACAGCAGAATACAGGCTCCACTAGATTTGGTGGTGTCTGTCAGGGAACTTTGCCATGTACTGGTCAAAGGAACCACTCAGAACTCAATTACAACAAGGTTGTTTCCTCAAGGGAAGAGATTCAGAGAGACACCAGGTCAGGTGATAGTTGTGGAGCAGCTGTTAATTATAAAGACCCGGACATCAGCGAAGAGGTGGAGTTTCACCAAGACTTGCAAGGAAGGATAGAGGCAGATCGGGCCTACAGACAAAATAGTTGGAGAGGTGCCTGTAGTTGTTCAGCTACCCAGAGAAAACCCCAATACCAAACACTAAATAATGATTACTGACTCCAGAAGGTACCCAAAGACCAAACACAAAGACCTAATAGTTAGAAGAAACCAGAAAACCGAACACTGAATGCCGACTTTAGAAGGAACCTGAAGACTTCACATGATGTTCACATCAAACATCGAACAACACCGCCAGAAGATGATCTATGTGAATCAGGTCGTTGCTTCTGGTTCAGACGTACAGTACTCGGTGAAGAGGGAAAGTTACCTACCAGCATTGGACTCATGGCTTAACAAGTTACTATACAGTCCCGTTAGAGCAATCGTGGTAATAACTTAATTCAGTTCAATAAGCGAGAATGTGACTAAAGCTAGGGTGACATTGACACTTCCCCATCAGAGACACTAAGACTGTGTTAACCTTATTGAATTGCATTAAGAACATGTAAAAAACTTGTATCAATCTGTCTTCTTGTAATTACTAGCACTGAAGCTTAATCGTACTTTAACAATACTGCTTCATTGTTTTTGTGAAATAAATTTCTGTTGTGCCTGAGTTGCCTTTTCTGGGTCCCTGTACCTGTCTTACAATACGTTTTATTACTATGGCACAATTTTCTGCACCATTTATACTCTACCATAGTGTTTGCTTCATTTTCACTAAATGACCCCTATTGTCTGCAGAAAATAGGAGCTTCATCAATTGTACCATCAGAAGATTATTCTGTTTCATTTTGTAAAAAGTGGTCTTATAATAGAAGGTGCTCTACTACTATATATAATGCCTTCTGAGAGCAGGTTTCTGCTCATTACCCTGCTTAGAAGAATGTCCACGCTTATAAATCATTAGGCAGATTACTGGTGGATGACAATGTTTAATTCAGATCACAGAGCACATATCTCAGTTATTAGATACCACTTTATCACCCTTTATTTTCAGCACATTTGATGGTTATCAGAACAGACATGTTTTCCTCATTTCTACAGGTATAAGCATGTTTATTATGGAAGGCATGGTCTCTCCATAGGGAAAGCATTTATCTGCATTAAGCATATCACACCTTCATCCCAGTCCTTGTCACTGGACAATACAAATAATAGATGTATCTAATTTTATTGCAGCCGCAATAACCTTTTCAAATTAACAATTATATATCCACTGGTCTTCTGTCTTGGTCAATGTAACATGTCCTCCATCTCTTTCACCATTGTTGGTTGCATTCAATAAAAGCAATCTAAGACCTCATTGAGAAGCTTTTTTTTTAAAGAGGACCTGTCTCCTATTTTTCAACTGTAAACTAGAGGAATATTCGGTTCCACTAGACTACTCATATAATCATCACCTTAGAGGTACTTTGATGTCATAAAAGGGGTTGCCCTTCCTGAGGAAGCTTTCCAACATTTCCTGCAGTTGCCAAATCCTAACAGTGTGTAATGAACACATAATATAAATAAGAAACCTGACGGCACTCCCTGACACGCAGTATACACAGGTGCATACTGATCATGAAAAATACTACAATAAATAGACAGTTGCACTCTGAAATGCTAAAGCATGTAAACCAAAAGTATATGAAAATGGATATGCCTCACTGCTTAAGGAAATACATAAATAAATGAAATAAAGATGGCCATTTCTATATCTGCCCAGTAGCCACATCACGGTGTATCTCTTTACTGGGTTCCAAAACTAAGTTGAAGCTCTCTCTGGGTTTAACACCTCCATTATTAGGATTAAGGGGAACTCACTTATTCACACAGAGCCCTGTAGGTTTGGATTTCTTGTTCCTTTACTAATAAGGATCTTTCATTTATAAACTGCATTTTGTATTTACTTGTGTTATCTTTAATATTTAGATTTGTTTTGTGATCTGAAACATTTAATTGTGACAAACACACTAAAGAATTAGAAATCAGGAAGGATCAAACACATTTTTACACAATTGTACCTTATGTTTTAGAAATTTCCCCAGAATTAATGGTCTTTTAGTGATGGGCGACTGTAAAGTTCGGGGTCTGTACCAAATACCTAGTGTTCGGGCACAAACCCTCTATGCGGACTTCCCTGGGAAGGTTCAGATTTGAGTCAAGGATGGGGAGCTGTAAAAAAAATATATATAGTTATTAAACATAAGCATCATACATACCGGCATCTCGCCATCCTGGTGCTTGTACTTCCAGGCTACTTATTAAGTTCCTGGATATACACTGCAGATAGCCCCAACAGCCAATCACAGATGTTGTCACAGAGAATGGGCATCTGTAATTCGCTATTGGAGTAATCTGGAATACACCCATATATTCTAGTATAGTAGATGTTAGAATCAGGGCTGCCACTAAGAATTTCAGGGCTCCTCACTGGCAAAATTTTGCCCTTCCCCCGAGACTCCACCCCAGCTCCGACTTCACCCCGGCTCCGCCTTCACCCAGCTTCACCTCCACCACTCCACTTCTGTACTACGTCCTCAGCAATCACACATTAACAGTTCCCAGCAAACACCAGACAACATAAAAACATAGCTACTAGATTTTGTTTGGCCAAAAGATTTTTTTAAGCATGCCACAATGACAAGGCAGATCTCTTGGCCCTACTTTACTCTTTTTTTTCATACCATGATCAGTGTGCACATTGCCACAATATAGTGACTGAATAATACCACTTACAAGGAGAAATACAGCCACACCATCATTAAAGTGTACATTACCACATGGTGACGGAATAATACCACATACAAGGAAAAATACCGCCACACCATGCTCAGAGCGCACATTAATACCACATAGTAACAGAATAATACCACATACAAAGGACAAATACTGCCACAGCATGAACACATCAAGTCTGAGAGATTTTATCAGGTCTTGCTTTGGCTCACAGACTTTCATTAAGGGCTTGTGAGAGCAGCTTCTGACTTCTCCTCCCTGTGCGCTGTCTATCCCCTGTGACTGCCTCCTTCATGTGCACTGTTTCCTGTCTCTGTGCTGTGTCCCTATCCCTCTTTGTGCCTCTCTCTCCCCTCTCTGTGCCTATCTTCCCCCTCTCTGTGCCTGTCTCCCTCATCTCAGTGCTGGTACCCTCACTATGCACTGTGCCTCTTCTCTGTGCCTGTCCCCCTGTGCACTGTGCCTCCCCTCTGTGCCTGTCCACCCCAATATGCTGTGCCTTCTCTCTGTGCCTGTCCCCCTGTATGCTGTGACTCCTCTTTATGCCTGTCTCCACTGTGCCTGTCTCCCTCCTCTCTGTGCCTGTCCCCCCTGTGTCCTGTGCCTCCTATCTGTGCCTGTCCCCATATATGCTGTGACTCCTCTCTGTGCTTTTCCCCCTGTGTGCTGTGCCTCCCCTCTGTGCCTGACCCCCTATATCTGTGTCTCCTCTCTGTATCTGTCCCCCTGTACACTGTGTATCTCCTCTGTGCCTGTCCCCCCTGTGCCTGTCTTCCCCCTATCTGTGCTTGTACCCCTGTATGCTGTACCTCCCCTCTGTGCCTGCCTCCAAATCTGCTATGCATCCTCTATGTGCTTGTCGCCCTTGTGTACTGTGCCTCCTCTCTTTGTCTGTCCCCCCTATATGCTTTACCTTGGCTGGCAATCAAAATACAGGGAAGCCCATTTTTTTTATTATTTAAACAAATAGGCCGGATTCACATCTAAGGGGGGTTGCGATTTGCTTACATTGCGCTTGCATTGCGTTAGAGCATACAAATGCATGCAAACGCAATTCAAACGCAATTGCAAACGCATGCGTTCGTGCACCCATTATATCCTATGGGCTAACGCAGTGAAGCGCAATGCCAAAGACAACTGCAAAGTGCGGTTGCATTTGAGTGCATGCGTTTGCTGTAGCGCACAGAAAACGTTGCTGGAAACGTTTTCTGTGCACTACAGAAAACACATGCATTCAAATGCAACCGCACTTTGCAGTTGCGTTTGGCATTGCGTTTGCATGTGTTTGCCCATAGGATATAATGGGTGCATGAATGCATTAGTTTCAATTGTGTTTCAATTGCGTTTGCTTGCCTTTGCTGGCGTTAATGCAATGCATAGGCAATGCAAGCAAAACGCAGCCAAACACAGATGTGAAAAGGGCCTTACAAAAAAATGTGTGGGCTTTGCCCTATTTTTCATCGCCAGCCAAGGTAAAAGTCAAACAGCTAGGGCTGGGATTTTCGGTGTGGTGAGGCCCAAGCATTCTGGACATTCTGGGCATTCTGGACATAAAAAAAACACATCAAAGAGAAAAAAATATTTTAATTACAATAAAACACAAAAAATATCCCTGGTTCCCATCTTTAATAACCCCCAAAAAACCTCCAATGATAAATTCTTAGCACTGTCCCTCGGCGAACATGTTCAGCTCTGCTATATCGCTATGAGCAGACACACAACTGCTCATAGCGACAAGCAAGCTCACACTGACAGCCGGATGCTGTGACAAAGGTCAACCAAGTTCACAGTTCACAGTGATATAGCAGAGCTGAACATGTCCGTGAAGGGCAAACCTGTGGATTTATCATTGGAGAGTTTGTTTTGGGTTATTAAAGATGGTAACCAGGGATGTTGTTTGTGTTTTATTGTAAATAAAAAACACACAAAGAAAAAATATTTTATGTTTACTAGAAATTCATAGTGGCAGGGTCTAATATTGGCCCGATACTTCAAATTTCGGGCTTAGTGCCAGCTGGCAATACAAAGCTGGCATTAACCTCTTTATTACCCAGTGTCCCACTTCCACCAGGGCCACTGGAAGAGCATGGTAAAGGAATTAAAAATGGCGCAATGAAAGAATGCTCCATTTTCAGGGGCGGCTGTGGGTTGCAATTTTCAGCGTGGGGGGGCCAGAATGCTTGGGCCTTACCATGCTAAGATTCCCAGCCCCAGCTGCCTCAGTTATACCTTGGCTGGCGATCAAAAACAGGACAATGCCTTCACATATTTTTATTATTTATTTAAATAATTAAAAAAAAATTGGCTTCCCTGTATTTTGATTGTCATCCAAGGTAAAGTAGGCAGCTGGAGGTGCCAGCCCATAGCTGTCCTCTTTATTTGCACTAACACTCAAAATATAGAAAAGCGCTATGTCATTTTTTTATTTTTTTATTTTTTTTACAGTACTAAGATGTCAGTCAATGGGTGAGGGGCCCAACAGCGAATCACAGACACTGTCACAGAGAAGGGATGTCTGTGATTGGCTGCTGGAGTGACCTGAAACCAGCCCATAAATTCTAGCATCTACCATACTAGAATGTATGGGCTAATTCCAGATTGCTCGACAGCTAAACACAGATGCTCATTCTCTATGACTGTATCTGTGATTGGCTGTTGGGTTCCTCTGCAGTAAATATCAAGGAAATTAATGAGAGGGCTGGAAATAAAAGTGCATGGGAGGCCTGGGCGCAGTAAGTATGATGCTGCTGTGTAATATCTATTTTCTTTCCTTTTAAAGCCCCCAGATCCCATTCCATAATTTTAAAGTCTGAGGTCGGAGCTATACATGATTTGAACATGAGTCCGAACCCCACAAAGGTCCGGGCGAGTCCGCCAAACCCGAACACAGCAGGTACGCCCATCACTAGTCTTTATGTCCTTTTACTATGGAGGTGAAACTTGGAAGAAGCCGACTGGATCTGAAGGGGCACAAGTAGAGGACTGACCTCTTAGCTCTTAAATGTTAGAAGACACATTTTAATGACTGTATGAAAATCTAGGTAATAGTATATATACTTTGTGGTTTATTTTATTGTTTTTAAGAACTCTGCTTGTACTATTTTAACAAAAATGTCTTTTTTTCATGTTGTGCCTAAATAACAATTGAACAGCTGTTGTCTGAAGTCCCCCGCGTCCCTCCCCTTTGTATACCAGCAGAAATTTTAAGGAAATTGAATAAAGAAGATGCATTTTAAATACACACCAGTATGAGTGCCATCTTTTTTCTCATACATTTACACTCCAAAGACATACTGAGAGAATGTCCAGTTTGTGAGCCCCAATGGGGACAAAATTGCTGATGAATGTAAAGACCTATGGAAATAATAGTGCTATATAAATGAATAAATATTATTATATCATACATGAGATTGGGAGTACTAAATAATAATTCAGGTCAAGTGCCACGTGTACTGTACCGAACAATCCAACTACACTAATATTTAAGTCTATTAGTTCATCGAAAAGTTGCAGAAATATAAAGTTGGGAACTTGGAATGTTCAAACCATCAAACAAGGCAAACTCAACATCTTCAAAGCTGAAACGGACAGAACATGACTCGAGTTACTCAGAATTAGGCTGGCTTCACACCACGGTTTTTTTTTTATCTGGAGCTGTCCGGTGTAAACCAGACAGCCCCGGACCGTTTTTTGACCCCATAGAAACCTATGTTTCATCACTCTGTGACACTCCGGAGGAATACGGATTATTCTCTCCGGACAGAAAAATGATGCTTGCATCATTTTTTTGTCCGGGGAGAAAAATCTCCCCATTTGCCGGATCTTGGATTCAGCTGGATCCTCCCATATCGGGGGCAATCCAGCGCTCCCTAACATGGGAGCCTATGGGGCTGGATTGCCCCAGTCCAGGAGGATCCGGCAAGCGGACACTGGCGGCTGCACGCCGCTGTTCTTTCAGGACCGTGGCTAGCCGCGGTCTTGAAAAAACAGCAGATGCGGCTGCAATTACAGGCATCCGGCTGCACACAGGACCGGAGGGCACATTAGGCCCTCCGATTCTGTGTGCTGATCCGGTCCGGGGCTGTCAGGGTCATCCCGGACAGCCCCGAACCGGATCACACCATGGTGTGAAGCCAGCCTTAGTGAACTAAGATTGACTCAATCCGGAAATTTCCAGTCAAATGAACATTGAGTGTACTATTTTGGTAATGATAACGAAAGAAGACGCAGTGTTGTTTTATTTTTAACCGATAAACAAGTACAATGTACATTGTATTCAATGATAGAGTCATTTTGATACAAGGAATGTCAATTCATGTCACAATTATTCAAATCTTCTGACCAACAACAGATGCCAAGGATTACTATTCTATGATCCAGTTCAAGAAGAAATCAAACAGATGCCAAAATAAAATTTTCTTTTATCATGGCAGACTTGAATGCCAAAGTGGACCATGGCAAATATGTATCGTTGTTGGAAGCCTTGGACTTGGTGAATAAAATGAGGTTGGAGGAAGATTCATTGACTTTTGTATGACAAATCAACTGTCTATCATGAACACCTTCTTCCAAAATCACAAATAGAGACTCTACACATGGACATCACCAACAAGGACTTATAAGAATCAGATTGAATACTTATATTTTCTAAAGATGGAGTTCATTGATCATTAATATGATAAAAAGGCAAGAAGCTGACTGTGAAACTGATCATGAACTTTTGCCAGCAAAGATCAGAGTCAGGCTGTGCAAACGGACTAGACAAATTTCCAAATTCATTTTGACGAACACACATGTAGTTTTTTAGAATGATCACTTTACATAGATTAAAGAAAACCTGAGGAATTATGGAGACATATAGGGGCTATTATTACTGAAGAAGGCAGAAAGACAATAGACAAGAGGCAGAAGATATCCATGCAGTCATGGCTAACGGAAGCGATCCTGAAGATCATTGAAGAAAAACAAATGGCAAAAGGTAACAAGCAGGAAGCAGACAACATCAGCAAAAGACTAAATAGATCAATTCAAGAAGACAAATAACTTTAATAATAAAATGTATGTAACAGAAAGCGAACATCTAAAGGGTAAGACCAGAAAGGACCAAAAAGATCAAAGAGATACTACGAAAATTTCAACCAAGAGTAGGAAAGATGCCAATAAACTAACTGAGGTAAAACAGATCAAGGAAAGATGCAAAGAACACATGGAACATTTTTACAAGAATGATTCAGTGAAACGGGAAGAAACTGAGAAAGGAAACGTTGGCAAAACATTGAAAGACAAAGTCATTACTGCGATAAAGCTTTGATCACAAAAACAAAGCACTTGGAATGTGCCAATCTCAGTGCTGCTGAGAAAATCTTCTGAAGCAGCAGTTGAAGTCATCACACACCTCTGTCAACTGATATGGACAACTGGTAAATGACCCTCAGACCTGGAAATATTGGTGTTTATTCCTATATCAAAGAAAAAGAGAAAAAAGGGAGATTTTACTGACTATGGACTATAGTGCTTCTACCTCATACTAGTAAATACTACTGAAGATCCTACAAAGACAGCTACTCCCATAATTTGACAAAGAGCTTCAGAAGAACAAGCAGGATTCAGAAAAGTTAGAGGAGCAAGAGATGTAATTGCTAACATGAGATGGATAATGGAAAAGGCCAAAGAACATAACAAGGACCTCTATTGTTGCTTCATCAACTACAGCAAAACCTTTGACTGTGCTGCTCACCAGAAATGAAGGATATGGGTGTGGCAAACCTTCTGATCAGCTTCATTTGGAACCTTTACATTGACCAAGGAGCAACAGTCTGAACGGAATATGGGGCACTGCAAGGTTTAAAGTAGAACGACATTTCATAAAAACTGCTTCCTGTCATCATTTTTCCTCAATTTATGTGCAGAAGCTATTTTCAGGAAGGCTGGACATGTTGAGAAATAAGAAGGAATCAAAATTCCTGTACAAATCATCAACAATCCTAAATACGCAGATGATACAACATTGACAGCAACAAGCGTAGATGGCATGAAGGACTTATAACTGAGTGTCAAGAGGGAAAGCTCGTTAACTATGGAGATAGGAGTGAACATGCTTCAGGAGATGTAGTACTAGGTGTTGCCCGACTCAGTGGTAAAAGAGAAGCATATAGGAGAAAAAGAACCACTGTATAGACAGGGGTGCACACTTTAGTGAGGTATTTTTATTTTCTTTTTTTTGCAAGTGACAGTACAACAAGGAGTATAAATAAAAACAATTAAAACAGTTATTGGGTAACCTGTCACCAGGGGCGTAACATCATTCCCGCTGGCCCAGGTGCAGGAATCCACCCGGGGCCCCATGGGTGAGGAGCGAAGGGGGGGGGGTGCGTTGGGGTCGGGGGTTGCTAGCAGGAATCTTATCATTCAAGTTGTGCAGAGTTGATGAGCGGGGGAAGGGGGGGTGCTAGCAGGAATTTTATTATTCCAGTTCCGCAGAGTTGATGAGCGGGGGCGAGGGGTGCTGGCGGGAGCTCTTGATGCTGTACTTGATGTGCCACTTGCCTTAGGGTGTCTCCCGCGGTCAGTGAACTTCAGCGCCCTTGAGAGGAGAGGAGATGTGGGCAAAGCTGCAGGAAGTGAGGCTTCACTCACTTCCCGTCCTCCCTCCTCTCCTCGGGCACATGCGATCGCGGTCATGGCGGGAGGCTGGAAGCAGCCGCGACTGCTACGACCGCGATAGTTCCGCCACTACTTGTCACCCGCCCAAACATACTCCTGCCTATGGTAGTCGTAGTCGGCAGGAGGGATCAATTATAAACAATAGGCAAACCGTCAATGTAATCTCCTTATACAGACAGTAATTGAAAACCAGCAAGGGTGCAGAAAATGACTATATAATTAAGCTTAGAGGTGAGTTAGGGAACATATCTGGGGCATTCATAATACATCAAACAATTAGTGTGGTGCTACTTATTAGGCTGATGAGCCTAGTTCCTTCAATCTGCCCCACATGCAGTTGGTCAAAGCCTTTACATATACCTCTATGCAGATCACAATAAATGCGCTCCATTTGCTGCTTCCAGCAGCCACCCTATACGTTGTTACCTATTGTGAACCCCACCAGGACTGATATAATCCTATGGTGTATGGGGTGCGGTGAGTGGCCCGACGCATATCGCCCAAACAGGCTTCATCAGGAGCTCGAGAGAAGAGGGAAAGCTCGAACGTGGGACTACTACTCAGTACAAAAGAGACAAAAATATTGACTACTGCTAGGTATGAGCAGGATACATTTGAGATGGAAGGCGACCAACTGGATGTTGTAAGGACTTCAACTACTCATATCAATGAACACTTAGGATGAATCAATGACACTGGAAGTCAATAGGAGAATAGCTATGGGAAAATGAACAATGAAGTCACTGGACAAGGTCTTCGAATCGAGAAACATTTCATTGGTGACAAAGACACGGCTCGTACATATGGAGGGGAAATCTGGACAATAAAGGAATATGACAGAAGAAGAATCAATGCCTTTGAAATTTGCTGCTGGAGAAAGATGTTATCAATACTATGGATGACAGGAAGAACAAACAAATGAACTTTGGAACATATCACTAAAAGCAAGGATTACCAATCTACAACTTGCCTACTTTGGACATATCATAACAAGTAAGCAATCACTGGAGTAGGACATCATGGTTTGCAAAATAGAAGTAACAAGACAAAGAGGAAGACCAGCAACCTGGTGGCTTGATGCTATCAGGATAAAGGTTGAGATTAAGGCTGCTTTCACACTGCTACATTTTTAAATCCGTGTTGATCCTTGAATTTCAAGGACCACAAGGACAGGCACGGATCTGTTCAAATGAATGGCAAATGATGCCCACGGACCATTTTTTAATAGATCCATCATCATTTACCAGAGATTCCTCTCGTCCCACCACATGCATTGCTGACCCCATCCCCTCACACCTACTCCAGTCTCTCTCTCCAGTGGTCACCACTCACTTAACCAAAATCTTCAATCTCTCACTCTCTTCTGGAGTCTTCCCCTCCTCCATCAAACACACTATCATCACTCCTTTATTAAAGAAATCTTCTCTCGACCCTTCCTGCACAAACAACTACAGACCAGTTTCTAATCTCCCCTTCATCTCTAAACTCCTGGAGCGCCTGGTCTAGTCCCACCTCACTCATTACCTCTCCACTCATTCTCTTCTAGACCCATTACAGTCTGGTTTCCGCCCCTACATTCTACAGAAACTGCTCTCACCAAAGTGACCAATGACCTTCTGACGGCAAAACGTAATGGTCACCACTCTCTGCTTATCCTTCTTGATCTCTCTGCAGCCTTTGACACTGTTGACCACCATCTCCTACTCTCCATGCTGCACTCCATCGGCATCAAGGACACTGCTCTCTCCTGGTTCTCTTCCTATCTTTCTGACCGCTCTTTCAGTGTATCATTTGCTGGCTCCACTTCCTCCCCTCTTCCTCTCACTATTGGAGTCCCTCAGGGTTCAGTCCTTGGACCTCTTCTCTTCTCACGCTACACAACCCCGATTGGACAGACCATCAGCAGATTTGGCTTCCAGTACCGTCTTTATGCTGATGACACACAACTATACACTTTTTCCCCTGACCTTACTCTCGCTCTAATAAAGAATACCAATGACAGTCTAACCGCAGTTACCAATATCATGTCTGCTCTCTACCTGAATCATAATCTATCCAAAACTGAACTACTTCTGGTCCCGCCCTCCACTAACCTCCCTAAATATGACATCTCTCTCTCAGTGTGCGGCACCACAATAATGCCTAGTCAGCAGGCTCGCTGTCTGGGTGTTATGTTTGACTCTGATCTTTCCTTCACCCCATATATACAATCTCTCGCTGCTTGCACCTGAAGAACATCTCCAGAATTCGCCCCTTTCTCACCTTTGAAACCACAAAAACCCTCACTGTGGCCCTGATTCACTCCCGCCTTGACTATTGTAATTCTCTCTTAGTTGGCCTCCCCCGCACTAGACTGTCCCTCTCCCAGTCCATCCTTAATGCAGCAGCCAGGATTACCTATCTAGCTAATCGTTACTCAGACGCTTCTGCTCTATGCCAGTCATTACACTGGCTGCCTATACACTATAGGATCCATTTCAAACTGCTTGTTCTCACCCACAAAGCTCATCACAGTGCAGCACCCCCATACATATCCTCCCTCATCTCTGTCTATCACCCCACCCGTTCTCTTCGCTCTGGAAGTGACTTTAGACTCACTTCTGCATTAATCCAAACATCCCACTCCCGGCTCCAAGACTCCTCCCGAGCTGCACCAATTCTTTGGAATGCTCTACCCCAAGAAATTAGGTGTATCCACAACTTAAATAGTTTTAGGCGTTCCCTAAAAACACATCTTTTTAGGGCGTCCTATCATGATCCCTAGTCAGTCATCTAGACATAGCCTATCCGCTCCGTTTCAAGTGGATTACATATAACGGGTTGTGGCCACTTATTCTGCTCCTATCTGTTCCCCATCTCCTCAAGTTGACTATACTATCATTGTAAATGTGCACCTGTATCTTTTCACCCCCACCTCATTGTTAGATTGTAAGCTCTTATGAGCAGGGTTGCCAATTTTTGCTCTAGTTATTGTATTATGCTTTGTATTGTATTGTTTTTGGCATTGTATTGTATTTTCTGATTGTTTCTTATGATTGTTTAAATGTGAACTTTGTATTGTGAAGCGCTGCGGAATATGTTGGCGCTATATAAATACAAATTATTATTATTATTATTAGATAGGGGAGGGAGGAGCTGTACCTTGCTTCTGAGCATGCTCAGTCCAGCAAAACGGATCTGTTTCACAGATCCGTTTTGTTTTTTTACAGATCCATCCTTCATAGAGCTCCATGTTATTTGGTGTGGACAGATATGAATCCGTCTCTGTCTGTTGGTGTCAGTGTTTTTCAAGGCAGCCCAAAATCGGAGCAGTCTCCGATTCTGGGTGATTGAAAAAACTGACACCAACGGATCCGTGACAAAACTGACATACCCGACCACTTAGGACCAATCCGTGACCATAGGATAACATGGGAGGCCAAAACTGATCAGTGGCTATCTGTTTTAAAACGGATAGACGGATCAGAAATTTAGGAGTGTGAAAGCAGCCTAAGCTGAAGGCCGTTAAGTGATAATAAATATCATCATGGACCACACAGCTAATGCAACAGTTTTTCAGTGGAGATAATAATCATGGAGCTGTACTGATATACTTTATTATAGCAAATTGAATAAAAGTACAAATAATATGAATAAACTGTTTCTGCAAGGTTAATATTCCCCACAGGTAATAATTAGAGTCATGTTTTAGCTTAAAATGATAACCAAGGTCTTCCGCAATAACATTAATGTCCATGATGTACTAATAGTAATCTACCTTTTAAATATATTGACTCTCTAAGCCCATTAGTATGTCACTATCAATGTATTTAATTAGTGAAAGGGCTGTTAGAGGTAATTGATGAAAAAAGGCTTACATGTCAGCCGACAGCTCATGCTTAGCAATGGGGAAAGTGACATGACAAACATGCTACTTCTATATGGAACATATCCATGCATATTTAGGTTTGATAATTGCTATGAAAGAATAATACTCATGAAAATTCATAATAAAGTCAGGGCACATTAATGTGCCATACTAACAGTTACATTTTATGCCAGGAATACCATGGTTGACAGCTAGACTACAACATTTTAAACAAATATTTTATAGCTTCAAATCTTATACTGTTACCTTAGCATAAACGACAACCTGCAAACAACTCATATTATGAGGACGGGGAGCAGTTTATAAGTCAGTTCAATGATGAGCCAACTGAAAGGAACAGTAAACACAGAAAATGCACTCAAAATACAATATATCCAAGCAGTTAATCCCTAATGGTACCTTTACACGCCGCTACAACAGGATGGATACAACCCGCTACTTCACGTGCACGCCCAAACGGTTACAAACGGGAAACGCACCACCTGTACACGCCGCCACAAGGTGCGCTACGCTACGCTACATCTATAGCTAGATACATCGCCGGGTGTCTCAAGTAGCCATCTGTAGCTCATCTTACCTCATTTACACACCGCTACAACAAGCTAATATGGGCGGACCTGGTGCAGCAGGGACAGCACATAGGCGTGCCACAATTGTGGATTACGAGACGTCCGTACGCTGATAGGACAAAGCAAGAAACCCATGATTGGGCAGGCATCGCAGGAGGCTGTTTAATACATGACGCTCGAGCAATTGTGTAGTGTGACTGGTCAGCTCCTTAAATATGCCGCCCTATGCAGCGACTACCAATCGTAACGCAGGAGCTTCCACCAATGATCGCTGAAGGGGGGCGGTATCCCGGAGCCTGTGTCACGCCCCAGCTACATTCCAGCTACATAGCCTGGTGTCCAGACATCCCTTCTGTAGCTTCTTTACACGCCGATACAGCTCGCTGCAATCGGCTTTGTAGCCACCTGTTTCAGAGCAGTGCTCGGAAACAGATGTATCTGTTGCCGGCTGCCTCCTACCGTCTTCACACGCCGCTACTACGGGCTATATTGACGACGCAAGCTACAATCGTAGCCTGTAGCGGGTTGTATCCATCCTGTTGTAGCGGCGTGTAAAGGTACCCTAAGGGTACCTAAGGTACCTTTACACGCGGCTACATTTCTAGGGTGGCTACAGGTAACTTACTGGTTGCAGTGAAATCATGGAGACAAGGTTCTATCTTGTTGCTGTGTACAAATGGAATAATCTCTCCATGATTTCACTGCAACCAGTAAGTTACCTGTAGCCACCCTAGAAATGTAGCCGCGTGTAAAGGTACCCTAATGGTACCTTTACATGCCGCTACCGAGGGTAGCAACAGGTAGGCACCGCACGTGCACGCGCCATTTTCAACGGTTCCTAACGGTACCTGATGCCGCAATTACACGCCGCCACAAGGTGCTCCACAGAAGGTATTTTCGTTCCTCGGAAGTGCCGACGGGTGCCGCAGGTTACCTTCTGTGGAGCACCTTCCCTGATTTACACGCCGCTACCACAAGGGAATATGGGCGTACATATTGTTCGCCGTAACTACATAGGTGTGACAGAGTAGTGTATTACGCGGCGCTCGTACGGTGATTGGACAATGCACTAACATTGGCCAGCCAGCGCAGGGAAGCTGCCTAATACATGACACTATAGCAAATGTGTATTGTGACTGGACAGCTCGTTAAATATTCCGCCCTGTACAGGGACAGCCAATGGGTACAAAGTAGTCCCCACCAATGATAGCTGATGGGGCATGGTATACATGATGCTCAAGCACGCCCCCAGGTAACTCAAATACCGTACCTGTGCCCCGATTACACGCCCCCACCATAGGGGTTATACCTGCTTGTTTTTCAGCAGGGCTGAAAGACAGGTATCCAAAGAGACAGGAAGGTACAACCTGAATTACACGCCGCCACTTTGCGGTGTTTACAAGGTATCAGGTACAATTGTGTCCGATACCAGCCAGTTTCTACCTTTCAGTAGCGGCGTGTAAAGGTACCATTAATTCTATGATCCCAGTATGTCTCATTAAAGATAAAAGTGAAAATATATACAATAATCATATATTCATATCTGTGTGTCAGAGGAGTGCAGTTATGTTCTCTCCCTCACACTTTCAGTCCTGAGTGTAAGCTATTAGACAACTGGCTGCAAAAGTTTTGTTTGCTGTAACTAAAATTCAGTCAAGCCCCACCAACTTGACTAAGGAGTGTGGCTTCAGACAACCAGCAGTTGAAGATGGAACTGATCAGCAGGATCTTAAACTTTCTATAAAACATAGGGCTTGTTCACACTTTTCTTTTTTGACACTTTTTTCACAAAAAAACATGCAGCGTTTTACTGTCACAGCAAAGTGAATTGGAATCGAAGCAGTTTCATAGCTGCAACATATCAATTCTTTAAGCATTCAGGGCAAGCATTTGGGGGAAGGCAGACTGGGCACTTGCCCAGAGCCCCCAGGCATGGAGGGGCCCCCTGGTTGTCTCCCCTCTGATCTATGCTCTAACGGGTCTTCCGAAGTTTCATCACAGGCAGCCACCGAGCAGTCAGTAGATGATGCAGATGACAGGTCTGTACACACACACCTGACTTCTGCCTCGGAGCCTCCGGCTCCACAATGGAATTTACAATTCACATGTCACACAGCAGAGCTCAGCGCTGCAGGAGGGGAGAGGCAGAGATAATATCACCTCTTCTGTTCTCCTGCGATGCTCCTGCTGGACGCTGCACTGCGCAGTGTTATCTGTAGCTCCAGCAGTGACCAGCGGAGTCAGAACTGCGCTCTGCATCTGCTCCTTTGGCCGTCCATCCTCAGTGACAGGTTTATTATCCATACAGAAAACCCCAAAAAGGGACAGATCCTGAACCGGTACAGACTGAGCACACACAGCCTACTCATCGAATCCAGGCGGCACCGACAGAACTACAAGATCCGAGAGAGCAGACTGTGCCAGCAGTGCACCCAGGAGGCCGTGGAGGATGAGGCCCACTTCTTGCTGAGGTGCCCTAAATACTCTGCAGTGAAGGACACTCACTTCAAGAGACTGTCTGATCTCCACCCATACTTCACCTAAATGGAAGAGGAAGAGAAACTGCCAATACTACTGGGGGAAGAAGAAAGTACAGCAGCTATAGCAGCGCAATATGTCAGTGCCTGCCACATACTAAGAGGAGGCTTATATGCCATAGACTTCTGTACCCCACCCTGGACACGTCCCTATTCCCCAACTAAGAGCCTGATATGCCATGGACTCCTTTATCCACCCTGGACATGTACCTGTACACCAACTAAGAGCTTCATATGCCATGGACTTATATACCCCACCCTGGACATGCCCCTACCCTCTAAAAGAATCTTCATATATCCTGGACCTCTATATGCCTCCCTACCCCGTCCCCCTATTTTTACCATTTGTTTCGGCAATGCTAATATGTATTTAGTCCTGCCAATAAAGTTCATTTAAATTTGAATTTGAATTTGTGTCCTGTGTCAGGACTTTACTGCACTGCCAGTCAGCTACAAAGTGAACTCTGATGGCTGATCTAGTTCTGACGTTTCACAGGTCCTTGCCGGACACAGTACACAGAAGCCATTCTTCCACCCAGGAGGGAGAATATGCAGCAACACAGCTCTGGCCACTGGTGAGCTTTTCTTAATGCACTTCCCCAGTCACACACTACACAAATAAACATATCTCCAATTAAATAAATGTAAACAAAAAGACATGTAAAACCCCTCTAGAAACATAAAATTATATAAAAAAATAAATGCTCCCTGCTGTGACTCTTCAGGATCTTGCACAGGCTGCTGTGTGGCGTGCGCTGGCACCTGGAGTGATGTGTCACTGTGTGGTGTGCGCTGGCACCCGGAGTGATGTGTCACTGCACTGGGTGGTGTGCGCTGGCACCCGGAGTGATGTGTCACTGTGTGGTGTGCGCTGGCACCCGGAGTGATGTGTCACTGTGTGGTGTGTGCTGGCACCAGGAGTGATGTGTCACTGTGTGGTGTGCGCTGGCACCCGGAGTGATGTGTCACTGGGTGGTGTGCGCTGGCACCCGGAGTGATGTGTCACTGTGTGGTGTGCGCTGGCACCCGGAGTGATGTGTCACTGTGTGATGTGCGCTGGCACCAGGAGTGATGTGTCACTGTGTGGTGTGCGCTAGCACCAAGAGTGATGTGTCACTGTCTTCTCTGGCCACAGGATAACTGCGTTCTGTGAGGCTGCGTGCACACAACACAATCAGTATCAGTAGTGTTTTGGACACAGCGTCTTACCATTGTACTGTAAAGTGCTGCGGAATATGTTGGCGCTATACAAATAAAGTTTTATTATTATTATTATTATTATTATTATTAACACTGCGTTGCACAGTACCAGCACAACGGAAGGGATTTCTAGAAATCCCATGGTCGCTGTGCTTCTCTCCCCCATAGCGTGTTTTCAGCTGCAGTGTGGGTGGCCGGACTTCCACATCTCCGCAGCATGTTCATTTAAGGCTGTGGAGTCAGGTGCGATCGCAGCGGATGAATGCAGGGACAAACCACCACACCCCAAACAGTGACCATGGACACAGGGCAGCTGTGGTTTCCCTACGATAACCCACGGCTTCACTCAGGTTCAGAGACACTACGTCCAGGTCCCAGTGTCCCCAGATAGTCTGCACATACCATTAGGCTAGGGTCACATTTGGGACCTGGTATGCTTTTGTAGGATGTGTTAGGATGCTGTTTTTTCCCTTGCCATTTTCATGGCATTTTTTAAATTTTTAGTGATAGTGATAACACATGCGTTAACGCATGGTACATATATATACCATGCATTAACATATGCATTAACCATAGACTCCCATGTTAAAAAAACATGTGTATTTGCAAACGCCCCCAAAATTGCTGCTTCTCGCATTTTTGGGTGCTTTTGCAAAAACGCATAGCTTCAAACGCATTGTACCTTGACAATGCGATTTTTGCATGGGAACCTATGGAAGCATTAACGCTAGCGTTTTTTAATAATCCTACATGAGAAAAATGCTAGGTTTTAGCGCTTCCATGATGTTAATGTGACCCTAGCCTTAGGGCTCGCTTTAACAGACTGATTATGCTAATGACACTAGACTCAAACACTGATTAGTGCATGAGCCAAGTGTCAATCACTGTGATCCGATTCTCTTGCATGAGAGAATTTTATTACAAGTGCAGAGAGGACAGAGAAGCTAATTTACCCGTCTTCTCCACTGTCTACTCCATTGTCTGGACACGAATAACATCAGAGTGCAGTCCTATTTTTTTAAACTCGTCCATAGACTTGTGCAGGTGTGTATGGTCCAATTTTCGAAGCCACTCACAGCAAGCTGCGATTGTTTTCTCCTACCAATTCGGCATGAGAAAAAAATCGCTGACCGGCACTGCCCCATAGTATAAGATTGGGCTGAGGGATATCCGATAAAAACATAGGATAGCCCTTGTCTGAGTTATCCAACAATAGTGTAAGCGAGATCATAAGCTGCATCACTCCGGTGACCAGAACCATGTGTCATTGTATGATATTCTGATGGCGCTCTGCTCAAGTCGCCTGACTGTTACAGCTTTGTACAGGACGTATCGGTTCTGTAGCCAGGGCGCATAGTGGCGTCATGACTGGTGCCAGCGCACACCACACAGCCGCATGTGCAGGATCCTGATGAGTGATAGCAGGTATCAATGATCTAAAGGGATATTCCCATCTCAAAGATCCTGTAACAATACAAAGTAGGTGTAATAATGATAATATTAACAAATCCCTGCAATTAGAAGTGTAGTACAGTTTTCCTGATTAGCTGTCACTTTCCTCAAGTGCAGGGCATTGCAGCTTAGGTATCCATGGTTACGACCACACATATAGTGACAGTTTCTCATGGTCATATTCATTGATACCTGAGCTACAGCCAGTCCTGCTCTTGAGGTAAGCAACACATCTAAGAATGAGAACTATACTTCATTTCTAATTGGAGGTATTTGCTAATATTATTATTATTATTATTATACAGTATCTACCATACTACTTATTGGGTAGGATGTTCAAGATGGGAATACCCCATTAATTATCTTTAGTGAATCCAAGTCACCATGTAATATTACATTTAGCTAAGACACCACTATTTGAGGGGTATTCTCAAGTTTAACAGATATCCCTTACCCACAGGATAACTTTCAGATTTCTGGGGTCTGACTGTCGTTGCTCCCCACCAATCCCAAGAACTAGAACTCTGAAGAATCCCGGCTGAATGGCGCAAAGGTTATTTATGTGCACCATAACTCTATTCATTCTTATTGGGAACACTGCGCGGATGATCAATCTCTGTTTTATTCAGCCGGGATTCCTTAGAGTACTGTTTCTTGGAATTGGTGGGGGCCACAGTTGTCAGACCCCCAGCAATCGAAAAGTTATCCTTTGGATACATGAAAATGTTTAAACTTGAGGTCACCCCTTTAAGGGATATCTAGTGATACGGTATAAATGCAGCATAAACACAAATGTTTGGTCAATACAGCCAGTCTTCAGTGTGCAGACTGCTGTAAGAAGAAAGCATGGAGCTGTAGTATGTGCTGTGTATGAGCCGGGGAATCCATCACGGTAACGCTGGTTTATAGCACGATATCGGGATCTGGGTCCCCACTAAGAATTTTGCCCAGGGCCACAATTTGTTTAAAATCGGCCCTGCCCCTAGGAGAACTGTCGTGCAGCAGCGGCCATCTATAGCCGCAACCTGCAGATGGCGTCACATAAAATTAACAAGTATCCCCAGGTCCAGTTATCCATTCCAGAATGAACCCTTCTATGACAGATGCCCTTCCCTAAGAGAGAGACACCCACACCAAACTGTTAATGACACTGCCAGGGTCATGGAGCCGGGTCTCTGTCCCTGTGATCCCCATGATGAAGCCTCAAAGCCCGGTTCCAAGTATCCTAAGACCCTGGAGGGGCGTGTAAGTTACATAGGCTATATGTGGGAGAGGGAGACTAGGCTATGTAGGTTATATGTGAGAGAGGGAGGGCTTGGCTATATATGCTATATGTGGGGAGCAGAGTGAGGTTATATAGGCTATATGTGTGGGAGAGGGACTAGGCTATATTTTCTATATGTCAGATAGGGAGAGACTTGGTTATATATGTTATATGTGGGAGAGGGGAGACTTGGCTATATATGCTATATGTGGGAAAGGTGGGTGACTTGGCTTTATATGCTATATGTGTGTTTAGGAGGAAGTAGGTTATATAGGCTATACGTGGGGAAAGGACACTAGGGTATATAAGTGGGGGAGGGGACTTTTATTAAAAGAGAGCAAAGCTTCATGGAAAGGGGATGCAGGGAAGTGCAGCCATGAAATTCAACATAATTTAATCTACAAAAAAGGCATAAATAGAACAGAATTGTAAGACAGTCCCTGATTGTAATAAATGTCTTTTGGTGACTCATGTAACCAGGAAAATACCCCAAATTCCTTAGGAGACAAACAATGTTTTGCAGACTGTTTTATTTAATGAGGCTGGAGTATGAACGGGTAAAATGTCTATGGAGTATCAGTATGGTGGGCCCTGTGGAATCAATTCCTTCTGTGGGCACAAGGCACTCCAGACTGACACTTGTGAAGTCTGTCTGAGACTACATGAAGAGACAGAAGGATTTGTTAAACTCTACATCTAAAAAATATATGTGTTAAACGTTGTCCAAGATGTTTGGGACAACTTCCTTGTTGAGTTTCCTAAAAACATACGTGGAAGTGTACCCAAGAGGATTGTTACTGTTTTAAAGGCAAACAGTGTTCACAACCAATGTTGATATGTTTTAGATTTGTCTTTTGTTTATTCGCCAATCACGGTGATGTTGCAGCCAAGTTGGCTAACGGCAGTACTGTGATTAGCCGGCCTCATCGCATCCTTAGGTCTTATATGAGACCCAGGGGTGCGATTCTCGGCACACTACAATTCAAAGAGAGTTGATGTAGTAGGGAGTGCTTAGATTAGAGCAGGTATATGGGCAGGGTTGAATACTTGAACTCTTTAGTGCCTTTCATGTGGCACTGAAGGGTGATTTTAGCTTTGTTTTAACTTATAAATATATCATTTAAAAAAATGGCGTGGATCTTCACTATTTTTGATAACCAGTCAAGGTAAATCAGACAGCTATGTGCTGGTGTTACCAGGCTAGGAAGATCTATGCTTATATGGCTATTCCCAGCCTAAAGATTCCAGCCCACAGTTGCCCCAGGAGTGGTGCATCATAGCAGATCTGGCATTTCTTGGACTTTGCCTTTGCTCTTTCCAAATGCCCTGGTGCATAGGCAATTACGGTAATGATAGTTGGGGTTGATGTTAACCATGTAATGTCAGCAGGCATCAAGCCCTGGTGTTAGTAATGGAGATATGTCTCAGACACCCCTATTACTAATCCTGTAAATATAAAAGAAAAAAAACACATACACAAACAGTTTATTTGAATAAAGACTCTCGTTCACTCATCTCTCATTCACCAATTTATTATCAGAAATGCTCCCACGAAGTACAGTTATTCACAGGTGCCAGGTAGTGATGAGAACGCTGATCAGAGCCACCAGATCTCCTTCAGCACAGTGTTGAGTCGGTGGTTTTGCTGAGTTGTAGTTACTACTAGGCTCTGGGTATAGTCTTAGCTTACTGCTATTCAAAGTAATTGAAACTGCATTCAGGGATCATGGATTGTGATGGAGGAGTTTTGTGGGAACATTTTTGACAATAAATTGGTGAATGAGAGATAGAAGTCTTTATTCAAATAAACTGTTTTTGTGTGTGTCTTTTTTTTTAATTTTTACTTACTGGGTTAGTAAAGGGGGTGTTTGATAGACCCCTCTCTATTACAAACTCCTAGGCTTGCTGCCATCTCACATTACACAGCTGAAATTAACCACAAAAAATATTACCCGGATTGGTACCGCACCAATGCAATCAGGAAGAGCTGAGTAGAGGCATCAGAATTGGCGCATCTAATGTGATATGCCAATTCTGGGCAGCAGTTTGACTATTTAGGATACGGGGGGCCACATACCTATGAACCTTCCCAACATGGTAATACCAGCCAGCAGCTGTCTGCTTTAACTTTGTCTGCTTATCAAAAATTGGGGGACCCCACATCATTTTTTACATTATTTATTTTATTTAGTTCTCAGTAGTGACCATGAAATCAAAGATGTGTTCAGGCATTGTCCCCATGCTGTGTCCATCCATTTCAGTTATTTTCCTGCTCCCTTCCCCCAGCCCCCCATTAGGTTCCGCAAGAAAAATGCTTGAGCTCTCCATTGACTTCCATTATACTCGTTACTTGAATCAAGTCCGTTCAAACGTCGGACCTGTTTGATTCGAGTAACAAGCACGCAAGCATTTTAGTGCTCTATCATATAATCAACACATATTTTTTTTAGAGCATTCATATTTTGCAGCATTTTTTTCACCCTTGCCTATAACTTTTGCACAGTTATATATAACTATATGTGGACACGATGCTATCGCATTGGGAGGGTGGTGAGGTCATGACATGGGAGGGCTCTGTGGCGCTGGGCACGGCGGCTGTCTCTCCCCTTGTCTACTATCTCTCTCCCCCCTGTGATGTGTTTTTTCCTTTGTGCTCTCTCCTTTGACCTGTCTCCCCCGTGTGCTCTCCCCTGTATGTGGCCTCTCTCCCCTCTGCGCTGTCTTCTCCCCTCTGTGCTCTTTCCTTTGAGCCATCTCCCCCATGCATGCTCTTTTTCTCCCTCTGCATTCTCTCTGCCCCCTTATGCACTCTCTCTGTCTGCTTCCTGTGTGCTCTCTGTGCTCTCCCCCCTAAGCTTTGTCTCTCCCCCTTGTGCACTCTCCCTCCAGTGGTGTCCAAAGATGGCTGCGGCCTGACTAAGTGTGCATGCTTGCACTGAGTCATGCCACTGGTGTGTAAAGATGGCAGGTGCCCAAGAAAGTTTTCATGTGCGCCGGGTATACACATGCAGGCGGTGATGTTTCTGCAGCAGCAGTTTTGGGTGGCAGTGGTTTTGGGTGGTAGCAGTTGTGGGCGGCTGCGGCACTGCTGGTGGTACTGCATAATGTGCCAGTACCACCAATGGGTGCCATATTTGCACACCCATCAATCTCTGCCCCCGTGCACTCTCTCTATTTCCTGTGCACTCTATTCCCCTGTGTATTCTCTCTGCCCCATGTGTGCTTTCTCCACCTCTGTGCACTTTTTCTGCCCCACTGTGCGCTCTCTGTGACCCAATGTGCACTCTCTGTGCCCCCTGTGCACTCTCTGTACCCCCTTGTGCCTCCAGTGCACTCTTTGTGCCCCCCCCTTCCCGTGCACTCTCCCTGCCCCTCTTGTGAGTCATGCTGGCCTATCTATGGACACCCGGGTGTACAAGGATGGCGGCGGCATTAGTAAGTGTGCATGCGCGCGTACCTGGTGCCTCAGTAACTGTGTATGCATGCCAGGTATGTGCATGAGCACTTACTGAGGCAGCATTGTGTTCAGCGGTGAGGTGCAGTGGGCTACGGTTGACAGGCTGTGGGCATCGGTTTCTGGTGTTGGTTGCGGGTGTTTCTGGTGGCACTGGCAGGTGTTGGTGACACCACTGGTGGAACTGTGCAAGGGGCCAGTACCTCCAGCTAGGCACCATATTTGCACAACCATAACTTGGGTGTGCAAATAATGCTGTCACCGGCTTGTGATAGGAGGACTACCGAACGGAAGTTGATGATGGACGGAATAAGGGAATTATATAGATAGATGTAATATAACTTTGTAATGAATTAATGTATTTGATCCTTAAAGAAGCACTCCCTGTAACTTTTTTATTTATTAAATGTGAGTATACATGTAATTTGACTTCTGGCTCATGAATAGAGCATAGAACGAATTGCGGTAATGTCCTAGAGAAGCAGAGAAAAATGGCGCTGCATACTGGAGATAGTGGCAGTAGTTGAGTATATTATCACTCTCACACTGTACTACATACAGTACATGTACACACACATTTACTAAGTAAAAAAGTTACGTGGAGTTTTTTTTTAATGCCCCTTTCATACGAGCATATGAAAAATTGTGTGCCTTTTATCTAGAGAAATCGAAGAATTTCCATCCGTATCACTATCTGTACTTCATACATTTGCCTTCCGTGTGTTATCTGTAGGCCCATTTTTTACATCCATTTTATACCTGTATGGTATACGTTATTTTATGTCAAATGTTAAAACAATGTACAAGACAAATAGTTTCCTAAGTTAATAATTGCAATGTATTCTTAAAGACGGATGGTTATTTATGTGCTCCTAAATTGTATTTAATTGGGCCATTTCATCTCAAAAATCAAAGTGCCCTGAAAATACTGTAATTTTTTTCACATGGACACTCCATGTGAAAACTCTCATCCGAATGTATTAAATGCCAGTAATCCGTGTGGTGTCAATGTGCTATCCAATTTTAACATAGCACATGTAAGCATAATACGCTGATCTAAGCAAGCCCTTGGTGTTAAAGCCACTATTTATAGCCAGGAAGAAATTTCCAATCTAAAGTTAGTATTCGAGCAGTCTGAAGGTCAACAAGGGCTAGTTTTAGCTGGGAAAAAACGTCAATTACACAAGCCCCCTGTTTCTTAGGGGACCCTCGGGAACTGGACCTCAAGACGTTATTGACCTTGGCGTGTGGTACTAAGCACTCGGGGAAACTGTTCAAACTGCTTCAACATACAAAAAATTGAAAGCTAATACTTATAAAAAAAATGGAAAATGTTTACATGTAATCAAATACTGTATATAGGATAGAAACAGTCCAAATTCTACATATACACATTCAATTTTATTTTACCACTTGATTTTGAACATAATCTCGTACATTCATTATTTATTGCCTCTTTGAAAGTATTGTAATCTGTAACGGTGTCAGCCTGATATTCTCCAGCGTCTCCAACAGGTCACCTGTTCTTCAGGAGCCTCATGAATAAAAATGCAATTAGTAATGATTCATATAACTCTCTCCTATGTTCTATCTCCCTCTTGAAAGAAGGATTAGATTCCAAACATTTACCTAGAAAAGCATTCAGCTGCTGCTTTATGAATAATTAAACTAGCTCGTTTAAAATTAATCTTTACCCAATACCTATTCTCTAACACATTCTACTTCACTGCATGTGTCTTTCCACTATCCATTGTAACTTGTAATGTTAAAGTGCTAATGATCTCCAAGGCAATAGGGGAAATGAAAAATGGTTTAATTCACTGTTTTCCAGAGCAAGTTACAAAACAATGCTAAAGTAATATTAGAGAAGTTTTACATGTTAACATTCTTTTTTATTTTCTGAGTTTGGAGACAATAAAAATTAAACAAAAAAATTATACTCACCCATACTCATTGCTCCAGCAATACCTCTTCATTGATGCGTCTTGTCTTTGTTGAATGGCTGCAGCGGTGATGTCATGACTACTACTATTATGTTTATTGGGCGAGAAAAACAGAACGAGTTCACCTAATGGTGTAACATCCATCTGAGTGACAGGTAAAAAGGGGAATCCTGGACAGACTAGATGCAAATCACACTGTGAGGCAGAACCCCGAGATACCCAGACACCCTTCAACCCCTATACAAGGATCTGACTTTATTGCAAGGTCCAGGGGGATGTTGCCAATAGATGGATTGCAGGCCAGGAATAGAAAAGTCGCCAACCAGGGTCGAAAAAGTACAAATTCATTAGGCTGGAGAATAGTACAAAATCAGGCAGAGGTCAATCCGTTAAATCAATAATTCAAAGCAGGGATAACAAGAACTAGGGAATATATATCTCACAACCAACAGGAGCGCACAGAGGATTCAATAGACTGCAGTAATTGCTAATTGGCTGAATTCAGAGATAATGCTGTAGATGGGCAGCCATACAACTCATCCATAAGTCAGACTACAACATCACCAGCCCCACCTTTGGAGTCAACACAGTGGCACATGGTGGCAGATGCAGAAGTTGTAGGAGCAGATTCTGAGGATGTGACAACTGGCCTGAGGAACAATTTGTTCTTGCCTTCTTTTCTTTGCCGGGGAACGTTTTGGTGATTAGACCTAATGACCATTTGTTTATCTGAGTTCGAAATTGGCAGTTTGAGGTTAGGCTTTTTGGTTTGCCATTCTCTCCTTAATTGTAAAGTAGGAATGGACTGTTTTTTCCATTTGTCCCAGAAAGCATTAGAAATACTCTAAACTTGTCTCCATCATCATCTGTAACAGTGCTTTACAATTAATCCAAGGGAAAAGCAAATTCTCTCAGTTTTCTGTGTAAGCAGCATCTCTGGGCTAAGAACAGTCGGGTCATCGGGATCTCTGGAAATTGGAGTTAATGGTCTGGCATGTATGAAGGTCAACACTTCCGCCCTGAAGATTGTCAATCTTTCATCCATCAACAAGTAGATCCTTCTTGTAAGAAGACTCAGTTAAGGATTCTTCTTGTGAAACCTACAATTCTCTCCCAGGCGCATACCATGTGTGAAGAATTCGGTGAGTTAAAGTCCAAATACATCCATGTACATTTAGATATATTTAAATGTACATGGTAATTCTATATAGTAACATCCAGGTTGTAAGAGAGTTGCAATTCTCATGCTCATACAAAAGTTCGTACCTCGGTCAGAACGATTATGCTTGATGGGTCCTTTGATTGCAATGAAACGCTGGAGAGTGTTTATTAAGTTAGTATATGCAACAGTTGTGTACTTTGTTTGTGTGAAGGAGGACTTTGTGCTGATCTGACAATAGATGTCGATGTTATGTAAATTTTTCCTTGCTTACTGTATTGTAAAAGAAAAAGTCTCTCTTGTACTTTCAGTGTCTTACTTCTTCTTGGTGCAGTACTGAGTGACTGTGCTTTTTTCCTATACATCATGTTCTGAGAAGTAAAAGCTTGTTATCCCATATAATCTGCTCTGTGACATTTCTACTGCGACGGTGTATATCCAGAAGATGTGCAGCAGGTTATGGGCCCAGGCACCGAAGAGCCCAGATACTGAAGATCCCAGGCACTGAGGATCTTAAGCACCGAGGATACCAGGCACTGGCACCGAGAACCCCAGACACCCAGGACACCGGAACTCTCAGCAAGACCCTGGCAAATGCAGAAGAATTCTTCAGTACAATTCTCTACAAACAAGTAAGACAAGTTAAAGATGACAAGTAGCACAGAGCTAAAACTCACATTAGCTAAGCTGAATAATGAGAACTATCAATTATTGAAGTTCAAAGTAGAAATGTTATTATCTAAAGATGATTTATGGGAAGTAAACACTACAGATAGACCTGATGAAGATAATCAGACATGGGATAAGAAAAATAGACAAGCAAGAGCTACCATTAGTTTATTAGTGGATGATGCTCAATTAATCCACATAAGGAATGAAGATACAGCAAAGGGAATATGGGAAGCACTAAGAAAGCTACATGAAAGACCCAGCTTAAATCACAAGTTATTTCTGCTAATAAAGCTTTACAGTATGAGACTAAGTGCAGACAATGACATGCAGAAGCATATATTATATATGATGGAAGTGATATCACACCTGAGATCGATTGGTGAAGACATTAAGGAAAGCCATGTAGCAGCAATATTATTGTGCAGTTTACCAGATTCATATACTGCTTTGATAAATGCGCTAGAGATAAGACCTGAAACAGACATTACATTAGAGTTAGCGATGAGCGAGCATGGTCGGCGCTACTCATTACTCGCACGAGTATCCCGGTACTCGGGATGCTCGGCGAGCACCGAGTACCCCCAAAATGCTTGGACTCTTCACTAATAATTATCGCTCTGACACAAATACACAGCTCCCTTCAGTGCACTCAGTGAGCTGGCACCTCACAGAGAGCAGATTGATTGTTATGGTCCCTCTGTGGGGGCACAGCAAGGTGTTGTATGCTGTGACGATTTGAAAAAGCCCCCCTCCCGCCCTTTCCCAGAAACACTCGTTTTATATCTGGAAGTCTGTGGGCGGAGCCTGTCACTGATTGACTTACATTGAGCTTAGTGTTCGGTTGAGCACCCGAGCATCGAGCACACAAGCATTTTAGTGCTCGCTCATCACTAATTAGGGTATGTCCTCACGGTCCGGAGGAGCTGCGTGTTGGACGCAGCTCCCCTGGACCTGAGGGAAGCCGCGGGTGGCCGCAGGGAGACCGCAGCCGCCCCGTACTCACCATGTGCGGCGGGTGCGGGGCGGCTTCTCCCTGCTGTCACCCGATGGGAGCCGCTTCCGACTCCGCAGCATGAAATGAACATGCGGAGGAGGAGCGGACTCCCGGCAACCCGCACCGCAGCTTCAAAGACGCTGCGGGCGGGTTACATATGGTGAGGATGGGATTTCTTGAAATCACATCCACTATGCTACTACTGTATGACGCAGCGTTTTGGACGCAGCGCAAAGACGCTGCGTCCAAAACGCTACGTCTCCTGATCGTGAGGATGCACCCTTAGAGTTTGTGAAGACCAGACTCATAGATTAATATCGAAGAAGGAAAGAACAAAAATGATTTTTCTACTGAAAAAGATAATGGAAATGCTCTTAAAGCTACAGAATCAAAAAGACCCTATAATAAAGAGACAAGAGAATATTTCAGATGTAAGAAAAAAGGACATTTAAAGAAAGACTGCACTATATTGAACCGAAGGCAAGGGAATTTAAATGCGGTAATAATGGAGCGCTAAGGCAACAAGACAGGAAAGGTTAATTTAAAAAGCATAAACCTTTCCTATCTTGTTGCCTAGCATTCCATTAACACCGCATTTAAATTCCCTTACCTTCGGTTGCTGTTTCTCCCTTCAGGGAGAGCGGTGGGAGCTGCTCCTGGCCACCTTCGGTAATCGACAGGACCTGCTGTGATCTCACCGCGGAATGCCCACAGTGGTCACGTGGTTTGGTCACATGATCACTTCCAGAAGAATCTCCTCGGCAATGGTGGTTCACAAGCGTCTCCCCAGCATAAGCTCTCACCTGGAAGCGCATACCTCAGTTGTGCGAGGGCTACAGCACAACTCTCCCAGGTGAGTAGCTTGTAAGCCTAATCTAAATTCTCCCTTTCATCTTACAGGTCCTCATTTTGGCGGTCTGTATCTTTTGTTGCATGTACTATATGGAAAGCAGAACAACAGAGATTACACCATAAAGAGAATACACAGGAGGTGAAAAACACAATTTCTGATTCATGTGAAAATAATTGGAATGGCACATTCAAAGTAACTAGGAAATCATCATTGGGTTAGTTTATTGACTCAGGAGCAACACATCACATGACAAGTAATAAAAATTTACTTTACTGAACTTGATTTAAATAAGAAGGAAGCCATTTATCTTGCAGATGGAAGCAAAATAACTGCAGAGGGTGTTGGACAAGGAATGCTAAACTGTTCTAACAAGATTGAGCATGATTCAAAAATACTTGTACAGGATGTGTTATATGTTCCAGGATTAGAAGGTGAATTGTTATCTGTAAAACATCTAACAGGTAAAGGACTTACTGTAAAATTCAAAGATGATGAATGTACAATCCTAGCAGGAAATAAGGTAATAACCAATGTCAAAGCAGATGAACAATTACCGTATATACTCGTGTATAAGCCGAGTTTTTCAGCCCAAAAATTGGGCTGAAAAGTCCCCTCCTCGGCTTATACACGGGTCATACGGTATGCTGTGGGGGGGGAGCTGTGACCGGGGGCTGGAGGAGGCAGGAGGGGGCCGCGGTGACCGCAGGCGGTCACGTGGGGCCGCCTCATTAGTGCAATGAATATGCACGGCATCCCCCCATCCATCAGCGGCAGGGGGATGCCGTGCATATTGCACTACACAGCCCCCCTCCTTAATATGCGTCCCCCAGTAGTAATAAACAGCCTCCCCTCCTTATCATGCTCCCCCCCGGCTGCGGCAGCTGTGAAAATAACAAACAGTTTATACATCACCTTCCGACGCAGCTCTCCGCTCCTCCGGTCCTCAGCGTCTCCGCTCGCGGCTTCTTCTTCCTTGTTGTGCCAGGGTCATGTGACCGGGCGCAGGAGATGACGTCATTTCCTGCGCGCGGTCACAAGCCGGCACATCAAGGAAGAAGAAGCCGCGAGCGGAGACGCTGAGGACCGGAGGAGAGGAGAGCTGCGTCGGAAGGTGATGTATAAACTGTTTGTTATTTTCACAGCTGCCGCAGCCGGGGGGGGACATGATAAGGAGGGGGGGGCTGTTTATTACTACTGGGGGACGCATATTAAGGAGAGGGGGCTGTGTACTACCACTGGGCCTGCTGGATACTACACTGGGGCTGTATATACCTGTGGGGCTGCTGGATACTACACTGGGGCTGTATATACCTCTGGGGCTGCTATATACTACCACTGGGGCTGTATATACCTGTGGGGCTGCTGGATACTACCACTGGGGCTGTATATACCACTGGGGCTGCTATATACTACCACTGGGGCTGTATATACCTCTGGGGCTGCTGGATACTACCACTGGGGCTGTATATACCACTGGGGCTGCTATATACTACCACTGGGGCTGTATATACCTGTGGGGCTGCTGTATACTACACTGGGGCTGTATATACCTCTGGGGCTGCTGTATACTACACTGGGGCTGTATATACCTGTGGGGCTGCTGTATACTACACTGGGGCTGTATATACCTGTGGGGCTGCTGTATACTACACTGGGGCTGTATATACCTGTGGGGCTGCTGTATACTACACTGGGGCTGTATATACCTCTGGGGCTGCTGTATACTACACTGGGGCTGTATATACCTGTGGGGCTGCTGTATACTACACTGGGGCTGTATATACCTGTGGGGCTGCTGTATACTACACTGGGGCTGTATATACCTCTGGGGCTGCTGTATACTACCTCTGGGGCTGCTGTATACTACCTCTGGGGCTGCTGTATACTACCTCTGGGGCTGCTGTATACTACCTCTGGGGATGCTGTATACTACCACTGGGGCTGTATATACCTCTGGGGATGCTGTATACTACCACTGGGGCTGTATATACCTCTGGGGCTGCTGTATACTAACTACTGGAGCTGCTGCTGTATATACCACTGGGGCTGCTGCTGTATACTACCACTGGGGAGGCTGCTGTATACTACCATTGGGGGGCCTGTATACCACACTGCTGGGGGCTGTATACCTGTGCTGGAGTCCACCCTCGGCTTATACACGAGTCAATAGGTTTTCCCAGGTTTTGGGGGCAAAAGTAGGGGGGTCGGCTTATACATGGGTCGGCTTATACACGAGTATATACGGTATATCATCTAGACACATTAAAGTAACACATGATCACAAGATCATGTTGTGTACACATGATCACAAGAATTGTATTCACATGTGGCATAGATGTCTAGGACACAGACATCCTGAAATTATAATGGAGCTACAAATGAAAGAATTGACAAAGGATCTATTGATATCTGATTGCTCAATTACTGTAAGATGTGAATGTTGTATAAAATCTAAAGCCACAAGGATATCTATTCCTAAAAAAAGTGAAACGAAAAGCACAAGACTTGATTTGGTGCACACTGACGTCTGTGGACCCATGAAAGAGACTACATCAGGAGGTAATAGATATATGGTGACTTTTATAGATGACTACTCAAGATATACAGTCACATACTTAATCAAGAACAAAAGCGAAGTTTTCAATAAACTAGTAGACTACGTGACATGGTCGAATAACAAGTTTCAGAGGAAGCCAATTGTCATTGGAAGTGATAATGGGGGTGAATTTACAGGACACAAAATAGAAAACTACTTAACACAAAATGGTATAGAGCACCAAAAGACTGTTCCATACACACCTGAATAAAATGGAGTAGCAGAAAAGAAAAACAGAACACTGACTGACATGATAAGGTGTATGCTGGCAGATTCCAAACTACAAGAGAAATATTGGGGTGAAGCATCAATATTTACATATCTACAAAACTGACTTTTTTCCAGAAAGCTGAAAAAAAAACATATGAACTGTGGTAAGGTATGAAACCAAGTGTGAATCTGAGTCGGCCAGGGTGGGGTACTCGGATACCGGGATGAGTGGATGGCTGTAACGGGAAACACGGGTGGTCGATTTCCTGGTTCCGTGCCCTAAATTTCATTGGAAGGTGATGATGGGGAATGGGGAGAATGTTGTCATGACGCCACCTGTGGTATCTGGTAATTTAGGTACCAGCGCTGCAGGCCGCCGCTGAGGTGATGGGATGCAGCTTAGGATAGTACAGCTCACCACAGGTGGAGCTTTACCTCAGAGCAGCGGGGATGGATGAGGGGAGTCGTTGTTCTTACCCCTCTTGGCGATGCAGAGGCCCCCTGGGCGCCGGCGGGGTGGAGGACAGACACCGTTTCAACTCCAAATCATCACTTTACTGATACTGGCTGATGTTATAGTACACAGTTACAGTCTGGTTCAATGAGAACGTAGCCACAGGTTTCGGGTTGCCTTATCGAGTCTGTCAGTGTACCTTCCTTTATGGATTTCGGGGTCCCAGTCTTTCCTTACAATGTCCTTAACCACCTTTGCATAGCTCCTCGCCAGTCCCCTGGTCTGTTACTGGTAGACACGGCTTGCTCCTTACCAATACGGACGGGAGCGACAACAAACAAATCCTCCCGCCACTGGAATTTGGCCCGTTATCTAGAGTGTCCTGGACCTGTTTTGGGGCTGAGGTGGAGGTACGTCTTTGTGGCACTATGGCTACTTTATTCCGGTCCCGCAGTCGTATGGTTTACAGTGAGGGATAGACTGCTCACTGCCTCGGCTCCGGTATGCCAGTTGCTGTCTCCAGACGTTTCCAGATGGCTCCAACCAGTCCTGGATCGTCTCCTTCTGTCCTGGTTCATCCTTTTGAAGACGAGTGCCCTCCTGTCAAAGATGCTGTCAGGCGCGTCCTCTCTGGCTGCCTTCCCAGCACTAACTCACTAAATTCTCTCTCAAGTCTCCCGCTCTAACAAGGCTCCACCCCCTTTTTTGGACCTACTGAATAATCAGTCCCCTACTCTAAGGTGGCCTAGTGTTGTGTGTGAAAGTCAGACTCTACAAAGGAGAACCCCAAACCCATAACTACGGAGGCACTACACCTGCTGTTTGGGGTGCAGTACTTCCCTGTTGCGCCTAGCCATAGGGGCGCCACAAATCATTTAAGAGTTTTTGGTTGTAAAGTTTTTGTATTCATTCCAACAGAAAAATGTTCCAAGCTTCAAAATAGGTCCATAGAAGGAATATTTGTTGGATATAGTGAAAATTGCAAAGGACATAGAATCCTAGATCCCAAAACACACAGAGTCATAGTGAGTCAGGCTGGGGTTCCACATAGAAATCCGTTTTTGGAAGTGATTTTCATCACCAATCCGTTTTTTATAGGGTGCTTTTTGAGCCTCCTGCACTCCTGAACGTTTTTGGACTTTTCATTAAAAAACGCATGCGCGAACGCATGCGCAAACGCAAGTACGCATATGCCATGCGTTCGCGCATGCGTTTCCCATAGGGCCCCATGTTAAAAAAACGCATGAAAACGCATGCGTTTTTTAACTGATGCCAAAAACGTTGCTAGCAACGTTTTTGACTCAAAAACGGACAGGGCAATGTTTGGAGCTCCAGAGAAAAACGGACAGGGTGTTTATTACATTCAATCCGTTTTTCTGTCAGTTTTTGGACTTAGAAAAAAAAAAAGAGAAAACTGAAGCCAAAAACGGACTGAGGGCTTATGTGGAACCCCAGCCTTAGGCTGTGGTCACAGTTGCCATGCGTTTTTTTTAAGTGATTTAACAAAACTCATGCTTTTTTTCATGTCAGCATGAGTTTTGTAAGGTGTGTGATGGCTCCCTGCGTTTTTGGGTGCGTTTTTGAATCTGCACCTAAAAATAGTGCTTGTAGTATTTTTTTTAGCGTTTTTATAACATGGGTTCCTATGGAAAACGCATGCAAAAACGCATGTACAGTTAGTACCTTTTAGTGCCATTCAAAAACGCATGCGTTTCCCATAGGAGCCCATGTTAAAAAAACGCATGCGTTTTTCCGGAAACGCATGCGTTTTTTTTAACATGGGCTCCTATGGGAAACGCATGCGTTTTTGAATGGCACTAAAAGGTACTAACTGTACATGCGTTTTTGCATGCGTTTTCCATAGGAACCCATGTTATAAAAACGCATGCGTTTTCTACAAAAACGCATGCGTTTTTGTATATGCTCCAAAAACGCATGGGACAGTCACACATGCTTTTTGGCTATTAGGGCATGCATTTTTTAACATGGGGGCCTATGGGTGCGTTTTTTACATGCGTTTTTGAAAACGCAGGTCTCCAAAAATGCATGTGAAAAATGGTACTGTGACCACAGCCTAACAGTGTGACATTCATTGAGGATCTAAATGAAGACACTATGATTTCACTGGAAACAAAAAATGTGTAAAACAGCAGTGATATAGCTGAAGAAATATCTGATGAAAAAGAAGTTGAAATTGATAAAGAACAGAATACTGAAAGTGAAGAAATACAACTACAAACGGACACAGAATCAAGACATTCAATAAGAGAAAACAAAGGAAAAACACCAATACGCCTCTCATACAAGGCAAGTACAAGTAAAATTTATGAGCCTACCTCTTGGGAAAACATATCTTCCTGAAGAAGAAGCTAATAAATAAATAGAGGCAACAGAAATAGAAAGAAAATCCATGCATGACTCAAAGACATGGACAGTAACAGAATTACCAGAAGCAAGAATAGCTATAGGATGTAAATGGATTTTTAAAGTAAAGTACCAAACAGATGGCATAGCTGAACGATACCAAGCAAGACTCGTAGTTAAAGGTTATTCTCAAAAATATGGAGAAGACTATGATGAAACATTTGCACCAGTTGTCAAACATACTACAATAAGAACTTTGTTTGCAGTTGCAGCAATGAAACAAATGGAACTGAAACATCTGAATGTAAAGAAAGCATTTTTGAATGGAAGTTTAACAAAAGATATTTACATGGAACAACCTCCAGGATTCAAAGATGAAAGTAACCCAAACATGGTTTGCAAATTACAGAAAAGTATATACGGTTTAAAACAAGCTGCTAAAGTGTCGAATGATAAAATCACGGAAGGGCTCACAAATAAAAAATTTCAAAGAGGCAAAGCTGATCCTTGCTTGTACACAAAAAGACTAATGGATAGATGGATCTATGTACTCATATATGTTGATGACATTTTAGTTTGTTTTGAAAAAGAAAGGGATAAAGAGGACTTACTAAAAATCCTGAATCAACATTTCGAGATCAAAGACTTGTGAAATGTGAAACAGTACCTAGAAATACAGGTACCCTCATGAAGGTGCCAGGATAGGTGCCGAAACGCGTTGGTGGAATAAAAAAGGAGATTGTTACTTTTGGAACCTTGCATTCCTCGTGGCTTTTTGAAACCTTGCATCCCTGGTGATTCCATTGAGGCAGCAGCGCGGACTGTGACACACCATCTTCACAATATCTGAGCGTTTTTCCATGTGCGAGTGGCTGGTGGAGGTCCTGCAGCAGCTAAAAACCAAATACTTACAAACCAGTTGTGGGGCACACAACTGGATCAGGTGAGTGTACACCTATTGATAAACTTACAAAGACAGTGTCACTAGTGATAGGGCACTATTGCGCCTCTTGTCTCCCCTTTTTGTATTTATATAGGAATACAGATAGACAGAGAAGAAGATGGAAGTTTCCTACTTAATCAAAATCACATGATTCAAGACATAACCGAAACATTTGGATTGAAGGATGCAAAACCAGCAAAATCTCCAATGGAAACTAATTATCTTAAAGAGATGAATAGTCTGAAAAATGTGTTACCAAATAATGAAGAGTACAGAATGGCAATAGGAAATTTACTGTATCTAGTGACTGTTACAAGACCAGACATTGCAGCAGTAAGAATTCTGAGTAGAAAAGTGTCCAAGCCAAATAAAGCAGATTGGAATGCCATGAAGAGAGTAAAGGCCCAGTCTCACATAACGACGCACCAGCGATCCAGAATTATACCGAGGTCATTGTGAATTTTCTCTCCATAGCGTTGCATTGAGATCGTTGCTCATTATCTCTGTCAAACACAACGATGTAGCGCTCCCAGCCGGAGAACAACGACGCAGGAATGACCCAGAGCAGTGTGTAACGATCAACGATCTCACAGCAGGGGCCAGATCGTTGGTACGTGTCACACAGAACAACATCGCTATTGGGATCGCTATTGCGTCACGAAATCCGTGATGCAACAGCGATCTCATTAGTGATCTCTTTATGTGTGTCAGGGCCTTTAGGCTAGGGTCACACTTGTCTGCGTTTTTTAAGGTTGTTTTTGGCAGCCTGCGTTTTTGCTGTTAGGTCTAGAGGAGCCTTAAAAAATGCAAGCAAAAATGCATGCGAAAATGCATGGTACTATTTAGTGCCATGTGTTTTTGAATGCGTTTCCCATAGGGCCCCATGTTACAAAAACGCAACAAAAAGTGCAGCATGATGCATTTTTTGGTGCTGAGCCAAAAAACGCATCCAACAAACGCATGGCACTTTGGCCATGCATTTTTTGCATTGGTGTCTATGAATGCGTTTTTGCATGCGTTTTTCACAAAAGACAAGTGTGAAAAACGCATTGGAAAAAACGCATCCACGACGCAAGTGTGACCCTAGCCTAAGTTGGGAACTAACTTTGCACAGGTGATCATGCTCTGTGAATCCATATCTGCTATATGAATTATTTTGTTTATTTACTATCTTTGTGCCCAGAGAAGATTGTTTTCTGTTCGTTTGCTGAAGATCTATAGCAGGGGTCTCAAACTCACCAGAGTAAGTGGGCCGCACATAAAAGAAAATTTAAGGCAGAGGGCTGCATTCCTTTTTAATTTAATACATACAATATAATTGTTATTCAATTATTTCAACTATTATAGCAATGCTACTTTAGTATAACAACACTGATAAGCTTGAACGTAATGGAAATTTTCAGGTGTTTTCCACCTGCTTATTTATTTTAACAATACAGTTTTCCAGTTCAAGTGTCACAAACTGAAGTCTGGCCACTCAATTGGCAGCGTTTGGCAGATACAAGCATGTCAACATGGGGTTTGAAATCATGCGCAGTAGCCAATCGCAATGCTGCACGAAGATGCTCATCTGTAAGTCTTGACCGTAACGCTGATTTGTTAAGCTTCATTGAAGAGAAAAACGGTGCTTAGTTACCCGCAGTTTACCATGGATACCATCTCCCAGCGCTTGCTGAAAGGCGCTGGGAGCTGGCTTCTCGCTTGTCTCCCGGTGTCACATGCAGAGATGCTGTATGTCCACCGGGTAACCATCTCCAGGTTTTAGAGCAGGTTCTAAAACCTGGCGACCATCTACCAGCGATTTATCGCTGCTTGATGCGCCCTGTCACACATGTCAATATCACTGCAACGTCATGTGCAGCTGCGATATTGCAAGCAATATTGACGCGTGTGACGGCCCCATTAGAAATGCCAAGTCTACAGCCCATATAGAAAAATTGAGACTCTGTCCTTGTATATAGTCTGGTGCCCCAGCTTCAGTGCTCCAGCAGCTGTCAGAACTATGCACTGTATGGGCAGAACACAGCAGCCTAGTGCATGTGTTAGTAGTGGCTGCAAATAACAGCAGCACATTCACTTCAATGGAAAAAAAACATAGTACATGTATGTGACCACTAATACATGAGGGTGCTGTTTTGCTCATATGTCGCTTTGTTCTGCCCACTGCCGAAGCAGTTTACAGCTGATCTTGGCCATTAGGCTGTGGCATCCAAGCATTTAATTAGCAGCAATATACTGCAGCATTTCTTTCAATCTCCCAATAAGGGCTCCCAGCGTCCCCTAGCTACGGGCTGATGGCTCAGCAATGAACTCGGTTGACTTCTGACTTTCACTGTCAGTCTGAGCCTACTTGTCGCTCTGGAGTCTGGACAGACTCTTGCTGAGCGTCGCAGAGCTGACATTTCTCTGCCTGTGGACTACCTCGGACTGTGGGTTTCTTTTTGTAATAAAGATGGAGTCCTTAAATGTGCTTTTTGTTTAATTTGTAATAAAAAAAATCTCTGTGGTGTTTTTTTAATGTTTACTAAAAAGTCATAGTGCCCAGGTCTAATTTGGCTTGACGCCATGAATTTCAGGCTTAGTACCAGCTGAGAATACAAAGCTGGTATTAACACCATTATTACCCAATGTGCCACCCCCACCAGGACTGCTGAAGAGCTGGGTAAAGTGCCTGGAAATGGTGCTATGATGAATGCGTCATTTTCAAGGGCAGCTGCAGGCTTTGGTTTTCAGCGTGGGGGGCCCAGAACACTTTGGCCTTACCACACTGAGAATCCCAGCTGTCTGATTTTACCTGGCTGGTGATCAAAATATGGCGAGAGCCCCCTAATATATATTGGGCTTCCATGTATTTTGATTGCCAGCCAAGGTAAAGCCAGCCAGCTGGGGGTGGCAGCTCGTAGCTGTACGCTTTATCTGTGCTGAGAATCAAAAATACCGTGAAGCGAAACGTCATTTTTTAAAATTTATTTGTTATAGAGTGGGCATCTGTGATTGGCTGCTGGAGTAACCTGAAACCAACTCATACATTCTAGCATCAAGTAGTATAAACAGATTCCAGGTTATTCCAACAGCCAATCACAGACACTCATTCTCTGTCACAGCGTCTGAGATTGGCTGTTGAGTTCATCCCACAGTGTAAAAATAAATACATAAAAAAAAATGACATAGCGCTCCACAGTATTTTTGATTCTCAGCGCAGATAAAGCGGACAGCCACGGGCTGCCACCCCCAGCTGCCTGACATTACCTTAGCTGGCAATCAAAATACAGGGAAGCCAAATTTTTTTAAATTAAATAATTTTAAAAAAAAAATGCGTGGGCTCCCGCCATATTTTGATCGCCAGCCAGGTAAAACCACACAGCTGAGGGCTGGGATTCACAGCGTGGTAAGGCCCAAGCGTTTTGGGCCCCCCACACTGAAAACCGCAGCCCGCAACTGACCCTGGAAATGGCGCATTCATCACAGCGCTACTTCCAGGTGCTTTACCCGGCTCTTCCAGTGGCCCTGGTGGCGATGGCACGCTGGGTAATAATGGGGTTAATACCAGCTTTGTATTTTCAGCTGGTAGTAAGCCCGAAATTCATGGCGTCACGCCAAATTAGACATGGCCATCATGAATTTCTACTAAACAGTAAAAAAAAAGCAACACAGAGAAAAAAATTTTTTTATTAGAAATTAAACAAAAAACACATTTAGGGACTCCATCTTTATTAGAAAAAAAAGCTTCTCTCCGACGTAGTCGAACATCAATGTCAGCTCTGCGACGCAGTCCAATTTCAGCTCAGCTTCATCGCTCTGAACAGACAAGCGTCTGTCCAGACCGACAAGAAGGCTGAGACCAACAGTCTTCCAGTCACCATCATCATCATTTTCATCATCATCATACACACACAGCCACCATCATCATACAAACACACACAGCCACCATCATCATCATACAAACACACACAGCCACCAACATCATCATACAAACATACAGCCACCATCATCATCATATACACACACTCACACAGCCACCACCATCATCATACACACACAGTCACCACCGCCATCATCATAATCAGTCACACACAGTCACCACCGCCGTTATCATCAATCACACACAGACACCACCACGGTCATCATCAGTAACACACAGCGACCACAGCCACAATCATCATCATCAGTCACACACAACCACCGCCGCTATCATCATCACAGCCACCACGGCCGCCATCATCAGCATCAGTCACACACAACCACTACCACCACCATCATCATCATCAGTCACACACACCCACCACTGCTGCCATCATCATCATCAGTCACACACAACCACCACTGCTGCCACTGCCATCATCATCATCAGTCACACACAGCCATCACCGCCGCCATCATCATCATCATCACTCACACACAGCCACCACTGTCATCACAATCACCAGTCACAGACACGCACAGCCATCATTATCAGTCACACACATAGCCATCATCATCATCATACACATAAACACACACACATACACAGCCATGATCATCAGTCATATACACACAGCCATCATCATCATCATGTCACACACATACATACAGAGCCACGATAATCAGTCACACACACAGGCATCATCATCAGTCACACACACACACATACACAGCCATGATAATCAGTCACACACACACATACACAGACATGATCATCATCAGTCACACACACACCTACACAGCCATGATCATCATCAGTAACACACACACGTATACAGCCATGATCATTGTCAGTCACACACACACACACACACACACACACACACATACACAGCCATGATCATCATCAGTCACTCACACACACACACACAGCCATGATCATCGTCAGTAACACACACACACACAGCCATGATCATCATCAGTCACACACACACATACACTGCCATGATCATCATCAGTCACACACACACATACACAGCCATGATCATCCTCAGTCACACACACATACACAGCCATGATCATCATCAGTCACACACACACATACACAGCCATGATCATCGTCAGTCACACACACACATACACAGCCATGATCATCATCAGTCACACACACATACATACACAGCCATGATCATCATCGGTCACACACACACACATACACAGACATGATCATCATCAGTCACACACACACATACACAGCCATGATCATCGTCAGTAACACACACACATACACAGCCATGATCATTGTCAGTCAAACACACATACACAGCCATGATCATCATCAGTCACACACACATACATACACAGCCATGATCATCATCAGTCACACACACACATACACAGCCATGATCATCGTCAGTCACACACACACATACACAGCCATGATCATCATCAGTCACACACACACACACACACACACACATGCACAGCCATGATCATCGTCAGTAACACACACACATACACAGCCATGATCATCGTCAGTCACACACACACATACACAGCCATGATCATCATCAGTCACACACACACACACACATACACGGCCATGATCATCGTCAGTAACACACACACATACACACACAGCCATGATCATCGTCAGTCACACACACACATACACCGCCATGATCATCATCAGTCACACACACATACATACACAGCCATGATCATCGTCAATCACACACACACATACACAGCCATGATCATCATCAGTCACACACACATACATATACAGCCATGATCATCATCAGTCACACACACACACATACACAGCCATGATCATCATCAGTCACACACACAGCCATGATCATCGTCAGTAACACACACACACACACACACAGCCATGATCATCATTGGTCACACACACACATACACAGCCATGATCATTGTCAGTCACACACACACACACATACACAGCCATGATCATCGTCAGTCACACACACACATACACAACCATGATCATCGTCAGTCACACACACACACATACACAGCTATGATCATCATCAGTCACACACACACACACACATACACAGCCATGATCATTATTAGACACACACACAAACACACACACATACACAGCCATGTTCATCAGTCATGCACACACAGCCATCATCATCATGTCACACACATAGATACACAGCCATGATAATCAGTCACACACACAGGCATCATCATCAGTCACACACACATACACAGCCATGTTCATCAGTCATACACACAAAGCCATCATGATCATCATGTCACACACATACACACATACACAGCCATGTTCATCAGTCATACACACACACAGCCATCATCATCATGTCACACACATACATACACAGCCATGATAATCAGTCACACACACAGGCATCATCATCAGTCACACACACACACACATACACAGCCATGTTCATCAGTCATACACACACAGCCATCATCATGTCACACACTTACATACACAGCCATGATAAAATCAGTCACACACACAGGCATCATCATCAGTCACACACACATACACAGCCATCAATCATCACACACACACACATACACATACATACACACACACACACACATATACACATACACATACATACACACACACACACACACACACATGCTCTGACCTGGCCTATGCTCCTTCTTGTGCCCTTGGCTGCACCCGCCGGCAATGCAGCTGACGTCACCGCTGCTGGGTTGAACGCGGACGTCGATTGCTGCGCCCTGACCGCTGATTGGATGCCGCCTTTGATTGCTTCTCCCTGGCGGCGTCTCCAAGGCAGAAGTGCGGCAGGCAGAGGAAATGTTACTGGAGGCGCCAGTGGGTAAAGTGATGGTGCGGCTGCTGGCGGGGGGCAGTGTTAAAGTGCGGCCGCCGGCGGGGGGGGCAATGTAAAATTGTGGCCGCCGGCGGGGGGGCAATGTAAAAGTGCGGCCGCCGGCGGGGGGGGCAATGTAAAAGTGCGGCCGCCGGCGGGAGCACGGTAAAAGTGCGGCCGCTAATACAGGGCAAGTATGTTGTGCCCATTGTGTCCCCGGGTCGCATCAATCATCCTGGCGGGCCGCATGCGGCCCGCGGGCCGCGTGTTTGAGGGCCCCTGATCTATAGACTATAATAAACCTTCCTGCTGCTATAATGACTTTTGTGCCTATGTAAACACTGCTCTGCTGCCTTAAGCGAGTGAAATCCTCACACATTATATGAATTAAACTAGTGGTTGACAAAAGCACACATAGGGCATTAATGGCCGCTTTACACGTCCCGATATCGTCCCGATATTGGATACAACGGCACGGGAGCGCGCACATTTTTGGCAGTAATCCAAGATCGCATAGGAGATGTTACACAGGGAGATATCGGCAGGCAACACAACTGCGATGTATACGCCCCCTTGTACGAGCGAACCAGGGAACGACCATTTAACATGGGAGTGAATAGGGGAAGTTGTGCTCCAAATCGGTGTTGGGCTGTCACACAGCACAATCCTGCCAGATCGTCCATCCAATATCGGCCAGTTGGAGAGCCTGCACAATTCCCCCCCGATATCGTTTTGGCATCGTTCTTACTGTAAAAGTATATTCAATTAATTTGATAGTTTCCAGCTGTTAAATTATCCAATAGGTTTCGAGTTATCGTTTTGGAGAATTTATTGCTATAAAAAAATCCTTAATTTTTCTTTGTCCTAGTTCTGATAAATTTCCCTTTTAATCTTATCATTATTACCGTATATACTCGCGTATAAGCCGAGTTTTTTAGCCCAAAAATTGGGCTGAAAAGTCCCCCCTCGGCTTATACGCGAGTATATACCCAGTATACAGCCGCCCGTCATTGCCTGCACCGACCATAGGAAACCGGAAGACGCTGGAAGAAGACGGGGATCGCGATGGCAGCGGCGGTCCGGCGGCGACAGGACAGTGATAAGTATATTGATTTTCATTTGCAGGTTTTGCGGAGCAAGGATGGTGTGGGGGGCCCTGGGATCCTGTACACTGGGGTGCTATATACTGATGGGGCTGTGTGCACCGGGGTGCTCGGGTGCTGTATACTACCACTGGGGCTGTATATACCTCTGGGGCTGCTGTATACTACCACTGGGGCTGTATATACCTCTGGGGCTGCTGTATACTACCACTGGGGCTGTATATACCTCTGGGGCTGCTGTATACTACCACTGGGGCTGCTGTATATACCCTGGGCTGTTTATACTCACTGGGGCTGTGTATATACCACTGGGGCTGCTGTATATACCACTGGGGCTGCTGTATACTACCACTGGGCTGCTGTATATACCTCTGGGGCTGCTGTATATACCACTGGTGTTTTCTTGGTGCGTACTACACTGGGTGTAACCCTGGTGCTGTAACTACCACTGGGGCTGTTTATACCTCTGGGGCTGCTGTATACTACCACTGGGGCTGCTGTATACTACCACTGGGGCTGCTGGGGCTGCTGTATACTACCACTGGGGCTGCTGTATACTACCACTGGGGAGGCCTGTATACCACTGGGGGGGGCCTGTATACCACACTGCTGGGGGCTGTATACCTGTGCTGGGGTCCACCCTCGGCTTATACACGAGTCAATAGGTTTTCCCAGATTTTGGGGGAAAAAGTAGGGGGTCGGCTTATACACGGGTCGGCTTATACACGAGTATATACGGTATATTTAGTCCTAAACCACATATGTTAGAGTTGATAAACAAAAATTCTACAAAGTTAAAACAAAATTTAATCACCTAAGATATTACATTTTGATAACTGAAAAGCCATTTTCCTTATGTAACTACTATACGTCTAGCATCATTCATAACAGACCCATGGCATGGGTTCTTTGTAAAATGTTACATTATTAGGTCGGCATAACACCTTTTGTTCTCCATTTGTGTCTATTCTTCATTTTGTCTAAAAATGTAAATTTGAAAACATCATTAACAATGTGTGAAAGATGCACAAATCTTGGGTATCTCAATACCTGATTATTTCTGAGACATTTTCAGTGATGGCTAATTAATCTTTATTGTACGTACTGTGCAAAACCAGCTGCTTGTGTCCAGTTCTCTTTATACAGATAAGACGGAAAGAATAACTCTGTAAGGACAGAAATATTTTTGACCTTAATCTTTTCTTCAATATCCTTGTGCTTTCTGTAATGAGTGAGAAATGATGGAACTCTGTTTCGTTATTCCAAGTTCTTTCCCATTTAAATGATTGCAAGACAAATGTCATTATTTTAGGGTTGTATTGAATAAAGTACCTACAGCAAAATACTGTGAATCCTCCCTGCACTGCCAGAGATGAATAATGAGATCAATGTGTAATTAGGCTTTGATTCCGAAAAAGTTAACATTGAAATCAAAATTGGTTTAACAAAGTTAATGATTATACCAGCTTCAGAATAATAATTAGTCACATCATTTATTTATTCTAGGAAAATGTAAAAAAATAGATTTAATGGCAAGTAAACTGGCAGAAGACTAGTGGTCTGTATCAATTTATTAAATGAATAATCTTAAACAATACAACAAGTGTAAAAAAAAGAAAAAGAATGAGAAAATCAGGAACAAAAGAAGGTAGTATCAATTAAATAAAGTGGGACTAAGCCCAAAATTCTGTGTGTCAGATTGACATGTGAAGGTGTCAGGAAGAAGAATGGGGCATTCACTATTGTCTGCATGAAGATTTTATTGCACTCCGGACAATGGCTACAAGTAAAAGACAAAAAAAAGGGGGAAAAATGTGAGATGAAAGTTAAAGGGAACCTGTCACCTGATTCTAAGGCCCTACACTATCACTAGCTGTCCCTACACCTTCCTAGCTGCTCCCTATCTATCCCTTTCTCATCTAAAGTGTCCCTATTAAACATGTGAAAAAGAGGTATAAACTTACTGCAGTCCCCGTGGTTGGGGGACTGGGAAGGCGTGGCCACGCTTCATTCACCACTCCTCTGTGGTGCAGTGCACTCCCCGCTGGGTGGCATTATTCTTTGTCCTCTCTGCCCCCACCATTTGGAATCCCCCGCCCTCTGTGTCCTTCTATGCACCGGCCGGACGTCACATCCGGCGCGGTGCACTATGGGGCCAATCACGTGATCAGCCCTAGTGCATTATGGGCTTGATCACGTGATCGGCCCGAGTCTGTGCATGCGCAATGCGCTTCTTGAAGCTGGGCCGATCACGTGATCAAGCCCATAATGCACTAGGGCCGATCACGTGACCGGCCCCATAATGCACCGCGCTGGATGTGACGTCCGGCCGGTGCATAGAAGGACACAGAGGGCGAGAGATTGCAAATGGTGGGGGCAGAGAGGACACAGAATAATGCCGCCCAGCAGGGCGTGCACTACACCACGGGGACTGCAGTAAGTTTAAACTTCTTTTTTCACATGTTTAATAGGGACACTTTAGATGAGAAAGGGATAGGTAGGGAGCAGCTAGGAAGGTGTAGGGACAGCTAGTGATAGTGTAGGGCCTTAGAATCAGGTGACAGGTTCCCTTTAACTTTCATCTCACATTTTTCCCCCTTTTTTTGTTTTTTACTTGTAGCCATTGTCCGGAGTGCAATAAAATCTTCATGCAGATAATAGTGAATGCCCCATTCTTCTTCCTGACACCTTCACATGTCAATCTGACATACAGAATTTTGGGCTTAGTCCCACTTTATTTAATTGATACTACCTTCTTTTGTTCCTGATTTTCTCATTCTTTTTCTTTTTTTTACACTTGTTGTAGTGTAGGGCTTTAGAATCAGATGACAGGTTCCTTTTAAGGTTGAAACAGGCTCTCTTTTTTATTCTCAATATATCATTTTTAGAATGTGTCCCATCATCCGTAGCCCTTCAGTTCCATATTATAGCCCCCAACCATTTAATGCCATTGTTAAAACCCTGCTAATTTTGATTCTTGAGCAATTTCTTCATCTTCTCAGACATCCTTTCCTCAGACATTTCCCCATACATTTCCTGAAAAAACAAAAAATATATGGACAATTGCAACAATGTCTCCGATATCAAACTAGAGAAATTATCAAAAATCTGGAGTGTTAAGCGCTGACGGGGTCTAATTTTTTATACATGAAATCTAGTATTAGCTGCAGAAAATGCTCTCCTTTGGAGGTTGTGAGAGTCACAACCACTATATACTCATGCAGCAGCTGCTGTGGACCCACATGGCGAGATGTAGGTACAGGGTGATGAATAATCTATAATCCTGCTCTGCTGTTTAACGAAGAGTCCATATCAGATCAGTCCATGTAAAGTGTATTGATTTAATAAGTCAACGCATTTCGAAGCCACCACAAGCTTCTTCTTTGGGACAAATCATATGGTATGATTTGTCCCGAGAAAGAAGCTTGCATATCTCAACCGAAATCTGATCCCAGGTATCTATTGCATGTTCCCAATGTCGGTGCATACTGGTTGACTCACTTGGGTATGTATACAGCTTATTCATGAACTCTAGCCATAAGTGTTTAATTGAGTTGAGGTCTTTGGACAGTGGGGGCCAATCCAGCACCTCTACTTCATTTCCATTGAACTGTTTTTTTTTACCAGTCTTGAAGTATGCTTGTCCTAGTGGACCTCTATGTCATTCTTTTCATACCCATAGTACTCGAGTATACAAAGTAACTAGTCTTGCAGGATAATCACATATAGCTCAGCATTGAGTCCACCATCAATCTTGGGCCAGTATTCAATGAACTTAGCTTTGAAATAACCCCATATCATCAGGCATCTTCCATCAAACTTGACAATTCCTTAAACTTCGCAATCTGTATGCCCCTTTTTCCCTTGTTTCTTTCAAACCCATTTGTACCCATCAGAGCCTAGTCTATTGACTTTTATTTCTTCACTCCAAATCCCCCATTTCAAATCTTCTCTTTTCCACTTTTCATAGTTTTTTGCAAACTCATGCCAATGCTTCTTATGACAATATTGCTTTAAAGGTTCTTTACCATTTTTCAGGCCACTGTTCCAGACTTGTGTAATGTGCATCGCGTGGTGCTTGCATGGACGTCTATGATCTCAGTATTATGAAGCAAATGGGCCACCTCCACTGCCATGTTTGTTGCATCAGCACTGATAGACTTTGTAATGAGCTTACTTATTGACTCCGATATGTTACCTGGACGTGCACCTCTTTTCAATGGATGGACAACTTCATTTTGTATTCTTCTAACTGTCATGGCACTCATGATGCAATTTAGCAATTTTCTTGGCCAAGTTGGATGATGTTGTTTGTCTTTTCTTGGTAATTTTTTTTCATGGCTTCAATTTGAACCAGTAACCTCTTGAATGTTAATGAACCTAATAGGTTGATTATAGTTGTAATTATTAGTTTACAGGAAGAAAAACATTTTTCAAACACCAGGAGCAAAATAGAAACAATGAACTGACATGCCAAGAATCTGCATAACTAATTATATGCTAAATAGTTGCAAGTCAAATTTATGTATGAGATAGCCAAGATGACTGTCTATAAAATAAAGGTAGTCTCATGCTCAAAGCTGTGGAAGGTGATATATGGAGCCTGAAAGTCAAAAGTTCAAATAATTGTTACCCTCCTGCTCATCAGTATACATGACTGAGCAAGCACATGTTCTGATGGGGCAGGAGAAGAAGCCACTGTCAAACATCTTTGGCAGCTGCTCATTCCCCGCCTCCCACTGAGAACACATGAAAGCTCAGTCAAGTGTGCTTGGGGTTGTGGAATCGCTATTGTATGTCATTTTATGCTAATTTTCTGAAACCTATAGATGGGATTTGTTGTGATATACATATCGATTTATGAATAATGGGTCTCATCTAGCCCTTTGACTTTCCCAATCTGGTTGGTTGACTAGGATATCCAAAGGGCCAAAATTTAAATGAAACAAAGTAGTGGTACAGTACCCACAAAATTTGCAGTCTACAAGGATATAGTGTGGTGTTAACCTGCGTAAAAATGTAGACTAGATCTTAAGATATATAATACTTGTGACTAATCACATCAAAGTTCTGTTTCAAAGAATGCACAATTTTATTTCAAATTTTAAATGTGACAGTAAACATTTAAAATGGCAATTGAACATATGAGTACAGTATATCAGAGGTACAAAAGATGAGAACCACGGTAGAGTGGTCTCAGAGTGGTGGGTTTACAAGGTTCAATTTGTATTATTTGTTAATATAGTGGGTCTATAGAGAAACAAAAGACCTCAATTAAAGACTAAATCCCATACAAGACAATATGAACAGCAAGGGCTCATAGATCTGCATACATGATCAATCCAAGTCATTTTGTAATGAAAAGAGTGTGAAGGGGATCTACTATATCAAGGATCAGCCCTACTTATCAATATACCTCAGATTAGACTAGGTGGAAGGGAAAAATCCTGCCAAAAATGTCCTAGGTTGCTGAGGAATTCAGCATTGTTGCATTATCTATAGGTTGCTTATCCGACAATTTACCCCTTGCCCCACATCACCCCTCACTCAGATATAAGCAGAGACATGTAAAGGCCAAGCTGGACTTACCCAGTATGGGAGAAACCTGTATGCTGCCACCAAGTCTGGACCCCCCTGGGTCACTGCCAGTCCTGAAGATCTGGCAGTTTGGGGTTCTGGCACCCCTCCTGCAGCTTGCCTGCTGCTTGACCTGGAAGCTGACGGCAGACTTCTGCTCTCTTTCACTGTCTCTGACTAAGTGGCTCCTGTTGCCATCCCTCCCTAATACCCACTACTGCTAACCCCTCCCTCCAACCAGTCTGTCACAGAAAAAACAGGCCTTCTTGTACCCAGCCCTTGATTAGAGTTCAGACAGTATGTGTCTTTTTTTGGGAGTTCAGCATAAGATACCTTAATTACTGTCAGACGTGACATTAGTACCGATAACCTTAAATACCACTGTGTGGCGACCAGCCCACAAAGGCGCCACATTCTCCCTAGTACAATGCATTACGTCCAGGACTGCAGCAAAAAGATACAAAAAAATGATATAAGAATATTTCCTGTGGAAGGAAATAAGTTCTTGGAAATAAGATGCAGCAGAGTCAAAAGTCACTTTACCGGGTACTTTACTGGAACTTCAGCAGTGATATTACAGTCCTCAGTGCAGTTATATGTTATATAACAAGCGGCTACAAGTGGCTGCAAGCAGATCTCTGGTAGCTGATGGAACCCCCAGCATGTGCCTTTCTTGTTCCAATTCCTCCCTGCTTCCCAGTAGCTTGTGTGAAATCTGATCTCAGTAGTAGATCTGACCTCCTGCTGATTTTTTTCTCCTTCTCTTGCTCCGTTGGGTAACCCTTTGTTGAACACCGCGGCTTGCCTGCTGTGTCTGGTTCCCTCTAATGGTTGCTCAAGAATCAGGGCCCTATATTGGTATACCCCCATGCTTCTGATTTTCTGTAGGCCTTAAAGGTTCCTACAGGTGCGGACTCCGGTACCCGGCTTCTCGCCTGGGGCAAACTCTCCAGTTTCTCTGTCCCCCACTCATTCTCTGTATCTGGGATCTGTTCTAGCTGTCCCTGGGTCCCTCACACGAGGAGACCATCCTTTTTTCCTCAGGCTCCCTGCCTGGAACTTCTCCTAGCTCTCCAACTCGGAGGCAGAGACCTGAAGCCCAAAAGGCCTCCAGCCAAAGACCTCCTTTCTCCCCCTGGGGGCGACTAAATAACCTCCCGGGTTCCCTCCCACTGCATGATCTAGTGTGGGGTGTGGGTTTAGGGTTCCACCTACCATCCTGAAATCCACTTGCAGCTGGGGTTACTACACTCTTTTATGGGTGCAGTACCCCTCTGTGGCACCTACATAGTAGGGGACCACACATTCTTTCCATCAGGAAGGCATTAAACATTAACAGTTCAAACTTTTAGAACACTGGTGTAGATTACAGACCAAAACTACACTTGAGGTATCATCACTGGGTGCAGCGCAGGGCACACAAACCATTTTATTGGGACTACTCTGCATCGGCTGTTTTTGTTTTCTTCACATTGAACACATGCATGGACTCAGCGATGGCTCCTTTATGGCAGTAGTGCAAGCAAGTTCAACTGCAATATTTTTCGGTTTGGCATGGCTGATAGGCAGGTGCGTTTAGTAGTTGGCTCCAGGGTAATGGGCGGTGACTTAGGGACTGTAGGGAAAGGTTCTGTTGCAGGGACCTGGGCTCCTCATGTGGGCACAGGTGTCTCATGCCTCTACAGTTCCTTGGTAGCATCCCACCTCGCCGCATCCTCCTTGATGGCGGATCCAAGCAAGGATATAACCAGCATGCCTATCTTAATCTATCCATACATATTAATACTTATTCCTACATTATCTATTTACATATATTCTAATGACGTGCGGGCTTGGGTACTCAGCTCTCGGCTAGGGTTCAGTTCTGTCCTCGGGGGATGTCACAGTGGCCTGCCCGAAGCGTGGCCCTGGGGTCAGCTAAAATAAGGGGGGTATATTTACAAGGGAATTATTTACAAATTTGTCTTCATGACGCCACCTGCTGAGTCTGGTGATGCCTACCAGCGCCGTCACAGTCCTCCGGTGGTCGGTGGTGTTGCGGCTTAAGATGGATTGGTCCCCGCAGGCGGGACTGGACCACCGGGGCAGTGATTCTGTAAGTCAAACAGTTTATAGTGAAAAAAATGCAGCAGAGTCGGGACTTCACTTCACCGGGTAACTTTACTGGAAAACTTTCAATCAGCAATACTGTCTTTCAGTAGCAGTTGATGGTATAACAGCAAATGTTGCGGATGCTGCAGTTGGGATTTCTGGCTGTAGACAAATCCCTCCTTTTTTCCTTTCTTTCTCTTTCTTTCCTTTTGCCTACCAGTGGCAGTGAAGCCTGACTCCTAAAGATCGTCAGACCTCCAGCTCCTTCTCTCTCCTCTCTCCCTCCTTTGCGGTCTCGGGACAACCTTCTCTTAAGCTAAGCAGTGGCTCTCTGCTCCTAGCTTTTGGCTCCCTTTTTAGTTTTGACTCACTCAGGAGACTGGGGCTGTATTTGTAATATCCCTGTACGTCGGATTCTCTGTGAGCCTTGTAGGATCTCACAGTTACGGGCTCCAGTACCGTTTTCCTTCCTGAACTGGTTCGCTTCTAAGCCTCTGTTCCTTCCCTCTATTTTCTGGGATCTTTACTCTGGGCCCCTCAGCCAAGGAGACCCTTCTTGCTTCCTCCCAGGCTGGCTGCCTGTCTCCAACTTGTTCTGCTTCTTCTCCTTCCCACTCCTGTCTGAGCGACTGACTAGTTCCCCCCAGAGGCCATTATATTCCCTCCCGGGGTCCCTCCCACCCACTATTCTAGTGTGTGAGTGTTGCTCTAGGGTTCCATCTAGTGACCATAGTCCCAATTGCAGTGGGTGACTACACCGCTTTTCTGGGTGTAGTACCCCTTTTGTGGCACCTATGTAGTGGGGCGCCACACTAACACATAATAGAATCCTGATCATATTCTAGCTTATCCAATCTTGTCTATCTATATATGCTAATACAAATGACTTATCTTACATCTATCTTATCCTATTTTTATACAACTAAAGCAACATTATTTAACAGTCTTGGAATGGCGGTGTTACAGGTACCTTACAGCTCCTAGTCCATACTGAAAGAACTGCTGGCAATTCGGGACTCTGGCACCCTGTACAGCAGTCTCTGCAGTCTGTTTCCCCTAGTTCTTCCTGGGCATAAGCTAGTTCAGCCCAGATTGGGACATATGGCAGGAGTTCTTGGTTTACTGGGCTCATCAGGCGAATGCTGGATTTCTCAATGCGGTGAGGTGATGATTCAATGGGTTGTAGATCACCACCACTCTTTGGTGCTTGCTTACCCATGGCCACAATGTGCTCTGAGTTTGTGGATTCATGTACAGCCAGCATGGGACACGCCACTCTATCCAGCTCTTCAGCTGTGTGCGGCTCTGCAGGTGGAGACGACATCACAGCAGTATCAGACTCTTACATGGTGCATGCAGACTGGCAAACTGGTGGAGTTCTTTGGAAGTCACAAGCCTGTGACCCCCTTCTCCTGCACAGGGTCGACAGCAGCAGCTGCTCTGGGGTCAGGATTGAGCTCTGCCATGAACAGGTTAGTCTCTCTTTACTTTCTCTGTTCCCAGCAGATGCAGTGAGATCAGATCGCCCCTTTCTCTCTCACTTCACAGCTTTGCAGCTGTTCCTCACACTGGAGGCATGCACACAGCACACTTCTTAGTGGAGAGAGGCGGATAAGTCTTTAACAAGAGGAATCAACCACAAGTAACACAATTTATGGAGAGGGGCTGGCACAGTCTTTGCAAGGGGAGTCGACAATATCTTACCACAAGTCTAATGCAAGGGGTTGGCACCTGCCAGAGATTAAAAAGGCACTTCAGTACACAGTCTAGGCAAGTGGGAGGGGACTCTCTTGGCACTGTTCCTGAGGCTCCGCCCACAAAGGGAGACCCTTGCACATGATTAGCTGCACATGTCTCCTCATGGTGATGGATACCATCTTTACAATGCAAAAACACCATAGACAGTTTTTAATACCTCATCGAAATGCAGTTTCAGCATCCTGTTCGTGACACCAGAATGATGTATCACACTAAGGACTGGGATACTCGTCAGCGGGGCAGACGGGTTGATGTCACGGTGGCAGCGCCCCACGCCATGTCCCTGGCAAACACTTGTACAAGGTGAAGTATTTACAGGGGAGAATAGTTTGTAAAGTTCATGATGCCAGGTGAGGTGTCCAAGGAGGGATGGCCGGTGGTGCATATAGATGCCCCAAGGAATAGGTGTTGTAGCAGCAAGTAGTTATACTCTCCTCAGCCAGAGCAGGGTGAATATAATATTGATGTACTAGTCAACGTGTTTCAGGGCTCCCAGAAACACCCTAAAACATGGCAATATTACATTGATGTTTGATGATATTCTAATTCATTGAGCTGTACTAGTATTCCTTACATAGATATATGAAATCTGCAAAATGACACAGCTGAGTGAGGGCGGGGGTAGGGGAAAGCCGCTCACCTCACAAAATATTCCTCCAGGCTCCCAGGCTCTCGGTTAAGTGGCTGGCACCACTGCTGAAGATCATGATTTTAAAGGATCCAGAGCCACTTGTCCATAATAAGAGGTTGACTTTATTAAAACATTAAAATCGTAATAACACCGGACACGTTTCAATCAATGTACTTGCTCATCAGCAGCTATATGATATACATATAGCTGCTGATGAGTAAGGACGTTGTCCGAAATGCGTCCGGCGTTATTACGGTTTTAATAAAGTCAACCTCTTATTATGGAAAAGTGGCTCTGGATCCTTTAAATTCATGATCTGAGAAAAGACGTCTATAGCCAAATATGTGCAGGAGTTTGTGTAAATATGTTTCTTTTTTAATTGAGGTCTGGGAACTTGCTATCAACCTTATGGAGACAGTGAGGAGATTGTAAGCCACTTCCTCCTCTCAGATATATGCAAATGTGCAAATTTGCACTTCACTAAAGAAGTGGAGAAACTCCAGTGCCACATTTAAGCAGCTTCCTCAAAGTTATAATCGCTTTCCAACAAGCTTTTAATATAACTAAGGGATTTGTGCCAGATCAGAACCCCAAACTACAGACGCTGCGTTTCGGGTACCTGCCCCTCATCAGTGTAGTGGGTTGATAGCAAGTTCCCAGACCTTGTCTTAGCCCACTCACTCAGCCAGATCAGAATATCCCACACACTACACTGATGAGGGGCAGTTACCCCGAAATGCAGCATCTGTAGTTTGGGGTTCTGATCTGGCACAAATCCCTTAGTTATATTAAAAGCTTGTTGGAAAGCGATTATAACTTTGAGGAAGCTGCTTAAATGTGGCACTGGAGTTTCTCCACTTCTTTAGTGAAGTGCAAATTTGCATATTTGCATATATCTGAGAGGAGGGAAGTGCCTTACAATCTCCTCACCTACTTCGCTGTCTCCATAAGGTTGATAGCAAGTTCCCAGACCTTGGCTTAGCCCACTCACTCAGCCAGATCAGAATATCCCACACACTACACTGATGAGGGGCAGGTACCCCGAAACGCAGTGTCTGTAGTTTGGGGTTCTGATCTGGCACAAATCCTTGAAGGCCACTTTACACACACAGATATCTGTGACCAACTTCTGAACAGATCTCTGGTTGCAGTGAAATCATGGACACATTGCTCCATTTTGTGGCTGTGTACAAATGGAACAATCAGTCCATGATTTCACTGCAACCTGAGATCTGTTCAGAAGTTGGTCACAGATATCTGTGTGTGTAAAGTGGCCTTTAGTTATATTAAAAGCTTGTTGGAAAGCGATTATGACTTTGAGGAATCTGCTTAAATGTGGCACTGGAGTTTCTCCACTTCTTTAGTGAAGTGCAAATTTGCATATTTGCATATATCTGAGAGAAGGGAAGTGGCTTACAATCTCCTCACCTACTTCGCTGTCTCCATAAGGTTGATAGCAAGTTCCCAGACCTTGTCTTAGCCCACTCACTCAGCCAGGTCAGAATATCCCACACACTACACTGATGAGGGGCAGGTACCCCGAAACGCAGCGTCTGTAGTTTGGGGTTCTGATCTGGCACAAATCCCTTAGTTATATTAAAAGCTTGTTGGAAAGCGATTATAACTTTGAGGAAGCTGCTTAAATGTGGCACGGGAGTTTCTCCACTTCTTTAGTGATGTGCAAATTTGCATATTTTTTTAATTGATTAATTTATTTTACTCACTTATATTGTACCATTAATTTGACAGTACCATACAACCTCATTATCACTGTCCCAATGGAACTCACAATCTAAATTCCCTATCATGTTTTTGAAGTGTGTATATATATATATCATGTGTTACAAGCATTGTACAGTAATTTTACAAAGGTTTACAGGACTGTCAAGAGTCACGACATTGTACAGTCATCGTGGATGTTGGCGTTGAAATAATAATTTAATTTCTGTAGGGCCAACATGTTCCACAGCATATTACAATTCAGATGGGACATGTAGCGACAAAAAGGAAATGACAGAGAAACACAATTGTCAGCAGACACCAAGAGGTGTGAGGTTCCTGCTCACAAGCTTACAATCTATGAGTAAACAGGGGAGGCACAAAAGGTCAACGTGCTTGTAATATGTGGTCCATCCATCAATATAATAAATAGTGGATTCAAATAATGCTGCATGAACCAGTCACCAGCCAGTATAAGCGGATAGACATTTACTGTAATTTTTTATTAACATAGAGGTGATGTGTATAATATGGTGTCATCAGCATTGAGATGGTTGGGAAAACCAAATCTACTGATGGTTTGTCTAATATGGGCTGTCATGGGTGTACCCAGGATCAAAACTAGGGGGAGCAAGCCATGATCAATCCCGCCTCCTGTGGTACTCTGAGGTGCGTCCGGAACATCATATTCAACCGGGTGCATTGTGGGGGCTGATTACATGTTTGGCCAGGCTCCGGCACATGCGTAGTGCGCATATTGAAGCCGGGCCAAACACATGATCAGTCCCCACAATGCACCGGGCTGGATATGACATTCCGGCTACGCGTCAGAGTACCACAGGAGGCGGGAATTTCAAAAAGAAGAGAAAACAACAAAAGGAATGCTGACGCCCAGCAGGGCATGCTGAAAGCCAGTGAGGAGGCAGTGGTGAACCTAGCATCTCTGCTGCCTGAGGCGAACTTCAAAGCAGCGTCCCTCCTCCCCCCAAATACAAGTACGTCAGCACCATCACACGTACATACAAGGACTTCACAGAAGAATCCAGAACAAGGAAAATTAATGGCAATGGCAGGCTTGGTACAAGCATAAAGACACACAATGATGGCGGCAGAGCTCTGGTCCTGTAGGCAAACACAGTCCTGCAACCTCATAGCACAGGAAGCAGCACTGATTGGCAACCGGGGCGGCAATGGGTGTGGTGTGTAAGCAGAGGGACAATGCATCCTGCAAGGGGTGTACATAGAAACCATGGGACCTCATTGTAGAAGCTCTAATTGCCGCCCCCCTTCCCCCCCAAAGAAAAAAAAAAGACAAAAATATTTGGCTGGGGTACATATCTCGCAAGTTTGCAGTTGTCAAAGTACTTTTCCTCCTATTGGAGCCCCTAGATTTCCCTTTCATTGCCCCTATAAAGTGTGATGCCAACAAAATTGCCCCCCAAACACTTTATGGTCCCCCTCTGTGAATTCCTCCACACACAGAATGTAGACCCTACTGTACCCTCTTCAACTACCAGTGGCACAGTATGATCCCCAACTGTGACCCACACACAGCCCTCCATATAGTGTAATGGACCCTACACCTCTTCACAGTATAATGGCGCCAAACACAGCCCTCAAATAGCCCTCCAAGTATTATCATGCCCCACAGAGCCCCCCTAATATTATAATAGCTTCCATATAGTATAATTGGCTCCATTTAATCCTCCATATAGAATAATGCACCACCATAGTCCTCCATATAGTGTAATGCACCCCCATAGTACTCCATATAAAAATAATGCACCCCATAGTACTCCATACAATACAATGCACCCCCATAGTACTCCATACAATATAATGCACCCCCATAAGACTCTATACAATATAATGCACCCCATAAGACTCCATACAATATAATGCACCTCTCCATACGACTCCATCACATATAATGCACCCCCATAGGACTCCCATCACATATAATGCACGCCCATAGGACTCCATCACATATAATGCACCCCTATAGGATTCCATCACATATAATGCACCCCCATTACATACCCATGTTCACATTATCTCCCATCACTGGACACATTGGTTAAAAAAAAAAAGTAAATACTCACCTCTCTCCGCGATGCTCTCTGCTCACAGCTCTGGTCTCCCCAGCGTGTGCCTGTTGCTCTGCAGGACCCGGGCAGCACCGGCGCTCGGTGATGACGCCATCGCTTCCCGACATCCTGGTCTGCAGAGCGGCAGACAGTGGCGGCCAGCCACACTACTGGAGTGGGGGCGGTGACTCACCGTAGCCGGGGGGTACACGTAGCGGGCGTTGTTTCTCCTCCAGTCACGGAACCGCGCCTGCGGTGGTATAGGCCCGGTGGTCCAGATCAATAGGGGAATGGCGGAACAGTGAGGTGATTTGTCTTCGTGACGCCACCTGCGGGTGTTCTGGTAACGGTACCAGCGCTGTTCGGGTCTCCGGGGGATGGTACACAGCGAGATGGAACGCTCCCCACAGGATGAGCGGGAATCCCCGGAACCGGGAGCTGCGCAAGATGTTGTGAGGCAGCTGCGGGACGCTGCGCGCTGAATTCTGCAGTAATGCTCAACCACACAAAGTCTCTTTTAGGTACCTTTACTGGATGGTAGTCAGGTACACTCGGACCGGGATAGTGAAGTTGGCACTTATGGAGTTTCACAGCAAGCAGTGTTAGGCTTCCTTTCTCTACTTCTGGTGCTAAGGTCGGGTGGACGTGGAATCCAGCCGGACCGGGCAGGGTGTTCAATGGAACTTGCTTCACCTGGTTAGCAGCACTGAGGGCACTGTAAAAGGGTCTGAGCAGGATCAGTACTCTTCCCTGGGCTCTCGTGGGTGGGTGCATCAGGTGGAACAGGTGGCTAAACCTCCTGTTGGATGTAGCTGGTTCTCTGTGAGGGCTTCGTAGCTTCCACAGCTTCGGTTCCAGTAACCGGATGATTTGGAAAGAGTTGGATTAACTCTGTATTCCTGAGAGGTGCTTCTCCTTTCCTGTTATCCCAGTTGCAGGGATTACCACTTGCTAACAGGCTGTTTGGGGCCTAGTGTGTGTCTCATAAGGCTGGAGATCACACACACCCTCTTCACAGTTCTGAAGTGACTGCACACTCTGAAGTTTCTCCCTCCAAGACTCTATTTATAGGGGGAACTGGTTAGAAGTCACCAGTGTAGCTCCCCCTAGAGGCTCGGGGTTGAAACCAGGTGTTCTAAGTGTTGTTTGTGTTGTGGTTTTGCTGTGCTGTTACTTACTCCATTTGTACCTAAGGATTTCTGTGGTGCCCAACAGGTGCCAGGGTGCCACAGCGGCATCTGTGGGGAATCGGCGCTAACAGCAGGTGCCCTCCGCTGATGTCGCCCTCTGGTTACCGCTGCCCGAGGCAACCTATTCAGGTGGTCTCATATGATAGGTGCACCCCTATGTGGAGGGAGAATGGAGCTGCCCCCCCCTGCCCCTCGCTGGGTAAGCCCATGTGGGCCGTGTATATAGAGAAAAGGAGAGGACCTAAGATGTAACCCTGATGAACCCTGAAAGTAAGAGAAAAAGAGGAGGAAGAGGAGTCGACAAAAGATACAGTAAAGGAGTAGTCAGAAAGGTAGGAATAAAACCAAGAGACAGCAATGTCCTTGAACCTGATTGAGCGGAGCATAGAGAGGAGGAGCTGGTGATCCACAATGTTGAATGCTGCAGTGAAATCGAGGAGACTCAGCAGACAGTAGTACCCATTAGATTTAGCTGTTAGTAGATCATTAGGGACTTTAGTAAGGGCAGTTTCAGTAAAGTGTAGGGAGCAAAAATAGGATTGTAAATGTCAAGAAAAGTGTTTTCTGAGAGATAGTGGATTAGACAAGAATGGACCAAACATTCCAGAAAATTAGAGATGAAGGGGAGATTACAGACAGGTCTGTAGTTAGAAGCGTAAGTCTAGATGAGGGAGTTTTTTTAGGCGATGGGTGTATGCTGGTGTGTTCCAGGAGGAAAGGAAGATACCAGATGAGAGAGAGAAGTTAAATATTTTAGTTAGGTGAGTGATGACAGCCAGGTAGAGATAACGAAGGAGATGTGAAGGAATAGGATAGGTGGTGAAGGAAGCAGAGCTAGAATGTGAGGTATCTGCTAACATCTTCTTTCCTGAGTGGTTCAAACAGTGAGTGAAAGTTAGCTAGATAAAGTGTGGCAGGGAAGAAGATGTATAATATTAGGGGAGCAGGAGAAAATTTTCTGATGAATATAGTTCTTTTTTTTTTAAAATATTTGGCCAAATTGTCAGTGCTGAGGTTGGAGGTTTGGGTTTGCACTCTCTGAATGAAGAAGGATTAAAAAGTGACAAACAGTTGTTTACGATTGTTGGATACTTAGGTGATGAGGGTGTTGAAGCAAGTTTGGAGAGGTGAAGGGCATAGTTGTATGTTTTAAACATATTCTTATAATGGATGAAATCTACAGTCAAATGGGATTTTCTCCACAAATGTTCAGTGCACCTGGATCACCAGAATAGAAGATATGTTTGCAGTGTGTGCCAGGGTTGCCACCATCATTGCCGAGCTGTTCAATGTGTAGGAGGTGGAGCTTCATCTAGGGCACTTTGCAATATTTCAATATAATGTTTCAGAGCAGAGTTAGAGGGAGGAGATTAGGGCCGGTGATGAATGCAAATTCTTCATTTCTGGGTATTTATGACTGTGGGCTCTCGCGGGCATGGTCCCCTCTCCTTCTGTACTTGTGTGTGCCTTGCATTGCTCTTGTTTATTGTACTTGTTTATGTATGCCCCTTTTCACATGTAAAGCGCCATGGTATAAATGGCTCTATAATAATGAATAATAATAGTAATAATGTATATTTGTATAAGTGTGGTAACTGGGTGAGCAGGGTGACAGTTATTGACAAAGAATGAAAGAAGGTTTAGGTCAGAGAGCAGGAGAGGGGAGTTAGTAACATCATGCACTGAGCAGAATAGGCCAGGTGTAGTGTATACCTGTATTCATGAATAGTACACTTAGTAAGTTATGAAAGCCTGAGAGAGGATGTTAGAGATAAAAGATGAGTGGCAGATAGAGAGAGGGGGTCATCAATAGGACTGGTAAAGTCCCTCATGATGAGAGTCAGGATGTGTCAGGCAAGAAAGTGTGAAAGCAAGGTGTAAAAGTGATCCAGGAATTGATGGATGGGGCCTGGAGTGAGATACATAACCGCCACTTGCAGAGACAAGAGCCAGAAAAGTCTGACAGTATGGACCTCAAAAGAAGCGAAGATGAGTGAGGGTACTGGGGTGATAACCTGAAAAGCACATTCTGTTGAAAGGCGCAGACCAACACATCCACCTGTTCTTAGGTCTGTCAGTATGAGAAAAATATAGGCCACCATACAAGAGAGCAGCAGTGGTGGTGTCTGACTGCTGGATCCAGGCTTTAGTAAGAGCTAGAAGGTTAAGAGAATTTGAAAGGGAAAATTCATGGATGTAGGGGGTTTAGTACACACTGAGTGTAAGTTCCACAGTACTCCACTAAAAGAGACAGGGAAAGGCATGCAAAAAATATTAATGAGATTAGCAGAGTTTCTGAGTGTATGCAAATGCCAGCCAAAGATGTTTGCAGGATCATGATTCAACTACAAATGATCTTGCAAATCATTTTGCTCAAGTCTCTATATTATACACTCTATATATACAAACAGATATATGCATTTATTATTTTACAAATGAAATACTATATAACCATATGAATAGAGATTGATATACAAGTAATTTACTTAGTTACAGAGTTGTGTGTGTATATATATATATATATATATATATATATATTTAATGTTTATTCATATGGTTTATATTTTTTCTCATATTCTAAAAATAATGAATGAATGTTATTTTATATTTTAAGAGTTGATTAAAGTAATTCACATGCAGAACACGTAGCATCCAATAACGTCTCCATAGCTTGCCAGACCATAGCTCTGCAAAAATGTATCCTACCTGCTGGAGTGCTTGTTGACTTACTGCAAAGTTATATGTGTGTTTTGCAACAATGATGACAATATGCTGGGCCATGAATCTGAAAAGGTTGCTAAAATTAATATTGAGCAAAATTAAGTTTAGTCAATTGGTTCCTGCCTCCATAACAGTTCTAGTTTCTCCTGTGGCCCCTTGGGAAAATTAACTGTGCACCTGGTATAAGCAGGTGGTGGATTTTTTTTTATACTTATTACATTTCCTATGCAAAAATGATGCAAAGAAAACATAAAAATAGCAATTGCTAAAAATTTTGTTAAAGGCGTTGTCCACTACTTGGACAACTCCTTCACATTCCCCATGTGCACCCACAAAAGAATAAAAAGCCTATACTTACCTCTGGTGCTGGCGTGGTTTCATTGTTATGACACACGAGCCCCATGACCAATTAGCACCGGCTTTCCTCTCCCTTCGGAAACAGGAGCAATAAATAGGAAGTGAGCTCTGTGACTGTCACTCACTTCATGCTAATTACTTAAACGTGAAGGAAGCTGGTGGTGATTGGTCACAGAGCTCGTGTGTCATAACAATGCTACATAGGCATTGGAAATGCGAGATCCAACATGAACCACGCCAGCACCGGAGATGAGCATAGGTTTTTTGTTTTTATGGGGGCACACGTACGAAATGACAAGGGATTGTCCAAGTTGTGGAAAACCCCTTTAACGTCTGCAGTATAATAGTGCTGTATGTTGTAACTAGAATGGAAAGCTACATATAATTGCCATAAATAAAAAGTAGAGTTGGAGTTTCTATCCATTTTTAACTCACTAGGTTGAATAATACCAGGAACATGGCAGTGTTAATAGAACTGTAACATCCAGTAGCCACAAGTATCCAGGCTACACTGGAAAAGTCAAACTAGGGTGTGAGATTTGCAAAATCCCAATCATCCTTTCAGCATCACACTTATTTCCTTGGGTCTGTAATGTACATAAACAATCCATGGTATCAGTATGCATGTACTGTCCATGGCTTCCTTATTACTTCTATAGAGTCAGCCTGAAAATAACTTTTATTTCACTCAATGAAGATGAGATGATAGTATTTTTATATTTATCATAACCTCCATTATTCTGACCCATATAGCAGGACACAGTTGCACATAATTAAGGCTTCTGTTAATAACCTTATATGACATAGATCAGAGCCAGTTGTACAGAAGGGTAATGTAGTTACAATGATACACATGTGCCTGTGTGGGCAGCTTTTTCCCTTAAACAAGTTATTAAAGTTGGCTTGGAGGATGAAGAGACAGATGTCCTAATACACAGTGTGTGGTTATATTGCTGGTTTTCTAGCATGACAAACCTGGCTGGAGGCATCCGGGAAAATGTCTCTGACACAGATACAATAAATTAAATTGAAACTCATCTTGATTACAGAAAGTTAGAATATATTTCACAAACTGGAGAACAATTACGCAATTCACATTGAATGTTCTAGAAGGTAGCACATCACGCTCTGCAATTATCTGGATAAATGATCAGTGAGTTATCTTTGTAGCTGTAGCTAATTCAGTGGACTATTTAGCATGCGGAGGCTCAGAGCTACTCCGTAATGTTAGGAGATGTTGAAGAAAGATAAAATGAATATGTCCTATATCATTATATTTACCATATATACTCTTAAGGTACCTTTACACGCCGCAACCGCGGCTGGGAATCCTGACTGCGATATGTCGCCGGAACAATCGCTGTCAAATTGCCTCCCAGTTGCATTGCGTAATTGGAAATCGCCTCTCGCCTGTCGCCTGATTCCTGAGCAGTGCTCTGAAACCAGGCGACAGGCGATTTATCACCACGAAATTCCCCAATTACCGTACATGCCTCAACTGGGAGGCAATTTGACGGCGATTGTTCCAGGGCGACATATCGCTGTCAGGACTCCCAGCCGCAGTTGCGGCATGTAAAGGTACCTTTACTGCCGCTTTAGGGTACTTTCACATCAGCGGTTTTTGCCGATCGCAGCAGATGTGGTGAAAAAAACGCATCTGCCGCGATTACCACATGATCGCTGCACTTGCGGCACAGTTGCGGCAAGCCCCATGCAATGTCTATGGGGCTTGTGGTAAGTGTGCGGCATGTGCGGCAAGTGCGGTTTCGGCACTTGCGGCAGGTGCGGCCGCGAAAAAACGCCGATATAGCACTTGCCGCACCTGCCGCAAGCCCGCATAGACATTGTATGGGGCTTGCCGCAACTGTGCCGCAAGTGCAGCGGTTATGCGGTAATCGCGGCAGATGCGTTTTTTTCACCGCATCTGCCGCGATCGGCAAAAACTGCTGATGTGAAAGCACCCATACTCGTCAAACTATAAAGAAGCTGCTGAAAATGTGTATCTGTATTTTTAGGTAAACTGTCTATTTCTAGATTAGGGAGAAAGAAATATAGAATAAAAAGAAAGCACAATCAGTCCATTGATATGTAAACTCTACACAGATACTATTAACCTCTCTTTAAACATCGGATAAAACTCTATGCGCTCATTTTTATTCGCCAGTATTTCCTACTGATCTACAAATGTAATTGTGAACATAGCCTAAGGCTGGCTTCACGTGTCCAAGTTTCATTGTTTGCATACTTTTACTTCTACTGACTTATATAGCCCCAATAATTCCACAGCACTTTACGGACATTATCATCACTGTCCCCATTGGGGCTTACAATCTAAATTCCCCATTATATGTGTTTGGAGTGAGGGAGAAAACCAGAGCGCCCAGGGGAAACCCACACAAATTCCTTGGTGATGTTCTTCGTGGGATTGGAATACGGGACTGGTTCCCGCAATTTCAGACGGCGCTGAGCTTCAGCACCCGGCATCCAGGAACTGGACAAATTTTTCTGTCGTGTCAGGCGCGATCCGGCACCCGTAGACTCCCATGTTATTGGGCACTGAATCACGCCGGATCCGGGAGAATCTGGGAGGATCCAGGTGTTCGGTTTTGTGTCACTTTTTGCCCCAGACACAAAAACGCTGCAAGCCTAAGGCTGGCTTCACACAACCGGACAGCCCCGGATCTGATTTTACCCCTATTGTATCCCTATGGTGCCAAATGGGGCTGGACAGCAGTTATTTGCCATCCGGTTTTGTGTCTGTCTGGGAGGATCCGGCTGTTTACGTTTTTTAAACCGGACACAAAATCAGAGCTTGCAGTATTTTTTTTGTCGGGGCAAAAATCGCACAAAACAGGATCCTCCTGGATCCGGCACCCATAGCATGGGAGTCTATGGGATCAAATCGTGCAGGATCCGACATAAAACCGGACCGGTTCCCAGATGCCGGGTGCTGAAAGAGCAGCAGCTGTTAAAAGCAGCCGCTGCTGAATTTCAGCACCTGGAGAGTTCCCCGGCTGAAATTTCAGCACTGCGGCGAGCTCCCCTGCAGCCACAGTGCTGAAATTTCAGCACTGGACAGCGGCAGGACTGAAGTCAGCAAAAAGCAGGATCGGAGGGCAGATTTGCCATCTGTATCTGCTTGTCCTGGGCTGTCAGGTTATGTCCAGTGTATCCTGCAAAACACCGGACACAACCTGACAGGCGAAAACCGTGGTGTGAAGTCGGCCTATTAAACACCATTCATACAGCAACATAAGGAGCATTTCCACAAAAAATTTTCAATTCCATTTGGAGGTAGTGTAGGGCTTGTGGGCCTCTATGGAAGCCAACTTGTTTAAGCTCATATAGCCAATTAGACATCATCATGTATCTTTAGAAAATAACCTATTGTATAAATCAGGTTTTTGTGTTACATTATTTTTTTTCATGTTTGGTATTTTTTTTTCTTATTTCTATATCCAGATCAGTATTGAAAAAATAGAAATCCTATCATTTTCTGCTTTTGCATGAAATCCACGTGCATATTAGCACCAATAAACTGATGCATACCCTATCTTTTGTATTGAAGTATGTAATCAATGTGTTTAACCCCATAGGGATGAGCCAATTTTGACCTTAAAGCGTTGCCATCATTTTAATTTCTATTTAATAAATAAACAGTAGCAACTTTGTAATATTTCTTATAAGACAAATTTGCTTCTTTCTCTGCCAGAATTAATCAGTCATTATCAAAACTCAATTCCGAGATAAATTCTGTATTCAGTGAAGACTTTCCCATTATTTAGATAGGAGATAGCAGCTGTTACTGATGATATCAGCCAACTTGTGCAGGGGAAGATTTGTGCTCAGTGTGAGCCTGCATCAAAGGCAGTGACATGAACTTGGATGTACCAGTCCGTCCAATTTCGTGAAGGGGTTAACCTCTTTTAACCACCTAGATACCCTTGTCATGATTGACAGCTGTATTTAAGGGGTTAATCAGCGACGATCGGTTCCAAAACCAGTTTGAGACGATGCCCACTGGTGTCTCCTGTCATATATGTGGTGCCCTTGCGGTCAGGCTGCCACTAATGGTATTGCATGCATTATACATGTCTGGTACCATGCCCAAAGGTAAGAGAGGAAATCTTTGCTGAGATCCCCATTTGCACCCAACACAATCTAAACTCCAGGCCAGGGTGGTGCTGGATGGAAAAAACTCACGTTCAGGGCAGTCCCCACCTACTTGATGGAAGAAAGCAGGCCCGGACTAATAGGTGGGAGGAGCGGGACTGTTCCCTATGGGCCGCCTGGCTGTGGGGTGCGCTGGCCGCCCACTCCTCCGGCCGCAGGCCTGGTTTAAATCATTTGCCGCTGAGCGGGCCGCGGCATTCAGGGGGCAGGGCCATGGATGTTAAAGGGGTGGGGCCACAGACATGAAGAGGCGGGACATTTTCCAAAAACAGGGCCCCACTCAGACCAATCAGGATTGTTAGGTGCAGCTCTCGGGCCCTCCCACCAACTTCTTCATATCCCTCATCCCTCTCTGAGCTGATCATGTGACCCCTGATGCCTCCTCTCCATGTGACATCATCACAGACCTGTGAGTAGCAAATATATGGTATTATTGTCTATTATATATATGTATATGTAAGGTATTATGTATTATTCTTTGTGTATACGTTGCACAGTACCACTTCTCCTGTCCTGTATACTGGATGTAATCCTCAGTATCTGTATTATTCTGTATATATACTCTGCACAGTACCACTTCTCCTGTCCTGTATACTGGGTGTAATCCTCAGTATCTATATTATTCTGTATATATACACTGCACAGCACCTCTTATCTTGTCCTCTATACTGGGTGTAATCCTCAGGATCTGTATAATTCTGTATATATAAACTGCACAGTTCCACTTCTCCTGTCCTGTTGTCAGAGAGGCGGTATTGAACTTTGATTTTCATCATTTAACTGTTGTTTATATTGATTATCCCCAATATGGAAGTCATCACTTCTCTTCTGTATAGATGATGGCTTTCCCTTTGCTGTGTATGTGACCACTGGAACCCCACAATCCTGAGAAACGTGGCTTTGAAGAGCACCATGTAAATGGAGCTGCGGTTGATTATTCCCTCTGCTGCACCAATCACATGTGGCTCTTTGGATAACGCCTTTAAGAAAGTGATGAGGCCATGACAACGTAAACACAAATTTCACTGATCGGGGCTGATGGGTGTTATAGTATGTGGGCTGGTGTGGTTTGTTTTCCAGGGCTGCGTTTTGGTCAAAGAGGTAGGTCAGGGGTGGAAGGCAGAGGAGCTAGCTGCAGCAGGGGTACCAGCCCCAATTCGGTTTGGATTCTTCAAGACCAGCTGTGAAACTGGAGGGCACTGTGCTTCAGTTAGAGTGGCTACCATAGTGGACCCTCCCCAGGCTCAAGGAACTACATAAGGTTGAGAGGACTAACAAGACTGTCAATCACAGAACCACAGTCACCTGCCTGATGGGACTGGTAACCACAGGACACTTAGGAGGAAACAGGGGTAGCAGGTGTCAGGAGAGGAAAAGCAGGAAGGAAGGCCAATATATCCTGTGTCTCGGCACAATGGACCATGAATACCTCTGGGCTGGCAAGGCTGTAATCTTGATGTACTTATCCCAGCTGGGTTGCAATCTGCTTCAGCAACAAGTAAGTCGTAAGAATCACAATAACCCTGTGTACTGTCTGATCCTTCCTGCACCTCCTTACACCCACCTGTGGAGCCACAGCTCCAGATATCCTGAACCTCCTCACCCTGCAACCCTGCACCATCCACCCATCCACTTTCCCACACCCACCAAAGGATTCCAGCTCTAACTGGAGAGGGCTTACCACTTTGTGGCTATACCATCATCCCTTGGAGGTCCCCCACAGCAGCCTCTGGCCACTTTCAAGCCAGAACTCCAGTTGGTGTCACAACAAACTTGTTCCCCTGTAAATGACCCCTTTTCAAATGACTGATTGCAGCCATGACCTCTATGGGCGGCCACCGTGACATCCTCCGAACTGTAGAACTCTGGAGAGTCCAGTGCTCTGGCCCTATAAGTGCTGCATATACATCTGTATGCAGTGGAAATTTTGCCCTTGGAAAGGCACACATAACTTATTCCTAAGCGCTGACAGTTAAGGCCCCTGACTGATTACAGTTAAGACATACTGACTGTTTATAAGGGGATAAAGATCATTGTGAAGGGAGGGGGAATAGAGGATATTGTGACATGACAAATTGTGATAGGTGGATCCTGTGCTATCAGCTGTGTATAGATGTATCATCTATCATTATAATCCTGCCTGTGATGATAATGAGACTTCTGAAAAGTATTTTTTAAAACACATGAAGTATAAGTCTAAAGTAGTCCCAGTAGCCTGTGTAAAAATTGCAAGAATTCTATTTTTTGCTGGGCATTCTCATTCTTGATGAAGGCACAAAAAACAGACCAAGAAAATGCCTGTGCAATATAGAGACAGCCAGAAAGTCAAGTTAATGCTTGTTAGGGACCTTTCACATCAGTTTTTGCTGATTCGCGGCTGATCCAGCAGATTTTTACCACATAATGGCTGACTTGCTGCAAGCCCCATTTATTCTCTATGGGAATTGTGGTCAGGTGCGGCAAGTGTAGTTTTGCCGATCCGGCAGATCCGGCACTTGCAGCGAAGGAAAAAAACCACTGCTAGCAGCAGTCTTGCCACAAGTTGGCCATTATGCGGTAGATGTGGCAAAATCTGCCTGATCTGCCACGAATCAGCAAAAACGTTTATGTGAAAGGTGCCCAAGGCTAGGGCCACACTTACGTTAACTGGATCCAGTAACTGCAGAGGGAAGTGTGCAGGAATGCACAGTGTTAACGTCGGGGACTGCCTGTGAACGCTGCTCCATGGTAACCCGATGTTTACCTTGGATGCAGCCACACAGGAAGCACCAGGAAATGCGCTTTAGCAGAGCGCACAGGAAAACATTATCAGCAACGTTTTCCTGTGCGCTCTGCAAAACACAGTTCCTGGGGCTTCCTGTGTGGCTGCATCCAAGGTAAACTTAGGGTTACTATGGAGCAGTGTTCACAGGCAGCCCCGACGTTAACACTGTGCATTCCTGCACACTTCCCTCTGCAGTTACTGGATCCAGTTAACGTATGTGCTGGGCTAAGTGTGGCCTGGCCTTAGAAAGTGTTTTACTATTAAAGCACATGATTGTAGTTGTGTCCCCTTTATGTTCCCATTAGACTGAATTTTACTGATCACTGTATGTAGGACAAGACCCAAATGTAAATCTCCAGACAAGCACCAGAGGACTGGCTAGAGGACCCAGTGTACAACTGTGAGTGCACAAAGGGAGAAGTGAGTCACAGATGATGAGTGTGATGAGGAGTCCATCTACACATTTCTGATTATGAGGCTTAGTGAGTTGGAGAGATGTCTCCCCTCTACATGCATGTAGTCAACATACGTGTGTGGGATTATGTAGTGGTTGTGAGTGATAGGGTGTACATATACATGCATGTGTGTGCAGCATGTAATACTAGGGCCATATTACCATTGTGTTTTTGCAGGACATATCCACCATAGAACATGTAACGCACCTTGTAACGTTTTCCCATCCGCTTCAAGATAACGGAGATTAAATCTCCGGCATTTAGTGTCTGCATTAACATACGTTGGGGAGTCTGGCACCCATATTATTCAATGGCAGCGTTAACACAGCGTTACACTGCGTTAACGCTGCATTAAGTTTGTAGTAGAACTACTCTATGGCGGATATGTCCTGCAAAAACATGACGGTAATGTGGCCCTAGCCTTATTCATGTGTACATATGTGCATGCATGTAGTACACTTCAATATTGTATGATGATTGTAAGTTATTACCTGAAATGAATATACCGTACTCTATATATAGAAGTAAATGTGTTGTACAGTAGTTTGAGTTTACAATAATGTGTTCTGTGCTCTTGCACATTGTATATTTAATCCAACACAAATCTATGGCCATACCCACAATGTTACTTGTAGATTCTGCTACTAATTTATTTTTGTATTTAAGCAATAATTTATCAATGCAAAATAATTAGAGATAAATCAGTGAAATATAAAGGTTAGGGTCACACTTGCGTTTTTTTTTTTTTTTTAAATCCTGATCCAGTTTTCAGCTTTCAAAAAGCTCAAAACCGCATCAGGAAACGCTCCTCATTGGAGCCCATTATAACAACTGGATTGCATTACATACAATCCGGTTACCGCATCCGGCTCTGCAGCCTGCATGAAAAATCATGCAGGCTGCAGTTTTCGGAGCGGTTGTAACATCGCAATGCGGTAACCGCATTGCTCCGGATGTCTATCCTGAGCAATGCTGTTACCGTATACTTTGCTTATCCCAGCTGCCGCCGGGATAAGCAAAGTGTTAACACTGTTAAAAAAGCTTAAATATTAATAATTGTGGCCATCATGACTCTAGGGAGTGCCCCTCCCCCTAGAGACATGCTACCCACTCAGGTGGGCATGTAATGTGTTAATAACTTATGTACAGTAGGCCAGCTCCTGTGGCTGTGTACAATTTTATGAATGAAGCCGCAGCTCCCCTGTCAGCTGCACGCATACTATACGTAATGTATGTATAGTATGTGCGCTGTCCGAGGTCCTGTAGGCATTTACAGTAGATCTATGGCGGTGCGCTGCCCATAGATCTACTGTAAAAGCCTACAGGACCTCGGACAGCGGCACATACTATACGTACATTACGTATAGTATGGGCGCAGCTTACAGGGAGCCGCGGCTTCATTCAGAAAATTGTAAAGAGCAAACAATAGCCGGCTTACTGTACATGAGTTAATAACACATTACATGCCCACCTGAGTGGGTAGCATGTCTCTAGGGGGGGTGGGCACCCCTAGAGACATGATGGCCACAATTATTATTAATATTTATGTAAGCTTTTTTTAACAGTGTTAACACTTTGCTCATCCCTGTGGCAGCCGGATGAGCAAACTGTACGGTAACCCTATTGCTCCGGATTACACATCCGGAGCAATGCGATTACCGGATTGCGGCTTCAGCCACACATTTTGCTTTTCATTAAAAATGTGACCCTAGCCAAAGACTACTATGGAGTAAACAAAAAGCTTCAAAAATTGCACATCTAAATTAATTGTAAAATCTAGTCCTTGCGCAACATGAGATGTAAATATCTTCCTGCACAGAATAGTGTCATACAGGCATCTAGAATACAAATACATTTTCAAAAAATGAAATAACTATTACCGGTAGAGTGAAAGCTCTAGAGGCTTTTGCTAATCCACTTTACCATTCTCTCTTTCTATTCACATTAAATGTGCATATATTGTATTTTGATGGAATTGGTGGAGTCAACAACCTGCATTAATGACTAGAAAACATACAATGGATCACAGCCTGCTGGTAACAGGTTTTCCTTTCTATTACCTGAAATGATTCTTAGCAGCGCTGACATGAATTGACTGAATGTGATTAGTGTGTTATCTGCAATCTGACCTGGCTTCACTCAGCGAACCCTTCCTGACATGCATGGGGTAATGAATTAAGTATGTTTCTCTCAAACAGGCGCTCTGCAGAATCAGAAGCACACTTGTCCTTGCAAATCCTGTGTGGTGTACTAGGACAGATGCCTTATTTATGAACAGGGCAGCTAAATTATATACTCTCCAGTTACTATATACGTTGGTGAATAAGTATTGAACATATCACCAATTTTATAAATACAATTCTAAAAGTGCTATTGGAGCAGTCATAAGGGCCTGGGTGTTTGGTAGTCTTTTGGGTGGTCATGGTGGCGGTAGCCCAGCTCCGTGGCACTGACCGAACCAGTTAAGGGGAATATTTACAGGAGATTTGTAGTTGATCATGACGCCACCTATGGTGCCTAGTCAGAAATGACCAGCACTACTTGTCCAGTTCTCTGGGGATAGATGGATAGGCAGCCAGTATGGAACACTCCCCACAGGCGGAGTGGACCCCTTCGGACTTGAAGTAGTGGTCTATGTCGATTGTGGCAGTGGTAATTATGGTGTAGAGAAGTGCGAAAGGACTAGGCAGACACAGTGGATGTAGTACTTACTAGGTTCTTTACTTGTGGTTCTTTCAAAGCAGTCCCAGCCTGGTACTGTGCTCCTTCAGATTGCAGTTTGGCCAGCTCTCAGATGATCCAGGAACACACCCCTGAAACACCTTTCATTAGCCTTTCTTTGCTTCCCTCTCTGTGCTGTTCTTCTCGCCTACTCCTGTCCTGTGCCTTCGTGCTACGGATCCCTAGGCAGGTGACTATGGGTCCTGTCAGGTGACGGCTAGCAAGTCCTCCTGACCCTTCATAATCACTGTGCCTGGGAGTGTCCACGGGGTTGGCTACTAATCTTGCACACCAGTAGCCTCTGGTTTCCTGGCTGAAGCATACAGTCTTATCACCAGATTGGGGCCAGTCCCCTCATGGAGCCAGTTCCTCCAACAACGACCTGTAGGGCAGTTGTGAATTTGGGGTACTTCTGGCTATGATTTCCTCGGCTGACCTTCCTACTGGTCCCGTTGGGCCCCAGCTCCTGCCTCCCCTAGAACTCCATTCTCTCCTTCCTCCTCCATCTCCTGTCAACTTCTCGCTCTCTCCAAATTCACCCCCCCTTCTAAACTACTCCTCCCTACAGCCAGAAAATGGGAAATGTCCTCTAGGGAGGGTCTCTTCCTCTCTGCATCTCCTGGCCTGGAGTTGGGAATGGTGTTGGATGTAGGGTGTGTGTATGTCTCAGGTTTGTGACCCTGTCTTACCTGAGAGTGGTGATACCACACTTGTGGATTAAGTGCAGCATCACAGTGGCGACCAAGATGGAGGGGCACCATACTATTGACGTGAATTTCTCACAAGATGTTGGTAACAGCCCATCCAATCCTCAAATGCAAAGAAACTAACTAAATATATCCATAAAATTAGTGATGTGTAATAATTAGAAATATTAAAAAAGACTGAACGGTACATCTAACAGGTGTAAACAATTGGCCAGCTCAAAACACAGTATAACAACAAAAATATAAACAGTGGCAATCTATAATGCTGTAACATGTTAAAGTTAAATAAAGAAATTTTGGTATTGCATTACTGCCATAGGAATACTTGAAAAACAAGACATACCGTATATACTCGTGTATAAGCCGACCCGTGTATAAGCAGACCCCCCTACTTTTGCCCCCAAAACCTGGGAAAACCTATTGACTCGTGTATAAGCCGAGGGTGGACCCCAGCACAGGTATACAGCCCCCAGCAGTGTGGTATACAGGCCTCCCCAGTGGTATATACAGGCCCCATGCAGTGTTACAGCAGCAGCCCCAGTGTATATACAGTAGCAGCCCCAATGGTATATACAGCAGCAGCCCCAGAGGTATATACAGCAGCAGCCTCAGAGGTATATACAGCAGCAGCAACAGTGGTATATACAGCAGCAGCCTCAGAGGTATATACAGCAGCAGCCCCAGAGGTATATAAAGCAGCAGCCCCAGAGGTATATACAGCAGCAGCCCAGAGGTATATACAGCAGCAGCCCCAGAGGTATATACAGCAGCAGCCCCAGAGGTATATATAGCAGCAGCCCCAGAGGTATATACAGCAGCAGCCTCAGAGGTATATACAGCAGCAGCCCCAGAGGTATATATAGCAGCAGTCCCAGAGGTATATACAGGCCGCCCGCCCGCTCGTCCGCCACCATCAGTATACAGGCGCCCCCCCCCCCATCAGTATCCAGGGCCCCCTTGCAGCCCAAACCTGCAAAGTAAGATCATTATACTTACACCTGTGGCCGTCCCAGCTGCCGACATCAGCGCTATCCGGCTTCATCCGACTTCTTTGGCTTCCTCCTCTGGCGCAGACAATGACGTCATTGCCTGTGCCCATCGGAGGAAGCCGGAAGAAGACGGATGAAGCCGGAGGAGCGCGATGTCGGCAGCGGGGACGGCCACACGTGTAAGTATAATGATCTTACTTTACAGGTTTGGGCTGCAAGGGGGGCCTGGGTACTGATGGGGGTGGCGGGCGGCCTGTGTACTCGGGGTATATACTCGCGTATAAGCCGAGGGGGTACTTTTCAGCCCAATTTTTGTGCTGAAAAACTCGGCTTATACGTGAGTATATACGTAGTTAGTTTATGTATTGGACAATCCATGTGAGTCTCTTGCTGAATGCAGTTTATTGGTTCCCAATAAGTGAAATGCACCATGTCGTAATTATCGGGCTCACATGGATTGTCCAATAAATAAACTAATAAAGTATCTCTTGTTTTTCAAGTATTACTAATGTAGTATCAAAATTTCCTTTATTCAGGTTTGAATGATGTGTGCCCTGAAGAAGTAGCGATGCAACGAGGCAGCTATGAAACGTGTAGACCAATAAGCCATAAAATATCCTGATTGTCATCATTGATCGGCAGCGCATGTGAAAATCCGTATCTTTACACATTGGTGAACTTTATTCACGTTTACCATATTTCAGCATTGTAGCATGCCACTGTTTTTATTTTTGCTGTTATACTGTGTTTTTCAGCTAGACACCTATTCACACCTGTTGGATGTGCCAGTCAGTCTGTTTTTATATAAATAATTAGACATGACACAAGAAAAAACTATTGAACCTGATTACTGAAATGTATTTAAAATTTTGTACAAAAGCTTTTGTAGGTGATGACAGCTTCAAGATGCCTCCTGTATGGGGAAACTAGTCTCATGCATTACACATAACTTAATTTATGGACATCTATAGTTTGATTTCTTTGACTGTGTTGATGGTATGGGTTGTTATTGACCTCTAGTAAGAAATTCATGACTATAGCACCTTTATAAATGTATTTACTTAGCAACTTGGTGATGTGTTCAATATTTATTTCAGCTGCTGTATAAGCTATAAATCCATGCATATGCATATAATTGAAACCACATCAACATACCATGGCCAATGGTGAGAGTGGTTGGGACCTGCTGTACGTCTGACAGAGCAGAGATATGTGTGTGCTGTCCAGCTGAAGTCATTAACTACTAGCTTCAGCCTACTGGAAAGCACCACACCCTACTAATACCTTTAGCTTTCTGCTGGAAGCTGCCAGAAATAGCTTTTGGTTTTCGTGACTAGTGTCCTGTCTTGCATTGGTGTTTTTCCTATTCTACCTGAACTGTTTTTTTGATGCTTTTTCTGCCTCACAATTTTGTACCTTGCTGTCATCTTGGTTTTGAACTGGCTCCCTGACCACCCTAAAGGATTGTGTCCTTTTCCTGACATCTCGACTTTGACCCTCCTTGGCGACTTTCCTGTCTTTTGACTGCAGGCCTTTCATAGGCAGCAATCTCCTGTCCTCTTGTAAATCCAGATCTCTCTATAGGGGTGAAAGGGTGTCCAGGTTTCTCATTGTTCTGCCTAACATAGCGGCTTGTGCCTAGTCTGTCCAATATACTCCTTTTGTGTCTGTAGCCTTGGATGGACATCACAGGTACTTTACAAAAAAATATGATAAAAAAACGGCTAATGGTTGAAAGTGTTTTGCCCTCATTAGGTTAATTCAGTGCGAAAAACCAGCCCAAAATGTTTGCTTGCTTGCTCCTTTATGTCATTAAGAAGATTACTGTGAACATACCATACATGTACAGGATAGGAATAAACTAATATAACCAAGAAATTGCTCAGTAATTTATTCTATTTATTCTTTTGCAGGTATTTTGGCTGTGAGTCCCCAATACACAACAGCACTTCTGTTTAAAAAGTAGCTATATTTCTTCCTGCGTTTTCATATTTAGCAGAAATTTTGTTTGCCTGCAGATCGGTAGCGGTGTAGGCTGTGAAATCCTCTCCTACCTTGAACAGTGTGCAGCTCTGCCGGCAAAAGCACAGTTATTATGTAAGAACGCACACAGAGCCGAGAATCAATTCAATAGACAGACCCCATATGACCTGCAGATTGTAAAAAGCCTGTTAAATTTGAAAAAAGAGTAAGAAAGTTTAGTTGCTTTCAAAGGTTGTTGTAGCTGGTCACGGGAATGTCTCTTTATCTGCTCCAAATTATAGAATAGAGGAGGAATTGGTCTAAAAAGAGCCTTTTTGGATGGCAAGATGGCAGCACTATGCTTCTGTGCTATCACAAAACGATTCAGGTAGGCGCTGTCAGGTGCAGATAACAGGGGCATTTGGTGCCAGCTTTGAAGATGTGGAGTAGTTGTTGGACTGTTCTGTGATCAGGCCTGGGGCTGTGCCACCTGCAGTGTTGTGAAGGTCCATACCAGTCTGGATATCAGGAGCAGAAGTGGACTTGACTGTGGAGTAATTTACCTGCAGAATAGGGATGAGCGAGTATGCTCGGCGCTACTCGTTACTCGCATGAGTAACCCGGTACTCGGGATGCTCGGCGAGCACCGAGTACCGCCGAGAAACTCGGACTCCTTGCTAATAATTATTGCTCTGACACAAATACACAGCTCCCTTCAGTGCACACAGTGAGCTGGCACCTCACAGAGAGCAGATTGATTGTTAGGGTCCCTCTGGGGGCACAGCAAGGTGTTGTATGCTGCGGTGATTTGAAAAAGCCCACCCTCCCGCCCTTTCCCAGAAACACTTGTTTTATAGCCGGAAGTCTGTGGGCAGAGCCAGTCACTAATTGACTTACATTGGGCTCGGTGCTCGGGCCAAGTACACGAGTATCTTGGGATGCTCGGCCTGAGCATCGAGCACCCGAGTATTTTAGTGCTCGCTCATCTCTACTGCTGAACATTGATATTTTTTTCATGTTCACAGATATTGTCTGCTAATGAACTTTCACCTATTCTCATCTTGATTTTGGATCATCTATATTGCCTGCTGTTCACCTCACTTGTCTAATTTCTGGATCTTAAAGGGTTGTCCGGGGTTTTTGTATATCTAGGCTGCAAAATGCTGACATTTTGTACTTTACACCCTTGTGGCATTTTGCATTGTTACCTAGATATCACTATTCTGGGTGTGGAGGGGCAGCCTCAGCCACCAGCCAGAGAAGTGTTTGTTTTGGAGCCTGGGTGTAAACGTCACTGCTTGTCATTTACACCCACTCTCCTACAAGAATGCCCCTGACTCCTACAGGCTCGCCCCCACTAGTCTCCAGGATGCTCAGCCGCCCGCTCTGTGACAGAGATGAACCGCTATGCTGACAAAGAGGATACAGAGAGAAGGATTGGCTTCAGTGACAGCGCGGGCGTGGGGAAGGAGGTGAGCACACATTCTGCATTGAACACAGCATACATCTCCTTCTGTGCCACAGTGTTCAGAATCCGCAGCTCAGTGAAGGAGATAACGCATACACACCGCAGCACAATGCACTTCACACAGCTGCAAATTCAGCACAGTGTGGCAGAGGAGGAGATGACTGCTGTATGCAATGCGGTTCAGTTTATATTGGTGAATTAGGGTGGGTGATCATATTGGGGACTGGGGGGAAGGCGTGTTTGAGTGTGGGGGAGGGGGGCATGTAGTTGTGGAGGATGCTGGACATACTGAGACTGGGGGCGGGCCTGTAGGGGTCTGAGACATGGTTGTAGGCGAGTGGGTGTAAACGACAATCAGTAATGTTACAGCCAGGCTCCAAAACAAACACGCCTCTGGTCCATGGCTGAGGCTGCTCCTCCAGACGCAGAAAGGTGATATTTAGGTAACAATGCAAAATGCTTACATGGTGTAAATTACAAACTGTCAGCATTTTGCAGCCTAGATACACACATAAATTATACAAAAAGGCTGGGCAACCGCTTTCAGTACTCTTCAAACTCATTCCTGTATACTTCTTTTTGATCTCGAATGTCCTTTTCGGATCAACATTGAACTGACAGCTCATAATTTAGCACTAAGTCCCTATTCTGTCTCCAACGCCTAATTCATCTCCAATGTTTGTTTTGCGTAATGTTATTAAATAGTTTAGCTGTAGATTGTTAATGAGTTTTATCTCATATGCAGTGTTTCAGGCTCCCTCTAGCAGCCAATGCTATGTTTGCAGTCTATTTAATCTCTATGTCTAATTCTCCTCCCTCTTGCAATGCATTTGGTAGCTCTGCCCCCATTTTTACTTTCATTTCTGGAAGGAACACACTCAGCATTACTGTTCCCATGCGATTGCAAAGGAACAACATCAAAGGGCCAAGCACTCCCTACTCATTAAAGACGTGTGCAGGTACTGTGACAACAGCAGGCAGGAAAGCTACTGACTATCAAATCGAGTCCTTAGATGGACAATTCTGCCTACCACTACCCACGATCATTGAATGCAACCAGATCCCAGACAACAGATATGAAATTCCTACGTGAGATGTAGCAACCCACCACGCTCACTTAAAACGCATAGCTCACCTCATACCGGAACTAGACCATCAGGCTCAGATAATCCTGCTGTTGGGAAGAGATATCCTGCAGGTGCATAAAGTGAGACGTCATATCAATGGACACCACAATGCTCCCTATGCCCAAAGGCTAGACGTAGGATGGGTCATAATAGGAGGAGTATGCCCGGAACGCATGCACGCCCCTTCTTCTGTGTCAAGCATGCTGACAAGTATGCTGGAGGAAGGATGCCCATCTCTGTTTCAACCTTGTAACAGCCTCAGCCTCAGAGACTTGGACTTGGGGACCAATTCAACGTAGCCTCGGACTTCTCTGGAATCTACGATCAGATGCTTTCACCATTCAAGTCAGCCAAGGAGAAAAGCCTTTTACTCGTAAAGGTGTTCTGTCTACCATCAACAGTCTGTACGATCCCCTGGGTTTCGCAGCCCCTGTCACAATACAAGGCAAGGCCTTGCCAAGAGACTTAACTAGGGAAACATCTAACTGGGATGCACCTCTGCCACCCAATAAGAGAATCCAGTGGGAAGGATGGAAGAACTCGTTAGCTACTCTCTCCAACCTGAACGTGCCAAGACCATACACCCCTGTGCCGTCAACAGAAATACAAAGCCAAAAACTGTACATATTCGCGGATGCTTCTGTCAAAGCAATCGCTGCTGTTGCCTACCTTAAAGACTCCAAATGTCAGAGCCACATTGGGTTTGTTATGGGGAAGACCAAGCTTGCACATTCAACCAGGGCAGTTAACAGAAGTCAGCTACAAAGTACAACGTGGCTTTCAGGACCAAAACTATTATATGTTGAAGAACACCTTCCAGACACCTTTGAACTAGTAGGAGAGGACACAGATGCTGAAACCAACCCTCAGGTTTCTACACTTCATACAAAGACTTCTGCTACCCAACTTAGATCTCACAGATTAGTCAAATTCTCAAGGTGGAAGTCACTCGTTTGGGCCATTACCTGCTTGAGCTACATAGCTCGCTCGTTCAGAACTCCCAGAACTTATGATACAGGAGAATGTAAAGGCCGGCATATTTGTAAAAATGCCTACATTACCTTCGACTTGGACTTCTCTAAAAACCACATCATCCTTACTGTTCAAAGAGAAACCTACCTTACAGAAATCCAATGTCTTACTAGCAAAGTTCCAATACCAGCTAGCACAGTATTGAGAAAACTTGACCCATTCATCAACAACAGCGGCCTGCTGAGTGTAGGAGGCCGACTGAAAGTAGCTAAAATGGAGTTTGTGGAGAAATTCCCTCTTATACTTCCCGGAAAATGTCATATTGCCTACTTGATCGTACAACACTACCACAATTTGGTGAAGCACCAAGGCAGACTGTTTACAGAAAAAGCCATCAGAACCGCCGGTCTGTGGATTGTCGGTGCAAAGAAGCTCATCAGTAGTGTCATCTTTAAATGCGTTACCTGTCGTAGGCTTCGTGGTTCCGCTCAAACTCAAAAGATGGCCGACCTACCCATAGACAGATTCAACCCAGACCTCCCCTTTACCAGTGTTGGTCTCGATGTATTTGGCCCGTGGTCAGTTGTGACACGACAGACGAGAGGTGGCCAAGCTAATAGTAAGCGTTGGGCTGTCATGTTCACCTGTATGACGATCAGAGCCATCCACATAGAGGTCATCGAGTCTCTCGACACGTCAAGCTTCATCAACGCTCTAAGACGTTTTATCGCTATCCGTGGTCCTATCAAGCATATACGGTCAGACAGACGTACCAACTTCGGCGGTGCAGCAAAGGAATTGGGAATACCTTCAAATCTGGACTACAAGACCCTTGAGAGATTCCTCAGTGACGAAAGTTGCACATGGTCATCCAACCCACTTCACTCTTCGCATATGGGAGGATCTTGGGAACAGATGATTGGTTTAGTCCGAAGAATCCTCGACTCTACTCTTCTCCAAGCAGGAGCAGCGAGGATTACCCACGAAAGCCTAATCACCTTCATGGCAGAAGCCAGAGCCATAATCAATGCAAGACCCTTAGTTCCAGTTTCCAACGACCCTGAGGAGCCCTTTTTATTGACTCCAGCTACCCTCCTTACCCAGAAAATGGGACTGTCCAGTGTTCCTCCAGGAGGATTCGATGCCAAGGACCTCTACAAGCGCCAATGGAGACAGGTACAAAGTCTTGCGAATACTTTCTGGGACAGATGGCGCAAACAATATCTGTCTACCCTGCAGCCACGGACAAAGTGGCAATCTACTTGTCCCAATCTGAACATAGGTGACCTTGTTCTTGTGAAAGACTCTCAAGTACACCGGAACCAGTGGCCACTTGGTCTATTTACTGCAACATTCCCGAGCAATGACGGTAATGTCCGCAAGGTCGGACTAAGAATGACTAAGGGAAATGAACCTAAAACATTTCTCAGACCGGTATCTGAACTGGTCCTGCTGTTACCCTCAGAAGACAGAGATAGTGACATCCGGTGATGCCAGACGGGGAGTGTTCTGTCTCCAACGCCTAATTCATCTCCAATGTTTGTTTTGCGTAATGTTATTAAATAGTTTAGCTGTAGATTGTTAATGAGTTTTATCTCATATGCAGTGTTTCAGGCTCCCTCTAGCGGCCAATGCTATGTTTGCAGTCTATTTAATCTCTATGTCTAATTCTCCTCCCTCTTGCAATGCATTTGGTAGCTCAGCCCCCATTTTTACTTTCATTTCTGGAAGGAAGACACTCAGCATTACTGTTCCCATGCGATTGCATTGCCGGTATGTATTCATGCCTTCTTTAGTTGTTTTCTGCTCTAGTTTTAGCCTGGCTCATCCAGTTATAGTCTAGATTAGTTACTAGTTCATGCATATTGTATATGCATGTATAATGTGTGTTCTGCTGTACTATGTAGTGATTGTTCTGTATTCTCATTGTTTCCAGTTTTACCATATACAAATATACTGCAACATTCAATAAAAGCACAGACGTCACCACAGTCTTCTCATTGGACTCAGTATAAAGGTTTAGCTGTCTGTTTAAATTCATGAATAGCAAATGGAAAACAAGCGGTGTCAAAGATTTGGAGCGCTAAAGAAACCACGGGTCTTGCTCCACTTGAGAAAGACGCATCTGTGCGTCGAAACGCGTTGTGGCATACTGGACCCCTGCTGTTCGTGTAATAAATTATCGGTAATTTAATCACCAACCCGTGGTTTCTTTAGCGCTCCAAATCTTTGACACCGCTTGTTTTCCATTTGCTAATCTCTTTCTCCCTTGTTGGGAGTGCGGTGTGTGAGCTGCTCTAAGATCCACAGTACCTGGCAGTACATCATAAAGACCCACCCTTGAATGATCAACTGATACACAGTGTGGAGCTGGGATGGAAGCCAGTGCAGCGAGTCTGCCTCTTCGGGTGGAGGAGTGAAGGAGCCCACCTCCATCTCCAGAGGAACTAAGGAGCCGACCACCAAGCCCGGAGTATCTGAGGAGGAGGGAATATTGGCCCTTGTCTCTACAGTGATCCACATTAAGCCATCAGTCTGGTTGTGTGGGGTGTTGCACAACCAGTAAAGGTTAGTGCAAACATAGTATAACCGTGTATTAAGTTCCTCCAGTTGCAGTGTGGCGCAATATCTGTTTTTTCTTTTTTTTGTTTAAATTCATGAGCCCCCGGCCCATTTAGTGAGAACAGAACAGTCCCCTTCTGTCTAATGTATATTAATGTATATGTATTTCATACTTATTATACCTAGCACAAGTTTTTTCCTACATACAGTATTATTATGTAGGTCATTATAATGTACATGTATGAAACATGTTTTAATCCTTCGTTTCTCTCATATTTCTTATTATTTTTACTTTTGATATTTAGTATATTATGTTTTCTTTATATTAATTTTATGATTTTTATTTTGTATTTGTATACTACTTTTTCTTATTATTATATATTTTTCATTCTTTATCTTTGTGTCAATATTATTCTTCCTTCTTTTGTTCTTTTGAGCAGCACATTTCTTTTTCTGTGTTCCTCAGAGATAAATCTTGTTATTTTCCCTTTGGGGTGTCAACTATGCCATATCTTGTTTGTTGTGCATCCCTCTTTGCACAGACCATTAAAGCATTTAGCTTTATTATCAACATTGTGTTATTTAGTAACTCACTTCTACAGTATTATTCATCATTTTGAAATGCATAAGCACGCTTTGTGCCTGACGCCAGTTTCGCATGCCATTGCTTACACCTGAGTGCACTTTCCCAACTGTTTTTTCCTCTTGGCCTCTTCCGCATCAGGTATTTTCTGTTCTACATATGTAACTTATTGATTCAATGATCTCCTCTTTTTAAGATCTTTATTGAATTACCTTCTACATAACCCTGAAGAAGACATATTGCGTGGTGTAACTTGTGGAGTTGCATCTCTCTCTCTCTATATCTATCTGTTGTTCCTCACAGGTCACATGTCCAGGTCTTTGGGTATTATCCCTTTATTCTTATATGTATTACTACAGGGTGGGCCATATATATGGATACACTTAAATAAAATGGGAATAGTTAGTGATATCAACTTCCTGTTTGTGGCACATTAGTATATGGGAGGAGGAAAACTTTTCCAGATGGGTGGTGACCATTGCGGCCATTTTGAAGTTGGCTATTTTGGATCCAACTTTATTTTTTTCAATGGAAGAGGGTCATGTGACACATCAAACTTATTGAGAATGTCATAAGAAAAACAATGGTGTGCTTGGTTTTAACATAACTTTATTCTGTCATGAGTTATTTACAAGTTCATGACCACTTATAAAATGTGTTCAAAGTGCTGCCCATTGTGTTGGATTGTCAATGCAACCCATTTCTCCCACTCTTGACACACTGATAGCAACACCGCAGAAGAAATGCTAGCACAGGCTTCCAGTATCCATTGTTTCAGATGCTGCACATCTTGTATCTTTACAGCATAGACAATTGCCTTCAGATGATCCTAAAGATAAGAGTCTAAGGTGGTCAGATTGGGAGACTTTGGTGGCCATTCAACTGGTCCATGACGGCCAATCCATTTTCCAGGAAACTGTTCATGTAGGAATGCTCGGACTTGATACCCATCTTTGTACCCCATATACCTGTCACACTTGGGAGGTAAGGGAATCAGGAAATGGTGAATTTGGCAAAAAGGGGTCAGGAGTCGTTGGATTTGTAACAATCAGGACGGAAGTTGGTGACGGACGTGACGGCGCAATTATGTAAATAGATTATTGATCTGGCTTATTCCAGCAAAATACTCTACATGTATTTCCTTTTTTACATTTTCTTCTATGCTGGTAAATATTCCTTGTGACTTGCATAATATATTTCAGTTGACCATTTCATTTGGGTAACTACCTTTTCATATTCAACATTTATATTATCATTTTATTTATTTTATTTTAATGGGAACAATTGGGTGGTATTTTTGATTCTCAGAGCAGATAAAGCAGATAGCAATAGGCTGTCACCCAAAGTTGTCAATACACAGCTGCCTTTAACCCCTTCTATCACCTCGATGAAACCACACCAGCGCATCGGAAAGAAGAGCCAGGTAAAGCTCCAGGAATTAGCACCAAGGTAGAGCCAGGCTGCTCAGGATGGCAGCCCGTAGCTGTCCGCTTTACCTGCACTGAGAATCAAAATTAGGGGGTGAAGTTTTATGTCAATTTCTAAAAATTATTTATTTTTACAATCTTTTGAAGGCAGGATTGCTGTCACAGAGAGTAGGCGTCTGTGATTGCCTGTAGGAGCCAGTGCAGTGAATAAAGATGGAGTTAATGAGTGGGACCCGAAAGTAGAAGCTCTCAGTCCTTGGTAAGTATAACGCTGATGTTTAATCACTGTTTGCACAGCAGGTTCACCCTTCTCTATTTATGAAGCCAGTGGTTAACCTGGCCCCTGTCATGGATTCTAGGAATGCTGATGTCTACAGTCACTGTGTAGAAAGATGTTATTCCCTTTGACTGGATGAGTGATCACTGACATGCCACAAATTTAGTAGCTTTCATAATTAATGTTAAAGAGGATTGCAACACAGCATCCCAGCGGTGTCCTCCTGCCAAGATCTTTAGAAAATTGGTTTCATTTATTACCATGTAAAAGCAGCAATAAATAGTCAATACATGCAATAAATCACGCTGCATCGTGTTAGAAGATCTCACAAAGGATACTGATTTGTCTCTCTAATATTTTATGTGTTACATTAGTTGGAAAAATAATTATGGAGATGATTTGTTAGAGCTTTTCAGGGAGCGTCTGGGGATTGCAACTATAACACAGCTTTTCTTATGCTCTGTTCACAAAAAAACTGAAAATGATAGAGGCATCAATGACTTTTAAGAAGTTCTGTCATGGGGTCTATCATGTTATTGGAAAAACAAGCAATGTGTCCTACTATATTTTTCCTCTCAAAAATATGACTGAATCTGCCAAATCTGTTTTAAATCAGAGCAAAACACATATTATCATTTATTTTTAGGGAATCATTGAGTCATGGTGCTGTATGTTTGAAAAGGGGTTTACAGACAAAGTACAAATTTTAGTGAACAAAATTACATTGACAGACTGGAACAGAGGGATAGAAAACCCTACCTTTGTGGACTTACAGTCTACATCCAGTGGTGGACAAATCATTCGTGCAACCTATGATGGGGCCCAGAGGTAAGGGGGCCCACTTTCTCCTCCAAAACAGCAAGAAGCTTTTGTCATAGTTTAACACTAGAAGTCCCAGAGAGGGGTCATTTAATATTTCTACCTTTGGAACCCAGAGACGGGTCAAATGACCTGAAGGATTTTAGGCCACATTTACAAATGAAAGGATACTAATTGGAGCCATCAGAGTTGTCAGTTTGGACTAAGGGTCATTTGACCCTCTTTCGGGACTTCAGGGGGAGCTCGAAATTTCTGGGACTTCTAGTGTTAAACACTACAAAGTGCCCTTACACCATTCTTGCACAGGGGCCCTTTCTATCGGTGTCTGCCCCTGTCTACATATTATTTTGTATATTACATATATATAAGGGCCACGTCACACACACAGAAATTTGTGCAGATATTGTTCACAGATCTCTGGTTGCAGTGAAATCATGGACACATGGTTCCATTTTGTGGCTGTGTACAATGATACAATGTGTCCATGATTTCACTGCAACCAGAGATCTGTGAATAATATCTGCACAAATATCTGTGTGTGTGACGTGGCCCTTACATATATTTCAAAATTGTAGAAAAAATGCGGCACTCACCAGAGTTGATCATTATGTCCTTTATTCACACATCCATTAGATGATTGATGTGTTCAAAAGTATGGGGAGGGGGAGAGGAGACGGCGGATGACGGCCTGCCGTTTCGCGGACAATGCTGCTTCAACGGGTCCTGGTGACGCATCAATCATCTAATGGATGTGTGAATAAAGGACATAAAGATCAAGTCTGGTGAGTGCCGCATTTTTTCTACAATTTTGATTAGTTGAACTACAGTTGTGTGCAACACCATAGAGAGACTAGCACTGAATTAAGGTCACAATTGGAGTTAACCCCTGAGATCTGAGAGTGCCCAGTAAAATTTCTTGGATCGATATTACATATATTTGTTTATACTTCTCTTTATTGGGATTCCCTCGTCATCCCCAATATGGCTTAAATCCAGAAGAAAATTCTAGGAGATAGTGTTGTTTTGGTCTGCGCTGCTGCTCAGGGTTACTGAGAAAGGTGCAGGGACTGCACCGAAACGCGTCAGTGGAATAAAGGGATATATGGGGAAGCATTGTCGTCAGAGTCATTTTTTTGTAGCAGCAGCGCGGACCAAAACAACACTATCTCCTAGGATTTTCTTTTGGATTAAAGTCACCACAATACACGTGGAAGTGTGGGTCCTGCGGCAGCTGTTTCCTAAGCGAGCATACTAGCAAACTAGTTGTGGGTGTCACAACTTATCCAGGTGAGAAGACTATTTTGCGTTGTTCTTCTCTTATCTTAAATGATAAGACACCATTGCGCCTTTTGTCTCCCTGTATTGTTTACCAATATGGCTTAGTCACATTCGGAACTAATCTGTACTGTCTTAAAAACATGGATGCAATTATTTTAAAAACCTTTTTTGGAAATTTGCTTGTTCATATCATTATTGCTATTAGATGATTGTAAGCCTATACAGAACTCAACTTACCAGAGGAAATCTATTGGTTGTAGGAGAGGGTGGAGAATTGACTTGTGCATCACTGAAAGTTATGTGAAAGGGGAAATACCTGTTCCCTTCTAGGTGTCTCTTCTCTTGTTTGCATGTTACTGACATAATATAATCCAGAAGTTAAAATTAGACATTTTTTTATTCCTACTGCAAAGTATTAATGCCAATTTGAAGAGTAAGGTCCATCAAATAAATCAAACAAATTGACAGACTTGTGCATAAAGGGATAGGGCCCTGCCCTCACAGACTTATCATCTATATGGCAAGAGACAATAGGTCAGGACGTTGCAGCAGCTCTGGTGACAGTGAGGTTACAGCAAGGTCAGCACAGGCTGTAGGCTTTCCTGAAAGAGATGAGTTTTCAAGTCACATCTGAAGATTCCAAATCTGAGATCAGACATGTTAAAACACTGGATTACAGACAATGGGGGATCCATAAGAAAATCCTTGGAGGTGTTGGGGTGGGGAACACATGAGAGCAGAGGAAAAGAAGAGGAGGTCTTGTGAGGATGAGAGATTATATGGGTGGAAGAATCAGGAAATGAGTTTGGAGATGTATGGAGGAGACAAATTGGTGAACTTGTTATTCAGTTTTACAGGGAACATGTCAGCTCATTTTAGGCCACTAACCTACCATTACCTGCCCCTGCAACTTGCTAGTTCATCCCTAACATCCCTGCATTGTGGGGGCTTATCAGGCTGTACGATCCTGCTCCCAGTGCATGCGCTGTGTGCATATTGAAGCCGGTCGTATCCCCACAATGCACTGGACCGGAACTGACGTCCAGGTGCACATCATACTGTATGCAGGAGGCGGGAATTTCAACAGAGGACATGGAATGATGACGCCCAGCGGTACGTGAGAGGGGCCAGTGAAGAGGGAGAATGGGGCCCTGGAGGCCACTCATTCCAGTCTATGGATGTGGACTGCATGTAACTTATAAAATAATTTTTCAGAAGCTTTATAGTATAGTTTTAGCTCAGAGAGGGATGGTTAGGGATGACCTAGCAAGGTGCAGGGACAGGTAGTGGTACGTTAGTGACCTAAAACTAGCTGACAGGTTCCCTTTAATAGATTAAACTTGATTTGCTGGGGAATTGAAAGCCAATGAAGGCATTGGCAGAGGAAAGAGGTGGACATAATATAGTCATCATGTAGCATGTCAAGGACTTTTAAGCAGGTTCAGAAGCAGAGCTCACTCCACACAGGGGAAAGGCTGGCAACATTGTGCCTGGGCATCATAGAAGACAGTTATTTCACTATATACAGAAATGCTGTGGTATTGCTATATATAGTACAAAGGATGAGTAGATCACGGGTTCAAGTGCCCTTGGGGGACTAACAAATACAATTAAAAGGAAAGAAAAAAATTCTTGGGTTATGGGCTTTGAAAAAAGACCACTTAAATAAGAGTGCAAGATTGGTGTAATCAAACTGACCTGGACAGTCATATTTCCATGTAAATTTTATTGTAGAATGAATGTTAAAAAGTAAACAAAATGCAAAAAACTTATGAAACTGCATTTTGTTTCTCAACTTCACTTACAGTTCTTATCGTTATTGGCACCCATGAAGGTTAAATACATAATGTGGAATATCCTCTGTAAAAAATTAATCAAGTGAAATAGCTTTTTTGTATAGAGCACTTGTGTTAAATACAAAAGAGCAAATTATAAAACAGCTATTTAAAACAAAAAACTATGTGAAGGAAAAATAGAAAAACCTAAAGCCTACCATAACACTGGTATTGGCACCTTTAAATTTAATTAGTATAGAAACACATTTTGACTCGCCTGTGATAAATCATAATTGGGAATCACCTGTGATAAATTGTCGGTGTACATGGGACATGAATTAGCCAATGAATGGTGACTTCAGTGTTTTAAAAAGCCACACATTAGGGCCTGTTCCTTTTGTCACAATGGTGAAGGCAATAGAGCCTTCACAATTGAGGACATTAGAACTGCTATTATTAGCAAACACAACACTTGCAAAGGGTATAAGGCCATCTCCAAAGACCTTGGTAACCCAGTTTCAACTATGCATAATGTTATTAAGAATGTTGCCAAGCATGGAACCGTCAAGAACTCTTTGGACATGGGAAATTAAAGAAAAATTGACAAGAGTAGGTTGGTGCGAATGGTGGAAAAAACACCACGTCAAACATCCAAAGGCCTGAATTCCAACCTGAAACAGTCTGGGCTCATGGTTTAAACAAGTACAATACGCTGCACACTAAATCCAGCAGAGCTTAAGGCCGTCTCCAAAGACCTTAGTATCCCAGTTTCAACAATGCATAATGTTATTAAGAAGGTTGCCAAAATGGAACCGTCAAGAACCTCCTTGGACATGGGAGGTAAATAAAAATTGACAAGAGGAGTCTTCGAAGGTTGGTGCAAATGGTGGAAAAAGCACCACGTTAAACATCCAAAGACCTGAAGGCCAACTTGCAATAGTCTGGGATTATGGTTTCAACAAGGACCATATGCCACATGCTAAACCCAGCAGAACTTTATGGGCAAAGACCAAGGAAGATACCATTGCTGAAGAAAATACATAAAAAGAAACGACTGATCCTTGCCAAAGATTATTTTGACAAACCACAATCCTAGGAAACTGTTCAGTGGACAGATAAACAAAAATAGATCTATTTGGCAATGCAAAGCAACAGGTTTTTAACAGATGGCGCAATGAAGCTTATAAGGAAAAGAATTCCCTACCAACAGTTAAGCATGGTGGAGGATCCATAATGCTGTGGGGTTGCTTTGCTGCATCTGGTACTGTAGGCCTTTACCGCATCACAGAAGTCATCAAATCACAGAATTATCAAGAGATTTCAGAGCAAAATGTAAAAAAACTTGGTTTGAGTCGAAGATCATGGGTCCTCCAGCAAGACAATGACTCAAAGCACACATCCAAAAGTACACAGGAATGGATGAAAAAGAAAAAAAATGTCCTGACGTCAATCACATTGAAAATGTTTGGGGTGAGCTGAAATCTGCCATTGGGAAAAAGAACCCTGCAAACATTCAAGAGCTTGAACAAACTGCAAAGGAAGAGTAGGAGAAAATGCCAGCTGAGAAGTGGAAGAAGCTTATAGATGGCTACAAGAAACATTTGGAGACTGTCATCAATACCAATGGTTGTGCAACCAAGTATTAATTGGGGGTACCTTTATTGCTGCACATGCTGTTTATTCTGTTTCTTCTTTGAAATTGAAACATACAAGTTGACATTGTTTTATTATACTTTGGACCATTAATTAAAAAAATCCTGAGGATAAATCTTTGGTACATTTCCATTTATTTCTCAAGATATTGTACAGGCTATGAAACAAATGAAGGGAGGCATGCCAATAATGGTGAGCAGCATTTTATTCAGAATTTTTCTCATATTTTATTGTACACCATATCATAAAAAGGATGTTATCATTCAAAAGTACTACTAGTATAGAATAAAAAGCCAAAATGAGAAAGATATGGTTCTTGGAAGAAAGGGAAGGAAAAATATAACCACAAAACCAAAAAGTCACTCGCTCCTTAGGGGGTTAAACATGGACTGGAGAGGTGTGAGAGTTGGTTGGGCATCCACAAAGGATATTGCAGTAGTCAAGATGGTAGATAATGAGGACATGCAGCAACATTTTAGTACATTGAGAGATGAAGAAAGTATAAATTCTGCAAATATATTTTTGAGTTGGAGGTAGCAGGAGGTGGTAAGAGCTTGGAAGGGGGTTTGAAGATGACATAGGGTAGGTGGCGCCCATGTTATAGATTTGTTTTAGGACATAGAAGTAGAGATGAGAGAAGCATTTGAAATTCAAATTTGCAATTTTCAGCAAATTTTCCCTAAAAATTGTGTTTTCACAGAATTTGATTGGGGCAACGCAGGCAATATAATTGACTGGAAATGAGGCGAGAGAGAATGGGAGGGATGAAGAGCAGAGAGCAACAAGAATGAAGGGAGGGAGAGAGAGAACACAGATCCATTTGCTTTTTGGGGATTTGATAACTGCTTTGGATACTGCATAGGAAAAAAAAAAACTCTGGAACATACAATACAATATTACTCACTTTACAAACAGTAAAAATAATAAAGCATGAGGGGGTCACATACATTTTTATCAGTGTGTGCTCAAATCCATTGAGTTTCTGTGCTGAGTTCTTATCAAAGATTTAGAGATTCACCCAGTCCATGAGTCATCATTTTAGTGCTTTCTCATTCTGTCAAGACATTGTTCTTCAAGATTTTAATCAATTGACATGTACAGAATGTAATATACCTTTGGGCAAATTAAATGGAATTACAGCAAGGTCAGGTAAAGGTCTGACAGTGAACCAAGAATGAAAGAATCCCCAGAGATAGGTGACAATAAATCTTTTCTTCATGCAAAGTCAATATCTTTAATCAAAATGTAATTTTAACTCAACAAAGAGAAACACCTGTAAGGGACAAGCTCCCCGGTATCATGAATGCCCTCATTAAGTACAAAATTCCATCAAATGGAGGCATGGTGCTGTCTTCTTTAGTTTTGGTTTTTGGTGTGTTGAATTAAATAATTTGCTCCTGGTCAAAAAATGAATTACTGTACATCTGAGATGTTCTCAATTCTAGCATTGCGTAGGTTGTCTTTATTATCATGGCAGAAGTGTATTGATGTAAGAGATCTATAGTAAAAACCCTATAATAAACACCCAACCTTGTCCATGTGTGGCTAACTATTAGGTAGGAGAAGAGAGGAAACTACAAGATAAGCTATTGCATCACCTTCAATAAAGCATAAATGAAAATAGCTATAGATTTAAGAGCCCATATATTGAGACCCAACTTTGTCAACTTAATCAGGATCAGCATAAATCTGGACGCTTCCTATGTTAGAAGACAGAAGGATCGTCAATGCCGATTTATTATTTCCACAGGAAATATGCAACCACTAAGGGGGTGTGACAGTAGCGTATTCTTCTTTCCCCATAAACATGCATATCTATCTGGGAGTTAGAAGAAATAGCTGAGGATCCAGGGCTAGTGACTGATAAGGCTGGTTTCAAACTACCGGTTTTTGAATCCGGCAGGGATATGAAGAAAACAACATCTCCCCACAATTGTAAAACCTGATGCAACTGGATGCCCCTACACCGGTATTATTACCGATCCGGCTGACGGATCCGGCCTTGCATCAGGTTGTATTAGTTTTTTGACAGATCAGGTGAAAAATTACATTTTTGATAAACGCCCCCAGGACAAAAAAAAGCGCGGCAGGAAAACGGTGCAATAATTGACATGCTCACTATTTTCTGGATGAGCTTTCGGCACCACTAATGCCGCAGTCAAAAACGCTGACATCTGCACAGCAAATTTGAAATACCATTCAGTTTGCTGGCAGACGCAGAGACTGATCTGTTTATGGTGCAGTTTTTATAAAAAAAAAAGTTGCACCATAAACGGATCAGAAACATCTACTGTGAACATTGCCTAAAGGAAACACAATATAATCAATCATGCAACAGTAGTTCATACTTAAAAATAATTACTTTTTCCCTTAGCATTTATTCCGAAATTGGAGTTTACCCAGTCATCTATCCAATTGCAGTTGATGATTAAAAATTTTCCCACTGGCAGATAAACTTCCTCGAACTTTGGGTTTGCTGGTGGAAGTTGACGAGCACGGAGCAATGATCGTGGTCATGGATCATGCATTTTGTGACTGGAGCAGATTTTATCTGAGGAAATGCTCTTCAGGCATCTAACATGTGAATGTCAGGTGAAATGTTGTAGTATTAAAACTAACTCTAATTTAGTGATTCATTTACTAATCAGTTAGACCAGGGGTCCCCAACCTTTTTTGCACTGGGGACCTGCTTCATGCAAGACCGTCCTTCCGGGGCCCAGCGGGGCGGGGCTTTGAACTTATGGGGCGGGGCTATGGAGAAGGGGTGGAGTTTACTGCCCTGCGTCACATCCTCCATAAAGTATAATGCAACCTCATATCCCTCCATATAATATAATGCAGCGTCGCATCCCTCCATATAGCATAAATTCTCCCCCACACACACATTGCTCCCTGTATAACCCACACACACACAGACATTGCCCCCTGTCTAACCCCCACACAAACAGACATTGCCCCCTGTATAACCCCCCCACACACAGACATTGCCCCTTGTATAACCCCCCACATACACACACACATTGCCCCTTGTGTAACCCCCACACACACACACACTGACCCTTGTATAAGCCCCCACACACTGCCCCTTGTATAACCCCCCCCCCACACACACACACACACACACTGCCCTTGTATAACCCCCCCACACACACACATACACATTGCCCCTTGTGTAACCCACACACACATTGCCCCTTGTATAACCCCCTCACACACACTGACCCCTGAATGCCCCACACACAGACATACTGCCCCCAGTACAATCCACCCCCCACACACAGACATTGTTTCAGGGACAGACACTCACACACAGATGCTCTTCTGCTCACCGCTCCTGCCGGCTTCGCTCATACAGCAGCAGCTGAGGCAGAGACGTGGCTGAAGTTTTTTTCATATCTTGCGCTATTTCCAAGCGCATCACGTGAAGCACACATCACGTGATGCACTTGGAAATAGCGCGAGATATGAAACTCTGGCCATGCCTCTGCCTCAGCTGTTGCTGTACGAGAGAAGCCGTCGGCCAATAACAGTGCGGCAGAGCATGGCTGCTGCACTGATTGGCCGACAGCTCTCCTCATACATATGCACGCAGCTGAGGCAGACAGCCTCAGCTCAGAGCGGCATACAGGAGGTGGTTCAGGAGGTGAGGGTTGCGGTGAGTAGGGACACACAGGGGGTGGGGAAGCCGGTAGCTCGCTGTGGACCGGCAGAAAGACCCCGACGGCCTGGTCCCGGTCCGCGGACCGCTGGTTGGGGACCCCTGAGTTAGACCACCACTCACAAATATTATACAGCCCAGATAGATGCCAGGGGCTATGTTGTTGACTTAAAGTACACTTGTAACCAGTTTTGGGGGTTCTAAACCCTGCTCACCACATGTTAACATGGTGTAATTGGGGTTCCTGTAACCCATTTATATCCCCAGACATCCTTCTGTATACCTCAGAAAATTATTTTTATTCTGTCATGCCCCATTTGCTAATTTCTTGTTTTGGTCATATGGGGTCTGCAGATTGCAGTCAGTGCAGCCCTGCTCCACACAAACACTGCCGCTCCTACACCTTTGTAGGAAATCTTCAGTTTCTTGGCAATCTCTCGCATGGAAAAGCCTTCATTTCTAAGAACAAGAATAGACTGTCGAGTTCTCTTTTTCTGGCCATTTTGAGAGTTTCATAGAACAAACAAATGTAATGCTCCCGATTCTCAACTAGCTCAAAGGAAGGTCAATTTTATAGCCTCTCTAATCAGCCAAACCATTTTCAGCTGTGCTAACATACTTGTGCAAGGGTTTTCTAGGGTTTTCTAAACATCCATTAGCCTTCTTACACAGTTAGAAAGCACAATGTACCAATAAAACACTGGAGTGGTGGTGGTTGTAAATGGGCCTTTATACACCTATGTACTGTAGATAATGCATTAAAAACCAGACGTTTGCAGCTAGAATAATCATTTACCACATTAACAATGTATAGAGTGTATTTCTGATTATTTAATGTTAGATTCATTAAAAAAATGTGCTTTTCTTTCAAAAATAAGGACATTTCTAAATGACCCCAAACTTTTGAATGGTAGTGTAGCTCCTAGTATGGTATCTATTTGGGCTGTATATTATTTGTGAGTGGCAGTCTGATTAGTAAATTAATCAATAATTTTGATTGAGTTTTAATATAACCACATTTCACCTTACATTCACATGTTTAGAACCCCCAAAACCGGTGACAGGTCCCTTTAATTGAATAATTGCCTTATTCTTTTAAGACTACCAATTTTTATTATCTTTCTTATCGTGCACAGAGATCGGTATCCAAAATTGCTGAATCACAAAATGACACATGTGCAGTGTAACTTACAAATGATGGTGTAAGATATATCATTGAAGTATTTGAATACGTGCGAAAATCTATCATTAAGATAACAGGCACTAGTTGTTAATGTAGAAACCATACAGCAACAATATATTAAAGTATCTGAATTTTAAATTTAATTCTGATTTGGATTTATATATAAATGGAAAATGATTTGATAAGACAATATTAAACATCCTGAAAGAGCTTAACAATGTACCTAAAATTCACTAATACATACTGTACATGGTCTACATCTATCAACTGCATTTAATGAATAAGATAAACAAGTAATCTTCATTAGCTTTCTTCCTTTGCATTATCATACAATGTTTTATATTCAGTTCATATCCTAGTGTTTGATTAACTCTTGGCATTATATAATTTTATATAATAAAAGTTTAAAAAAAAAAGCAAATATTTTCATGTAACCCTTACCTCAATTAATTATAAACTTTTGTTGAATCACACTCAGTAATCAATGCAGAAAAATAATGTCAAATGTTGGCATAGTCAAAAATATGGATATCTTTACAACAAGCATCCATATAATGTAAGGAAATATTATATTTACATGATAATTACATTAGTTTGGGGTAATGTACTGTACATATAACCATATGACAGAACTCATGTCAGCATTGGGCTATACACAACTATAAAATCTTAAAATAGATTCTATATAACCCTTTGATATTTTCACATTTGAGGATTTGTACAAATTATTTTTTACTGGTTTTCATCTTGGCTGCGTCTACTGGAATAACAGAGAACATCATCTCTATATAAAACTATTTACTAAAAGCATGCTATAGGGCATGTTTTAATTAATGTTTATAGCACATCCAAGAAGTCTGGATGATTCAGAAGATGCGGTGTAACTCTAGCGACCTCAGAGGCAGCTGCTGCCAAGACCATTTGTCCTTAAGTCCGAGTTGTTTGAAGAGCCGTTGTAAGATTGAAAAGCTTGCATCTCCTGGTTCAAAATGATCATCTTTTTAGCACGAAAGGATGACATTGAGCAGCGGAATGATCCCGTCACCGAGGAGTTTGTATCAGTATCTGATGTCCTTCTTCTTCCAAAGTAGTGTCGAAGGCTTTTTCGAAAGTGTATTGTAAAAAGCCCATATGTGATGGGATCTAGACAGGCATTGACAAGGCCAAAGATGAAAAGGATGTGTGTTAGGGATTGAGAGACCTTCTCTTCCATGGTCTCAGGATAGAACCAGTACCACAACCCAAGGAGATAGTAAGGGGTCCAGCAAATGATAAAAGAGCTAACAATTACAATGCTCATTTTCAACGTCCTCATCCGTGCTTTGGGGATGTTATTCTTAGAGCGCCGGAGGTAAACCTCTTTAGAAGACACTAGAATACAATAAAAAACATTTTGATTTTTCATTTCTGATATAACAAAAGAAGGTAAAGTACAGTGCCAAAGTTTTAGGCAGGTGTGGGAAAAAAAATCTTTAAAATAGGAGGAATGCTTTCAAAAATAGGAGTGTGGTATCTTTTCTTAATTAACAAAATGTAGAGTGAATAATTAAAAGAGGAATTTACATCAAATCAATATTTGGCGTGACCGCACTTTGCCATCATAACACCATCAAAGCATCACTTAAAGGGACACGATAAAAGAGCTAGGTAAATTCATATTCTATATAATGTTTACTAGCTTAGTGTATATAGGTGCCAATGCTCCAACAGACCATCCAGTTGACAAGTATAGAGTGAAAGAGTGAAAGATCCGGGGAGTACAATAACAAAATCTTCTTTATTGCATAACAAAAAATTTGTAAAAGGTTCACGTGATAACCTTAACAGACTATGCATTCTTAAAGGGATCCTGTCACCTCCAAAAAGCCACCTAAGCTACAAAAACACGTCCCTGCAGCATCCTATCACTAATCTCACACTCCATCTGTCTCCTAAATTTATCCTGTCAAAGTAGATAAAAACCTTTTATAACTCACTCATTAGGCACTATAATTAGCAGGGGCTGTATTCTTTAGCCCTTGGGGCGTGTTGAATCTCTCTCTCTCTGTGCTGCTTTGCTTGTGCAGGCTTTGCCCTCCCCCTCTCTGTCACTCACAGAATGCAAATCATTAGTCCTGCCTTCAGCTCCACATCACAGCAGCACAGAGAGAGAGGGTGGATCCCTGGAGCCTGCAAAACAAACACGGCCTAAGGGCTAAAGAATATAGCCCCTACTAATTATAATGCCTAATGAGTAAGTATATAATTGTTGTTATCTACTTTGACAGGATGTATGAGATGTATGAGATTAGTGATAGGATACTGCAGGGACTGCTTAGGTGGCTTTTTTATTTATTTTTGTGATGCAACATATGAGATTTTGTTATTTTACCCCTGGAATGTGCCACTCTTTCTATAATTTTATTCATTGTGCAAAAAAAAAGTGATCTGTCCATCTGTCAGGTTCACTATACAATTACAACACAGCTTTTATTTTACAATAACAATTTAAGAAATTAGAGTTCTGATTGGTTGTTATGGACAACAAAGACAAATTTATTTTGACAGTTTTGATAATTTAGACCCATGTAAGAATAATTGTCCTTACCTGTCATCACAGACTAGCACTGATGTACTGCAACTCTCACTGGGCTTCATGAAAAACTGTCTAAAAAAATGGCATTTCCAGTCATAGCATCCAACCAGAGCTGTTAAATTGTTTTTGTTGCACACAGGAATACCGTATTTTTCGCTTTATAAGACGCACCCCCAAATTTGGTGAAGTAAAAGAGAAAAAAGTAATTATACCCTATATGATTTGTTAGACGGACACTGGCATTATATGTCCCTCATAGCACCCTCATCCTGGTTCATTGTCCCCTATTGATGGCACACATCCCCCTGTGCTGGCACACGTCTACTATTGATGGCACATGTCCCCCATAGCTGGCACACGTCCCCTAAGGCTGGCACACATCCCCCTGTGCTGGCACATGTCCCCTATTGATGGGACACATCCCCCATGGCTTTGCCCTCCCCCTCTCTGTCACTCACAGAATGCAAATCATTAGTCCTGCCTTCAGCTCCACATCACAGCAGCACAGAGAGAGAGGGTGGATCCCTGGAGCCTGCAAAACAAACACGGCCTAAGGGCTAAAGAATATAGCCCCTACTAATTATAATGCCTAATGAGTAAGTATATAATTGTTGTTATCTACTTTGACAGGATGTATGAGATTAGTGATAGGATACTGCAGGGACTGCTTAGGTGGCTTTTTTATTTATTTTTGTGATGCAACATATGAGATTTTGTTATTTTACCCCTGGAATGTGCCACTCTTTCTATAATTTTATTCATTGTGCAAAAAAAAGTGATCTGTCCATCTGTCAGGTTCACTATACAATTACAACACAGCTTTTATTTTACAATAACAATTTAAGAAATTAGAGTTCTGATTGGTTGTTATGGACAACAAAGACAAATTTATTTTGACAGTTTTGATAATTTAGACCCATGTAAGAATAATTGTCCTTACCTGTCATCACAGACTAGCACTGATGTACTGCAACTCTCACTGGGCTTCATGAAAAACTGTCTAAAAAAATGGCATTTCCAGTCATAGCATCCAACCAGAGCTGTTAAATTGTTTTTGTTGCACACAGGAATACCGTATTTTTCGCTTTATAAGACGCACCCCCAAATTTGGTGAAGTAAAAGAGAAAAAAGTAATTATACCCTATATGATTTGTTAGACGGACACTGGCATTATATGTCCCTCATAGCACCCTCATCCTGGTTCATTGTCCCCTATTGATGGCACACATCCCCCTGTGCTGGCACACGTCTACTATTGATGGCACATGTCCCCCATAGCTGGCACACGTCCCCTAAGGCTGGCACACATCCCCCTGTGCTGGCACATGTCCCCTATTGATGGGACACATCCCCCATGGCTGGCACACATCCCCCATGGCTGGCACATGTTCCCTGTGGCTGGCACACGTCCCCTATGGCTGGCACATGTCCCCCGTGGCTGGCACACGTTCCCTGTAACTGGCACACGTCCCCTATGGCTGCACATCCCCCATGGCTGGCACACATTCCCTGTGGCTGGCACACATCCCCAATGGCTGGCACACTTCCCATTTGGCTGGCACATGTTCCCTATGGCTGGCACTTGCCCCCTTTGGCTGGCACACGTCCCCTATGGCTGGCACACGTCTCCTATGGCTAGCACACTTCCCCTGTGGCTGGCACACGTCCCCCATGGCTGGCACACGTTCCCTGTAACTGGCACACACGTCCCCTATGGCTGCACATCCCCCATGGCTGTCACACGTTCTCCGTGGGTGGCACACATCCCCAATGGCTGGCACACATCCCATTTGGCTGGCACACGTTCCCTATGGCTGGCACTTGTCCCCTTTGGCTGGCACACGTCCCCTATGGCTGGCACACGTTTTCTATGGCTGGCACACATTCCCTGTGGCTGACACACATGTCTCCTTTGGCTGGCACACGTCCCCTTTGGCTGGCACATGTCCCCTATGGCTGGCACATGTCCCCTATGGCTGGCACACATCCCCTGTGGCTGGCACACATCCCCTGTGGCTGGCACACATACCCCTGTGCTGGTTATGGCCCCCATGCTGCTGCCCATATTAAAATAAAAAACACTTTACTTACCTTCTCCAGCGCTGTCCTCCCGATGTCTCCCTGCTTGCTGCTGCGCTACTCCACTTTCTGGTTCTCAGTGCAGGTCATGTAATCGGCACAGCAGATATACATCATCTCTGCATGCCGGATTACAAGTAGGGAGGCTGGGGAGACACCGGCAGGACAGCGCTGGAGGAGGCAAGTAAAGTTTTTTTTATTTTACTATGGGCAGCAGCATGGGGGCCATATCGAACACAGAGTGGGCATGTGCCATCACTGGGAGGGTGCAGGCACATATAATATGTGATGCTCCCCCAGTCCATCACCGCGGTGCAGTTTCAGCATCACAGTGATGGACAGCGGCAGTGCATATTATATGAGCGGGGGCACGTGAGCTCCCACTGCCTCCTGCAGCCTGCACCAGCCTGCCCCAGCCTCCCCAAGCCCCCAGACAGTCTCCAGAGCTGCCCCCACCTCCCCTGCAGTATAAGCCATATATTCAAATTATAAGACGCACCCCCCACTTTCCCCCATAATTTGGGGGAACAAAAGTGCGTCTTATAATCCAAAGAATACGGTAGTTATCTTTTAGACAGTTTTGGCAAATCTGCCTCTTTGAGTCACAAATGAGAATCTGAGGTTCCTCTCTATCAGTAATATGGCAGATAAGAAGTCCAATGGGAGCCCATGATTAATTGTTCAAAATCAGACATTAGAGAAAAAATATGTAAATCTGTATCTGTGAGATACAAATTATGTATTTATCTTCTGCAATAACTAATGTTTAATAGTAAAACATCACATTTTATGTGCGGTAATCAGTGGCGTAACTTGAAGCTCATGGGCCTCAATATGTAGGCTCCAATGGGGCCCCAAATTCTTGCAAATATTTAATAACATTAGTCTTTTTATATAGGCAGAAGGGACCTTTGGGCACCTTAGGTTCCAGGGCCAAGGTGCGATTGCAACCCCGACACCTGTTGATGTTATGAGCCTGGCAGTAATGTGTAGTACAAATACACCAAAATTTTCTAATATGTCGCCACATTACCCTTCCTATGGTTTGTGTCTAAGTGATCTATGAAAATATTAGTGGCATTGTAGCAGGTTGACATGTATCTATAGCATGGAGATCATATTAATAATGCTGTAAATGCTCTGTAATGACTTAGTCTGGTCACAAGGAGTCACCAAAAGTTAAGTAAAGAAAAAGCCTGGGGTTTTGTGAAAAGACCTGGGAAAAACAGAGGGCAGGAGAAGTAGTAGGAATCCATTGCTGGTGTGACTCGTGCTGCTGGATCAGGCTGTGTCTGAGGAGAGAAGACATGCCTGGCTCATGTGACTTGGAGTTTCCCAGAGACTTGTACTGACGGTGTGCCCAAGGAGAAACTTTTCATTGTGAGTAACCAACAGATGAGACCTGTCACCGACTGTGTAGTAGTGAGTAAAAGTTAGCTAGTAACTACAGAAGTACTGAGAGCTGTTCCTTGTGTAGCCCTGCTAATTCAGAGAAGTCAAACTGTGAATTACAAAGTGAAACTGAGGACAATTGTAATTACTGCATGTACTGGGCTGTGCTAGGAAGCCTCGTGAGTAAACAATGCTGATTTCACCATGAGACCAGAAAGCAGAGTAAAGCAAAAGGGAGTCTGTTAACTGTTTGTGTTCAACAAGACTGAGAGATATCTGTTGCTCCTGCAAGAGGGAAAATTGTGGATCGTGTAAATAAAGTGTTAGTTAGGGATCTATAAGTGGTTATAAAAAGGGGAAAACAAGGGTACCCGGAATACATTGTAAATAATGTGGAAGGGGGTTGTAAGATTATATGCCCGAGGGAAATATGTGCTGCGGCCACAGTAGAATCCTGGGTGGGCCCTGTACAGAGTAAGGGTGGGGGTGGTATAGCCCAGGGGTAGTTGTGTCCTTCCTTGCAAAACTGGCACTTGGGCTCCCTCGGGCTGCATAATGTGTAAATTGTGTTTGTGGCTGTTGTGGCCCATTCCTGTGTAGAAAAGTTTACCCTGTTATTTGTTTGACAAATATAAAGAAATTTAATTTGCCACTACACCGAGTTTGGAGTCATTCATATCAGTGACGTATCTCACACACAATTGACTGGCATCCCAGTTGTTACAGCATTCCCACTATAAATATTTGTGATGTATACACATGACTATAATAGGGGCCATGGATGTGAACTACTAAGAGAAGTCATATGTTCATTACAATGATAAAGTTTTGTTTCGGTTTAGTACTCACAAGTTCCCTTGCTCATCCGCTTTGAGATTTCCAGCAGAATTCTTGAATAGCAGGAAATCATGATCATCAGAGGAAGCAGGAAGAGGCAGACAAAGCTCACCATGTTGTAGGTGGTCTCCTGCCAGTGCTCCCGGAAACTGCCCCTGGTGGTGCACTGCGTGAAGTTTTGCGGTTCAGTGATTGTGACTGTATGAAACAAAAAGAGCTAGAAGGAGAGAGGAGAAAGACAATGACTTGTTTTATTTGTGTAATGCCAACATAATGATATCTAGCAACACCTAAAAGACAAAAGTGCAGATATATGATTTACCATGCTCTTTTTTCACCTGGCTCAACAAGTGGGTATCTATTAGGAAAGGAGCATAGTTTTAAAATGTGAAACTTTGTGCAACAAGTTTGGTGCAAACTCAGTCTAAGCACATGTTTAAAGAGGACCTGTCACCCCCCCATGGATGTGAATCTAAGAGTGCAGCATGTATGCTGCATTCAGGCAAGGGGTCCCCGATGTCTCTGTGCGGCTGGTACCCCGAGATATAGGCTTAGAAAAACTTACAGTTAGAAGACATGGAGACTGGCCTTTGTGCTGCAGCCACCTCGTAGCACAGGTGCATTTCACGCCCCCTGTGTCTTTGTGCCGCCTTTTTTACATGCCCTCGCCTCCTCCCTCCTGCCAGTCATCAGTCATGCCTTCCTCGCCTGCACCTCCTTGTGCTGCTTGATGCAGGCACAGAGCGAGGTATCACGTCTTGCAGGTTCCCTGGCGCCTGTCCCGCCTCCTGCGGTGACATCCTCTCCTTTCCCTGCCCTGCTCCGTGTTATGCTATGAGCAGGGTGGGGAAAGGAGCCGACCTAGAGTGCCTGTCCTGCCTTTTGCCTGATGTCACTCCTTTGCCCGCCCTGCTTCATAGCTAACAAGGAGAAGGAAGGGGAAAGGAGAATGTCACCGCAGTGGTGGGACAGGCTCTCTGACATCGGCTCCATTCCCCACCCTGCTCATAGCATAATACGGAGCAGGGCGTGGAAACGTGGGTATAAAGGGTTAATACCAGCTTAGTTATAATAAAAAAAAGCCTTAGGGACTCCATCTTAATTAAAATCCTCTTCCGTCCGACGCAGTCAAACGCGATGTCCTCTCTGCTCCATCCCCTGTGCCATAGAATAGATCGTCTATGCACAGGGTGAGCAGACTGGAACAACTCCTCTGCTACATCATCTTGTGCACAGACATTCATGTTTGTACACAGGGAATGAGCAATAAAGAACAATCTCAGCTCTGCTACTCAGGCAGCAGCGGGTTAGTCTGGAGCTGGGCAGCTTACACAGAGCAGAAGGACTCTTATCTGTGCGAGTTCCAAGCGATACTTACAAAGTAACGAGTCCAATGCAAATAAATGCAAAACTAGGTTTGCTTCAGCGAAGCTTCCGAACCATCTGCGATTTGTAATCTCACACTACTCTATTATCGCTTCCCATTCAAAATTGACTCCTCCACAGTTGGGATAAGGCTGCATCACTTCTGAAAATTGATGTAATTGTGTATAACTATGTATTCATTTTTTGCTAAGTGGATTAATCTACAAAACCATTACAGAGTTGATTTCATGCTGCAAGTACTGGTTGATATACAGAATCCCATGTAGTCAGGTGCGAAAACTAAAAGGTGCGGGGTTGCAATCGCACGGTCCCTGCAGCCTAGGGCCCAAATCCTGGCTATAAAAACGGATAATACATTAAAGATTTGCAATATGGGGGCCGTTGAGCCTTCGCATCGGGCCTTGGGCTAAAGTTAAACCACTGCATGAGTCATCCACAATCATGATATCTACATCTGTAGCATATGATAAATGTGACAGATTGATGCATCTAATTTAAAGAAGAAATTCTAGGAAAAGCTGCGGACATAATGGATCTGCTGGATTCTGTATAATAATATTGTCAGTGTGGATGAGAGGAGGTAATGAATGAATGATGCAGGCACCTCTAGTGTGGACATTGCAGAATTTCTCTGCTTGGCTTGCTCTACAGGCACTTTACATATTGACGAGGCTTTCAGGACACTCACTCACCTTATACACCAGAATCTGTAAATTCATGTTTAAAAAAAAAAAGTTGACAGCCACACTGTTTTTTATAGAAAAGAATAAGAGGTTCTCATAGTCTCCCTGTAAACATCACATAATAGTTCTGTAATCAAAGAGTATCAAACTATGGAAAATTGACATTTCTCCCTAAAAAAAAAAAAATTCACTTTGTTCCCGAATGATTGAAATTGTTCTACTGAACTTGAATGTTTTTAAAGAAAAAGTTTAATTGATTTTAATTTTACTATTTAGATGAAAGTCTGTTAAAAAAAAACACTGGCAGAGAATTGTGTAACTTAATGATCCTGGATTCTGGAGCTATTTGTGCCAACAACCTCATCTTTATCCCTTGCACTACATTTATGAAGGACTTTGTGAAAATGACTTGGATTAACATGTGTCACTGTGCACCAAATCCATAATACAAAGTAAGCTAATGAAAAGGTGTTGTCAAATTTTACAAAAACATCAAGATGTACTCGATTTATCAAGCAGATTGAACCACTATGGTTAAACTGACACATACTCAGTCTGGTTAGTCTAAAGACACAGTTTGTTCCCATTGAGCATTTTGATGGATCCTTTTCAAAATCCGCATCAGTGATTATTAAAATAGTATTTGAAGCGGGTTTTGATGTGGATTTTGAAGTATGTCAAAATACTTCATGAGAATATGCTCGACTATCAGTACTGTGCGTTCCTGGGAATGCTTGTTTTCTGATAATCGACTAATGTAAACAGAAAAAAGGAAAGTAGGGCTCACCACTACTGTGCGATGTCGTATTGGGGACCGCTAACCTTGACGGGTGCAATATTCCGCTGGTGCCAAAATGTAGTCCATAGCAATTACAAAAATGTTTTAAGGAAAACAGGGCAGTCCCAGTCACTGGCTCGATAAAATAGATTATTGCTTTATTGTTTTTTCATTTTAGAAGATAATACAGGTCATAGTTCATGCATTACAACTGATGCGTTTCTGATGTTTCACACAACCTTAGTCATGCTATAAAATAAAGAAACAGTAAAGCAAGAATCTATGTTATCGAGCCGGTGACTAGGAGTGCCCTATTTAACTTAAAAACATTTTTGTAATGTAAATAGACTAACAATCACCCAACAAATGAGCAAAACCCTTGTTTGGCAAGTGAAATTGTCTATAAAGCTTGCTAAAAAAATACCATTTTGTTAACACATTGTCCTGTGAAAAATTCCTAATCATACAGAACGATCTACTATTATTGTTCTGTGCACATGGGAAGTGTGTTCAGCCTTTCGAAACAGGATATTAAAAGACCGTTGATAGACATATATGTAGCCGATAGGCACTCATCAGCTAAATGTAAGCCCCCCAGGTTTCTATTAACTAAAAGTTACACATGATTAGTAAATCTATATATTTTGTTATTTTAAATTAGGGACACCAGCAATCATAGGGCAGGATCGCCGGCGCTCTCACACTTTCGGCTGCACAGCAACGTCTGAATATCTCTTAAATATTAAATGTCTATCCATGAATTGTGTCTGGTATTACAGCATATCAGAGGAAGAAAATATGCAGTCCATTTTCACAGAAAAGTACATTTATTATTAGGTGTACATATAATCTGATCTGTTAAAATAAGAACATTGGGTGTGTAACCTAAAGTTGCTGCTGTATGCAAGCAAACTTTTGATCTTTTGCTGTATGCCTTATGTTTAAGCAACTCAAAGCAATTTCTGATTAAATTTTAGCCTTCTGTAGATATTGAAACCCTGCATGGACTCTTTAGACCTGTTTTTAACGTGGATAGGCTCTAACAATGGCAGCAAAAAAGTAAAAAGAAGCAGCCTCAAGTTCCAAACAAACGTCTCCGGTAAAAGTGCTGAGTCTACTACTGTAGTCGCCCCTTGAGAAAGCCGGACGCGAAACACGTGTCGGGGCCCTCGGGACGGAGGCAGGAGTGCACGGGACCCCCAGTACTTAACACCCATGGGTAAGTGTCAGATGGTTAAGCCTATAGCTCTGTGTACTTAGTTTGGTGACAGACCCACACAGTATTGCTGGTCTGCTCCTTGACTTTTATGAGCATAGGCACTTTTCCTCTGCAACCAGGGTGGGGTTTACCTAGTCCTTTGCTTCTCCAGCCTCCATCCCCCACCTCCTTCCTTCTCCCCCTCCCCTTTTCCACACCTTTCGGACTTACTGTTAAGTTTACCTGTCTGTACCACCAGTTATTTAATAAATATTTTTGTATGCAACCTTTGTTGTGGACAATCAGGTACTTTACTTGGGTTACAAAAACATCTATGGTCTCTTTCTTTCAAAATGTCTTCTTGATGTGTGCCCAATACCATGACAGTCCTCGGCCCTTTATATATTTATTTGTGTAGTCTCTGGAAGCAGCACAAGCCAAGTCTTCTAAAGTCTGTAATGACCCTGAAGCTGAAGACCGAATGGACCTACAAGCTCTAGGACGAAGTAAGGACCCTACCAACCTGAAGAGAAGAGATATCTCATAGTATTGGAGGAATTTAATGTCATCCCTGGCCAAAATCTAGATAATACTTCTAAATCAAGACAAAGATCTTTACTCCAAAGAATTAGTTGAAAAAACAGGACCATTACAATATTATCAGATGTCTTAATCTTTCATCAAAAGAGTATACGTTCTACTCCAATAGACATCAGACATTCAGAGGAATAGATCTTAACACCCATATATACCATTAAAAAATGTAACAATACTTTTATAGGAAACAAGTCTTGGTCTGATTGCGCTCCTATCCTAATAAATCACTAGATAATCCCCAACAACTCCAAATTGTTGAGATGTAATTATATGTCAATGAAACTTCCTACTTACAAGAAAAAGAAGCCATTAAAAATGATTATAATGAAAATTCTTGACCAGATATATCTCCCTCTACAATTTGGTGTGCACAGAAAGCTGTGGTTAAAGAGGTTTCAATTCAACTTGTCAGCATAAAGAAAAACAAATCAAAGGTAAAATTCAGTCAATTTTGCAAGAAATCAATAAGAAAGGCAACAAAAATTCCCATACAAGCAGACTCATCTAAAATTACTAATACTAAGATCTTAAATTATCAGTTGTAAATGATTATGATAAAATATTGCATTTTCTTAAATACGCACTACTTCTCATACAAAAAAAGTCCAAATTAATGGACAAAAAGATAAAATTACAATGAATTACAAAATTACAAAAGAAAATGAGAATATAATTTATAAAAAAAGGAGAAGTAACCTCCTCACAGCCACAAGATATCTCAGATGCTTTGATGTCTTATTATTCATAATCACTATATGATCCAGAAAAATATAGAAACACACCTCAACCTGAACCACAGACGGATTTACAAACTAAAATTATCTCCAATCTCATGACCTTTTGGCCTTCTCCTTAGTTATTATGTTCAATTATGCCGTAACTGAAGTAACATTCTCTACAGATATACTAGAAGCCAACATTACAGTTATTACAAAATCCGGTAGCGATTCTTCATTACTATCCAATTATAGACAGATGTCATTATTAAATTCAGATCTAAAAATATGCTACAAATTTATAGCTTAGATTATCTAAAATCCTACCCGATCTTGTACATTCAGACCCAGTTAGAATTTGTCCTTTGTAGGCAACCTCAGACTGGACGAGAAGAATATTAGACTGGATTTCCTCAGTGGAAAATAACAAAATAACCTCATTATTCTCATCAATGGATGCTGAAAAGACATTCAATCAAATCAATTGGGGTTACACATACACACATACACACACACACACCTCCATGCACTGTCTCGCTATACTTACCACTGGCCCTGCGTCTTCCCCGCCGCCGCCTGGATCCTCAGTCTTCCGTTCCGCCGACATGTCGCCGTCCCCCAAGGACTGGATCCAATATGGCGTCCGGGAAGTCTCGCGCGACTTCCCGGACACCATCTTGGACAAAGTATGTCGCCGCCCCCTGAGGAGTGGATCTCGCGAGAGCGAGACTTCCCGGACACCATTTTGGAAGAAACATGTCGACAACACGGAGGAGTAGAGCCAAGATGGTGGGGACGGCGGAGCGAAGATGCGGCGGCGGGGAAGACGATGACCCGGTGGTAAGTATGGCAACCAGGGTGCCTGCGTCCTCTGCTGACCACTCTGCCCACCGCACTGCGCTGACCACTCTGCCCACTGCACTGCGCTGACCACTCTGTCCACCGCACTGCGCTGACCCCTCTGCCCACCGCACTGCCCTGACCACTCTGCCCACCGCACTGCCCTGACCACTCTGCCCACCGCACCGCACTGATCACTTTGCCCACCGCACTGCGCTGACCACTCTGCCCACCGCACTGCGCTGACCACTCTGCCCTCCGCACTCACTGCTAACCACTGAGCCACCGTACAGTGCTAAACACTGAGCCACCGTACAGTGCTAAAAACTGAGCGACCATACTTTGTAACCACTGAGCCACCGCGCAGTGCTAACCACTGAGCCACCGCGCAGTGCTAACCACTGAGCCACCGTGCAGTGCTAACCACTGAGCCACCGCGCAGTGCTAACCACTGAGCCACTGCGCTGTGCTAACCACAGAGCCACCCCGCAGTGCTAACCACTGAGCCACTGCGCAGTGCTAACCACTGAGCCACCGTATACTCTGCTAACCACTGAGCCCCTGTGTACTCTGCTAACCACTGAGCTGCTGTACAGTGCTCCATCCTCCCTCACCCCGCCGCTTTGTCCTCCATCCTCCTCCCACTGCTCTGTGCTCCATCCTCCCCCGGCCTGTGCCGTTCCATCCTCCTCAACCGCTTCCTCCTCCTTCCTTTGTCCTCCTCCTCTCTGCAACTCCATCCTCCCCTGCCTGTGCTGCTCCGTCCTCCCCCACCCCACCGCTTTGTCCTCCGTCTTCCCCCCGCTGCTCTGTGCTCCATCCTCCCCCAGCCGCTCCGTCCTCCCCCACCCCACCGCTTCCTCCTCCTTCCTTTGTCCGCCTCCCCTCCAACACTCCATCCTCCCCCTGCCCTGCCTCTGCTGCTCCGGCTTCCCCCACCCCACCACTTTGTCCTCCATCCTCCTCTCCCCCACAGCTCTGTGCTCCGACCTCCCCCTGCCGCTTCATCCTCCCCCTGCCTGTGCCGCTGCATCCTCCCCACCCCACCGCTTCCTCCTCCTTCCTTTGTCCTCCTCCCCTCCGCCACTCCATACTCCATTCTCCCCCTGCCTGGGCTGCTCCATCCTCCCACCACTCTGTGCTCCGTCCTCCCCCTGCCTGTGCTGCTCCATCCTCCTCCACCGCTTCCTCCTCCTTCCTTTGTCCTCCTCCTCTCCACCACTCCATCCTCCCCCTGTCTGTGCTGCTCCATCCTCCCCCACCCCACCGCTTCGTCCTCTGTCCTCCTCCCCCCGCCACTCTGTGCTCCATCCTCCCCCTGCTGCTCTGTCCTTCCCCTTCCTGTGCTGCTCCATCCCACCCACCCCACCGCTTCCTCCTCCTTCCTTTATCCTCCTCCCCCCGCCACGCCATCCTCTGGCCTCCCCCACCCCGCCGCTTCGTCCTCTGTCCTCCTCCCCCCGCCGCTCTGTGCTCCATCCTCCCCTGTCTGTGCCACTCCATCCTCCCCCACCCCACCGCTTCTTACTCCTTCCTTTTTCCTCCTCCCCTCCGCCACTCCATCCTCCGTCCTCCCCCTGCCTGTGCTGCTCTGGCCTCCCCCACCCTGCTGCTTTGTCCTCCATCCTCCTCTCCCCCGCCACTCTGTGCTCTGTCCTCCCCTGCTGCTCTGTCCTCCCCCTGCCGCTCTGTCCTCCCCCTGCCGTTCTGTCCTCCCCCTGCCGTTCTGTCCTCCCCCTGCCGCTCTGTCCTCCCCCTGCCGTTCTGTCCTCCCCCTGCCGTTCTGTCCTCCCCCTGCCGCTCTGTCCTCCCCCTGCCGCTCTGTCCTCCCCCTGCCACTCTGTCCTCCCCCTGCCGCTCCGTCCTCCCCCTGCCTGTGCCGCTCCGTCCTCCCCCACCCCGCCGCTTCATCCTCCATCCTCCTCTCCCCTGCCGCTCTGTGCTCCATCCTCCCCCTGCCTGTGCCACTCCATCCTCCCCACCCCACTGCTTCCTCCTCCTTCCTTTGTCCTCCTCCTCTCTGCCACTCCATCCTCTGTCCTCCTCCTGCCTGTGCTGCTCCGTCCTCTCCCACCCCACCGCTTCGTCCTCCTCCTCCCTGCCGCTCTGTGCTTCATCCTCCCCCTGCTGCTCCTTCCTCCCCTGCCTGTGCTGCTACATCCTCCCACACCCCGCCGCTACCTCCTCTGTCCTCCATCCTCCTCCCCCTGCTGCTCTGTCCTCCCTCCTCCCCCCTGCCACGCCATCCTTCCCCCGCCGCTCCTTCTTCAAAGTTCCTCCCAATTCAGCCCTCACCGCCTTCCCCATGTAATCTCTATTTCTATATTCTAGAATACCCCATGCGTTAGAATCGGGCCACCACCTAGTAATAATATAATACAATACAAGAATATGATCAAATACAATACAGACAATATAAGACAATACCTAAAAAAAATTAAATTTCTGAAACCATGATGAGTGAGATCCATACAAAAATAATCACATACAAGTTTGCATAAATTCACATAAATCCACATAAAAAAAATAGCTCTGTCCGGTAGCTGTTTTAAAACGAGTAAAAATTAAGTACATTCAGCATGTATTTAGTATTTGTAAAATTAAGTATAATACAGAAAGTTCAGATCGGTCTTTTGATACTGAGCTATGATTAAATTTCTCCTTCCTTGTATAAGAATAGATAAGCAACCCAATAGAGGTATGAGTGTTTATCAAAATTACCATTACTGAATTAAGCACAATGATAAAACTACCTCTAATAATATTCTTTAGTATGAGGATAGTCTTCACGTCTCAAAAATCTGAATTAACAGCCACTACATATAAACAAACAACGAAGAACTAACCAGATACAAATAATCCCAAAGTATATAGGCCTTGTCCATTGGTTATAATGGTGTGAAGCACCTAATCAAAATAAAATATGTAAAATAACACATAGAAAGACATAAAAATGGCCCTTAGTCTGTTACAGAACAAGACAGTGGTCACTATAACAATGCAGTCAAAGTATCCAATACAGATATACAGCAATTGTATAATTGGATTGATCTCACCAATCTTGGGGCCGGGAGCCAGGCTGGTGTAGTATTAATTAGGTATTTGAGGTCAAGATCCAGGCGCCAGAACTGATCCTAACATTAACCCTGAACGAAAAACACCTAGGCTTGGGCCACACTAGCATTTTGGCCTCCGTCCTGGGGGTCCGCCCAAGACCCAATTTCTGGCAGCATTACCGTAGTGTAATGCTGCCCTAACGCTGCCAATAGAGTCCTGTGGGTGACAGACTACTCAGTGCATGCAAATATCTTGCCCCTGGTGGGGATTGTGGGGTACTCGGAACCGGACCCTCTCGTCATCTCGGGCTGCGGGATGTCACGGTGGCGTGACCCGGTCCATGATCCCCTCGTTGGGTGAGCAGTTAAAAAGGGGAATTGGGAAAATGGATATGAAAAAATAAAAGAAAAAAATAAGAGTACCGTAACGCACCCGTGGACTGCGGCTGGTATAACTGCTGCTGCAGTCGGGACCTCTGGGGATGATGGGAGTAGCAGCGAGGATGATTCAGCTCTTCACGGAAGAGCAGGTCCCCAGGGCAACTGTATAGTCTATGGATACGCAGGGCTCATTGGGGGTGCAGGGTTCAGTGTACGAAAGAACTGACAGACACAAGGGTCTGTTGCAAGTAGTTGGTTCATTCAGGGCACAATTCCCAAGTGGTGTTAGGGATCTGGAGCCTGGAAGCAGTTTGGAGCTTTCCACACCTGGCAAGTTCTGAGGCCTCCCTACTGTGCTGTTCTCTGTGAGCCCTGGCTGCTTGATGCTGTGCTAAGACTCTTTCCTCACTTGTCTGTCTTAGCCATGTGACAGTCGGCTCGATCCCTTTCTGTGTTACTTCTCCTTTCACTGCGTCTCCTGAGCTCTTTGATGCGGCTGTGTCTCCTGGCCTTTCTGGTGGGTGAGCAACTTGGAATCACCCACCCTCCGGTGTTGGTTACTGGGTAGAAAGTCCCTGGCAACCACGGACTCCAGTGTCCGTACTACGCTAGGTGCTGAGGCGAGCTGGCACTGCTTCACTCCTCACACCTTCTCTCCACTTCCTTCAGACCCTCACTTACGGGTCACTCACACTGGCTAGTCAGTATCTTTGGATGGGCCTAGCACGGCACCCGACCATAGGGTGTCTTCTACAGTCCTCCTAGGAACTGAACTGCCTGACCCCGCCCCCAGACCAGAATTTATATGGGACCTACCTGAACTCGGGTGTAGAGCTCCCCCTTATGGCCTGAATTTGGGAAGTTGGGTGCGTGTGTTTCACTTGAGGTGGGTACCTTTCCTAGCTTCCAAGCTTAATATTGTGGCAACCGGACCCTAGGGCAGCACACAAACACCGGCACATAAGTGCCGGAGTTTGAAATCTTGCGCTTTTTCGTAGCGCACAGGAAAACGCCGCTTGTGCACTATTAAATAGCGCGATATTTCAAACTTCAGCACTTATGTGCCGGCGTGTGCATGCACTGAGGAGTCCATCAACCATAGGACTCTATTGGCAGCGTTAAGGCAGTGTTACACTATGTTAATGCTGCCTTATTGCTGTCGGAATTCGGGTCTTTGGCGGATTCCCCAGGACGGAGGCCACAACCTTAGCCCTCAACCCAGAGAGCTCCCGTCCTTAGAAGGGCGGTCCACAGCAGCACCTTCTGTATATTACTATACCGTGAACCTACCCCTCCTGTACGTTCCTACGCATTTCATCTTTATGAATCATCAGGGGACCAGGTACTCAGGTACGACACAAGAAGCTGTCACATCACACCAGCTTCAAGCAGTGGCAAAAGACTTTTGGCTTCAACAGATATCTCCAGGACATAGTGTGTCAGCACAGGGTGAGATAACCAGGCCGCTGCCAAGGGAGAAGAGATCCTGCGGTTGGAGCTCGTGGCAGGAGAAACCTGAGTCACGGACTCTGGATCGGTCAAAAAGGCCAAATAAGCGCAGCCAGGAGTCACCCGGCACATTGAGGAGATCTAAAGCAGGAGGACCGAGGAATCGCTCTACAAAGAATAATGCAGGTCCCTGCTCCAACTAAGTGCATAGCAAACAATATTAATGAGAGGAAACTCTGTTACATTTAAACAGCAGTAACCTGTGGCATACAATAGACTGAGTGCTCAGGATCTATTGGAAAGAAACTTTCTCTTTCTCTTATACAAGGAAGGAGAAATGTAATAATAGCTCAGTATCAAAAAATCTATCTGAACTTTTATATTTTATACTCAATTTTATAAATACTAAATACATGTTAATTGTACTGAATTTGTTTGTTTTAAAACAGCTACCGGCTAGAGTTAGTTTTTTATGTGGATCTATGTGAATTTATGCAAATTTAGGAGACTATTTTGTATGGGGTTGTGAATTTAGGAGCGATACCAAAATAGGTGATATATTAAGGGAGTGAATTTTTTTTATAAAAAAAACTCCCTCTTTTTTGACTTATAGAAAATGTATTTTGTGGTATGTATATTTTTAGCGGACCACTATCAAAACTTAAACTCATTATAACATTTATTTATTTAGCCTCCGGAGGCTCAGGGTCTGCAGAGACGCAGCTTTATTTAAAGGATTTCTCTAATGCTAATCTCATTAGAATAAATTGCAATATAAAATAAATATTTTTTTTGATGATATTATTTTAACTGTAACTGACCCCTTAAATTCTTTATGGGAAATTTCTAGATTAACTTCATTACTTTCACAAATTTCCTTTTATGAAATAAATCCAACCAAATCCAAAATCCCAAGTTTTTTTTATAGATACAAAATTTACCAAATTTTTAAAATGGGAACTATCTTACTCAGGGGAAGATAATTTCATTTCCTACTTAGGAATTATGGTAACAAATCTGAGTTCCAAAATAATTTGTGTAATTTTATCTACAAAAAGGAATTCAGGATAACGTCGCTTTTATTGAAAAAAATTAAACATCTTGATGGGGGGGTCATATAACAGGATGGGACCATATACCAGGATAGGGGTTATATACAGGATGGGAACCATATGCCAGGATGGGACCATATACCAAGATAGGGGTCATATATACAGGATGAGAACATATACCAGGATGATGACCATATACCAGGATCGGGGACATATATCAGGATGGGGGACATACTTCATATCAACTGAATCCATATTAATATCTGTCTTTCTGTATGCAATGGTGCGTGGCTGTTATGCTGTGTAACATACAGTTCTTCATATCAACTGAACCAGTGGCGGACCTTGACCCCAGGGGGCCCTGGTGCAGCCATGTTGAGGAGCGGGGGGTGGGGGCGCTGGCAGCCGGCGGCGTTCTCGGGAGCCGGAGGGGCAGAGGAGAGGAGGGGTGGGATCAGGCAAGGGAAGCTTTCTGCTTCCCTTGCCTGACCCTCCTCTCCTCTGACGTCGGGTTACGGGGGTCGCCTGGGGGCCCCCTGCAGGCTTGAAGGGGCCCCCTAGCCGGTCGAGGCCCTGGTGCAGCTGAACCAGCTGCACCACAGTAGTTCCGCCCCTGAACTGAACCCATATTCATATCTGTCTTTCTGTATGCAATGGTATGTGGCTGTTATGCTGTGTAACATACTTGATATCAACTGAATCCATATTCACATCTATCTGCGCTTGTTCACAACTAACCCTATCCTTCCATCTTGTTCTATTTCCCTGTCCTGTTTAAAGCAGTCCAAATGGTCTATTAACTTCACTCTGTTAATTACTCCCTGCTGTGAGCTTCCCTCCTACTCCCCTCTCTCTCTCTCACCTAAGATCATTTCCTGGGCATTTGAATGGAATTAGTTCAATGGATCAGGTCGCATAGACCTTGGTCGCATTGACATAATTTAATTTTGACATCTTAAAAGTTTCACATCAGAAATATCCCATAAATAACACATAAGTAACCAGAAGGTACCAACTATACCTGTCTGCTAACTGTCTTTGTTACTTTCCTTTCAACAAATGTTTTTTTTTATATTTTTTTTTTACTATGTCCTTTACTTCAATGTCTATTATTCTATATGCCTTTGCCATTCACCTTTACTGCCCCATCCTCCCTCCATCACCCTTCATCCACCTCAGCCCCTCTCTCTTTCCCTCTACTTTATTGAGCTCCCATACTCTCTTCAACGTACTGAATAATCTCAGACCACCATATTCCAGGGTATTGCATCAGAAACAAAGTCACAATTGCAAAAACATTTTGCCCTTTCTCTTTTTACTGCTGCTCCTGTCAGGTGATATCTCTCCAAATCCTGGTCCACCCTCCACCAACTTCAACCCCTCTCCCACCACAGATAGAAACCATGCTAACATTATCAACATTACTTGCACACCTTCATCTCCCTCTTTTAATAGTGCTGTATATAATCCACGGTCTGTATGCAACAATTTACCTTCATCCACAACTACTTTCTCACTAACTCTCTTAACCTCCTGGCTCTCACAGAAACCTTGATCCAGGATTCAGACATAGTGTCCCCTGCCGCTTTTTGTTATGGCGGCTTACATTTCTTCCATTCACCGAGACCTGGGAACAGACATGGTGGTGGAGTTGGCTTACTCCTGTCCCCACAATGTTACTTTCCAGGTCATCCCTCCAGCCCCATCACTCTCATTCCCTTCTTTTGAGGTCCACACAATTAGGCTCTTCCGTCCCCCACCCCTAAGAGTAGCAGTAGTACACCGCCCCCCCTGGGTCACACACCCAGTTCCTCGACCATTTCTCTGTGTGGCTACCGCATTTCATGTCCTCAGAATTACCAACCCTTAATCTGGGAGACTTCAACATCCCCATAAACAGCCCCATCTCCCCATTTGCATCCTAGCTCCTATCTCTAACCACATCTCTTGGCCTCTTTCAGCTCCCAAACTCGAAGACACACAAGGATAGTAACACCTGACCTGATCTTTGTCCAGTTCTGCTCAACCACCTTCCTAGATAATTCACCTCTTCCCCTCTCTGACCACAAGATTCTCTCATTCACGCTCACAAGCTCTCGCCCACCCCAGCACAGTCTGACCTATTACACATTCAGAAATCTACTGGCCATTAACTCTTATACATTCACAGACTCTCTACACTCATCACTGTCCCCAATCCCCTCATTCTCCTGTCCTGATCTGGCAGTAAATCACTTAAATGACTCTCTCAGAAGCTCCCTGGACCAAGTAGCGCCCCTCACCCTCAGAACCTCCAAACACAGAGGGAAACAGCACTGGCTCACATCACAAACTTGATTTCTGCAGCAATGCTCTAGGAGTGCTGAGTCATTCACTATAAATTTATGCTGAGAACTTACAACTCTGCCCTTCACCTTGCCAAACAAACCTAGTTCACCACCCTGATATCCTCACTATCCAACAACCCAAAAAAACTCTTTGACACCTTTCACTCTCTCCTCAGTCCTAAAGTGCAGGTCCTTATCACTGACCTCTGTGTTGATGATCTGGCTTCATACTTTATAGAGAAAATAGAAAACATCCATCAGGAAATCAACACCCAACCTCAAATCGCTGTTACCTCTACCTCTCCCCACATTTCCTCTGGCTCACTCTCCACATTCGACCCAGTCACAGAAGAAGATGTCTCCAGGCTCCTCTCTTCCTCTCGTCCCATCACATGCACTGCTGACCCCATACCCTCACACCTACTCCATTTTCTCTCTCCGGTGGTCACCACTCACCTAACCAAAATCTTCAATCTCTCCCTCTCTTCTGGCATTTTCCCCACCTCCTTCAAACGCTCAATCATTACTCCATTATTAAAGAAAACTTCTCTCAACCCATCCTGCACAAACAGCTACAGACCAGTCTCCAATCTCCCCTTCATCTCTAAACTCCTGGAGCGCCTGGTCTACTCCCGCCTCACTCATTACCTCTCCACTCATTCTCTTCTAGACCCATTACAGTCTGGTTTCTGCCTCCTACATTCTACAGAAACTGCTCTCACCAAAGGGACCAACGACCTTCTGACAGGAAAACGTAATGGTGACCACTCTCTGCTTATTCTCCTTGATCTCTCTGCAGCCTTTGACACTGTTGACTACCATCTCCTACTCTCCATGCTGCACTTCATTGGCATCAAGGACACGGCTCTCTCCTGGTTCTCTTTCTGTCTTTCTGACCGCTCTTTCAGTGTATTATTTGCTGGCTCCACTTCCTCCCCTCTTCCTCTCACTATTGGGGTCCTTCAGGGTTCAGTCCTTGGACCTCTTCTCTTCTCTCTCTACACAGCCCCGATTGGACAGTCCATCAGCAGATTTGGCTTTCAGTACCATCTTTATGCTGATGACAAACAACTATACACTTCTTCCCCTGACCTTACTCCCATTCTAATAAAGAACATCAATGACTGTCTAACTGCAGTTTCCAATATCATGTCTGCTCTCTACCTAAAACTCAACCTTTCCAAAACTGAACTTCTGCTGCTCCAGCCCTCCACTAACCTCCCTAAATAGGACATCTTTCTTTCATTGTGCGGCACCACGATAACACCTAGTCAGCAGGCTCGCTGTCTGGGTGTTATGTTTTACTCTGATCTTTCCTTCACCCCATATATACAATCTCTCGACCACTCTTGCTGCTTGTGAGTTGGTCGACAGGGTAGGGGGTACTCGGATACCGGGACAGGTTGCTACTTCAGTGGGGATCACGGCTGGTCAGGTCCCGGTCCCGTGCCCTGGACACTCAATGGCTGAGGGGGAAACTATTTGGGATGGGGGATTATTATACCGTTTGTGACGCCACCTGTGGTACCTGGTAATGTAGTTACCAGCGCTGCAGCTGGCCGCTGAGGTGATGGTGATGCAGCTTTGGGTAGTACAGCTCCCCACAGGCAAGCTTTACCTCAGGTGGATGAGGGGAGTAGTAGCCCTCACGTCTGTGATGCTGTAGAGATTTCCCAGATGACAGACTGAATAGAGTCAGAGTCCAGATTAGCTCAAACAGATCTTGCACCAGCTGGTTCAATATGGGTACACAGTACAGTTTAGTTTATTGGAGATTTGTTGCCACAGGTTTCGGGGGTTCACTACAGAGTCTGATCTCTTGTCCTTGGGGTCTGTTGCCTAAAGTCTCTGTACTTGTCAGCGTCTTGAACCCGGCTATCGGATAGATGTTAGACTTCTTGATGGGTGGCTCCTTATTGTCAGTCCCACAGCCTGCCTGGGGTGTCCCCTCTGCGTCTGGGTTTCCTCCTTAAAGTTGAGGTACCCTCCTCTCAGAGCTGCAAGCTCTGCTGTGTCCGTCTTCTCTGCTCTCCTCACACTGTCTGACTGACTTCTGTTAACTGTCACTGACGTAACATCACCTGCTCAGCTAAGCTACATTCCCCTGGGACCTACTGAATATACAGTCCCTGGTACTAGGGTGTCTGTGATTTGGGATCTTGTGGTTTTAGTTACAGACTATGTAGCTTTCCGCTCTACCTGTGACTATGAACGCACTACACCTTTTGTTTGGGATGCAGTACCTCCCTGTGGCGTCCCGCCAAGAGGGGCGACATATATGCACCTGAAGAACATCTCTAGAATTCACCCCTTACTCGCCCTGGAAACAAAAAAAAAACCCTCACTGTGGCCCTGATTCACTCCCGCCTTGACTATTGTAATTGTAATTCTCTTTTAATTGGCCTCCACCGCACTAGACACTCCCCTCTGCAGTCCATCCATAATGCAGCATCCAGGATCAGTTATCTAACTAACCGGTACTCGGACGCTTCTGCTCTATACCACTCACTGCACTGGCTGCCTATACACTACAGGATCCAATTCAAACTGCTTGTTCTCATGCACAAAGCTCTTCACAGTTCAGCACCTCCCTACATCTCCTCCCTCATCTCTGTCTATCACCCCACCTGTTCTCCTCGCTCTAAAAGTGACTTTAGACTCACTTCTACATTAAGCCGAACCTCCCACTCCTGGCTGCAAGACATCTCCCGAGCTGCACCAATTCTCTGGAATGGTCTACCCCAAGAAATTAGGTGTATCCACAACGTACATAGTTTCAGGCAATCCCTAAAAACACATCTTTTTAGGGCGGCCTATCATGATCCCTAGTCAAAGTCATCTAGACATAGCCTACCTGCTCCACCAGTCTCAAGTGGATCACAAATAATGGTTGGTGGCCAATTAGCATCTGTTCCCCGTCTCCTCAAGTTGACTATACCATCATTGTAAATAAGCTCCTGTACTTTGTGTCACCCCCACCTCATTGTTAGATTTTAAGCTCTTATGAGCAAGGTTGTCATTATTTTGCTCTAATTATTGTATTGTATTATGCTTTGTATTGTATTGTATTGTATTGTTTTTTGTATTGTATTGCATTTTCTGTTAACTGTTTCTTATGATTCTTTATATATATATACCTCTGAATTGTGAAGCGCTGTGGAATATGTTGGCGCTACATAAATAAGGATTATTATTGTATACCAGGATGGGGGCCATATACCAGGATAGGGGTCATATACAGGATGAGATCATATAACAGGAAGATAATAATGATAATAATATTTATTCATATATATAGCGCTATTGATTCCATAGCACTTTACATACATGAGTAATGCTGTCTCTCTTGGGAGCTCACAATCTAAACATCCTATCAGTATCAGTATGTCTTTACAATGTGGGAGGAAACCAGAGTGCCTGGAGGAAACCCACACAAACACGGGGAGAACATACAAACTCCTTGCAGATGTTGTCCTTAGTGTCCTTGGTGGGAATTGAACCCTGGACCTCAAGGCCCCAGCGCTGGAAAGGCTACAGTGCTAACCACTTGAGCCACCGTGCTGATGACCATATACCAGGATAGGGGTCTTATACCAGAATGTGGGCCATATACCAGGATAGGGGTCATATACAGGATGAGACCATATACCAGGATGATGACCATATACCAGGACGGGGAACATATACCAGGATGGGGGCCATATACCAGGATAGGGGTCATATAAGGGAGGAGACAATATATTAGGATGATGACCATATACCAAGATAAGGGATATATACCAGGATGGGAGCCATACACTAGGATGAGGACCAAATACCAGGATGAAGACCATATAACAGGATAATGACCAAATACCAGGATGGGGGCCATTTACCAGGATGGGGGATCATATATACCAGTGATGGCGAACCTATGGCACGCGTGCCAGAGAGGGCAGACAGAGCTGTCTCCGCTGGCACGCGGCCTTGCCTCTGCACTGCTGCGTTGAGCTGCCAACACTATGGCACAGGCAGTTCAAAGCTGTCGTGTCGGATCAGAGGAGACATTTCTCCTCCCTCCGACACTCTCTTCTAGCAAGCATTCATGACCGCGGTGACGCGATTGCGGTCATGTGACGTGATTGCGCAATCGCAGTCATGTGACACGATCGTCGTCATGTAACCGCGGGAGATGACAAGACGTGAGGAGAGGAGAGAGCAGCGGTGGAAGCAGGAGTTCTACAGTAGGTGAGTATGATCTTATTTTTTTTTTAAGGTATAAATCACAACCAATATGGGACATAATGGGGCAATACTTCAGGAGGTGGCAATACTACAGGAGGGGGCAATACTACAGGAGGGGGTGATGTGGCCAGGTATAGGGGTACTCGGATACCGGGGCTGATGTGTGGATGGGAGATCACGGGTGGTCGGGATCCCGGTTCCGTGCCCTGGTTATCATTTGAGTAGATGGTGGGGGAAAAGGGAGTATTTACAAAGGGATGTGACGCCACCTGTAGTTCCCGGTAAAATGGTACCGGCGCTGCAAATTGGCGGCTGAGGTGATGTGGGTGCAGTAGAGAATGGTACAGCTCCCCACAGGTGGAGCTATTTCCTCAGGGCAGCGGTGATGGAAGAGGATGAGGAGAGTTGTAGTGATGGTTCTTACCCCTCTGGTGAGCTGTTGATGATGGCGTTGGGGCCCTCCAGGCAGCGGCGGGAAGAACAACATAGACCAGTTCAAGTTTGACTCCACTTTACTGAGTATCGGTAGATGGTAAAACGGAACACGGTACAGTTTGGTTGACCGGGTGGATGTTGCCAGCTCAGGGTCTCCCTTATGCTTGCTCTCTTTGTCTTTCAGGGTTTACTTCACTCTTCCCATACCACCCTCGCAGAGCTCTCCCGCCAGTCCTACGGTCTGTACCTAGTAGGCAAGGTCTGTGCCTTACCAGTCCGGACGGGGGGCCCAAGTAAGCAAAGCCTCCCGCCACCACCGGACTTGTGCCCCTTCTCCTCTAGTGTCTTGAACCAATTCTTAGCCCTGATGGGCGAGGTACCTGGTGGCACTGTGAGCAACCCGGTTACTAGGGGCCTGCAGATCGTCGGTCTGCGGTCAGAGTTAAACTTCTGGCCGCCTCGGCTTCCCGCGTTGCAGGTGTTTCCCTCAATGTGACCAGCTGGCTCCAACCAGTTTTGGCCCATTGCCTTCTGTCCTGGGGTCCCACTTAAAGATGGGGCTCCCTCCTGTAGGCTGTGCTGTCAGGCCTGTCCTTCCTGACTGCCTTCCCTGCACCGTCTGTCTCTAAACTGTCACCCTCTCACTAACTCTACCCTAAGCTTCACCCCCTTTTGGGACCTACTAAATTATCGGTCCCCCCTACTCTAAGTGGCCTAGTCCTAGGTGTGTGCAAGAACAGACTCCATAGGTTTAACCCTGAGCTGACAACTTACAGAGTTATCACATTTGGTTGTCATATTGCAATACCTCCCTGTGGCGCCTAGCCAGAGGGGTGCCACAGAGGCATGATGGGAGCAATACTACAGGAGGGGGCATGATGAGGGCAATACTACAGGAGGGGGCAATACTACAGAAGGAGTCAATACTACAGGAAGGGGCATGATGGGGCAATACTACAGGAGGGGTATGATGGGGCAATACAACAGGAGGGGGCATGATGGGGGCAATACTACCTGGAGGGGGCATGATGGGGCAATAATACTAGGAGGGGGCATGAAGGGGCAATATTACCAGGAGGGGGCATGATGGAACAATACTAGCAGGAAGGGGCATGATGCAGCAGTACTAACAGGATAGTTCATTACTACATGGAGAGGGTATGATGGGGCATTACTACAGGAGGGGACAATACTACAGAAGGGGCATTTTGCGGGTAGTACTACAGGATTCAGCTTTGGTTCAGGTTTGGTGACATGCTTGGACTGTCCAGCACCTTAAACCCTAATTTATTTAGCAAGGCAGTGGTCATCTTGCAGGTGTGAATGGGGTCGTTATCATGTTGGATTACTGCCGGAGGAGGGAGATTATGTTCTGCCTCAGTATGTAATGTTACATGTTGGCATTCATGGTTCACTCACTGAATTATAGCTCCACACAGCTGGCAACACTCGTGTCGCCCAAACCATGACACTGGCACCACCAAGTTTAACTGTAGGAAAGACATACTTGTGTTTGCCCTCATCACCTGTTTGCTGCTACACACACTTGACACCTTCCGAACAAATTTATCTTGGTCTGATCAGACCACAAGACAAGGTTCCAGAAATCCATATCCTTAGGGTATGGGCACATGATCAGTATTTCTTCAGGCTTCCACATGGCTAAATTTTCACGTAGATCCCAAACCTCTACTCACTTACGTTTTACTTTGCATTTTTGCCACATTTTTGTAAAATTAGCTAAAACATATAAAACCCAACAACAGGACCAGTTGACCAAAGAAAAGTAATATTCCACTCCCTACACATTATACATTTCACCCTTGTGGCACTATCGGGTGTTTTTAGCCTTGTTTTATCTAATAAATAAATAATAATAAAAAAAAGTGGAGTCCACCCTATTTTTTTAACCAGCCAAAGTAAAGCAGACAACTGGGGGCTAAAATTATTAGGCAGGGAAGGTCCATGGTCTGTGGCATCACTAGAGTCTGATTGAACCTGCAATAGTCTGATCAATAGTTCTATGTACAGGAATGCAATAGAAGAACAAAGAAATCACAGTCTCCTATGAATGTCAGGGGCTGGATTTCACAGGAGTACTGTCAAGACAGACACAGAGGTCTTCAGCAGAATCCTGGCTGTCATGTCCCATGTTCCAGTGAACCAATGAGGGCGTAGAAGAGTATGTCCTCCTACCGGCACACATTAAACGCCGCTGTAAGATTTATAAATGATCAATTTTTTAGTTAATGAATGTAAACAATATTCTGATGTTCATGTAAGTAGAGATATTGAAATTACTTGTAATTAACATAATTTTTATTAGGCTTCATGGAGTAATGCAATAAAGAGGTTTGGTCTGATGGATCATGTCTCACTTGATGTGGACAGCTTGGTGTGTTGCTCACCTGCTGGAGAGGAATGGCTGTAAAGGATACAAAAGCGCATATAGGGTCTTATCTTGTAACACACTGCTGTGTTGCGACAGATGTCACTGCTCACCTGGATTGGTTGTGCGACACACAACCGGTATATAGCACATACACCGGCTGCTGCAGGATCCACAATCCACGTGTACTGTGGTAGCCAAACGAACCAAAAGGAAATTTCTGTATATGGTCCCCGCCACCATGTGATGAAATGAAGCACAGGTGTATCTCAAGCAATGGTGGCTTTATTCATTCTACGCGTATGGTTAGTATCCAGAAGAAGGAGCGTGGATAATGCTCCGAAATGCATAGAATGAATAAAGCCATCATTGTTTGAAATACTCCAGTGTTTCATTCCATCACATGGCGGCGTGGATCACATGGCGTGGATCATATACACAAATTTCTTTGGGTTCGTTTGGACACCTGCTGAAGAGATGACACTAGAGTGCACTAAAAGAGCAAGAGAAGTGGAGACAAAAGGATACTCTGGACAATGTTCTGCTGTGAACTAAACATTGTTGCAGACCGCGTTCATCTCTTCATGTCAGTTGTAATTTCTAATGGTAGTGGTCTTTTTCTTATCAGGATCAGAAATTTTTGTGAAGCATGAAAAATAGTTGTATGTGTTGGCCCTTCAAATTTAAATATATGATTGAGCATCTTCTAGACGTGTTGGAAAACAAGTCCCTTTCATTGAGGATTGACTTTACCATTTAAAAGACTCATCGAATCTGCTGCTAACATCTTGATGCCATATACAATGTACCATACCAAAACGTTTTGTGGAGCCTACAGCTTGACCAATTAGCGCTATTTTGGTGACAAGAGATGAACTTGATGCAGGGGGTATTGAGCTCAAAATCATCTTGGAAAATGTACAAATTGGCTATTGGATATATTTGTTATATTTTATGTTTACTCAGGTTTGATTTACAGAGAAACCATTCAGTGTGACAAATATAAAAATATGCAATAATAGGGAACACTTTTCACAGCATTGCACATTTCCATTACTGCACTCCTGGCACCAAATTGTTACTCTGCAAGTGTCCATTACTGTCTTTTCTAACTGCCCTGGTTCAGCTATTACTTCCCTCTTGGTAATTTGAAGGTAGTGTTAAATCCAATCTGTCATTTTCATTTTCTAGGGAAGCAACCGTAAGAAAGACTGACACATGTAGAATAAAAATAACATATTTGGTTTAGGTGAAATAACACATATAACCCGTTGGTTTTGTGTAAAGCATCACACCAGTGTAATTTTTTTTATTTCAGCACTTTGGTGGTGATTTAAATATAAGTGACCAACCCCCTCTCTTATAGTCACCCTCCGGCTGCTTCATTTCCTATCACCGCTGCTCTTGACAGTCTCCGGCACATTTGTGACCTACCAGCAGCTCCAGTGTTTCATGGGGTGCGCCCAAAGTCTCAAATCAATACAACTCTCAGGGAGCCTCATTCTAGCTCTTTCAGAGTTGTACTGAGTGTTTGTGATGTAACTTCTGTCTTTTAGTGACTCAAAAGTTACAGTCACAGGGTGGCACCACGGGACCTGAGTGGTGCCAAAACAGCATGAAAATACCAGAGGGTAGGTATAATACCAGTTGCAGGAAACTTGGAATTAAAGCGTCACTCCAGTGCTGGGAAAAAAACACTAGAGTGGTGCTTTAAATGGGAACTACAGTAAGAGAAAACTTTTTAGTACAGTTAGTGCCCTCCTACATGATGAAGCAGAGCTGTACACTGCAGTTCTAGGATCTATAGTTCTATTATAATTCAATAAAATCATAACTGCTCCTCTGCTCTGGCCCCCACCTCATGGAACCTAGAATCTTCAGCCTGAGAGTTTCATGCAGCAGCAGAGAGCGGGAGGTATGTCAGGGGCGTGGATGCTGGGAGCTGCATGATCAGCCTACATTCCAGTGAGGAGTGATGATGATGATCCACTGAAGGATGAAGAGATAAGAAGATACCATCTTCCTATGGGGAAGGGGAAACCATGCAGAGCTGAATCGATCAATGTAATGATTTGCCTCTGCTTGTGTCCTCACAATAACAGTACACATTATGCATCATCATACAGTAGAGGATCACAACACGTATTTGTATATTCTTGGTGGTATGATTGCTATTTGAAGCCTGGACCCCCCCTGTCACATAGGATGGTATATCAGGGGCTGGATTTTATGTGTGAGCATGTGGCTGGTGGACATGCCCCTTCCCTATACAGAAATTGAAGGGTCGTGAATGTAGGGTGATCCTGCAGCCCCCAGCATCCACACCCCTGACACACCTCCTCTTCTCAGCAACAGCATGAGACAGTCAGGCTAAAAAGTCTGGGTTCCCTGAGGTGGGGTCAGAGCAGAGGAGCAGGTATGATTTTATTGATTTATAAGAGATCATAGATCCTAGAACTGCACTGTATGGCTCTGCTCCATCATATAACAGGGCAGAAATTGTACTAAAAAGTTTTCCCTCACTGGAGTTAACAAATATTTTGTCACAATTATCTCCCATTCCTTGGAGACTTGTGACAAGTTTGGGCCCAGAGTCTCTTTTGCTTAAGAGACTCTGGAATAAGCGTTAATTTCTTTTGGCACACTATGGGTTACATTCAGTTCTGCTGTTCAGGTACGACCACTCCCATCTCCTTCAAATAGTCACATGACATGTCGAGCCCACTGGGGGGGGTACTCGGTACTGGACCAAGATGGCTACTGGGGGATGTCACGGAGGTCCTGGTCCGGACCGTGTCCCGGGCCCTGGCAAGTAAAAGGGGAATATTTACAGGGGATTATAGTTTGTTGTGGCTCCACCCACGGCTTGTGGTCAATAATGGGACCACGCTGCTGCAGAACCTCCGGGGATAATGTTATAGCAGCTGCAGATGGAATAGTTCTCCGGGGCAGTGATGATGTTGGTGTATTGTGTAGGCTTGTAGTAGGTGCAGTTCACTTACTGTCCTGCTGCTGCAGCTTTCCTTTCTCCAGTGTTCAGAGCTGACAGACTGTGGCTCTCCAGGCTGGATCTCTCTGCAGTCCTGTTGGAGGGAATCATGTGCAGGCAATAGAGAATCATGCAAGGAAGTCAGAGGCAGGGTTCACCGTGTTTACTTCGTAGGTTGCTCAGCATAACAGCTCAGTTACAGTTCAAGGTACAGGTCTTTACACGGTGTACAACTCTCCCCTCCGGGTTCCTCTTTACTCCTGCAGCCAGGTTGTTCCTCTCTGTGACCCCTCATTCCTTCTCTGTCCTTTCCAGGCTTTTACTCTCTCTCTGTATGCGCGTCTCCAGACAGTATGGCGGTGGCTCGGGTCCTCGTGGTCGCCACTGAGCTGCCTGTCCTTTGGGGTAGGAACTCTAACGTAAAGCTGGAGTTCCCCGTCGGTTAATCTGGGGAAACCAGGTAGATCATCGGTCCCTTCAGAGCCGACACTCTGCTGTTAGCCTAGCCTCCAATAGTCCTGCTGTGCTAGACTCTATCAGGCTCCCTTCTGACCGTGATTTAGGTTCTATAGAGAAGGCTACTCCACCTGCAGTTGGTCGTCTCAGCCGTGTGTCTAGGACCCAGTATCACTGGTCCTCTCTTCCCTAACACTCCTGGGGTGCTGGCTTCGGATGGGCTTTCTCTCTGTGGCTGCGCTAGCGCTTCAGATTCTGCGCTTCCTTACACCCACTCCTCCAGGACGTGTGCTTCTGGTCTGTACTGCTCAGCCTACCTCGGCCTACTGACTCCTCCCTCCTCCCCTTCTCTATTTCTACCATCTATCACCTGACCTGCTTGCTGTCCACCCACTGTTCTCTAAACCCACCACCCCTTGCCCGCCTACAGTCCCGGGCTCTGGGTTGGGTGCTGCCCTCTAGTGGTGTGTGGTATGTCTGTGAGGGTGTTGTGGTGCAACTGTCTTCCTATCTTACCTGGCTGCAGTTCCCTATGTGGCCTCCTGGTCGCAGGGGCACCACAGACACATCACTCAGTGCTGGTAATTGAATTCCATTCATTGCAAGCCGCCCTGGTGGAAGGAGTTCTCAGTTAATTAACTGGTACTAAGCTGTCTGCTGGCTAGGAGTCTGGCCGCAGCCGTGAAGTTGCATAATCCTTTGTATTTTTCCCCATCTGTCTTTTGTCCCTTCATGTTGCATTAGTTCAGCAGTGGGACTAGTGTCCCCGCCAGCCAGCTCCTAAAAGGGCCAGTGAGGGACTGGATATCCTGCTCGGCGATGGGGTGAAATCCATATACAGACGTCTGGGAGATCAAGGTACATCTGCAAGTGAGTGCAGGAGGTGTCCCCTCCCCATAACCTTCCAACAGGGCCCACCATTATTGAGTTCCCTTGTTTGTCGTATTGTGTGCTGGACAACCATTGGTCGGTGTGCCACTATCACGCAGTAATTTTGGACACACGCTAGTGCGTGCATGACACATTTTTTGTTTTTCTTATGTAGATATTACGTATAACCATACACTGCGAACTGCTCAATTCCATTCAGTCTCACTGAACAGTTCAGTCTCCAGCTCCTCTCTCTTCACTGTAGGTCATTTATCTAAGCACAATACCTCCATTTTGTGTCCATTTTGCAGACATTACCACATTTTAATCCACAAACTCTTTGCTCCAAATCATGGTACTTTACGCTAAGCCACACTCCCTTGTTATATGAGCCGAGACAAGTGTCTATAACATAGGTCTAAAACTTGATGCAATATTGTGCTTCAAAAGGCAACAAAATATGATATGGTGCATTTTAAGAAAGGATAAAGGTGCAAGGATTCATTGCTGGTGATTTTAAAAAAGTCAATGTTTCTTTTTTAACCATTCCCGTGTAGTTTTGCATATGCGCTTTTGTAATTGTCTTGCTGGAGGACCAGGGCCACACAGGGCCTTAGGCTAGGGCCACACTTACTATGTCCCCCACGTTCAATGGATCCAGTTACTGCAGAGCCCAGCCTGTAGTAACGGCCAGCGTTAACGTCGGGAGCTACCTGCGAATGCTGCTCATGGTAACCCACTGTTTACCATGGAATGCAGCCACACAGGAAGCCCCAGGAACTGCGCTTTTGCCGGGCACACAGGAAAACGTTGTTGAAACCAGCCTAAGGCTGCTTTCACATCAGCGTTTTTTTCAAATCGCGGCAGATGCGGTGAAAAAAACGCATCTGCCGCGATTACCGCATAACCGTGACACTTGCGGCACACTTGGGCAAGCCCCATGCAATGTCTATGGGGCTTGCGGTAAGGGTGCGGCAAGGTGCGGCAAGTGCGGTTTCGGCACTTGCGGCAGGTGCGGTGCGTTTTTTTTCTCAGCGCACCTGCCGCAAGTGCCGAAACCGCACCTTGCCGCAAGCCCTGAATGCACTTGCCGCACCCTCGCTTAGCACACCATCTGCCGCGATTTGAAAAAAACGCTGATGTGAAAGGGGCCTTAGTCTCATTTATCTGTTCTCTGCGTTTTGATCTATTGCTGCAACACCTTGGACATTTTCTAACCATTTTACCTACAGTTCCCTTATGTAGACCATTTCTAAAAATGTAGGAATCAGGTGAGGTAACTTGATGAGGCGCACTGTGCCTCATCAAGTTAACTCACCTGATTCCTACAAAGTTTGCTGAAGCATACTAGCTGGTAACTGGCACCTTTGGCAGCATTTCCCATATACGCTCCGAAGTGGGTCTACATGGTAAGCTCCTTTCAAATGTTGAACAACACTGCGGCCAAGCTACAGCGTTATGGTACTCCACTTGGAACACTCTTCCAATTGGATGTGCAACAATTCTTTACCACTTTGAGTATGATCACTGATCCATGTATGAATCCACCTAATTGTAATCTTGTCAAGCCCATACTTGGTAATTTTTTTCAATAAGGATAGTATAGGAGATACTTTAACAAATGCTTTTTTGAATTTGGGATGTAGTATATCTACCAAACTTCAATGATCGACCCAGTCAGTGATTCCATCATAAAAGGAAATTAGTTTATTCTGGCATGACTTGTTTGCTACAAACCAAAGCTGGCTCTGGTTAATTACCATATTTTTATCCAGTTACTTACATACAGTTGTGGCCAAAAGTATTGACACCCCTGCAATTCTGTCAGATAATACTCAGTTTCTTCTTGAAAATGATTGCAATCACAAATTTTTGGTATTATTATCTTCATTTAATTTGTCTTCAATGAAAAAACACAAAAAAAATTGTCCTAAAGCCAAACATAAAAAAGGGGGTGGATAAAAGTATTGGAACTGTTAGAAAAATCATGTGATGCTTCTCTAATTTGTGTAATTAACAGCACCTGTAACTTACCTGTGGCACCTAACAGGTGTTGGCAATAACTAAATCACACTTGCAGCCAGTTGACATGGATTAAAGTTGACTCAACCTCTGTCCTGTGTCATTCATTGTGTGTACCATATTGAGCATGGAGAAAAGAAAGAAGACCAAAGAACTGTCTGAGGACTTGAGAAACCAAATTGTGAGGAAGCATGAGCAATCTCAAGGCTACAAGTCCATCTCCAAAGACCTGAATGTTCCTGTGTCTACCGTGCGCAGTGTCATCGAGAAGTTTAAAGCCCATGGCACTGTGGCTAATCTCCCTAGATGTGGACGGAAAAGAAAAATTGACGAGAGCTTTCAACGCAAGATTGTGTGGATGGTGGATAAAGAACCTCAACTAACATCCAAACAACTTCAAGCTGCCCTGCAGTCCGAGGGTACAACAGTGTCAACACGTACTATCCGTCAGCGTCTGAATGAAAAGGGACTGTATGGTAGGATACCCAGGAAGACCCCACTTCTTACTCCGAAAAAAAAAGCCACGCTGGAGTTTGCCAAAACTTACCTGAGAAAGCCTAAAACGTGTTGGAAGAATGTTCTCTGGTCAGATGAGACAAAAGTAGAGCTTTTTGGGAAAAGGCATCAACATAGCGTTTACAGGAGAAAAAGAGATTCAAAGAAAGAACGGTCCTCGTCAAATGCGGAGGTTACTGTGTTTTGGGGGTGCTTTGCTGCCTCTGGCACTGGATTGCTTGAACATGTGCATGGCATGTATGAAGACTACCAACAAATTTTGCAGCATAATATAGGGCGCAGTTGAGAAAGCTGGGTCTCCCTCAGAGGTCATAGGTCTTCCAGCAGGACAATGACCCAAAACACACTTCTAAAAGCACTAGAAAATGGTTTGAGAGAAAGCACTGGAGACTGGTGGCCAGCAAGAGTCCAGACCTGAATCCTATAGAACACCCATGGAGAGATCTAAAAATGGCAGTTTGGAGAAGGCACCCTTCAAATATGCTGGAGCTGGAGCAGTTTGCCAAAGAAGAATGGTCTAAAATTCCAGCAGAGCATCGTAAGAAACTCATTGATGGTTACGGAAGCGGTATCGCAGTTATTGGTAAGGTTGTGCAACCAAGTATTAGGCTGAGGGTTCCAATACTTTTGTCTGGCCCATTTTTGGAGTTTTGTGTGAAATGATCAATGTTTTGCTTTTTGCTTCCTTCTCTTTTGTGTTTTTTCATTGAAGATAAATTAAATGAAGATAATAATACCAAAGAATTTGTGATTGCAATCATTTTCAGGAAGAAACTGAGTATTATCTGACAGAATTGCAGGGGTGTCAATACTTTTGGCCACAACTGTACATGCTGTTTAACAATTTGTTCAAAGATCTTTCTTGGTATAGAAGTAAGGCACACAGGTCTGTAATTTCCTGCTGCCATCTTCTTTCCTTTTTGAAGATAGGAACAACATTTGCCCTTCTGTAATCTTCTGGTACTTTTATTGTTCTCCAGGAATTTTCAATTATTCTGACTAGTGATTCTGCATTGTTAGAACAAATGTATCAACTTTTTCTAACATTTTACAAAAGGAAATACTGAGGATCAGCACAATGTAGAGTTTTAAAAAAAATGGTGCACCACAATAATTTTTCATGGAAATTGCAAGTAATCACTAAATCATACATGTCTGGAGAACTAATGGCGTTCCTTAAATTGATGATTTATTTAAAACAAAAACTATTCACTGCTACCCAAGTAGTGTGCCCATTCCCACCATTTATCTAGGTCCCATAATAAGGATCACCTATTTTACTTAGATTACATTAGGGGATTAGTTTTAGGTTCATTGAAAAAAAAATTGTAAATACCTGTGGTATTGACAGTACAATGCTCATTAGCCAGGCAGCAGATAACATTATCTTATTCTTCTTCTTGGCATCATTTATGGCGAGTGGGTTGAGGATTGCAGACTGCCTGTCTATGCTGATCACCACAGTCACAAAAGCACAAGAATACATAGACAGAAGCTTGAGAAACATGAGTATTCTGCAGGCTATGTCCCCTGCCTGCCACTGCACAGTGATATTCCAAATGGCATCTAGTGGCATGACAATAAATGTGACTAGGAGGTCAGCTGTGGTGAGGTTGAGGATTAAAATTCGGACATGTGACCTTTTCTTCCTACTTGTTCTTGCAGCGGCCCATAGAGTAGCCAAGTTGCAGGAGGCAGAAAGTGTGAATATAACAAAAGTGATTATAACTCGGGCCTTAGCAGCTGAAGAAAAGGTGGGGAGCTGGATGTGATTATGAGTTGTGTTGGGGGAAGATGTGTTTATAAGCAGTTCACACGAGTTGATGAACCACTGTGCACTCATGCAGTGTTTGCTTCCAAGCTCCTTTGTGATGTTCAGGATATCCATTTCTAGGAGAAAAATAATATATATATGTACAATTATTTGTTTCAGAACAGTATGATAAAGAAAACCATTCACCAAAATATACAGTACTCATGACCAGTTAGGGATAATTGGCTTTTGGGTGAAATTTTTGGGAGATGTAAAAACCTCATGCAACAGTGATATTTTATCATGAAAGTAAGAGATTTAGGTAGAAGCATGCAATGGTGATTTCCTCATCTCAAACAATTTATTGAAACACAAGTCAACATCAGGAGTGGGTATACTCCAACAAAAATGTCTATGTCTCAGTAATTTGTCTTGTGACCTTGAACATCAAGTGCTGCTTGACAACGACGTCTCATCACAAGTCAATTAATTGTCTGCTGAGATGTGGCACCCCAGTGTTCTTGAAGAATGGCCCTCAGGTCATTGAGGTTTTGGGGTACGGAGTTACGAGACTCTATTTATGCTACCCCAGTAACCATTCCCTATTGATGCAACCTCGATGAGCTGGAACTTTGTCGTCCATGAAGATGAATTAGACTTGTGTTGTTGATGGAGAGCACAATAACTGTAATAATAATGTTAGGCCTTTCACATCAGGTTTTCGTAATTCCGTCAGCACGGTTTTTTTCGCTGTCGCACCTGCGCAAGTGCAAACCGCACTTGCCGATCTGCCGCAAGTCCCCTATACTTCCTATTGGAAACGCAACCGTGCGCAAGTGGAACGGTTATCGGCAAACGCGCAGATGCGGTTTTTCACGACTGCCGCGAATTACGAAAAACGCTGATGTGAAAGGCCTTATTCAAGTAGTAGGGGTTACCACTGTACAATTCATAAATTGTAGGGCAATTTTGAATTGACTAGACACACCTGCCCACAATGTAACATCATCACCAAAGGCTTGTCTGGTGACATTTCTGCTCAGAGTAAATAAAACTTCATCATTCAACAGGATTGAGGCCTACTAATCACTCTTCCAGCATAAATGGTCCTTGGCCAATGGAAGATATGAGCCTGTGCCTGGTGGTGTCGGCAGAATGCCTTGTAAGTAGTCTAGCGCGCACCCCACCAGAGCATTCTGATGTAAACAGTTTCAAATGGTCTGATATGACTTTTGGGTGCCTCTCACCTCCCTTAGATGTGCCTAGAGCTGTATGTCATTTATCATCCGGTTCGGTTCCACAGGGCATTGTTCATAATGAAGGATTAATCATTGTAGGATGTGGCCAAAGGATGTCCATTTCTATGCCTTTCTGTGACTTTTCCAGTCTCTCTGTATTTTTTTTCAACATGCCGATGACTAGAGATGAGCGAGCTTTCCCCGAACATGTTCGCCAATTTCAAATTTGGCACGATCGTTGCAGATTCTGTTCGGGATCGGGAACCCAAGCAATTTATCAAAAAATCAGTGAATGCGGCTTTGTTTGAGAAAACAGTTTGAAACTTAAAATGGCCCTAAAACTTCCCTGATTGTATGGGGCCAAAACGCTTGCCTGCTGGCTGGGAACAGCACCTATCCTTATGGTTAAGGTTTTTTTTTCAACCTGTAGAATTTTTTGGAGCATTAAAATAATTTTTTAAGCTTCCTGGAGTTTGCAGGTGTTTGTGACACCTGCAGGGTGTGAATTTGGGAAACAGTACCAGACGTGGAAGCAGTTGTGAAGTTTGGGAACCTTACAATATTCCTCCCCTTCTTCTAAGAGCCATAACTGTTTTATTTTTCTGTCAATATAGACATATGAGGGCTTGATTTTTGCAAGACAAGTTCAAGACTTTCAGATGAAATGATTTATTTTACCATGTAGTGTACAGGAAAATGGGAAAAAATTCCAAGTGCGGTGAAATTGCAAAAAAAATGCAATTACATGTTTGTTTTTTGAGTTTTTTATTCGCCATGTTCACTATATGGTAAAACTGACATATCAGTATGATGCCTCGGGTTGGAACAAGTTCGTAAATATCAAACAAGTATACATTTACTGTTATGTAAGTGGTGAAAAAAATCTGACGTTTTTAAAGAAAAAGAATTGAGCTTTTAGTGCCATTTTTCATCACCAGTAGCGTTCTCATTTTTTGGGATCTGGGGCTATGTGACGGCTTATTATGTGTCTTGAGCTGACATTTCTAATGATGCCACTTTTGGATAAATACATTATTTTGACTGCCTGTTATTGCATTTTATTGCAATGTTGTGGTAAACAAAAAAATTTAATTTTGGCGTTTGGACTTTTTTCTGTTACGCAGTTTACAGATCTGATTAATTGATTTAATATTTTATAGATTGGGCATTTCTGAAAGCGGCAATACCGTATGTGTGTATTTTTAAAATGTTTTTGATAGTTTTATTTTCAATGATGCAAATGGTGATGATTTCAACTTTTTTGTTTTTTTCATACTCTTAAAAACGTAATTTTTTAAAATATTTTATTCTGGCCACTAGAGGGCCTCAGTGCTGCACACACCGATCGCTTGTCCTGTCTTTAGATGAGCTTTAGATGAGCTGCTGAGCATCAAATGACAGGGGGAAGTGATCACTCCCTGCCAGTGATGTCACTGGGTCATCACCAGCAGAAAGTGAATCAGGACAGCTTCTGGAGTCATCAGAACACTGTCCAGGTAACATCAACAAGGTCCCGTGATTGCTTCATGGAACCTGCTATCCCGGCGGGAATCAGCGAGATCCCTGCCAGGGGCTTTGGATCTTGATGTCAATAAATGACAGCACGATCCAAAGGGTTAACAGAGCTGATTGGATTGCTGATCTGATCGTCGCTATTAGATACACAACTCAACTGCTGAGATCAGCTGAGATTTGCAAGGAAGGATGCATCCAATTGTGGGAGGCAGCCTATGATGCACATGTGTATCATAGGTCGTGATGGGGTAAGACATCTTTTTAAGAGAGTTTTAATTTTTTTTTATTTTTTTGGAATATATATACGGTTTATATATTATATATATATATATATATATATATATATATATATATAATAGAAAAAATGACAGCAGCACTCCCATCCCATCAGGTTCTTTAGAAGCCTTTATTCAGGCCTTCAGGGCGACCTTGCGATGTTTCAGTCTCCAAGAGACTGTCCCAGAAGACATTTTCCGTGCGCTACAGCAAACGCATATATTCAAACGCAACCCCACTTTGCACTTGCATTTGGTTTTGTGTTTCACTGCGTTTGCATGCGTTCACCCATAGGATATAATGGGTGCATGAACGCATGCGTTTCAATTGCACTTGAATTGCATTTGCAAGCTTTTGCATTGCGTTTGCATGCGTTAACGCAATGCATACAAAACACCAGCTCAGAGATGTGAATCGGGCCTAAGAGTGTATTTTAGGTCTACTATGAAATTTCACCCAAAAGCCAAATATCCTTAACTTTTTGTGGGTAGTGTAGCTAAACCCTGATAACCCCAATGACAAGCTGTGTCAAAAAAAACTAAATGATAATTTCCATCAATTCCAACAATTAAAGAGGACCTGTCTCCGGGTCAAAAGTTGCCAGTTCTGGTTCTATTTTATTCCTGCTTCTTTCTTTAATTTTCTGTTGTTTTATTGTTTTTATTGAAAGCTGCCATACAGTTTCAGAAACATAGGTCTTTTTTATTTGGTCCTATTTTTTCAAGTTTTTACCAAAGGGGCGTTGCTAGCGGGAGATTAAAATAGAGCAATCTTGTAAGAGGGTCAAGGGGTTAACTTTCTTCCTCCCTTTGAAAATGACGATGGCATGTATCATGTGTCCTTATAATCAATGTGTTAAATGATGTGTGCAGCCCTCTAGCAGCCAAAGTCAGGCTCCCCGGTCCCATTAGATTATGATAGTGGTTGAGAAGAAGTAGTCATATACCTTGGGGGGAGGGACTTACTCTAAAAAAGGGGATTGCGGTGTGGTTTTAGGCAGGAGAGACCCATGTAGAAGAAGCCTATCAGGAACCAATTCCCTCCCGATAATTGTACTGGACCCTTACTTGCAGAATATCTATTCTATCTATCCTATCTATATAATATCTTTCTGTCAGCTATATATACCCCCACCTGAGGAAGACGGCAATCCGCCGACAAGACACGTCGTGGTCTGCTTTAATAAATTTAAGTATATACAGTGCCCCCTACAGTGTCCTTGTGTCCAGCACTCTAAAGCCATGGTATATTTATAATTACAATTGTTTCCTCTCCTCCCAGATGCATGGAGGACCTGTGGATCTAAACAACAGGACTTAGCATGACGTACACTGACACGGAGTCAGGTGACCAGCATATCCACACTACGTGACCGGAGTACGGAAGTGGACACCGGAGGCCCTAAGACACCACTGCGGTCGGCAGGAGACTCAGCGCTTACACCAGGGTTGTGCTGAATAAGCTCAACCATGAAAGGTGAGGGAAAATTCCCCAGCACCTAATTTAATATTGCTCCCCACGGGTCCCTCTCATAGAGCGCCTGTCTGCTCTTTACTTTCATATTGCCCACTGAAAAAGACATGAAAAGTCTATAACTTTAAGGGTAGGTAAATTTTAACAGTGAAAGATAAAATATCAAAAATATAATCCAGAAAATCACATTGTCTAAATTATATAAATGTATTTGCATTTTAAAGAGAGAAATAAGTATTTGATCCCCTACCAACCATTAGGAGTTCTGGCTCCTAATCAACTCATTACCTGCATTAAAGACATCTGTCTTAAATTGTCACCTGTATAAAAGACTCCTGTCCACACACTCAATTAAACAGTCAGACTCTCATGGCGGGTTTACACGTTGCGATATCGTAGTACGATTTCAATGAAAAGTCACGTGGTTCGATCGTTGGACCCGAGATCGTTCCTGCGTTGTATGGTGTGAACGTCCAATACGATGCAGGAACGATGTCAATGCGATATCGGGGATTGAATGAGCGTGCTATTCAATGCTCCGATATTGAATGGAGATTGGAGCCGGATCGTGCTGTGTAAACGCACAACTACGATGCGATTTGAAACGTCACCCATTGAGTCCCATGTTAAATGTGCGATCCTGGGTTGGGGGGCGTAGACATCGGTATTCCGATATCGCAACGTGTAAACATCCAATGCGATGCGGGAGAAACATGCACTTATTGCGCGTTCCCACGCCATTGAGTTGCGATATCGCAACGATATTGAAGCGTGTAAACCCACCATCACCTTTACAACATGGGCAAGACCAAAGAGCTTTCTAAGGATGTCAGGGAAAAGATCCTAGACCTGCATAAGGCTAGAATGGGCTGCAAAACCATAAGTAAGACCCTGGGTGAGAAGGAGACAATTGTTGGTGCAACAGTAAGAAAATGGAAGAAATACAAAATGAGTGTCAATAGACATCGATCTGGGGCTCCATGCAAAATCTCACCTCGTGGGATGTCCAGGAATCATGAAGAAGGTGAGAGATCAGTCTAAAATTACACGGGACTAACATGTTAACGATCTCCAGGCAGTTGGGACCACTGTCACCAAGAAAACCATTGGTAACACATTACGCTGCAATGGATTAAAATCGTGCAGTGCCTGCTAAGTCCCACTGCTCAAGAAGGCACAAGAGCAGGCCCATCTGAAGTTTGCTAATGAACACATTGGTGATTCTGAGAGTGGTTGGGAGAAGGTGCTGGGGGCAGATGAGACAAAAATTTAGCTCTTTGGCATTAACTCAACTCGCTGTGTTTGGAAGAAGAGAAATGCTACCTATGATCAAAAAAACCCACGTCCCCGCACTCAAGCTGGTGGTGGAAACATTATGTTTTGGGGGTGTTTTTTTTTGCTAAGGGCACAGCATTACTTCAACATATCCATGGAACAATGAATGTAGCAATGTACCGTAAAATCCTGATTGACAACCTCCTTTCCTATGCCAGGACATTAAAAATGGGTCATGGCTGAGTCCAGCACGACTTGGTTGCACACCCATTGGCATTGATGACAGCCTTCAAATGTTTCTTGTAGCCATCTATAGGCTTCTTGCACTTCTCAGCTGGTATTTTCTCCTACTCTTCCTTTGCAGTTTGTTCAAGTCTTTGAATGTGAGCAGGTTACTTTTTCCCAATGGCAGATTTCAGCTCACCCCAATGATTTTCAATGTGATTGAAGTCAGGAATCATTGCTGGCCATTTTAAAACAGTCCATATTTTCTTTTACCCTTCCCGTGTACTTTTGGATGTGTGCTTTTGGTCATTGTCTTGCTGATAGACCTATGATCTACGACTCTAACCAAGTTTTCTTCAGTGGATAGGGCATTTTGCTCTAAAATCTCTTGATAACTGCCTGATTTTATGATCCCTGTGATACGATCAAGGCCTCTAGTTCCAGATGCAGTACAGCAACTGCACAGCATTATGGGTCCTCTACCATGCTTAACTGTTGGTATGGTGTTCTTTTCCTTATAAGCTTCATTGCGCCATCTGTAAACCTAAAGTTGCTTTGCATTGCCAAAAAGGTCTATTTTTGTTTCATCTGTCCACAGAACATTTTTCCAGAAGGATTGTGCATTGTCAAGGTACTCTTTGGCAAAGATTGACTCATCTTTGCCTAAGAATACCTTGACAAACCACTATCCTTCTAGGAAAGTCCTTTTATGTCTTTTCCTCAGCAACGGGTTCTTCCTTGGCCTTTGCTCATAAACCTCTACTTGGTTTAATGTGCAGCATATGGTACTTGTTAAATCCATGACTCTAGACCATTCCTGGTTGGCCTTCAGGTCTTTGGCTGTTTGATGTGGTGTATTTCCCACCCTTCGCACCAGCCTTTGAAGACACTTCTTGTCAATTTTTCTCTACTTCCCCATCCCAACACACACACACAGACATATCTAATGAGGTTCTTGACAGTTCCATGCTTGGCAAACTTCTTAATAACATTGTACACTAATGAAACTGGGATGCCAAGGTCTTTGGAGATAGCCTTATTTCCTTTAGAAGTCTTGTGTTTGCTAATAATAGCAGTTGTTATGTCCTCAGACAGCTCCTTTGTCTTCACCATTGTGACAAAGAACAGGGCCTAACATGCGGCTTTTTAAGACACTTAAGTCATCATTCATTGGCTAATTCATGTCACATGGGCACTGTCAATTTATCATAGGAGATTTTCATTTGTTGCTTACCACAGGGGAGTCAAAATGTGTTTCCATACTAATTTAATATAAAGGATCCCAATACCAGTGTCACAGCAGCTTTAGGCTTTTTTATTTTTCCCTCCCATTGTTTTTTGTTTTAAATTGTTGTTTATAATTTGCTCTTTTGTTTTAACACGAGTCTCTATACAAAAGCTGTTTCACTTGATTAATTTATTCAGGAGATATTCCACATGTGTACTTAAACTTCAAGGGTGCCAATAAAGATGACCAGGACTGTATGTGGTCATCTCAAAGAGGTTTCGCTATAAGTACAAAAAAAGGATTTATATTTATTATGAGGAATGAAAGAAAACAATAGTGTGTACTATATCAAACTTGAAAGCTAAGAAAGTCAAGAAATAAGTATCCAGGCTCAAACAGCAGATGCCTGTAAATGATATAGAATGGTGTCATGCACTGTAATTGGTTATTAAAGGCTGAATGTGATTCTCTCCAGACCAAGTGTCCAGCAGATGCTCTGATAAAAAACTATTACTCGACCCGTTAAAGGACAGAGTTTACTATTTCTGAATCTAATAATTTAGCCAGTGGGTGACACTGCTCTCTAAGCTCTTGGATAGCAGTACATTGTGAAAACAATATAATCTTTGTACTAACATCAAAGGAAACGCTTAGAGAAAAAAAAAGCACTTACAGTAAGCAATATTTACAGGGTCATACTGCGAAATGCTGTTTGCTGAAAATAGATGCAAAAAAGAACTTAACCATTGTTTTTACGTACATCTATGTCTTTTTATAAATAAGTTTATAGTTTCTAAACCATACAGTGTCAGATAAGAGGAAGTTTCCAGACAATACATTTTATTTTTAAAGGGGCTAAGAGTAAATAAAAGCAAAAATTGTAATCCCAGCAATACCCGCAGGTGCTATTCCAGTGCTTCCCTACCAATGCCTGCTGGTCTGTGCTTAATAGGCTTGTTCTCAATACACTGTTGGGTTGTGGCAGACCATGATTCCTCCAACCAAACCTCACCCTTGCTCTAGCCAATTTTGAATAACATCATGAGTGATAAAAAGTCCCAATTTAAAAAATAGCTTTCAGCAAAATTTAATAATTCCTCATCTTAAAAGTGGGATCAAGCCCATAAAAAAATCCCCCTATATGTGTGGCACCCCAGTGGTCCGGTTGCCACAGTGGCATTGCTGCCCTCACAGGGGGTGATGTCATGCCTGGAAGCAGGAGGAGGTCCCCACGCTAGGTAACAGCAGCATGCAACACTTTTCCTGACTCCAGGCCAAAAGGGGGAGCTCTAGAACTGACTTCAGGGGAGCAGCCCTGGTTCTGGCCAGGAGGAGGGGTTAGTTAGTCTGAGAGGGAAAGGAGAGGAAATGGAGAGGAGTGCTCTCGGTAGTGGAGCTTCAAGAGAGCTCACCCCGGAGCAGAGCATTGGAGAAAGGACGCCAAAGTCCTTGACTGAGCGGGCACGTACGTCCGGCAGCCAAAACTGGAGGGCAGGAGGCTGCAAATCTCCTGGCCACACCGAACATCTGGGGCACAGCAGCATCCTGAGAGCTTGGAGCTGCCAATAGCTCAGCGGTACCTGTGATAGGCTTGAGCTGTCTGCAATATGGGTGAGGAACCATCGCGCAGGAAGAGGGCCGCAGCATAGCTATAAGCAGCAGTAGCCTAAAGGGACAGGGCAGAAGGAAGGCCTCTGAACCCACCTAGCAAGATGAATCCCCAATTGCTTCCAGGCTGTCTCGGCTTCATCTACCACCTGTAACCAGTGCCTGGACTGTACCAACAACTGCCAAGTAAAGGTAACGAAAACTGCACCCTTCTGTGTCCTCTGCTTATTTTCCTTTGTCCTGCACCCAAACGACCATCACCACCATCTTAAAAGACTGCTTCACTTATCCCTGGAGCTCTGCTCCACCTATGGGGAACAATACCATCACGGCTGCATCACCATCTGCCCCAGCAATCCAAATCTGCAGCGTCGGCCATCCCTGGACGAACACCACAGGTGGCGTCACGAATATCCCCTGTAAATATTCCCTTTACTGCACACCCAGGGTCACAGAGCCAGGTCACCGCCACCGTGATCTCCCCAAAGAACTGACCGACCCTTTTCTGAGTAACCCACGGCCCTCATGGGCATCGCATATACTATATTTTATGTGAGAGCTGATCAGGGCATTATGATTGTGACTTGCCTGTGCTGACCAGCACAAGCCCAAAGTGAGTGAATATATATGACCCACCCGAGGGCCACGGGGGACCTGATTCCGGTATTGATTCATGGGGGATGTCACTGGTACCTGTGCCCGGTCCCGTGGTCCTGGTGGTCGCTGAAAAGAGTCAATAAAAATAATAAAAATAGTTTGTGAGGCCACCTACGGTTCCAGTATGGTTACCGGTGCTGTGGGTCAGACCTCCCGGGTGATGTTTGGGCAGCAAGATGGTTACCCTCCCGTAGGTGGAGCGGGATCCCCGGGGCAGTTGTAGTAGTTGTTTTTACACAGGAAGGCAGCTTACCACACGGCACAGTAACTTGTCCTTTTTTACTGCAGCAAGTGAGTGGCTCATCAGGTGGGAGAAATGAAGTATGCAACACAGTCTTTAACTCTGAACAGGTTTACTTTAGGTTCTCAAGACAGCAGACAGATGGTACAGTCTTTCGGGTCGCTCCCTGGCCGGGTAGTCACTACAGAACCGGGATGTTTCACTCAGGACTCTCGGTCGTGTGCCTTCTATTCCTCTCCGGTCCCTCCTAGTGTTCTCTCTTCTCCCTCTACTGTGCAGCGCCTCCACGCGCAGAGCCTCGAGTCGTCTCCCACGGATCATCAGTGGAGGACTCCCCTTTAGGTCCTCCTGACCCTAGTTCGGTATGCCTTTTCAAGGATGCGCCGGGTCTTTGGCCGCGACTTCATACAGAAGCTCGGGGCCTCCGGTTTGACGGCTCGGGGTTAGACTCCCGCACCATGCTCAGAGCCGGTCTTCTGCTCCAGGACTAAACCGTTCTGGTCGGTAATCATACCGGGTCCGGATTCGGGTGCACCAAAATACCTGGTGCCCCAAGGGTCTCCCATCTTCCACAGTCTCTAGCCGACTTTCTCTCTCACACTCAACTGAACTCCCTCTCCTCCAACCCATACACTTTTTTACCCCACCTGATTTCTCCCATGGGACTGGGTCCTCCCTGCAGCAGGTCCACCCACGGTCCCCTACTCTAGGGTGTGTGTGAATGGGTGTTGTGAGGGTCCCAATTGCGACATCCGAGTTCCCTAGTCACAGGGATACCACACACTCCTATATGGGTGTAGTACCCCTATGTGGCATCCCGACCAGTGTGGCGCCACATATACCTGGGAGGTGGCCAGCATGGGAGACTTATATACCAGGATGGGGGAGTTATACACCAGTAAGGAGGACATATATACCAGGATGGGAGCCTATATATCAAGATGTGCCCAGGGTGAGGGACATACAGTATATACTTGGAATGGGTCCAGCATGAGGGACATATATACCATGATGGGGAGCTATATACTAGTATGCAAAACATATATACCAGGGTGGGGCCCAGGATGGGGTACATACATACCAGGATAAGGAAAACATTTACCTTGAAAGGGTCCAGAGTGGGGGACATATATACCAAGATGGGACCCATGAAGGGAGATGTATATACCTGAAAGAGGCCCCGGATTGAAGACATTAGTACCGAATGGGGAACATTACTACATAATGAAAAGGGAGGCAATACGTATGTCGTTAAAGAATTTAGGTAGCTACAAGAGCTGATACATCTGAGCAACATGCAGAAGGTTGGAAGCCAGGACCAAATATGTCACCAGGGCCCAGCAGACTCTAGTTATGCCACTGGTGCTGACACTTTCATAGATTCAAATTTAAATGGAATTGGAGCAGGAATCCTGTACAATGGGGATAATAACTATGTGATACACTGCCTATTTTGCAAGTATTCCCACCTACAAGGAATAGAGAGGTCTGTAATTCTTTATCGTAGGAACATTTCAACTGGGTGAGAGACTCTAAAAAAAACAGAGAGTGAAATGGTATGATTATTCTATAATTAACTTGCATTTTATTGAATGAAAAAAGTATTTAATACAATAGAAAAGAGAGCTATATGTTTAGTGCAGAAACCTTTGTTTGCAATTACAGAGGTAAGACATTTCCTGTAGTTCTTGACCAAGTTTGCACACACTGCAGTAGGGATTTTGGCCCACTCCTCCACACAGATCTTCTCCAAACCTTTCAAGTTTCAAGGTTGTAGCTGGGCAACACTGAGTTTCAACTCCCCAAAAAATATTCTATTGGGTTCAGGTCTCCAGGACATTGATATGTGTCTTATGGAGACAATCCTTAGTTTCCATGGCTGTTTGTTTGGGGTCATTGTCATAGAAGACCCAGCCACCACTCATCTTCAATGCTCTAACTGCCTCAAGGAGGTTGTTGGCAAAAATCTTAGGAAAAAATCTTGGGATACGTTACCCCATCGATACTCCCTTCATTGTGGTGCAGTCGATATGTCCCCCTTGCGGAAAAGCACCCCCAAAGTATGATGTTTCCATCCCATGCTTCATAGTTGGAATGTTGTTCTTGGGGTTGTAATCATCCTACTTCTTCCTCCAAAAAGTTTTATTTTAGTCTCACCTGACCACATTACCTCTCCCATGCCTTCTCTGTATCATCCAGATGGTCATTGGTGAATTTCAAACGGGCCTGGACATGTGCTGGGGTGTGCAGGGGGATCTTGCTTGCCCTGCAGGATTTTAATCCATGACCATGTATTTGGTTACTAATGGTAATCTTTGAGACTGTGGTCCCAGGTCTCCTCAGATCATTGACCAGATCGTCCCATGTAGTTCTGGCCTGATTCCTGATCTTTCTCCACGAGGTGAGATCTTGCATGGAGCCCCGGACGGAGGAACATGGACAGTCCTCTTGTGTTTCTTCCATTTTCTAATATGGTAAAATGGATCAGCATTGATTTTCAGCACTCAGCTTTTTTCTCTTTTCTCTTTTTTAAGAGTTTTCCTCTATTATGATACTGATGACATATCCTTAGGACAGGTCATCAATAGCAACTTGTTGGGGGTCTGACACTCTGCACTCTCACTGATCAGACATTATCAGCAGCGGACACAGAAAGGAACACAAACTCCTTCACACTGATTAATGGCTGCTTCTAGATGTGCAGATCAACTGGTAGTCACAGGATTAGTGGAAAACCCCTTTAAATCAAATATATTTAAATAAAATTGTCTAAATTACATGAATAGTCTCACATTAAGGCCACAGTCACACGTTCAGTACATAATCAGTATTTTACCTTAGTATTTTTACCCAAATTCTTTGGTGGGTGATAAATACAGAAGTGGTGCAGGTGTTTCTATGATACTTTTCCTCTGATTGCTCCACTCCTGGTTTTGTTTTGCAAATACTGAGGTAAAAAACTCTCCAAATACTCAATGTGTGAATGTGATCTAAGACTCACAAAGAACGTTACAGATTAGTTGTGGCAAAAAAAAGGGTACAATAGTGTTAGAGGTTTGTGTAAAGGCCCCATCACACACTTCAACGTCCGAGCGATCCAATCAACGATCCGACTTGACCTAGATCGCTTGAACGTCATTGTTTGATCGCTAGTGAGTTGTCACATGTACAGATATCATGTACGAAGCTGCAACGACTCCACGACAAGCGAACGATATTGGCAGTCGTTTGGATGCCCATATTCCTATGTCCTGAATAGGCGAAGTTGTTAACGACATCGTTATCAAGGTGTCACACTCGTCAATGCTGCAGGTTGAACACACGATCATCGTTTGGTTTGAGGTCCGGCTCACAAACCTCCCATTAACGATCAGCCAACGTATCGTTGATTGTTTGTAAATGTCACACGCAACGACGTCGTAATGACGTAGTTGTCCACCCAAAAAGCCGTGACGTACTAACGATATCGTTCACAATATAATAGTGTGTGACGGGGCTTTTAGGATGACAAAATGCTGAAAAAACCTTTATGGAATATCTGGTGCCAGAATATTCATTCTTCTTAAGCCGAAATACTAGCCTTAGGCCCCTTTCACATCAGCGTTTCTGTCCAGATCCGGCAGATCTGGACAGAAAACCGCACCTGCCGCCTAACGGCCGCACTTGTGGTTCACTTGCGGCAAGCTCCATGCCTTCTCTATGGGGCTTGTGGCAAGTGCGGTATTGCCGTGATCTGACACTTGCGGCAGTTGTGGTCGCGAAAAAAAAACCCATAGCTGACCGCATTTGTTTTCACGGCCGCAACAGCCGCAATGCCGAATCACGACAATACCGCACTTGCCGCAAGCCCCATAGAGAATGCATGGGGCTTGCCGCAAGCGCAGCACAATTGCGGCCGTTAGGCGGCAGATGCAACAGGTGTGGTCTTCTGTCCGGATCTGCCGGATCTGGACAGAAACGCTGATGTGAAAGGGGTCTTAAAGAGTTTATTCTGAACTGTAATACTGCTGAACCATTCAGAGCATACAGTGAAAGAAATAATTATTACTGCTGTGCTAGCCACCAAGGGTTTTGCCACCAAGTATTAAGTCTTGTTTGCCAGAAGGATCAAATACTTATATTTCTCTCTGCAAAATGCAAATAACTTTATACAATTTAGACAATGCGATATTCTGGATTTTATTTTTGATATTCTACTAGTGCAGCTCAATGAACTAGGATATCATCAAAAATCAATATCATATTGCCATGTTTCAGGGCATTTCTGGAAGCCCTGAATCCATTGACAATCAATATTATATTCACCCTTTGTGATGAATACGGCAGCACGGTTTGTAACCCTTCATCCTCTCTACTTTATTTTTCTGAAATAAGGACCTTTGGGTTTTCATTGGCTGTAAGCCATAATCATCAACATTTACAGAAATAAACACTTGAAATATATCATTTTGTTTGTAATGACTCTATATAATATATAAGTTTCACTTTTTGTATTAAATTACTGAAATAAATTAACTTTTTGATGGCATTCTAATTCATTGAGTGCTCTGTAAGGGCCTTCACATCAGCGTTTTTTGAAATTTGCGGCAGATGCGGTGAAAAACGCATCTGCCGCAATTGCGCATACCGATACACTTGCGGCGCGGTTGGGTTTTCCATAGTAAGTAAGGGGGATTGCGGCAGGTGCGGCAAGTGCGGTTTGCACTGCGGCGGTTTGCGGCAGCGAAAAAACGCAGCTGACCGCGGTTTTTCGCTGCGCACTCGCAAGTGCAAAACCGCACTTGCCGCACCTGCGCAGTCCCATATACTTTCTATGGAAAACCGCAACCGCGCCGCAAGTGTATCGGTTATGCGCAATGCGGCAGATGCTTTTTTTCACCGTCTGCCGCAAATTTCAAAACGCTGATGTGAAAGGCCTAACTCTCACTATTAAATGAACTTACCTTAAATGATAGCCGATCGTGTCTTGTCATGGCATACTTACAAGTCAGCAAGGGATCAAATCATTATTTCTTACTGTAGGTCATCAATATCAGATTATGGGGGGTCCAGCTCACAAGACGCCCTCCTGGTATAGGGACCTTCACCTACTTGATCATTCCCAATCTATAAAGAGCTATTGTTTCCCACCAGACAATAAAATATTGCAGACGTAGAAGTATTTCAAAGATGATTAATAACTGGCAGATGAAATAATATGATTGCAGAAGAAATCCTAGGAGCAAATATGTGATATCATCAGAGTGACAATATCTATGGAGCAATGTAATGAGAAGACTTCTACCAGTCTGATCACAAATCTACTCTAAGTAAAGCTTCACCACTAACATATAACAAAGGAGAAATACCTTTATTTTAAAGAAAATGTTTTTACAACTGTTAACATAAGAAAAAAATATATGGTGCTGAAACTTGCTTTTATACTTGGAATTCTAAATAATTTTAAATAAATGAGAAACATACCGTAGATGCAATCTGGATACAGTTAAATACACTTATGGGGATGATTTGTTATATGGACGGTCAATACCATAAGTAATTCATCACTCAGAACAATATTATAGCTTAGAGTATATTCAGTAAAAATCAAGGTAACAATGCCTTATTTGATATGTACTGCTAAGCTATAAATCTCCAATAAGCATGATCTATGTCATAATGCATACTACAAATGGTAATAAGTCATAAGTCTTACCTTTTATTGGGTATTGAGTCATAAGGAGCTATGACAAGTGCTCTCTTCTTCACAGCTGGATAGAGAAAGGCAGATTGTCACCTAAGTCTGAGGCTTGGGCATGGTACTTGGAGCTCGTGCACAAACTTGTATCCAGCAGGAAAAAAAATCAAATTATTCAGGACAAAAGTCTTAAGTGTTTTTCCTTCTTAAAGCTTTGGAAGTTATTTAGAGACTAATGTACCTTATTTTCCTGTGCATCCAACATTTGGAGTCACAAACAGTTCCCTGCTGCTTTACTTCTCAGATGTTCTTTAGTAAATGTCAGCCAGACCTCTCCATGTCTTTGCACCTCAGCATCATTATGTTGCATGTTCTCTCAGTCCCCAGCCTCCTTGTTCAGGAGTACAGTCAGTGTTCATCACATGTACTATATTACAAATCTGGACCCATTTCATATTCAGATGTTATAATCCAGGTGTATTGATAATATATTGGAATGACAAGGCAGGAAGGGCTAAAGTTAACTCATTTTTCTGTTCTTGGCTGGATCTGCTAAGTTGATGTCTCAGGCTAGGAGCCAGTGATGCAGAGATGAACTAGACATCTTCAGAGCTGGGGAAGGAATGAAGCAAGGAGCTGATGATATTCCACAGGGCTGAGGGCTGTGATGTCACATACCTGCAGTACATCTTCTGGTCATGTATAAATGAGTCAATGTGAATGGCTGCAACTCCTCTATCTTCATCAATCCATCCTGTGCAACCTTCTCATACACTCAAAAACTCTACTGCATCTAGAGACATTTTTAAAGCCCCCTGAGAATTGCTCCATTCATGTAGGGAACATAAACCAATTATAGAAGACATAGCCTTCAAGCTTCCAATAATATTTAATATTGGGATACAATACCAAATTAATATTTATCCAGTTACACAATGCGTGGCAATATATCATTCCCATGTCAGAATATTATTAAAATTAAATTATTCAAGTTGTTCTTCCTGCCTAGAAAGTTTAGATTGGGAACTTGTGAGCTACAAAGTGTATTATGAAGAGCAGCTCAGCGTTAGTGCGTTATATTCACACAAACCAACAAAGGCTCTATTGTATGGCTGTAATAGTAGTGGGAAATAATTGTTGTATTGTAAAAAAAAAATGCAAATTTTGAGACTGTGCTTTGCATGAAAAATATGTTTTATAAATTTTTTATCGCCATGGCCCCTTTTTTAAAACTGTAAGTGGTTCATAGTGAGAGGAACGTGTTTCTCATGGCATAACAAACTGACTATAAATTATACAAGAATTTACAGGATAACATAGGTCAAATTTACAATGAGCTGTCTGTTAATACATTGTTGCAATTTGCTCCAGTGATCATTTCATTAAGATCAGTATAGCAACATTAGTCTAGAAGGAGTTTTTCCATTGGAATAAATTGTCACCTATCCACGGGAGAAGTGATAATGTTTTGATATTGGGGGTTTGACCTCTGGGACCTGACCAATAAACAATATTGGGACTTTTTATCCCTTTTTAGAATGGAGGAGGGCAGTGCACAAGGTAGACCGCTGCTCCATTCTTTCCCTATAGGCTGGTGAATATGGCGCTTTAGCAATAGAGCATGCACCCTGACACTCGATTGTAAGGTTATGTACAGATGAGCGTCTATTTGCTGCGTTTTTTTGCAATCATAATATGGATCCAAAACACATTGCATATCGTAAGCTGTTAAAGTCCATGAAATTGAGTCTGCTGCGCCAACGTAGCGTAATTTCGCTGACCGTTTTGGTTGCATATTACAGATGCAGAATAATAAGCATTATGTCAATTGTTTGACACGCATATATTCCATAGACCCCATTGTAATCTTTAAAATAAGTATCAAATAAGTATCTGTGTTCACACAATGCATATGTGGCAGGCATTTTCTCCATATTCGCCACGGGAATTAAAAATGTGTGCGTAAAAAATACACACAATGCACATCAACAAAGCAGCTGCCAAGATGATACAGATTATGCTGCATGCAATACGCGATCTTCTGAACCTAGACTAATAGGGATAAGGGTGCCCTGTGCTGGCGACCATTTTCACCTATCTTGTGGATATATAACTTGTTCCAAACCGAATAAACCCTTTAAATAAATCCAGACTTACCTCCATATGTCCCGATTTCATATGAAGGTATAAGTGGATCTCTTCTGCTTGATTTGTTTGAAATCTAACACAAAAAAATCATGTAATGTTCCATTAGATATCATGCTATGGAGACGTTCTCCGTTAGAAAACCCTATTTCACTGCCATCTTATGGCCATTGTTGATATTACATTCTTGTTACCTTGCAAAATATTGATATTATTTTTATCTGAGAAGTCATTGCATAGTAAAGGGATCTTGCATGAGACTCGCCTAAGTTTATGGAGTGTGCAAAGCCATAATCAAAGCAAAAGGTGGCTACTTTGAAGAACCTAGAATATAACTGATCTCCCGATGGCCGCCGCTGATCTCCCGATGTCGCCACTGATCTCCCGGGAGATCAACGGCGGCCACCGGGAGAGATTTCAATGTGATCCGCAGCGTTCTCCTGCGTATCATGCGGAGTACGTGCGGATCCATTGAGATCCATGCATATTTTTGTGCGCTTGCAGTCACTTGCTGATAAAACAAGCGCCCGCCAACACACAAAAAAATGCAACTTGGTGTGTTCGGAGGGCGGAGGAGGGTGCACGAATTATGCGCATCCAAACGCAACCACAAGCACAACGCGGCCAAATGCAGCTACTATGCATTCCCATGTTAAACATAGGAACGCAGTGCGCATGCATTTGGCTGCGCTCGGTATGCTGCGTTCAAATATGCAAATGTGAAACCAGCCTACGTTGTCTACTATTGACAGTAGTTTTGACTTCTGAACATTTTGATGTGCAATTGGTTTTCCGAAACCAGTGGTAGCACTTCCTGATAAATCTTTGGACAAAAAAGACCAGTTTAGAACTTTCAGGGAGAGCTGTAATCTATTTTCTAACTTACAACCCTGATTTAAAGGAAATAAGTATCAGCGGGTAAGAATAATCATGTCCCTATTGCAAGGGGGCCCTCAGACTTGGGACATTTTCTTTATCTCAACTAGCCCCGGAATGGTCTTCGGTTAACTTCTTTTTTGATGTATTAGGGATGATCTATAATGAACCTGACAAGGTTCAGGAGGCACAGGCAAAAGTCATGAACCTGATCCATAGGGGGGCAGCACACTGAGGAAAGTAGTTCAGAGTTTTGGCAACGATCCTCTTAAAAGAAACCTTCCAGCTACTTTAGACCCCATGAGCTATCACTATCTTCCCCTGCAGCTTCCTAGTACATCCCTAAGCGTGGTGTGAAAAAGTGTTTGCCCCTTCCTGATTTCTTGTTCTTTTGCATGTTTGTAACACTTAAATGTTTCAAATCACCAAATAAATTTCAATATTAGACAAAGATAACTCAAGGAAACACAAAATGCAGTTTATAAAGGACAGTCTTTATTATTAAGTAAAAAAAGAAATCAAAACCTACCTGTGTGAAAAAGCGATTGCCCCCGTAAACCTAATAACTGGTTGGGTTATCCTGAGCAGCAACAACTGCAATCAAGCTTTTGCAATAACTCACAATGAGTCGTTTACAACACTCTGGAAGAATTTTTCTGATCTAAAAAAATATACAAAGGAGACAAAGAAGCGCAGATTGTGCCCTACCACTTATGACAGGGAGAGGGGGCCCCAATGGGTTGCTTGCTCACTGGTCAGGTTGTGATCACCCACAACCGACCTGAACGTCTGAGATGCAGCTGCTGCTGAACACACACCGCGACATGTACCGTGGGACAAGATCCAGAAATGTAACCCTGAGGAAGGTGCAAGGCTTGCACCGAAATGCTTTGGTGAGAGGTAGAATAAACGAGCAGTACGATACAAGCATCGTCTTCTTGTGCATCATTTCGGGCAGCAGCACGGACCAGAGGCACCACTCCTGTTTGGATTTCTGGAAGAATTTTGGCCCACTCATTTTTGCAAAACTGTTGTAATTCAGCCACATTGGAGGGTTTCTGAGCATGAACCGCCTTTCTAAGACTATACCACAGCATCTCAATCGAATTAAGGTCAGGATTTTGACTAGGCCCTGCCAAGTCTTAATTTTGCTTCTCTTAAGCCATTCAGAGGTGGACTTGCTGGTTTTCAACTTGATGTCACGAATAAGACATTCTCCTTCAGGATTTTTTGGTAGATAGCAGAATCTATGGTTCCATTTACCACAGCGAATCTTCCAGGTCCTGAAGCAGCAAAACAGCCCCAGACCATCACAATACCACCACCATATTTTACTGGTGGTATGATGTTCCTCTTCTGAAATGCTGTTACTTCTACACCAGATGTAATATATATATATATATATATATATATATATAAAAAAAATGTCTCATATATATATAGCTTGTCAGCATATGTACATCATTGGTAGTAGCTGAGTGCTGCAAGGTTTTTTTCTAGTATATTGACCCAGCATCCCTGCTGGCACCAGTTCACATTGTCTGTGAGTGATGTGCAGTTTTTTTTCTCTTTTGTATCGTGTGGAGTGGCTGGCTCCATTACTGCAATGTGCACCCTCATTGACCACAGGTGATCTAGGGTCTAGATGGTGTCCGCCCACTTAGTAGTGGGGTAGGGTGGACAAGGAGGACTTGGGTGTCAGCAATAGGACTTGTCGGACCTGAAGTCACTTTGTCGCAGTCGACGAGCAAGCAGACATTGGCCAATGTGTGTACCAAGAACTTCAGATTTAAAAAAAATAATAAGAATTTGAGTTTTTTGAAAAAAACGTAAGCTTTTAAATTTTTTCTCATATATATATAGCTTGTCAGCATATGTGCATCATTGGTAGTAGCTGAGTGCTGCAAGGTTTTTTTCTAGTATATATATATATATATATATATATATATATATATACCGTATATACTCGCGTATAAGCCGAGTTTTTCAGCCCAAAATTTGGGCTGAAAAGTCCCCCCTCGGCTTATACGCGAGTATATAGAAAAATAAAAAAATACCGCAGCAGCCCCGGAGGTATACAGGCCCCCCATCAAGTTCCAGGGCCCCCCCCCCCTTGCGCGCCAGCCTGTAAAGGAAAATCATACTTGCCAGAGTCCAGTCGCGCCGTCCGCAGCTGCCGACATGACGATCCCGGGCTCCATTCAGCGTCTTCCGCATTTCCTGTAGTCGCGGGCAATGACGTCATTGCCCGCGACCACAGGAAGTCGGAAGCCGGAAGACGCTGAATGGAGCCCGGGATCGTCATGTCAGCAGCTGCGGACGGCGCGACTGGACTCTGGGGCTGCGGCTGTATACAGCCCTGGGGCTGCGGCTGTATACAGCCCTGGGGCTGTGGCTGCTGTATATACCCCTGGGGCTGCAGCTGCTGTATATACCTCTGGGGCTGCAGCTGCTGTATATACCTCTGGGGCTGCAGCTGCTGTATATACCTCTGGGGCTGCATATGGGGCTGCATATACCTCTGGGGCTGCATATACCTTTGGGGCTGCATATACCTCTGGGGCTGCATATACCTCTGGGGCTGCATATACCTCTGGGGCTGCATATGGGGCTGCATATACCTCTGGGGCTGCATATGGGGCTGCATATACCTCTGGGGCTGCATATGGGGCTGCATATGGGGCTGCATATACCTCTGGGGCTGCATATGGGGCTGCATATACCTCTGGGGCTGCATATGGGGCTGCATATACCTCTGGGGCTGCATATGGGGCTGCATATACCTCTGGGGCTGCATATACCTCTGGGGCTGCATATGGGGCTGCAAATACCTCTGGGGCTGCATATGGGGCTGCATATACCTCTGGGGCTGCATATGGGGCTGCATATACCTCTGGGGCTGCATATACCTCTGGGGCTGCATATGGGGCTGCATATACCTCTGGGGCTGCATATGGGGCTGCATATACCTCTGGGGCTGCATATGGGGCTGCATATACCTCTGGGGCTGCATATGGGGCTGCATATACCTCTGGGGCTGCATATGGGGCTGCATATACCTCTGGGGCTGCATATACCTCTGGGGCTGCATATACCTCTGGGGCTGTATATACCTCTGGGGCTGCTGTATACTACCACTGGGGCTGCTGCTGTATACTACCACTGGGGAGGCTGCTGTATACCTCACTGCTGGGGGTTGTATACCTGTGCTGGAGTCCACCCTCGGCTTATACGCGAGTCAATAAGTTTTCCCAATTTTTGGGGGGCAAAAGTAGGGGGGTCGGCTTATACACGGGTCAGCTTATACACGAGTATATACGGTATATATATATATATATATATATATATTTATTCACCCTTTGATGTCTTATGGAATATGGCAGTGTGGTTTTTAACCCTTCATCCTCCTTACTCTATATGTACCACACTGGGGACTGCGGCAGCCATGATATGCTTTTATAGTGGTTGTGACTCTCACAACCACACAAGGTGATGCCTCTGATACCTATTTAGGTAATATTTTATCTCTCACACCCTTCATCCTCCCTACTTTAATTTTCTGAGACCTTTAGGCTTTCATTGGCTGTAAGCCATAATCATCAACATTTAACAGAAATAAACACTTGAAATAGATCACTCTGTAATGACTCTATATAATATATGCGTTTCACTTTATGTATTGAATTACTGAAATAAATTAACTTTTTGATGATATTCTAATTCATTGAGATGCACCTGTATAATCTGACAAATCGAAAGCTACTTGTCAAAAGTCAATAGATGTAGTGTTCATTACTGTACATAGTGCAGACCGCCAATATTAAATTCTCTAGAAGATTCTAAGAATTCATTTCTATCCATATCTTATGGTGAGAGATTTATTGGATCCATATACATGCTAAACCATGGTAACACATACAATTTACAGAAAATACATTTATCTTGCTAAAATTAGCAATGTCTGGGTGAAATCAATAACTTCGGAACCTAATTCACAGGTGTGCAATTTGTGGGCTGTATAATGTATAACGAGCGCACACAGAATGAATGTGTCGCAAACAGAAGTCATTAGAAAGATTTATTTCAGATATAATCAATGACAAATGTGGAAACTGCAGATGAGGCACACTTACAATACAGCCATCAGGGTAGGCTGTCTGGCAGTACGCCTTTCTTTAGCGCTTCCTTCTGGATGTATGCGGATTGTATGACATCACATCAACTGAGATTAGAAAGCAATTTATGCAAATAGCCACCGAGGACGATTAGACAGTGACGACTGGCAGACAACTATATTGTCATTGGTAAATGGTCTGAAAACAGTAGCATTTATTGCCATTCCTAAAGGAGCACTGTACTCAGTGGTTAATTACAGTGCAATTCATAAAGAAAATCTGCTAATATTAGGATGTCTAGTTATATAATAAAGCTGGAAGCGCTTCAATTCCTTGTGATTGCATTGGACTAAAGAGCTTATTTTTATTGGGTGACTTGACAAGCTCAAGACTTGGTTCCAGGGCACTTGAGGAGCAGAAGCAGTTAAGGACGTTTGCAAATGCAGTGGATAATGTTTTATAACTTTATTCAGCAAAGGCTGCAAAAATGTTTTACTTACATGTGCAAAAATGAGTGATAAGAAGAACCCATTAATCAAGGCTGGCATTTTGCATGCCAGTCTTGATGAAGGGTGCTGGAGTAAAAGAAGTCTCATTAGTCATGTCACCACTAAAACTGAAATTGAGCCATTTAGACATTCGCATAGCCTCTATAAAATCCTATTTCCACTGAAGATTTTACTAATCGTGTTTTATATATGAAAAATGTTATTTAGGCTGCGTTCACAGATTGCGTATTTTGCTGCGCTTTTTTACGCGCGCTTTTCAAAATACGCAATGTGCCTTTTGTCTGCCAGCAAAGTGAATGTGAAATTCACTTTGCAGTGCAGACATTGCGCAAAAATACGCAGTGCGTTTTCAGGGAGAAAGCGCAGCTGCATAAAGAATTGATATGTCAATTGTTTACGCAGCTGCTCCTGCGTATTCTCCTGTGATGTCACAGAGGGGAGGAAGAATCCTGCTTCCTCCTCCCCTCTGTGACATCTGTGACCGCCCATTAGATTTCACAGTGTATTAATATACACTGTGAAATCTAAATTAAACAAAAGCAAGTGAATGAAAAATAAAAAAGAACGAATACTTACCTCTCTGACGCCTTTTCCGGTGTTCGGTCTCCAGTTCCAAGTAGGAGGTGTTCTGACAGGACCTGTGGTGACGTCAGAGGGGCTTTCCCGGGCACTCGCGGTCATGTGATACATATCACATGTCCGCGAGCAGCCAATCAGCGCTGGGAGCGCCCGGGAACGCCCTTCTGACGTCACCACAAGTCCTGGCAGAAGACATCACACTTGGAAACGGAGACCGAACACCGGAAAAGGCGTCGGACAGGTGAAGTATTCATTGTTTTTTATTTTTCATACATTTGCTTTTGTTTAATTTAGATTTCACAGTGTATATTAATACACTGGGAAATCTAATGGGCTGTCACACATGTCACAGAGGGGAGGAGGAAGCAGGATTCTTCCTCCCCTCTGTGACATCACTGCGCTTTCTGGAGTAAAGAAAGCGCAGTGTGTGAAAGCCCCTGAGTATTTTGTTGCGCTTTTTTGCGCGGCCAAAAAACGCGGCAAAAAGCGCGCGCAAAAAAGCGCAGCAAAATACGCAAATGTGTGAATGCAAAATATGCAATTAGAGGGACATCAAGCTTGGCATGACCAAGGTCTCAGTACACCATTTCACCCCTTCAATTACCATCTTCTGAACCCCTGTATGGTGATAGTGGTCATTTTGCAACACTGTCCAGTCTAAAATCCCAACCTGGTACACAATGACACTGCAGGTGCGGAGAGTTCACATAGTGCTGTAGTGTTCTGGTGCGCTCTCATCCCTCTCCTGTATGTAACGCCTGCTTGCTGTACACGGGCTCACAAAGCAGTGGGCGACCAATACTGAGAGGAGAGGCTGGGGTCGATAGCAGCATGCACCTATTGAAATGGAAGGGGTTGAGCATGTGTACAAAATGTTTGTGAATTTATGAGTTGTGCAAGCATGTAACATTTCAGTGTTTGGCTAAGTTCACACTGGACGTTTCTGATCCGTTTTGGGTGTTGCATTGTTTTTTCAACTGCACCATAAACTGATCAATCAAATCATTTGCCAGCAAAGTGAATGGAATTTTCGAATTGCTGTGCAGACATCAGTGTTTTTGACTGCTGCGTTAGTGATGCAGAAAGCGAATGCGGAAAATAATGAGCATCAATTATTACTCCGTTTTTCTGGTGTGCTTTATGCACCACTGACATCCAATTAGGGTGCCTTCACGCTGTGGTCAGATCCGGTCCGGGGCTGTCAGGGGTGACAGTGCCAGGCCGGATTTTGGCCCCATAGTAGCCCATGGGCCGGATGGAGCCGGATGGCAGCTATCTGCCATCCGGCTTCCATCTCGCCGGTAGAATCTGGGAGAAGTAGATTTTTCTCCCTGATACAAAAATGTTGCTTGCAGGGAGCCTATGGGGCCGGATTGCCCCGATCCTGGAAATTCCGGGAACCGGACACCTGCAGCTGCACACCGCTGTTATAATTCAGGACCGCGGCTAGCTCCCTGCGAGCTGCGGTCCTGAATCATCAGCAGTGGCAGCTGCGGCAGGCTGCACACCGGACCAGAGGGCATTTTAGCCCTCCGGTTCTGTGTGCTGATCCGGTCCGGGGCTGTCAGGTTCTCCCTGGACAGCCCCGGACCTGACCGCAGTGTGAAGCCACCCTTACTTACCTTCCCTGATGATCCCACGGTGATGTCTTCCTTCCAGGCACCAGCAGGAGCTGTGGGTAGTCTGTACGGTACTTCCAGTACATACCCATGTGACTTAGTCACATGGGGCACAGGTCATGTAAGTACTGTACAGACTACCCACAGGTCCTGCCGGTGCCCAGAAGGAAGACATCACCAGGGATCACCGTGGGATCACGAGGGAAGGTAATTAAGTGTGTGTTTGTGTCTCTGTCTGTGTCCCCTGAAAACAGAGCATAAGAGCAAAACAAACAGATGATGCATTTGTGATGCTTTTTTTGCAAAAAGAGGATTTGTTTTCGGGGCAGAAACTGCACTAAAAACAGATCAGTAAAAAACGGAGCACAAACGTTCTGTCTGAACATAGCCTTACAGCAAAATTCTGCTGTAAATCATTGACCATGGAGACAAACCTTTTTCCTGAACAATTGTGAACTCAGCCTCATCTTAACCTGAAATGTCTGTTAACAGGAAATAATAGATTGCATTCAGCTGTACAGCAAATGTGGAGGAGATATACCATACTTTAAAAGGAAACCTGTAAACGTGAGATAAATGCGCATAGGGTCTTATCCTTTTAACAAAGGGTTATAGCGGTGTATATTAGGAACTGCTCACCTGGCTCGGTTTGTGTTACCCACAACCGGTATAATCGCCTGTAAGATAGCTTGTAGAGAATGGCTGCTGCAGGGCCGCACCTTCACGATAACCGTGGAAACAGGAATGCTGTAATGGGACAAAATGCCGGATTGCCCGCGCTGCCACCAGGAATCACCAGGAAACAAAGAGTTAACTGGGCAGATGTTTTCTTTATTCTATCCTACGCGTTTCAGAGCCTCTATCCGAGCTCCTTCCTCAGGGAACATGAGGAAGGAGCTCGGATAGAGGCTCTGAAACGCGTAGGATAGAATAAAGAAACATCTGCCCAGTTAACTCTTTGTTTCCTGGTGATTCCTGGTGGCAGCGCGGGCAATCCGGCATTTTGTCCCATTACAGCATACTTTAAAAGGAGTATTTTCAGCTTAAACATGTAAAGCAACACTCCATGGGTTTGGAGGTGTTTCAGCGTTGGAGTGGCGCTTTAAATTTAAGCCCCCATCATATCCTTCACTTTTTACCGATGACGCTCCTATCTCTTGGAGCCATCTTGTGCCAATAATTTCTAACTACCCGTAAGTTAGAAGTTACATCACAAGTTCCCAATACATTTCTATGAGAACCAGATGAGGTCAGAACGAGGCTCTCATAGAGATGTATTGTTTTGTAACCTACAGCGCACTCCATGAAACACTGGAGCAGTCGGCTGATCGCAAATCATTGGAAACTGACGAGAGCAACGCAGTAAGAAGATGAAGAAGGCGGAATTCATATATTCTGGAGAAAAAAATATATATTTTCTGCTTCAAATTAAATATATAGTTAAGGGAAAACAGACCTGAACAAGTGAAATGTAAATGAAATAAGTACATAAATACAATAAATAAAAAATATGTAATGTCCATTATATGTCATACATATAAAATGTGTATAAAAGCATAAAATGCCCTGTATTTACATATGTACAGTATAAAGCAAGAGTCCATAGATAGAAAACAGAAAGGGGTATTTCGTTTAGCAGAAATGTTGTATTTGGAGATTTTCTTCTGCCTGGAATGTCCAGCATTTTTTATTTTCAAGCTCGTCCCACATATCATCAATCATATTCTGTTTAGGAAATAAAAGAAAAGAAATTGTTAACAATTATATCAACCTTGGAACCACCAAACATTAATTATAGTTCTAGTGTCATAGTGTCAGACAATATACACTAACATTGCACATCAGCATTAAAACTACAGCAACCAATTGTAATGTAATGGTTGTAATGACGAGGTGTGTCATCCCTTTGAATCTGGTTAGGAAAGGGAACCTCCCATGTCCCCAAATGATGATAACCTGCAGACACAAGGTTAATCCGCAGGTTAATAGAGCTGCAATGAGGTCTAGTTGCCTTACCAAAAGTGCAGCTACAAGGAGAAAATGAACTTAATTCCTCCCAGGAGTTGCTGGCGTTCAGTCACAGAGGCATGCTGATGTGGCTACAGTCATCGCTCAATACACAATGAGCGGAGGATGTAACCACTTTAACTGACTGCTGCCTCTGCAGAGCATCAGTACAGGCACTGGGCACGATGCTGCTCATATGACTGAAAGATGGTTCCTGGGAGTAGTAAAGCAAATTTCCTCCCCAGTAGCTGGGCTGTAAGGAAGGTGGTAGGACAGCTATAAACCGGCAGATTAACCCTATATCTGCAGATCTGGGGACTTTTCAAAAGAATCTGACATCACGATTATGCATATTAAAATAATGGTATGGCCATATTGGCGCTATTATACTGATTCAATAGATATCTTCAGTGAAGAAATCCACATACTCATTATCATTTATTCATAAATAGAAGTTAGCCTTTTCTAAGCTTTCGGTGCATTGTGGCGGGACTGTGGATAGGGTCTTTGGCTCTGCCTTGGCCCCTCCACTGCCTCTGGTATCTGTATCTTCTTCCTGTTTTAAATTTTGCACTGACGCAGTCCTAGCCATGGGTGGTGTGTGCACAGATTGATCTATCTCAAAGGCTTTAGGAAAATGGCGCCTGTTGCCGTGTATACACAGATTGGCATCTTGGCTTGTCATTAACCGAGATCTAAATCTGCACATGCATCGCTGGCTGCACCATTTCGCTGAAAACTGTCAAGTGATCAATCTGCACAAGTGCTGCCCGCAGCTAGGATAGCGTCAGCACGAAATTTAAAGCAGTAGGAAAATACAGACACTAGAGGCAGTAGAGTGCCCGGTACAGAGCTGAAGACCAAATCTGCAGTCCCACCCGACAGTCCAGCCCAATGCACCTAAACTGAGGAAGGCAAAATTCAAAGTTGATTAAATGACGACCAGGATGTGGATTATTTCACTAAAGATAACTATTGAATTATATAACAGTGCCATTATGGACTATGGACATAACTTTATATTAACATGCTTAGTCCTGATGACAGGTTCTCTGTAAAGGAATCTTATGGCAAATAATAATGAATAAATATTGGGAGCAAACTGTTTCAATAATTAACTTAATGGGAACCTGCCTTTTAAAAAAACACTATTAACCTGCAAATATGAGGTTAATCTGCAGCTTAATAGCATTTAAAACAGCCCGTCTGCTGCACTTAGAGCCTGGCTGCCAGAGGAATTGAATATTGCTTCCTCCTAGCAGCCTCCGGGCTGTCAGTCATAGTATGCGGGTGAAGCAGAATCAATCACTGATCAGCACACAGTGAGCGGCGGCTGTAACCACATCCCGGCACTAACTGACAGCTGACCTGTGCTGATGCACTGGAGAGTCGGCTATATGTCAGTGCTGGGGCGTGGTGGTTACAGCCGCCACTCACTATGTACTGAGATGTGACTGAAACCACTCTGGCCGCACCTCTGCGACTGACGGCCAGAGACTGCTGGGAGGAATAAAAGTCATTTTCTTCCGGTAGTCTATCTTTCAGTGAGGCGCCTGAGCAGTTTTAGAATACTATTAACCTATTATTAACCACACATCTGCCATTTAATAGTGTTTTTTTGACATACATGACAGGTTCCTTCTAATGAGAACAGTAAAAGAGAACATTTCTTATTTATCCCAATTTTATAAGATAAGAGAGTAGAATGTATGATATAGAACGTGTATACAAGTTTAGCACTCTAGCATTTCATTGAGGATAATACATTTTCTTAATATAAATAGATACAAATATACTATAGTAGGAAATATAAAAATATTTTTACATACCTGGCAAAAACCCAGGTCTGGAGAAATTGGTGACTGTGATGGGAACGCTTTTGTATCTGGTATTGGAGATAAATGCATTGATGCTGAACTCAAGGCACAGGGCGACAGTGTCTCTTCTGGAAGGCCTTGATCTGTGAATTGAGGAGAGAACATCTCAGCTGAACCAGTGATATTGCTCATACTAGTTGGATTTGCTGTCTCTAGGTATGGTCTTGGAGAAGTAGAATAGTGAGGGAAAGTCTCTGTCATTTGTGTTTCTGCAGAAGAACATGTTCATGTATTTTGCCTTGGCAGCAGCTCAGGCCAATTGGACACAAAGATCTTCTGAGACTTTCTTCCCTTCTCTTCATGAGGGTCTCATCATCCAGGCCAGAACATCAGACAGATGTGCAATGTAGCGGATTGTCATACGCAGGGTCTCAATTTTTGTCAGGTTTTTACCAACTGGTGCCACAGCTGGTGGAAGGAATCTTCTCAGGTTCTGGAGAGCGGTTGACAGATTCCTCATTCTCATCTTCTCCCTCTCACTAGCATTTTGTCTTTGGTGAAAAATGGTTCCGTTTCTTCTGTAGTTCTTCTTTGCTGGTGGTGTCGCCGGTCCGGTTTGTAGAGCTTCATCTTTGGGTGAAAATGTTTGAAAGCTGTTATACTTTTCTTCAGCAAAACTGCATGAATTGATATGGAGGCGAGAAGCTAAAGGAATCAACAGTGGATGTTGGAGACAAGCTGCTGTAGCCTTCAGAGTCTGGGTATCCCCCTTGCTGAAGAGTGCTGCACCCTGGAAGTAACTTGTCTCCTCAAAGGGTAATTCTACCACAGAGAGATCCATGTGTGCTCTCTTCAGAGTCTCTGGTGAAATGATGACTGCAGTTACTGACATTGTGCAGACCAGGTTTTATCCAGAAAGCTTAGGTGTGAATTGTCACCTTCACTGGCACCATCAACACTTCAAAGCTTAATAGGTCTGAGCAGGGGGTCCAGGAGGAGAAGGTTCCCAGAGAACCAAGTGTCTGTTTTCACCCCAACAAAATGAACTAAAAATGGACTGTTTAGGTCAATTACTTAAGTGACCTGTACGGATAATGGTATTTAAGTAGTAAAATTACAGCTAATTAGATAAGTAATGATGAGATATTGAATAATGCACAAAATGTTTATTGGATGATTAGTTAGATAGATAGATAGATAGATAGATAGATAGATAGATAGATAGATAGATAAAATAGATAGATCCAAAATATGTGGTTGAAAAATTTGATTTGGGTGATTCAAGGACCTCTTTCACTTATTTACTAATTGGATTTGTTTCCTAATTTATTATTTGCCCCTTCTGTAGGCTAAATAGATAGATAGATGATAGATTAAAAATCAACCATATGAATGGCATATCTCACTGCAGGCCCTTTTTATTCTACTATCTATTTTGTAATACAGAAAATACAGAAAAATATTAATTGCAGGCAGTAGTCAGAAACCCTAACGTGGGCAACATAAGTGTGAGTGCTTACGATCACGAATAGCAGCATTTTGGACGCTACGTTGTAGAGTACAAGTACTATAGATGAGATTTATAGAAATCCCATGTCCATTGTTCTTTTATTTCCGCAGCATAAACTGACATAAGGCGCAGTATTCTCAGTGGAAGAATACAGTGACAATCTGCTGCGCTCACAATCCTGATAGTGGGCATGGACTGATCTAGAACGCAGCGTGCCCTGATTGTGGGCACTTAGCCTTTTGGCTCATTGGTTACAATTGCACCAAGGACAACATCTGCAAGGAGTTTATGTCTTCCATGTATTTCTGTTTGTTTTCTTTTGGTATTTTCCTCATACTGATAGGGAATTTAGATTGGGATCCTCAATGGGGACAGTGATGACGATGTCTATAAAGAGCGATGGAAATAACTTAAATAACTATAACTAAATAAGTAGATAAAATAAAAACAATTTATACTATATACATAATGAATTTTGGATATGGAGAGTGGCATATAAATGTCAGTAATGGTACCTTTACACGCCGCGACGGCAGGCTGGATACATCCCGCTACTTCACGTGCACGAGCACGCTCAAACGGTTACAAACGGTCAACGCATCACCTTTACACGCCGCGACAAGATGCGCTACGCCACGCTACATCTATAGCTAGCTACATCGCCGGGTGTCTCAAGTAGCCAGCTGTAGCTCATTTACACACCGCTATAACCAGCTACTATGGGCGTACCTGGTGCAGCAGGGCCAGCACATAGGCGTGCCACAATTGTGGATTACGAGCCGTCCGTACGCTGATAGGACGAAGCAATAACATCCTGATTGGGCAGGCAACGAAGGAGGCTGAGTAATACAGCACGCTCGAGCGATTGTGTAGTGTGACTCGTCAGCTCCTTAAATATGCCTCCCTATGCAGCGACTACCAATCGTCATGCAGCAGCTTCCACCAATGATCGCACATGGGGCGCGGTAACACGGAGCCAGGGTCACGCCTTAGCTACATTGCAGCTACATCGCAGGGTGTCCAGAGTTCCCTTCCGTTGCTTCTTTACACGCCGATACAGCTCGCTACCATCGGCGTTGTAGCCATCAGTTTTCGAGCAGAGCTAGGAAACAGATGTATCTGTTGCCGGCTGTATCGTCATGTCTTCAGACGCCGCTACGACGGGCTACATTGGCGCTACAAGCTACATTTGTAGCCTGTAGCGGGATGTATCCAGCCTGCCGTCGCGGCGTGTAAAGGTACCATAAGGCTGCATGCACACAATCAGGGTTTGCAGTGTTATGGATGCAGCATGATTGCATTGTGTCCACAATGCTGTGTTGTACAATACAAGCACAGTGGATGGTATTTCCAGAAATCCCATGCCCTCTGTACAACTTTCCTCTGCAGCGTTAATGGACATGCTGCGTGGCTTTTCGTGTCACCGTTTGTCCGCAGCATGTCAATTTAGTGCTGCGGAGTCAGAAGCAATCTCGGCGGGTGAATGCAGATCATGGGCACAAGGCAGCTGCCTTTGCCCGTGGAAATCACCGGCTTCCCACCGGTCTGCACGTATCCTTATATATATATATATATATATATATATATAGAACTATATGGATATAGTAACCTCTGCTTCTGTCATTTCAGCCAATCTGTCATGTCCATCAAGTTGGAGTCATGGCTGAGGATGTCATCAGCTGTCTTTGTCCTGCTCTATTTGTTTGCCCAGAGCACGGGTGAGTACCCAAGGCTCCTAACATTTGCATGCAAAGTGTGCCAAAAGGTGACAAACTTTTCCACCTACTGAGAAGATTCCTGTGGAGAATGGGTCATTGCTCTATAAAACCATGATCACATTTACTTTTTAGAAGTTAAACTTTACAGTCTCTGGCTTCTCACACTACAGAACATTTCAATGAAATAACAAAAAAAAGTGAAAGCCAAAAGAGAGGTGAATGCATTCTTGGCTCTGATGAAAATGAAAGCCATTTTAAGGCAGCAAATGACCACATCAGACACTGAATAGTGAAGAGCAATATGGTGCAGGCTTAGGAAAATATCTCTTTCTACTTACAACAGTTTAAAATTATATTGTTTCTGAGAGGGGAACCCAGCACTCCGAAATATTTTGGAGTGCCATATTCCTCTCTACTAATTTTAAGGGGTGGGACCCTATCTGAGGACCCATACTTTCAGGAGTGCCGTACTTACCTTTCATATATTGTAATTGTATCAATGCTAGCCATACACATAAAGTGCCTTTAACACAGGATGATAACCACAATCATTGCCCAGTGTAAGCATATCCAGTATTCAAATGGCAAACGATATTTGGTCTGCTGTCATTAACCCCATCTTAAATTCCCTTGTTTCAATGGAAATTGTAAGGTGAGACACTGTTTCACAGACCACTGTGTTTCCAATAAAATTGCTGTATAATATAAATATACGTAAAGTAGAACCCATGAACTTGCTACTTTGACCATCAGTAAATCATACACAATAGATTGTTGCAAATCAACAGGAGCTTGATACAGTTTATAGTACATTAAAATATAGCATCTCCACCCCAGATGTAATTACTGTAGAGAAGGTAGCTATCCGAGCAGTGGTGTAACTTGAAGCTCATGGGTCCCGATGCACAAGCTCCAAAGGGGCCCCAAATTATTGCAAATCTTTAATAGAAGTAGCCTTTTTCTATAGGTGAAATGAACTTTTGGGGCCCCCTAGACTCCAGTGCGATGGCAACCCCTGCACTTATAGTTACACCCCTGTGTCCGAGCTATAAACCACTTTTTAAGAAAACAGCAGTACTCAAGATAAAAATAAATTTAGTTGATATAGAAACAAGTCTTAACTTTGACAAGTTCACATACTGTACTAAGTTTTAGGAGAAGTTATCTACGTTAAAAACAGATTGGAATTTCAGCAAAAACTTTTTAAAGACGTCTCGTTTATGCTGGAAAATGTGTCCGGCCAGAAGTCTTGTATTGTTCAGCAAAAACTCAATTAGATCAGCTTTGACCTGGCAATCATTCGCTATTTTCTTCGGATTTGGCCAAATCTGATTATTATTTCTTTTCGAAACTCAAAGGAATATTGAATGGGCAAAAATGTATAACTAACAAGATGATAATTGACACTGTGCAGTCATGGTTTACAGAACAACTATTATTCTAAAGGATTCTATTCTAGAGAAACGCTCTACTCTAAAGAAACTTTTCGATCAATGTATTCAATTTATAGAGCTCAAAGCTAATTATGTTGAATAAAATAGTATTACTTGTAAATCATGTATGTATTTTGTTCTAGGCTAGGTAAACTTTATTTATTATTTTATTTTTATTATTTATTTATATAGCGCCATTATATTCCATGGCGCTTTACATGCTAAAAGGTGCAGAGTAGGACAAGTAACATAGTAACAATACAAGTAACAATAAATGTGGACAATTCGGTCGTACAGATACAAGAGGGGAGAAATCGTGTCCACGAGGGCTCACAGTCTACGAGGGGCGGGTGGGGATACAGTGGGAGGGGGAAGTTCCAGTCGTGAGGCGGTGTGGTGGACCGGGTTTTATTGCAGGTGGTAGGCTTGGCGGAAGAGGTGGGTCTTCAGGCTTCTTTTGAAGGTTCCCAGGGTAGGAGAATGTCTGATGTGTTGGGGCAGTGAGTTCCAGAGTATGGGTGGAGCACGGGAGTAATCCTGTATGCGGTTGAGCAAAGAGGAGATGAGGGGGGAGTAGAGGAGGAGCTCTTGGGAGGATCGCAGGTTGCGTGAGGGTAGATATCGGGAGACCATGTCAGAGATGTATGGAGGGGACAGGTTATGAATGGCTTTGTATGTCATGGTTAATGTTTTAAACCGGGATCTCTGGGAAGTAGGGAGACAGTGAAGGGCTTCGGCAGAGGGGGGAGACAGGGGAGTAGCGGGGGGACAGATGGATTAGGCAGGCAGTGGAGTTCAGGATAGATTGGAGAGGTGCAAGGGAGGTATTGGGGAGGCCGGTGAGCATAACACTAGCATATATGTGTATATATATATATTTGTATGTATGTATGTATATATGCATAAATGCATATAATTGGATAAGTATGTGGCGCCCCTGCAGTCTGGTCACTGCAGAGGGGCACTGCACCCATTCCACGGGTGTGGTAGTCCTGTTCTCAGTAAACGGGATGGTAAGTCCGAGACACCCACAAAAGCACCCAACACACCCAGTCCCAGGGAGGGCAGGAGAACCTGAGAGAGGGAGGGCCCAGGTAGTCAGTGGAACGGCAGGGAGAAAGGTGGATTTAGTGGGAAGTTAGTTAGAACAGTCAGAAAGAAGTGGTGGGAGAGTCGAGAGGAAGCAGTGGAAGGAGGAGGATTCAGAGGACTGAAGCAGCCAGGAGCTCATCCTGGGTCCCGGAACAGCAGACTGCAGAGGGACAGAGGGAGCTCTAAAGGCACGGGCAGTGAGTGATCCACCCGTGCGCCCGAATCTGAAGAGAAGCGGAAGGGCAGGTTGAGAACCAGGAGACCGGCCCTGAAGGTGGCAAGGAGACTCTACGTTCCAATCACAGAACCGGGGGCCACTAGATCTAGAGGAGCTGTGGTCAACTCCCAACACATCCGCCGAGAAGGTTGGCCGTACTAGGGTCAGGGTACACGGCTGGTTTCCCGACAGGACCCTTGGCTGCTGGATTGGGGCACTGTGAGAGGCAAAGAGGCAGTGCTGAGAGAGGAAGCAACCCGAGAAGGAAGGAACATAAAGGGGGTGTCTTGGACCAGCTATCCCGGTGGCTGAGAACTATCCAGACTGAGATTGTGCAAGGAAAGTGCTCTGTGTACTAACAAAGTAACAGCTAAGTAAACTGGGTATAGAACTCCGAACTGTGTGTGAGACTATTAATTTCCCGCCTGCGGAGCGGTAGTCTGATCAGAAGCTCAGGCCACAAGAGTCCTGCTAGAGAATCGCTCCAATTCCCTATCCCGCCGAGAACAAACGAGCCCTCCATCATCCGAACATCACTCCAGTTGCCCTGGGGAATCGCTCCACCCATAGGGAGCGAAACCACCAGAGCTGGACTCCCATCATGTGGTATTAATGTTCTCAGTAAACGGGATGGTAAGTTCGAGATACCCACAAAAGCACCCAACATACCAGGTCCTAGGGACGGCGTGCGAAGCCAAGAGAGGGAGGGCCCAGGTAGTCAGTGGGAAGGCGGGGAGAAATGTTGAGGGTGGGAAGTTAGTTAGAGCAGTCAGAAAGAAGTGGTAGGAGAGTTGAGAGGAAGCAGTGGAAGGAGGGGAGCCCGGAGGACTTGAGCAGCCAGGAGCTCGTCCTGGGTCCCGGGACATCAGACTGCAAAAAGACAGAGGGAACCCGGGGGGCACGGGCAGTGAGTGATCCACCTATGTGCCGGAATCTGAAGAGAAGCGGAAGGGCAGGTTGAGAATCAGGGACCGGTCCTGAAGGTGGCGAGGAGGCTCTACGCTCCAACCACAGAACCAGAGGCCACTAAATCTAGAGGAATAGTGGCCAACTCCTGACACATCTGCTGAGAAGGTAGCCATACTAGGGTCAGGGGACACAGCCGGTCGCCCGACAGAACCTGTGGCTGCTGGATTGGGACACTGTATGCGGAGGCGCGAGAACTATCTGTACTGAGAGTGTGCAATGAAAGTGCTCTGTGTGCTAACGAAGTAACAGCTAAGTAAACCAGATATAGGACTCCGAACTGTATGTGAGACTATTTAATTCCCTCCTGCGGAGCTGTAGACTGATCAGGTTCGCAGGCCGCGGAAGAGCCAGAGAATCGTTCCAATTTCCCTATCCCACCGAGCACAAACCTGCTGGCCCTCCATCATCTGAACATCACTCCGGTTGACCCGGGATTCTGCTCCACTTGTGGGGAGCGAAACCACCAGAGCTACACTCCCATCATCCCCGGATGTCCCGCAATGCAGCTTCAGCCATCATGAGCCGAATATCACAGGTGGCGTCATGACAACTATCCCCAAACCCGTTTCCCCCTTCAAACTTTTATTGACACTGCCAGGGCCACGGAGCCGGGTCTCGACCCCCGTGACCCCCCACAGCAGAACTGTTAGCCCGGTCTCCGAGTACCCCACGGCCCTGGGCAGGGGCATGCCAAGTACACATATATGCTATTTGTACATATATAACCAGGAGCTTTGATAGTGTCAAACATCCAGGTCTCTAGTCATAAACGTTTTGGTGAAGCCCTGGATTTCCAGCAACCACCACATTGACCTGAGTTAGTATCAATATATGGTGACTAAACATGTTCGAGCCCATTAATAAAGTTTCAAACTCCTGACTCTATCACTGTCTGTCTCATAAGTCACATGTCTGCATCTTACAAGACATCAGCGTACCTACGACATTTTAAGTCTGCTGTAGTAGAAAACTAGATGTAAACTCAGTAATGTAACTTCAAGCTCATAGGCCCCGATGCAAAACCTCCAACAGGGCCCCCAATTATTGCAAATCTTTGAAGGCTTTAGTCTTTTTCTGTAGGACAAAGGGACATTTGGGACCCCATAGGCTCAAGGGCCTGGGTGCGATTGCAACCCCTGCACCTATTGTAGTTACACCCCTATGTGGGCTGCAGTGCTAGGAATCAGGATTAGGTGAAATATGTTTTTTTATATTATTTGGTTGTGGGGACCATAATACAATGTGTAAGTGTCGGGCCCCTCGGGACGGGGGTACTCGGTACCGGACCGGATGGTGCCGGGGAAGTCATGGGTGGCTTGGTCCGGACCGTGTCCCGGGCTCGGCAATAAAAAGGGGATTATTTACAGGGGAAATGTCAGTCGTGACGCCACCCACTATATGCGGCCAGTAAGGGGGCCGCCGCTGCTGCAGAACCTGCGGGGATGATGTAGTGGCAGCATAGATGGTATAGTTCCTGTGGGTAGAACTGTATTCCCCGGGGCAGTGATGGTATAGTCTATAAGGGGTATAGATGGTGGAGACGGGGTTAAAGGGCACACACTCGCGTTTGGTAGACACTGATGCAATTCTCCTTCTCTCCTGGTGATGCAGAGCTGACAGGCTTGTAGCAGGGGGAAGCTCTCTGTGCTGAATGTAGAGCAAAGGTCGCAATCAGTACACAGACTCACAGTTTTGCTGTTTTCCAAAGCTTTACTGCTGATGTTATTGCAGATTATAGTCCACGGAGTCTGTAATGGGGCTGAGCTCTCTTCCCACCCTGTCCGGGGTCGTCAGCTTCCTTGTGCTGCACTGTGTGTGTGTCCTGGCTGCTGCTATTAGCTGAGCTGCTGGGACTTCTCACATCTCTCTCTCTGTGTTCTGCTGGTACCACTTGGCTAGGCAACTTGAGTCCTCTGTGCTGTGCTGACCCCTCCGTGTTGCTTTGCACTGGTACTAGGGGCATCTAGAAATCCCACTGTTCCTGGATTCACTGTGCTGTGGGTGCCAGACACAGTAGCGGATCCGGTGTCTGTTCTGTGCGTTCTTCTGGGGCGAGTGAAGGTATCACTCCAGCTCCCAGACGTGTTCCTCAGTCTGTAGTTCTCCTGTTCCTCTGAGCCTCACTAGGTCTGCACTAAGTTCTGCACTAGCTCGTGCTCTTCACAGCTCTACACCGTGCTGCACGGTCTCCTGAGTTGTTCTGAGCTACTTCCTCATGGGCAAGAGTATATAAGGAAGCAGGTTGTGCTCCCCCTCCTGGCCCAGAGGTGCTAGTGTTAGTGTGTAGTGGGGAGAGAACCCATGTGATGTTATTGTGGCACATTAATCCATGGGGTGCCACATAAGGGGTTATGTTTTTTTTTACTATAGTATATAAGAGGCTACTGGAAACATATTACTATATATAGGGGTCTGTGGGGGGCCATAATACAGTATATAGGAAATAGTGGTGGGCATAATATAGCAGATACGGAGCTGTGGGGTGATAATACAGGTTATAATGATTTGTGGGGGCTATAATACACTATATAGGGAGCTGTGGGAGCTATAATAGAGTGCCGCTTCTATTTTTTCCTTCTGTTTTTTTTTGTTAAACCGGAGACTGTTTGAAGAGTAGCACAACGGACATCCAGCTGTGTGAGGGCGAGCTCAGTATGTTGCACAGTTGCAAGTGAGGCATGCCGGCATTAACTCTGTTTCTATTTGTCAATATAATAGTGACATACTGGTATAGATAGGAAAGGGCCCTGCTCAAATCCTATAGGATGATAGAGACAGTAGGTTGGGATTATGGGGGCTCTAGGGGCTCATACTGTAGATATATATAGAGGAGACCAAAATACAGTACATAGGGAACTGTGTGGGCCTTAATAATATATATAGGGAGCTGTGGAGCCATAACACAGTATATAAGGAGCAGTGTGGACCATCATACTGTATAGGGGGCCTCATGATGTAACCAGGGAGCTTTGGAGACTTCATATTGATTATTGAGGGCTGTAGGTGCCTCATACTGTATATAGGGAGCTGTGGGGATCATTATATTATACCTAGAGGGCTCTGGGGCCTCACAATGTACTACCGTTAGGTGGCTGTGGGGACCTCATACTATAAATAGTGAGCTGTCTAACGATCATACTGCATCTAACAGTGGGGAAAACATATTGTACAAAGGGGTCGGGAGCCATCATAACGACTATACATCATATTGTATATAGGGAGCCTCCATGTATCTAAGGAGTTTTGTCAGCATCATATTGAATGTAAGGGGTTGTGGGGGGGGGTACATTATGCTGTCCTTAACCCCTTAATGACCTATGACTCATAGGCCACCTCCCACCTTTTGATGCGAGCTCACTATGTGAGCTCGCATCCTCCCGTCCACATCTCAGCTGATGACATGAGGGCTGATAACAGGGTCAATGGCCGAGGGCCAGCATCCACAAACAGTTACCGTGTATACTCGAGTATATGCCAAGTTTTTCAGCACAAAAATTGTGCTGAAAAGTGCCCCCTCAGCTTATACTCGAGTCAGTGGTACTGGCTCAGTGGGGGGGGCGGTGTAGTATGAGAGGCCGGTCACGTGGGGCCGCTCATTAGTGCAATGCAATATGCACTGCATCTCCCTGTAAAATAATACATCATATACTTATCTCCGTCGCTGTCACCGCTCTGACACTGCGCCTCCTCCGGTCTTCATGCTTCTTCCTGCTTGTGACCGGTGCACAAGCAATGATGTCATCGCTGCTGCGCCCGCCGGGTACAAGCAGGAAGAAACATGAAGACCGGAGTAGGCGCGGTGTCAGAGCGGTGACAGCGACGGGGATAAGTATAAATGATGTATTATTTTACAGGTGTGCGGCAGCAAGGGGGGGTCTTGTATACCACTGATGGGGGGGGCGGGCGGCCTGTATACCACTGATGGGGGGGTGGGCAGCCTGTATACCACTGATGGGGGTGGGCGGCCTGTATACCACTGATGGGGGGCTGTATATACCACTGATGTGGGGCCTGTATATACCACTGATGTGGGGCCTGTATATACCACTGATGTGGGGCCTGTATATACCACTGATGGGGGCTGTAACCTCTGATGGGGGGCTATATATACCACTGATGGGGGCTGTATATACCATTGATGGGGACTGTAACCACTGAAGGGGGCCTGTATATACCACTGATGGTGGGGCCTGTATATACCACTGATGGGGGCTGTAACCACTGAGGGGGGGCCTGTATATACCACTGATGGTGGGGCCTGTATATACCACTGATGGGGGCTGTAACCACTGATGAGGGGCCTGTATATACCACTGAAGGGGGGCCTGTATATACCACTGAAGGGGAGCCTGTATATACCACTGAGGGGGGGCCTGTATATACCACTGATGGGGGGCTGTATTCCACTGATGGGGGTTGTAACCTCTGATGGGGAGAGGGGAACTGTATACCAGTGATGGAGGTCCTATATACCAGAGATGGGGGATTATATACTAGTAATGGGGGGCCATTTCTCATGATGAGAGGGGCTGTATACCGTGATGAGAGTCTGCTTCATTTCCCCCCCTAGGCTTATACTTGAGTCAATAAGTTTCCCTAGTTTTGGAGGGTAAAATTAGGGGCCTCGGATTATACTCGGGTCGGCTTAGTCTCGAGTATTTACGGTATCACTTTCCCTATGTACTGAAATGCTGCAGCTCATCAGTGCATAGGACAAGAGATCATACTGTGCAGCAATAAGGCCCTCTAGTGGGCAAAAATAAAGAGGAAATAAAAAAAGTTTTTAAAAATATGAAAAAATAAGCACAAAAGTTCAAATCACCCCTGTTTTGCCCAATTCAAAATCAAACTGTGTTCAGAAATGCCCGATCTATCAAAATATAAAATCAATTAATCAAGTAGGTAAACTGTGTAACAGAAAAAAAAGTCCAAACATCAAAATTAAGTTTTTTTGGTCGCAGCACATTGTAATAAAATGCAATAACGGGAGATGAAAACATCATATCTACTCAAAAATGGTATACCGTATATACTCGTGTATAAGCCGACCCGTGTATAAGCCGACCCCCCTACTTTTGCCCCAAAAATCTGGAAAAACCTATTGACTCGTGTATAAGCCGAGGGTGGACCCCAGCACAGGTATACAGCCCCCAGCAGTGTGGTATACAGGCCCCCCCCAGTGGTATACAGGCCTCCCCAGTGGTAGTATACAGCAGCCCCAGTGGTAGTATACAACAGCCCCAGTGGTAGTATACAGCAGCCCCAGTGGTAGTATATAGCAGCCCCAGTGGTAGTATATAGCAGCCCCAGTGGTAGTATACAGCATCCCCAGTGGTAGTATACAGCAGACCCAGTGGTAGTATACAGCAGCCCCAGTGGTAGTATACAGCAGCCCCAGTGGTAGTATATAGCAGCCCCAGTGGTAGTAAATAGCAGCCCCAGTGGTAGTATATAGCAGCCCCAGTGGTAGTATACAGCAGCCCCAGTGGTAGTATATAGCAGCCCCAGCAGCCCCAGTGGTAGTATACAGCAGCCCCAGTGGTATACAGCAGCCCCAGAGTTATATACAGCAGCCCCAGTGGTAGTATACAGCAGCCCCAGTGATATACAGCAGGCCCCCAGGGGGTACCCAGCAGCCCCCTGGGGGTACACAGCAGCCCCCAGGGGGTACACAGCAGCCCCCAGGGGGTACCCAGCAGCCCCCAGGGGGTACCCAGCAGCCCCCTGGGGGTCCCCAACAGCCCCCTGGGGGTCCCCAGCAGCCCCCAAATGCTGGCACTCGCCACCCCCTTGCAAGGGCCCCCCCGCTTCTCTTACCATCCCGGTCTTCTGATCATCGCCGCTCCTCGGTGCTCCTCGCTGCTCCGTCCTCTCTGCTCCCGGCCTGCTACATCCGGGATCCCCGGCCGTCGCGCGATGACGTCATATGCATTGCGACGGCCGGAGATCCGGATGCAGCAGGCCGCGAGCAGAGAGGACGGAGCAGCGAGGAGCACCGAGGAGCGGCGATGATCAGAAGACCGGGATGGTAATGTATAAGCAGCGGGGGGGGGGGCCTTACAAGGGGGGGCGAGTGCCAGCATTTGGGGGCTATATGCACTGCTTCCCCTGCCGCTGATTGACAGGGGTAAGCAGTGCATATTTAATGAGCGGCCCCACGTGACGGGGCCGCTCATACAGCAGCCCCCCCCACCTCCTCCAGCCTCCACAGCCCCCACCACAGCCACCACACCATGGGCCCCCGTATAGACCCGTGTATAAGCCGAGGGGGAGACTTTTCAGCCCAAATTTTGGGCTGAAAAACTCGGCTTATACACGAGTATATACGGTAATTAGAAATGTTAACTCAAAATGCAAAATATAAGCCATGAAACAGCCCCAGATCCTTAAAAATGAGAACACTATGGGTCATGGAAAATGGCGTCAAAAGTGCAATTATTTTTCATTGAAAACTTCTGAATTTTTGTCACCACTTCCATAACAGTAAAAGTATACATATTTGGTATCTACGAACTCCTACTAACCCCTAGGTATTATACCAACATGTCAGTTTTACCATATAGTGAACATGATGAATAAAAAACCCTTAAAACAAGCATGTAATTGCACTTTTTTTGCAGTTTCAACGCACTTGGAGTTTTTTTTCAAAAGTTCCTGTACACTATATGGTAAAATAAATGATTGCATCTGAAAGTACAACTCGTCCCACAAAAATAAGCCATCATATGTCCATATTGATGTAAAAATAAAAAAAGTTATGGCTCTTGGAAGAAGGAGAGGGAAAAACGAAACACGGAAAATGGGGGGCCATATTGGAGGCACTCAGGACATTATTTGTATTTTTCTAAACTCAGTTTTGCAAATTCATGGGGCTTGCATTCAGCCCATGGGGGTAGCAATGTCATTATGTGGGGCTGCATTAGAAATCCTGGTGTCAGGGAGCTACAATTTATCGATGTATAATGAATTCATAGATATACAGGTATACTATTGAGAGAGAAGATGCCACTATCACGCCGTGCCTTTGGAAGCAGTGCGGTTTTCCAACATGACAATGATCCAAAATATATCGAAGGCCACTGTTTCATTTCTGGAGATTAGAGTGAAAGTCATTCAGTAGCCAAGCATGTCATACACATATGAGGAATTCTGAAAAGTAGTCATCAATCTCTATCCAGCATCCGGGCTCTAAAAGAGGTCATTCCTGAGGAATGGAAAAAGATAGTTGTTGCAATATGTCACCAATTGTTGATTCCATACCTAGAAGACTTGGTGCTGTCCTTAAATATCATGAAAGTCATACAAAATACTAGATTTAGTACTTTTTGTTGTGGGGTGTATTAATTTTTGCATCAAGTAATTTTATTATTAACCTCACTTTCATATTATGGTTTAAAAAAAATTTAAAATGTTGTAAATTGTCCTTGCATTCGGTGAGATATTGATTACACCTTCTTTGAAAAGGGAAAATTGTATTAATTTATGCTGAACACTGTATATATTATTCAATGCATTAGTACGGCCCCCGAATTGATGGGAGAAGCACATGTTGAGTAATAGGTTTCCCTGAATTTTTCAGTGACTGGTAGAAGTGTGGCCGCTTCACACCTCGCTATGTTTATGCAAGTGGCAGAACCAACTCCTGACATTCACACCTTTTCTGCACAAGACTTAGGTGTCATCCTGGGAACCTGAAGTTACCCTTTATTTGACTTAACCCCGCAACCTCTAAGAGTGAAGGTGACCCATAATTACTGGACTCCTGTCTAAATTCCAGTCCATGGGAGAGTACCTACTGACTTACTGAAATGTCAGCATATCTAATACAACTTGATATCACTGTAACTATAATGTATGTATCATCACACTTATCAGTTATGGGCTTGTTTTTTTACTGGATATATTTTAGAGTATATTGACACATGGCATAAAATATGTAAGTTTTTGCAGCATTTTTTATTTTTACATTTCGCCTATTTATTTGTCTTAGTAAAAGCACAGCGGGGCATAAAATGTGCAAGGAAAAAAATTGCAGCATGTACATGAGGTTTCAGAAATCTCATTGATTTACCTGATACCATAAAAAGTTGTGTATTCTACGCACCAAATACGTTCTATAAAATATACCTCAAAAGGCTGCAAAATGCCACTTGTGAATCTTCCCTTAAAGGGGGTTATCCAGGATTATCAAAAAAAAAATTGTGCCTAAGCACTAACAGACAAGTAGCTGCCACCTACCTACCTGATGTGTCTGGCACCGTTCACCACTGACACGGACCGGTCTCAGATCGCTGCTGTTAGCAATTTTGCCGCTTCCGCTGATACAACGTCTACAGAGGGGAGGATTCTCCCCTCTCTAGACGGGTGCAAAGCCGACGTCACACTGATTGACAGTCGGCGCCCCCAATCAGATAGCAGGGAGCTGGGTGTCAATCAGCATGACATCGGCTATGCTCTCACTTCTACAGAGCAAAGCGGAAAAAGCCACCTCTGCTCTGTTTACCCCACCATGCTGTCCCAGGCAGGAGCGGTTTGTGTCCACTCTGTGCCGGGGATAAACGGAGGTGACTGGTGTGGCGCCCTGCTAAGCAGGCGTCACAGAGGGGTACTGCACCCATAAAATAGGTGCAGATACTCCAGCTGCAGGTGGATTATAGGATGGTGGGTGGCACCCATTCACCAGCACTCCCACACTAGATCACACGGTGGGAGGTTACCTGGGAGGAAATAAAACCACCTCTAGGGGGAACAAAGGAGCTTTTGTCCTAAGTTCGGCTTGAGACCCGGGGGTCGTTGGCACTGAGGTCTTGGTCTCCAAGCTGGTAGGCTTGAGGGTCCCATGGCCGAGGGACCAGGGAGTAGAAGGAAGATCCCAGGAGCAGACAGCCAAAAGGGAGTTAAAAAGAACTTGAGGAGGTTCAACCCCGAAAGCTTACCGGGCACCGGAGCCTGCACCAGTGGGATACTTTGGGACCACAGAAAATCTGGAGACCCGTGGAGTCTACACTTCTCCTGGGCACCTGAACGACCAAAAAAAGAGGGTACCAGGCACCGCTTGATGGGTGAGCGGTCAGCCAGCAGAAGGGAGCAAAGGAGAGAGAAAGAAGGAGGTCAGGTTGGCTTCAAGTCACCAGGCTTCACACAAACACTGGGAAGCAGGGAAGGAACAGATTGGAAAGAAGGCACACACTAAGGGTCCACCATACCACCTAAGATCTGCCTGCAGCCACCCGTTCAGCTACTTGTCCTCACACCATCAGGAATACTGCACTGTAACTTTTGTATGCAACTAATACAATTGCCAGTAAAGTACCCGGAGGAACAGTGACTTTGGCCTCAGTTTGCTTTCTTTGCATGAACTTGTTTCCTTACAGGAACGCTGCCCGGAGGTCCAGTCCTACCTGTGGAGGACTTCACCATCCTAGCTGCGATACCATCTACCTCCGGTGGACTGCGGCGGCGCTGGTGTGTATCACCAGAAACTACAGGTGGCATCACGACAACAAACTTTGTAAATAGTCCCCTGCAAATATCACCCCCCTTTTTAGAAAGATACCCCAGGACACGGGGTCAGGCCACCATTCCCCGTGACACAGTTAAACCCTTTTGCCACCTGACACCCGAGTACCCAAAGCCTGGGTGCCACACTGGCACCAGGCACAACAGGCAGGTAGGTGACAGCTACCTGCCTTTAGTGCTTAGGCACATTTTTTTTTAATAAAAATCCCGAATAAACCCTTTAAAGTACAACGTAGAGTCTATGCTAAGTTTATGAAAAGGACAATATGTGTGATGACTTAAATACAGAAAAAGTGTTTTGATATTTCTTATTAAGTATGTGAAATTAACCTTTTAAGGCTAAATTTATGTTCTCTCCCAAGGGAAAATAAGCCAATCTCCTGGCTATATACAACATGTACATATCTACCTTTAACCCCTACGCTTTAAAATTTTGGCTGTTAAGGGACTTTATTCCTTACTGTCGTTTTAAAATGACGGTAAGGAATAAGTGGATAGTGCCCTCCCGCAGGCCAAAATCCCGTGGGTGACCGCTGTACATGACAGCTGACGCCCCCAACTAGTTTTGAAACAATCGTGACAGCAGTTTTAAAGAGGTTAAAAGATCCTCTCTGGCAGGATCGGTCCCCCAAATTTGTAATCGCAGGTGCTGATCGTTACCATGATATCCTGAGGTCATCTGATGACCCTAGGGAACAGTGGCATGTGAGATCCTGCAATACATGAGACCAGCGATTAAACTAACAATATTAATATCTCACAGTACAACTAATTGAAAAAGTAAAAATAAATTAAACAAAATGTGTAAAAAAGTTATAAAAACACAAAAAAGTACACAAAAATCATAAAAACCTGTTTTGCCAGGATCACCGCATGCAGAACAACCTGATCTATACAACTATATATATATTTATATAGTGCTATTAATTCCATAGCACTTTACATACATACATCAGTAATGCTGTCTCTCTTGAAGCTCACAATCTATACATCCTATCAGTATGTCTTTACAATGTGGGAGGAAACCAGAGTGCCCAGAGGAAACCCACGCAAACATGGGGAGAACATACAAACTCCTTGCAGATGTTGTCCTTAGTGGGAATTGAACCTAGGATGTCAGGACCCCAGTGCTGCAAAGGCTGCAGTGCTAACGACTTGAGCGACCACTATGATGTTAATTAATTCCATGCGGTGAACACAATAAAAAAAACACACCAAAATTGTTGCATCTTCATCATGCTGACACAAAAAAAGTAATAAAAAGCGATCAAACAGTCACATGTAAAAAAAAACCTGTATTAATGAAAATGTCAAACTATCCTGCAGAAAACAAACTCTGATATGGCTCATTATAAAAAATAAAACAATTAGGCTGGAGACACACAGGGGGAGATGCATGCGAGATACTCGCACGAGTCTTGCATGCCTCACCCGGCACTGTCACTTGGAAATATGGAAAATGTTATTTATCGATTATTTTGTACATCAATCATTAACCTCATGAATGAATATTCTGCAGTCACAGAGAATGAGCGTCTGTGATAGGCTGTTGGAGTAATCTGCAAACTGCCCACACATTCTAGATGCTAGAATATATGGGCAGGTTTAAAGTTAATCCAGCAGCCAATCACAGACGCTCATTCTCTGTGACAGCATCTGTGATTGCCTGTTGGGCCCCTCACCCATTGACAGACATTATAGTGGTGTAAAAATAAAGAAATAATTAAAAACATTTGTGTAGCGCTTCACAGTATTTTTTATTTTCAGCGCAGACAAAGCACACCGATTTGGGCTGCCACCACCAGCTGCCTGGCTTTACCTTGGCTGGCAATTAAAATACAGGGAAGCCCTTTATTTTTTTTAATTATATAAATAAATAATTTTAAAAAATGCCTGGGCTTCACCCTATTTTTGACCGCCAGTCAAGGTAAAACCCAGGCAGCTGGGGGCTGGGATTCTCATTGTGGTAAGGCCAAAGTTTAAGTTTTCTGGGCCCCGAACGCTGAAAATTGCAGCCCACAGCTGCCCCTGAAAATGGCACAATGAACTCAGATGTCCCTATGAACGGCATGATGGCACACTGTAAACGGCTGTAAGTGAGCGAGAGAAGTGCTCACTTTACGGCTGGACTCCGTGTGCCATGTGATGCAGTTCATGGGGTCATCAGAGTTCATGCCTGACATGGCTCAGGTGTGAACTTAGATGACCTTTCTCACGGCTATTTGTCAGTCTGAGCCTGCTATCGCTGTGAGCAGACGTATGTCTTTTATTTTTAATATACATTTTTATAGCATTATATATTACATACATTTTTAAATTTTAGTATACAAAATTACCTTTTAATAATTCAGTATACAGAACAACCTTTTTATATTAAATAAACATCCGGTTGACGGTCAATCATAATAGTGGTCTGATTAATATTACTGGGGAGTATAGGGCATTGTTAGAGGGTCATAGTTTGCGCTGGGCTGCTATAACTAATCATTTGTACTACTTTTAGGGGGATATAACACGGTAATCCTCTTGCAGCCTTTTAGCAGCAACACACTCTATATTTTGTACCCTCAGGGTACCTTACACGCGCTACTGGCGGGTGGATACAACCAGCTACAGGCTACAAATGTACTTTGTAGCAGACAAAATACCCCGTAGTAGCGGGTTTAATGACGGTAGAGCACCCGGCAACAGATACATCTGTTTCCGAGCCATTGCCCGGAAACAGGTGGCTACACAGGCATTGTGCGACCTGTAGCGGCTGTGTAAAGAAGCAAAGAAGGGATGTGTTGACACCAGCAATGTACTGGGATGTATGGGCGTGACACAGCTCCGGATACGCCCCTTCAGCGATCATTGGTGGAAGCTCTGCGTTACGATTGGTAGTCGCTGCATAGGGCGGCATATTAAGGAGCTGACCAGTCACACTACACAATTGCTCGAGCTCGTATTAAACAGCCTCCTGCGATGCCTGGCCAATCATGGGTTTCTTGCTTGTCCTATCAGCGTACGGACATCTCGTAATCCACAATGTGGCACGCCTATGTGCTGTCCCTGCTGCACCAGTCTGCCCATATTAGCTTGTTGTGCGGTGTGTAAATGAGGTAAGGTGAGCTACGAAGTGATTAGGCACCCGGCGGTGTATCCAGAGATAGATGTAGCGTAGGCACCTTGTGGCGGCGTGTTTAAGGTGGTGCGATTACCGTTTGTAACCGTTTGTGCGTGCGTGCACGTGAAGTAGTTGGTGTATCCACCGCCAGTAGCGGCGTGTAAAGGTACCCTCAAAAGACTAGCTGCAGCGTATAATCCAAATACTAAATTTTCCTAACAGCGTTATATTAGATATTGCATAGCTTTATATATTAATAGATCAAACTTTTATAGACCGGGCAGTAACAAATATATTTTTCTTTATTTCAGTATTTTTAATTGAGAAAAAGGGGCTAATTCAAACTTTTATAGCTTTCTCATTTTTCTTTAAATTATGTTACTATTTAATTTGCAGTTTTTTAGTTCCCATTGTAATATACAGTATATACAACAATACGTCAGTATAGTAGTATATAAAAAAAACTACAAACTCTTATAAATGACTGGGCCGTTGGTTGTTGTGCACAGATGCACCAAAATGGTGCTACTACATCCTTCAGCTGCTCCATAGCTGCCATGGCAATCCATGGCACTCCATAAATTAATTCATGTGGCGGCAATGGCCATCTAAATGAATGCCCCATTAGGATCGCACCTGACTCTCCCCGTTGCGTGACCCGGTCCGTGGTCCCCTTGTCGGGCGATCAGTAAAATGTGGGGGATTTAGAAAAGGGATGAAAAGAAAAAATATAAAAGAAAAAATAAAAGAGTTTAGTCGTAACACCACCCGTGGAAGGCGGCCAGTAGGGCCGCTGCTGCAGCCGGGACCTTTGGGAATGATGGGTGTAGCAGCTGTGATGGTTTGGCTCTTCACATGAAGAGGGGTCCCCAGGGCAACCTAATAGTCTATGGAGGTGAGTTTGGGGAAATGGAAAGCCAGCGGGGCTGAGCTAACTGCTGGCAGGGATCAAGGACACTCTCAGGCAGGCTCCTGTTTCCTGCTCGGCGTTTCAGTCTGTCTCTCCTCAAGTGCAGAATAAACCGTCTGACACAGTGTTGCGCTTCAACCTGGTTTACTTGGCTTTTCTCATCAGCATTTCAAGTTACAAGCCAGAACAGTGGCGGCTCCAGTAGTCTTTTAGCAGCCGGGATGGCTCATCCAGTTCACCCCCTCTTGTGTTCCTTTCTGTGGGCCTCTCTTCCTCGTGCTTCCGCAGGCAAAGCTCCGATCCAGCGGCCACGGGCCTTTGTTGGGTGACCTGCCTGGTCCCCTGGCCCTAGTACAGCGGCCCTCTCTTTGCTGCGCCGGGGATTGGGTCACGGGACATAAAGACCCTGCGACCGACCAGTTTCGTGGTTGGTGCGTGGAGTGTCCTTGCCACTTCAGGGCCGGTACCCTGGTCCCCGCCCCGTCCTTCAGCTTCCCAGCTAATTCGGGCGCACGGGTGGATTGCTCACTACCTGCGCCCCTTGGACTCCTTCTGTCTCTCTACGGTACCCGGAACAAGCCTCATGATGGTACAGGCCACCAGGTCCGTGTCCTTTCAATCTATGTAATGATGGTTCTCTCCTCTCCATCTGAGTGGTTGATGGACTTTCTCCTCTCCTCCTGACTCCAGGGCTAACCAACTAACTTCCTGTGGTGTTTCCTAATTTTTTCCCTCTTTCCTGATCATTTCCTGTGCTAACTTCCCCACCTACCACCTGTCTCCTCCCGCCATCCCACAGCTGGGCATAGAGTCCCTGCCCTGGGACCAGAATGTGGTGGGTGTGTGTGTTGGTGACTGGACTTACTGATCCTGGTTACTGCAACCTCTAGTGGCGACCAGACACAGGGGCACCACACACCAATCAAATGTCACTGTCAGAAAATTCAGCAACATTTAAGTGGTTACACAACAGAAATTTGAGTTTGCTCTGGTCGCTGCTGTTAGGGTATGTACAGTCAATCCAGAGATACTGAGTCCTGGACACAGTGTCTCTGGACCTGAGGGAAGCCACGGGTGAACCAGGGAGAATGCAGTCGCTCTCTGCATTTTGGGCAGGATGACTTTTCTCTGCATTCACCCGCTGGAGATCGCATCCGGCTCCGCAGCAATAAATTAACAAGCTGCAGAGAGGCAGAAGTGTGGCATCCCGCACCGCAGCTGAAATAATGCTGCAGTGGGGAGAAGCACAGTGGGCATGTAGTTTCTAGAATTCCCATCCACTGTGCTTGTCTTGTTGAACGCAGCGTTTTGGACGCAGTGGTAATATGCTGCATCCAAAATGGTGCTATTACTGATCATGTGCATGCAGCCTTAGAGGCAAATGCTGGCTCGGGCCATCTACATCGGTATCATAACTTAGTCCATTGATTGGCTGCAGTGCTCACAAGAGATGTAGTCAGGCCCTACAGATTTATTGACAGGCTGCGGCCTGTAAATAAAGACTAGCATAGATGCAGCAACTGGTCCAGGGTACTGGAAGTATAAGTTTGTTTGATATTTTATTAATCTGCAAAGTATCTGCATCCCAGACAATTCCTACATACCCACCATATTGGGCCAGAATAACTATGATCCTAGTAGAAACTTGGCTCCAGCTCACCCAGTTGTTCTATGCTCATCCACCTAGAGCTCAGACACCGGCCTCGCCCTGGCCTCACATCAAGGATAATAGAAAAAATGTGGAGTCCAGCTCAACAGGACTGGATTTTTCTTTTCTTTATATTTTTCAAAAGAAAGTAAAGTGCTTAGTGCAGTCAAAACGCGTCGCCTGGGCTAGTCGACCATGTAAATTTTTCTTTTGTATGCACTTTACTTTCTTTTGAAAAATAAAAAGAAAAGACTCTAAATTTTTTCTAAAAAAATATTTTTTTCTATTATCCTTAACTTTGATCCTGTCTAGTCGAAATATTTAAACAGCCACAAGTTTGTCTATCATCAATGCACAGTCCATACAATGGGAAATTAAAAAAAAAAAACTATTTTCACAAATTAGATTTTTTCTGAGTATGGTTTATGTCCTTTATCCAGTTAGATATGATTGTGACAGGTACATGTTTGCTTTATAAATTGATATTGATATGTTAGGTAGATTTAGCTTATGCCTGAATGCTCTACATGCCACACTTCTTAATCAGTGTAGGTAAAAGTTGTGTGAAATCTCCACCTGTTTTTTTTTTCTCCATTGAAAGGGTAAAAACTGACACGTCTCCTGGCCTGGGTTAAACATATCCAGTTACAGCAGATACCCAAGGCTAATTAATGGACACTAACCCATCAAATTATAGGCTTGAAATTTGCAATAAATAGTGATACTGACAGAATAGAGCCAATTATGGAATTTTAAGGCAACATTTCCACAATAAACATGTATAGGATACATACAAAAATGTACATGTGCGGTCGCATTGTGTGACTAGTACTGGTATTCACTATAGTTTTGATAATGACTATCCTTTTTCTGAATTGTCACTCTAGTTAGGAAGTGAAAAACTCTAATGCCACCCAATAAGGGTAGCAATGCTTAAAGTCATAATCGACTCTTTAACGAGCCTTTTAATATGACTTAGGATTTGTGCCAGATCAGAACCTGAAATTGTAGACACTGCATTTCGGGGTGATTGCCCCTCATCAGTGCAGTGTGTGGGAATTCTGATCTGGCTGCATGAGAGGCTAAAATGAGGTCTGGGGCACTAGCTATTCTCCTCATGGAGAGGAATCTGCCTACCGGCATAAGGAGTCCGATAAGCTGATAAGGAGACTTATAGCCGCAGTGGGAAATATGCAAATTGTCACTTCAATGATGAAGTGAAAAACTGTAATGCCACCTAATAAAGGTAGCAATCCTTGTAGTCATAATCAACTCTTTAACAAGCCTTTTAATATGACTTAGGATTTGTGCCAGATCAGAACCCCAAACTGCAGATGCTGCGTTTCAGGGTGACTGTCCCTCATCAGTGCAGTGTGTGGGAATTCTGATCTGGCTGTATGTATCCTTTTTCTAGGGATTTATGGATGGCCTAATTGTTTAGACTTCCATTTATCTTATGACATTCACAAGTGATATGTAATAGAAAGGCAATCTATTATATAATCACGAATGGGTTTTTTGCCCCTTTTGAGTCCGCTCACGCTGCGAGTCAGCGTGGTCATGTGGATACGCCCGAAGCATTGGCCGCGCAGCGGCCATTGCGAGCAGTTGTAAGGCGACTCGCTATGCCCGCGCAGCGGGCATGGCGAGTCGCCTTAGCAGCACGAAGCATTGGCCGCGAAGCGGCCATTGCGAGTCAGAGACTCGCTCTGCTAGAATCCCGATGCATGTGCATCGGGCACCCAGCTAGTTAAATATAAATTGATTAAATGAATAATAATAACAAAATAAAAGTGAATACAATAATCTATTTAGAATTAATATTGTGAGGTTTCATTAACAGATTTAATATGAGGAATAAGGCAGGAGGCAAAGAGGCAGAGTAACCATTAATAGACCATTAATCATCCACTAAGGTAGTGAGAGCCTTAGGTGTATTAAGTTACAGTTTTGGGCTGGGGTAAGTTAAAGGGATTCAGCACAGAATCACTGTTCAAAGCAAATAAAAGTGCCTCATGGCGGGTTTAAACATTAAAATAAATCTTCCCATCTGCTTATTTTCCCTCTATCTCAAACCCCTCTTCTTTGATTGACAGGTATGGCTTCATAGAGTGTGTTTAAATGTTTAGCGCCGCCATGCTGCATGAGCGCCTGTACTTAGTTTGACTGGTCATTCTGTACTAAATTTCTTTAATCAGCAAAGGGATTATAAAAAATCTTTTCCATTTTATGGTTTTTCTGAAATTGGTCTATGTACTGTTCATTAAAGTGGCTGTTTGGTCTAAATTCATAAGTCTGCTGTCACATGCATACTTGTGGCCACTTGACCGTAATACCTGGCTCTGAAACAAGCGTACTCTCACAGTGCACAGTCCGTGCGATGTGAGGATTCATAATTCATAAATTATAAATCTAAATCCATAAGTCTGCAGTCACTGTATGTGACTGCAGACCTATGGATTTAGACCGGATAAGCTCTTTAAGATTGATCGTAACCCATTTTGTAAGGAGACACTGCTTTCATATCTGTACATATTGGAGCTGTACCATTTGTAACTTTTTATTTAAACTTTACAGGGACTTACCACTGCCATAAGAACCATCTTCATTTTTCATTCTGTTACAATCTATTTAGCCAGATTTGATTTTTGACATCCATTTTAAGCCTGGCATGTGTGACAAGTAGGAACTGCACATGTCATGTAAAATCATCCAGCAACTATAGAGTTAAGGCTGCTACTGGAGACAGTATGTATCCAGCAGTGACCCAGAGGATGCTGGGAAAGTGTGTCTTTGTCTCTTTCAAAGTGTAGTGTGGGTATCCTGCACAGTGTAAAACTGCAAAGGCCAACCAATCCAAGAAAGAGACTGTCAGGAGTAAAGAATAGCCAGGACAATTCAGGAAAAAATTCTGATGTGGGCGGCACGGTGGCCTTTGCAGCACTGAGGTCCCGAGGTCCTGGGTTCAATTCCCACCAAGGACAACATCTGCAAGGAGTTTGTATGTTCTCCCCGTGTTTGTGTGGGTTTTCTCCTGCATTGCAAATGAGGCGGTCGACAGGATATGGTGTACTCGGGTACTGGGGCTGATGGCGTCTTCAATGGGGGATCACGGCTCGTCGGTCCCCGATCCGTGCCCTGGACCCTCAATAGCGGGAACAGTGGGGGATAAAGGGGATTGTTAACGTGACGCCACCTATGGTACCTGTTAAAGTGTATACCAGCACTGCAGCTGGCCGCTGAGGTGATGGAGGGTGCAGCAGAGTGTGGTACAGCTCCCCACAGGTGGAGCTCTACCTCAAGGCAGCGGGGATGGATGAGAGGAGTAGTAGTTGCGTCTTTGCAGACAGGGCGGTGAATTGCTGTGGTCAGACATGGCACACAGAACACAGTGATTGTTGTTTCGGTACCTTTTACTGGTACAAGGTAACAGGTACAGTCCAGAGTATTACCAGGTCCCCAGTGCAACTTGGGACTTTCACCTTAGAAAGTTATGAGGCCTCCTCTGTGTCTGTGCTCTGTGGTTTGGGGTAAGTCCTGCCTGAGCCTGAACCCACCGCTTCTTCTCCCTCTCTGGGCTTTGTCCTAAACTGACAATGAAGTCCTTCTGCGAAGTCCCTGTTCTCCTATGGCCCCTGGTCCTATACTTGGTCAGTTTAGCGTCTCTTACTTGTTCTCTTCAGGGTGAACTTCTCCTGAGTCTTCCGGGCTTTTGCTGTAACAGTAAATGGTATCAGCGTCAGACTCCGGTGTCCGGGTGTACTAAAGGGCGGTAGCAACTGGTTCCCTTTTCTTGATTCCCTGTTCTTCGTTGCTCCGACCCTTTCCCTAGCGTGCAACACAGCGGTCAGTGGTCCCTGGTCCTGGGCCTGGTTCCTTTCCAGCGACCAGCTCCTCACTCCTCCAGCTCTCTCCTCAGACTCTCTACTCAGACTGACTGTTGGGACTGACTAACTCCTCCCCTCAGGTCTGGATGTTTTAAAGGGGAACTGGCTTAAGGCAGCCAGTAGAGCTCCCCCTTCAGGTCGGTGGAAGGTGTGAAGGTGTGGAGTGATGCTCTGGTGCGGAACCATCACACAAGGACATACTGATAGGATATTTAGATTGTGAGCCTCAATAGGGACAGCATTACTGATGCATGTAAAGTGCTATGGAATTAATAGCACATTAATATAAATGAATAAATATATAATATAATATATATATATATATATATATATAACAGCAGAAGGACAGTGGAGAGAGCTGACAAAGTACAAAATTGACCCCCCCCTCCCTCTCACCTCACTGCATGAAAAAGTACAGTGTGCTATTTGTGTAAAGACACTGTGTAAGGAGAAATTCTCAATTGGAGGATAATATATATTGTGAAACACTGTCATATATGGCATTAAGGAAGCCTTGTGTGAAGTTATTAAAGCATTACAATCTACGTCTGCCTGGAACAGTGTTGTATAGAACTGTACTTGATTGAAACTATTACATAACCTTGTCATGGTTGCCAAAAATTGCCCTGCAATTCTTCAATCAATACTCTTTTTTCACTTGCAAATGATCTGCATTCACAAATTCTTTGGAATTGAACTTTTGTAATTTTTTAAGTTGAAAAATGACAAAAGTGTAAGTTTGTAAAATAATGAAACAAAAAGCAAGAACATGGCCATATCATGCACAGTGAACCAGAAAATGAGGTCCAGACAATTATATGGCGACCTCTAGCCTAATTACTGATGTTGACAACCTTAGCCCCATACGCACTTTAACCTGTCCTCGTACAATCAGCAATGAGTTATTTTTACATGTCTTGATGACTAATGTAACCACTCTCTGGGCAAACTGCCGGTACCAGGCGTTCTGCATTTTCCTTGTCAGGTGCCTTCCGCTAGCCGTATTTTAGACCCTCCAGTTCTATAGGATAGGTCTAATATAATTTTTGCCACCGGTTAAAGTCTCCGTGCTTTCTCTCAATAATTTCAGGTCTTTTACGAGTGTGGTTTGGGATATGCCAAGCTGGAACGACCCATGACCTCTGAGCGGTGACCCAACTTTCCTAACTGGCACAGATTTCTGGCAAAATTTGGTTATTCAGACTTCATAATGCCAGATTCAAAGGCACGGAACTAGTCAGTTGCTACGGGTCACGAACCAAGCCCAGACATCGAGGAACCTTGCGCCTGTTGACTGAGGGGTGACTCAATCCTTTGATTTCGTCCGGTTTTTCTTCTCCAGTAAACCTATGTTGTTGCCTTTGCCCAAGAAGAACAGATCGTACAAGAGCTGAACTGTTCTAGTCGGTAGGTACGTTCTGAACAGGACCGATGGCCTTTGTGGTACTCGGTAGAAGTGGATCTTCCTGGTCCCTACCATATAGTCCTTTCATTCAGACCGAGGTAGTACGGTTGACACGTTGTCCCTCCGACTGCAGCGCTTGATTGATTGAGTAATGTGTTAGCTTCTACCACCAAAAGTCTGTGGGTGAATCTTTTGACCTCATTTTTTTGTCCACATCGGATAGTTAGCGCACGAAGCATGGGCTTAACTTCTGGTGACTGGAGATGCTAAGGTGCCAGGGAACCATTCAGGCTTGTGAGACGCACTTACCTTGGAGATTGCCTTTGCTTCCTCCAATCTTGTTCTCGAAGTCTTCTGAGACTTTCTTTGGTCTTCTTTCTTTCTACCATGCCAATGTTACACACAAGCCAACAGGACAGAGGTTGAGCCACTTTAGTCCATGAATGGGCATGGATTTAGTTAATTTGACGCTAGCTTTAGGTTCCACTAGGTGTTACGTGCTCCTTATTACCAAATTAGAGAGGCGCACACAAGTTTCATAGCGTGTTTTGACTGCTTGGCCCTCCCTTTTGAATTTTGGTGTAGTATCATTCACATGGGTTGACAAATCTTGTTATGGCTTTTACTCATCGAAGACATTGAGAATCAAGGTATTCATCCCAAGATTTTCAGGAAGTTAATTAGATATATGATATTGTAATCTGTAAGTTAATTTCAGGGTCACGTGTATTACTCTGAGCGCAGAGCTGATGGAAGATTGAACATCCCTTTAAGATCCCCACCTACTATCATACCAACCTTATTCTCACTTTGCCCGCCTCTATGTACGTGGCGGACATGGAACATTTGCAATAACTTTTATGTTAATGATCAAAAAGTGTTAAAAAGATTTTATTGCTTAAAATAACATGAAACAAAAAGTGTAACTGAGGAGGGCAGGGGCCATATGCCATGGCTGCAGTGAGCAGGAGAGTGATGTAAGGCCACTTATATCATGAGGTGAGATTAGCATCTTACCTGATGTGGCAGTCCAAGGTGCCTCCATGCAGCAGACATTTTACCTGTCCATACGTGACATTAGCAGCGACCCGCTATATTTCTGAGTCATTATGACTCAAGTGACTCACCGCGGCCGGGACTCCGGTTTAGACAGGCGTTTGCTTCTTCCTCCTTGTCACGGATGGACCGCGCCTGCCGGTAGTGGGGCCCGGTGGTCCAGATTCAAAAGAGAGAGACGTCATTAGTGAACAGATTAAGGGGTTAATTTGTCGTGACGCCACCTATGAGAGTTTCGGTAACTGTACCGACGCTGCGGGGCCTCCGGGGGATGGAATGCAGCAAGATGGAACGCTCCCCACAGGCTGAGCGGTGATCCCCGGAGCCAGAAGCTGCGCAAGATGTTCTGAGGCAGCTGCGGTTACCTTAGCATGCGGATAAGCAGTTCATAAGAAGGCACGGACACTGTAAGTCTCTGTTACGGGTTCTTTACTGTAACCAGCAGGCAGTACATGGTATACAGTTTGCGGGTAGTGGACCAGGTGGACTCAGCAATGACCAGTGTGTTCTCAGAGATCCGCGGTGTTCCTCCATTCTAACTAAGTATGTTGCCGCTGTCGCCCAGGAATGCCAGATCGGGTACAAGGAGGCTGCTTGAATGCCCTATCCGGGGTATACGTTCCGGATGCTTTGGGGAGCCTTGTGTCCTTTGGTGGGTACACCGCTGGCTAGACGACTGTGTATGGCGGTGGTGGGGTGCTCCTGTAAAGAGGTCCCTCCACTCCTCTGGTTCGCATAGCAGAGCTGAACTGCTGTTAGCTTCGGTACCAGCAAACCGGCTGTAGATGGGCACGGGATGATTTTGGACCCGCATTTTGATGTCCGACGATCGGTTGATTAGGCACCGAGAGTGATGGTGCTCAACCGGGTGACGGTAGGGAGATGGCTGGTAGAAGGTGGCCAGGGGGCCGCACGGAACTGTGCAACCCCCTCTCCTAGGTTGCAGAGCTGCTCTTTTCGCTCCTTCTCCTACGTTGCTCGGAGAGGTCTTTTCTGCAGACTTTCTTGTCTGAACTTAACTTTCCACTACACACTACCCTTACACTCCGCCCACCAGGACCTGATTGGCCCTCTATGCTAGGTGATGCATGTAGGGTATGGATCTCTGAGTTAACTGTGTGACTGCTGAGTCAGAGAATATTGCTGCTGCTGTTTTGGCTGCAATACCCTCTTGTGACGCACTCGTTGTGGGGCGCCACACAAGCTGCATCAGCTGATGCTTTTGCGTGCCTGATGCAGCCCATCTCTGAGGAATTTACTGGTGTACGTTGTCAGGTTGTGCAGCAGCTGCAACAGATTGTTGGGTAACTGGCCTCGACTCACCCCTAGGCTGTGCCAGAATCCAAGGTATCTCTCCCTGACAGATTTTCAGGAGGTAGAGATAAATTTATGGTATTTAGAGAAGCCTGTAAGTTTTATTTCAGGCTCCACCCTCGTTTATCGGAAGCTAGGAGCAGCATGTGAGGATTGTAACCTCCCTTCTTAAAGGCAATCCCCAGACCTAGGCCTTCTTCTTGCCAACCGATCCTCCATCTTTGCGGCTGGTGGATGAGTTTTTTATGACTTTGGCTCAGGTTTTGGCAAAAAGATAGGGTGTCTCTTGCTGAGTCTAATCGCCATAATCTCAAGCAGGGGACGCAGCTAGTTGAGGAGTAATGCTGGGAGATCTGGAGATGGGCTTCTGACACCCAATGGAAAGACCCTGTCCTCAGGAGTCAGTTCTGTCAGGGTCTGTCAGCTAGACTTCAGGACTCTCTAGTCCAATATTCTACTCCAGAGTTCTTTGCCATCATGGTAGCCAGATGCCTCGGAGAGAGACCTAAATCAACCTTCCCTTGTTGTCCTCCCTGTTGAGGAGGTTCCACAGGTAGTATTTGATGAACCTTGCAGTTGGCAGGATTTGCCTCTCATACTAGACCTCCTGCAGTTCATCAGGATAGGGGTGATGTGGCTGATGACTTCTTCCCCACCCTTTAAATTGTCACATGATCCATCACTTGATGGAAGGACCTGCTCAGGGTGTCAGATCAGAAAGAGACAGACAAAGGCCAGTGTCTAGAGGTGTCCCCATCCCCTGCTCCTTGCTGTTAAGTCTTCCTTCCCCTTTTTACCATCCCACTGTCCATTTGTGTCGTGCCATGTGGTGGACATTTTACATGCCCATATGTGACAATACCAATGTAAGGGGATGCAGGAGCACCTGCAAGTAAACTTTGCCATCTGCTGGCTCAATTTGGTAATCCAACATATAGTAATGCCAGAAAGGAAACAGGAACTAAATACTGCAGAATGTGTTTTATCTGGGGAAGGAATAAGAAGAGACACCAGGTAAGGTGACATCAGTAATGCAATTACTAAATATAAAAGACTTAGCCAGGCCAAGAAAAAGAGGAGTTGGTGCCAGAACCCCATCAGTAAGGACGGGCGTCAGTGAAGTGGGATTATAGCCCCATTGCCACAGAAGTGTTTGAGAGTGGTCAGATCATCTAGGTGACCTGAGCACAGGGGAAGATCCATGACCTAAGCAGAAAAGAAGATTGGTGACCCTAGCAGAGAGGAAGAGCCAGCCGTGACCCATGCCAGTAAAAGAACCATATTCGACACCAGTGCAACTGTAAGTGACGACCTGACTTTGTGGTCAAACCGCAGACTACAATGGTCAAGAACCAGAGCCGGGCCATTGCTTCCTGTGCAGAGATACAGTATTGAGTGTGGAGGCTTTAGAGCACAGAGGCAGCTAGCCTGTATAGTGTGTGAAGAAACCTCCAATTTGGACTTGCAGCCTAGAGAGTATCGACTCTGACCCCACAAGGGCCTATACATCGTATAATATTGTTTAGTTAAGTAGACGACAGTAACGAGTAGAATGACATTGACGTTTCCCTATTATAGGGATCGAAAGTATTATAACGCCAATAATGACTGTAGTTAGTGGTAAGAGGCTGTGTCAAGAATGCTGTGACTGCATTCCGTATAATTTTGCTGCTGATTAATCCACTGTGAATCAAGCCAATTTACTAATGTTTTTCGTGTTACACCAATATCTCACATTTAAAGTGCTAATCCATGTTTTGTGCAAATTTAATAAAACCATTGTTGATTTGGTTAGCGCTTATTCTTGGTACTCGATCGCCTGCTGACTATAACAGCATTGCCTAGCTAGTGGAGGGTAGTGGGCACTAAGCACGCTGCAATGTGTGGGAGAGGACAAAGGAGCGCTAATATAAGGAAAAGAGGAGGGAACTCCTGACTCAGATGCATGTCGGTCAGGAAGTGTGTCATAGCTGGGGGTTACTATGGGGTGTGTTTTAAACTGCCTTGTAATAACCTGGGAGAGTGCCAGACCAAAAACACGACATTTGCAGTATTATCGGTGCATGCACTGTCTACCATCAGGCTAACTCTAGAAAACATCTGGTATTTTCTCAAGGCCAAATTTAATTATACTGCTGGCCATATTTGGTCCGCGGCCTGGGTTTGATATTTAGACATTAAACTGTGTGTAGGAGGGGCTTAAAACGACATTTTTGCCCCATGTGCAGGAAAACCTAAATTTACTTATGACATCATGTAACCAACCTCTGAAAAAATAACAACCATCAACCAGCCATGACATAGTATGCCTCATGTTTACTAAGGGCTCCTTCACATGTCAATAATTTTTCTCTTTTGTAAAAAAAACTGTCATTAGTGTTTTTGATCACAGTTTCATCAGAGTTTGGTCATTTCTAATAGGTCTGTGTACTTGCATATGGACCACTAAAGGCCCCGTCTCACACTTCAATGGTCGAATGATCTGATTTGACCTTGATTGCTAGAATGACAATCAATGATCGCTAGTGAAATGTCACACGTGCAGATATCTTTTACGATGCAACAACGATTCCGCGACAAGCAAACGATACTTGCGGTCGTTAGCTCGCCTATGTCCTTCACTTCTCAATAGGTGACATCGTTAATGACATTATTATCGAGGTGTCACACACATCCATGCTGCAGGTTGAACTAACGCTCATCGTTTAGTTTAAGGTTCAGTTCACAAACCTCCCATCAACGATCTGCCCAATTATCGTTGATCGGATGTACATGTCACACTGAACGATGTTGTTATGACATTGTTAGAACGACTGAAAACACGTGAAGTTTCAACGATATTGTTAACAATATCGTAGTGTGTGACGGGGCCTTTAGTCTGAGAAAAAATGAAAACATTTGAAATATCCCATAGACTATCATAGATAAGAATGCTCTCATTGAGAAATACAGGTAGAACTAACACGCAAAAAAACTGACACGGGAATGGGAATACTTAGGCCGGCTTCACAACACGGTGAATCCAATCCGGGGAAGTCCGGTGTAAACCGGACTGCCCCCAGACCGAATTTTGGCCCCGTAGTATCCTATGGGGTCGGATGGAGCCGGATGGCAGCTCTCTCCCATCCGTTTCTATGTGTCCGGGAGAATCCGGGAGGAATCGGATTTTTCTCCCGGACACAAAAAGGGAGCATGCACTATTTTTGTGTCCAGGGGAAAACAGCTGATCCTCCCGGATCCTCCCAGTCCAGTGCGATCCGCGCCCCCTAACATGGGGGTCTATGGCGCCAAATCGCATTGGAGCGTCACCCGGCAGCCGGACGACGGGTGCTGAAGCTCAGCGCCGCACAGCGCTGAACTTCAGCACCATGGAGCTGTCCCCTGCTGACAGTTCAGGAGCCAAGGCTCGCTCCCCACCAGCCGCGGTCCTGAATTATCAGCAGCTGCGGCTGCAAATTAGGCATCCAGCTGCACACCAGACCGGAGGGCATATTTGGCCCTCCGGTTCTGTGTCTAGATCCGGTCCGGGGCTGTAAGGCTCACCACTGACAGCCCGGATTGGATCTGGTCATGGTGTGAAGCCAGCCTTAGACAATGCAAGCTTATTCTTGGGTATTTTCATACTAAATTTTATTCATGGATTTTGGAGTTGGGTCGATTTAAAAATCCACATCAAAAAGTATTTGAAGTAGTGGATGGATATTGAAAGAAGCAATTCAAGCTCCACGGAAAGAAATTCAGTGTGAATATAATCTTATATTAATTATTTTATATAATATATTAATATATTAATCTTAATACTCTCACTTTGTTGTCTTACTTTAGACCATAAATTTGAGTAAAATCTGCCGCACAAAACACTTAGTGCATTATAATACTCTACAAATTTACTCATTTTTGAGATATTTGCACACATCTTAATAGATAACTTGATTTGCACTCTGAAAAGGGGCAGCTTACGCTAGTATTTCGCAACAACAATAGTAGGTGTGGGCTATATTTCTAATAATATACAACTTCTATTATTATATTATTATTTACGCTCCTGATTTCTTTGGGGGGATAAAGACCCTAGACTTTCTTAGCATTTCATCTGGTTCCCTCTAGTGGTGATCATTCAACTTACTCTAAAAGTTTGACTTCCAGTCTGTTCTGTCTAGTGCAAAGTCTTTTCACATCGATAATGATAGAATCAATCCACTGCTAATTTAGTTCATGTCGAATTTTATTAAATTCGCAGTCCCAGTGAATTCTAACAATTTTCCATTAGATTCGTATGAATTATTAATAAAATGCTGGAGACCATTTCGTGCGTTTCCGAAGACTGCATCGCCAGGGTTCGCTCAGATGATGTTAGGTTCCCCCATAACACCATGCAGTTAGTATCAGCCAATCAGGGAGGACTATCATAGTCATTGTAAAAAGATGAAACCAGAAAAGCAGTTGCCACCACCAACGGACTGACTGTGCACCACCAAGGTACCGTATATACCCAGATCCAACCACCAATCAGATAGGAACATGTAACACTACCACTTCCCTACTCCGCCCCCAACCCCACTCCCCCCCCACACACACACACACGTTTAAGTGAGATTCTGCACACAGCCTAATAAAAAGTCTTCTTAGGATACCTGCAGGATAACTTATAACTGATACCCGCCCCCCCCCCCAACTGGAATCTGGGCCCTGACATGCAGGTGCATCTCAATGAATTAGAGTATCATCAGAAAATGTATTTATTTCAGTAATTCAATACATAATTGAAACACATATATTATATAGAGTCATTACAAACAGAGTGATCTATTTCAAGTGTTTATTTCTGTTAATGTTGATGATTATGGCTTACAGTCAATGACAACCCAAAGGTCTTTATCGCAGAAAATTAAAGTAGGGAAGATGAAGGGTCTGTGAGAGAAAATATTTCCTAATTAGGTATCAGAGGCTTCACCTTGTGTGGTTGTGAGTGTCACAACCACTATAAAAGCATATCATGGCTGCTGCAGTCCCCAGCGTGGTGCATCTTGAGTAGGGAGGGTGAAGGGTTAAAAACCGTGCTGCCATATTCCACAAAAGATCAAAGGGTGAATATAATATTGATTTATTAGTTAACATGTTTAGGGGCTTCCTGGCCCCCTCCTCAGGACAAAGCAATATCATATTCTCATGCTTCAGGGCATTTCAGGGAGCCCTGAAACACGTTGACTAATAAATCAATATTATATTCACCGTTTGATGTCTCGTGGAATACAGCAGCATGGTTTTTAACCCTTCATCCTCCCTATTTTAATTTTCTGAGATAATGACCTATGGGTTTTTATTGGCTGTAAGCCATAATCATCAACATTTACAGAAATAAACACTTGAAATAGATCACTCTGTTTGTAATGATTCTTTATATGTGTTTCGCTTTTTGTATTGAATTTATAGAAATTTCCTGCCCACCGTGATTCTTTTTCACTCAGAGTAATCTGGCCTGCAGTGCGTGTTTCAAATCTGCATCATGTCAATTTCTCTTGCAAGTACGCTGAGTTTAATGTGCAGAATTTTCTGATAGACTTCATTAGATGTGACAGATCCACAGGTAAAAAAAATGCAAGTGCATTTCCTCTGCAGAAATAGGAGGGCAATCGAAAAGTTTCAGAACCAATCATTATACCGTTGTATATATCCTCCTATTTTTTGTACTGTTGACAACAGTAAAAAAAAACCATGCTCAGGTGCCCACCCCCGAATGGCCTGGCCCTAGGCACGTGCCTACAAGTGCCTAAGGGCAAATACGGCCCTGACTCTTGTATTGATTTCTATGACTTTTACTTATACTAATGCTTTGAAAAAGGATGCTGCGTACCAGAAACACGTCCCTTGCTTATAAGATGTATTGCATATATTAAATTTTGACCAATAAAGAAGAATTTTAACCAGATGGTTTGTGCCCAGCATATTTACCTTCGATGATCTTCATTCACTGCTGACATACACCAGCTGGTAATTTCCCATCTACACCTGAGCTCAACTCTGTTTTTTCTCTATCAACTTAATCTTAATTTACTCAAAATAAATGCTGAAAATTACTACAAAAATGTACTCCTGTCTATGACTACCTTAAAATATGTGCCAATTTCATGAAGTGGCAAATGCTTCCTAATGAATGTGGCTCTTCAAAACTGGACAAAGTACCAATCTTGACTTATCAAGGCCATAATCATATGTCTAATCAAAGTTTATATCATTCTCTCTGAAACAGCACAGTTAACTTTACATACTGTAATTAAAGCTATACCCATACAAACATGTCTGGAGATGTGCCAGAAGGACTCTGTTGGCACCCATCAGGTCCATTCATTGTATGTCAGGTGTCACTTTACACAGGCATCTCTGCCCATAACAAAACTATTAAAGGGAACCTGATCTCCAAATCACCCCAACCCTATGAACACCTGTCCCTGCACCCTCATACATCCTTTCTAGTGGTCCTTTTGTGTAAAAAATGAGTGGGGTAACATTGACAAAAAGACCATTACACACTTTTTATCCCTGAATAAGTCGCACAGGGCATTTCCTGTGTGATCCTAAGCCCTCCTGAGCCACTCATTATCACGCCCCGATGGGCGAGATAAATAATCCTACTCCTCCTCGCCCTGCTGTATGGGCGTAATAGCCAGTGTGACGCTATGTGCGTCACATCCGGTCATAGTGTAAAGCAAAAGCCGCGCATGCGCAATGCGCATGGTGAGGTCGGCGGTACACCTAAAAGGGCATGATAATGAGCAGCTAAGGAGGTCTTAGAGTCTCACAGGGAATGCCCTGTGAGAATTATTGAGGGACAAGAAGTGTGTAAAGGCCACGTCACACGTTTCAATTTTATGAACGATATTGTTAGCGATCACGTGCACGCGCGATCGCTAACAATATCGTTCAGATCGCTGGTGAGCTGTCACACAGACAGACTCACCAGCGATCAATTGACCAGAAACATCGTGGAAAAGATTTAAATATCGTTTCCACGATGTCTTGACGACTGATAAGCCAGCTCCCAGCGCCTCTCACAAGCGCTGGGAGCTGGTATCCAAGGTAAACTGCGGGTATCTAGGCAGCGCGCGCTGCCTAGATACCCGACGTGTACCTTAGTTACCAGCCTCCTCCGCTCACCGGCTGGTATCTAAGGTACACAGCTGGTAACTAGGGTCCCTAATTACCCGTTGTGTACCTTAGATACCAGCCGGTGAGCGGAGGAGGCTGGTAACTAAGGTACACGTCGGGTATCTAGGCAGCGCGCGCTGCCTAGATACCCGCAGTTTACCTTGGATACCAGCTCCCAGCGCTTGTGAGAGGCGCTGGGAGCTGTGTTATTGGTCGCCTGCCGGTGTCACACGCAGCGATGCTGCGTGTCCACCGGCCGACCAGCGACAGATTTGTGAACATGTTCACAAATCAGCGATCAAACAATCAAGCGATTTTACATTGTAAAATCGCTTGATTACACGCAGCGACGCACAAACGATATCGCTTAAGCGATCAAAAAAGCAGATCGCTCAAGCGATATCGTTCATAAAATTGAAGCGTGTGACGTGGCCTTTAGTGTGTAATGGTATTTTTGTCAATGTTACCCCATTCATGTTTTACACAAAAAGACCGCTAGAAAGGATGTCTGAGGGTGCAAAGAGAGGTATTCATAGGGTTGGGGTGATTTGGAGGGGTCAAGTTCCCTTTAATAGTTTTGTTATGGGCAGAGATGCCTGTGTAAAGTGACACCTGACATACAATGAATGGATCTGATGGGTCCAGGATGTTTGAGGGTATAGGGACAGGTATTCATAGGGTCCGGGGGTGATTTGGAGTGGTCAGGTTCCCTTTAAATAAGTCGATCGGCACTGGAACTGACTTCAATTATATCAGTATGAGGGTGAAAAACTGCACAAATCTGGAAAACGAAGGTAAAAAATAAATATTGTTTATTGTATTTTATATACTGACACATCTTTGATGCTCCATGAGTATCCTGACTTTCTTTGCTTCCTAGCAGGGGTGTAACTACAATAGGTGCAGGTGTTGTAATTGTACCTGGACTCTTGAGCCTAGGGGGCCCCAAAAGTCCCTATAGAAAAGATATTTAAGATTTGGGGGCCTCATTGGAGCTTTTCCATCGGGGTCCAGGAGCATCACGTTACGTCACAGTTCCCTATTCAATACCCAAAGCTGTTTTCTTTTCCTAGAAAGCAAAATCGGAAGCTGTCACAACTACTGTTGTCACTGACCACCCCTAGCCCTGGTGGCATGTGTTTCATTGCTCTATGGACTGGTATATTGTAATAATGGTGACCACGTTCTATGTTCCACATTTACTACATTGGCTGTGAAAGGGAGATTCCAACTACTCTGTAGGGAGCACATAAGTTTATAAGGCTGCTGTCTGGTAGCTTCTATTTCACCTTCTTGGCACAGGTCATTGCCCTATTGAAGTGTGGCTATTTCACACCTTATCTTGAGCAATGTTTGTACATGTGCCTGACTCGGCCCCCCGCTGTGCTTCATGTGTCAAAGTCTCACTTTCTGAATAATTGGCTCATAGTCTATGTATAGAACCTACTGTGGCCTCCTATGTGACATGAATCACTATAGCCAATACTGGCATGTGCCAGCACTGATTACATCATCCTAGGTCACTGCTGTCATTTTCTGACAACCATTTGCAAGTAATTATTTTTAGATGAATTCAAATATTATCAGTAATAAGTGATACGTGTTCTAGCACTGACTCACATCTGCACAGATATTAATGTTCACGCCACGTGCTTTCTCCAAGTCTGAAGAACATATCGATTTGCTTAACCCCTTCACAATATCCGCAGTATATGTACAGCACTAAGGAAAGTGCGTTCCCGCAAACTGCCATACAAGTATCGGTCATCGAGTTACATCGCACAGTTACCGAGTTTTAGATGGCTGCTATATCTGGCACCATTCTTGCATGTCGCCTTGTAGTCTGTGCCCCCCACCCCACCCTCCCGCAATGGCAATCACTAGTTATTGACTGGTAAATTCCAATCACAGCATTTTACAATGCAGTTGGGAAAGAAAAACAATGTGACAGCACCAATTGTAGCGCCCCACTGGTCAGTGCGCCACAGTAGGGGTACTACACCCAAAACAGAGTGTGTGATATCCCAGTCATTGGAGGGGATATGTTGAACTGAGGCTCTCATCCCAGCATCGCTACACCTAGACTAGGGGACCAATCAGCTAACCCGTCACCAGGGTAACTGGTCCCGGTGGGAGGAGTGTTAGGGTAGAAGGAGCAGGAAACACACAGACAGAGAAAGTCTAGTCTGAGGGATGAAGCAAGGAGCAAGTCCTAGAGGGACACCACAGGGAGGGCGCCCGAAAAAGAGTTGCGACCCAGACAGAAAGGGGAGACCCAGTGTCAGACTGTCCGAGTAAACGGTCTGGGGGAATCCCGGTCCACAACGGGGTACTGCTCCGAGTCACGGTGCAGGCGAGTCCAACTCTGAGCCGCCAATACCGGTGGGTCGCAGGTCTGCAAAGTAGCCCCCGACCTCGTCCACAACATGCAGTCTCACCAGGTATCCTCAAACTGGATTGAGCCCCTTACAGCAGAAGGGTCACCACATCACACCCGACAGGCCTGGTATGAAGTGGGTTGAACAGGGCAGAGCACGGATAGTAAGGAGGTGCAAGATAGAGACAGAGGACAGTGAAAATAAAGTTGAAGGAACACTTGGAGAGCCTCAGAGAGACTTTGTACCCTCCGGTGACTACCCGGCCAGCTACCCGCGAAAACTGCGTGACTGTAAACTGAGAGAACCGTTAACTGTTGCCAGTAAATTACCCATACAGAGTCAGCAAGCCTCCGGTGTCTTATTCTGTTAAGTTAAGGAATAGCTGTTGCCACAATGACCAGATCAGCAGCACTGCCCCGGGAATCTCGCTCCGCCTGCAGGGAGCGTTGCCAACTGGTTGCAATACCACCATCCCCGGCGGTCTGACAGCGGCGCTGGTGAGATCACCAGAAACTGCATGTGGCGTCACGAGACTTTATTTCTTTATTTTTATTATTTATCCCTTTTACAAAGTGACCTCAGAGTTACGGGCCCAGGTATCGGCCACCGAGACATCACCCCCCAGCACTAACGCCCAGGTACCGAGTTTCCAAAGACCCCCTGAGTGGGTCACAATCATAGCAGTTAAAGTGGATGGGATTTTCATGACATCACTGCTGTTTGCTAACCCTTTTGATGCTGACTGGCAGATCAATGGTCACTAACTAAGGGGTTAAATTAAAATGATGATTGTTGCTCTGTATGCCATCTTTTCCTCATATCTGATGTGCAGATTGGCTGTACACTCCTATGAGCTCCTAAGTGAGAGAATAATCATTGGTGACCAATGTAATCCTGCAGCTTCTCTTGTGATCTCCTCTATGATGTGCTTTTGTCTGTGTCAATGATCTATGATTACAGCAGCAGCAACAGTTTACAAATCACTCTTACAAATCCCCAACCCCTAATCCCCAGCTCCCCAATTGTATTTTTGGCGCATGTATTTTTGGCTTGATTTAAAACTGCAGTTAACAGCGGTTTTTGTCTGGTGCTTGAAGTGCCGGTTTTGCCGGATCTACAGTGCTGTGCAAATTAATTGGGACAAAGCATTTTTTAAGTAAAATCGTAAGTTGGGGTTACCAGTCAGTAATTCAAACCAGTTTTAACTGCTTTGAACAGGTGTGAGTGTACAACCTTGAGTAACAAAATGTGGTTTGACTGGTTTTAGTCAGAAAATAACAGCTAGCCGCCCCCTCAGCTTCAGTTGAGAGCTTGTTTCTGTGAGGAGTGGTTTAGTGAACTTTTTCTCTTGTTACTTGTTACTCCACGGAAGAGGTCTAGAATTATTACCGTATATACTCGTGTATAAGCCGAGTTTTTCAGCCCAAAATTTGAGCTGAAAAGTCTCCCCCTCGGCTTATACACTAGTCAATACGGGGGGGGCTGTGTCCGGGGCTGTGGAGGCTGCAGGAGGTGGGAGGGGGGCTGCTGTATGAGCGGCCCCGTCACGTGGGGCCGCTCATTAAATATGCACTGCTTCCCCTGTCAATCTGCGGCAGGGGGAAGCAGTGCATATAGCCCCCAAATGCTGGCACTCGCCCCCCCTTGTAAGGGCCCCCCCCGATGGTTATATTACCATTCCGGACTTCTAAACCGCGCCGCTCCTCGGTGCTTCATCCTCGCTGCTCCGTCCGTTTTCTACATCCGGGATCTCCGGCCGTCGCAGGCATATGACGTCATCGCGCGGCCGGGGATCCCGGATGTAGAAGACGGACGGACGGAGCAGCGAGGAGCGCCGAGGAGCGGCGCGTATCAGAAGTCCAGAATGGTAAGAGAAGCGGGGGGGGCCCTTGCAAGGGGGGGCGAGTGCCAGCAAATGGGGGCTGCTGGGGACCCCCAGGGGGCTGCTGGGGACCCCCTGGGGGCCGCTGTGTACTCCCAGGGGGCCGCTGGGGACCCCCAGGGGGCTGCTGTGTACCCCCTGGGGGCTGCTGGGGACCCCCTGGGGGCTGCTGGGGACCCCCAGGGAGCTGCTGTGTACCCCCAGGGGGCTGCTGTGTACCCCCTGGGGGCTGCTGTGTAACCCCAGGGGGCTGCTGTGTACCCCCTGGGGCTGCTGGGGACCCCCAGGGGGCTGCTGTTACCCCCTGGGGCTGCTGTGTACCCCCTGGGGGCTGCTGGGGACCCCCAGGGGGCTGCTGTGTACCCCTGGGGGCTGCTGGGACCCCTGGGGGCTGCTGTGTACCCCCTGGGGGCTGCTGTGTACCCCCAGGGGGCTGCTGGGTACCTCCTGGGGGCTGCTATATGTACCCCTGGGGGCCTGCTGTATACCCCTGGGGCTGCTGTATACTACCACTGGGGCTGCTGTATACTACCACTGGGGCTGCTGTATACTACCACTGGGGCTGCTGTATACTACCACTGGGGCTGCTGTATACTACCACTGGGGCTGCTGTATACTACCACTGGGGCTGCTATATACTACCACTGGGGAGGCCTGTATACCACTGGGGGGGCCTGTATACCACACTGCTGGGGGCTGTGTACCTGTGCTGGGGTCCACCCTCGGCTTATGCACGAGTCAATAGGTTTTTCCAGATTTTTGGGGCAAAAGTAGGGGGGTCGGCTTATACACGGGTCGGCTTATACACGAGTATATACGGTACTCTTAATGAACATACAAGTCTGACTGTAAGAGAAATCGCTTCCACTGTTGATACTGGAAAATCTACCGTTTCAAGAATAATTCGCACACACAATGAAACTGGATCATTTTCTCCAAAACGAAAAGGGAAATATGGATGAAAAAGGAAAACTACACCAAGAACTGATAAAACACCACTATTAAGAAATAGTAAAATTAATGCAAGAAAAACATGTAAAGACGAGCTTTGTCCCAATTAATTTGCACAGCACTGTAGATGAAAATGCAAGTCACCGCACATGTTTGGAACTCCATTACAAATGCATTAGACAGAACGCAATCTTGCCGCAGCCATTTTTTAAAAAAAAAAGTGGAATTCTGCCAAATTTGAAAAAAAGCAGAAGTAAAAGTACTTTAAAAAACCTGAAGTGAAAAAGACTGAAGTGCCTGAACTGAAACAAAATGCAGATGTGAAACTAGCCTTAGGCGGCCTTCACACGGTGCAATATCTTTAACGATATTGTAAGCGATCACGTGGACGCGCGATCGCTTACAATATCGTTCACATCGCTGGTGAGCTGTCACACAGACAGACTCACCAGCGATGTGGGGCAGCGAGATCGCTGGTAACTATGGTACACATCGGGTTGCTAGGCGCTTAGTAACCCGACGTGTACCATAGTTACCATCTCCCAGCATAGGCTCTGCCGCTGGGAGATCGTTCATCGTGGTGTCATACACCACGATGAAGCAGATTGTTAAATCGTTCATCGCTAGATATGAGCTCCGGCTCTCATATCTGCGATGTCACGATCAAGCAATTTTACATTGTAAAATCGCTTGATCGCACGCAGCGATGCACAAACGATATCGCTTAAGCGATCAAAAAGCAGATCGCTTAGGCGATATCGTTCAAGATATTGCACCGTGTGACAGCCGCCTTAGGCTAGTCACATTACCTTTTGTGGCGTGCTCAGGGGGTAGCGTTAAAAACTTAGACTTTAGCATCATAAACGCGGTGCTACCACCACGGTAGCGCCGTGTTAACGCTGCCAATGTTACCTAAGGAGAGACGGCCCGTAGCGCGGCTCCAACGCGGACATCTGATTGAAATCTCGCATTATTTCCTAACACGAGAAAAGACGCTTTCATCAACGTTTTTCTAGCGTTAGGAAATAATGGGAGATTTCAATCAGATGGCCGCGTTGGAGCCGCGCTGCGGGACACCTCTCCTTAGGGTAACATTGGCTGCGTTAACATGGCACTACCCTGGCAGTAGCACCACGTTCATGCTGCCAAAATCTACATTTTTAACGCTACCCCTCTGAGCGCTCCTCAAACAGTAATGTTACCCTAGCCTTAGGCATAAGTGATGACAAATCTTTGTACAGCACTGTGTAATATTTTCATTGCCTCGGACGTATTGGTACATCCAAGGTCGTATCCCTACCTATGTTTTGGGCTCACACACTGATCCAGCATCTTTCCCCACACATATCGGCTGATCTGATCAAGCGACATGTGCATCTAACTGCGGGGCAGACCAGACATCTCTACACACTGCTGTTAACTAGTTACGGTAAATCCTGCTGTCAATCTCTGACAGTGAGATTTAACACACGTCAGTGGGGAGCGCATCTTTCTCTGCTCCCTTCAGTTGCTCAGTGATGTGATTTTGGGATACCTATGGTTGTTATAACAGTCAAGGGTCAGCTGATGGCCACTGACATGATGTACTTCCTGTGAATGCTGGCAGTGTGGCAGCGCTCATAGGAAGGTAGCAATTGTGCTGTACAGAGCAGTGCTGATGCATTGCTCTGTACATCAAAAGCGATCGGATGATCGCAGTTTCAAGTTCCCTGAGAGGATTAGTAAATATAATAAATAGTGGGGAAAAAAGTTTTTGTAATTATGAGAAAAATCTCACAAAAACCAAAATCCCCCCTTTTGCCCCTTCAAAAATAAAAGAATTAAAAAAAAACATTTTTGGTATCACTACGTTAAAAAAAAAAAGTCAGATCTCTCAAAATATAAAAAAAAATTCAAAATGCCAGAATTACGGCCACCGCAACATTGCAATAAAATGTGTCGAGCCCACTAGGACAAGGGTACTCGGTGCCGGACCGTGTCTGCTTCTGGGGAATGTCACGGGGTCCTGGTCCGGACCGTGTCCCGGGCCCTGGCAATAAGGGTGTATTTACAGAGGAAAATAGTTTATCGTGACTCCACCCACAGTGTGTGGCCAGTAGTTGGGCCACCACTGCCGCAGAACCTCAGGGGATGATGGGATGGCAGCTAAAATGGGATAGTTCTCCGTGGGCAGAACTGAGTTCCCCGGGGGAGTGTTGGTAAAGTCTATGATGGATGTGAATAGTGGAGACGGGCTCAAGGAACACACACTCACGTTTTGTAGTTTCCAAAGCTTTACTGCGATGTTGTTGCAGATCGTCCACGGAGTCTGTACGGGGCCGGGTTTTCCTCCCACCCTGTCCGGGTCATCAGCTTCCTCGTACTGCGCTGTGTGTGTGTGTCCTTGCTGAGCTGCTGGGACTGTCTTACTCTCTCTCTCTGTTCTGCTGGTACCACTTGGCTAGGCAACTTGAGTCCTCTGTGCTGTGCTGACCCCACAGTGTTGCTTTGCTCTGGTACTGTGGTTGTCTAGAGACTACACCACTCCTGGATTCACTGTGCTGTGTCAGCCTCAGTGCCGGATCCGGTGTCCGTTCTGTGCGCTTCTCTGGGGCGAGTGATGGTGCCACTCAAGCTTCCAGATGTGTTTCTCTGCTTGTAATTCTCCTTCCCTCAGACCCTCACTAGGCCTGGAATCGTGAGCAGACTGTAGAGAAGCTTAGCACAGCTTCTTTGACACTGCAGTCTCTCTCAGTTCTCACAGGAACCGAAACTAAACTACTTCCTCATGAGCTGGAGTATATAAGAGAGCAGGTTGTGCTCCCCCTCCTGGCCCAGAGGTGCTAGTGTAGGCCAGTGTGTTGTGGGGAGGGAACCCGTGTGATGTTACTGTGGCACATTAACCCATGGGGTGCCACATTCCCCCTTAGTTAAATACAGTACTCCGGGACTGTGGAAAAACAAGTAAACAACAGTTAACACAATTAATATTTACATAGACTTAAAAGTAAAAAGTACAAAAATCACTAACATTTGAAAAAGAGTCCAAAAAGTCAAAAAGCAGTCTTTCTGGGGGTTTAGTCCATTGCCTCCGGGCTGATCAATATATACAAAAGAGTTCTTACCACAACCAGTCCGTGGTATATATGGTCCATAAGCAAATAAGAAAAGTTCAAAGTTCATACAGGATAGTCTCTGTAGGTAGTGGGCTTTTTAACGTTGCAATAACTATGTACATTTGTCCATGGGCGTTTCTGCTTAGGAGGCCTGGATTCACTACACCACCCCCAGGCACTTCTTTCCATAACTTAATGTAAATGGGGGTCAATCCAGTTCCTCCACCCTCTTGGACTCAGTTTACCAGGTTCAATTTATATTCTAACAAACATATTTATACTTTACACATTTAATTCTGCATTTTACTCTCTGTACCTAACTGGTAACTGACCTTGGGTACTACGCTCTGATCTGCTCAATGTTGGTGGACTTAGCCTGATAGTGTGAGTAGACGTGTACCTATTTGGGGAGTTTGGTATTATGACAGATGAGGATCTGACTACAGGACTGGCAAGTTCACTAGGACCAGGAATTTGTTCTTCCTCTTCAGATTCTACTTCCAGTTCTTCAAGTCTTGGGTCTTCTTCTGGTAACACGGGTTCTGGTAACACGGGTTCTGGTGTTGGTTCCACTATTGAAGGGAATGCAATCATTGGTACTACAACTGCTCCGTGGTAATTTGGCCATGTTTTGGGAAATCTCCTAGTACCGTGTGGAATACTTCTTCTCTTTCTTTCTCTTGGATAGATTGGACCTGTACGGGCTCTGTTACTTCAGGTGTCTTCAGGGTTTCAGGACACAATTTAAGTTGATCTCGAGATACGACAGCTGAAGTTCTTCCTTCATCTTTACTTATCAAACAGGTTTTAACATTGTCTAGGTTAGATGGTAAGACTGTGTATGGGATGGTTTCCCACTGATTATCCAATTTGTTAGAGCGTCTCTTTCTCTTGACAACTTGATCACCTTCTTGTAATGGCATTGCCTGAGCATGTTTGTTAAAGGTTTTCTCTTGTCTTGCTCTAGCTTGCTCTAGGTTTCTCTCTACACATTCTTGTACTTGTTGATATTGTTTCTGACGTTTGGTATCCTAATCTGTTTCTTCTACTTCTGTATCTGGTTTCACGACTCCCATTTCTAAATCAATTGGTAATTTACCGGGTCTTGCACGCATAAGGTATGCTAGAGTGCAGTTTGTAGAACTCACTGGAACATGGTTGTATAAGTCTACCAAATCAGGTAATTTATCTGGCCACTGGTTTCTTTCTGATTCTGGTAAGGTCTTCAACAGTTCAATTACAATATGGATCATCTTCTCACATAAGCCATTTATTTGGGGATGGTACGTTGTTGAGTGGATTTTCTTACAACCGTACATATTGCAGAATTCCTTGAATAGTTCTGATTCAAAAGCTGGACCTTGGTCTGCAAGGACATGTTCTGGGTAACCATGCGGTCTACAGAAATGCGTCTGGAATGCTTTTGCTGCCGTCTTCGCCGTCAGATCTTTGACTGGTACTACCACTAAGAAGCGTGAGTAATGGTCCACGATGGTTAAGGCATAGACATAGCCTGACCGGCTTGGTGACAACTTGACGTGGTCTAACGCGACTAGCTCAAGTGGCTGCTTGGTTATTATGGACTGGAGTGGAGCTTTCTGTGGATCTTTCCTTCTGAGGTTGCATGCGGCACATCTTCTACACCAGAGTTCAATGGATCTTCTCATGCCAACCCAATAAAATCTTTCTCTCAGGATTGCTTCTAACTTCTTCCATCCAAAATGACCTGCACGGTCGTGGTAGGCTTCTAAGACCATTCTGATGTCTTGCTTGGGCACGATTATCTGCCAGACCAGTTCGTGTGTTTTGGGATTGGTATGCCTTCTGCAGGGCTTCCCTTGATACAGGAACAACTTGCCTCTTTCCTTCCAGAGCTGTATAGTCTTAGCTGGGGCATTCTGATCAGGGTATGCCCCTTGTTGCATAAGCAGTTCTTTCACTAGCTTCACAGCTGGATCAGTATCTTGGGTATCAGCCCATCAGTGGTGTCTTAACGGGTTGAGGTTTACTTTTTGTTCTCTTTGATAGATGCCGGGTTGATACTTTTCTTCCTTTGAACGATGAAATGCCGGTAGTTCAATCTCTTCCAACTCTTCTGGTTCCTCTTCCATGTCTCTCAGGTGTATGAAACAGAAAAAAACAGCACTGTTGCACCACACCACTAAATTTCATTAATTTCAATTATATCAATTTATTATCCCCATAAGGGCTGAACCTCTTTCTGGAAAAAACTTGTTAAAAAAACTTTCCAAAAAACTGCTAAAAAACGTGCCAAAAAACTTGATTAAAAAGTTTGCTAAAAAACTGCTAAAAATTTTTTTTTTAAAAAACTTGCCCCAAAAAAATTCCCAAAAATATTCTGCTAAAAAACTTGCCAAAAAGCCTGCCCAAAAAACTGGCCAAAAAACTTGTCAAAAAAAAAAAAAAAAATTTTATTGCAAAAAAACTTGCTATTGAAAACCTGCTAAAAAATTAGAGTAAATGAATCGTTTGAGAAATCCTTAAAGAAATCGCTAATGCGCCTCTTTTTAACAATTTTTATTATTTTTTTATTTTATTTTTTATAATGTGTTTAATCAATATTGTCAGAAATGTTGTCATTTAAAAATATGACATTGTGATTTAGAATGCACACATAGAGCTTGCAACCTATTGCAGTAAGAACAACTAATATAGGAGAGCATAAAGAATGTAACAGATGTTGCTAATGAATGACTAGTTAAGATCATGTGATAGGTATATATAAGAGAGAGTTGAACAGGGGCCCCTCATCCACTTGAGAAAGACGTCCGATTTGTGTGTCGAAACGCGTTGTGGTCGCACCCTGCAGCTTTGTGTAATAAACCTAAGGTAAATCTATGAAGGCTTGATCTTGTGTTACCTAGCGCCGCATTCTAACACTGCTCCTTTTATCATTCGTACATCTCTCAGGTGTGGCATCCGGGATAAGGCATCTGCGTTCCCGTTCTTGCGGCCTGCCCTATATTTGATGACAAAGATGTAGTTAGACAGCCGGGCTATCCATCGCTGCTCCAGAGCTCCTAATTTCGCTGTATCCAGGTGAGTCAACGGGTTGTTATCTGTATATATGGTGAATTCTCCACCTGCCAAGTAATGCTTAAAACGTTCAGTCACAGCCCAAGCTACTGCCAGTAGTTCTAACTTGAAGGAGCTGTAGTTTTCGGGATTTCTTTCTGTAGGCCGGAGCTTCCTGCTTGCAAAGGCAATAACTCTTTCTTTGCCTCCTTGCTTTGCGACAACACTGCTCCCAGTCCCACTTTGCTGGCATCCGTGTATAGAATGAATGGTTGATGGTAATCAGGGTATGCCAGAATCTCTTCTCCCGTCAGTGCACTTTTCAACTTGTTGAAGGAGTCTTCCTTCACTTCACTCCACTGGAAAGGAGGATTACGGGTTGCAGACTTTGACTGTCTTACAAGGATGTCTTGGTAGGGGAGCCGCTAGCTTCGTGAATCCGCTGATAAATCTTCTATAATAGCCTACCAGGCCCAGGAATTGCCTCACTTCTTTCACGCTTGTAGGTCTTGGCCAATCCCTTATCACTGTGACTTTATCAGGATCCGGTGCTACGCCCTCTGAACTCACGACATGTCCCAGGTACTGTACCTTTGGCTTCAGAAGGTGGCATTTGGATGGCTTGATCTTCATGCCATATTTGGACAAAGCTTCGAACACTTCTGCCAGGTCTTGTAGATGTTGCTCATACGTCTTGGAATAGACTATGATGTCATCTAGGTACAGGAGGACAGTTTCAAAGTTCTTGTGTCCTAGGCAGCTCTTCACCAGTAGATGAAAGGTCCCGGGTGCGTTGAAGAATCCGAACTGCATACAATTGAACTCACAGAGGCCCATCGGCGTGGTAAACGCTGTCTTCTCCTTGTCGGCTTCGGCCACAGGAACCTGCCAGTACCCACTAGTCAGATCAAGGGTGGAAAAGTAGTTAGCAGATTTTAATGCAGCTAATGATTCCTCAATCCTAGGTAATGGGTATGCGTCCTTATGTGTGATGTGATTAATCTGCCGGTAATCTACGCACATTCTCATGGTCCCATCCTTTTTTTTAACTAACACTAGAAGTGCTGCCCAGGGCTACGACTGTGTCTTATTACCCCTGCCGATTTCATTTCTCTGAGCATGTCTTTGGTGGTTTGGTAGTGAGCGGGTGGTAATGGTCTATACCTCTCTTTTATAGGCTGATGGTTACTTGTGGGTATAGTGTGCTCTACCCCTTTAATTTGCCCAAAGTCTAACGGGTGTTTGCTGAATATCTGCTCGTATTCTTTCACTACCCGGTATACTCCATGCTTGTGACGGGGAGGTGTAGAACTGGTACCTACATGTAACTTTTGGCACCAATCCTCCAGTTTCTCTCCTGATCCATTGTCATCCGCCTGACCTGACGGGTTCAAGGGCTCGACGGCTGTGATGTTATTGTTATCAACCGTGTACAACTTAGCCATGGTAGCATACTTTGGTAATGTGATCTCATCTTCTCCGCAGTTTAATAGGCGTAATGGCACTCTTCCCCTGTGTACCTCAACCACTCCTCTAGCTGTGAGTATGGTGGGTCTGCTATCTGAGTACACGGGTTCTACCAGGGCTTGATAGTCTTGCCCTTTAATGCCTATTGTGGCTCTACACCAGACCAACATTTCAGTTTTGGAAGGTATCACAATGGGTATTGGATCACTTACTCGTACACTGCCGATCTCACCTCTGGAGATTTCTACCTGTTGCTTCAACATCAGGGCTTTGATCTCTTTGTGCAGAAGCCTCTGTTGTCCGTTTCCGGCAGTCTCGGTGATTTGCTACAAAACACTTAACACTTTGGAAAAACATTTCTCAATTACATTCATTCCTAGCAGCATCACTGGCTCACGGTCTCGCCGGTTAACATATATGATTATAACACCCTGGTTCTGCAATTATACCTTCCCAATCTGAATACTCATTTCTCTGAACCCAACCTGTGGTATTAACTGTCCATTACTAGCCCATATATCAAAGTTAAAGTCATTTGGTGCACTAGTAATATCTGAATCAGTCCAGTACCTTTTATATAGAACATGTGGGATTGATGTTATCTGGGACCCGGTATCCAGCAAGGCACTAAAGGGAATGCCATCCAACACGAGAGGGATCACCGGCTGTCCTCCCACGAATCTGTCAAACCAGGCTGAAGGGCCTTGAGCGTTCATTCCTGGGGAGCAGCCCGCCTGCCCAGGGAATCATCGTTTAAAGGACACTCTCGGGCAAGATGACCTGGTTTCTGGAAACGGCGGAAGATGGGCTGTCCATCTGGTTGATAGCGATCGCTGGGTCGTCCTCTTGTTGCTGGGTATCTTCTGGGCCTCATCCACGGAACATCCTCTCTGCTGGTCGCCAACGTGATCTTGGGTACAGGCTTTGACTCTCGCAGTTCCTTGATGACCTTAGCCATTGAGATCACGGTGTCTGTCAGGGAATCTAGCTTTTGATTGAGGGCTGCATTAGAAATTGATTCCCCTGTTTCAGCAGCAGTCGCTGACATTGCAGATGTCGCTGGCACTGCTGGTGGCTGAGGTGCTGCAGCAGTGTCCGGTACAGATGTTAATTCCCGGGGCTCTTCTAGGTGCTGCAGATGGATAGCTCTATCTTTCAGCCCAGCAAATGTCATGTCGGGGTTCTGCAGCAGTATCATGCTCAACTGTCCTCTGTGGGAAGGGGAATGGAGGCCCTCTATAAATTGGTCAAGTAGCATTTTATCAGCTTCCGGGGCTAAAGCAGGTTCTGCCAGTTTAAGGGCTTTGAGTGCTTCCTGTAGGTTCAAGGCAAAGTCTCTGGCACTCTGTTTCGGCTTCTGATGGCATGCAAAGAACCTCATCTTAGCCCGGGTATCAGCAGCAGATTCAAACGTTGCTTTCAGTCTAGCTACTAGATGCTCCACAATGTCCTTATCTGTGTCCAGCCAGGACGCAACCTCCCGCCGTGCATTGCCCGTTAATTGTCCCATTATCATTCCTACACGCTGGGCTTCAGTGAGGGGATACATCACATAATATTCTTTTATCTTTAGCATAAAGTCAGTTAGTGTATTAGGCTCACCGGAGTACTGGGGCAGCCACATTGCCCCTGGAGTATACGGCATCAGGAACGGCATGATCGGTGCTGTTCCTTGCGCCGCTGCACCGCCGGGTGCTATCGCTGGGTCCGGCGCTGCAGCTCCATCGGCTACTCCGACGCTGTCTAGCGCATCGGGCTGCGACATCTTGAGCCCCCTTAGTTAATATCCGCCCTCCGTCTTCCGCTTCCGTCCGGATGTCTATGGGAGGTTCCGCGGTGCACCAGGGATCTTCTTCCCCGCCGGATGTCATCAGCACCAAGGGAGGAGGCTGAGTTCGTGCCAATGTAAGGTACCGCCCCTTTCTTTCCCGCACGCCGCGCGCTGTAAAGATGGCGGATTTTCAAAAGTACAGTTCGGATGGCGCAGTCCAACAACAGTTTCTATGTTAATCACGGCACACAATACCCGTTTTAACAGGCACGGTAGATCCTGTTAGTGACGCCAGGTTTGTCAAGCCCACTGGGACGAGGGTACTCGGTGTCGGACCGTGTCTGCTTCTGGGGAATGTCACGGGGTCCTGGTCTGGACTGTGTCCCGGGCCCTGGCAATAATAAGGGTGTATTTACAGGGGAGAATAATTTATCGTGACGCCACCCACAGTGTGTGGCCAGTAGTGGGGCCACCGCTGCCGCAGAACCTCCGGGGATGATGGGATGGCAGCTAAGATGGGATAGTTCTCCGTGGGCAGAACTGAGTTCCCCGGGGCAGTGTTGGTAAAGTCTATGATGGCTGTGAATAGTGGAGACGGGGTCAAGAAACACACACTCACGTTTTGTAATTTCCAAAGCTTTACTGCGATGTTGTTGCAGATCGTCCACGGAGTCTGTCGGGGCCGGGTTTTCCTCCCACCCTGTCCGGGTCATCAGCTTCCTCGTGCTGCGCTGTGTGTGTGTCTCCTTGCTGCTGCGTCTAGCTGAGCTGCTGGGACTGTCTCACTCTCTCTCTGTTCTGCTGGTACCACTTGGCTAGGCAACTTGAGTCCTCTGTGCTGTGCTGACCCCACCGTGTTGCTTTGCTCTGGTACTGTGGTTGTCTAGAGACTCCACTACTCCTGGATTCACTGTGCTGTGTGTGTCAGCCTCAGTGCCGGATCCGGTGTCCGTTCTGTGTGCTTCTCTGGGGCGAGCGATGGTGCCACTCAAGCTCCCAGATGTGTTTCTCTGCTTGTAATTCTCCTTCCCTCAGACCCTCACTAGGCCTGGAATCGTGAGCAGACTGTAGAGAAGCTTAGCACAGCTTCTTTGACACTGCAGTCTCTCTCAGTTCTCCCAGGAACTGAAACTAAACTACTTCCTCATGAGCTGGAGTATATAAGAGAGCAGGTTGTGCTCCCCCTCCTGGCCCAGAGGTGCTAGTGTAGGTCAGTGTGTTGTGGGGAGGGAACCCGTGTGATGTTACTGTGGCACATTAACCCATGGGGTGCCACAAATGCAACAAGAGGAAATCAAACCATTGCATCTTCCCAAAAGTTGCAATGCTATAGTGCTTTTTGTAATTTGTAGAACTTTTTCTGTCTGTGCACCTCCACCTGTTAGCTGTAATAGAATCACCTTCCTTTATAGACTGGATCCTACCTTCCCATACAAGATGATTTTAATCACATAGAAGCATTTCAGGTTAGGGTCCCAATACATGAGATACACCTTGTCGCGGTTATCGGACTCATTTGCATTGGCCAATACATCTGCTAAGCATCACCCTTAATTCTTAATGTTCTAGTGTGCTGCTTACTAATCAGACCTCAGGTGTGTCTCTGTCACACCCTGAGCCCTATTTCATGTTCTTACAGAAAACCATTACTACCAAGGCATTCTAGCCCCTCCTGCTATGGCCTAATCCTAAACTTTAAGGGCCGCTTTACACACACCAACTTCTGTGTCCAACTTCTGAACAGATCTCTGGTTGCAGTGAAATCATGGACACATTGTTACATTTGTACACAGCCACAAAATGGAACAATGTGTCCATGATTTCACTGCAACCAGAGATCTGTTCAGAAATTGGACACAGAAGTTGGTGTGTGTAAAGCGGCCCTCAGTCTTGCTTGCCCTACTTGATATATATATATTTTTTTTTTTTTAAACATTTATATATTTTTTTCATGAGGTATTTTTTTAAGCATATACTTTTTTTGTTAACTTTTATGTAATTCAAGATTCTTCATGGATAGTAATTTTATTGAGAAATGTTCTTAGTGGTTTTTAGTGTAATGATTTGCTGTTTGGGGATGTTTGTTATTACTATTTAATGAAGCACTATAGCTGAAGCGGACAATGAGACTGATTGGACAGGTGTGGGTATAGCCACACCCTCATGTGAATACCTAGCAAGCGGTAATTATCCGTTACCTACAAAGCAAAGTGTCATATGTATTTTTATTCAGGTACCTGAGTAAGGCGGTTGTCTCCGCCGAAATGCGTTGTATCCGTTTTTTATATTTTCGTATGTTTTGAGCAATACATTTTATTTGTGGACAAGTTCTTAAAATCACTACCACGGGCAGCACGGCCACCAAAGAATTGGATTACCTCCTATTGAACCTTTATGCCTGTGGGAATCCGTGGCAGGACACAACACAGGATCAATTCAAGGCAAGCAGCAGACCCGGATAAATCTCCGAAGCGTGAGGAGGCTTTGGAAAAACCATATGCTTGAAGTTTTATGGCAAGGGGTGAGTGCAAAAAACTTTATTAAAAGGGCACCAGAGAGTTAAATTGGTAACGCGCTTAGATTGGCGCCGCATGTTTGTTTTTTCATATACACCATGTTCCAAATTATTATGCAAATTGTTTTTTTAAGTGTCATAGGGTTTTTTGTTTTTAATAAAACCCATTGATGGTATTGTGTCTCATGGTGGGTTTACACGCCGCGATATCGGCGTCCAACTCCGACCCAACTCCGACAAAAAGTCACGTGGGTTGCGAGTTGGAGCCGATATCGTGTGCGCGTTGTACGGTTTCAGCGTACAACGCGATGCTGGAACGATGCCAAAACGATATCGGAGTTGAATAGCAGAGCTATTCAACTCCCCGATATCGCATGGCCATTGTAGCAGCATCGCAGCGTGTGACAGCCCAACTCCGATCTGTACTCGCAACTCACCCATTAACTCCCATGTTAAATGGTCGTTACTGGGTTGGTGGGCGTACACATCGGAGGGACGTTGTTTCCCGATATCGCAGCGTGTAAACCGCCGATGCGATATCGGGAAAAGGGCTGAAAAAATGCGCGCTCCCGCGCCTTTGCCTCCGATATCGCGCGATATCGGGACGAGTAACCCCACCATCAGGGTTCTTTGGATGACTGAAATCAATCTCAGATACCTGTGACAATTAGTTAGGCAGGTGAGCCCAATAAAAGGAAAACTGGGTGTTCCACAATATTAAGCAGGCCACAGTTTTCAAGTAACATGGGAAAGAAAAAAGATCTCTCTGCTGCCGAAAAGCAACAAATAGTGCAATGGCTTGAACAAGAAAATCAAATGTTCAACAACTTTCGTTTCACTTACTACAATAAAAACCCAAAATCATCCGTGTTACCCCACCTGAGGTACACCAGATAACATATGAAACTGAACCAGATATATTCCAAACAATTCACTTTTATTAATAATTTCATGTACAATTAATTTATTCAGGTACCATTAACAACTATTTACTAAAATTTCATACAAATTAAAAAAATGTGGTTTTACTCTGTCCCTTTTAGCTAGCATCAGACAGACAAGGAGAGTTATACCTTATTTGTATATATTAGACTCAATTGTGAATCCAGTGAGTCTTTTCAAGCATCACTGTTCCCACTGTATACAGGCATACATCAGGTTCTAACTACTTGCTACAGTAGTCCCCATATGGCTTCACTATATACAGTCATTTAGCCCACTGCCGCTCACCTGTATACTTTTTCTGCCTCTTCACTGCTCCTTGCCGTGCTGTATTACAGAGTCTCCCCACAAGAACCGCCTATGTACGCTTCAATTTTCTCTTCATCAGAGCGTACTGTTTACTGATGTTTACTGATGTTCCTGTGTCTTATATAGTCCCAGCTCACATCACATGGGATTACCGCTGCAGTCAAATGGCGGCGCATGACTTCTGGGTCCACGCTCCCCAAACACGTAACTTCTTATATCTGGGCCGTGACACGCAAGCACCACCTAGTGTGCGTGCCACCGCTGTCATAGTGACCGGACGCAGGAAGTGGGATGCACTCCTAGCAGTCATGCGCACTTCAACCTTGCAGTATAACACACTAATTATCTACACTGTTATTGTCATTACTACAATCTACCCCGCATATGTACCGTGGGTATCAATATTTCCCCCAGAATTATTATATTAGTTTAGTCCCCCTATCTTACATACAGTGCAAAAATGCATTTGTAGTTTTATGGCAGTGACACATGGTTACTTCCAGCAATCGGTGATCAGCAGCAGAGTTTAAAGTGACAGTGCCTCTATATATTATTACTGGTTTATTGCAGATTTGCCCATAAACCTCTCACCATTTAAAACCCATATTCCATGCTTAGTGCCAATATCCAAATACTTATACTTTATTACCATTTTAGCAGTGAGTGCGGTGGCTCAGTGGTTTAGCAGTGAGTGCGGTGGCTCAGTGGTTAGCAGTGAGTGCGGTGGCTCAGTGGTTAGCGCAGTGCCGTGGGCAGAGTGGTCAGCGCAGCGCCATGGGCAGAGTGGTCAGCGCAGCGCCGTGGGCAGAGTGGTCAGCGCAGCGCCGTGGGCAGAGTGGTCAGCGCAGCGCCGTGGGCAGAGTGGTCAGCGCAGCACCGTGGGCAGAGTGGTCAGCACAAACATACACACACACACACACACACATACACTCCGCTATACTTACCACCGACCCTACGTCTTCCCCGCCGCCTGGATCCTGAGTCGACATGTCGCCGCCCTTCGGACGACTGAATTCAATATGTCGTCCGGGTAGTTTGGCGAGACATCTTGGACGCTATATTGGATCTAGTAGTTTGGGGTCGACGACATGTCGACTGAGGATCCAGGCAGCGGACGCAGGCCCGGTGGTAAGTATAGCGAATGTGTGTGTGTGTGTGGTGTATGTGTGTGTACAAAGTTGAGGGAAGTGCGGACAAAGTGACGGAAGTGCCTACATACACAGATATATACACATACTGTACATTGCATATGGAGGGGTGAGGAGAGCGGAGGCTGGAGGGCAGAGGACAGGGAGAGGAGAGCGGAGGCTGGAGGGCAGAGGACAGGGAGAGGAGAGCGGAGGGTGGAGGGCAGAGGACAGGGAGAGGAGAGCGGAGGCTGTAGGGCAGAGGACAGGGAGAGGAGAGCAGAGGCTGGAGGGCAGAGGACAGGGAGAGGAGAGCAGAGTCTGGAGGGCAGAGGACAGGAAGAGGTGAGAGGAGGCTGGAGGGCAGAGGAGAGCGGAGGCTGGAGGGCGGAGGCTGGAGGGCAGAGGACAGGGAGAGGAGAGCGGAGGCTGGAGGGCAGAGGACAGGGAGAGGAATGCGGAGGGTGGAGGGCAGAGGACAGGGAGAGGAGAGCGGAGGCTGTAGGGCAGAGGACAGGGAGAGGAGAGCAGAGGCTGTAGGGCAGAGGACAGGGAGAGGAGAGCAGAGGCTGGAGGGCAGAGGACAGGGAGAGGTGAGAGGAGGCTGGAGGGCGGAGGCTGGAGGGCAGAGGATGGGGGAGAGGAGAGCGGAGGCTGGAGGGCAGAGGACAGGGGAGGCTGGAGGGCAGAGGAGACGGGAGGCTGGAGGGCAGAGGACAGGGGAGGCTGGAGGGCAGAGGACAGGGGAGGCTGGAGGGCAGAGGACAGGGGAGGCTGGAGGGCAGAGGACAGGGAGAGGAGAGTGGAGGCTGGAGGGCAGAGGACAGGGAGAGGAGAGCGGAGGCTGGAGGGCAGAGGAGAGCGGAGGCTGGAGGGAAGAGGAGAGCGGAGGCTGGAGGGAAGAGGAGAGCGGAGGCTGGAGGGAAGAGGAAGCGGAGGCTGGAGGGAAGAGGAGAGCGGAGGGCAGAGGACAGGGGAGAGGAGAGCGGAGGCTGGAGGGCAGAGAACAGGGAGGGGAGAGCGGAGGCTGGAGGGCAAGAACAGGGAGTGGAGAGCGGAGGCTGGAGGGCAGAGAACAGGGAGAGAGGGCGGAGGCTGGAGGGCAGAGGACAGGGGAGAAAAGAGCGGAGGCTGGAGGGCAGAGAACAGGAGGCGAGAGCGGAGGCTGGAGGGCAGAGAACAGGGAGAGGAGAGCGGAGGCTGGAGGGCAGAGAACAGGGAGAGGAGAGCGGAGGCTGGAGGGCAGAGGACAGGGAGAGGAGAGCAGAGGCTGGAGGGCAGAGACAGGGAGAGGAGAGCGGAGGCTGGAGGGCAGAGGACAAGGAGAGGAGAGCGGAGGCTGGAGGGCAAAGGGAGAGTGGAGGGCAGAGGCTGGAGGGCAGAGAACAGGGAGAGGAGAGCGGAGGCTGGAGGGCAGAGGACAGGGAGAGGGAGCGGAGGCTGGAGGGTAGAGGACAGGCAGAGGGAGCAGAGGCTGGAGGGCAGAGGACAGGGAGAGGAGAGCGGAGGCTGGAGCGCAGAGGACAGGGAGAGGAGAGCGGAGGCTGGAGGGCAGAGGACAGGGAGAGGAGAGCAGAGGCTGGAGGGCAGAGGAGAGGAGAGCGGAGGCTGGAGCGCAGAGGACAGGGAGAGGAGAGCGGAGGGTGGAGGGCAGAGGAGAGCGGAGGCTGGAGGGCAGAGGAGAGCGGAGGCTGGAGGGCAGAGGAGAGCGGAGGCTGGAGGGCAGAGGAGAGCGGAGGCTGGAGGGCAGAGGAGAGCGGAGGCTGGAGGGCAGAGGACAGGGAGAGGAGAGCGGAGGCTGGAGGGCATAGGAGAGCGGAGGGTGGAGGGCAGAGGAGAGCGGAGGGTGTAGGGCAGAGGACAGGGAGAGGAGAGCGGAAGGCTGGAGGGCAGAGGACAGGGAGAGGAGAGCGGAGGCTGGAGCGCAGAGGACAGGGAGAGGAGAGCGGAGGCTGGAGGCAGAGGACAGGGAGAGGAGAGCGGAGGCTGGAGGGCAGAGGAGAGCGGAGGGTGGAGGGCAGAGGAGAGCGGAGGGTGGAGGGCAGAGGAGAGCGGAGGCTGGAGGGCAGAGGACAGGGAGAGGTGAGCAGAGGGTGGAGGGCAGAGGAGAGCGGAGGCTGGAGGGCAGAGGAGAGCGGAGGCTGGAGGGCAGAGGAGAGCGGAGGCAGGAGGGCAGAGGAGAGCGGAGACAGGAGGGCAGAGGAGAGTGGAGGCAGGAGGAGAGTGGAGGCTGGAGGGCAGAGGACAGGGGAGGCTGGAGGGCCAGAGGACAGGGGAGGCTGGAGGGCCAAAGGACAGGGGAGGCTGGAGGGCCAGAGGACAGGGGAGGCTGGAGGGCCAGAGGACAGGGAGGCTGGAGGGCCAGAGGACAGGGGAGGCTGGAGGGCCAGAGGACAGGGGAGGCTGGAGGGCCAGAGGAGAGCGGAGGCTGGAGGGCAGAGGAGAGCGGAGGCTGGAGGGCAGAGGAGAGTGGAGGGCAGAGGCTGGAGGGCAGAGGACAGGGAGAGGAGAGCGGAGGCTGGAGGGCAGAGGACAGAGAGAGGAGAGCGGAGGCAGGAGGGCAGAGGAGAGTGCAGAGCAGAGGCTGGAGGGCAGAGGACAGGGAAAGGGGAGCAGAGGCTGGAGAGTAGAGGACAGGGAGAGGAGAGGGGAGGCTGGAGGGCAGAGGACAGGGAGAGAAGAGCAGAGGCTGTAGGGCAGAGGACAGGGAGAGGAGAGCGGAGGCTGGAGGGCAGAGGACAGGGAGAGGAGAGCGGAGGCTGGAGGGCAGAGGAGAGTGAAGGGCACAGGCTGGAGGGCAGAGGACAGGGAGAGGAGAGCGGAGGCTGGAGGGCAGAGGACAGGGAGAGGAGAGCGGATGCTGGAGGGCAGAGGACAGGGAGAGGAGAGCGGAGGCTGGAGGGCAGAGGAGAGCGGAGGGTGGAGGGCAGAGGAGAGTGGAGGCTGGAGGGCAGAGGAGAGCGGAGGCTGGAGGGCAGAGGAGAACGTAGGCAGGAGGGCAGAGGAGAGCGGAGGCTGGAGGAGAGCGGAGGTTGGAGGGCAGAGGACAGGGGAGGCTGGAGGGCAGAGGACAGGGGAGGCTGGAGGGCAGAGGACAGGGGAGGCTGGAGGGCAGAGGACAGGGGAGGCTGGAGGGAAGAGGAGAGCGGAGGCTGGAGGGCAGAGGAGAGCGGAGGCTGGAGTGCAGAGGACAGGGGAGGCTGGAGGGCAGAGGACAGGGGAGGCTGGAGGGCAGAGGACAGGGGAGGCTGAGGGAAGAGGAGAGCGGAGGCTGGAGGGCAGAGGAGAGCGGAGGCTGGAGGGCAGAGGACAGGGGAGGCTGGAGGGCAGAGGACAGGGGAGGCTGGAGGGCAGAGGACAGGGGAGGCTGGAGGGCAGAGGACAGGGGAGGCTGGAGGGCAGAGGACAGGGGAGGCTGGAGGGCAGAGGCACAGCTGTAATGACAGAGATAGGCGTGGCATGCTGGGAGCTGTGGTGCCACACACTGCTCTGTGACCTGGCTGCAGCTCCTTCGTGCACCTCAGTGAGGACAGGTTGTCCCCAGGAGCCGGCTTCCTTTCTCTCCCCCTCCGTTCCTCCCTCCGTGTCTGTTCCCTTCAGTGTCGGCTTCTTCCTGGAGCTGCCTTCTCCTCCTCCTTCTCACTGAGCAGCCACGTGAAGGAGGCATGGAGAGGCTGCACTTCCAGGGGGCTGCGGGGGCCATAGATGAGTACGTGGAGTCCAGGAGGTGAGGAGAGGGTGCAGACTGTGCGCGGGATAAGGCGCCAATGCTAGCTTTGACAGACAGTGGAGCGTATTCTGTGAAGACTCGCAAAGCCTTTGCGAGTTAGGCTTTGCGAGGCAGCCACGGACACGACGACGGAAACAGTGCCGAAAGTTACGGAAAGGCGTTAGGGTGATTATATATTAGATAATACCTTCAGAAAAACAAGCTAGGAAACATTGGCACTGCTTGGGGATGTACTTTCATTATACTGCTAGCCTTGATTAGAAATGACAGTAATGTTTGACTTTCATGGTTGAGTCTGACTACGACAAGTCAGAAGGTCTCAGACATCAGGGTCAGAAAATTTCTGCACACAGACAGTGTGCATGTCATTTATGTTAGTACAACAAAACAAGTCATTCATAGCAGCTTGTTTAATGGTCTAGCTTTTGCCCTTTGGAATCCAGCGTTCACAGTTCAAATCCCTACTAGAACCCGCTGTAGAATTGTTTTTAATAAATTATGCTAATCTGTCAAAGTCATTTATTAAAGTCATAGTCAAAGTCATTTATCAAAGTCAAAGTCATTTGTCAAAGTCATTTGTCAAAGTCATTTGTCAAAGTCATTTGTCAAAGTCAAAGCCATTTATCAAAGTCAAAGTCATATTCAAAGTCATTTATCAAAGTCATTTATCAAAGTCATAGTCATTTGTCAAAGTCAAAGTCATATGTCAAAGTCAAAGTCAAATTTATAATCAGGCATCAGGAACAGCTTTTTTTTTACTTTGACTTCGACAAATGACCATGTCCTAAAATGAACACCGTAACTTTCTAAATTCTAAAACAAATGAAGGTATGTCCTTTTTATTATATAACTATATGATGATAGACAACCCCAATATGACTGAAGTAACATTTCCCCTTGTAATTTAGTAAGGAGAGGACACTCCATTCAGATAAGGGGTTAAGTTGACTGGACACCTCGAAGTGCAGCCTTTCGTTTGCTCCTCACCCCTGGTACGTCCTTAGTACCCCTCGAAAAATCACTTTTAAAGGGTGTTGTAAAAACAGGTTTTCACACCATAGAGAACATAGATGGGTGAAAGAAATTAGCACTGAGAACCTTCATAACTGATAAAGGTCCTTCTTACCTTCTTCAACTTTCTAGGTATCTTAAGAAAACCTCTGATAAAGAGAAGAACCATCGTTTTTTGGCCTACTTTGATCTCCCAAACACAGGATTCTATCCCTGGACCTGGTTGATAAACTGTAAAACTTAGGGTTCACACTGAAACTATGTGAACCTTCATGAATTTGATGTAGCATAACAATATTACCCCTGACGAGCCTTTTTATAGGCGAAACGCGTCGGGCAAATCTTTCTCGCTAAACAGACCATATCACTGGTCTGTATAACCTGACACTGACCAACAAAACCTGTGTGGGTTTAGACTCGGGTTGGTGGGGTGGACCCCGGAACAGGAGGACGACGGTTTTCTGACTTGCAACTGATCATATGTGGGAACCTTTGTGACCTCCCTTAGACGCATAGTGTGTCAGGTGGCCCCCTGGTGACCACAATTTGAATGCTTATGACAATGCCGTGACGTCATCCAAACCTCTAGACCTCTGTCTTGACACCACCTCGTGGGTAGTTTATGTAGTTTGTCTTTGGGGGTGGGAAGTCTTTTATACACTATTTGCACAATATCACTTTTTTGTCACTAAGTGCTTTTTTAACCATTAAAATACTATAACAAGATAAGTAGAGTTATCCCCTAAAATGTTTTCCTCACCAAAGGTCCTTTACCTCCCATGGTCTCTGCAGCAAGGTATACATAGCCCATGTCCCCCCCCAGCAAAGTATGTGCTCCCTCCGCAGCCTATGTTCCCCAGTATATATGCCCCCACCCCAGCAGTGTAATGTTACATTTTACATACTATCTTTTAATTTTACTTTTACCACAGGGGAAGGGGTGGACACACAGGGGGGAGAGCGTACAGGGGAAGACAAATCAAAGGAGAGAGCACACAAGGGGAGAAGACCGCGCACAGGAGTGAACACATGGGAGAAGGGGGGGATGAGATGGCCCTCGCCACATAGCCTGCCTCCATCATGACGTCACTGCCTCTCGATGTGATAGCAGCGCGCCTCCATCTAGTAGGCTAATAATCTTTGCAATGAGACAACCTCTTTAATTATGCATTTCAGATTGTCTTCTCAGTATTATTCTACTAGAGACATTGTATGATGAGTCCTGATATTTTCTCTTGTACAGACACATTTTATATATTGTACCAATGATCCTCCTTCAGAGTAATGCTTTTTATATGGTTCTGTCTTACAAATGTATTAATAAGACATTATTTTTTGTTTGTGTTGTTGTCTTTTAGTTTTTAATGTTTCGGAGCATCGGAGCCGCCTCACCTGCTATGTGCTGTCAGGCCTCAATCAGGTATCAGTGTGCCCCATACGTATCGTGTCCGTTTTATCATGGGTACAATTATAGTCTGATGATATTCACATGTCCGATGTTTCTCTGGTAGCACGATGAAAAGTGACAATACAAGTCTATAGGTCTGAAAAAAATACCCAGATGGGGTCAGTGTGCTGCACGTATGTAACCTTGCACGGATAGGAGAAACGTTTGTCACTTATTTATTTTTCTATTCATGTGTAAAAAAAACTATAGAAAAATTGGAGCCCGGCTCAACAGGACTGGGTTTTCTTTTCAAAATAAAGTAAAGTGCATACAAAAAAAACTTTACATGGTCGTCATGCCCAGGTGCTGCGTTTCGACTACACTAAGCAGTCTTAAGGCCACGTTACACACACAGATATCTGTTCAGATATTGGTCACAGATCTCTGATTGCAGTGAAATCATGGACACATTGTTCCATTTTGTGGCTGTGTACAATGGAACAATGTGTCCATGATTTCACTGCAGCCAGAGATCTGTGACCAATATCTGTGTGTGTAACGTGGCCTTTACTCATTACTCATGACTTAGCATAGAGCAGCCGGGTGAGCTGGAATCAAGCTTCTACTATCTTGTAAAAAAAAAAACCACTGATGATATCCTTATAGTAATAACAGATACACGGACCATTTACTTATCCAAAACCATGCTGATTCCAGTACTATTTTATCATGAGTCCATATAAGCATGGATGTGGGAATGAGGCCTTTGCCAGAGGAAGGGAAAAACTACAACTACATTATGGGGAAGATCCAGTCACCCGAATGCTGCAGGTAATCACAGGCCACATAGCAGGTAAGCCTAACACACCTGGACATATCACTGGCGATTGCACAGGCGACGAACGTGCGCACGTTTTTGCGTGTCGCCTAAGGTCGCCGACGCCATTTACAAGGGCGACAACTCAGGCGACGACCTGACCGGAAATTGCCTGAGCGTCGCCCAAGGCCAACGGGCGATCATGTCGCTGGTGGCCGCTTGGACGTCACACAGAGCAACTACATTAGCGACGTGGGCGTTGTTTTGTCCCGCGTCTCGAAGGTAGGTGTTCACATTATGTTTAGTGACGCCTCGAAGACGTGTGATTGGCTTTGGTGTCTGATGCAGAATTGACATGTACTGTCAATTGTGTTGGTGTAAAAAGAGACATTTGTCAATGGCACATCTCTGCACTTTGTAGCACACACACTGGCGCATCAATGCGCTGCTTTTTAATAATATGTACGCTCCTGGGTATGGCCCCTTTGTCATCTGCGTTGCGGTAAAAAAAAGCAACTGCCACGATTACCGCAATACGGCCACCTTTGCGGTTCACTTGTGGCAAGCCACATACAATGTCTGTGGGGCTTGCGGCAAGTGCGGTTTCGGTACTTGCGGCATGCTGCGGTTTTTCCCCAGCCGCACCTGCCGCAAGTGCCGAAACCGCACTTGCCGCACCTGCAGCAAGCCCCATAGACATTGTATGGGGCTTGCAGCAAGTGAACCGCAAGTGCGGCCGTATTGCGGTAATCGCGGCAGTTGCGTTTTTTCTTTACCGCAACTGCCGCAATCAGCATAAAACGCAGATGACAAAGGGGTCTAATACACCTTTCAGCACCATGGAAAGGAAAACAACTTTATTGTGGGACGTACACATCATCAAATAGGATGCCGAGGAACAAGACTACCAATCGTAACGCTGGAGCTGCAACCAATCCACGCGGACCACCGCCCTGAAACGCCTACCGGAATGGTATAGGCGATGTGTGCTGTCGCCCTTGACATCGCTCATGAGATGTTACACAGGGCGATCAGCACACATCGCCCAAGAATAATCGCCTGGTTTCAGAGCTCTGATGTGAAACCAGGCGATCACTCAGACGTGTCGCCCTCGCCCATTTACATTGGGCGACGCATTGGCAATGTCGCCGGCGACAGGCCACTCCTCAGCGTTGCCTATGAAATCGCCGGCGATATGTCCAGGTGTGACGGTACCCTTAGGGTTTCTTAATGTTTTTTTATTTTTTTTTTTTTTTTTTTTTTTATTTTGGCAGAGCTTTCAAAGAAGAAAGTCATAAAAAACTGCTTACATCTGAGATTCTACAGACGTGGTCAGTTTTTAATGAATTTCTTTGGGTAGACAATTCTAAATTGCTTTCTTGCCATGTGGTAGCTCCTTAGGGTGCCATTACACACAGCGATATTCCAGCGATCCCGGCAACGACCAGGATCGCTGTGTGGTCGCTGGGGTGCTGTCAAACAGGCAGATCTCCACATTGCTAGGTAAGCAGGAGGACGCTGGGAACCATGATAAACACCGGGTATCTAGGCAGCGCGCGCTGCTTAGTTACCCGGTGTTTACCATGATTACCAGGCTGTGATGTCACTGATCACTGGTCTCTCACTGTCACACGCAGCGATCCGTGCTGACCAGCGGGAGAACAAGGACCAAAATATGGTCCTGAAGGATGTGCAGCAATCAGCGACCTAGCAGGGGCCTGATCGCTGCTACATTTCACACACCGCTATCTCGCTGGTGAGGTCGCCGATTTCAGCGATATTGCTGTGTGAGACGTACCCCTTATTCTTCTTTTCCACATATACTGAACAAAAATATAAATGCTACAATTTTGTTTTTGCTCCTATTTTTCATGAGCTACACTCAGAGATCTCAGACTTTTTCCATCTACACAACAGACCTTTTTTCTTTCAAATATTGTTCACAAATATTTCTATATCTGTGTAAAGGCCCAGTCTCACATAACAACGCATCAGCGATCCCGTTCCCGATAACGATGTGCAGAGATCACTGGTGCGTCGTTTCCACATCGCTGGAAAGATGTCAAACAGGCATCTCACCAGCGATGTGAAAAACGACGCACTAGCGATCCAGAATTATACAGAGGTTGTTGTGAATTTTATCTCCAAAGCATAGCGTTGAGATTGTTACTCATTATCTCTGTCAAACATAACGATGTAGGGCCATTCCATGTCAAGTGAACCAATGATTATTACCTCTATATTTTTAATTCTTTTGAGATTTTGTTATTTGATAATAGCTAGTGATGGGCGAGTCCTAAATTACTCGGAATCGCTTGACTCTAGCGAGTCCGAGCCCGGGACTCGCTATTCGTTGTGAGTCTAGCGAGTCCAATGTTAATGAATGGGGAAGCGAGTAATGTGCGATTTACAAATTGCAGATGTGTCTCGGAAGCTTCAGGCTCTATCTGCTGGGACTCGTTACTCTGCGAGTTTCCCAGCGTTTACTCCACAGTAACCAGCCCAATGCAAATCAACTTGCATTGGACTCGCTACTGTGCCAGTGATAGCAGGGAAACTCGCAGAGTAAGAGCTCTCTGCTCTGTGAAGCTCCAGGGTCCTAGAGCCCGCCTGCTGCCTGATGTAGCAGAGTTGAGATTGTTAGGTACAGCTAAGCAGCTGAGGGCTGGAATCCGCAGCGCAGGGAGGCCCAAGCTTTCTGGGCACCCCCCGCTGCAAATTGCAGCCCGCAGCCGCCCCAGAAGATGGCGCGTTCATTGAAGCGCCATCCTCTGGCGCTGAACCCCGCTCTTCCAGCGGCCCTGGTGGCGGTGGCACGCTGGGTAATAAAGGGGTTAATACCACCTTTGTTATACAAGCTGGTATTAAGCCCGGGATTCTTAATGTCAGGCCAGGTTTGACCCGGCCACTAAGAATCTCCAATAAAGGGTTAAAAAAAACACTACACAGAGAAAATTTTTTATTAGAAATTTAAAAAAAAAGCCATTAGGGACTCCATCTTTAATTAAAAAAATCCTCTTCCGTCCGACGTAGTCCAAAACGCGATGTCCTCTCTGCTACATCCCCTGTGCATAGATATAGATGTCTATGCACAGGGAATGAGCAGACTGAGAACAATCTCAGCTCTGCTACATCAGGCAGCAGGCAGGCTCTAGGACCCTGGAGCTGCACAGAGCAGACAGTTCTTACTCTGCGAGTTTCCCTGCTATCACTGGCACAGTAGCGAGTCCAATGCAAGTCAATCGCAATCCTAGTTTTGTCAGAGTCTCTGACAAAACTAGGATTGCCATTGATTTGCATTGGACTCGTTACTGTGCGAGTAATCGCTGGGAAACTCGCAGAGTACCGAGTCCTGCGAGTCCCTTACTACTCGCAGAGTAACGAGTCCTAGCGAGTAGATTCGCCCATCCCTAATAATAGCATGTCAGACAATGCAAAATGTGAAGAGAAAATAAAAAAAAAATTTTTTTTTTTTTTAAATGATTTTCAAAGTTAGAAAAAAGTGCGAATTTCGGTGTTGCCTGCCTTTACATACTCATAACTCAGGCTAGAAATAAGATAGACAAAATAAACACCATTCTACTCAGAACTGTCCATGCTTTCACCAGATATGTCACAAGAGTATATTTGTTAATATTTTACCCATTCAAAAGCAAACGCAAAATTTTAAAACGCATTTCCGAAAAATTGGCATAATTTAAATATTTCAAAAACTGCTCTTATGTCTGCTGTGCTGTTAGCCACATCTGTACCAAATTTCAAGTTGGGATCGCGATGGGATCATATTTTAAAATATTTTACTATTAATACCGTCAATGGGTCATTCCATATCAAGTGATCTAAATATGAATATTTTTTTTACCTGATGTCTTTAGATTTTTTTAATTTTTTTTTCTATATGAAGTACTACTTTACTTAATGACAAATAAAGAAAAAAATTAAAACTTTTTATTAGTTAATTTTTCACAGATTTTTAAAGTTTTAAAAAAGCGCAATTTTGGCCTGGTATGGCTTTACATTTCGGTGTTGCCTGCCTTTACATACTCATATCTCGGGCTTGAAATAAGATAGAGAAACAAAATAAACACTGTTCTACTTAGAACTGTCCATGCTTTCACCAGATATGTCACAAGAGTATCTTTGTTAATATTTTACCCATGCGAATGCAAAAGCAAAATTTTAAAACTAATTTCCGAAAAATCGGCATAATTTAAAATTTTCCAAAGCTGCCCATTTGTCTGCTATGCTCTTAGCCACATCGGTACCAAATTTTAAGATGGGATCGTTATGGGATCATATTTTAAAATATTTAACTATTATAGTGTCAAATCGAAAAATCTTGAATTCAGATCTGTTCAGCCTGTGGTCTAAAAGTGTGGGGTCTACATTCACAAAATAATCCATGATTTTTAGACATTCCTGTATTATTTTGATATGTTACAGCTTAGAAGCAGGAGAGGACATATAGGAGAAAGCTTTGTTAGGGCTCAACCTGAGAATGAACAATATTGTATTGAATATTGTACAAACCAGGACTACGAAGAGGAGGAGAGTTCGTTAAAACATCGGTTACAGGAAGCAGAACCCATCAAAGGGACTCAGCAATACCACACATTCATTCCATGTAGTGAAACAGAAATAAAAACAAGGATTTTTTCATTCAGCAAAGACAGTGAAGTCCATGAAGTGGTAGAAGGCGGCACAAGATTGGCAATGGATGACATAACTGGCTATGTGACCTGTGAATATGATTGGCGCTGGTGATGGGCTATTGTACTCTCCAAAGATTGAGAAAAAGTCAGATAATAACTCAGTGACAGGCTGGACATACTCTGACACAAAAGGAAATGGCCATTGCTAGTAAGCGCTTATGGACAAGATTACATTTCACCCACTTAAAAGGGACAAATTGATGATAAAAAGCCACTTTAAAAACGTACTATTAATTGTTTGATTAGTTCATATTTTAAAGAACGATGATTTAACTACTGTACTATTATTAAACACTTCATAAATGACATGTTTAGTGATATAATAGAAAACAAATTTACATGTATAAATAGGAGTTAACATTTTTGATTCTTTTAATCTTGTTCAATCAAACTTGAGGATATGATCACCTTTTTTCTTTTGGTTTGCTCAATGCATTCAGGTTGAAAATGCTGAGCGTTGTGTTCTGATGATTAAGATATATTTATCCTGGCACTTACGGGATTTGTGTTTCTGTTTTGTTGCATATAAATGTTTTATTCAATAAGTTGTAATAACTCATACAACCATAAAATAAAAAATATATAAATTTGACAGGTCCCAAGTTGAATCTCTGCACAATGTGAGGTAGCGTTGCTGGTTGCACAGACACAGGCACGGGATCCAGGCACAGGGGTTCACACAAAAACGTTTATTGCAACACAAGTCCAATATATCACAGACCTCGGGTTCCGGGATGCAGCCGGAGTTGCCTGTTCCTCTTACTTCCTGGGCCACTCACTATCCACATGAATTTCAAGGATCAAGCCCCCAAGGATCTGTGTCTGGCTCACGCTCCTTCTCTGTCTGAGCCTAGGGAGTTGTGCTCACTCCCTCACTAAGAACCACACCCAGAGTTCCTGTTTCCCTTTTAACACTCTGTTCCTGGAGGTAAAACCACTTGAAAACCCCGGAGTCAGTGGGGCTGAGAGGCACCCAAAATTGGGGACAAATCTCCTGTAGTACCCCACGATACCCAGGAAAGCCCTAACCTGCTTCGTGGTCAGGGGTCTAGGCCATTTCTGGATCGCCTCAACCTTGTTGATTTGGGGCTTCACCACCCCTTGGCCTATCACGTAACCCAAGTAGCGGGCTTCTGTGAGCTCCAACGCACATTTCTTGGGATTGGCTGTCAATCCGGCCGCTCGAAGCGCATCCACCACAGCTTGTACCTGTTCCAGGTGGGTCTGCCACTCGGTGCTGTATATTATGATGTCATCAAGGTATGCTGATGCATACGCCTGGTGGGTTCCAGCACCAAGTCCATCAGCCTTTGGAACGTAGCCGGGGCGCCATGTAAACCAAAAGGCAAGACAACATAGTGAAAGAGACCCTCTGGCGTAACAAAAGTGGTTTTCTCCTTGGCAGACTCAGTTAGTGGCACCTGCCAGTACCCCTTGGTCAGATCAAGCGTGGTGAAATACCGCGCCTGTCCCAGCCTATCGATCAGCTCATCCACCCTGGGCATGGGGTAGAGATCAAACTTCGATATCTCGTTCAGTTTCCTAAAAACGTTGCAAAATCGTAAGGAGCCGTCCGGCTTGGGTATCAGTACTATGGGACTGGCCCACTCACTCTTGGATTTTTCAATCACACCAAGGTGAAGCATTTTTTTCACCTCTTCTGATATGGCTTGTCTCCGAGCCTCCGGCACCCGATACGGCTTCAGGCGTATTTTCATGCGAGGCTTGGTGACAATGTCATGACACATCAGATTTGTCCTATCTGGTAGTTCAGAGAAGACGTCTGGGTTATGCTGAATCAGCCTTCTGGCCTCTCGCCTCTGTTGCTTGGTGAGGGCCTCCCCGATCCTTACTTCGGACACGTCCTCCCCGGGGGTCGCTGTACCCGGGGCTGGACGTCCCGAAGAGGAGGGGGATGGGGAAAGGGCAACCAGCAGGCCTTCCCGTTCCTTCCATGGCTTTAACAGGTTGACATGGTATATCTGCTCAGGTTTCCTCCTACCGGGCTGTAATACTTTATAGTTGACCTCCCCAACTTTTTCCCGGATCTCATAGGGGCCCTGCCACTTAGCCAGGAATTTACTTTCTGCGGTGGGGACCAACACCAACACCCGATCCCCGGGGTTAAAGGACCGCACGGTGGCTCGTCTATTATACCTGGCACTTTGAGCTGCCTGCGCGTCCTGTAAATGCTCTTTTACTATCGGCATGACCGCGGCGATACGGTTCTGCATCCCCAAAATGTGCTCGATCACACTCTTATGGCCACTTTACACGCAGCTACAGGTAACAGGTTTTCCACAGGTAACTTACTGGCTGCAGTGAAATCATGGAGACATGGTTCTATCTTGTTGCTGTGTACAAATGGAACTATGTCTCCATGATTTCACTGCAGCCAGTAAGTTACTTGTGGAAAACCTGTTACCTGTAGCTGCGTGTAAAGTGGCCATTATGGGGGGTGGGTTCCTGTTCCCACGTTTCCTTCGCCAGGTCCAACAATCCCCGGGGATGTCGCCCGTACAACAGCTGAAGGGCGAAAACCCCATGGATGACTGCGGTACCTCTCGGACGGCGAACATCAAATAGGGGAGCAACATTTCCCAATCCTTCCCGTCTTTGGAAATCACCCTTCTGAGCATGGTTTTCAGGGTTTTGTTGAATCGTTCCACCAACCCGTCCGTTTGGGGATGATACACCGACGTACGCAACTGCTTAATCTGGAGTAGTCTGCACAGCTCCTTAGTGACTTTGGACATGAATGGGGTCCCCTGATCCGTAAGGATCTCCTTGGGCAACCCCACCCGACAGAACACAGCAAACAACTCTCGAGCAATAAGCTTCGCTGCAGTATGTCTGAGTGGTATTGCCTCGGGGTACCGGGTGGGGTAATCAACTATCACCAGGATATGTTGGTGCCCTCGAGCGGACTTTACGAGGGGCCCCACCAGATCCATCCCTATCCGTTCAAACGGGACTTCTATGATGGGCAAAGGTACTAACGGACTGCGAAAGTGTGCCAGGGGTGCGTTAAGCTGACACTGGGGCATGTTTCGCAGAACCGTTTCACCTCCCCGAAGACCCCGGGCCAAAAGAACCTTTGCAACACCCGTTCCTGCGTTTTCTTGGCCTCTAGGTGGCCACTCATCAGGTGTTTATGGGCCAAGTCGAGGACTCACCGACGATACGGCTGGGGCACCAACAACTGCTCTACACTTCCCCTCCTATCTTATCCACTTGGTAAAGCAAATCTTGCTTGAGAGCAAAATGGGGGTATCTTACCTGGGCACCTGGCACCTGGCACCTGTGCCACCCCATCAATAACAGTCACCTGACTCCGGGCGTGTAGCAATGTAGGATCCTGGAGTTGGGCCGTCCCGAAAGTATCCGGGGCCTCCTCCAAGTCCGGGATCGGCTCATCTGTCTCGAGCTCTCCTGCCAATACCTCTAGGGGTGCATAGCGGGTTCACACTCTGTCCCTACCGTGGTGACCCCTACGGCAGGTGTCCCGACCTCGGGATCAGCGAGCTCAGGTCCCGTTATTTCCGTTACCTGAGGGGGCTTACCTGGCCCCTCGTATAGAGTCCAAAAAAATGGCAGATCCCTTCCCAGGATCACGTCATAGGGAAGAGTGGTCATAATTCCTACTTCATGTTGCACCTGTCCGCAGGGTGCCGTGATGGTAACCAACCCCGTAGGGTAGTCTCGGAGGTCCCCATGGATGCATACCACCCCTACCGTATGCCCGGTGGCTTTCACTTCTGCCACTAGGGTTGACCGCACAAGGGTTACCAGGCTTCCGGAATCCAACAAGGCTGTCACCAGACACCCATTAACCTGTACTTGGCACAAGTGGGGTTCGGTCTCCGGGGTAACAAGGTCCGCCGTACACACCACCTGAGCATACATCGATCCCCGCCGAGTATATCCGCAATCCATGGGCTCAGTGGTGAGGGGACACTGGGCTCCCATATGTCCCACCCGCTGGCACCGCCAACACCTAATGGGGAAGGAGGAGCCCCTGACAGGTTGTCTTTTGGGGTACATGACCTTCCGGACTTCAGGGACGGAAGGGGAGGCCTCATGGGGGACATGAGCGGCCTCCTGCACAGGTGCCGGCGGTGGGTCCTTCACCTGGGGCTTGGAGGGGGCTGACCGACGGGCGGCACTCAAAGTCCCAGTGTCTCGTATCAACTCCTGCGTAGCCACATGTCGCTCCACCAGGCACACTAATTGATCCAGGGTGCTTGGGTCGCCCTGTCCCACCCACCGTTGTACGGTGACAGGTAAAGTGCGCACAAAGCGATCGACCACCATCCTCTCCACCATTTGCGCAGGGCTCAGAGTCTCAGGCTGCAACCACTTCTTTACCAAGTGCAGCAAGTCATAGGCCTGGGAGCGTACGGGTTTGGTTTCCTCATAGAACCACTGGTTCACCCGCTGAGCCCGTACGTAAGTATTCACCCCCAACCGAGCAAGGATTTCGCCTTTCAAGACCCCATAATCTAGGGCGTCCTCGGTACAGAGGTCCAGGTATGCTTTTTGGGGCTCCCCAGTCAGATAGAGTGACAATACCTCAGCCCACTGGGCGGCCGGCAGTTTCTCCCTCTCTGCCATCCGCTCAAACACAGCCAGGAACGCCTGCACATCGTCCCCCGAGGTCATCTTTTGTAACGCTTGTCTTACCGCCTTCCGGACGCTGCAGCCGTCACCTGATCTGCGGGGTGGAGCAGTCGGCCTGGCACGGATAGCCTCGATCAGCAGGGCCATCTGTTCCTGGTGCATTCGTTGCTGCTCCTGGTATCTTTGTTCCTGCTGCTGCAGGGCTTGCTGGTGCATGTGGTGCTGCTCCTGGTGCCTTTGCTCCTGTTGTTGCTGTGCCTGCACAAGATGCTTGAGCAGATCCTCCATGCTGGCTGCTGGTTTGTGTTGCAATGGAGCCGCTTGGATCCAGGACATGTGCACCGGGTATATTGCAAGAGACTGGGCTGCTACACCTCACCGGGCTGCCAATGCCCACATTCTCTCACATATATGTGGTAGCGTTGCTGGTTGCACAGACGCAGGCACGGGATCCAGGCACCAGGGTTCACACAAAAACGTTTATTGCAACACAAGTCCAATATATCACAGACCTCGGGTTCCGGGACGCAGCTGGAGTTGCCTGTTCCTCTTACTTCCTGGGCCACTCACTATCCACATGAATTTCAAGGATCAAGCCCCCAAGGATCTGTGTCTGGCTCACGCTCCTTCTCTGTCTGAGCCTAGGGAGTTGTGCTCACTCCCTCACTAAGAACCACACCCAGGGTTCCTGTTTCCCTTTTAACACTCTGTTCCTGGAGGTAAAACCACTTCAAAACCCCGGAGTGGAACTATTCCTACACATGGAGGGAGCACAACCTAGGTGAGACATACCGGCCATCATAGATAACCCCGGTCACAGTCTCACAACAAATATAGCCAAGAACACAAGTAACACACAGGCAGTTTTTCACAATTTTCAAACTAACATTTGTTTCACAATTGCGCATCAAAATTTAGAATTTGATTTTTCCCAAACAAAATATAAAAAACCATAGTCTTGTGACATATCAAATGAAAGCTGTTACCATTCTGAGTAAAATGATGCCTCTCCCATTTCATTATCTTATTTCTAGCCCGAGATAAAAAAAATGTAAAGCCCATACCAGGCCAAAATTCGCACTTTTTTAAAATTTTAAATATCTGTAAAAAATTAACTGATAAGAAAAAAAATTCAAAACTTTTAATTTGTAATTAACTAATGTAGTACTTCAAATAGAAAAAAAATAAAAAAAATCTAAAGATGTCAGGTAAAAAAAAAATATTCATATTTAGATCACTTGATATGGAATGACCCTTTGACGCTATTAATAGTAAAATATTTTAAAATATGATCCCATCGCGATCCCAACTTGAAATTTGGTACAGATGAGGCTAAGAGCACAGCAGACAAATTTTGCGTTTGCGATCGCATGGGTAAAATTAACAAAGATCCTCTTGTGACATATTTTTTAAAACTTTAAAAATCTGTAAAAAATTAACCGATGAAGAAAAAAATTAAAAACTTTTTTTTTGTAATTAAAGTTGTACTTCATATAGAAAAAAAATTATAAAAAATCTGAAGAAGTCAGGTAAAAAAAATATACATTTTTGGATCACTTGACATGGAATGACCCGTGTGTGTGTGTGTGTAATGGGGACAGTGACCCCCCCCTCTAGTGTGTGTGTGTGTGTGTAATGGGGACAGTGACCCCCCTCTAGTGTGTGTGTGTGTGTGTAATGGGGACAGTGACCCCCCTCTAGTGTGTGTGTGTGTAATGGAGCAGTGACCCACCCTCCTTAAAGGGAACCTGACCTCAAATAATGTGCCCCCAGCACGCTTTGTTTTTTCAAATGCCCCCCCGCTCCGAATTCTATGATGTGGCATCACGTGATGCCGGTGCGCGTCATTTCCGGTGGTGCGCAGATCGCCAGGTGTAAGGCCGCATTCAGCATGCCTTCTGCGCATGAACTGAAGGTGGTCTGTGACGTGTGGAGCAGAAGATCCGGAAATGACGCGCACAGGCATCACGTGATGCCACATCATAGAATTCGGAGCGGGGGCATTTGAAAAAACAAAGAGCGCTCATGCAGCAGTGATTATGCCCATCGGGGCGTAATTGGAGCGGCGAGGCAGGGGGAGCGCAGCCCTGGGGACACTGCCCCTCTGTCAGAAACGCTCACCTGACAAAAATCATGTAAGTTATTAAAACATACTATTTCACTTTTCCAAACACCCAAGAGCTCAGACAGGGATGATTCAGAAAGTATTTGGGTGCTGCAGGGACAGGTATTGACAGGTTAGGGGGCTTACATGAGGTGACAGGTTCCCTTTAAGTCAAGTTGTCACTTTATTTCTGCCCTTTATTTGCACTTTGGTATTGTATTGCAAACTTATTGTTATGTGTTTTCATGTCGCTTTCATTGATGGTCCCCGTATATAAAAACCAACGATTCTTGCTTGATGTGCTGTAAGGATGACACAATGATTGCTTTTATCTTGTACACATGCTCCACAGCCTCTGATGGTGAATTTTTGTCTTCATGGTTCAAGCCAAGTTGCACATTGTCCTCCGAGTCTCTGAACCTCCTCTCCTCTCTGAATCAATAATGCAGCCAGTGATGACGGACCACGTGATTCTCCATGTGGGTCTGATGTCTCCGTTCACATACACGGATGTCCTTGTCGGGAGCCACTTGCATCACTTTAAGTTTTGTGCTGACCTCATGGGAAAGGGCACTTTTTTTTTTTTACCTGCCCCAACAATGTATGGACTCCATCCCCTGACAGGTGGAGTAATGCAGCACGCGTCGGGGTGGACACCATTCCTCTAGGAGCATTGTGTGTGTATCTATAGGTAACATAAGGTTCTGAAAACCTTTCTTGAAATTGTGATTGATACATGCTTGTGTATCTGGTGATATAGCTTCTCCTCACTTGAGATTAACACTTATGTCTTTGTACACCATGATTCCTTATTTGGTGGCACTATTGTTTCATTACTAACTGTTTTCGCATGCTGTTCCTTATTAATTCCATATATATTGATATATATCTATATGGAATGTGCAATTCCCTCTTATTTGTATGTATTCCCCTCTTTCTTTCCCCAATTCTAAACTGTTTTTATATAGCTCAGTATGGATTTTGGTTGTTTCTTCTTTTTTTCTATTTATATTACTATAGCCGGTCATAGTGAATGTGTGATCATTCCCAAGTGAGCCCCAAGTTTTGTCCCTCGACCCTGTGGCTACTTGTTACGCCCTGAGTCACCTCTCTCTCTATTTTATGACTTTTCCTGTGTCTCCTGTATTCTGCGTCTGTGGCCCGGTCTTTTCTGGTAGTATTATATACAGTAGTATCTATACAATGTGAGTGCCCATCACAGAGACTGAACACCATAACTAGTGAAATACAGTAACTTTGGACAGGTGATGTTATCGTGGCTGGAGTAATGTGATCCCCCTCAGTGTACATCACCCCCTATAGTCCCTGGTCCTGCAGTAGCTGCCACCATGTATATAGCAGATGAGACACGTTATTAGATGCCAGATCAGCAGGTCAGTCCGTTGTAGTTCTGGAGTGTTGAGCGATTATCACTGTGTAGGATGAAGTGCAGACAATAAAACACACACCACAGTATATTATCTTAATTTTTTTTGATTAATTGGAATAGCATAAGCAACATTGTAATGAAAATATTACCGAATCTTTATAAATTAAAGGAAAAAGTGACTCTCGGGTCCAGCCCCGATGGGGACCACAGAACTTGCTGTGGACATTGCGGACCTGATGAGCCACCCAACCCAAAGATCAGAGGAAGGCGAAGAAACCCCGGAGTGTTCTACCTCAGGGGGAAAAAAAATTCCTTCCTGACCCCAATTTGGCGATCGATATCTCCCTGGATCAAGTCTGTCCTGCTGCATATTGCTGAATAACTGTACATCATGAAAGAAAGACATGCCGGCCACTAGAAGCTCCAACTAGCACGATGGATGCTCGGGCAAGCAATGGGGGAGGCTACGAAGCTGCAAAGCGGGGGGGCCATAGCCGCAAAGCGGGGGAGGGGGGCCGCCCGTAGGCCGCACAGCGGGGGAGGGGAGGCCGCCGTAGGCCGCAGCAAGCGGGGAGGGGAGGCCGCCCGTAGGCCGCAAAGCGGGGGGAGGGGGGCGCCCATAGGCCGCAAAGCGGGGAGGGGCCGCCTAGGCCGCACAGCGGGGAGGGGGCGCCCGTAAGCGCAAAGCAGGGAGGGGGGGCCGCCCGTAGGCCCAAAGCGGGGGAGGGGAGGCCGCCCGTAGGCCGCAAAGCGGGGGAGGGGAGGCCCCCTAGGCCGAGCGGGGAGGGGGCCGCCCGTAGGCCGCAAAGCGGGGGAGGGTGAGGCCGCCCAGCCGTTAGGCCGCAAAGCAGGGGAGGGGGCGCCCTAGCCGCAAAGCAGGGGGAGGGGGCCGCCCGTAGCCGCAAAGCAGGGGAGGGGGGCCGCCCTAGCCCAAACGTAGGTGAGGAGGTCCGCCCGTAGGCCCAAGCGGGGAGGGGCCCCGTAGGAGGATTAGGGCAAGCGTGGGAGGAGCGCCCATAGGCCGCAAAGCGGGAGGGGGCGTCGACCAAGCGCAAAGGGGTGGAGGGGGCCGCCCGTAAGGCCGCAAAGCGGGGGAGGGAGGCCCCCTAGGCCGCAAGAGGGAGCCCGGCCCACGGGGAGGGAGGCCCCCGTAGGCCGACAAGGGGGGGAGGTGGCGCCCGTAGGCCGCAAAGCGGTGGTGAGTGGCGCCATAGCCGCAAAGCAGGGGTAGGGGGGTCGCCCTAAGGCCGCAAAGCGGAGGAGTAGCGCAAAGCGGGGAGGGAGGCCGCCCGTAGGCGCACAAGCGGGGGAGGAGGCCCCGTCCGCCGATGGGGCCCACGAAGCTGGGGGCAGGGGAGGGGCCGCCCTAGCCCAGTCCAAGGAGGCGGAGGGCCGCCCGAGGCACCACAGCGGGGAGGGGAAGGCCGCCCGTAAGCCGCAAAGCGGGGAGGAGGCCCTAGCCAAGTCAGGCCGCGCGTAGAAGCGCAAGGGGGAGGGGAGGCCGCCCGTAGGCCGCTAAAGCTGGGGAGGGGGCCGCCCATAGGCCGCAAAGCAGTGGAGGGGGCGCCCGAGCGCAAAGCGGGGAGGGGGCCATAGCCGCAAAGCGGGGAGGGGGGCCGCCCGTAGGCCGCAAAGCGGGGAGGGGGGCCGCCCGATAGGCCGCAAAGCGGGGGAGGGGAGCCGCCCGTAGGCCGCAAAGCGGGGAGGGGGGCCGCCCGTAGGCCGCAAGCCGGCGTAGGCGCAGCGGGGGGGAGGCGCCCTAGCCGCAAGCGGGGGAGGGGGGCCGCCCTAGGCCGCACAGGGGGAGGGGGGCCGCCCGTAGGCCGCAAAGCGGGGGAGGGGGGCCGCCCGTAGGCCGCAAAGCGGGGGAGGGGGCCGCCCGTAGGCCGCAAAGCGGGGGAGGGGAGGCCGCCCGTAGGCCGCAAAGCGGGGAGGGGAGGCCCCCTAGGCCGCAAAGCGGGGGAGGGGGGCCGCCGTAGGCCGCAAAGCGGGGGAGGGGAGGCCGCCCGTAGGCCGCACAGCGGGGAGGGGGCGCCCGTAGGCCGCAAAGCGGGGAGGGGGGCGCCCTAGGCCGCACAGCGGGGAGGGGCCGCCGCACAAGCGGGGGAGGGGGGCCGCCCGTAGCCGCACAGCGGGGAGGGGGGCCGCCTAGGCCGCACAGCGGGGGAGGGGGGCCGCCCGTAGGCCGCAAGCGGGGAGGGGGGCGCCCTAGGCCGCACAGCGGGGGAGGGGGCCGCCCTAGGCCGCAAAGCGGGGGAGGGGGGCCGCCCTAGGCCGCAAAGCGGGGAGGGGAGGCCGCCCATAGGCCGCAAAGCAGGGGAGGGGGGTCGCCCGTAGGCCGCAAAGCGGGGGAGGGGGCCGCCCATAGGCCGCAAAGCGGGGGAGGGGAGGCCGCCCGTAGGCCGCCCAGCGGGGGAGGGGAGGCCGCCGTAGGCCGCAAGCGGGGAGGGGAGGCGCCCGTAGGCCGCAAAGCGGGGGAGGGGGGCCGCCCATAGGCCGCAAAGCGGGGAGGGGGGCCGCCCGTAGCCGCACAGCGGGGGAGGGGGGCCGCCCGTAGGCCGCAAGCGGGGAGGGGGGCCGCCCGTAGGCCGCAAAGCGGGGGAGGGGGGCCGCCCTAGGCCGCAATCGGGGAGGGGGGCCGCCCGTAGGCCGCAAAGCGGGGAGGGGGGGCCGCCCGTAGGCCACAAAGCGGGGGGGGAGGCCGCCCGTAGCCGCAAAGCGGGGGAGGGGAGGCCCCCTAGGCCGCAAAGCGGGGGGGGGGGGCCTCCCGTAGGCCGCAAAGCGGGGAGGGGAGGCCGCCCTAGGCCGCAAAGCAGGGGAGGGGGGTCGCCCGTAGGCCGCAAAGCGGGGAGGGGGCCGCCCTAGGCCGCAAAGCGGGGGAGGGGAGGCCGCCCGTAGGCCGCAAGCGGGGGAGGGGAGGCTGCCCGTAGGCCGCACAGCGGGGAGGGGGGCCGCCCTAGGCCGCAAAGCGGGGAGGGGGGCGCCCGTAGGCCGCACAGCGGGGAGGGGGGCCGCCTAGGCCGCAAAGCGGGGGAGGGGGGCCGCCCTAGGCCGCAAGCGGGGGAGGGGGCCGCCCGTAGGCCGCAAAGCGGGGGGCGAGGGGAGGGGGCCCCCGTAGGCCCAAAGCGGGGAGGGGGGCCGCCCTAGGCCGCAAAGCGGGGGAGGGGAGGCCGCCCGTAGGCCGCAAAGCGGAGGGGGGGCCGCCCGAGGCCGCAAAGCGGGGAGGGAGGCCGCCCGTAGGCCGCAAAGCGGGGGAGGGGGGGCCCCCTAGGCGCAAAGCGGGGAGGGGGGCCGCCCGTAGGCCGCACAGCGGGGGAGGGGGCCGCCCGTAGGCGCCAGCGGGGGAGGGGGCCGCCGTAGGCCGCAAAGCGGGGGAGGGGGCCGCCCATAGGCCGCAACGGGGAGGGGGGCCCCCGTAAGGCCGCACAGCGGGGAGGGGGCGCCCGTAAGCCGCAAAGCGGGGGGGGGGGCCGCCCGTAGGCCCAAAGCGGGGGAGGGGAGGCCGCCCGTAGGCCGCAAAGCGGGGGAGGGGGGCCGCCTGTAGACCGCAAAGCGGCGGAGGGGAGGCCGCCCGTAGGCCGCACAGCGGGGGAGGGGGGCCGCCCGTAGGCCGCAAAGCGGGGAAGGGGGGGGACGCCCTTAGGCCGCACAGCGGGGGAGGGGGGCCGCCAGTAGGCCGCACAGCGGGGGAGGGGGGACACCCGTAGGCCGCACAGCGGGGGGGGGGGCCGCCCGTAGGCCGCACAGCGGGGAGGGGTGGACACCCTTAGGCCGCACAGCGGGGGCCGCCTGTAGGCCGCACAGCGGGGGAGGGGAGGCCGCCCGTAGGCCGCAAAGCAGGGGAGGGGGAGGCCTCCGTAGGCCGCAAAGCGGGGGAGGGGGTCCGCCCGTAGGCCGCACAGCGGGGAGGGGGGGCCGCCCGTAGGCCGCACAGCGGGGGAGGAGGGCCGCCCGTAGGCCGCACAGCGGGGGGGTACAGGCTGTGGCTGCTGGCATGAGCTCCACAGAAATACTCACCTGGACTTGTCACCAGGGCTGTGAAGTCGAAACATCTGACTCTTCTCAACTTCCCTGAATCCACACACAGACTCAGACTCTGCAGCCCTGCTTGTCACCTTCCTGTTGTCTGGGTCTAAAAACACAAAATGATTCAGGTTTAGAACTTGGTACTTTCTATTCTGATTGTGAAGTCACGGAAAGTCAGTGATGTTGTGTGACCTATGATATCACGGTCACTGCTGTTCTTATAGATCGAGATTAAAACATAAAGGAATAGTTCACTTTAAAGAGGACCTGTCACCCCCCCACCCCCCATGCTTTCCAAAGGGAAAGCACCACTAGATGCAAACGTGTATGCTGCATTCAGAGAAGGAGTCTCCCATGTCTCTACCGACCCCCCCCCCCATTCAACCTGTAATAAACAATTTTGACAGTTTTAAGATAGGAAGTCCAGAGGCATGTGCTAACGTCAGCGCCAGAGCCCGCCCTGCTGTAGGCATTCAGCATGATCTTTAGCAGGGCAGGCTCTGACGCTGACTTTCCAGCAGCCGGGACCCGCTCCTACTAATTGCTTGCTGTGTGCCTGTGTGAGTTCAGTCGCTGAGGCATGCGCACAACAATGAGGGGAGACCCAGAAAGGCAGGAGGTGGAACAGAGAGGCAGGGAGAGGCAGGGTCAGGATGAGCCTGTGAACAGTGAGGACTACATAATCAGTAAATCCCTACAGGTTTCTTATCTTAAAACTTTCATAATAGTTTATTACTTACAGGGGGCGGGAGACATGGGAGACCCCTTCCCTGAACGCAGCAGACACGCTGCATTCAGTGGTGCTTTCACTTTGGAAGGCATCAGGGGGTCAATGGGTCCTCTTTAATAAATCGGCAACAACCCTGCATATAATCATGAGATGCACATTTAAAGGGACCCAACTATTTTATTCCATATTATCCAGTGCCATATGTTCTAAAGGAAAACTCAGGACTCCATACTGCTATTCCTGACCACAGTAAGCAACTCCCAGGTCACCCAGTGATTCAATCAATAAAAGAGAGCTGACAGCAGAGACTGATGGCATTGCAATTAATTTTTGTTAAAAATGTTCAAATTTGACGTGAATGGAAAAACTACCCAATAATGAAGCCATATGGAGTTGTCCCAACCTGTGTCACAGCGTGTGGGCCCTCTGTTTGCCCAGGGCCCCAACACTTGCCTGGGTGTTGATGCCGGTCTGGTGTACATGCACGTTATTAGATCAACTCTAAACCAGACTCAACAAATGTATTACATAGACCCCTCCCATTAGGGGCCGTAATATTACGTGTCCTGTAGAGGCTCTGCTTCACACAACAATAACAGCTGATTGCAAGAGGTTTTAGCTGTCAGACAAGTAAAGAGCTCTGTACTGCAGGGTGTACATAGACATCACATAGCAAAAATCCCAATATGTACTATAAAGACAAAATATAGGACCCTCACACCTGGAGAGACAGGACATAATGTTACTGATCATCCATATTTCGGTCGTTGGAGGCTTTTGCGCTTTTTGCTTAAAAAAAAAAAAAAAATTGATACCTAAGTACTTGACATTTTTTAACGATTACAGCAATATTGGAGTTCATGTATCATTGATCGCAGGGTACGTATGCACTATGTGTGTATATGACTCTAAATGGCACATGTGTACCTCATGCATTACAGCTTAGTAACCATGGATACCTATGTAACTGTCACTATATGTGTGGTTGTAACCATGGATACATAAGCTGGAATGCTTCATATGATGTAAGTGACATTAGCTAATCAGGAGAACTATACTACATTTCTAAGTGGAAGGATTTGCTATTATTATTATTATTATTATTATTGCACCTACTACATTTGGGATAGGATCTTGGAGATGGGAATATCCCTTTCACTACTATTGACAGGACTAATAAAGCCAAACAAGGCCTGGGGTTTCTTCCGCCTATGAACCTACCTCAGGTATGTTTGGAGGTAGCAGATGGAAGGTACACATCTGTCATTCAAAAGCCACAGAATGCTGGCATGGCCGCTGGACCAGGGTCCTGGGAATTAATTTGCCATCTATAGTTTTGTCACAATTACAACTCTTTACAGATTAGGTTTCCCATTGCTGGGGTACAACCAATTTGTGTAGAGTCTCCTGTGTGAATGACAAAGCCTATGCTGTGCCACTCCACTCACTGTGTATGGGACTTGGAGATACCCAGCTCTCAATAAACAGGGGACTTGGGACACTAAGAATCAGTCACTGTTGGGATGTTTGTAAGGCTGCAGTTACAAGGCAACTTTGGCTGCTAAACATGATGTGCAGTCCAAATAATTATGGTCTGCTTCAACATCACTGTGCCATGTATTTGAATGGGGTTATTTCAAACTACTGCGACCATAAAAAGCAAGTGGCAAAAAGTCAGACCCATTCAGATTTTTATTTTTGTAAATTGCTTGTCACAATAACCCAGCGGGTCTCACTGCAACCTCATTCTACAGCAATAACAGTTGATTGTAAGAGGTTTTAGCTGCTATATCCCCCCTATAAGAAAAGAGCTCCCTACCTGGGTTCGTCCATTCCGGTTGTAAGGTCCTAGTGGCACAAGATGGCCACAGTGTAGAACTTGGTACATTCTATATCAGTTGTGATGTCATTTGCTCAGTGATGTCATTAACCTGCCAAGAATAATGCTAACACAACAAGCAAGTCCCAAGAAGTCAGACCCATTCACATTTTTTTGTAAATTTTGTCACAATACCGCAGTGGGCCACAATGCAACTTCATTCCTCAACATTAAGCTATGATGCAGCAGCAGCACATTGTGACCTGTGTTGTGGCCAAAGTCACCAAATAACTATCCTACTCTGATCTGCTTTGTGTTTATTATGACTTAAAAACCACATTCTCGTTGAACTGAAATTTGATGTGGTCATAAACCAGCTGAGAGAAGCTCAATTTACAAAACAAAAAACAGGAGTTCCAGACTCGCACTCTAAAAACAAACTCAAAGGGAGAAGTTAAGGCCCTGTCTCACATAACGATATCGTTAGAGAGATCGATGTAACTGTGACGTTACAAAGATCTTTCCAGCAATGTCGTTCTGTGTGACACTTTGCTGCGATCAGGCCCCTGCTGTGAGGTGCTGATCGTTACAAAGTGCTGCGGGTCATTTTTTGATCGTTGGTTTTCCACTGGTTAGCACGCATCGCAGCGTGTGACAGCGAGAAACCAGCGATCAGTGACCTCACAGGACTGGTAACCATGGTAAACACCGGGTATCTAGGCAGCGCGCGCTGCCTAGATACCCGGTGTTTACCATGGTTACCAGTGTTCTCCCTGCTTAGCCCTGCCTGTAAGCAGGGAGAACGCTGGTAACTATGATAAACAGCGGGTATCCAGGCAGCGAAAGAAGATTACTCCTATACGTTTAAACAGAGAAACTCGTCCAAACTGCACGGTCCTTAAACCGAACCTGTCGCTCCCCGTTTGGGCATTCTAAACTATGCCCACCATCTGTAACATGCTGTAATTGGGGTTCCTGTAACCCCTCTGTGCCCAGAGGTCCCCCTGAATATACAGTACCTGAATTCTCGCGAGACTTCGGGCACTGTGTTTCTTCAATGGATCACAGTGACCCGCTCCACTGCACAAGCGCGAAATATGCCTGCCATTCAACAGCCATATACAGGAGAGGGGGGAATGTCAAAACAGCGGGGCAGCTATTCAAGGCAGGGGGCGGCGCGGACGACGTAGAGCTGACCCTCCCGGACCTTTTCAGCCCTAATTATCATACAGCGTGTGGGACAGAATAAAAGTGCATTTCTGAGGTATGCAGGGGGACGTCTGGGCACATAGAGGGGTAACAGGAACCCCATTTACAGCATGTTAGAGATGTTGGGCACAGTTTAGAATGCCCAAATAGGATGACAGGTTCCCTTTAAGAAGTACTCTTCTTCATGAGACCAAGAACTAGTAGTTGAGAAGCCTGTACTAGACACGAAGATGAGCGCTGTAAGCAGTAGATAGGATAGTGCCAGAAATGGGATGATACAATGAGTCCCGTGCAAGAATTGAAGTGCCAAAGATTTATTTCAGGCAACTGAAAAGAGAAGGAACATGCCCTACCTTGGTCAGAGACAAAGAACACTGGGAGGCTGAAGGTTCTCAGGACAGAGTAAAATCAGAAAGGAAAAAACTGAAATGAAGGTTTTCACCCAACACTGAGTGGAGAAGAGTAACTCCACCGATGCAAAAGGCTTCCCCTGAGGAATGCAAAGATGTAATCCTTCCGGAATAGGAAAATGGTAGTGAAAGAGAGGAAAAGGAGAGCACAGGAATAACCCTGAGCATAGTGGAGTCAAGAGGACAGACCAAGGGAACATGAAGGAGCCTCTTGGATTCCAATTACTGAACAGGCTACCCACCAAACCAATATAATCGAAGTCTCTTCGATAAAATAATCCCCTGTCTTGGGGCCACGTGGGCCTGAAGTCCCAAACCTCCTTCAAAAAGGTGAATTGCTGGAAGTACCTGCGAGCATTGCCTAGTCCATGACAGAGGGGTAATGATTCTACCTGAGAAAAAAAAAGGCAAACAAGCGAATAGCTCCATGTTTCCGGGAGGAATGGAGATGAGGGTAACTGAACGTCTCAATAAGTCTGGGAGATTGGAGTAACTGAACTCAATAAGTCTGAAAGTGAAAACAGGTGGAACGTACCAGTCCGAATGGACTAGGAAACCTGGTCCCAAGAAGATTGAAAAATTACGCTCCCTGAGCCGATCTAAACCCCAGAGAAGAGTCCGTAAGGAACCCGATGATTCTCGTATTGTGCTGAAAAGGAGGGTCCTGGAATCAAACAGAACCGTTTAAGGAAAAAATCTGAGGAGACATCGGATGATTCTATTGATAATCTAAACCCTGCAGTAACCGTGGAAAGATAACAAACTCTTCACAAATGTTCATGTCTGTTTGCAGGGGCCGTGCTAATACTCTCTGTATTGTTCTAGAATTATAATATGTGCTGTTTTGATAGCTCCTAAGCTATCAAAACATGTCCCTGCAGCATCCCATCACTAATCTCACACTTCTTTTGTCTCCTAAAGGCATCCTGTGAAAGTGGAGATAAACATTTAAATACTTACTACGGTGTTCATTTTAGGACATGGTCATTTGTTGAAGTCAAAGTAAAAAAAAGCTGTTCCTGATGCCTGATTATGACTTTGACTTTGACAAATGACTTTGACTTTGATAAATGACTTTGATAAATGACTTTGATAAATGACTATGGCTTTGACTCTGATAAATGACTTTGACTTTGATCATTTGTCAAAGTCAAAGTGATAATCATGCATCAGGAACAGCTTTTTTTTACTTTGACTTCGACAAATGACCATGTCCTAAAATGAACACCGTAGTTGTGAATGGTTTAAAGCATGGGTCTCAAACTCAGCTGGGTATATGAGCACATAGAAAAAAAAATAATTTGGGGGTCTGCCTTCTTTGAAGGACAAAGTGACATTTTTAGCGATACCATTTATTTTTCTAGACACCTTTTGCTAATTTTTTTTAACATGTTTATTTTATTTTTTTTAAAATGTCATTCATCGTATGGGTTAAAGCACAGTTTTATATTTGTGTCATTACATCTGTTGCGATAAAAAAGGTGCACTTTTTTGTTTATATATAAAATAGCATATTTTAGTGGCAAAATATTTTTTCATGCTTTATTTTGACATTTATTTTACATTTTTACACTTTTATTACTACCAATTGGCCACACACAGTAATATTTTCTTACAATTAGCAACATATAGTAAATGTGACCAACATCTTGTATTAATGTCCCCATCCTGGTTCTTATCTTGTAGTTATGTTGCCCATCCTGGTCCTCATCTTGTAGTTATGTTGCCCATCCTGGTCCTCATCTTGTAGTAATGTTCCCCTGCCATCCTGGTCCTCATCTTGTAGTAATGTCCCCATCCTGATCCTCATTTTGTAGGAATGCCCCATCCTGGTTCTCATCTTAATCAATCAATATCTCACAAAAATATCCAACCCACATTAGTCATGTAATCAAAAAGTCCCAAGGACACAGGGATGAATTCATAGAAAATATACAATCTTTATTTAGGATTCTCGATACAAAGTTTAAAAATCCTTACAAATAATAACAATAACAAGGTGGAAACGGAGCCATATAAGTATCAACAGAAAGAGCCACTGGATATCTATGGATGATTAGAGCTATTGCCATATCCGGTGGTACAATATTAGGGAGGACCTAGTGACCATGAAGGAGGTATGTATGGCTAAGGTACCTAATAAAATGATTACATATAATGCATGAAAATTTCCCCCCAAAAAATTATACCATACACTCAGCGAAGGTATACATAAGTGAAGATGGATTCAGTAATCATCTGGAGAGTCACTATACATATCCCTATTGGAATAATTGGGCTTATGTCAGATTGAGATAAACAGAAAACTCTGCTCTCTCCTCCAATCGCTTGTATACAAGAAGGGGCAAATCTCCAAAAGCACTAAAACAGGGTGTTAGTATTGGTGAACCCTTTGAGTCTCAATTCAGATTGTACTACATATTTCATATAGCCATATGTACGCAGTACACACCATAAACAGTGAGAATAAATGTGATCCCAAACGGCGGTGCTAGGTGCAATACCAATACACCACCACAAGGTCTCACTATACTTTCTCACTCAAAAGGTGCTCACTGTTAAGAGCCTATACAACGGAGTCAAGAATAGCATCAAAAACGGGTCAAATCACTCTAAACACCATGTATACTGAATCATTTTAGGACCGTGTCCACATACCTCCGTAGTTGTTGTTAGCGGTCACTTTCTGCCTACACCTAACCCCGACGCGTTTCGTCTTAAAGACTTCTTCAGAGGGTAGTGTACCATGTGAGGGGCAGATTCGGGGGTTTATATATTGTATAGTAGTGATTAGAAAGTTAGAATACCTGTGTACCTCCTCCTCCACCTCTATTCTCGGCATCAGAGCCGCGTGACCGCTCCCGATCACGTGACCCGCCCCACTTCCGGTCTTTGGAACGCAGAAACCGGAACCCGCGTCATCAAGACACTTCTCCGGACCGCGTCCATGTGACTGGAAGGGGGCGTTTCCGGAAAGCTCAACGCTACCATGACGCACTAGGAGGCGGGAGAAGGGCACAGAAAGCCATTGTATTGTTAAGGAGTTGCTAAGCAACATTAAGTTCATAGATATTAGTGCAAATTACAATTATATAGAGTCAGAGTAAAAAATATAACTCTGACTCTATATAATTGTAATTTGCACTAATATCTATGAACTTAATGTTGCTTAGCAACTCCTTAACAATACAATGGCTTTCTTTGCCCTTCTCCCGCCTCCTAGTGCGTCATGGTAGCGTGGAGCTTTCCGGACACGCCCCCTCCCGGTCACATGGTCGCGGTCCGGAGAAGCGTCTTGATGACGCGGGTTCCGGTTTCTGCATTCCAAAGACCGGAAGTGGGGCGGGTCACGTGATCGGGAGCGGTCACGCGGCTCTGACGCCGAGAATAGAGGTGGAGGAGGAGGTACACAGGTATTCTAACTTTCTAATCACTACTATACAATATATAAACCCCCGAATCTGCCCCTCACATGGTACACTACCCTCTGAAGAAGTCTTTAAGACGAAACGCGTCGGGGTTAGGTGTAGGCAGAAAGTGACAGCTAACAACAACTACGGAGGTATGTGGACACGGTCCTAAAATGATTCAGTATACATGGTGTTTAGAGTGATTTGACCCATTTTTGATGCTATTCTTGACTCCGTTGTATAGGCTCTTAACAGTGAGCACCTTTTGAGTGAGAAAGTATAGTGAGACCTTGTGGTGGTGTATTGGTATTGCACCTAGCACCGCCGTTTGGGATCACATTTATTCTCACTGTTTATGGTGTGTACTGCGTACATATGGCTATATGAAATATGTAGTACAATCTGAATTGAGACTCAAAGGGTTCACCAATACTAACACCCTGTTTTAGTGCTTTTGGAGATTTGCCCCTTCTTGTATACAAGCGATTGGAGGAGAGAGCAGAGTTTTCTGTTTATCTCAATCTGACATAAACCCAATTATTCCAATAGGGATATGTATAGTGACTCTCCAGATGATTACTGAATCCATCTTCACTTATGTATACCTTCGCTGAGTGTATGGTATAATTTTTTGGGGGGAAATTTTCATGCATTATATGTAATCATTTTATTAGGTACCTTAGCCATACATACCTCCTTCATGGTCACTAGGTCCTCCCTAATATTGTACCACCGGATATGGCAATAGCTCTAATCATCCATAGATATCCAGTGGCTCTTTCTGTTGATACTTATATGGCTCCGTTTCCACCTTGTTATTGTTATTATTTGTAAGGATTTTGAAACTTTGTATCGAGAATCCTAAATAAAGATTGTATATTTTCTATGAATTCATCCCTGTGTCCTTGGGACTTTTTGATTACATGGTTCTCATCTTATAGTAAAATTCCCCATCCTTGTCCTAATCTTGCAGTCATGTCCCCATCTAGGTCCTCATCTTATAATCTTATAATAATGTGCATATCCTTAACCCATCTTGGTCTCCAGCCTGTAGTAATGTGCCCATCCTAGTGCTCATCTTGTAATAATGGACCATGCTGATCCCCATCTTGTATTAATGTCCCCATTCTGGTCCATTGTAATATGGTAGAAGGAGTGCACTCTGAGCTTTATTTCATAGGAAGAGGTGCCAATTGAGAGGTCTGGTAAACCCACGATGTAGATTTGAGAAATGGACAATTGCACACTCTCAGGTTTTGTTTGCAAAATAAAGTTCTTTATTTAGTGTAGCAACAGGAAACCAACGTTTTGGTCCTAACCTTGGACCTTGATCACGGTAGTTGCTGTAGTTCATAGATATACAAGAATCAATACATATATACAGTGTAAATGAAAAAATAAATATTCACATATACTACAATTCCCAATGACACTGATCCGACAGGTATCGATAAATACCTGGTTCATATTTCATATAAACTGGAATATTTCTTTTAGTAATATTACCTTGTAAATAGCAAGAGGGTTGATATTCAAGAGGAGAAGAGGTATAACATTTCCCATCTTATTTAAAAAACTAGGGCAGTACTCATATAGGTAAGTATATAGGTATCTTCACTGTCTAGACTCTTGATTTCATTTGCACTGTATATATGTTATATATACAGTTGTGGCCAAAAGTATTGACACCTGTCAGATTCTGTCAGATAATACTCAGTTTCTTCCTGAAAATGATTGCAATCACAAATTCTTTGGTATTATTATCTTCATTTAATTTGTCTTCAATGAAAAAACACAAAAGAGAATGAAGCAAAAAGCAAAACATTGATCATTTCACACAAAACTCCAAAAATGGGCCAGACAAAAGTATTGGCACCCTCAGCCTAATACTCGGTTGCACAACCTTTAGCCAAAATAACTGCGATCAACGCTTCCGGTAACCATCAATGAGTTTCTTACAATGCTCTGCTGGAATTTTAGACCATTCTTCTTTGGCAAACTGCTCCAGGTCCCTGATATTTGAAGGGTGCCTTCTCCAAACTGCCATTTTTAGATCTCTCCACAGTGTTTCTATGGGATTCAGGTCTGGACTCATTGCTGGCCACCTTAGAAGTCTCCAGTGCTTTCTCTCAAACCATTTTCTAGTGCTTTTGTGTTTTGGGTCATTGTCCTGCTGGAAGACCCATGACCTCTGATGGAGACCCAGCTTTCTCACACTGGGCCCTACATTATGCTGCAAAATTTGTTGGTAGTCTTCAGACTTCATAATGCCATGCACACGGTCAAGCAGTCCAGTGCCAGAGGCAGCAAAGCAACCCCAAAACATCAGGGAACCTCCGCCATGTTTGACTGTAGGGACCGTGTTCTTTTCTTTGAATGCCTCTTTTTTTCTCCTGTAAACTCTATGTTGATGCCTTTGCCCAAAAAGCTCTACTTTTATCTCATCTGACCAGAGAACATTCTTTCAAAACGTTTTAGGCTTTCTCAGGTAAGTTTTGGCAAACTCCAACCTGGCTTTTTTATGTCTTGGAGTAAGAAGTGGGGTCTTCCTGGGTATCCTACCATACAGTCCCTTTTTATTCAGACGCCGACGGATAGTACGGGTTGACACTGTTGCACCCTCGGACTGCAGGGCAGCTTGAACTTCTTTGGATGTTAGTCGAGGTTCTTTATTCACCATCCGCACAATCTTGCGTTGAAATCTCTCTTCAATTTTTCTTTTCCGTCCACATATAGGGAGATTAGCCACAGTGCCATGGGCTTTAAACTTCTTGATGACACTGCGCACGGTAGACACAGGAACATTCAGGTCTTTGGAGTTGGACTTGTAGCCTTGAGATTGCTCATGCTTCCTCACAATTTGGTTTCTCAAGTCCTCAGACAGTTCTTTGGTCTTCTTTCTCTTCTCCATGCTCAATGTGGTACACACAAGGACACAGGACAGAGGTTGAGTCAACTTTAATCCATGTCAACTGGCTGCAAGTGTGATTCAGTTATTGCCAACACCTGTTAGATGCCACAGGTAAGTTACAGGTGCTGTTAATTACACAAATTAGAGAAGCATCACATGATTTTTCTAACAGTGTCAATACTTTTGTCCACCCCCTTTTTTATGTTTGGTGTGGAATTATATCCAATTTGGCTTTAGGACAATTCTTTTTGTGTTTTTTCATTGAAGACAAATTAAATGAAGATAATAATACCATAGAATTTGTAATTGCAATCATTTTCAGGAAGAAACTGAGTATTATCTGACAGAATTGCAGGGGTGTCAATACTTTTAGCCACAACTGTATGTCCTCTTCCTGGTATATATGGTCCTATTGATATATACATGGTCTTCCTCCTTGTATATATGGTCTTCTTCCTTGTATATATGGTCCTCCTCCTGATATATAGCTCTGGCAAAAAGTAAGAGACCACTGCAAATGTTTAAGTTTTTCAGATTTTTCTATTTCTAGGTATATTTTTGAGTAAAATGTACATTTTTCTATTATTCTATAAACTACTGTCTCCGAAATTCAAAGCTGAAAATGTTGTATTTATTTGCAGCAAATGAGAAATTGTCAAAATAATAAAAAAGAAACAGTGGTTTCAGACCTCAAATAATGCAAATTTACAGTGGTCTCTTAATTTTTGCCAGGGCTGTATATCTCCCCATGTTTGTTTAAGGTGCCCATCTTTGTATATGTGTCTCCATTTTGTCCCTAAGGCATAATTAAAAACAAAAACATTCCACTCACCTTTACTCTGGTCCCACGTCACCCAGTGATCTCCCGTTGCCAGTGCACAGTGGTTGGCCCAACAGCTGACATCGGAGTGCTGTGACAGGGGGTCCGTGCATGACATTGAAACCATGCATTGACCCCATGTAACGGCACCTCCAACGTCGGCTCAGAGCCACTGTGTAGGCAGTGTGTTTTGTATGCAGGGACCTGATGGGTTTCTGCACCGCGATGCATTTTAGCTGGATCTGATAGACAGGACCAGCTCCACTACAGAGATAGCTTGTCCTGTCTATAGCACAGCTGCCGGTCTCTATGCCCCACTCTGTGCTGGAGATACAGAGAGGAGGAGAATCAGCTCCACTGCACAGGGCATAGAAATTCGGCAGCCGTGGACCGGCTATCTGGGCAGTGGAGCTGGTCCTGTCTATACACAGAGAGCCGGAAGCTGCGGTCCTCAGCTCTACTGACAGGGCTGCCAAAGAGAACTAGGTGAGCGCACACACTATTGTCACGCTGGGTGTAGGGAGACACACAGCACTGGACAACAACGACGGGGGGGGAAGGAGTTCCTGATGCTAAGGGGAATGGTGACCCCCTAGAACAACTAGCGCTGACACCTGGCTCCCCTAAAGTCCCTATACAGTCTCCGCAACTGTCGCCGCCAGGAACCTATTCCCTGACTGTTCCTGGACTACCACTACACAGGGCTCAGAGCGGGAGATCACAAGTCTGCCCGGCTAGCAACTAAAGGAACACACCAGGGAACAACAAAGCTTAGCTTGAGCAGATGTAATGACCAGTGGCAAGGCTGCGGGTGTGTGTGTATGATCTTTCTCAACAGAATCCCCATACTCAGGTTTAACCGGTAATAATGTTTCTTTACTGTCAAACATGTTTATATCACAGTCAACCGAACTATATGCGCACTTGTATATATTAGAGTCTCTGGATCTTCACTTCTTCCGGGTACGCAGCAAGAAAAGAAAAAAACACAACAATGAAGGTATCTTTCCCTAACTTTCCCTAAAATCACGTACCAGTCTATCACAGAAGAAGATGTCACTCCCACATAGCAGGCCTGGGGATCTCACGATGATGGGTCCCGATGCAGCGCTGAAGGGGGAAACTCCTCAGTCTTCTTCTTTGATCTCCTTCCGCAGGTAACGGAATTTTTCTTTGTTAGTCTCTCCCAGTCTCAGGGCACACCGAGCAGCAGAAGGGAGCCCACAGCAGCACAGAAGTCTCTCTCAGTCTCGGGGGCACCCCGAGCAGCAGGAGGGAGATCACGGCAGTACAAATGGCTCCCTTATGTCGGTCACGGCCCCTGCACATGCACTCCGGGTGCTCGGCGGGCAAGGTTTTGCAGAGCGGCCAGAGTCACAGCACCAAAGTCCAGTGGCCCAGGATCAGTCACGGGGGCTTCTGCGGGGTGATTTTTCCGGCAAGGTGTAGCAAAGTAGCCCTCTTTCAACAGACATCCACACGCAGGTCTCCCCTGGCTCAGTTCTGGATCTGCACTGACTTCCCGCTCTTTCCCTTCCTGGGTAAACACTTTTGCTGAAAAGGGAATTTCCCACTTTTCTGCGTTTGTTTAAGCACTTGTCCACAAGGGGGCAGTAGCGGACTGTGCACAGTTCATTTCCATATCCATTTCTATGATACAGTCTGAATTGTTCACCTCATTACATACCCCCCCACTTAAAGGTTGACAGTCCCTGTCAACAACCATCGGCTCCAAGGCAATGATGGCTGTGGATATCACAGGGATTGATCTCCGGCGGAGTAGGGACCTCTGTTGGGGGAAACCGTCATCCCCCCGTTCACCTTTGCTCCCTTGTTCAGGGCTCACAATATCTTCAATAAACTCGGTCACGTTTTCTACCCGGGAGAGTAGGATCGCCGGCGGTAGCGGCGCCAGTTGGGGGCAAATCTGCTTCCTTTAACGGGAACACCCCCAGGACCGGTGACGTCGGCGGCCTCTGTACCTTTCTCTCCCTTCACAACATCAAACTGTACCACCTCCCCATCACCAACGCTGCGGAGGCACTTACGAGGATTGTTACGCTTTATGGCAGTCTGATGTACAAACACGTCATCCTTTGTGTCATTCCTGTTGATGAAGCCATACCCATTGCGGACATTAAACCACTTCACCGTCCCCTGGACCCGAGTGGCCAGTACTTGCTTATCGGTCTGGCTCTAACTCTTCACACCCTTTTCCCTGATCTCCCCTGCCGAGCGAGCTGCTTTGGCTGGGGCGTCTAGTTTAAAGGTGGCTGCTGTTGTGGGGCATGACTTGCTGGTTCTGGTATATCGGACCACGGGTGGAGGATGCGGACAATGGTTTGCCCTATGGCGGGGGTCGCCGCATGTCCAGCACCTTCCCATAGGCCGGCGGGGTTGCTGTCTCGCTTGCCTGTCCGCCTGTTGGTCTAGCATGAGCTGTAGCTGTAGTATCTGTTTCTGCAACTCTGCTACTATCTGCTTCAATTCTTCCGTGTCACTGTTCGAAGTGCTGGCACCGGATATGGACCTGCAGGCCGTAGTATAAGTCTGGTTATAAGCTACTACCGGGAGGAGATTCTGTTGATCACACATCCTGCCGACTACGCCAGATGTAATGACCAGTGGCAAGGCTGCGGGTGTGTTTGTATGATCTTTCTCAACAGAATCCCCATACTCAGGTTTAATCGGTAATAACGTTTCTTTACTGTCAAACATGTTTATATCACAGTCAACCGAACTATATGCGCACTTGTATATATTAGAGTCTCTGGATCTTCACTTCTTCTGGGTACGCAGCAAGAAAAGAAAAAAACACAACAATGAAGGTATCTTTCCCTAACTTTCCCTAAAATCACGTACCAGTCTATCACAGAAGAAGATGTCACTCCCACGTAGCAGGCCTGGGGATCTCACGATGACGGGTCCCGGTGCAGCGCTGAAGAGGGAAGCTCCTCAGTCTTCTTCTTTGATCTCCTTCCGCAGGTAACGGAAAATTTCTTTGTTAGGCTCTCCCAGTCTCAGGGCACACCGAGCAGCAGAAGGGAGCCCACAGCAGCACAGAAGTCTCTCTCAGTCTCGGGGCACCCCGACAGCAGGAGGGAGATCACGGCAGTACAAATGGCTCCCTTATGTCGGTCACGGCCCCTGCACATGCACTCCAGGTGCTCGGCGGGCAAGGTTTTGCAGAGCGGCCAGAGTCACAGCACCAAAGTCCAGTGGCCCAGGATCAGTCACGGGGGCTTCTGCGGGGTGATTTTTCCGGCAAGGTGTAGCAAAGTAGCCCTCTTTCAACAGACATCCACACGCAGGTCTCCCCTTGCTCAGCTCTGGATCTGCACTGACTTCCCGCTCTTTCCCTTCCTGGGTAAACACTTTTGCTGAAAAGGGAATTTCCCACTTTTCTGCATTTGTTTCAGCACTTGTCCACAAGGGGCAGTAGTGGACTGTGCACAGTTCATTTCCATATATCCATTTCTATGATACAGTCTGAATTGTTCACCTCATTACACAGATCCAACAGCAAACCAACAGGCTCCAGGAAAGACTGCTTAGAGCTCTGATGCAATCAGGATCACCTGAACAGCTATTAACAGCAGTGCATTCTGGGAGTCAATGGAATATATACACAGCTCAAGGGATCAGCTGGGTCCTAGTGACCTCCAGCATTCACTATTCACAGACATTTTCTTTAGGATGTGGACTGTTTGGCCAAACGCTGCGACCTTCTGCGAGTGACCTCTACAGTCTCATCCAGGCCTCCTTACACACCCGTGACAACTATATTGCTTTACATACAGCGGAGCCCTCCTCCACTGACAGTGTACAGAATCCACTTCACACAGCTGTAGATTCGGCACACTGTGTCAATGAAGAAGGGAACCGCTGTGTGCAATGGGGGTGGGTGGTCATATTAAGGGTTGGAGCGGGCTTGTAGGATCCTGGGGGTGGCTGAGCATAAGTAGATTGGGTGTAGACGACCAGTTCTGCATTTGCATGCAGGCTCCAACACAAATACGACCCTTGGTCGTTCTCTGGAAGATGCAAATAGGTGATATATGGGTGACAATGCAAAATGTTGACAGGATGTATATTACAAACTGTCAACATTTTGCTGCCTAGATACACAAAGAAATTGTACAATAGGCCCGGACAACCCCTTTAACTGTGTGCTTAGGGTCATTGCCTTCTTGGAAGGTGAACCTTTGGCCAAGTTTGAGGTCCAGAGCACTCTGCAAGAGGTTTTCATCCAGGATATCTCTGTACTTGGCTGCATTAATGCTTCCTTCAATTGCAAACAGTCATCCTGTCCCTGCATCTGAAAAACACCCCCATAGCATGATGCTGCCATCACCATGTTTCACTGTTCGGATAGTATTGGGCAGGTGATGAGCACTGCCTGGTTTTCTCCACACATACCGCTTAGATTTATAACTAAAAAGTTCGATCTTCATCTCTTCAGACCAAAGAATCTTATTTCTCATAGTCCTTCGTGTGTTTTTTTGCAAACTCAGTGTAGGCTTTCTTATGTCTTGCACTGAGGAGAGGTTTCCGTTGCGCCACTCTGTCATAAAGGCCCAACTGGTGGAGGGCTGCAGTGATAGTTGACTTTGTGGAACTTTCTCCCATCTTCCTACTGCATCTCTGGAGCTCAGCCACATGATCTTGGAATTCTTCTTTACCTTTCTCATCAAGGCTCTTCTCCCACAATTGCTCAGTTTGGCTGGATGGCCATGTCTAGGAAGACTTCTGGTGGTCCCAAAAGTCTTCCATTTAAGGATTATGGAGGTCACTGTGCTCTTAGGAACCTTGAGTACTGCAGAAATTATTTTGTAACTTTGGTCAGATCTGTGCCTTGCCACAATTCTGTCTCTGAACTCCTTGGGCAGTTCCTTTGACCTCATGATTCTCATTTGGGCTGACATGCATTGTGAGCTGTGAGGTGTTCTATTGACAGATGTGTACATTTCCAAATCAAGTCCTATCAGTTTAATTAAACACAGCTGGACTCCAATGAAGGAGTAGAACCATCTCAAAGAGGATCACAAGGAAATGGACAGCATGTGATATAAATATGAATATGTGAGCAATGGGTCTGAATACTTATGACCATGGGATATTTCAGTTTTTCTTTTTTAACAAATTTGCTAAACTTTCTACATTTCTGTTTTTTTTCATTCAAGATGGGGTGCAGAGTGTACAGTAATGATAAAAAATGAACTTTTTTGAATTTTCCAAATGGCTGCAATGAAACAAAGAGTGAAAAATTTAAAGGGGTCTGAATACTTTCCGTACCCACTGTAAGTCTTTACAATCTGGTTTTTTTTTCTGTCTTTTCTTGACTACTTAATTAAAAAAAAATCACAGACAGTCAACATTTTTTACAGACACGCTTTATTAATTCTTTAACCTGATCAAAAAGGAGTAATTTCACATACAACATATTTTTTTTGAAAAGATAAGAAATACATTTTATTAAACAGATATGTTGACAAACAATTACAATGACATGAAACACTTAGTGATCCTCCAGGGTGACAGATCGGTCATTGCAGTGGTCACAGGTATAAATTACATTGTCTTACCGGTAATTCAAATGACATTACAATATACATACATGATTCAGCTCTTTATATTAAGACAACTCATGAAGTATAGCAAAGAAAATTGCACAATGCCCTGTAAACAAAATCTAATGTACCCATGACTCACCGTTGCCGGGTTCTCAGGTCTCAGGCGCTGGCTGCGGTCACGGTTCGGTGCCTGAGGCTATAAGGGCCCGGTGGTCAATGCACGGTTAAATAAAGAGTAAAGTTTGTTTCGTGACGCCACCTGTGGGTGTCCGGTGATGGCATCGGCGCTGCTTGGACCTCCGGGGTGATGGACTGCAGCTAGATGGAGCTGCTCCCCACAGGACGAGCAAAAGTCCCCAGGGTCAGGAGCTGCACTGGTGGAATACGGCAGCTACGCTGATTTGGTAGGTGAATGAGTTAGTAACTGTTCAAAAGGAATACTCGGACACAGTGCTCCTCTGCACGGGTCTTTACTGAAGTCATGCACGGTACACGGGATAACAGTCACTTTCAGGTAACGGACCTGGTGGTCCCGGAGATGAACAGTATTTTTCCAAGGCTCCACAGTGTTCCCTCTTTGACTAACTGTCCCTTTTACTCGTCGCGGCTTTCGTGCACCAGGTCAGGATACTGAGGTACCTATATTGAGGACCCGAGCCTAGGCCTTCGGACTCCTGATGGATCCCCTGAATCCCAATGGTGGGTACCCCTCCTGGCACAGCTGCGGTGATGGTGATGCACTCCTGAGAAGCCCTTTATCACTCCGTGTCAGCAGTACAGCGGTGGACGTCTGCACTGCCTCGGAGCCGGTACTCCTGGTGGACTGGGCTAGGGTATTGTCTTACCCGTTCTGCTCTTGGCCCCCTTCTCTTCTGGGTCACCAGTGCTCGGTGCCCTCCCAGTTAGCTGTCTCAGTGCTTTTCTGCACTTCTTCCACTCTGCTCAGTCTTCTAGTTTCACTTTGCCTCTCTGAGCTGCACGGCACTGTGCAGCTCCTGTTCTTTTTGCTTACTTCCTGAACTAACTCTGTTCTTCTCCTTCCCCACTGCTATGCATCTAACTCTCCTCCCACCAGGACCTAATTGGTCCTCTGCCTTTAGATGTTGCATGGGTACATGAAGCCTTGGGATTAACCTATTCACCACCAGGACGGAGAATACAGCACCTTTGGTCAGGGGTGCAGTACCCTCCTGTGACGCACTCGTTGCGGGGCGCCACATTCCCCCTTGGGAAATTACACTTGTCCCCAAGTGTCACGCTACCCAACCCAGTACAGAGTAAAATATTTTTATATATGCATAACAACAATATAACACTTTTAATAACGACAGTATTATTGTGTTCTTCCCGTCCGGGAGGCTCTTTATCTTTTAACGTTATGGAACGGCTACCAGTTCAACGGAACCGGGTTAACTCTTGCGGACCCAGCGGTTACTATTACTGTCCTGTTCGGGTTACCACTGGGTCGCGACACATATCATCACATCACGCAATAAAGAAAAGCAAATGTCCTCATCAAAGTCTATGGGTTTTGCACAAGGAAAAAGTACTTCACATTTATCAACTATCTACAGGACCAAGGTGCTGCAATTTACTCAGAAAATCTGCATACACGCAGGGCGCACCATCCAGGGGGCCCCACGTCTCTCATAGCTCGTACAGTCATTCAGATACAAGTCCCGGTCTGGGTGCTCTGGAGCTGGTGCACGGATCCGCTCACCTGTGATTGCGGCTACACAGACCCGTCTAGCTGGTTTGTGCGGCTCGGGCTCCTTCTACACCATGCGGGGCCTGGATGCCCCGACTTCCTCGACGTCGCCTTTCCGGTTATCGTCCTCCTCGGAGCTGGGCTGGCTGGACGGCTCCTCGGCTTCCTCGGACTCCGCTCTGGTCTGGCTGCCGCTGTCATCAGGTAGGGCCTCAGGGTCATCTCGCTTCTGCTGTGGTGATGATGGGCTGCATCTCGGCTGGCGGGTTCTCACTGGTTACCGGACCTTCGTTGCATTGCTCCGTCCCTGCCGCCATTTTCAGCTTCTGGCAGGAGTGGTTTAGTCTTTGGCGCGCCCCCTTGGTTGTTTGTTGGCAATCGGGAGGGCAAACAGCTTCGCGCCTCTGGTATGGCCCTCACATGGTAGGGGCCGAGGCACTCCCCTGGGCCAGCACATTGTCTCTCACATGACGGGACCCGCCATTTTGGCCCAGTGGAAAGGGCGCAAAAAGTTCTTTAGTATGGCCGATAAAGTTCTGTAAGGCACACGGTACCCATTGAAAACGGGTCTGTTTGTATCCTGTTCGTAGATGCCAAATTTGACTCACCGTTGCCGGGTTCTCAGGTCTCAGGCGCTGGCTGCGGTCACAGTTCGGGGCCTGAGGCTGTAAGGGCCCGGTGGTCAATGCACGGTTAAATAAAGAGTAAAGTTTGTTTCGTGACGCCACCTGTGGGTGTCCGGTGATGGTACCGGCGCTGCTTGGACCTCCGGGGAGATGGACTGCAGGTAGATGGAAGTGCTCCCCACAGAACGAGGAAAAGTCCCCGGGGTCAGGAGCTGCACTGGTGGAATACGGCAGCTCCGCTGATTTGGTAGGTGAATGAGTTAGTAACAGTTCAAAAGGAATACTCGACACAGTGCTTCCTCTGCATGGGTCTTTACTGAAGTCATGCACGGTACATGGGATAACAGTCACTTTTAGGTAACGGACCGGGTGGTTCCGATGATGAACGGTATTTTTCCAAGGCTCCACAGTGTTCCCTCTTTGACTAACTGTCCCTTGTTACTCGTCGCGGCTTTCGTGCACCAGGTCAGGATACTGAGGTACCTATATTGAGGACCCGAGCCTAGGCCTTCGGACTCCTGATGGATCCCCTGAATCCCAATGGTGGGTACCCCTCCTGGCACAGCTGCGGTGATGGTGGTTGTCGTGATGCGCTCCTGAGAAGCCCTCTATCACTCCGGTGTCGCAGTACAGCGGTGGACATCTGCACTGCCTCGGAGCCGGTACTCCGGGTGGACTGGGCTCGGGTATTGTCTTACCCATTCTGCTCTTGGCCCCCTTCTCTTCTGGGTCACCAGTGCTCGGTGCCCTCCCAGTTAGCTGTCTCAGTGCTTTTCCTGCAGTGCTTTTGCACTCTCTGAGCTGCACGGCACTGTGCAGCTCCTGTTCTTTTTGCTTACTTCCTGAACTAACTCTGTTCTTCTTCTTGCCCACTGCTATGCATCTAACTCTCCTCCCACCAGGACCTAATTGGTCCTCTGCCTCTAGATGTTGCATGTGGTACTTGGAGCCTTGGGATTAACCTATTCACCACCAGGACAGAGAATACAGCACCTTCGGACAGGGGTGCAGTACCCTCCTGAGACGCACTCGTTGCGGGGAGCCACACCCATATCAAGACAGTGAGAAACCTCCAATAAATAGTATAGTATGATCAATTGCTAAAGGGTGTTTTCCCATCTTATTTCAACTTTACTGCTTCTGTGAGTAGTTGACCCTCTCATGTGCACAGACATTATCTTTTCAAAAAAATACACTGTATGTTGTATGTGAAATTATTCCTTTTTGATCAGTTTAAAGTGTAGATATTGGAGTTAGCATAATTAATATCAAAATCTGGAACTTATTGTTTACTACATTTTATTAATTGTATAATAAGTGAAGTACAGTATGCCTAAAGATCAAAATAAAGATAAACACATTAGCTGCAATAACTATGAATTAAACAATTATGATCATTCATCACAATCACTGTATTTAATTACCCCAACAGAACTAGCGAATCAAGGAAGGTGAAGATGGCCGCCAGGGGTGATGGACGCATGTAAGGAGGCTCCAGGCACTTGGACACAATCCACCGCATCCAACCTGCCTGTCCTCCCTACACACTACCAGCCTCACTGCCGTCACCCCTGGGCACCCCACCGACCATCTGGGCACACACTCCATCCTGCGGCCGGCCGTGCCCTGCGGTCCCTGCTCAGGCCTGCGGCCCCTGCTCAGGCCCGCGGCCCCTACCGCACCAGCTCCAAGGTGCTCACATCGGCACCACCCCCTCCCCGGAGCCCCCGCTCTCCTTACCCGGCGTGACTCGCTCCATGAGAAGGCACCATCACTGCGGGTGCAGGCCTCCTCCAGCGGCGCGCGGCGCCCGCCCGACGCCGCTCTGAACCGGAGGCCCCGTGGCCACCTAGCTGGCGGCTTGTCCCTCCTGCCCACCACCGCGGCGGGACGCCCGCACTGCTCCGGGGACCTCACACAAGCGCAGCGTTAGCTGCGCGCTCTGTCGGCGGGACCCCACTCTCGGCCAGATCCCCGGCCCGCAGCAGCTGCACGGTGCCTGATGCCCTGGGCGGCCAACCGCCCTGCCAGCCGCCCACCTGCAGAGACAGGAGCACCAGCGCTCCTATGACATCACGGCCAGAAAGTTGAGGAGACAGTGGGATCCCCACCATCCACTGACTGCACCAGCCCCCAGATACTAAAAGGACCCCAGGCTACCCCTGGCCCACGCTCCTGGGCCCTGTCTACTGCACCTGGGCCCTTGACTGCTGTCCTGGCCCCAGCTGCTTTTGGCCTGTCCCCATCTGGGCCCCCACTCTTTTGGCTCCAGTCTGCACCCAGCCTTGCGGCTACAACTTACCCTCCTGGCCGTGTCTGACCCCCCAAGCTGGGCCCTCCCCACCTGGCTGCGCTTGACCCTCCTGGCTGCGCTTGACCCTCCTGGCTGTGCCTGACCCACCTGGCTGCGCTTGACCCCTGCACTGGACCCCTGTGTGCCTGACCCTCCTGGCTGCGCTTGACCCTCCTGGCTGCGCTTGACCCTCCTGGCTGCGCCTGACCCTCCTGGCTGCGCTTGACCCTCCTGGCTGCGCTTGACCCTCCTGGCTGCACTTGATCCCCCTGGCTACGCCCGGCTCCTGGCTGCCACCGACCACCTGCCTGCTGTCAACTCTCCTGGCTACGCTCGATCCCCTCGCTCCCACCACCCCCGTCCACGGCTACAATCATCACAATCTCCCGGCTCGCTCATCTCATCTCCCGGCTCCGTCATCTCATCTCCTCCGCTATCCCGTCCTCATCTCATCTCGGCTGCACGACTCCATCCATGGACTGCACCTCATTTGCGACCACAGCGGCACCCCCTCGCTGTACCTCGCCCTGGCTGTACCCCATCCCTGGCTTTTCTGTATCCCGGACTATTTCCGTGTCCCTGGCTGTACCACTTCCCTAGCTGTCTCCCACCCCGGGCTGCATCCCACCCCTCCTATTCAAATCCCTGACCCCACCCCACCCTAGGCTGCACCCCACCACCCGACCGCACCCTACTTCCGGCCACACCCCGCACCGTGCACCACCCCAACTCCGCCCCGTCCTCCCGCCACCCCCTAGCTCTGTCCACACCCCTTCTCCAACCACGCACCTCCCCTGCCCCTTCCCACCCCTGTGATTTCCTACCGCCAAAACTGCTGCCCACAATGTTTCCCCTCCTCCTCACCTTCACCCCCATCCTACTCCACTTCCTCCTAACCCCAAACATCCCTCCACCCACCAAGGCCATAGTGATCTCTCCATCCTTCCTACCCATCCACCTCACCCCCTCCTCCGAACTGTTCCTCCACACCCAATCCCTCTTCCCACACACGTACGGCCCCCACGCAAACTCTCCTGCTCCCACCTCCTAACCTCTCTCCTGCTTCTCCTACTTGCAGGTGACATATCCCCCAACCCGGGACCCCCCCACCACATCCCTCCACTCCCTCCAATTCACGCCCATCCCCCATCACAAACTCTCGCAACCCCCACAACCTTATACCCATTCACCCAACCCCAGTCCCCCTGTCTGGAGACTCTGAATGCCCGCTCAGTGTGCAACAAACTCTCCTATATCCACGACCTCTTCATCACCAATAAATTCAAATTCCTCGGCATCACCGAAACTTGGCTCACCCCAGCGACACAGCCTCCCCTGCTGCCCTCTCCTACGGCGGACTCACGCTTTCCCACACACCACGCCCTAATAGCACCCGTGGCGGTGGTGTGGGTATACCTTGTCCGACAGCTGCTCCTTCATCCCCACTACATGCCTCCCTCCGCCTCCTTTCCCTCCTTCGAACTGCACTCTGTTCACCATTTCTCCCCCTGTAACCTCCAGCTCGCGGTCATCTACCGACCCCCGGGACCCACCGCCTCCTTCCTTGACCACTTCAACACTTGGCTTCTCCATTTCCTCTCCTCTGACATCCCCACCATCATCATGGGCGACTTCAACATCCCCATCGACACCCCCGACCCGCCTACCTCCCGACTCCTATCTCTGACCACCTCCTTTGGCCTCTCCCAATGGTCCTCCTCAGCCACTCACAAAGACGGCCACACTCTTGACCTCATCTTCTCCCGCCTCTGTTCCCTCACCGACCTCTCAAACTCACCCCTCTTCCAATCTGACCACAACCTGTTGACCTTCTCCTCCCTCTTTCCCCCTACCTCACCCCCCCCCTCTCCGGAAACTCAGTCACCCGCACAGAAACCTTAAACTCATCGATTTCAACTCACTCTCCCACTCCCTCCTCCCTCTCACAGACCTCGCCTCCTCACCCGACGTTAACACTGCTGCCACCCTCTACAACTCCACTCTAACTGCGGCTCTCGACCAGGCTGCCCCCCTCACCCACACCAAAACCCGCACACTCAGACAACCCTGGCTCACCTCTCTCACAAAAGAGCTTCGCTGAACGTCCAGGGTCGCTGAACGGAGATGAAGAAATCCCACTACACGGCCCACCTCACCATCTACAAGCAATCCCTCTCCAACTTCAAGGACGCACTCACCGCCGCAAAGCAAACCTATTTCTCTAACTTAATCAACACACTGTCCCGAAACCCCAAACAACTATTTAAAACCTTCAACTCCCTTCTCCGCCCCCAGCACCTTCTCCTTCCCCCCTCATCTCTGCCGACGACTTCGCCACCTTCTTCAAACACAAGATTGACAAAATTAGAGAAAGCTTTGGCCCAACGTCCCCCCAACCCACCACCATCACCGCCCAACCCTCCTCGACCAAGGGAAGCTTCTCCAACGTGACTGAAGCCCAGCTCTCCACCCTCCTGTCACGATCTCACCTCACCACCTGCGCCCTCGACCCACTCCCTACCCATCTCATCCCAAACCTCACCACCACCCTCATTCCTGCCCTAACCCACCTCTTCAACCTATCACTCACTACTGGCGTCTTTCCCTCACCCTCAAACACGCCTTGATCTCACCCATCCTCAAAAAACCCTCCCTCGACCCATCATCCGTTGCCAACTACCGCCCAATATCCCTTCTCGCTTTCGCTTCCAAACTACTCGAACAACACGTCCACTCTGAACTGTCCTCCTACCTATCCTCCCGCACCCTCTTCGACCACCTGCAATCCGGTTTCCAACCCCACCACTCCACCGAAACAGCCCTCACTAAAGTCACCAATGACCTCCTGACCGCGAAGCGGAAAAAACACTACTCCGTCCTCCTCCTCCTCGACCTATCCGCCGCCTTCGACACAGTCGACCACTCCCTCCTACTCCAAATCCTAGAATCCCTTGGTATCACTGACCTCGCCCTCTCCTGGATCACCTCATATCTTACGGACCGCACTTTCAGTGTCACCCCTCCCACACCTCTTCTTCGTCCTACCCCCTTACTGTTGGTGTCCCCCAGGGATCGGTACTGGGACCGCTACTTTTTTCCATCTACACCCTTGGCCTAGGTCAACTCATCCCACGGCCTCCAGTACCATCTTTACGCCGACGACACCCAGATCTACCTCTCCGGGCCCGACATCACCTCCCTTCTGTCTAAAATCTCCCAATGCCTGTCTGCCATCTCATCTTTCTTCTCTGCTCGCTTCCTCAAGTTGAACATCGACAAAACAGAGTTCATTGTCTTCCCCCCCAGCCGCCCTCCCCCCTCTGCCAGACCTGTCAATCCGAGTCAATGACTGCTCCCTCTCCCCAGTCCCCCACGCAAAGTGCCTCGGGGTCACCCTCGACTCCTCCCTCTCCTTCAAGCCCCACATCCAAGCCCTCGCCACCTCCTGCCGACTCCAACTCAAGAACATCTCACGTATCCGCCCGTTTCTTAATCATGACACCGCCAAAACTCTCGTCCACGCCCTCATCATCTCCCGCCTCGACTACTGCAACCTACTGCTCACTGGTCTCCCTGCCTCCTCCATTGCACCTCTCCGCTCTATCCTAAACTCAGCTGCCCGTCTAATCCACCTGCCTCCTCGCTACTCCCCTATCTCCCCTCTCCGCATGGCACTCCACTGGCTCCCCACCTCCCTAAGACCTCGCTTTAAAATCCTAACCCTGACCTACAAAGCCATCCACAACCTGTCCCCCCCTACATCTCCGACATGGTCTCCCGATACCAACCCGCACGCAACCTAAGCTCCTCACAAGAACTCCTCCTTTCCTCCCCCCTCATCTCATCCTCCCACAACCGCATACAAGACTTCTCCCGCGCCTCCCCTAGACTCTGGAACTCTCTCCCCAAGCACGTCCGACACTCGCCTATCCTCAAGAGCTTCAAAAAGAACCTCAAAACTCATCTATTCCAACAAGCCTACAACCTATGATGAGACCCAGCGCCACTCCACCAAACGCTTGGCGCTCCCCCACCCTATTGTCTTCCCCCCACCCCTATAGACTGTGAGCCCTCGTGGACAGGATCCTCTCCCGTCGTGTATCAGCAAGCATTGACTGCTCATGTGTACTGTACCTGTCGTTGTTACCCCCACTTCTTATGTAAAACGCCATGGAACCAATGGCGCTATATAAATAAATAATAATAATAATAATAACATATGACATACCAGTACATCATATATTGCAGGCACTTCATGCAAATAGATGACATAGCAATTGTGCGGGCACAGAAGCTGTACACATACAATTGCTGCTGGGAGCTCGGCTTAAATAAGAGTCGCTGCTAGGGCCAGTGCTCACACTGCCCTGAATGTTTAACCCCAAATATGCTACGATTTTTAGTGATGCAGCATATAGGTGCTAGGAGAGGAAGAATGCTCCCTCTTCCACCCGTACACCCCCAGTTGCAATAGCAGGCTGACGATCGTTGCAATGGTCCCAAGGTCAAATAATGACCAGAAGCATGGTCTAAAAGGCTTTCTGTCAGGTGTAATTAGAGGTGTATGTAGAAATCATGAGGCGCCATAGCAGAATTCCTAATTGCCAACCCTCCCTCCCCCCAAAACAATTGTCTGGGTCACATAAGAGCATATCTCACAACATTGCAGCCATTACAAAGCAATTTTGCTCCTATTGAAGTCCCTAGATTCCCCTTTCATTGCAGCCATAAGGTATGATGCCAACAAATGTGCCCCACAAGCACTGTATGATCCCCCAAAATGAATTCCTCCACAGGACCCTCTACGCACACACTGTGATGGTCCTACTTTACCCCCCTCAACCACCCCAGCAATGAATGTTGACCCTAACACAGTATAATGCCCAACTGTGACTCCCACACAGCTTCCTTGCAGTATATTGGGCCACTCCTTGGTTCCCCGCTGCTTTACTCTCCTTGCAAGCGTCCGCTTTGACATCAACACTCTGAAATATCAGTTGCTTTAACCCCAAAGTTACGCAACAAATTGTATAGTCGATTTTCTCCAGGTAACCTTGTGAAAATGAAAAAACTGTGTGAAAGCAATGGTTTTTGTAGTAAAAATGTATTTCTTCATTTTCACAGCTCAACATTATAACATTTTGTGAAGCTCTTGTGGTTTAAAGTGCTCACAACTCCTCTAGATACATTTCTTGAGGGCTTGTTTCCAAACTGTGGTGATTTGGGGGGGGCGGGAATTCCACTATTTAGGCACATTAGGGTCTCTGTAATCGCAACATGGCATTTGCAATCTATCCTAGACAATTTTGCACTCCAAAAGTCAGATGCTGCTCCTTCCCTTTCAAGCCCTGCCATGCACACAAACAGTAGTTTTACACCACACGTGGCATATCCCTGTATTTAGGAGAAATTACACAACAATTTGTATAATCTATCTTTTTTTTGTTAATCTTATGAAAATGAAAAAATTGCCACTAAAGTAATATTTTTGGATGAAAACGTAACATCTTAATTTTTTCCTTCTTCATTGTTTTAATTCCTGTGAAGCTCCTGAAGGGTTAATAAACTTCTGGAATGTGTTTTTGAGTAGTCTGAGGGGTTCAGTCACTTCAAATGTCCAGTCATTTAATAGCCTGTTTACATATACAGACTGCAGTAAATGATGCACACTGAGCTCTATGTAATATATTGTTTAGTACTGTTCTGTTCTTCAGCAAAGCTAAAAACTCTCAGTTTGTTTATAGTACAATAGCTCCCTCTAGTGTCTGAACTTTTTATCAGCACTATCTCTTCCATTTTTATGCTCCTGTTTCGCCTCCCCCCTGTGTTGCATTATGGGTATATCAGTCTCCATTTCCTCATACTTACATACAGGAAGACAGTCTCCATTTTATCCCCCTTGTGATAGCATTGCTTGTAAGGAAATATATGTTGTTTGCAGCCATCAGATGGCTCTAAATGTTACCCTAGTCTAGTCAGTTGAATTCTAGATTAGACACAAGCTTACTAGATGTTGTATGCTTATTGTATAGCCACTTTGTGATGTGTATTTTCTGCTGTATTATACAAGCGCTGATTATATGTATCCTAATTGTTCCTAGTTTCACCAAATGATATTACTCTACCTTCAATATAGTACACAGACATCTAGCCACAGCCTTCTTATTGGATTCAGTAAATAGAGGTTTAGCTGCCTATCAAACTTCAAGCCCACAGTCATGTAGCGAAGACAGAGCAAGTACAAATAGACTGCCATTGTTCTCTTCAGTGCAACTCGGGTTTATACATAACAGGACAATGCACTGCTGAGAATGATAATGTTTTGTGCTTTCACCCTATATACCAATGTTTTACTCATACATTGTGTGATAGGCAGCCTGTTTACACTAAAGATTATAGTGACACAAGTGTTCTTAACAACTTTGACAGTGCAATTGCAGCTATGTTTGCATAGAGATGACGTGAGTAATAGTCTTTTGTAAAAAAAAAACAAAAAACCTCCTTTGTGTCTAATGTTGTCCCTTAGTATATGGGATCTTCTTTTATTGTTATGTATAACTCTGCCCATGAAGGAAAAAATTTACCATATGTAAAATACATATAATTTTATTAAAGGTTTTCAATACAATCTACTACATAATTGCCGTAGGCACTTCCGTGTCGGACCCCGCAAAAGACCGTGGCTTTGTCACTCTGTGACGTCACCACGTGCGAGCAATGGCCGCGAAGCGGCCATTGCGAGTCGCTGGCCGAAAATCGAACCAGAGGCTCGGCCACAAAGTTAGAGATTTACCGCTCATGTAGCGCGAGCAATGGCCGCGAGGCCATTGCGAGTCGCTGGCCAAGTTAGCGATTTACCGCTCATGTAGCGCGAGCAATGGCCGCGAGGCCATTGCGAGTCGCTGCCTGAGCCACCGCACCTGCCGCAAGTCCCCCTATACTTTCTATGGGGATTACCGCAACCGCGCCGCAAGTGTAACGGTTATGCGGCAAACGCGGCAGATGCGGTTACACTTGCGGCGCGGTTGCGGTAATCCCCATAGAAAGTATAGGGGGACTTGCGGCAGGTGCGGCAAGTGCGGTTTTGCACTTGCGGCAAGTGCGGCCGCGAAAATCTTAAAAAAATTTTTAAAATATTCTAGACACCCGATGCATTTGCATCGGGCTCACAGCTAGTAAATAATAAATATGCAGCAATATTTACATACTGAATAAATTAACTTACAGGAAGTTTATGTGTGTTAATGCAATCACATTACATTACAATCCAGTATAATGAATTATTCTATAAAGAGTAATTATAATAGAGTTATCATACTACCAAATTCAGCTATGTTGTTTCACTAAACTCTTTTATTAATAAAATGTAAACTCCACAAGTAGAAGAACCTAAATGAATACAGTAAATAAATTTACAAGAAAGATAAAGTTATCAAATACAACTACCTGTTAAAACTATCAAACTATTTACAGAGGCATGGGTTTAACCACAGCTAGTTTCACTTCAATTTTTTAGAGTATTAAAAATATCATTCACCTATCAAAGGAACTAATTCACTTCAGTCATTATATCTCATATCTGTTTCAATTAGTTATAGTACGAACATTTTTAAAGAAAACAGAAAATATGAGAAGACTTTATAATGTCAAGGTCTCTTATGTAGCAAATTTGGAGTGTATGCATGAATCCAATCAGACCATTTTAGTTGACACTTAGGGTGCCTTCACACCTGGCGACGGCACCGCCGATTTCTTAGGCGATGTAGGGGCGTGGCCTATCGGCGCCGATATCGCCCTTGAGTCGCCTAATGTAAAGGGGCGATGTCGGCACCTCTGAGTGCACGCCTGGTTTCACATCAGTGATGTGAAACCAGGCGGCCGATCTGGGGCGATGTGTATACATCGCCCCATGCAAACGGCCGCCGGCGAGCTGACAGGCGATGGGAGCCATAGGCTTCCATTGTACTGCATCGTCACTGGGGTTTTGAGACACCCCGGCGGCAATGCCGCCTGTCAGATCGCCTCATGTAAATGGGGGATGGCGACGCTGGCGGGGCGCCAAAAACGTGCGCGCTCCCGCCAGTCGCCGCCGACATCTCAGGTGCCGTCGACAGGTCTGACGGTACCCTTAGATTCCAGTTTATTGCTTATAGTATAGGAAAATTCATACGAATTATGGGCCGTTATTTTTTCTTTAAGATTTGGATAGTGGGATGTACAGCTTGCTTCCAGCAATATATATTTTTTGCAGTTAACAAGATATGTGTTACTAAAGGTTTATTATTCTTTGGTGTATCATCTAAACGTATTAATAATAGTGCAGCGTTCTTGATGCAGTGCAAACTTGCAGTGTTAAAAACTCACCAAAAGCAGATTGACTGTGGGATTGACAGTGTGGGTCATTAGACTCTGCCAGGACTGGATGAGTAATATTAATACAGGGTCAGAAATGCCCCCATTACTGATGAGCGAGTAGTAACATATTCGGGTTCGGAGAGCTCTAACCGAATACTCTGAAATGTTTAAGTATTTGGATCTGAGTGAGTTCCCCATTGACTTGCATTGGACAAGTAATGAGTACAAGTTATGAAACAGTTCAAAATATTCGGTTAGAGTTATCCAAATATTTCACTACTCGCTCATCGCTAGCACCCATATTATTACTGTTTGCTAAAATTGGCTTTATTTCTTCTAGCAAGCACAGCTGCTCAGTGGTTAGAATTTGCAGTGACGGGGTCCGGAATTGAAATCCGACAAAGGACAGCAATAGCACTGAGTTTGTATATTCTATACCTGTTCGTATGGATTTTCTCCAGGTGTTGAACTCTTTACTCCCACATCCCAAAATTTTAATAGATTCTGTGACTTTATAAGCAATTTACTACCCTTTGTATGCAAGAGCGATAAATTAGTTTGTGGGACCCATTGGGAACAGGAATTATATGGATACCGATATTTCTATGGAATATATTAAAGTTATATAAGGAACGGAAATAAATACGTAATTAGTCGTACGTTTAATTGGTTTTAAGTGTGGGCGGCATGGTGGCTCAGTGGTAAGCACTGCAGCCTTGCAGCACTGGGGTCCTGGGTTCCAATCCCACCAAGGACAAGGCATTTGGGTTTCCTCCAGTTTCTCTGGCTTCCTCCCCCACTACAGAGACATACTGATAGGATGTTTAGATTGTGAGTCCCAATGGAGCAGTGTTGCCAAATGTATGCAAAGCACTATGGAATTAATAGCACAATATAAATTAATAAATATTATTATTATTAAGTGGTTTGACACTGTACCAGTTTTCATAGTAAAGAAGAGTGACATTTTCAAGAATAACAAGAAGTTGGCTATAAATAATTACCATAAGGGTTTTACTTTATTCTTGGAATCAGTGACATTATAAATGTCCGCCCATCTTGATCACAACAGAGATAGTTGTGACATATCTGATCAAATGGAAATGAGTTTGCAAATAAGGCCACTACCTGCAGTGATGTTCTGCAGTGCTGCTGCTGGGATGTTTACTTGGGAAGAGACTGGATGTCTGGCCTGGGAGATAGTGACTTTAATAGGCACAGTATTCTAAAAGATCTGTCAAGAGAGTTTAAGATTTGCCTGCTAATGTTTCTTGATAACATGTTAATCAAACCTTTAAAATGTTAATCCAAGAGTTCAAAGCTGGTTATCTAACCCGCAGAACACCTCAAAGTCAGCTTGTTTACTTAGCGAATTTAAGCTGAAAGTGCCTTTGATATAGCTATTTTTGCAGAAATTCACGTTGAAGGTTTCATTTGTGACTTGAGATGTTCCTCCTCATGATAAGTATGCTCACCTTGAACATAATTGAAAAATACAGCAGAAAATTGCACACAGTATAGCGCACTACTATAGAGGTGTAAGGACAGAAGCTCCTGGGTCCAATGCAAAACAGGTAACAGTCATCCACTTACCATGTAACTTGCTTTACACTGTTGCTTTCTTTGTGCAAATTAAATTAGTGTTGTTATTTTACAGGGGGCAAACATGCTCATTAATAAGGGGTTGTCCAAGTAGTTGACAACCCCTTTAAAATACCATTACCCAAACAGAAAAAAAGCAATGCATTTCAAACACAGTAGGATTTTTTATAAACACAACTGCCTGAAGTATGGGAAATATTTGGGGTTTTTTTTGTATTTTTTCGGTTTGGATGATGGAATTGTTATCATAATAATAATAATAATAAAATAATAATAATTTATTAATTTATATAGCGCTATTAATTCCACCGCACTTCACATACATGAGTAATGCTGTCTCTCTTGGAGCCCACAATCTAAACATCCTATCAGTATGTCTTTGCAATGTGGGAGGAAACCGGAGTGCCCGGAGGAAACCCACGCAAACATGGGGAGAACATACAAACTCCTTGCAGATGTTTTTATTGGTGTCCTTGGTGGGAATTGAACAATTAGACTTGGCTGTTTTTATTCCGGTGAGCAGGTTTTTAAAGTAAGGCCCTTTTACACGCTGCAACTTTCCAGGATCACGACCACGATTTGACCTGGCCAGGATCACTGGTGCGTCGCTACGCAGTTGCTGGTGAGATGTCAAACAGTCAGATTTCACCAGCGAAGCAGCAATGATACAGAACAATACGGCAGTTGTTGGGAGCCTGTCACTCTCGGGCGTAGTATTGAGATTGTTGGTTGTTGTCCCTGTCAAACACAGCGATGCACGCTGCCCAGCGGGTGCGCAACTACCTAAAAATGGTCCTGAACGATTTGTAACAATCAGCAATCTCACAACGGGGACCTAATCGCTGCTACGTGTCACACATAGCGAGGTCGCTGGCAAGGTCGCGGTTACGTCACAAAACCTGTGACGTTGCAGCGATGTCACTAGCGATGTTGCTGTGTGTGAAGTACCTTTTCGTTTTCATGCCTACTCGGTGTGGATTCTATGCACGCAGGAACAATCACCAGTAACGGGAGGTGATCTGGTTGTCTCCATTTTTTCCTTTTCTTTTTATATGTGGTGGAAAAACACTATTGCTCCTTCTCACACAATATGGCCCATGTGCAACTACTAACCAAAGTGATGTCTCATATATCTAGACACTATGCATGTGAATACTAACCAAGTGATGTCTCATTCTAGACACTAGCAGTGCAACTACTACAAGTGATGTCTCATATCTAGACACTATGGCCCATGTGCAACTACTAACCAAAGTGATGTCTCATATCTAGACACTATGGCCCATGTGAACTACTAACCAAAGTGATGTCTCATATCTAGACACTATGGCCCATGTGCAACTGCTAACCAAAGTGATGTCTCATATCTAGACACTATGGCCCATGTGCAACTGCTAACCAAGGTGATGTCTCATATCTAGACACTATGGCCCATGTGCAACTACTAACCAAAGTGATGTCTCTTATCTGAACACTATGGCCCATGTGCAACTACTAACCAAAGTAATGTCTCATATCTAGTGTGAGGTATACCGGGGCTGTTTATAGCCAGTGAGGTATACCAGAAATTTATATAGCCAGTGTGTATCGCTCAGACAGAAGTCTGCTGCGATATAAATCCAGCATGGCTTGTTGACACTTATTGTTCCACAGACCTGTAAGGTGTAAGGGATGGTCGGGAAGTGGTAGGCGGCACTGACCATCATAGTTCCTCCCCATGGGATATAGTGTGACTCCTTCATGATCACATGGTCTGTGATGTCAGCTCAGATCCTGGAGCTGGAAAAGCCTGCTGCTGTGCACATGCTGTGGCTGCAGTGTGCTCTGAGGCTGGGAAGCTTATAACAGATCCTGGTTGGTGATCCTAGTGAGGCAGTTGTCCCTGATATCTGGACTGGCAGAAGACAGTATATGGAGCAGCCATTCACCTGTAAAAGGTATCCTCAGAGACAGGAGGTTGTATACTGACTGCGGTCAGTGACTGGACAGTGTAATACTTCCACTGTGTTACTGCAACAGCGGAGGTATCTGAATACCGTGTGGGTGTGCCCTGCTATTGAGATGAACTATATTGTTTATAATGCCAAAGATCGGCGCATGTGTAATTTGCACCATGCAGTTTATGCTGTCTCTAAATAAACCAGCTGGACTTATTTAATAGAAGAGAGTATTTTGTATATGGTTTTGTGCTGCCAAGCGTGTCCCCAGGGTGCGCTACCTGACACTAGACAATGTCTGGAGCCAGAAGGGACTCAGGTCTCGGGCGGTCAGTCTCGGGGATGTCACGGGTGGTCCGTGCCCGATCCTGTGCCCTTGGGTGACAATAAAAAGGGTGTATTTACAGGGATTAGAGTTGTCAGTCGTGACGCCACCTGTAGATTCCGGTGAAGGCACCGGCGCTGCTTGGGCCTCCGGGGTGATGGGCGGCAGTATGATGGTGTGGCTCCCTAAAGGAGGAGTGGAGTCCCCGGGGTGTTGGAAGTAGGAATGGATGGTGGAGTATGGCAGCACAATCGTTGCTGCACAGGGTTGGAGTAGGGGAGCGTAGTCGGTGTGGTGCAGGATGAGTTAAAGGAGGGACACGTACACATTGAAGTCTTTTGGTACCTTTACTGATGACTGGTTGCAGGTACACACATCCGGATTGAAGGAAACACCTTAGGCTTCCACAGTGACTTGGGATGTAGGCCACCTTATTCTGCTGTCCCGTTCTGAGTCTGGCAGGTATGGAACCTAACCGGACCTTTACTTTTCTCTCCACACCCGTGTTGCTGCACTGAGGGCTCTCTCATGGGCCACCGCCGTCCATCTCCCCACAGTCCCTGGCTCTCAATTGTTGGTGCTGCGGGTGTCCGGGAAGCTAAGCCTCCTCGGGATGCTGGATTCTCTGCGGGGTCTATCTCCTCTGTCCCCTGCAGACTCGGGCTCCAGTGACGGGTGCTCTGGTGGGGTGAGCCAGTATGACTCCTCTACCCCCCGTAAAGTGTTTCTTGCCTTTGCCTTCGGTCCCTACTGTCTGGACCCTCACACTGGTTCTTGTGTGTACTGGTTCGGGCCTAGCACGGCTCCAGTACCAGTTCAGCTCACTAGTCTCTGAGCTACCTTTACAGCTCTTCTAGCGTCTGCACACTGTGTCTAACTCCGCCACCAGCACCTGTATTTATAGGGGAAACTGGCTTAAGGCAACCAGTTGAGCTCCCCCTACAGGCCTGGGGTGGAAGGTGTTGGGTGTAATTGTGGTTACCAACTGTGGAAAATCCTTTAGTGTCCTAGGGAAGCCTGTGGTTTCCTGGTACAGGGCGCCACAACAATATGGCCCATGTGCAACTACTAAGCAAAGTGATCTCTCTAACTTAAAATGCCGCTATCCAGGTTAAAAATATCATTAGAACACCAATGTATTGTAGATTGCAGACTGTCTATTAGAAAAATGAGCCATTGACACTTGAATAGACACTATAGGTACGGTCAGACGTAACGACCGCAGTAGCGATCCCGATAACGACATGGCTCCCGGGATCGCTGATGAGTCATTATCGGTATCGCTACTTGGTATTCAAACACGCCGATCTATACAACGATATGTCCACCCTAGCGATTTCTTCAACGATATTGTTCAGTCGTTGTATTTTCTTCCTTCCTACGTACTCATTATGTGTTGCCAACAATATCGTCGGTAAGGTGTCAAACACAGCGATACAGCGTTCCCAGCGGGAGCGCAACTACCAAAAAATGAACCAGGGGGCTGTGTAACGATTGCCGATCTCGCAGCAGGGGAACAGATCGTTACACCCTGTCGCACGTAGCGATGTCGTTGCTGAGATCGCTATTGCGTCACAAAAGTAACGATCTCGTTAGCGATCTCGGTATGTGAGACATACCCTTATGGCTTTCCATTGGTTCATGAAGAGGCGTCACTTGATCATGTGGGAAAAGCAAACTGACTAGTGACTACGGTAGTAATATGAGCAAGGTGCAAATTGCTCTCCTACTTCTCTTATAATCATCTCTCTGATACACTGGCAGACACAGACAGAAAAGGGCCCCTGCGCAAGAACAATATATGGGCCCTTTGCAATCCAAGAGATCTTTATAATGCACCATTCCACCTGCTCAAGAGGTAAAAGTGGGCCTCCTAACCTCCTGGGCCCCTGTGCGGCCACACTGGCTGCACCAATAATATGTCCACCCCTGTTCTGATAGCCAGGCTGTGTTAACGTGAAATACCTGCTCATTGAGGTCATAACCTCATAACCATCATCATCCTAATCTGCTTTCTATATTCTTCTTCCTCTTTCTCCATAGCGTCATCAGTTAGCCATTTGTGTGCCCAAGAAGCATGTTTGTTTAGCTGGAATCTTAACTGTTACATGTCCATGTTCACTATAATAAATGTCATATTACCTGGAGTGCACTTCCTATTATGAAATGATAAAGTATATACACTCAGCTTTGATAGAAGATACCTATCCATCATTATTACTTAAAGAAAGCTATCTCTGCTTTCTACTCTCATGTGGCAGAGACTGTGGGCTGCTAAATGGAATTGACATTGTTCTGCAAAGTAAACTCCACCGCCGACTGCAGCAAAAACTGCCACGGACATTTCATGTCTTTCATGGCCAATTGAGTCAATTATTTGACCAGGAGCAATGTGTGGTGCCCTGTGTGGTATCCCACTCTCGGTAAGAAGGCACTACCCGGTGCCCACAAACCTCTACCCAACACCACACCACTCCAGGCCAGGGGATCTGGGCGGACCCTCTTTATGGAGGGCCCCATCTCAGGCTGGAGGAGAGAACTAGGTAGAGGGGTTTGGTGGAGAAAATAGAGAAGGGTAGGACACCCGGAAGTAGAGGAAATGTGAGAATAAACGTCAGTCAGACAGAGAGACGTTAGGACTTCCCTAATGCACAGCTGGGTTTCTACAGCAGGTACCTACTACATGCAACACCTTCCACCCCGACACAGTAGGGGGAGCTATACTCACTGACTTTAGGTGAGATCCCCTATAAATACTGTTGCTGGGGGAGGAGTTAGTGAGAGTGTGCACACACTAGGAGAGCTGCGAAGACGTCCTGGTGATCGGTGCCGTGGTTAGGCCCGAACCAGTGACCCAGAGTGGCCCTTCTGCCGTCAAGCAAGCCTAGGAGTGAGGACAGAAGGCAAGGAGCAGAGCCAAGGGAGCGAGGAACTAGTGGAAGTTCGCCCAGAGACGTACCGGACTTCGGGGATCCGCGCCTGCAGGATTACTTCAAGACTGCAGAAAACCCGTCATACCTGGAGACTTCAGTCACCCAGTCCCCCTGCGTACCCAGAGATAGGGAACCAGACACTGCAGTGTAATACAGCAGTGATTAGAGAGGGTAACCCGTGGACCGCACAGGAGGAGGGAGAAAGAAGACCCAAGAGGGGAGGAGGCCAGTCTGGCTGCAAGCTGACAGGGCTTCAAGAACCATAGGGAAACTGAGGAGGCCTTATACCCACTTGCTGTGGAAGCTCACTGTGCACCTGGTCACCCAACAGTGCCCTGAACGTCTTTACCTGCTCATACCATAAGTAAAAAGGTAAAAGAGACTTTCTACAGTGTGTGTGTGCGTCATTCCTCAACACTCCCGGTGCCCTTATAGACTGCTCCATCATTCCCTATCCCGACCTAAAACTGCACTCCAAGTTGTCCCTCTACACTATGCTGCCCTGGAGGCCCAGCTCCAACTGTAGGGAGCTTTGCCATCTCAGACGCATTACCATCGACCTCCGGAGGACTGTGGCGGCGCTGGTGACCCATCACCAGGTACTACAGGTGGCGTCACATGACAAACTCTAATCCCCTGTACATACACCCCTTATTGAAATGTCACCCAGGCCACGGGCTCAGGCGCTGCCACCTGTGACATTCCCCGTGAAAACATCACTGAGCCTGATAACCGAGTACCCCAGGGCCTGGAGCTTGGGGTGCACTTCTATAGTGCTGGGCAGCCCACCTCATCTAAAAATATAGGCAGTAAGCCAGATATTACGCACAACACAAATCAGTGTTACTGGTGCCCTATATCAGGTATATCCGTGTGCATTTCTAATACTGGGCAACCACCCTCTCCATGAATTAGTAGCTGTTTGAATTTATGTTTATTCAATATTTAGCATGTGTGCTGCTTCTGCTTTTATTATGGGTGCTAAGATATCCTGTAGGTTTGTATGGCCTTTTTTCAGCTGTTTTTATTATTTGTGTCACCAATATCTAATGCAAGACGTGTGCACTTATAATAGGTCACAGGACTGTAAACAGGACTTGCACTGCCTAGAACAATGGCAGCATGTGCGCAGTGAGCGACCCATTACAGATCTCTCAGTACATATTGCTTAATCCATTCTGGCTGTGTATAAAGGCTGTTATTCGACTGCTGATTGGTAAAGGTTTAGTACCATGGTCAACCATGTATTTCACCCCCAGCTGGGTTTGCAATAAGAAAAAGTTTTAAACGTGGTTGAATATGTCACTAAGAGACCTCAGAGTGCTACACATACATTTTCACAGGCCTTGCAATATTTGCAGTTTACAGAATATCGATTCGCTCTGAATCAAATAAACAAATTTGTTGATGTTGGGAAATTTGAAAAGCAAAAGATTTGCTCATCTACTATATAAAAGCTCTATTCAGTTTGTCTATCTGTGTGTCTTCAAGTTTGTCCTGAAAACAGCGCCCCCTATAGGACATCCTGTAAATTACCGTTAAACTGGAAAATTACACTGTGTTCCAATTTATATATGCAAATTGGTTTTAAGTGTCATAGGGTTTTATTTTTATTTTTTTCAATGAAACCCATTGATGGTATTGTGTCTCAGGGTTCTTTGGATCATTGAAATCAATCTCAGATATCTGTGATAATTAGTTTGGCAGATGAGCCCAATATAAGGAAAACTGGGTGTTCTACAATATTAAGCAGGCCACAGTTTTCAAGTAACATGGTAAGAAAAAGATCTCTCTGCTGCCGAAAAGCAACAAATAGTGCAATGCCTTGGACAAGGGATGAAAACATTTGATATTGCACGAAAACGTAAGCGTGATCATCGTATTGTGAAGAGATTTGTGGCTGATTCTGAGCACAGATGTTTCGTGTAGATAAAGGCAGAATGAGGAAGGTTTCTGCCAGGCAAGTTCATCAGATTAAGAGAGCAGCTGCTAAAAAGGCCTTACAAACCAGCAAACAGATATTTGAAGCTGCTGGTGCCTCTGCAGTCCCTCGAACCTCAAGGTGTTGGATCCTTCAAAGGCTTGCTGTGGTGCATAAAACTACTATTCGGCCACCCCTAAACAGTGCTCACAAGCAGAAACAGTTGCAGTGGGTCCAGATATACTTGAAGACTAATTGTCAAACAGTCTTGTTTACTGATGAGTGCCGAGCAACCCTGGATGGTCCAGATGAATAGAGTAGTGGATGGTTGGTGGATGCCACCATGTCCCAACAAGGCTGCGATGTCAGCAAGGAGGTGGAGGAGTCATGTTTTTGGCTGGAATCATTGGGAAACAGCTGGTAGGCCCCTTTAAGGTTCCTGAAGGTGTGAAAATGACCTCTGCAACATATATAGAGTTTCCAATGAGAACTTTCTTCCATGGTACAAAAAGCAAAAACGTGCCTTTAGGAGCAAAATCATCCTCATGCATGTCATGCTACAAAGAATACCTCTAGCCACCATCTTCCCCTGACCTCAACCCTATAGAGAACCTTAGGAGTATAATCAAGCAAAAGATCTATGAGGGTGGGAGGCAGTTCACATCAAAACAGCAGCTCTGGAGGCTATTCTGACATCATGCAAAGAAATACAAGCAGAAACTCTCCAGAAACTCACAAGTTCATTGGATGCAAGAATTGTGAAGGTGATATCAAAGAAGGGTTCCTATGTTAACATGTAACTTGTACAAAAACTACTAGAAAAAAGCAGCATCAGAAAGACTTACCATCGCTGCCAAAGACAAAAACCAACAATGCACTTGCAGGATGCAGTCAGACCCCACTATGTGAAGCAAGCCCAGGTGCAGGCTAATAAATCACCTCAACCTACAACAAGGTGTGGGAGGCGACTTGCCATGCATACAGTGAGCCTGCATAGAGCATCATTCACACTGATACATATAATGCAGAGTGTCTGAAAGTTACCCAACTGCTCTGCTGCCTGAGCAAATGGGCTGCACAGTACAACATGTAACTTGGCCTGTTAGGATGTTTTGGAGTTAAATAGCTTTTTATTTCAGTGAATGTGACCTCTTAATGCAAATTCAACAAATGAGCATTTTCAGTTCTTTCAAACATATGAAATGTTTAGAAACTCTACTGTGCCTAATAATTTGGAACAGTGCATTTAGAGTTTTTTTTTAAATTTTGAAGATTATACTGATTATACTTTTATCATTGGGAGGTTTCTTCAATAAAATTCGATGTATACTCTAACGGGTGATGGCTTTTATTACACTGACTGTCATTTACACCAACCATTTAGAAAAATCAGAGATAAATAACATTTGCATAATAATTTGGAACACAGTGTACAGTTAAACTAGAATGTGAAGACACCCATTTTTTGGTTGATCAGTCAAGTTTGGATGATCAGTCAAATAAAACAGCACTACCTATAGGACATGTGCAATAGAGAGGAGTCCACACACCACCCGGGACACTAGCCACAGCGCATGCATTCATTATTGTTGGGCCAAGTCCGCCATACCCTTGGGGCATACCCATCCTGCTGCCGTAGCTCCTCGGGAAAAAGAGATGTAACACAGGGGTAAGAGAGAGCACACAGGGGTAGACAGCACAAGGAGAGACAGTGCACCGGGGGAGAGACAGCACAAGGAGAGAGAGTGCACATGAGAGAGAGAGCGCATAAGAGGAAGACTTATGGTTTAGTAGAATAAGAGAGTTTTAAAGACACCCCCACTCTCCCCACCAAGCCCCCCGTGATGTAAAGCCAGAAAATCTTTGGTAAATAAAGCTGTGTTGTATCCTAGCTGGTGCTACGTCTCTACAGAGCGTATAGCACAAGAGGAAGAAAGCGCAGAAAGGGAAGAGAGGGCACACAGGGAAAGAGACGACACAGGGAGAAGAGACAGCACAAGTGAAAAAGAGCACACAGGGGTGAGATACAGCACAAGGGGAGAAAGAGCGCACATGGGAATGGCGAGCAGCAGTTCCTGCCAAGCCACGACCACCCCATGCAGCAGCAAGCTCCCACTGCCCTCCTCAGTGGTGCTGCAATTAGTAGTGCAAGTAGTTGGATTAATATAAAATTGCACACATTCTAGAATTGCCCTATGTGATAGAATCAGGCTTACGTCTAGTCTCTAAATAATGTACAGTACTTCAGTCAAGTAATCCAAGCAGCCAGTCATGCTAGTTTATACATGGAGCATTATCCTGAACTCCTTTATTATATAACTAGATGTTAACGCATCGGGTATTCTAGAATATGTATGTAGTTGACATACTGTAACTGACAGAACTTGTTCAGTCAACGTGAGTGAACTACATATATATATATTTATATACTGTATATATATATATATATATATATATATATATTATGTGAGGCATGCCGGCGCTATGGCACGTGGCTGGCATGACTCACGTGACCGGCGGTAAGGTGGGATTACTAAACCCTGCAGCATGCACAGGTTAAGTGCAGGTTGGCTTGGTAGCAGCACACATGGGGTTAACTGCTGCTGCTGAAAGCTGAGGTCTGTGTGAAGGAGTAATTAGAAAACACACTGGATTGCACCTGTGTAGGAGGCCAGTTTTGCACAAGCCTGCAAAGGTGGAGGACACATGGTGTGTCTCTCCCTATATCCTGCAGAGGGAAGCAGAACATGCCATGCTGGGCAGGGGACTCAGCCTGGGAACACAGAAGGCCTGTCTGTGTATGAGGATGCACGTGAGTGAAGACATGTGCTCGATATTTATATGATTTGACTGAAGGGAGAAGCCCTTCAGTCTGCAGTGAGGTGGGATCCTGTCTAGTTAGTGCCGGACAGGCAAGGACTTTTGTTTACGGTTTTGTTTTGCTTTATGTTTTGCTTTCACCTTAATAAATCGGACCTAGTGCCGTTTGCATCTGAATCTCTGATGTTGGACTGAGTGACTCCCAAAAGCTACGGGCCCTTCGGTCCCAGTAAAGGCGATCCCTGAGCGTGTTACCACATTATGGTGGAGAATGCGGGCAATGTAGCAGCCTTATTGCTGGAGGCAACGGACAAGGCCTACAAGGTTGGTTGTGGATTGTGGTAACGGTGCAGGTGCACTTATATGGACATTGGTTGCTACGGGCAACTGCACAACGTACCCAAGCACGTTTTCCGGTGACTCGGTGGGGGTCACGAAGACGATGCATACAAGCTCGGTTGCTGGAGGCAACACCACAGGTGTCAGGATTGTGGCAGCAGTGCAGCCAGGTTACTAGAGGTAACCACACGACGAGCTGGGAGACAAGCATCTGGCTGGTGGCTCGGCGGGGTCACGAAGTTGGACAGCACACTCAACCCAGGTGCAAGTGGGAGGAGTCAAGCGACTGGCTGTGAGACGTGGCCTCTGCTTGGTGAGCAGCAATACACCACAGGCTGCAGATCCTGGTTGTACGGGCGGTACAACCAGGAAAGGTTAGTGGTATTCTACCCCCCTCTTCCCCTTGAACACCGGGTATTACCCATTGGAGCGCCCCTCCTGTTTTTTCTTGTTGCAGCCGGAGAGGCCGGGCAGCATGGAGGAGCTCCTGAAACTTCTGCTGCAGAGCCAGGAGCAGCAGCACCAGCAATACGTTGTGGGGTGTCCCCAGAAAGCATCCTCTATAGACTGGGTTGATCAAAAGGGGGCGGAGTCACAAAAGGGGGCGGATTCAGGAATGCGGATAATATCCCAAAAGGGGGTGGATTCCATAAAGGGGATCATGGCCCAAAGAGGGCTGGTTGCCCATAAGGGGGCGCAGCAATCAAACTCTGAGCGGATTGACGGGAGCTGGGGACTCTGGGGCTCCTCTTACCGATGTCCTATCTGTGGAATAGACCGTCCATCCAGCTTAGGGTCACAGATGTGTTCTGTGAAGATGGATGGACAAGGTGTGTCAGGGGTTCTAGACCTGGGGAACTCGATTACCCTAGTGAGGGCTACACCTGAACTCCATCTTATGCCGGGACGGCGAATAGAAGGACGCTGTAGCCATGGGGCCTCTAAAGAGTACCCACTGGGCAGAGTCATCCTTCAGACAGACTATGAACTGGAGCGACCCGATGTGGGCGTAGTCCCAGATTTAGCTGTTCCAGTCATAATAGGCCGGGACTCTAAATTGTTTTTGAACTTCTGGGAACAAGGGCTTGTGTCTGGCTGCTCAGGAAAGAGCCAGAACAGTCCAAAGGAGCTGCTGTTACAGCGGGAGGATAAAGGGATTGTCTGTGATGTTGTTATATGTAATAATGAGTTGGTACGAAATAAGTGTGACATCCCAGAGTTAGGGGTGACCAAAGAAAAGGGTGGTTCTCCCCAACATAGCGACACGACAAGTAAAGAGATAAACCATACTGTGACTGGTTGTAACCACACTGTAACTGGTAGTGACATGGTAGCCAAAAAGATTGGAGCTGACACCAAGTTAGAGATTGACTTGGGGGTTCATCATACTGTGGAGCATAACACTGACTCAAGGGGTGACGGTGACTCTGAGAAAGGAAAGGTGTACAGTAAGGAAGGGTCCCGTAAGGATGGCAACTCCTCCCGTCCCAAAAAGAGCAAGCGCCACAAAAAGGCTACCCAGGTGACCCCAGCTGACAATATATTGTCATCTGCTTCTGTGCCATCTGTGAGTTCTCTTCCAGACACTGAGACAAACAGAATGAAAGGTGAAGTGTTATTGCCCGTGGAAACCGCTGGAGCTGAGACCGATAGGGTGCTGTCTAAGGAACGGACACTGTGTGATGACACTACCGTTCAAGTGGAAGACAAGGAGAAAGAGCCACCCAGGAAGACTGTAGGGGTGTCCGCTCCCATGTCTGCACAAGCAGCTGATGGTCCGTCATTTGGTGGCGCTGTAGGAGGAGAAATCCTGGGGACAGCTAGTGGAGCAAGAGTCCCTGAAAGTCATGGAGAGCAGACTAAGAATAGATCCACCACTGGGGTGGCTGGAAGCGGAGACAGCACCGCAGCAGAGATGGTGGAGTTTCGGAAAAGGTTGAAAAGATGGAGGGTGAGAAAACCTCTGAAGGTGACACTACAGAGACCCAAGAAAGGGCCGAAGGTATTGATGCTGAGACCTACGAGAAGGAGGAAGCCGATACCGATGAGACCCTGGTGAGGGTGGCAGATGGGGCTGCCAATACCCAAGAGTGGCGTGCTGTGGCAGAGGTCACAGGTGAAGAACTGGAGATCCCTGGACAGACCCAAGGTGATGGGGTCGAGGTTGCTAGGGGTACTGCCAGACCCCAAGAGGGGAAGTTGACTGCAGAAGTGGAAGAAGCCACTGAAGAAGTGAGGGCTGAAGTGAATACCTCCTTGAGTGTTGTGAGCTTGCCTGGTCCGGTGGATGTCGGAGCCAAGTTAAAGGAGCTCACGGAGATGCTTCAGGGCCACTTGAGACAAGAGAAGCTGTGGAGACAGGCTGTTGAGTCTCGAGTGGGTGCTTTGGAGACAGAGAGGTCTCCGGGAATTGTGATAGAAGAACAGCTGAAGAAGGAAGGGCTTCGAAGACAAGCTGCTGAAAGGCGAGTAGCCGAACTAGAGAAGGAGGTCTCTGACCTCAAAAGTCGCTTGGACGCATGCCATATGAGGAACGAGGCAACCTTGGAGAAGGTTGAGTACCCCGTGTTCCTCCCGGGCAAACGCGCTGAAGAAGCCGAAAGTCCGTTGGCCCTGAAACCTAAGCCAGGGGAACTGGAGGGGACCAGTGGTATGTCAGAAACTCCTCTATACAAGTGCCTCGTAGATGTACCTGAGGACTTGAGAGAAGAATGCACCAGAGAGTCGGTGCATGAAGAGTTTAAGAAGGCCGTGGAAGCCTATAAGGTGTACTGGACTTCAGAATCCAAACAGCTGGTGGTCCTGTCCACGACAGAAGTCACAGTGAAGCGAGTCGGTATCCTAAGTGACATGCACTTACGGTGCATTCGTACAAAGCGGATGATCCGGTTGGAGACTGAAGAAGCCGCTAGACAGCTGAAGCTTATGAAGGAAGCTCAGAGTCTGCGGGAAGACGTCATTCAGGTCCCTCAGGCTCTAGTGAGGAAGCTCATTGGGAGAAATGGCCAAGCCATGCAACTAATAGTAAGGAAGTCCGGGGTGGTGAAAGTGAGCGGACTACGTGATAACAAAGATTGGTTACCTGACAAGAATGGTATGGTGTCGTTCTTCGCCATAGGCACAGAGGAAAGTCTTGATTACGTACGGATGCTCATGGAATACCGAGTGGCTTACCTCCGAGATGTAGAACTGCTAAATCTTGCAAGACTGCGAGTTGAGAGACAGCGTCGCCTGCGCAGCAGACAATGGCGACGGCCTGTAAACCATGAGACCCAACAAAGAAGGGACCTTCCCAATAATAATGATAGTTCGCTAGGTAAAGGAGGCAATGAAGAAAGTCGCCATTGGAGAAACCTCCAAAGACGTCCTGAGGATAGTGGGCGTGAGTTTAGTGGAGTGAATCCTCCAGTACCTTGAGTCTGAGAGGCCCGATCAGACGGCCCAGTAGATTGCGGGACAGGACAAAGTCCGATCCGACCCTGGATACAGAGGCAAGTGACTCGCACTGCTGTGACCGCTGGGAGCGGGGGAGGTCTGGCAAAATGTCTACTCGGACACGTGATCTGACGTGGTCTGATCCTGGGGTTTACCCGAGGCAAACGTGTAGGACCGTGACTGATGGTAGACCCCTACAAAATCTGACGGCTCATGAGCTGGGAGCTGACGCTCTTGGTCGCCTGCCGAGGTCCCCTCGACTACTGGGGCACACGGCGATGGATGCCCTGTCCCAGGGCTTCGGTGCGCTGGCACATGTTCGCCCCTACGGGTCTGAACAGGGGGGAGGGATATGTGAGGCATGCCGGCGCTATGGCACGTGGCTGGCATGACTCACGTGACCGGCGGTAAGGTGGGATTACTAAACCCTGCAGCATGCACAGGTTAAGTGCAGGTTGGCTTGGTAGCAGCACACATGGGGTTAACTGCTGCTGCTGAAAGCTGAGGTCTGTGTGAAGGAGTAATTAGAAAACACACTGGATTGCACCTGTGTAGGAGGCCAGTTTTGCACAAGCCTGCAAAGGTGGAGGACACATGGTGTGTCTCTCCCTATATCCTGCAGAGGGAAGCAGAACATGCCATGCTGGGCAGGGGACTCAGCCTGGGAACACAGAAGGCCTGTCTGTGTATGAGGACGCACGTGAGTGAAGACATGTGCTCGATATTTATATGATTTGACTGAAGGGAGAAGCCCTTCAGTCTGCAGTGAGGTGGGATCCTGTCTAGTTAGTGCCGGACAGGCAAGGACTTTTGTTTACGGTTTTGTTTGCTTTATGTTTTGCTTTCACCTTAATAAATCGGACCTAGTGCCGTTTGCATCTGAATCTCTGATGTTGGACTGAGTGACTCCCAAAAGCTACGGGCCCTTCGGTCCCAGTAAAGGCGATCCCTGAGCGTGTTACCACAATATATATATATATATATAGCAGCGCTATGGTATATGGCGGTACATTACAGTACATGTATAGCAACACTATAGTATATGGCAGTACATGTATAGCAGCACTATGGTAAATGGCGGTACATTACAGTACATGTATAGCAGCGCTATGGTATTTGGCGGTACATTACAGTACATGTATAGCAGCGCTATGGTATTTGGCGGTACAATACAGTACATGTTTAGCAGTACTATAGTATATGGTGGTACATTACAGTACATGTATAGCAGCACTATAGTATATGGCGGTACATTACAGTACATATATAGCAGCGCTATGGTATATGGCGGTACATTACAGTACATGTATAGCAGCACTATAGTATGGGGCAGTACATTACAGTACAAGTATAGCAGCGCTATGGTATATGGTGGCACATTACAGTACATGTATAGCAGCACTATAGTATACGGTCGTACATTACAGTACATGTACAGCAGTGCTATAGTATATGGCGGTACATTATAGCACATGTATAGCAGCACTATGGTATATGGCGTCACTCCGCTCCCCGCAGCAGGATGGAGCCAGCGGAGCAGGATGGTGGTGGGGGTGCAGGATGGAGCCGGCGGGGCAGGCTGATGGCGGGGGGGAAGCAGGATGGTGGGGAGGGGGCAGGATGGTAGTGGGGGTGCAGAATGGATGCGGGGGGCAGGATGGATGCGGGGGGGAGCAGGATGGATGCAGGGGGGCAGGATGGAGCCAGCGGGGCAGGATGGATGCGGGGGGGCAGGATGGAGCCGGTGGGGCAGGATGGAGCCCGTGGGGCAGGATGGAGCCGGCAGGGCAGGATGGATGCGGGGGCAGGATGGATGCGTGGGGCCGGATGGAGCGAGCGGGGCAGGATGGAGCCAGCGTAGCAGGATGGTGGTGGGGGGCAGGATGGAGCCGGCGGGGCAGGCTGATGGCGGGGGGGCAGGATGGCGGTGGGGGTGCAGGATGGAGCCGGCGGGGCAGGATGGATGCGGGGGGGCAGGATGGATGCAGGGTGGCAGGATGGAGCCAGCTGGGCAGGATGGAGCCGGCGGGGCAGGATGGATGCGGGGGGGGCAGGATGGTGCCGGCAGGATGGATCCGGAGTGCAGGATGGAGCCGGGAAGGAAGGCAGGATGGAGCCGGGGGGGGAACAGGAAGGACCTGGCGGGGGTAGGATGGTGCAGGAGGAACAGGATGGGGGAGGGGGCAGGATGGAGCCGGCGGGGCAGGATGGATGCGGGGGGCAGGATGGATGCAGGGGAACAGGATGGATGCGGCGGGGGGTGCAGGATGGATGCGGGGGCAGGATGGAGCCGGGGGGCAGGATGGAGTCGGGGGAAGCTGGATGGAGCCGGGGGGGGCAGGATGGAGTCGGAGGAGCAGGATGGGGGGAGGGGGCAGGATGGAGCCGGCGGGGCAGGATGGTGGCGGGGGCGCAGAATGGAGAAAGCGGGGGGGGGGGGCAGGATGGAGCGAGCATGGCAGAACGGAGCCGGCGAGGGGGGGCAGGATGGGAGGAGGATGGATACGGGGGCAGGATGGAGGCGCTCCTCATGCCCCCCTCCGCTCTTCCTGCCCCCCTCGCTCCCCACGGCCCCCCTCCCTCTGTCCCCCCGCTCCCCATGGCCCCCACTCCCCCTCCCCCCCGCTCCTCAATGGTGATAAAAATAAAAAAAATCCCATAAGGATACTTACCCGTCGCCGGCACACTCCACCTGTCTTCTAGCTCCCAGGACAGGACCTGTCGTTGCCTGGGAAACCGATCAGCTGATCGGTCACATGACCACAGTTAGCGAGCAGCATTTTTTTTTCAAGGTCGGAAGTGCCGGATCTAGCCGCATTCGACAGAACCTCACTTGCCGCACTGGACCGCAAGCCCCTTAGACACTGCATGGGGCTTGCCTGATCCGGGCCTCAAGTGCGGCCGTTAGGCGGCTGATCCGGCAGATGCGACGCCACCTGCTGGATCGGCCGCTGTAGCCTCTAAGGCCCCTTTAACAACTGCATTTCTGACGGATCTGGCAGATTCGGACAGAAAACCGCATCTGCCACAATTGCTGCCTAAGGGGCCCTTTACACGCCGCTACTGCGGGTGGATACAACCAGCTACATGCTACAAATGTAGCTTGTAGCGGCAAAATACCCCGTAGTAGCGGCGTGTGAAGACGTAGGAGGCACCCGGCAACAGATGCATCTGTTTCCGAGCACTGCCCTGAAACAGGTGGCTACCCAGGCGATTGTAGCAAGCTGTATCGGCGTGTAAAGAAGCAACAGAAGGGATGTGTCGACACCAGGCAACGTACCTGGTATGTAGCTGGGGCGTGACACAGGCTCCGGGATACCGCCCCCCTTCAGCGATCATTGGTGGAAGCTCCTGCGTTACGATTGGTAGTCGCTGCATAGGGAGGCATATTTAAGGAGCTGACCAGTCACACTACACAATTGCTCGAGCGTCATGTATTAAACAGCCTCCTGCGATGCCTGGCCAATCATGATGTTATTGCTTTGTCCTATCAGCGTACGGACGTCTCGTAATCCACAATTGTGGCACGCCTATGTGCTGTCCCTGCTGCACCAGGTCCGCCCATATTAGCTGGTTGTAGCGGTGTGTAAATGAGGTAAGGTGAGCTACAGAAGGTGACTTGAGACACCCGGCGGTGTATCTAGAGATAGATGTAACGTAGCGTAGCGCACCTTGTGGCGGCGTGTAAAGATGGTGCGTTTACCGTTTGTAACCGTTTGTGCGTGCTCGTGCACGTGAAGTAGCTGGTTGTATCCACCCGCCAGGAGCGGCGTGTAAAGGTACCCTAACGGCAGCCCCGTGCATTCTCTAAGGGGCTTGCGGTAAGTGAGGTATTGCCGCAATCCCGGACTTGCGGCAGTTGCGGCCGTCGAAAAAAACTGCAGTGAGCAGCGTTTTTTTTTTGCAGTCAGAAGTGTCGGATCTGCTGCATCTGGCAGAACCGCACTTGCTGCACCGGACCGCAAGTCCCATAGACAATGCATGGGACTTTCCGGATCCGGGCCACAAGTGCGGCTGTTAGGCGGCCAATCTGGCAAATGAGGCGCCGCCAGCCGGATCGCCACACATCAGCGAAAATGCTGATGTTAAAGGCCTCTTCCATAGCTAAACATGCAGCAATTTTATGTATAACTTGCTGAAGAGCCCGGCATTGCCCAGGCATAGTAACTAACTGTGCTTAGTTATAACATTATAGAATGATTATTTTGCACATAAAAATATTTCACATCATATATTCAATACTATAGATTTGCAACACAAATTAACGAAATGATTACCCCAGTAATGTATAGAATTTTATTTGCAACTCATTCAAGAGGCTTTTGATAAATTAATTTCTTGGCTTTTCCTTCCAGTACAAAGATGAACAGATTTTTGACAGTTCCAACTCTTGAACAGGCCATGTGGAGGGGACAGAGCTATACATATGATTCACCCAAGGGCCTAGGGAATGGGCGTGGCGTCGCAGGGATGTCACCGGTGGCCCACCCGGACCCGTGGCTCTAGTGAACAGCCTAAAAATTGGGGGATGATTGAAGGGGGATAAAAGTTTGTAAGTTTATCGTGATGCCACTTGCAGATTCTGATGATGATCACCAGCGCCGCTTCAGATCTCCGGGGGTGATGGTATTGCAGCTTGGATGATGCAGCTCCCTGCAGTTGGAGCTGAGTCCCCGGGGCAGATCAGCACTTGTGGTGGTGGTGCTGAATATGGTGTATGGAGTAGTGCAGCCACTCGGATAAAGGATACACGGAGGCCGTATGACTCTGTATGGGTACTTTTACTGAAAACGGGTTCAGATGGCAGGTTAGGTTACAGCCTTTTACAGTCTTTATACGGATAGCTGGCCGGGTAGTAGCAGAAAAGGGTAAAGTCTATTTGAGGCTCCCGTAGTATACCTTCTTTAGTCAATCCTACGTCCTATTGCCTTAAGTTGCGTCTGCCCTGCACAACCCACTTGTATACCAGGCCCGTTGGGCGCTATGAGGTACCCTTCTTCTTTGTAAGGGGCTCGACCCAGTTTGGGGCTATCCTGGCGGGGCTGTACGTTTTGGACGGGGTTGTCGTGGCTGCTGAATTAACCTGCGACAGCCGGTGTCGACGGCTCAGGGGGTGAACTCGCCTGTACGGCTGCTCGGAGCCGGCACTCCATTGGTGGACTAGGATTCCCCGGATTATGGTCGATCCGATACAGGTTTCCTTTTCTTCTCCTGGGCTGCCTTTTCTCTCAGGCCCCCTCCCTGGGAGACCCTTCTCTCTCTTGGAGCTCCCCTTTGCTTCTTTAGACAAAACTAAGCTGTCTGTGTGTCTTCCCGCCTCACCTAACTCCTCCCTCTGGGTCTACCCTGGCCTAGTGTGGGAGTGCTGGGAGGGATCCTCATGGAGACTTTACACGCCCCTGCGAAAGGAATACCACACACTCTATTGTGGGTGCAGTACCCCTACTGTGGCGCACTGACCAGTGGGACGCCACACATACACACACACATACATCCATGGAGGGAGCAGGGCTATAAAGGAGGCAGAGCTGTGAAGGGGTGGCTATATGGAGGCAGAGCTATGAAGGAGGCAAAGCTATGAACGGGTGAGGCTATGTACAGGGAGTGGGGCTTATGAAGAGGGCAGGGCTATGTGGAGGGTGGAGCTATGAGGGGTGGGGCTACCAGGAACGGCAGAGCTATGAAACATACACATACACATACATACACTCAGCTTTATATATTATATACAGGGAAATCGTGAATTATGTATTTATTATAGTATTCTTTCTTTTCCCTATTATACTATGCTGTTTGGGCTAGTTATGATTATGCTTATGTCCATTTTCCATTGTGCCCCCTTATGAAGTATTTTTGATAACCTTTTAAACCATTATTTCATTAACTCTATAAGAGATAAACATTTCATATTAAAGGGGTTATGCACTATTATGAGAGCCCCTTCTGATTTGTCTTGTTTTCCCCAAGTAAAATAAAAGAGCCTGTACTCACCTCCTGTACTGGTGCCATTCCAGCAGTGTTGGTAATCATAGTACGGGTCTCACGTGACATTGTGAAGTCACACGAGCCCCAAGCCCAATCACCGCCAGCTTCTGTCTCCCCGCTTTCGGACCAAATAAGTTAATCAACAGCAAGTGACGCTGCGGCTGCTGCTCCTCTGTTGATTGGTCATTTGGTCCGATGGTGGGGAGACAGAAGTAGGATTTAATTTGACAATGAGCCCCGGAACCGTGATTACCGACAGTGCTGGAAGGGCGCTAGCACAGGAGGTGAGTAAAGGATTTTTTATTTCACTTGGAGGAAACAAGTGGAACCGGAAGGGTTTGTTCTAGTAGTGGACAACAACCCCTTTAAGATTTATTCATGGCTCTCTTCTTCAATTCTGGAAACGTTTTTGTAGCCTCCAGGTTGTGCATTTAGTTTCATATCCCATATTGGCATGATCTGACAAACACCACAATGTCACTTCAATGTTTATTTTCAGAAATGCAGAAATTTTTATTCTATTAATAAATATCCTAATTTATAACAAACATTAATATATATGTATGTATATATATATATATATATATATATATTTAGTGACGTCAAGCCAATACCTCACACCATTCACTAGCAAAAACATAGAATAAATATTGTTAGCAATGATGCAGCATATATAGAAGTATATACAGATCTGTTTCTCATTCTTATCTGTAGGGCAGCACTTCTAAATTTGATTTTCCTATAGTACTGCTGGTTATTATCAGACCTGAAAGATTATGTGTCATCCATTTTTAAATGGACAGTCTACGGCCCCTCAGGGTTTCATTGATGCATCTATTATAAAATAGATCTGAGAATACGATCTTTGAGGTCCATGCATTTGCATGTGTTTTCTATGCGTTAATGCAGCAGAAAAACGCATTGCGTTCAAACACAGCCAAACGCAGATGTGAACCTAGCCTAAATAACCATTGACCCTATAAAACTGGCAATTTGGATGTGCAGCGACAATGAATACATTAGTCTCTGTACAGCTGCATTCTCTAAGGGTAGCTTTACACGTCGCAACATTGCATGCAATTTCACTTGCAACTTACTGGTTGCAGTGAAATCATTGTTCCATTTGTACACAGCAACAAAATAGAACAATGTGTCCATGATTTCACTGCAACCAGTAAGTTGCAAGTGAAATTGCATGCAATGTTGCGACGTGTAACGGTACCCTAAGATCTTGGCACAATGTCCTGCATTATAGTATGAACTGCAGATTTGAATGAAACATCTACAAAGTACAAAAATACAAAACCTCTAACTAAAATGGGAGTTTTAGGCCTTGAGCGTTTTTATCGATTTTTTTTTTTAATGCATTTTTAGTGCTGTTTTGTCACAAAACTGCAAGCAGATTCCTATGCCACCAAAGTCAATGAGAATCCTGAAGTTTTGTGCACGTTATTTTTTTTCTTTTGCAGGTTTGATGCAGAAATAAATCTGCAGCTTTTTAATTCTTGCAGTGTTTTTCACTCTGAATGCATGAAAAAGGCATGAAAAAAATGCATGTACAAAATGCTTTAAAAATGTTGAAAAAGTGCGTCAAAAACATTCCATTTTTGGAACGTTTCTCCTACAAGGAGATGAAGGTTTGGTGCAACCAAATTCTCATTGTGCGCACATACCCTGAAGTTGATTTAACACCATCGTCTTTTGCAATCAGGCACAGATCCAGTTTTTCAGCGAAAATTGATCCTTTCAGGATAAGGTTTTCGCCCATTCACCTTTAATGGTGTCCGGTAGCATCCCAGTAGCATCCAGTTGCTTCAAGTTGCTACCGGACGCTACCGGACACCATTAAAAGTGAATGGGCAAAAACCTTATTGTGAAAGGATTAGGTTTTCGCTGAAAATCTGGATCTGTGCTTGATTTGAAAAAAATATGGTGTGAAACCAGCCTAAGGCCCTTTCACATCAGCGTTTTTCGCTGATGTGCTGCAGATCCAGCAGATCTGCCGCCTGACGGCTGCCCTTGTGGCCCGAATCTGTCAAGCCCCATGCATTGTCTATGGGGCTTGCGGTCCGGCGTGGCAAGTGCGGTTACGCCGGAACGGCCAGATCCGACACTTGCAGAGGCAAAAAAAAAAGTGTTTTTTTACTCGGTTGCAAGTGCCGGATCTGCCACATCCAGCAGAACCGCACTTGCTGCACCGAACTGCATCCCCCATAAACAATGCATTGCGCTTGCTGGATCGAGGCTGCAAGTGCAGCCGTTAGGCGGTTGATCTGGCAGATGTGGCACCACCTGCTGGATCGGCTGCACATCAGCGAAAACGCTGATATGAAAGGCCCCTTGGAAGATATCAATGAAAATCCTACAGTAACTAGTGGATCAGGAAAACAGGAATAAATATTAGTAGCAGTATATTCAGTATATTTAATATATTCCACTACTGTGCTGTACACATTCAAATAATAAAGATACTAAAAGAAAATTCCAGGACCCTTTTAAGCCAGCATTACAATCAATTCCAAGAACTCGTCCAATAATGCATTTTAATAATAGTCTGTTGAAGGTAGGACTAATGAATATACTAATGTTAGGAGGCCTGCAAACCATTGAAGAAAGTAAAATGCGGGTCACTGCTCTTCAGACAGCTGTCACTTTCTCTCTGGTATGGGAGATGCGGGTGTACATTCGTTGCTTGATTATCTGTAACCTGCATTTAAAAATAGAGTGGGTAAGTGGAGGTGCAAAAGAAATTATATTATAAGCTCTAAAGATGCAATTGACAGAAGAAAAAATAAAAGTAAAAAATTAAATATAAGAGACTTGTCGTCTTGTTGAGAGTTTGGTCATGTTTGATGGTCAGAGTAGTGTAATCCGCAGCACTCTTGTACTCTTGTTGTCAAACACACCAGAACCTTGACAGAAACAGTTCTTGTTGCACTTGTCATGCCTCAGACATGAATGGAAGTCATCAGTAAGGCCAGTTTCACACTACTGGTTTTCAGAATCCGGGGGATTGCGGGTAAAATGACCCTGCAATTGTAAAACATGGTGCAACTGGATGCACCCGCACAGGCATTATCACAGATAAGTGATAATAACGTGTCTGAGCATCCAGTTGCATCAGGTTGTGTTCATTTTTTAGATGCCCTCTACTGTGTTATGAGCATGCTCAGTCAAAAAACCCAGATCCGGGTTCTATAGAGCATCATTATAATTTAACCCCCATTGTCCCTAATCTGGGTGTTCTCTGTTTTTAAACAGTCACCAAAAACGTTAAAAAATGCGTTGTTGGTTTCACTTAAAAACCATGGACACCCAGATCCAGGGGAATCCGTAAACAACCAGATACACCCGCAAGTTCCTGCGGCCCCATTGAAGGAGGGTGCATCCGGTTTCATCTGAAATTACACAGATTCTAAAAATCGGTAGTGTGAAACCAGCCTTAAGTGATAGCCGTTGGTTATGATGTTGATATATTGCTAAAATATTTTTTAAGCATTTACTCTATGATGACGTGATTTGCATTATGTGAGTTAGTTGTTGATTTTTATTGGCTCACTAAATAAAAACATTTTTAATATCTGTAAGGGTACCTTTACACGCCACAACCGCGGGAGACATTTTTGGCGGCGATATTTCTCGCTGGAATGATCGTCGACAAATTGCCTCCTTATTGCAGAGTGTAAATCGGGAATTTGGCGGCGATAAAACCAATGTCGCCTGGTTTCGATTTCAGAGCAGTGCTCTGAAATTGAAACCAAGCGACATTAGTCTTATTGCCGTCACATTCCCGATTTACACTCTGCAATGAGGAGGCAATTGGGAGGAAATGTGGCAGCGATATTTACAGGTCGCAATATCACTGCCAACATTTCTCGCCGCAGTTGCAGCATGCAAAGGTACCCTAAAGGTAGTTAATGTGTCTCCTATAGGCACTTTGAAAAGAATACCTAAAGATATCTGGGCTTCCATATTCCCTGATTTAATTAGCCATTAAAATACCCAAAGTATGAATTTCTAACATCACATTACTTGTCACAGCAAGCAATAAAAATTTAAAGACTAGTATTAATTTTACTTAATTCAATGGACTGAAAGCTAATTACCTGGTAGACTGTGTGTGTAAACCTTGAAGTATAGGGAGATGTCAGGCTGCAGTCAGTGGCCGGTACGTTTCTCCTATGATTGACCGATGAGGACATCCACTGTTCTTCTTGCTGTCTTGTGTTGTATTGTGTTGAAGAAAGTCGAAAGTTTTACATTGGTAAGATAACTCATTGCAGACAGGACTTTGTGGTGGCTGTTGGTTTTGCTGATAGTGTCGACATGTCACTTCTTGATATCCTTCAGGGATCTTTGGATAGGCAACATTGGTGTCGGGTTGAGGTTCTCCTCTCTGACCCATGGTCTCTTCATTCAAACCAAGTAACTGTGATAAATGAGAAATGTAACTTATCGTCAGTCTCAAAGTTTCAATTTTAGTTAGATTCCGGCCTGCTGGTACGACAGATGGTGGTAAGTATCTTCTTAGTTATGAAGGGCCTTAGAGAGATTCCTCATTCTTAACTTCTCCCGTTCACTGGCATTTTGTCTTTGAGGGCCAATCATTTTGCACCTTGTTCTCTTAGGTGTCACAGGAGATGTTTCATCTTCATGACCATCCAGGTTCATCACTGGATCCTGGAGGTAGTTTCTAATAGTCTTGTTATGCACTGATGGATGTGAATAGCTGGGCGATGTAATGTAGGACTCCAAAGAAGATGCTGGAGACTGTGAGCCTGAAGAAAGACAGACCCAGTTGGGGAGAAAGGAGCAGTCTTGAGGCATCATAGTCTAGGATTGTCCACCAATTTCTTTCCCCAGACCTATGTGCTTCTTGACTGTCAGTCCAAATACTGAAGCACTGAGCTTCCCTGGTTTATATACCAAGTCCAGAGGTGTGAAGAGTCTTCTTCCCAGGACTAGAGATGTGTCAAAATCATCAGCCTTTTGAATGAGTCAGATGCAGGGGTCTCTGGGAAAGTGAGCCCCATTTGCAAAAGTGTGAATTTTGTCTCCTTATGTCACTAATTGATGCTACAGTGATCTCCTTATGTGTGGTGGGAACAATTATTTGTATATGACAACTGCTAACTTTCTTACTTCGAGTATCTTCATTACACAATTCTGAAATGTTCCCAGTATAGAAAAATGTCTAAGAAGTTTTATTTAGTGGTTTGAAATAAATCTTATAGATTACAGAAGGCAACATTCATTTTATAAATAAATTCTGCAATACTTAGGACAGTAATCGAAGAGTCATTGAGTTAGAAGTTATTTTCCTTGATGTAGAAGTTTAGCAATTTGCTTATTGGTGTATAAAAATCATAAATACATCAAATCAGAGCATTAAGGCCAAAAGAAAAACATATCACATACATAGTATATGTTTAGTATAAATTTTACTGGTAACAGTAGCAGTACAGGCTTGCTTATACGGGGCAGTTATCATTCTGATTTGATGATTTCATAACAATCATAATAATAATTGCTCAGCTAAGTGAACAAGAAAAAAATCCATAATTAATGGTGAAAAGAATAATGATTGTTGATCTATATTAAGGGTCTACAACTCGGCTGGCATATGGGCCGCACATAGAAAACATTTAAATTTGGGGGGCCCCATTATTTGTAGGAAAAAGCAACATTTTTAGTCATGTCATATTACCGTACTTTTTCTATAAACCTTTTGATCATTTTTTACATTTTTAAGATGTTTATTTTTTCTCCATAAATGGCATTCATTGTATGGGTTATGGTACAATAACTTTAATAACTTGTGTCGTTACATATGTGGAGATAACAAACGTGCACTTTTTTATTTACTTTAATTCACATATAAACAAGCATTTTTAGTTTTAGTGGCAAAATATTTTTTCCATCCCGATGTCCTCCTATCACATGCCGCAGCAGACGTATTTGCTCACCCAATTGATGAGTGTGCAAATATGGCGCCCGTTAGCGGTATTGGCCCCTTGCACAATACTGCTAGCGGTGCCACCAACAAACAAAAACGCAGACACCCGCAACTGACGCTAGGATGCAGCGCTACAGCCCTGCATACACACCACGCAGATGCCAAAACTGCAAATATGAGTAACTGGGCATGTGCGTACCCAGCGTGCATTCCCAGTTAATCAAGCCATGCATACTATGAATCAGAAGGTAGATGCTTGAAATTATGGGATGTTTCCAGGTATTATGTAATTTCTTGTCACATGATAGGTGATTGTGTGATTGAAATGCAACCCGACATTTCCAGACAGAATAAACACTAATTTTCCAAATCTAAAAGGACATGGAGTTGTTTAGTAATGCAGATTCTTGGACGAAGTGCCTCAGTGTCCGCGCTGCTGCTCCGAGACCAAAGAAACACAGACACAGGAATGTCTGGATCAGCTACAGTCTTTATTTTCCGACGCGTTTCGGCTCTACCGAGTCCTCCTAGAACATCGATTGGATGTTCTGAGAAGGAGCTCTAGGCTCCAAAACACGTCGAATAAGACTAGTGATCAGACATTCTGTTCTGTTCTTGTTGGCAGCACGCGACATGGCACTTTTCCAAAAATCTGCATTACTACCACGGTCACCGTTGGGAGTGCGGTCCCTGCAGCAGCTGCTTTTACGCTTTTCTACCAGTTGTGGGTTTCATAACTGACAAAGGTGAGCAATTCCACATCGCTAAGTGAAAGTGTGTAATTGAGATAAGACCCTATATGCGCATTCTTTTTTCGCAGCATGGAGTTGTTTAGAACAGATCAGGTGTCTGGGGGTAAGACCCCCATGTGGGTGGTGCCTGGGGGTCGTATCCCCAGAACCCTGCTTCTATTCTAAATAACTCTATGCCCCCTCTTGCATGATAATACTGGATGAGAAGAAATAAGGGGGAACAGCCCACAGGGAGAGAGACAGCCAACAAGGGGGAAAGAGCACACAAGGAGAAGAGACAGCAAAAGAGGGGAGAGAGCGCACAAAAGGGAGAGACAGCCCACTGGAGAGACAGTGCATATGGGGAGTGACAGCACAAGAGGAGAGAGTGGAGAGAGAGCACACAGGGGGAGAGAGAGCGCACAGGGAGAGAGAGCGCACAGGGGGAGACAGCGCACACAGGTGGAGAGGAGACCGCACAGTGGGAGAGAGACCACATAGGGGGAAACAACTAAAAGTAGAGAGCTCATGAGGGTAGTAGACAGCACAGCGGGAGAGAGACAGCACATGGGCAAGAGCGCACACGGGGGAGTGCTCAGAAGGAGAAAACTCAAAGGAGAGAGCACATGAAGGGAGAAGACATCATACAGAGAGTAGAGCACATGGGGAGAGAGACAGCACACAGGGGGAAGACGAGTCAAAGGAGAGAGCACAGAGGAGAGACGACAGTGCAGTTGGAGAGAGATAGCAGACAGAGGGAGAGAAGAGAAAAAGAGCAGATGTGGGGAGAGCGCACAGGGTGAGAGATGGCCGCCACCCCCACCACCATAGAACCTGCCCCCTCGTGACGTACCACCCTACTGATGCGATAGCATCGGGCCTACATCTACTACAGTAATATTCAGAAACAACCACACTGGGGAAGCTTTTGGATCCACCGGAAAAGTATTTCAAACAAGCAAATTTTTTTTCTTTTATTTAAAAAAAAACTTAAAATTTTATTTGTACATCACTGAAATCCAGAAAGTCAGGAAGCCAAATATGAACAGTAACCTGTAGTTTAAAAAACTACGGCATTACGCCTTTTTAAGGGCCTACCCTGGATTGGTGCTTTTTGTTTTCCTGCTGAATCCACAGGTTTCTCCATTGCTGTTGTTTCTGAATAAGGTGTGCCTCGACTTAATCCATGCAGACTCCCCCAACTGTAGATAGAAATAATCTGAAATATTCAAGATTGGGGGAGCTGGTTATTCTTTTACTTTTGATATAGTAATGTTTTCTGACAATTAGCACCATTTAGTAATTCTAGCCAACACTGTAGTAAATGTCCCCATCCTGGTCTGCATCTTGTAGTAATGTCGCCATCTTGGTCCATATTTTGAAGCAATGTGCACATTTTAGGTCCCTATCTTGTAGTAATGTCCACCTTTAAGATCCCTATTTTGTAGTAATGTGCCCCATCCTGGGCCCTACCTTGAAATCTTGTAGTAATGTCCCTGCTCCTAAACCATGTCTTGTACCAATGTGCCCCATCCTGGTCCCATCTTGCAGTAATATCATCCATCTGCAAAGCCTAAGCTGCTGGTAAGGCAGCACCTGGAGAAACTCTGAGACCCTTAACCTCTATACAGGGATCTGGAATTACAGCGGAGCCCAGGAGGTAGCTGCCTGTAGGTGAGCAGCAGACCAAAGCAGGGATGTAGCCAGGAAGGGACAAGGCTAGGAGGTCAGGGAATAGACAAAATCAGGATCCAAAAGCGTCGTCAGAAGGCAGAGTCAAAAACCAGGAGGGCAGCAAAAGTACAAAACCGTCAGGCGGTAGAAGAGTCAAAATCCAGGCAAAGGTCAGAGTCAATATAATACAGAATCCTGGACAAAGTGCTTCGGTGTCTGCGCTGCTGCTCCAAAGCCAAAGAAACACAGACACGGGAATGTCTGGTACAGCTACAGCCTTTATTTTCCTCCTACGCGTTTCGGAGCCTCCTCCCGAGCTCCTTCCTCAGGGAACATCACCATTACACTGAACAGTTACACTTTTATAAGAAAAAAGGCGCCAAAAACATGATGGAAATTACATCAGCAAAAAGGGAGGATCTACCCATGACGTCACAATGTTTACAAAACAAATTGCCGTGACAGCCGATGAGAGAGATATCAAGATAAGCATAGTGTGTGTATTAATCAAGTGCATAAATCACATATAATATAGATGGAAAAAAACAGAACAAAACTCACAGCCATATAAGAAAATGGGAGAAGGAAAAAAAAAAGAACAGAAAGGTTCTTGTGTGGAATCAAACCCACAGAAATAAAACAATGATGTGTGACCAATATTTATAGTCTCTCTGCCAGGTGTGCTATATGCCAGGGCATATTAAATCAAAGTATTATTGGATTCAAAATCCTCCAAACGATTATCCATTACATAAAATACATCTTAAAAGTGTATATAAAAGGAAAGGAAGAGTGTCTAACTCTTCCTTTCCTTTTATATACACTTTTAAGATGTATTTTATGTAATGGATAATCGTTTGGAGGATTTTGAATCCAATAATACTTTGATTTAATATGCCCTGGCATATAGCACACCTGGCAGAGAGACTATAAATATTGGTCACACATCATTGTTTTATTTCTGTGGGTTTGATTCCACACAAGAACCTTTCTGTTCTTTTTTTTTTCCTTCTCCCATTTTCTTATATGGCTGTGAGTTTTGTTCTGTTTTTTTCCATCTATATTATATGTGATTTATGCACTTGATTAATACACACACTATGCTTATCTTGATATCTCTCTCATCGGCTGTCACGGCAATTTGTTTTGTAAACATTGTGACGTCATGGGTAGATCCTCCCTTTTTGCTGATGTAATTTCCATCATGTTTTTGGCGCCTTTTTTCTTATAAAAGTGTAACTGTTCAGTGTAATGGTGATGTTCCCTGAGGAAGGAGCTCGGGAGGAGGCTCCGAAACGCGTAGGAGGAAAATAAAGGCTGTAGCTGTACCAGACATTCCCGTGTCTGTGTTTCTTTGGCTTTGGAGCAGCAGCGCGGACACCGAAGCACTTTGTCCAGGATTCTGTATTACGACCACGGTCACCGTTGAGAGTGCGGTCCCTGCAGCAGCTGCCTGTACGCTATTCTACCAGTTGTGGGTTTCACAACTGACTAAGGTGAGCAATTCCACATCGACAAGTGAGAGTTTTTAATTGAGATAAGACCCTATATGCGCATTCTTTCTTTCACAGAGTCAATATAATGGTACCTTTACACTCAGCCACAGGAAGGTAGAAACCGCCAGGCATCGGACACAATTGTACCTGTTGCCATGAAAACACCACGAAGTGGCGGCGTGTAATTCAGGTATCTGCAAGACACATGAAGGAAATTCCTGAATTACACGCCGCCACTTCGTGGTGTTTTCATGGCAACAGGCACAATTGTGTCCGATGCCTGGTGGTTTCTATCTTCCTGTGGCTGCGTGTAAAGGTACCATAATAGAGCACAAACTAGATAGCTGGGAAAACCAAGAATATATCTGGCGGTTTGTAGGACAGGCCCCAAGGTATTTGAAGGGTGCAGTTCCCTCTCATAGGCTGAAGCTTACAGCCTGATGACCTCATTCGGACCGCCCCTACAACCAGGCCAGATGGTGATGCGTGACTGGTACCAACCACCCCACCTCTGATAGAGGAACGAAGACGTCCCGATGAGGACATGGCCCCCCTATCACCAGCACCACTAGCCAAAGGAATCCAGCCCCTCCTAGTGGCTGGGACAGGAATGACAGTCACCGAGTCTGACGGCGAATTGACACCATCCTGGTCCCTTTCTTGTTGTAATGTCCCCATCCTGGTCCCCTTCTTGTAGTAATGTACCCTATCCTGGTCCCCTTGTACTAATGCGTCCCATCCTAGTTCTTTTCTTGTAGTAATGTGTCCCATCCCGGTCCCCTTTTTGTACCCTATCCTGGTTCCAATCTTGTAGTAATGTCCACTATCCTAGTGCCCTTCTTCTACCAATGTGCTCCATCCTGGACCCCATCCTGTCATAATATGCCCCATTCTGTCCCATCTAGTAGTAATGTCCACAAACCTTTCCCCTTCTTTTGCCAATGTGCCCCATCATGGTCCTCTTCTTTTAATAATGCCCTTATCTTGTGATGTCCACCATTCTGGTCCCCTCCTTATAGTAATGTGCCCCATCTTGATCCCCATATTGAAGTAATGTTCCCATCCTGGTCCTCATCTTGCAGTAACATCCACCATCCTGGTTCCTTTTTTGTATCAGTGTGTACCATCCCGGTCCCCTTCTTGTACCAATGTGCCCCATCCTGGTCACTTTATTGTAGTAATTTACCCCATCCTTGCCCCCATCCTGTTGTAACATGATCAATCCTGGTCCCATCTTGTAGTAATGTCCCCATCCTAGTCCCTTTCTTGTATCAATGTGCCTCAACCTGCTTCTCTTTTTCTTGTAATGTTACCATCCTGATCTCCTTCTTGTAGTAATGTCTTCAACCTGGTCCCAATCTTAAAGTTATATCCCAATGATGGTCCCCATCCTGTAGCAATGTCTCCTATTGTGCCATTGTTCACATGTACAGTATGTGAGGTAGCACTCGCTGAGGGGTGCTCAGGATAATCTTTTGGTAGCAGAACTAACGTTCATAGGAACATTTTCATGTTGAAATGTGTTCAGCTGGTTTATTAACAACCATAAACCACAATAGCATAGTTCATATAAATCAGCAGAACATATAATTACCTCTGGTCTGTTCCAAGGGTGGGTGTGGCCACATGGCATATCACATCTAGTCCATTATAGTGTCCACTGACCACTGACCTCTTAGTCCATTGTTTAAGAAGCTGCTGTAATGAGATACACAAACTTCTGTCTGATCCGGACTCTCAGTGGACTGTAGCCTCCTGAACTCCGGGAGCCATCCCAGGTTCACTAGTCTCGGTCCCCAGCCCTCTTGCCTTCTAGGGACGCACCTGCTCCCAAGCATTGAGCCACAGTCTCCTGACCATGTGACTCCAGGACAATGGCGTCTGCAGCCACTCCCAAAGAAACAAAGAGAGCTTGCTTGCATCCCAGAGACCTTTTCTGACATTGCAGACCATGTGACCAGGAGTGAGTCAGTTTATGTCCGATGTGACATACCCACGGGGAGGTATGAGGACAGCCAGGAGACTCCCCCAGCAGACATTTTGGCAATGCAGCGATCTGCTGCATCACAAGTAGAAAAAAAAAAGAAACCCTAACCTGTGCTCCATTGCCTCAGCGTCCTCTTTTCTACACATGCTGCCTGCAGGCACTATAGACCCCTTGACGATAATGGCCCGGGCCAGAGGGCTACCAATAAGTGCTTCATTTCAGTTGAATTTGCATACTTGAATGCACATTCAATTGAAATTAATTGCAGAGAAAGACAAGCTCTCTGCACCAAACTAATAATAACAGCCACCAGCCAATCAGAGGCCAGCAGCCTAGTATGCACATTGAACTGAAATAAAGTGCTGACATAGATAGATCACTGCCCATGGCAATGATTTTCAAGGGATCTATGATGCCTGTGGCCACATGAAGCAACCTCAGGAGTTATGGGCCTTGTGTTGAGACCCCTGATTTCCCAAATGATGTGCATTGCCTTAAAAGGTTACAGTTGATGGCTTATTATTCTTAAAGGGGTTGTTTCAACTTCTTTTTTTCTGTAAGTATATGGCTCCTGCTCCCAGACCCAGGCTTCTCGCTTTTTCAGGCCAGTGTCTGTCCATGGTCATGTTGCTGGTCCAAACTGCTCTGGTAGCAGATGCAGCTTTGCCTCTGCAGAATGGGAGGCAAACAGACTCTAAAAACAAGAATCTCAAATTCCAGGCCTTGAGGGCTGCAAATAGTGCAGGTTTTCAAGATCTCCCTAGTATTGCACAGGTGACAACTGAATGACCTGCACAGAAGATGACTCCTACCCCTGTGCAATGCTAAGGAAATCCTTAAAATCTGCACTGTTTGCAGTCCTCTAGGCCTGAAGTTTGAGATCTTTGCTCTAAAACAGCGTTTCCTGTGCACTCCTGAAAAGCGGTCTCTGATGTCTCTGACATCTGCTAAAAATGGTGAGTGTGACCCTGGCCTTTATCAAATCCAGTGGCTGTGCAGATCTAGTGGTGCTTACTTTAGGAAAGGATTTTCTGGACATTTTCCTTTTAAAACAGCTAGTGCACTTCATCATTTGACTACATTGGTTGATTTCCACACCATTTGCAAGTTGACCTACAGTGTTGGCCAAAAGTATTGACACCCCTGCAATTCTGTCAGATACTACTCAGTTTCTTCCTGAAAATGATTGCAATCACAAATTCTTTGGTATTATTATCTTCATTTAATTTGTCTTCAATGAAAAAACACAAAAAGAATTGTCCTAAAGCCAAATTGGATATAATTCCACACCAAACATAAAAAAGGGGGTGGACAAAAGTATTGGCACTGTTAGAAAAATCATGTGATGCTTCTCTAATTTGTATAATTAACAGCACCTGTAACTTACCTGTGGCAACTAACAGGTGTTGGCAATAACTTAGGCTGCCTTCAGATTTGCAGATGCCTCCGCAGCGTTTTGCGGAGGCATCTGCAAGCATCTGCATGCAGACAGCAGCCCCTATGTTTATAATGGAGCGCACGGCGGTCTGAAGATGCTTGCAGACCGCCGTGCGCACCCATTCACTCCTATATGTGATCTGTGCCCAGGCGATGCCTGCGTACAGATCACACACTCTCGTCCGCACCAGGGACGCGACATGTTGCGTCCCTGGTGCGGCGAGAGTGTGTGATTTGTGCGCAGGCATCCGCCTGCGCACATATCACATAAAGAGTGAATGGGTGCGCATGGCGGTCTGCAAGCATCTGCAGAACGCCGTGCGCTCCATTATAAACATAGGGGCTGCCGTCTGCATGCAGATGCTTGCAGATGCCTCCGCAAAACGCTGCGGAGGCATCTGCAAATCTGAAGGCAGCCTAAGTCACACTTGCAGCCAATTGACATGGATTAAAGTTGACTCAACCTCTGTCCTGTTTCCTTGTGTGTACCACATTGAGCATGGAGAAAAGAAAGAAGACCAAAGAACTGTCTGAGGACTTGAGAAACCAAATTGTGAGGAAGCATGAGCAATCTCAAGGCTACAAGTCCAACTCCAAAGACCTGAATGTTCCTGTGTCTACTGTGCGCAGTGTCATCAAGAAGTTTGAAGCCCATGGCACTGTGGCTAATCTCCCTAGATGTGGACGGAAAAGAAAAATTGACAAGAGATTTCAACGCAAGATTGTGCGGATGGTGGATAAAGAACCTCGACTAACATCCAAACAAGTTCAAGCTGCCCTGCAGTCCGAGGGTACAACAGTGTCAACCCATACTATCCGTCGGTGTTTGAATGAATGAATGGGACTGTATGGTAGGAGACCCAGGAAGACCCCACTTCTTACCCCGAGACACAAAAAAGCCAGGATGGAGTTTGCCAAAACTTACCTGAGAAAGCCTAAAACGCTTTGGAAGAATGTTCTCTCTTTTTGGGCATCAACATATAGTTTACAGGTGAAAAAAAGAAAACGGTCCCTACAGTCAAACATGGTGGAGGTTCCCTGATGTTTTGGGGTTGCTTTGCTGCCTCTGGCACTGGACTGCTTGACTGTGTGCATGGCATTATGAAGTCTGAAGACTACCAACAAATTTTGCAGCATAATGTAGGGCCCAGTGTGAGAAAGCTGGGTCTCCCTCAAAGGTCATGGGACTTCCAGCAGGACAATGACCCAAAACACACTTCAAAAATCACTAGAAAATGGTTTGAGAGAAAGCGCTGGGGACTTCTAAGGTGGCCAGCAATGAGTCCAGACCTGAATCCCATAGAACACCTGTGCAGAGATCTAAAAATGGCAGTTTGAAGAACTTCAAATATCAGGGATCTGGAGCAGTTTGCCAAAGAAGAATGGTCTAAAATTCCAGCAGAGCATTGTAAGAAACTCATTGATGGTTATTTTGGCTAAAGGTTGTGCAACCAAGTATTAGGCTGAGGGTGCCAATACTTTTGTCCGGCCCATTTTTGGAGTTTTGCGTGAAATGATCAATGTTTTGCTTTTTGCTTCATTCTCTTTTGTGTTTTTTCATTGAAAACAAATTAAATGAAGATAATAATACCAAAGAATTTGTGATTGCAATCATGTTCAGGAAGAAACTGAGTATTATCTGACAGAATTGCCGGGGTGTCAATACTTTTGGCCAACACTGTAGCTTCTTTACTGCATCTGGGTCTCTGTGCCCAATACGTCTGTTCCATACATGGATACAGTTCTTATGCAGATCTTGTCTAGCACTGTACACTCTTTCTTTGCATTTTAGCTAATAAAGTTGATTTTGGAATTTTCCTTCTGCAAGAGTGTGACCCTTTTTTGATATAATGCAGCAGTTGTCTTTAAAAGTAACTAACTCCTTTTTGCTTCTTTACTGACAGAAGATTGCTTTCAAGACTGGGAACATAGAGAACATCCTTTTCTGGGATCTTTTTGCTTTGTGTTGAGGAAACTGGACAGTGGAGGTAGCTGTCTCCTACTCCTTCTGAAGTCATATAGTGACCATTAGCTAAGATGACCTTTTCTGACTTGCTTTTATCAAGGTTAGTGAAGAAATCCTTGTTATTCATCATATGGCTGCTAGCACCAGAGTCTATACACCATATATGCTTTGCAGATGAGCTTGTACTGGTATTAAATGCAGCTTCAACATATGCTGACTTTTCCTTTACAGATGTTTTCACCTTTTGATCACTGTTATGCTTTTTAAGCTGACTCATTCTTGCTTTCCAAATTCTGCAGTCTGCTTTAAAGGTGGCCAGGCTTTTTACAGACAAAACATTCACGAGTTTCTCTTGGATTGCTCTTATTTTTAGGAATATCCTGGGTTTTTAATGCAATTTTTGCTCTGCATTCATTACTGCTGCTTACCTTGTGCGTTTTTCGCTTGAATTCATCTACAAACTTGCCTTTCACATATTCTAGTGTGAGCTCATCATCTGGCCATGCATCTAGTGCAGTGACAAGTGTATCATAACTTTATGTAAGACCACTTAATAGTAGTGCAGCAACATGAAAGTCTTTGATTTCTTCTCCAATACCCCTGAGACGCTCCAGAATCTCTAGGGTGTTTCTTATATAGTCCTGCATATTCTGACCATCACTTAGCTTAGAGTGGTACAGCCTTCTCATGAGATAAAGCTTATTTCTGAGATTTGATCTTTCATGCACTGTCTGTAATTCATCCCGCATCTCTTTTGCAGTTGAACACTTACATATATGCACAATCTGAGCATTATATACACTGAGGGAGATAGTACTTTGTGCTTTCTAATCCTTCTCTAGCCAATCATCTGGTAATGGATGAGGCACTTGTTCCTGTGTATATTTCCGCATACCTTCTCTTATGAGCAGCATCTTCACCTTGAATTTCCAGGATTGATAATTCTGATTGGTGAATCTTTGCACTGAGAACTTGCAGTGATCCCTGCTTGTGGACATCTTCTCTGTTACTCTGTGCTGCTTTTGCGTTGGGCTTCTGTTTGGGCTTAGCCCAACCCCTGATACAAGTATCACTGTAGGTAGTGGATGTGAGTGCAGCCTCTGCTCCCTGATAATGCTTTATTTGAATATCCCAACTCGAAGTAAGGGCCCCGTTACGCATAACGATATCCCAGTGACCCAACCAACGATCGGGGTCACTGGGACATGGTTATCTGATCGCTGGTGAGCTGTCACACAGGCATACTCACCAGCAATCAGCCACCTGTGTAACGACCTCGACATCGTGGAAAAGAATGTAAAATATTCTTTTCCACGATGTCGAGGTCCCGCTACACTGGGGTAAGCGAGAGAACGCTGGCAACCAGGATAAACATCAGGTTACTAAGCGCAGCGCTCTGCTTAGTAACCCGATGTGTACCCTAGTTACCAGCGCGCTGTGTTTAGTAAGCCGATGCTTACCCTGGTTACCAAGCACAGCTCGCTGGTAACCAGGGTACACACCAGGTTACTAAGCAGAGTACTGCGCTTAGTAACCTGATGTTTATCCTCGTTACCAGCGTTCTCCCACTTAGTAACTCGATGTGTACCCTGGTTACCAGGGAACACATCGGGTAAGCTGGTCGCTGCCCCTGTCGCACACAGTGATGCAGCCTGCCCAGCGGGAGATCGGCAATTGAAAAGTGGCCCAGAACGGTTTGTCATGATCAGCAATCTCCCAGGTCGCTGCAACGTCACAAAACCTGTGACACTGCAACGATATCGTTAACGATATCACTGTGTGTGAAGTGCCCCTAAAGGCCGGTTTACAAGTAGCTACATCGTTAATGATGTCGCTGCAACTTGCTGATCGCTGATCGTTGGTAAATAGCCAGCGCCGTTTTCCCGTCATTGGTCGCCCGCCGGGCAGCACACATCGGCGTGTGTGACGCCCTTCTAACCCAATGTGTTCCCTGGTAACCAGGAACACATTGGGTTACTAAGCGGGAGAACACTGGTAACCAGGATAAATATCGGGTTACTAAGTGAAGCGCTTTGATTAGTAACCCGATGAGTACCCTGGTTGCCAAGCACAACGTGCTGGTAGCCAAGGTACACATTGGGTTACTAAGCAGAGCGCTGCACTTAGTAACCCGATGTTTATCCTGGTTACCAGAGTCCTGCTGCTTACCCCAGCGTAGCGGGACCTCAACATTGTGGAAAAGAATATTTTATATTCTTTCCCACGATGTCGAGGTCGTTGGACAGGTCGCTGGTAAGTGTGCCTGTGTGACAGCTCACCAGCGATCAGATAACGATGTCCCAGCGACCCCGATCATTGGTCGGGTCGCTGGGACATCGTTATGTGTAACCGGCCTTAAGGAAGAATAATACAATATCAGTTAGATAGTGTAATAAGGGAAGCATAGGTAATTTTTAATGCAAGTATATTAGAAATTAGTTTATGGCACTAAATATATAGGAGTTTAGATAAAAATTACTTTGGCATTCAGACCATACCTTCATCCCTTTAAATGAGCAGCTGTTTGGGTATATTATTGAGGGGCTGTGTGGGACATCGAATGAGTCTGTGTGCGGCCATCAAGTGAGTGGCTGTGTGGGGCCATTAAATTCTGGACTGTGTTGGGACATTAAATGAGGGGCTCTTTGGGGACATTATATGAAGGTCTATGTGAAAACATTAAATTAGAGGCTGTGTAGGCACTTTAATTGAGGGGCTATGTGTGGACATCAAATGAGGGGCTTGTGTATGGGGGATATGGTGACCATACTTTATATGGGGCTGTGGTGTACATTATACTGAAGGATACGGTACCCATACAGTCGGGTGCTGTGGATGACATTATACTGAGGCCTGTGGCGACCATACTAGATATGGAGTTGTGGTGAATATAATAGTGTGGGGGTGGTGTAGGGGACACTATACTGAATACAAGGGACTGTGGGGGGGCCATTGTACTGCATTGGGATCTGGGGAGCCATTATATTGTATGGTGCGCTGTGGAGGTTATCATACTATATAAAGGGGACTGTGGTAGACATCATATTTCAAATAGGGGTTTGTAGGGGTGCTCATATATATTGAGTTGTTCTTAAAAGGAGAAAGCAAAAAGCAAGTGGCACTCCCCATCTGTAAAAGCAGATCTTTTATTTGATTCTCATTAAAAGTTCATGCAGGAGAAAATAGGATGCAGCAAGCATATGGACATCAGTCGTTTTGCGTGACTAGTTTGCTTCAAGAGGTCCCAACCTACTTGTTGACATCAAGCCATTTCCTTACATAGCTTGCCAATTATTAGTCAGCGAAATCATTACAAAAGAGTTTATATAATACATAATTCAAAATCATCTTAACATGGTTACGCAGGGTCCACCAGGTTTTAATGAAAGAAATGATATGTTTGTGTCTTTATAATTATGTTCTGTGATTCTTTGCCATTCGTGTCAAGATGATTTTGAATTATATATTATATGAATTCTTTTTTTATGATTTTGCTGACTATTAATTGGCAAGCTATTTAAGTAAGTGGCTTGACGTCAGCAAGTACCGTAGGTGTTGACCAGTTGAAGCCGGCTAGTCACTTCAAACGGCTATTATCCCTATGCCCTCTGAGTCTTACTCTCTCCTGCATGAAATTTAATGTGAATCAATAAAGGATCTACTGTTACGGATTGTGAGTGCCACTTTATTTTTGCTTTTTTCTTTGAATAATTTGTATCTTGTTCTACAAGTGTTGCACTGCATATCCCTGCTTTGTATGCCATATGGTATGGGCGCCTGCATAATAGTGATGAGCGAGTACTAAAGTGCTCGGGTGCTCGAAGCTCGGGCCGAGCATCCCAAGATACTCGTGTACTCGGCCCGAGCACCGAGCCCAATGTTATCCTATGGGAGACACGAGTATTTTTATGAAATGACTGCCGGCAGCATGTAGAAACCCTAAAAATGTCACAAAAGTCTCAGAAGAGAGCTGAAATGACATGGCAACACCATGGGGAAGACCCTTGGAAGCATTTCTCACTCAAAAGTCACAGCTGTGAACAATGTTGTCCGAGTTTCACACCAATTTTACGGAGTCACCAGAAAATCTTCCAAAATGACACCAAAATGAATATTTAGGGTGGAAATGTTAAGGGCACATACCCAATAGTGAGATACAGCTGGTGTATGTTACTTTTTGTGATTACATGAAAGATTTTACGTGAAAACATTGTGCGGCACTCCGATGTCCCTGACAAGAGACGTACATGAAGCCCTGTCTTGACATAATGTGCCCATTTTGAGGAAGTGGGTCTATTGTAGTATTTTCCTTTGCCAGGGCAGCCAACATTGGGAGGTTCACCAATGCCCCTGGATAGAGACGTGCATGAGGGCCTGTAAACCTGAAGTGGGTGTATTGGAGTATAGCCCTTTGGCAGGGCAGCCAAAAATTGGGAGGCTCCACATTGTCCCTGGATAGAGACGTGCAGTAGGGCCTGTAAACCTAAAGTGGGTGTATTGGAGTATAGCCCTTTGGCAGGGCAGCCAAAAATTGGGAGGCTCCACATTGTCCCTGGATAGAGACGTGCAGTAGGGCCTGTAAACCTGAAGTGGGTGTATTGGAGTATAGCCCTTTGGCAGGGCAGCCAAAAATTGGGAGGCTCCACATTGTCCCTGGATAGAGACGTGCAGTAGGGCCTGTAAACCTGAAGTGGGTGTATTGGAGTATAGCCCTCTGGCAGGGCAGCCAAAAATTGGGAGGCTCCACATTGTCCCTGGATAGAGACGTGTAGTAGGGCCTGTAAACCTGAAGTGGGTGTATTGTAGTATAGCCCTTTGGCAGGGCAGCCAAAAATTGGGAGGCTCCACATTGTCCCTGGATAGAGACGTGCAGTAGGGCCTGTAAACCTGAAGTGGGTGTATTGGAGTATAGCCCTTTGGCAGGGCAGCCAAAAATTGGGAGGCTCCACATTGTCCCTAGATAGAGACGTGCAGTAGGGCCTGTAAACCTGAAGTGGGTGTATTGTAGTATAGCCCTTTGGAAGGGCAGCCAAAAATTGTGAGGCTCCACATTGTCCCTGGATAGAAACGTGCAGTAGGGTCTGTAAACCTGAAGTGGGTGTATTGGAGTATAGCCCTTTGGCAGGGCAGCCAAAAATTGGGAGGCTCCACATTGTCCCTGGATAGAGACATGCATGAGGGCCTGTAAACCTGAAGTGGGTGTATTGAAGTATAGCCCTTTGGAAGGGCAGCCAAAAATTGTGAGGCTCCACATTGTCCCTGGATAGAGACATGCATGAGGGCCTGTAAACCTGAAGTGGGTGTATTGGAGTATAGCCCTTTGGCAGGGCAGCCAAAAATTGGGAGGCTCCACATTGTCCCTGGATAGAGACATGCATGAGGGCCTCAAAACATTTTTCCCATTGAAAAGGAGCGGGTCTCCTGTCATTGTAATGCCCATTCTAAAAGAATGGGCGATAAAATTTACCACTGGGGGTATACCTGAAACAACAGCCTAACTATTGTAACGGTCATCATGGTGGCACATGAGGAGAAGGAGGAGCACTCCAGCGATTAGCCAAAGTCCAGAAGTGTGTACCCATGGGTGAGTGGAGGTACATGGCAAATTCCCATAACAAAATTTAAATTCCACTGTCATTTGTTGGTGGTGTGGTGAAGTCTGGCCCAATCCAACCCTTGTTCATCTTGATCAGAGTCAGCCTGTCAGCATTTTCAGTTGACAGGCGGGTGCGTTTATCAGTAATGATTCCACCTGCGGCACTGAAAACACGCTCTGACAAAACGCTAGCGGCAGGGCAGGCCAGGACTTCCAAGGTGTAGAGAGCCAATTCATGCCACGTGTCCAGCTTGGAGACCCAATAATTGAAAGGCACAGAGGAATCTCGCAGTACAGTTGTTCGATCTGCAAGGTACTCCTTCAGCATCTGGCCAAACTTAGCATTTCTTGTGGCACTACCCCGCACCTCAGGGGCTGTGGTACGTGAGGGGCTGAGAAAACTGTCCCACATCGTAAAGACTGTTCCCCTACCTCTGGCGGATTGGACTTGTGCCCCTCTCGGCCGTACACCTTGGTTGTCCACCGATTCCTGACCTATGCCGCTTGCGTTTTGTGAGGGGAATGCTTTGCCTACTTCCGTGACCATGGCCTTCTGGAACTGCTGCATTTTGGCTGACCTCTCCGGAATGAGAGACATAAAGTTCTCCTTGTAGCGTGGGTCTAAGAGTGTTGCCAACCAGTGCTGATTGTCGGCCAAGATGTTCTGAACACGACGGTCACGAGCCAGGCAGCTTACCATAAAGTCAGCCATGTGCGCCAGACTCTTAACAGCCATCATTTCAGTGTTCAGACCAACACGATGACTGAACATGCTGTCCTCCTCCTCCTCTTCCTCATCTCCCCTGTCCTCTGGCCAGCCACGCAAAAGCGAGGGTATGACTGGTGTGCATGTCATATCCTCAATTTGGCCAGAGAGTTGCTCCATGTCTTCATCCTCCTCCTCCTCCTCCTCGTCATAGTCCTCCACTGCACGTTGTGATGAGATGAGGCAGGGCTGTGTGTTATCACCCACACCCACTGCTGTTTCTTGCTCAAAATCATCGCGCTCCGCCTGCAACGCATCCTCTTTGTTTTTCAGCAGAGACCGTTTAAGAAGGCAGAGTAGCGGTATGGTGACGCTAATAATGGCGTCATCGCCGCTCACCATCTTGGTGGAGTCCTCAAAGTTTTGGAGGACGGTACATAGGTCCGACATCCATCTCCACTCCTCAGGTGTTATGTGTGGAGTTTGACCCATTTCCCGACGGCTTAGGTGATGCAGGTACTCAGCAACTGCCCTCTTCTGCTCACATATCCTGACCAACATGTGCAGAGTTGAATTCCAACACGTGGGGACATCACACACCAGTCTGTGGCCGGAAGACGGAAACGGCGCTGAAAACCGTCAAGGCCGGCTGAAGCAGCAGGTGACTTGCGAAAATGTGCAGACAGGCGGCGAACTTTTACCAGCAGATCAGACAGCTCTGGGTATGACTTTATAAACCGCTGAACCATCAGGTTGAGCACATGGGCCACGCAGGGAACATGCGTCAGCTGGCCTCGCCTCAAAGCTGCCACCAGGTTCCGGCCATTGTCACACACGACCTTTCCTGGCTTTAGGTTCAGAGGTGTGAGCCAGTGATCTGCCTGCTGTTTCAGAGCTGTCCACACCTCTTCTGCATTGTGGGGTTTGTCACCTATGCATATTATCTTCAGCAGAGCCTGTTGCCACTTCGCAGAGGCAGTGCTACAGTGCTTCCAGCTTGGGACTGGTGTGGAGGGTAAAGTGGATGAGGATGCGCAGGAGGAGGAGGAGGCTGAGGAGCATGACATTCCGGAGCTGTAAAGTCTGGGTGAAACTATGACTGAGGTAGGGCCTGCAATCCTTGGTGTGGGAAGGACGTGTTCCGTCCCTCACTCAGACTGGGTCCCAGCTTCCACAATATTAACCCAGTGTGCCGTCAAGGAGATGTAGCGGCCTTGCCCACAAGCACTGGTCCACGTGTCTGTGGTTAGGTGGACTTTGGCTGAAACAGCGTTGTTCAGGGCACGTGTGATGCTTTGTGACACTTGGTTATGCAATGCGGGGACGGCACATCTGGAGAAATAGTGGTGGCTGGGGACCGAGTAACGTGGGACAGCAGCCACCATCAGGTCGCGGAATGATTCCATCTCCACCAGCCAGAAAGGTAACATTTCTAGCGCAAGCAGTCGCGAAATGTGATAATTTAGGACTGTGGCCTGTGGGGCATTGGCAGCGTTTTTGCGCCTGCTTTCAAAGGTTTGCTGAATGGATAATTGAATGCTGCGCTGGGACAAGGACGTGCTTGATGGTGGTGTTATTTGTGCATGGACAACGTCAGGTGCAGGGCCGGAGGCTTGTTCGCGGCCAGCATGGACAGGGGATTGGCTCGCACGCACAACACGCGAAGACGTAGCAGTGACATCAGCAAGCACCCCTCCTCGACTCGGTTGTACTTCCCACAAAGTCGGGTGCTTGGCTGACATGTGCCTGATCATGCTGGTGGTGGTCAGGCTGCTAGTTTTCGTACCTCTGCTGATGCTAGCATGGCAGGTGTTGCAAATGGCCTTTTTAGAGTCATCTGGAGCCAACTTAAAAAACTGCCAGACTCGGGAAGACCTAACATTTGCACAGGCACCTTGTGTCATGTTGTTGTTCCGGGGAACGGTTGCCTGCCTTCTGCCTGCGGACACGACCCTGCTTCTTACTGCCTGTTGGGATACTACGCCTCCCTCCCCCTGTGCACTGCTGTCCTCGCTTTGCATATCCTCCTGCCAGGTTGGGTCAGCTACTGGATCATCCTCCACGTCGTCTTCCTCTTCCGCACCCTGATCCTCCTCCTGACTTCCTGGCAATTGTGTCTCATCATCGTCCACCCCTTGTTGAGACACGTTGCCAAGGTTCCCTTCGTGAGAACGTGGCTGCTCAAATATTTGGGCATCTGTACATACCATCTCATCACCCAATTCAACAGGAGCTGGCGAGAGGCCAGATTCTGCGAATGGATACGTGAACAGCTCTTCCGAGTGTCCTAGTGTGGGATCAGTAATGTCCGTGGACGTGTACTCGGCCTGGTGGTAGGAAGGAGGATCAGGTTGGGAAATGTGCGGTGCAGTATCACGGCTAATGACACTTGACCGTGTGGAAGACAGGGTGTTTGTGGAGGTGCCCATCTGACTTGAAGCATTATCCGCTATCCAAGTAACAACCTGTTGACACTGGTCTTGGTTCAAGAGCGGTGTACTGCTGCGGGCCCCAAGAATTTGGGACAGGACGTGCGAGCGAGTAGATGTGCCACTTTGTTGTTGCGAAAATAGTGCTTGCACACGACCTCGGCCTCTGCCTGCACCACCATCACGTCCACGTCCTTGTCCCTTGCCAACGGCCTTGCACATTTTTCCTGTATACAGCTACAACAGTCTGGTGACTGTTCTGGTCACAGGAAAGCTGGATTTTAGACCCTGCTTGTATACAGCTAGTCAATTTTAACAGTCTGGTGACTGTTCTGGTCACAGGAAAGCTGGATTTTAGACCCTGCTTGTATACAGCTAGTCAATTTTAACAGTCTGGTGACTGTTCTGGTCACAGGAAAGCTATGCAATAATAAATGTGGTATATAGAAATGAGCGCTAGGGATAATGGAACAAGCCGAACGCTTTTGTAGACATTACCTATTAGTTTATTACGATAAACACAGTACAGGTCCTTCTCCCACAACGCGTTTCGACGCTACATGCGTCTTCCTCAAGTGGATCCACTTGAGGAAGACGCATGTAGCGTCGAAACGCGTTGTGGGAGAAGGACCTGTACTGTGTTTATCGTAATAAACTAATAGGTAATGTCTACAAAAGCGTTCGGCTTGTTCCATTATCCCTAGCGCTCATTTCTATATACCACATTTATTATTGCATTACGTTCCTTTCTCCCTTCGGGGAGAGTGGTGCGAGCAGCTCTGGGAGAGGACCTTGCTGAAGAAAACAGAAACCTGGCCCCTGCACGTGCACGGGACGGTGCACGTGTGAGAGACGGAGCACAGACCTGGGTGCAAAGGGGAGACACGCAATAGATGAAGACAGGGATCCTGTATAAAAAAATCTCACCTACTTGCGGTTAATCTAGTTGTGCAGAGGGCACAACCAACTTAGGTGAGTGAAACGTACAGTGTAACGGGAATTTATACCCCTAAATTTGCAGTGTGGCGCAACCATCTATTTTGATTTTTTTGCAGGTCACAGGAAAGCTGGATTTTAGACCCTGCCTGTATACAGCTAGTCAATTTTAACAGTCTGGTGACTGTTCTGGTCACTGGAAAGCTGGATTTTAGACCCTGCCTGTATACAGCTAGTCAATTTTAACAGTCTGGTGACTGTTCTGGTCACAGGAAAGCTGGATTTTAGACCCTGCCTGTATACAGCTAGTCAATTTTAGCAGTCTGGTGACTGTTCTGGTCACAGGAAAGCTGGATTTTAGACCCTGCCTGTATACAGCTAGTCAATTTTAACAGTCTGGTGACTGTTTTGGTCACAGGAAAGCTGGATTTTAGACCGTTCCTGTATACAGCTAGTCAATTTTAACAGTCTGGTGACTGTTCTGGTCACAGGAAAGCTGGATTTTAGACCCTGCCTGTATACAGCTAGTCAATTTTAACAGTCTGGTGACTGTTCTGGTCACAGGAAAGCTGGATTTTAGACCCTGCCTGTATACAGCTAGTCAATTTTAACAGTCTGGTGACTGTTCTGGTCACAGGAAAGCTGGATTTTAGACCCTGCCCGTATACAGCTAGTCAATTTTAACAGTCTGGTGACTGTTCTGTAGAAAATATAAAAGGTGTGGGGGACAAGAGGCGCAATAGTGCCCTACCACTAGTGACACTGTGAAGCAGGGTGGTGTTATGAACCCACTCACCTAGTGCAGTTGTGATCCCCACAACTGGTTTGAAAGCGTGAAGCAATCAAGAGCTGCTGCAAGACCTCCACCGATCACTGACCAGTGGTGAAATCCGGAAAGAAAATGGGAATGCAGGTGTGTCACGGTCCGCGCTGCTCCAGGCTCAAAAAACTCACCAAAGAGTCAAACTTTCCTTAAGCAGATTTCCAAGCTTTATTTTCCTTCTTCCTACGCGTTTCAGCGCCTAGCCTGGCACCTTCAGCAGGGATATCCCTGATGAAGGTGCCAGGCTAGGCGCCGAAACGCGTAGGAAGAAGGAAAATAAAGCTTGGAAATCTGCTTAAGGAAAGTTTGACTCTTTGGTGAGTATTTTGAGCCTGGAGCAGCGCGGACCGTGACACACCTGCATTCCCATTTTCTTTCTGGTGACTGTTCTGGTCACAGGAAAGCTGGATTTTAGACCCTGCCTGTATACAGCTAGTCAATTTTAACAGTCTGGTGACTGTGTTCTGGTCACAGGAAAGCTGGATTTTAGACCCTGCCTGTATACAGCTAGTCAGCTCCAACAGTCTCCTGAGGACTGTTCTGGTCACTGTAAAACTTGGACTCCGATCTGGATCACCCTGCCTATATCCTCCTAGATTAATCCTGAGAAGGACTGTTGTGGTCAGCAGCAGTTTGCAGCCCTGCTCCGGATCTACCTATGAGGGCCGCAAATCTGTCCCTAAGCAGCAGCAGACACTGTCCCTACACTCACTGTCTGGATGGCTGTGTGCAGAGCACATCGTGGCCGGGTCTTATAAAGGCTCGGTCACGCTGTGCGGGTCGGCCAATCACTGCAATGCCACAACTAACAGGGCTGTGGCATTGCAGTCGTCTGCCAGCCAATCCCTGCATGAGGGCTGGCTCTCTAAAGAGCGCCAACATGCAGGGATGAGGACCACGAGCACAGCACGAGTATCTCGAGATTACTCGGTGCTCGCCGAGTAGCCCGAGTACAGTGATACTCGTGCGAGTACCGAGTAGCGCAGAGCATACTCGCTCATCACTACTGCATAATATAGTGCAGAAGTAGTGTTGGAATTTGTTTTCTATATGAACATTGGCAGTGAAGGATCCACGGTATACCTGATGGTGAATACTGGTCTTGTGAAAGACAGGTAGGACACAGGGGCATTTTTCACCGATTGTAACAAGCAGGATGAATTGCAGATGATTGGCACTAGATCTCTAGAAGGAAAGATCACCAGTGTACCCGAAAAAGAAGTACGATTATTCTGGACTATCAATTCATTAAAATCAAATATTGATTGCAATCATGTTCCCTGAGGATTGAAATTTTGCAAGAGTATTTCTCAATGTCATGACGACAGTGTGTTTTTAGCAGCGTGGGAGAAGATTCACCATGATTGTTCATTTAACTTGGTCAAATTGGTAGTGTCTCAAAACGAAAAAGAGCATGCAAAGATAAATGTTTGAAAAAAGCAAAAGTATAACTATTAACTTGACTGTTCTTCACATGACCATGGTTTTAACCAAGTTGGATAAAAAACTGACCCCGATACAAGCGGAAATAAAACATCCACAGTAGAAAACGTCTTGAGAGAAAAAAGGGACTACGAGATCGGCTGTATATTCAGTTGGAGCAGAAACCATCATCAAGGCTACCGCAGAGGAAAATCCTCCAAAGTCTCTCATAGGAAAAGCGGCCCGGAATTTTGGACCACGGACTCTGACCCCAGGGCATCTGAGGAATGTTTAAAGTCAATTTAAAGCCAGATACTCAGGGCACTAAGCGGTGCTGAAAGTCAGGTCCGGGAGAACTTCCCGTTAAGGCGGATCCACTACCGGTGGTGCGCAGCCAAAGCACAAATCAAGATAACCAGGTGTAAGAAGAAGCGGCACTCACCGAGGTAGTATAGATGGTCCTTTATTCCACAATTCTAGAAACGGACAGGGTGCAGGGAGGAGGCCACGGGGGGCCAATGGACGACGACGTTGTTTCGCGACAGCTGTCCGGATATCCGGACCCGTAGAAGCGACAGCTGTCGCGAAACGGCGTCGTCGTCCGTTGGCCCCCGTGGCCTCCTTCCTGCACCCTATCCGTTTCTAGAATTGTGGAATAAAGGACCATCTATACTACCTCGGTGAGTGCCGCTTCTTCTTACACCTGAGGAATGTTTAAGAAACAAACTCCAAGTTATTGAAAGAAACAGCCCATGGTCTGTTGCCTTTAGAAGTGGCATCAGAAGAGGTGACAGGAAAAAAACCAGCAAACAAAGGAAGGAAAGGCAAACAAGTGACATGGCGGAATTAAATCACAATTCGTCTCCTCATCACCTTGTTATGAATTTGACTGCACATGCTTTACATGGTATCATGGTCTCTATCTTGTCCAAAGGTCTGAATTTTTGTTTTGCTGTCAAATTTAGAGTTGATTTATTTAAGGCTACATGAAAGATGTACCTGTGTAAATTCTTTAGTGCTAATATATATGAGAATAAAAAGTCAGTTCTAGTCGAAGATTTTTGCATATCAAATAAACTAGGCTTTCTCTCTGCCACCCAGCAGGATATACCATCCCCTGCTAGTTCCATTGATGTTACTTTGGATAATGCAACTTCTAAAGGGGGTGTCACACGCGTCAATGTCGTCAGCGAGATGATCGCTGACGACATTGACGGCTGATTGCTGGTGAGCTGTCACACAGACAGACTCACCAGCGATCAATTGACCAGAGACATCATGGAAACGATTTAAATATCGTTTCCACGATGTCCTGCTCCCGCTGCCAGCCTGCTGGAAGCGGGAGCAGCCTGGTCTCCAAGGTACACTGCGGGTAACTAGGCAGCGCGCGCTGCCTAGATACCCGACGTGTACCTTAGTTACCAGCCTCCTCCGCTCACCCGGAGGAGGCTGGTAACTAAGGTACACGTCGGGTATCTAGGCAGCGCGCGCTGCCTAGTTACCCGCAGTGTACCTTGGAGACCAGCTCCCAGCGCTTGTGACAGGCGCTGGGAGCTGGAATATCGCTACTCCCGGTGTCACACGCAGCGATGCTGCGTGTACACCGGGCGACCATCGCCAGGTTTTAGGACAGATTCTAAAACCTGGCGATCATCAACCAGCGATTTATCGCTGGTTGATGCAGTATGTCACACGCGTCAATATCGCTGCAACGTCACGTGCAGCCGATATCGTGCAGGCGATATTGACGCGTGTGACACCCCCTTAACAGTACGGCCACGATTAAACCCTTTGTAGGAGGTGTTAATCCACCTATATGCCCACAGTACAAGCTGGGAATGTTATACATTTATTTTATGATTGGGTAGTTAATGACATACATGTTGCTATTTACCCCAAAGCCATGTAGGATTTATCTAAAGGGGAGTATAAAGCTTTACAATTATTAAAATCTAGGGTTGATACATTTGTACATCAAGCTGATGGGTGGGGAAATGTTTTTTTTTTTATTTTCTGGAGCTTTTTATTTGCAGGAAACATTTAGACAACTGATCAGACCACTTACATCCAGCTGACTCAAGACCCCACATCAAATTAACAGAAAAATTACAATCCTTTCTGCTTAGGCTACATTCACATGGTGCGTTATTGCTATTGCAGTGAAAATGCAGTGAAATGCAGAGACGTTGGCTGCCCCGTCCAATTCAATGCATTTCACAATTTTGCATTCAGACAGTGTTTTATACAGATCCGTTTATGGGCTCATGAACGGATTCGTAAAAAGAATGAGCATGTCACTTCTTTTTGCATTATTCTGCTTCGCTTTTACTCACCTCCCCACACTCACAAAGTGATGTCCTGTGATATCCTCTCATCCCGGAGGCTGCAGGACCTGTGAGAGTTGTCTGTTTGGTGTTCGAGGACCTAGCACTGTACCATGTGACTGAGCAACATCACTCAATCACATGCGCAGGGTCCTACAGGCACCGAACACTGCAGCCTCTTGGATGAGAACATCGCTGGAGGTCACTGTGGGAGCGCAGGGAGGTTGATTAAATAGTGTAACAGATAACGCCCCACACACGGCTGCGTTTGGTGAGGATCCATTTTTGTGCAGTTTTCACTGCATTTTCACTGCAAATAGCGGATTCGCAAAAAAAGTGGCACTTACAGTGCACTAGCACACCATGTGAATGTAGCCTTAGAGATTGGCTTTCTGACAAAGAAAAAAGCTGAGAAATTACTTCTGGATTTTCCATTGAAACCTCATTGGTACTACATTCCTAAGGTACATAAATCTATGTCAGCTCCTCCAGACCTATCGGGGCAGGTATTGGTGCACTGACGGAACTACTTTCCAAATACATTGATTACCTCTTACGCACCTTGTTTCCATTCCCTCTTTTTTTACTGATACAGGTGATCTTTTGTTTTTGATAGGAACGGGTTCCTCCAGTGCACGGGTACTGCGATGGTGACCCGGTGACTAGTAAATTTGCTAATCTCTACCTGTCTCTTTAGGACATACATTAACACTTTCCTTAGGTATTGCAGGAAAAGAGTCCAATGACCGGCACTACACCTGTGGAGCTCTGCTAAAAGCCTGTTGGCTATCCCCGGTGCCTGGTGTTGCACAGCCTTAAATGATAATCAGAGATTCAAAAAAGAGAATAAAGAAAGGCGGCACTCACCGTATAGGCTGGTGGAAGGGTGTTTAATCCAGGAAGATCAATCCATTAAAACATTGTTAGTGCGGTGGGGAGAGGGAGTGAGAGGCGTCGGAACAACGTACCGTTTCGTATCGTATAGTGATACTTCTGCGGGTTCCAGTATATACGACGGCCTCTCACTCCTCTCCCCACCGCACTAACAATGTTTAATGGATTGATCTTCCTGGATTAAAACACCCTTCCACCAGCCTATACGGTGAGTGCCGCCTTTCTTTATTCTCTTTTTTGAAACTTTCCTTAGGTATGTTGATGATATTTTCATTGTTTTGACTGGGACAAAAGCCAATTTAGGGATTTTGTTGCATATTTAAATGAAACAAATGGCATGAACATGCATTTTACATCTATCTTTGGGGTTCACAACTTGAACTTTTAGATGTTAGAGTCACGGTCCGAAATTAAGTTCTTGTGACTGAAAGGTTAAGGGAACCAACCGCCACTAATACTGTCCTTCTCTACAAGAGTACACACCATTTCCACATGAAAAAGTCTCTACCATACAGCCAGTTCCTTAGGTTCAGAATATTAATAGTCATGACACTGGCTTTGAGATGAAGGTGGATGAACTCACTATCAGGTTCATTCATAGAGGTTACCCTGTCACGTTGTTAAATGAAGCTTGTAATAAAGCAAAATTAAGATCTTCAAAGGAACTGGTTTAACGTAATAATAAGTAATTTAAATCCTAAAGATAAAAGATTAATCTTCAATTTTAAATTCAGCCCCATGGACCCTATAATTCATAATGTGAATAATAAAAACTGGTATTTAATCGAGAGTGACAAAGACCTGCAAGAAATTACCCTGAGAAAACCAATTATTCACATATAAGACATGTGGAAATCTCAAAGACTCAATTGTAAAAAATAGGATTAAATCAGAATCCAACAATTGGTTAAATAAATGGTTCCTGAGGGTAATTTTCTTTGCAGTAATTGTTCATTGTTTTTCTGCCACCTTACTGATAACCCAAATCGATTAAAAGCCCAAGTTCCTCAAGTAAGACAGTTCATCTCCTGCAAAACCTAACATGTAGTATATGCAGTACTTTCCCTATGTACATTTTATTATATTAGGAAGGCAATTAGACCCCTGATTGTCAGGTTTAGGGGGCATGTTCAGTCTATTTATACAGAAATTGGTGCAACTAAATGAATTAAACATATAAAAGAAGTACATGGCCCAAATGCAAATGTTCTGAGATTGTTGGTCTCGAAAGGATTAGCTTACCAGAGGGAGGAAGCGACCATCACAAATTATTCCTACGCTGTGAAGCCAGGTGGAATCTGGTGCTGAATGCGCAGGGTCCACTAGGTTTTAAGAAAGAAATTATTTGTCCATGTTTTTTATATGTTTATTTGTGATCCATCACCTTTAATGTCAACATGATTTTTAATTATGAATTATATGAGTTTTATTTATGATTTTGCTGACATATTATTGACAAGCTATTTAAGGAAATGGCTTGATGTCAGCAATTAGGTGTTTTAGTTACCAGTTAAAGCAAGCTAGTCATCCGGAATGGCTGTTTTTCCATATGGCCTCTGACTCATACTCTCTCCTGCATGAACTTTTAAGGTGATCTAGTTTTACGGACAGAGAGTGCCACTTGCTTTTTACTTTTTCTTCTTTGAAGAATTTGTATCTTATTTAACTCCTTGCTGACACAGGACGTTGTACAACGTCCTGGGCCGGTAAAGGGGCTTTGATGTGAGCTCCGGTGCGGAGCTCACATCAAAGCACTGACATCTCAGCTGATCTCATCAGCTGAGATGTCAGACTAACAGCTCCGATCAAATCCGGGATCCGATCGGCGCTGTTAACCCCTTGGATCCCGCCGTCAATCTCTGACAGCGGGATCCAAGATGCCCGCAGCGGGGAACTCACCTGTTTCCCGCCGCCTCCAGACATCCCTGGCTAGACCCCGGATGCTGTCAGAGTGCAGTTTCCTGCTGTGGTTGGCAGGTGCCAACCACAGCTGGTCCGTGATTCTGGGAGATACAGATGAGCTGCTGCTCATCTGTATCTCCCAGAAGCGATTGGACTGTGCAGCAAGGTACCTCTTAAAGGGGCAGTGTAAAAATAAGAATTAATAAAAAAATCAAGTTTTTAAAAACCTATAAAAAAAAGAAATATATAAAAGTTCAAATCACCCCCCTTTTCCCCCAATCACAATAAAGGTATAAAAAAAATGTAAAAAGTACACGTTTGGTATTGCCGCGTTCAGAATCGCCCGATCTATCATAATGTTAAATCCGTTAATGAGAGCCGTGAACTCTGTAACAGAAAAAATGGTCCAAATGCCAAAATTCTGTGTTTTTTGGTCGCCGCAACATTGCTATTAAATGCAAGAAGGGGCTATCAAAACTGCGGATCCCACAAAAATGGTATCATTAGAAACGTTAGCTCAAGACGCAAAAATAAAGCCATCACACAGCCCTTGATCCTGAAAAATAAGGGTGTTACGGGTCACAGAGCATGGCACAAAAAGTCCATTTTTGTTTTTTTGCAAACTTCTGAATTTGTTTTCACCACCTAGATACCAATAAAGGTATACATGTTGGGTGTCTACAAACTCTTACCGACCCGAGGCATCACCACGTCACGTCGGTTTTACCATATAGTGAACATGGCGACTAAATACCCAAAAAACAAATGTGTTATTGCACTTTTTTTGCAATTTCACTGAATTTAGAATTTTTTTTGCAATTTCCCTGTACACTATATGGTAAAATAAATGATTGCATATGAAAGTACATCTCGTCCAGCAAAAAACAAGCCATCATATGTCTATATTGACGGAAAAATAAAAAAGTTATGGCTCTTGGAAGCAGGGGAGCGAAAAACTAAAATGAAAAATGAAAAATTCCCCGGTCATGAAGGGGTTAACACAAGTGTTGCACCGCATTTTCCTGCTTTGAATGCTACATGGTATGGACCCCTGCATAATATTAGTGCAGAAGTAGTGCCAGAATTGTTTCCTATATTTTGAGATATATTGAGGGGTTGTTGTCGATATGCCATATTGGCTGCTGTAGTGACCATCACACCATGAAGGGGTACAGTTTGGGGAAGTGGTACAGGATGTAAAGGGCAGCATGATGAGAAATATGAGGGAATAGTGTGAGAAGGGGCCACAGAATGGATACAGAGGGGGGTAGTGTGAAATGGTGGCACAATATGGAAAGAGGTTAGCATGGCTGGTCGCAGTGTGGAGATATCAAGAGTGTAAGAGAAAGCCAATGAAAGAGCAAATCACTGCACTTTTGTGATGCTGGTGCCCAATAGGATCTAATCCCATGTACAAGTAAAATAATAAATTTGTCACTCAGATGCAGTCATAAAGGTTCTTATATTCTTCAAAAAATCCAATGTATGTGGAGTTCACTGGCTCCACGGCTGGATTTTGCACACCTTTCTCCCCATCAAGCCACGGGGGCCATCTGCTGTGCTATGTATCCTTCTGCTGCCCATGTAACGGACACCCCAAGGGGTACAAGAGAGGTTTTAGAGTAGTTAAAGATCCATCAGATTTAAGTTCACCTTGCCGCCGTTGATGGGAAAGCATTTATTAGCCAATACATACGCTAAGAACCTTATTATAAGATACTAGATGGTGGCCCGATTCTAACGCATCGGGTATTCTAGAATATTTATGTAGTTTATTTATGAAGATTTAAGAATAATGCAATGAATACACAGGTTTTTCCGGGTAAAATATGTACATTATCATTTAAATCCTGCGGCAATATTACTGATTGATCGCAGCCGGCCATAACCAGTCAACGAAGACAGTTTAAATCCCACGCCAATATCGCTGATTGGTTGCTTCCGCCCCTTTGAGATGTGGTTGGGACCGCCCCTTTAAGATGTGGTTGAGGACTGCCCCATTAAGATGTGGTTGAGGACTGCCCCTTTAAGATGTGGTTGGGGACCGCCCCATTAAGATGTGGTTGGGACTGCTCCTTTAAGATGTGGTTGGGGACCATCCCTTTAAGAAGTGGTTGGGGACTGCCCCTTTAAGAGGTTGAGGACAGCCCCTTTAAGAAGTGGTTGGGGTCCGCTCCTTTAAGACATGGTTGGGGATGGCCCCTTTAAGACGTGGTTATGGACAGCCCCTTTAAGAAGTTATTGGGGACTGTCCCTTCAAAAGGTTGGGGACCACCCATTTAAGAAGTGATTGTGGACTGCCCCTTTAAGACATGGTTGGGGTCCGCTCCCTTAAGACATGATTGGGTGCCGCCCCTTTAAGATGTGGTTGGGGACCGCCACTTTAAGACATGGTTGGGGACTGCCCCTTTAAGACGTGGTTGGGACTGCCCCTTTAAAAAGTTGTTGGGGACTGCCCCTTTAAGAGGTTGGGGACAGCCCCTTTAAGAAGTTGTTGGGGACGGCCCCTTTAAGAACTGGTTGGGGACCACCCCTTTAAGACATGGTTGGGGACTGCCCCTTTAAGACATGGTTGGGGACTGCCCCTTTAAGACGTGGTTGGAGACTGCCCCTTTAAAAAGTGGCTGGGGACTGCCCCTTTAAGAGGTTGGGGACAGCCCCTTTAAGAAGTGGTTGGGGTCCGCCCCTTTAAGAACTGGTTGGGGATGGCCCCTTTAAGACCTGGTTGTGGACTGCCCCTTTAAGACCTGGTTGTGGACTGCCCCTTTAAGACATGGCTGGGGACCGCCCATTTAAGACATGGTTGGGGACTGCCCCTTTAAGAGGATGGGGACAGCCCCTTTAAGAAGTGGTTGGGGTCCACCCCTTTAAGAACTGGTGAAGCGACCCTTTAAGATGTGGCGACCAATCAGCAACGCGAGATTTCTGTTACAGACAGACAGAGTTAGACGATTATATAGTAGATATTACATAGGGCCACATCACACACACAGATATCTGTGCAGATATTGTTCGCAGATCTCTGGTTGCAGTGAAATCATGGACACATTGCTCCATTTTGTGGCCGTATACAAATGGAACAATGAGTCCATGATTTTACTGCAACCAGAGATCTGCTAACAATATCTGCACAGATATCTGTGTGTGTGATGTGGCCCTTATTATTACACATGAATATACACTTTGTATTGAGTACAGTGTATTTCAAATATGGCGGCGTGCTCTATGGCGCCATGCTTCAAATACACTGAGTACAGTGTATTTCAAATATGGCGGCATAGCGCACGCCACTATTCTGATTGGTCGCCTCACTGAACGCGGCGATCAATCAGAATAGCGGCATTCAAACCGCGCGTCAAGCCGCGCTACTACTCTGATTGTCCGCCGCGGCGACCAATCAGAAGAGTACTGCAGCTTGGCGCGCAGTTTGAATGGCGCGAAGTGCACCATCGCTGCGAGCAGCCTGGAGATGACCAACTGACGCCGGTCATCTCCCGGCTAGCTCGCCGCTGACCGGAGCTCAGCCGCGGCACAAAGGTCAGCGGCTCGCCAGCCGGTCATCTCCCGGCTGGCTCGCCGCGGACCTCCGTGCCGCAGGAAGCCGCAGCTGATCTCCGGTTAGCAGCTCGCCAGCCAGGAGATCTTCCTGCTGGCTCGCGCACGCTAGGTCCACCGTTTCCTGCGGAAGCGGTGCAAATTGGCGCGAAGTTCGAATGTTTAGCATGCGCTATTTGCATACTCGGAGCTCATTGGCCGCCGTGTGGCGCGCGATTTTGGTTACAGAAACACTCAAAAAAACCTTAGACAATTATATAGTAGAAGTATATTTTCCCCAATAAAATTTCCATCTGAGGTTTTTTGAAAAACTTTTTAGTTTTTATTTAAACAAAAAAAAACCTCTATTAACGCCACTTAAAAACATCATTGTTTGCATGTTATTGACATTAACAGTGTGCTGCTGTAATTTTGTTATATACACTGTGTGCAGAATTATTAGGCAAATGAGTATTTTGATCACATGATACTTTTTATACATGTTGTTCTACTCCAAGCTGAGAGCCAACTACCAATTACCGTATATACACGTGTATAAGCCGACCCGTGTATAAGCCGACCCCCCTACTTTTGCCCCAAAAATCTGGAAAAACCTATTGACTCGTGTATAAGCCGAGGGTGGACCTCAGCACAGGTATTCAGCCCCCAGCAGTGTGGTATACAGGCCCCCCCCAGTGGTATACAGGCCTCCCCAGTGGTAGTATACAGCAGCCCCAGTGGTAGTATATAGGAGCCCCAGCAGCCCCAGTGGTAGTATACAGCAGCAGCCCCAGTGGTATATACAGCCCCAGTGGTGTATACAGCCCCAGTGGTAGTATATTGCAGCCCCAGTGGTGTACACAGCCCCAGTGGTAGTATATTGCAGCCCCAGTGGTGTATACAGCCCCAGTGGTAGTATATTGCAGCCCCAGTGGTGTATACAGCCCCAGTGGTAGTATATTGCAGCCCCAGTGGTGTATACAGCCCCAGTGGTAGTATATTGCAGTCCCAGTGGTGTATACAGCCCCAGTGGTAGTATAATTGCAGCCCCAGTGGTGTATACAGCCCCAGTGGTAGTATATTGCAGCCCCAGCGGTAGTATACAGCAGCCCCCGTAATCCAGGGCCCCCCCAGCCTGACTCCGGTCACCTGTAAAGGAAACTATACTTATCACAGTGCCGCTGTCCGCGCCCGCTCGCACCCGCTCGCAGCTGCCGTACGCGATCCTCCATCTTCATGCATCTTCTTCCTGTTTCCTGTGCTCGTCGCAGGCAATGACGTCATTGCCTGCGACGAGCACAGAAACAGGAAGAAGACGCATGAAGATGGAGGATCGCGTACGGCAGCTGCGAGCGGGTGCGAGCGGGCGCGGACAGCGGCACTGTGATAAGTATAGTTTCCTTTACAGGTGACCGGAGTCAGGCTGGGGGGGCCCTGGATTACGGGGGCTGCCGTATACCGATGTATGCATCGGTATGTACCGATGTATACATCGGTATACAGCACTGACTCGCGTATAAGCCGAGGGGGTACTTTTCAGCCCAATTTTTGGGCTGAAAAACTCGGCTTATACGCGAGTATATACGGTAAGTAAATCAGGTGATGTGCATCTCTGTAATGAGGAGGGGTGTGGAGTAATGACATCAACACCCTATATAAGGTGTGCTTAATTATTAGGCAAATGCCTTTCCTTAGGCAAAATGGGTTAGAAGAGAGATTTGACGGGCTCTGAAAAGTCCAAAATTGTGAGAGATATTTGCAGAGGGATGCAGCAGTCTTGAAATTGCCAAACTTTTGAAGCGTGATCACCAAACAATCAAGAGTTTCATGGCAAATAGCTCCTGGCCTCCCCTGCAATACCATGGACACAAGGACAGAAGTCATGTACCTCCATACAATTTAAGGCGATCTTTGGAGTAGTCTTTCACCTGATACTACCCCTTATAAAGGCTGATTTACTAAGCAGTTTTTGAGATTTCTGTATCTCAGCAATCCTAATCACCCTTTAAAATACCAAACAGTAGGATTGTTTAACTACTTGGATCACTCTGTATTCACCTACACCAACTTTCTGAGTTATTAAGCTCAATTCCCGGAGGTAGGCTCATGTTGAGCCGAAACGTGGGAAGATTTCTCTTGACACACATAAAAATCAACACAAAGAAAAATTTCTTTCCATTTTCTCATTGATGAGTGTGCCGAGGCTAACTTATAATTATCATGGCAAATAGTCAACTGGGACGCAAAAAGCGTGTTGGGCAAAAAAGGTGCAAAATAACTGCCCATGAATTGAGGAAAATCAAGCGTGAAGCTGCAAAGATGCCATTTGCCACCAGTTTTGCCATATTTCAGAGCTGCAACGTTAGTGGAGTATGAAAAAGCACAAGGTGTGCCATACTCAGAGACATGGCCAAGGTAAGGAAGGCTGAAAAACAACCACCTTTGAACAAGAAACATAAGATAAAACGTCAAGACTGGGCCAAGAAATATCTTAAGACTGATTTATCAAAGGTTTTATGGACTGATGAAATGAGATTAACTCTTGATGGGCCAGATGGATGGGCCAGAGGCTGGGTCAGTAAAGGGCAGAGAGCTCCACTCCAACTCAGACGCCAGCAAGGTGGAGGTGGGGTACTGGTATGGGCTGGTATCATCAAAGGTGAACTTGTGGGACCTTTTCGGGTTGAGGATGGAGTGAAGCTCAACTCCCAGACCTACTGCCAGTTTCTGGAAGACAACTTCTTCAAGCAGTGGTACAGGAAGAAGTTGCTATCGTTCAAGAAAAACATGATTTTCATGCAGGACAATGCTCCATCACATGCATCCAACTACTCCACAGCGTGGCTGGCCAGTAAAGGTCTAAAAGAAGAAAAAATAATGACATGGCACGCTTGTTCACCTGATCTGAACCCCATAGAGAACCTGTGGTCCCTCCTAAAATGTGAGATCTATAGGGAGGGAAAACAGTACACCTCTCGGAACAGTGTCTGGGAGGCCGTGGTGGCTGCTGCATGCAATGTTGATCGTAAACAGATCAAGCAACTGACAGAATCTATGGATGGAAGGCTGGTGAGTGCCATCATAAAGAAAGGTGGCTATATTGGTCACTAATTTTTGGGGGTTTTGTTTTTGCATGTCATAAATGTTTATTTCTAAATTGTGTGCAGTTGTATTATTTTATTTATTATATTTATATATTATTTTACTTGGTGAAAATAAACAATTGAGATGGGAATATATTTGGTTTTAGAAGTAGTCATAAAGATGTGAAATCGGGCACTGACCTGTATTCAATCCTTCACTTAACAAGATGGCGTCCAGGCACACGTTGCTCAACCCCAGCTGTACAAATTGTGATCCATAGGAAAGAGAGGATGGCGGCACTTGTGTTTCCTTGTTGCAAACCGACTTATTAAACCACGTGTATTACATCCAAGGGTGCAGGGAGGGAGGTGCTGAAGCGAAGGTCACTGTTTCGCGGGTAACTTCCACTTTGGTTTTTATTAAGTTGCCTAATAATTCTGCACAGTAATAGTTACCTGCACAAACAGATATCCTCCTAAGGCTGCTTTCACATCAGCGGTTTTTTGAAATCGCGGCAGATGCGGTGAAAAAACCGCATCTGCCGCAATTACCGCATAACCGCTGCACTTGTGGCACACTTGCGGCAAGCCCCATGCAATGTCTATGGGGCTTGTGGTAAGTGTGCGGCAGGTGCGGCAAGTGCGGTTTCGGCACTTGCGGCAGGTGCTGCCGCGAAAAAAAACGCGGACAGCCGCGGTTTTTTTGCGGCAGCACCTGCGGCAAGTGCCGATACCGCACCTGCCGCAAGCCCGCATAGACATTCTATGGGGCTTGCCGCAACTGTGCCGTAAGTGCAGCAGTTATGCGGTAATCGCGGCAGATGCGGTGAAAAAAACGCATCTGCCGCGATTTAAAAAACCTGCTGATGTGAAAGTACCCTAAGATAGCCAAATCTAAAAAAACACACTCCAACTTCCAAAAATATCTTTTGGGTTGATTGAGAACATCGTTGTTGATCAATAATAAAAATAATACTCTGTGAGGTAGCGACCCGGGGAACTCGCTTGCGGCATAACAACACCAACACGTGCTTATAATTTAACCAATGATTACCCGTTTATTTGCTCACATACATAACATAACCCGGGTAGCATGTTTGACACATTGCACATCTAATATATAAAACTGAATGTGTGTATTTATGTATGTGTGTATGTATATCCGCTATTGGCATGTACACCGTCGCAACTACAGCCACAAAATTTTGGACAGTCACACGTCTGGACCCCGAGAGCGTCATACGCTATGTTGTGATGTGAAATTTTAACCCTGCGCGTTCCAGTTCACCAAACAATTTTGCCCCTATCTACATAATGGGGAAAAAGTGAAAGGAAAAGTGTTGGAGGAAAATCGACAGTTGCCAGCTACAGCCACAAAATTTTGCACAGTCACACGTCTGGACCCCGAGAGCGTCATAGGCTATGTTGTGAGGCGAAATTTTAACCCTGCGCGTTCCAGTTCACCAAACAATTTTGCCCCTATCTACATAATGGGGAAAAAGTGAAAGGAAGAGTGTTGGAGGAAAATCGACAGCTGCCAGCTACAGCCACAAAATTTTGCACAGTCACACGTCTGGACACCTGGAGCGTCATAAGCTATGTTGTGAGGTGAAATTTTAACCCTGTGCGTTCCAATTCACCAAACAATTTTGGCCTTATCTACATAATGGAGAGAAAGTGACAGTTGCCAGTTGACAGTTGTGAATGAGAGGGGCTTAATGACAGCACCAAAGGCTAACAGCATATACCAGCATATAGTCACTAAGGTGGGGCCCTGACATGGAATATTCACCACGCACGGGGACATGTATACACACCACATGCACACAAAGAGTAACAGCTAAGGTGGAGCCCCAACATTGGATACTCATCATGCACCCGAACACAAACACACACACCACAAAGAGACACACACAGACACACACCACACAGACAACCCTCCCACAGGGACACACGCACATACACACCCTATAGGGACACATGCACTCACCCCACAGGGACACACACACCACAGGGACATACACACATACACATCCCACAGGGACACAGAGACACACACACACCCCACAGGAACACACAGACCCTATAGGGATGGACACACACCACAGAGACACTCCTCCTCCCACAAGGACACACACCACAGGGACACCCCTCCCCCCAAAAGGACACACACCACAGGGACCCCCCACAGGAACACACGCACACCACTGGGAACACACACACCCCAGGGACACACACACCCCAGGGACACACACACCACACAAACAGACAAAGATGTGCACAAATCGCCTCACACAACTCGCCTCATACGTCTGGTATCTTTAATTTCCAAAAATAAACATCTGATTAAAAGCAGTCAATGTGCAACACGTGCCATATAGTGAATTAAGGCAGATGTCAGTCACATGAGCAGTCTATTATGTGTATGTGTGAGGTAACATATACTGCCCGGCCGGGGGGAGGATTTACTGTTGGCTGGAAATTTATCAGGTTGCCTTTAGCAACCAATCACAGCTCAGCTTCTATTTTCCTACAAGTCATTAATATGACATATTCAAATTCTATTTTGTTATAGCTAATGACTCACCGTGGCCGGGACTCCGGTTTAGACAGGCGATGCTTCCTTCCTCCTTGTCACGGGTGGACCGCGCCTGCCGGTAGTGGGGCCCGATGTAGTGCAGATCAAAAGTTGAAGACGTCTTGGTGGAACAGATTAAAGGGGTTTTTAATTTATTCGTGACGCCACCTATGAGTAGTTTCGGTAAGGACTACCGACGCTGCGGAGCCCCCGGGGGATGGATAGCAGCAAGATGGAACGCTCCCCACAGGCTGAGCGGTGATCCCCGGAGGCTGGAGCTGCTTAAGATGTTGTGCGGCAGCTGCGGTTACCTTGTAGTGCAGACGGACAGTTCATAAGGAAGCACGGACACAGAAAGTCTCTGCAACGGGTCTTTACTGTAACCAGCAGGCAGTACATGGTATACAGTTTACGGGTAGTAGACCGGGTGGACTCAGCAGTGATGGTGTCCCTTAGAAATCCGCAGTGTTCCTCCATTCTAACTAAGTGATTGCCAGTGTCGCCCAGGAATACCAGTTCGGGTACGGGGAGGCTGCTTCAATGCCCTATCCATGATGTACGTTCTGGATGTTTTGGGGAGCCTTGGGTCCCTCAGTGGGTACACCGCTGGTTAGACGACTGGAAGTTGGCTGGTGGTGGGTGCTCCTGTAAAGCTGCTCCTCCACGCTTCTGGTTCGCGTAGCAGAGGTGAACTGCTGCCAGCTTCGGTACCAGTGAACCGGCTGTGAGTTGTGGGCACAGGAGTCTTTTGTGAACCCGTGTGAATAATGCCCATTCCCGGTTGGTAAGGCCTCAGGTGCTGACACCCGACCGGTGACGGCCCGGGGGCTGCACGGGGTGCGGAGCCCCCGCTCCTCTCCAAGTTCAAGTTCTCGACACTGTTCTAGGCTCTGTCTAAGTGTTTTGTGTTTGTTCTCCTACACACTACCCTAGCACTCCACCCACCAGGACCTAGGATTGGCCCTCTGTTCTAGATGATGCATGCAGGGTTGGATTTCTAAATTAACCAGGTCACTGCCGTGTCAGAGAATATTGCGACTGCTTTTATGGCTGCAATACCCTCTTGTGACACACTCGTTGCGGGGCGCCACACTAACAGCAGTTATTTATTAACCTGGGAGTAGCTGGGTACTACAGCTAGTTGATTATAAGCACAGTACATAAATACACAATACATTTACATATAACATTACGGACACACATATATTGCACACAACGTCCTATAGTTATCACCTCTCTTTCAAACCCTTGGAGCACTAACAACCACTCCCATGGTGGTTCCGGCCTCCGGCCTATCTACACGTTCCCCAAACATTAGCAGTACATAAGTAACCATATTCATCAACGGACCCTGTGGGTCCCAATGGCGGTACCAGCCGCCTGGCTTTATTTACCCAGCTCTACACTACCCCGGAATACAGGCACCCTCCGGCCATGTTTCGCCACATGTCCGAACCAGCCTGGCCGCGGCTCTTTCACACCGCATGTGATCCAACATATAAGCATCCATGGATCGCATACATCCTTTCACATGCTCACAGCCCATCATAAATTTATCCATGGACTGTGGCTCCTCTGGGTTCAGAACAGGGATTGAGCAACCTGAGTCATGGGTACGCCATGCATCCCCCCAAGGGCTCTTTCCTGGACGTATCTCACCACATATCCAGACCAGCGCCCCCTGGTTCAACCACTGTTTCCCCACTCTAGGAGCCCTTCTAACCCCTGCTTCTGACCACCAGTACATACACTTCAACGGGTCCCTTCACTGACTGTTTTAGTCAAAACCAATGGCAGCTATGCCCACCTGGCACAATTTATACGTCTGCCTCCCATAGGGCTACATACACTCGCTGGGTCTTTTACATAAGCCATAGAATACACATACACTTCAACGGGTCTCTTCACTGACTATTTAGTCGGACCCAATGGCGGCTAAGCCCGCCTGGCACATTTTACGCACAGAGTACACAGTTCACTCTAGCATACTGGGATCTGCCTTCTTACCGGGCACGGATCCGGGTCTCGCTACCTGAGTCACTGGTAGACCAAGCATCCCCAAGGGCTCCTTCCCGGACGTATCTCGCCACACGTCCGGATCAGCGTCCACCTGGTTCAGCCACGCTTCCCAACTCCAGGAGCAGTCACGACCCCGGTCCTGGCCACCGGTATGGAGCTAGCACGCTCCCTTCATGTCCGCACACCACAAAGCCCTGCACTGCTCTGCTCTCACTCAGACTGGATCTCAATCTCTGGCTCAATCACTCGTCTGGTGCTCTCTGGCTGATGAATGTCTTGCGAATGATCTCTCATTCAATCAACTGGCAGGCTCTTTATCGTACAGGACGCAGTCAGAGCCCAATTGTGGAGCAAGCCCAGCTGCAGGCTGATAAATCACCTCTACCAGCAAGATGTGGGAGGCGAGCTGCCATGCATACACTAGGCCTGCATAGAGCACCATTCACACTAATACATATGATGCAGAGTGTCTGAAAGCAGCATCAGTTTCTGTTTTTGGCATGGATGGTAAGTTTTCTGATGCTGCTTTTTTTCTGGTAGTTTTTGTACAATTTTGTTAGGACTGATGAGCATGGGATCCCTTGTCGTGGGTCATCAGCTTAAATGTCTTGGGCCAACACATGAACCAAAATCCCATCTATAAAGGTTTTTTATTTATCATATAAAAAACTTTTGCACTTTTTTATCCATCCAGGGTGCAGTTGGGCCCATAGGGGCGCCATTCATCTAGTGGTGCAGAAGCATCGTACTGTGCGGCCCAATGCTCAGGCAGCGGAGCGGTTGGGTAGCTTTCAGACACTCTGCATCATATGTATCAGTGTGAATGGTGCTTTATGCAGGCCTAGTGTATGCATGGCAGCTCGCCTCCCACATCTTGCTGGTAGAGGTGATTTATCAGCCTACAGCTGGGCTTGCTCCACAATTGGGCTCTGACTGCGTCCTGTAAGTGCTTTTGGTTTCTGTTTTTGGCATGAATGGTAAGTTTTCTGATGCTGCTTTTTTTCTGGTAGTTTTTGGAATAATATTCACCCACAGATTGCTTAAATGAGTATCATAAAGGATGGACACAGAATGACATTTGGTGAAGGCGTAATCTTGGAGTACCATTTCAGCCTCTGTTGGGTCTATTTGAAGAAGATGAGAGATCTGAGTCCTCTTCCTCCTGATCAGACATAAATTGTGTAGCTGGGTCCCTAAATAAATCCTGGGTCTGGGGGACTAGCTATTCTCCTCATGGAGAGGAATCTGCCTGCTGGCATAAGAAGAAATTCCCACACACTGCACTGATGAGGGGTAGTCACCCTGAAATGCAGCGTCTGCAGTTTGGGGTTCTGATCTAACACAAATCCTAAGTCATATTAAAAGGCTTGTTAATGAGTCGATTATGACTTTAAGGATTGCTACCTTTATTGGGTGGCATTAGAGTTTTTCACTTCCTCACTGAAGTGACAATTGAAATAAATCCTTGTCACAGGCAAGCAATTTCCTTTTAGAAGCTTGGGTAGAAGTATAAATATCCATTTTAGAAAAATCATCCAGCGGTTGGATTTTTAATAATCCACTGTATGATTGTACTGATTGAGACACGCAGTTTATTGTAGCAGGGATAGTAAACTTAGAATTCAATAACATATGGCTTTAGGGCAACATCTCCTTTGTTTCTTGATTGCTCACCTTGTCCCTGTAATACAGGGCATGACATCAGCCTCAGAGCTCCACGTTTCTTTCTGACTGCATCATTAGCATGTAGTTTACGGCCAACTAGAGGGGAGAGATCCTCACCACCAGATCACTGTTCATGGGTTTGGCATTGCCCCCCTCCCCTTGTCCAAGGTACATGAAGCAGGTGGGACCTCAGTAGCCTCCCAATACCATGGTGATAGCAGATTGCAGTCATGGTACCAGCACAGCACCTTCAGACATTGTGTAACATGGTTTAGAGGACTGGGAAGGAGCGGACCTTGCCCCCAGAATGGTGACCAGGTGTTTGATCACCCTCTCTCCCATGACCGAGATCCTCTGAAAATATGGGACTTCGGGATCTCACAAAACCTGAGTCAGAGTTAAGCATTTTGTGGCAGCTTCTCCCCACTGGGTGATTCTTTGGGGCCAAGGCTGGACAGATTGAGCAAGGCTTCCAGCAGTGACCGGCTTTACTGTCTTGGCAGTGACTTTGGGCATATGAACAGGGACACTGATAAGCCTTTGTGTCGTGGTTTTTGCTGGGACATGTAGATATGTAGAATCCTTAAGGGGCTTGATTGCCTTCCCTTCCAGTTAAGAAAGAAGGCTGCCTGTCATAAGTTTTCATGGAGAGTTCTTACATAACTTGGGGACCCTAGTGTTCATGAGCTGAAGATCAATGTCCAGAGCATTCCAATAAACAGAAATATTGGAAATATTGCACTTTAGTCCTATTTTTTGCAGATTTTCATTGCTTTTTTAGGATTTCCAGCAGAAGCACAGTGGCTGTATGACAAGCAAAAGAGTAACAATGTTTAGAACCTTTACCTTTCAGCTTCATGTTTCACCATCGACTACAGCTTTGAGTAGGAGACATGCTTCATTTCATAGGCAATTATTTTGGCTATCTCATGCATAAATTCAACTTACAACCATTTAGCTCATGATTAGTTATACAGATTCTTGTCATGTCACTGCATTGTTACTGTTTTCCTCCTGCTGTTTGAAAAATACTTTTCTTCCCGTATACTACAAATTACAACCTGTTCTTAAATTCCCTAAGAGCTCTGGTGTGTTAAATTTATTCACAAGTGAAGAAAGTTCACTGGTTCAAATCAATGAGCAACCCTGAAGATTCTCAAGAAAAATCATCATCTAACTCAGCAAGAAAATTGCCAAATTGCATCATGTGAGTGCGTGTGAGTTGGGAGAATACAAAATGAAGTCTGTCCATTCAAAAGCCAAGAGGTGGACATTTAGGTAAAATATTATAGTCAATAAGTCTACCAGTCCTGGTGCAACAAACACGGCAGTGAAGGTGGCTTGTATGCTTTGTAACAGTGACATCACAGACAGGGCCGGCGTTAGGGGGGGGCAGACTGGGCAGTTGCCTAGGGCCCCCACTCTCTTAGGGGCCCCAAAGGAGCTGAACTGAAAATAGCAATAAAACAGTGAAAAAAATGTAAAAATACACATATTTGGTATCGCTGCGTTCGTAAGAATCTAAGCTATCAATATATGAAGTAAATTAATCCAATTGGTAAATGGCGTAATGGGAAAAAAATAAAAACGCCAGAATTATGTTTTTTAGGCCACCACGTTGTTACAATAAAATGCAATAAAAGGCGATCAAAATGTTGTATCTGACTCAAAATGGTATCAGTAAAAATGTCAGCTCAGGGCACATAAAGTAAGCCCTCACATATCTATGTATCTTCAAAAATTAAAACATCATGGGTCTCGGAAAATAAAAAAAAAATATTTTTGTTTTTTTACAAATTTCTGTTTTTTTTTTTTTATGATTGAAATAAAAATGATGTTCAGTATGTTCTTATTCTGACCTAGATAATCAACTTATGAAGTCACTCTTACCATATAACTACGGCCTGTTCCACATCTAAGGTTGGTGTGCGTTTTGCTAAATTTGCCTTTCTAGCCGTTTTTACCGCTAAAAACACATTTAAAACGCTAGCGTTTTTTCCCCCATTGATTTCAATGGGAACGCATGTAAAAACGCATGCAAAACGCATGTGCGTTTTCAAAAACGCAAAACGCATGCATTTTTGCGAACGCAGCACAAAACGTCTTCCCCGATGTTTTGGGCAGCGTTGGCAAAAACGCATGCGTTTTCTGTTTTTGAAAACGCACATGCGTTTTTGCATGTGTTTCCATTAAAATCAATGGGAACAAAAACGCATGCGTTTTGATGCGTTTTTGCGGTAAAAACGCATGGAAATGCAAATTGAGCAAAATGCAGCAAAGCGTTAGATGTGAAAGGGGCCTGAGCATTTAGGGCCCACTTTAACCTTTTGCCTAGGGCCCCATTTTGCCTAAAATCACAGACATCCATGCAAACACTGGGAAACACTAGTTACAAAAGTCTACAATGGCGGCCTGAAAAAGAAGAAGAAACTTTTACTTCAATATCATCATAAAAAGAGTCAGCTTGAGTTTACAAAAAAGTACAAAAAGGACAGTAGAATATTGGAAACGGGTGATTTTGGAGCAATGAGAAAAAAGTCCATACACTACAATCTGATGGGTGCAAATGGGTCTGGAAGAAACAGTGGGAAAAGAGGCTAATGGGTTGAGAAATTAAAGGAACTGTTAAGGTTAGTGGAGGAAGCCTGATGATATGGCGTGATTTCACCATCGATCCAGGATACTTGACTAGAATCGATAGTGGTCTCAATGTTGAGCTATATGTGAGTATGCTATAAAAACGAGTTACTTTGTATACTTGAGTACTAAGCTTTATTCTCTTTATTCTCATTTGCACAAGGAAAGACTAGAAGCAATGGGATTAAACAGAATGAGAGGAGACACAGATTAGATACTAGAAAAAAACTATTGATAGTGAAGGTGATCAACGAGTTGGACGGGCTGCCACGAGAGGTGGTGAGTTCTCCATCTATGGAAGTCTTCATAGAGAGGCTGGACATCTGTCGGGGATGATTTAGTAAATCCTGCTTTGAGCAGGGGGTTGGACCAGATGACCCAGGAGGTCCTTTTCAACTCTACCATTCTATGATTCTACTACGGGTATGAAAAGGAAAACATAATGTTCCAGCAGGACAATGACCCAAAAAATATGTCAAGATTGGCAAAGAAATGGTTCAATGATAATAAAGTAGATGTTAAATTTGCCCCCACAGTCTCCAGACCTCAACCCAATCGAACACTTGTGGGCAGGACTGAAGAAAAAGCTGTATATAAACCCAAATGAGTGAACCAGTATGCACTAACATTGGAAACGTGTAGAAGAGACCTGGGATCAAACTTCAATCAAGCCATGCAGGAATCTGATCGAGAGCATGCTCAGAAGTACTCAGGCAGTGTGGAAAGCCATAGGTGGATTTACCAAACAATAACAAATTAATAAAAATTTACATTTTGATTTTTAGGTGCAAAACAGTAACAATGCAGTGACATGACAAGAATCTGCACAACTAATCATATGGTAAATAGTTGTAAGCAGGGGTGTAACTACAACAGGTGCAGGGGTTGCAAGCGCACCTGGGCCCTGGAGCCTAAGGGGTTCCAAAAGTCTCTTTGGTCTGTAGAAAAAGACTAATGTTATTAAAGATTTGCAATAATTGGGAGCTCCGTTGGAGTTTTCGCATCGAGGCCCATGAGTTTCAAGTTATACCACTGATTGCAAATCAAATTTACAGTATGCATGTGATAGCCAAGATGATTGTCTGTAAAATAAAAGTAATGTCATACTCAAAGCTGTAGTGGATGTTATGATATGGAGCCTGAAAGACAAAGCTTCAAAACATTGTTACCTTTTTGCTCATCAGTGCACTATACATGATAAAACAGTCATTTTCACTGAAATTCTATGTAATCTGAACTACGCCGATTACATGTTTACAACTGTCTGATTAAATTATGCAGATGCGAAGAGTGCATACATCCACTAGGATTATCTGCAGGTTCTATACTCCTGATAACATATTCAACAGTCTAAATGTCATTATAATACAGCACTATTGTGCTTTAACTGCTCCAGTAGACAGTTGCATAATATCAGTTCACCTGGTATCTTCTGTCACTAGTAGTCACCTGCTGATTGTCTGCTGTATTGGTTATTCAGTGCATTAGAACCACACTGCACAAACTCCTGCACTGGTTGGATCTGCTTTGCTTTCAAGTAAGGCTGGTTACACACTTGCGTGTTTTGCAATCCGTGTAATCTGCGTGAAAATGGATGCCCACTGATTCGTTTTCGTCTCCATTGACTTTTAATGGTGAACGATGGGACTTGCGTGTGCATCCAGTTGTCATTGTGTTCCCACGGATCTGTGAGTCTGCATATTTTTTATGACACAAAAATCACAAAATGTTGCAGATTTGTGTCGTGTCTCAGGGTACCGTTACATGTCGCAACATTGCATGCAATTTCACTTGCAACTTACTGGTTGCAGTGAAATTATGGACACATTGTTCCATTTGTACATGGTAACAAGATAGAACAATGTGTCCATGATTTCACTGCAACCAGCAAATTGCCAGTGAAATTGCATGCAATGTTGCGACGTGTAACGGTACCCTAAAACACGCAGTCACATGAACAAGCACAGATCCGCGGCTATATGTCTGGAATTAAAATGGAGCTCTATGGACCACGGATCCAGGACAACACAGATCCATGTGCTTCCTTGTGCAGTGATCCATTTTGTGGGACTGACCATGCTCGGAAGCATGGTTGAGCACCTCTCACCCCCCATCTATGGAGACGGTTGGCACATCCATTTAATTAACGTTGCATTCATTTTCACAATTTCGTGGGGGTCCATGCGTATCCAGAGAGATTAAGGTTTAACATGCATGCACATGGCTTGCAAAATACGCAAGTGTGAAACCAGCCTTAGGATGCGGGATGCTCCGGTTGCATATTATGCAGGGAAACGGTGGTTGCTAAATGACATGCCCGGGGCATGTCATTTAGAAATGCATAGAGCACGGACCGGGAATCCGAATCCACTGGCATCTGGAGTCCGGGTCACTCCGATGAGATTTTAGCCAGGGTGCCCTGGATCCAGGGGTTCACGTTTTTTTCATGGAGACAAAATCGCAACAAAATGCAAATTTTGTCTCCATTAAAAATCTGAGGACACCTGCATGCACCAGAATCCAGGGCGAACTGGATGCACCCTCAAGTATCTCCAGCCCCATTAAAAGTCAAAGGGGTCAAAAATGGATTCAGATGCATCCAGTTTTGGCCGGATTCATGCTGATGCCAAAAAATGGCAGTGTGAAACCAGCCTTAGCTGTGCAGATTTTCTTTGGGCCAGTGCTGCACGGGTTAAAGCAGTTCTTTTGGTCTCCTATGCTTTCCATCCTGGGTTAACTCAGCTGTATGGATTTTTCCACACATCAGTGTGTCTTTGGTGTATGATCTGTGTGTTCGTTTTTATCGTTAGTGTGTTAGTGCATCATCAGTAATTTTCACAAATAGTAAATAAATCTATCACAAATTTTGCCTATTCCGTGCAATCTACATGTTTTTTCACGAACCCATAGACTGGTTTTGGCACTTTTTATTAGTTATAGCGGAGAAAAACAGGCATGTCTTCATGAGTTTTGCACTGACACATGGCCCGTGAAAAAACACAAACGTGAAAAGCCACCAGTCTATAATGGATATGTGTTGTGTGAATGAAATACACAAAAAGAACATGTACATGTGTGGCGCCCCTGCGTCCAGGAGGCCACATAGGGAACTGCAGCCAGGCAGGTAGGACACTTGTTGCACACCAACACCCTCACAGCCCACATACCCACATGTAAGAGAAGGTAACAACCAGCCCTGAGATTAGAGACTCTATGAGATTGAGGGGTGGTGGATTTGGAGGAGTGGGTTGGGCACACCCGTAGTCAGGTGACTTGACAGTATATAGGAAAGGGGGAGGAGGAAGGTGTTCAGTAGACCACAGTGAGCTGAAAAGCAAAGACACAGAGTAGGCCCAGGGTGCCGAGCTGTAAAGATCAAGCACAGGCCAGAGAACAGCAGCAGGTTGAGCTGAAGCTGAGCAGGAGAAAGCCACATGTCCTGGAAGAGTGAAAGCATAAGAAACGCAGAATCTGTACCGAGCCAGTGTGAGCCAGAGGAGAGAGAAAGCCTATCCAGAGCCGGATCCCCAGGAGTGTGAGAGAGCCAAGAGGGACGGTGATACCCGGGGCCCTAGAACCACAGCTAAAGCAACCCACTGCAGGCGGAGTAGCCCTCCTATATACCGAGAGACACAGAAGGAAAGGAGCCTGGTAGAGCCTCAGGCTTGAGGACTGCTGGAGGCTGGGCTGAGTAGAGTGTCGGCTCTAGAGGGGACCGTAGTTTACCCGGCATCCCCAAACAACACGATGGGGGGTCTTAGTTCCAGATTGAGATCCCTACCCAAAGGACAGGCAGCTCAGTGACAAACTAAGGACTCACAGGGGCCCGAGTCACCGTCATACTGTCCAGCGTTTCACACACACTCGTGGAGACGGAGACCGTAATAGCCCGGAAAGGACACTAAAGACTGTGTGAGGGGTCACAGAGAGAGAGGCCTGGCTGCAGGGAGCAAAGGGAACCCGGAGAGGGAGAATGTGCCCGTGTACTGAGCTGTACTTGAACTTTGTAAGAACTGTAACTGTGCTGTAAAGTGACTGGAAGAACTGAGAGTAAACACGGAAAACCCTGGAACTGCTTCCCTTGTGTTTCTGCATGAAAGTGATTCTCCACATACAGGATACAGCCTGTCAGCACCAGCCAGGAGGAGAGATCCCTGCAGCGTCTGCAAAGTAAGTGTGCTACACATTCCACAATAGACTTAACCCTTACTGCCCCGGGGAACACAGTTCTACCCACTGGAAATATACCACCTAAGCTGCTATCCCATCGTCCCCGGAGGTTCTGCAGCAGCGGCGGCCCCCATCACTGGCCGCATCAAGTAGGTGGCGTCACGACTGACAATCCCCTGTAAATATTCCCCTTTATTTGCCAGGGCCCGGGACACGGTCCACCCGTGACTTCCCCAAAAAAGACCCGGTCTGTTACCGAGTACCCTCGTCCCAGTGGGCTCGACACATGTAACACGGATGTCTGCTTGTAACCTAACATGTAATGTTAATTTTTTAATGTCATATCTCCGGATCTGAAATATTAGCTAGTAAGAATTACCTTTTCATTTTAAGCAAACCCAAGGGGCTGTTGACAGAGACTCATTGTGGAGACCCAGGGGTCAGTGGGTGCTCTCGTCCGCTGGCCCAGCCGCCTTTAGCAAGACAACGTGGACCAGGGCTCATCCCCAAACTGAACGCCCGAGCTCCTTAACCGTGGGCGGAACACTACCCAGACAACACAGGGTGAGGGAACCACAATATTAACCCTTTATCTACCAATGTCCTTTTTTTGGGACGCTTAATCTTTTGCTTCTAGCAACTAAAATTTTATAATTCGGTCCAATTTTTTGTGTTGTGTTTGTAAAATGAATGTTTTCAAAACAGAAAATCATGTCATTGTCATTTTTAATTGAATATTCTTCACCCAGAGAGCTTTCAAAACACCTATTTTCAAGGCTGAAAATTGCTAATTTGGCAAGTAATGGGTTAAGGCTTTATTGGTTCCCCAAACAGTTACAGCATATAACACATAACTAGCAGAACACAACAATGTAACAGGTAACAGAATCTCACCCATTCTGGGTATCCCAATGCACCCTATTCTCAATCAAAGCCGACCGATTGTCAGCGTTCCTTTATTCAATATTTCGCCTCTGGTACAGATCCTGTAGCATCCATTTACTGCTGCAGCTGTATCTCCTCTCCAGCCCTTGTCCCATGGCTGAGCTGGTGGGGTTGAACATGGCAACATCCGAAACCTGTATGCCTCACCCATGGCCTGCTGGGTATGCTTATATGCCTCCCTGGTTGTTGAGAGCCCTTGGATAGTGTCCATGAACACCTGTCCCCTACAGCTCCCTTGGATAAACCAGGCTGAGTAGTATCCCACTGCTGCCTCCAATTGTGGAGACATGGAGGTCAGTGGGTGCTTTCGTCCGCTGGCCCAGCCGCCTTTAGCAAGACAACCTGGACCAGGGCTCATCCCCAAACTGAACGCCCAAGCTCCTTAACCGTGGGTGGAACACTACTCAGACAACACAGGGTGAGGGAACCACAATATTAAGGCTTTATTGTTTCCCCAAACAGTTAACAGCATATAACACATAACCAGCAGAACACAACGATGAAACAGGCAACAGAGTCTCACCCTTCCGCTGGCTCACCAGGGATTAGAATATAGCACAGCAAGATCTGTAGCCAGGTGACTGGATCGTCCCAACCAGGCTTCTTATGCAGTCTTTGTTATCCCAGCCAAATCCAATCATTCAATGCTGAAGTCCTTGTGGTTTTATAATCCAGGCTCTGATCCCCTTGGTTGGCACCGAAATGCCTAGGCCTGGGGTTATGGCTTGCCAAATCGGACCCAAAGATCCTAGATTAGCTGCCTGTATCCAATCTGCTGGTCAAAATGAACAGCCCTCCTTATATACCCTCAGCCCTCATTGCAGGATGTTGGAGACTTCACGATTGGTGGAATGAGACTGTTCTCTCATTGGCTCGCTTTCAAGCTGCCAGGATAATGTTCATTTAAATGATGTTTGCCAGAGAGGGGTCAAGGAGGATTTAGTATAGACATTTAGACATTTATTGTAACATCCTGACCACAAGCAATGGTGGCTGAGGTAATTTGCATAAAGTCAACAATCCACATCGTAATACAATGGCATTCTAACAGGATTAAGTTCCTCTGACCTTAAGGGGGTGTCACACGCGTCAATGTCGTCAGCGATCTGATCGCTGACGACATTGACGGCTGATTGCTGGTGAGCTGTCACACAGACAGACTCACCAGCGATCAATTGACCAGTGACATCATGGAAACGATTTAAATATCGTTTCCACGATGTCCTGCTCCCGCTGCCAGGCTGCTGGAAGCGGGAGCAGCCTGGTCTCCAAGGTACACTGCGGGTAACTAGGCAGCGCGCGCTGCCTAGATACCCGACGTGTACCTTAGTTACCAGCCTCCTCCGCTCACCGGGTGAGCGGAGGAGGCTGGTAACTAAGGTACACGTCGGGTATCTAGGCAGCGCGCGCTGCCTAGTTACCCGCAGTGTACCTTGGAGACCAGCTCCCAGCGCTTGTGACAGGCGCTGGGAGCTGGAATATTGCTCGCTCCCGGTGTCACACGCAGCGATGCTGCGTGTCCACCGGGCGACAATCGCCAGGTTTCAGAGCTGGTTCTGAAACCTGGCGACCATCAACCAGCGATTTATCGCTGGTTGATGCAGTATGTCACACGCGTCAATATCGCTGCAACGTCACGTGCAGCCGATATCGTGCAGGCGATATTGACGCGTGTGACACCCCCTTTACAGAAGAGAGATAATTGCATTACATAAGTCCACATCACCAAACATCTACAAGACTTGTATTTTTACAATTAGTTGCTTATCACAAGGTAGGAAATAACATACAATACAAAGAGGCAAGATGATTACATTACACACCTTAAACACTAGCAGGCTCCTAGAAATATTGTGTAACCCATGAGTGGAATATTACAAGCTTGCAAACCAAAATAAAATATTGTTGGGATAAATAAGAAATCCTCCTACATTATATATTAAAGGGGTCCATTTCGTCACACTCATCAATGGGGATGGTTAGTTACTTTTACCCCTGTGTGATGCTGCCCAATTATTAGAAGTAGGCATCATGAAGGGGAAAACAGAACATGTCCCCACCCGGACATGGTCAGACCCAGCTTTCTTTGTGTGAGACTCATACTGCCAGTCTCTGCTTTGTAGTGATACACATTTTTGCTCTACTCCCAGCTTGTAATCAAACACCCTCAGTTTATCTTCACTGTTCTACTCCCCTTCCTCGTCTGCCAGCAGTGAGATAAGTAAACCAGGGATGTGTGTCATTTTATTAAACCAATTTGGTTTCATATGTAAATAAGAGTCAATACAAAAATAAATAAACTAGTATATAACTAGAAAAAGTTCTCTGCAGCACTCAGTTACTACCAATGACATACAAATGCTAACAAGCCATATGTATATGAGAAAAAAGTTTAAAAACTTACGTTTTTTCAAAAAACTCAAAAATCATATCTTTTTATTTCTGAAGTTCTTAGTACATACATTGGCCAATGTCTGTTTGCTCATCGACTGCGACAAAGTGACTTCAGATCCCATGAGTCCTATCGCTGACATCCCTGCCCTCCTTGTCCACCCCCCAATTCTCAGTGGGCAGACTCCAACTCGACCCTAGATCACCTGTGGTCAATGAGGGTGCAATTGCAGCATGGAGCCAGCATCTCCATATGATACAAAAAAAAGAAAAAAAAAACTGCACAGCACTCACAGACAAAATGTGAACTGGTGCCAGCAGGGATGCTGGGTCAAATAACTAGAAAAAGTTCTCTGCAGCACTCGGTTACTACCAATGACGTACAAATGCTAACAAACGGTATGTATATGAGAAAAAAGTTTAAACTAGTATATAGAAATGACTCCTTCTCATTAAGTGTCATAAAATGTATATCATATCATAAAACGTATATCTTTATTAAATATAAACAGAACATATTAAAAAAAATTACAATAAAATAGAGACAGATTTTGCAATGTTCTGTTTATATTTCATATTTCATAAAGATATACATTTTATGATACTTAATTAGAAGGAGTTTTTTCAACATGATGGTTTATTTGTGTGTCCTTTCATGACTCTTACTAAGCCAGGTCTGACATAATCCCCTATATGACGCCTTTTGCTTATGATTGGTCAGTGTCATGCAGGTGAAAGACTATAAACACCCCCAGAAACGATTCTCTGCTAATGCCCCCTTGGTCTTAGCGAAAATTAGAATCTAGAACTTTACACACTAAAATCTCTACAAGAAAGGTGAGAAATTAACTTTATTTTATTTTGCTTTGCAACCATTATACCATGATGTGACCGGTTTGATATGCTAAAAATGGTTAAAAGTCTTCTTTAAGGCTACTTTCACATTGCATTCTGCCGGGGCCATTGACTTTAATGGTGCAGACAGTGTCAACCTGTACTCTGTCCTGCACCATTTTTGGGAGTACCGTATATGTTTTCTGGAGGCAGACACCCGGACGAAGTATGATAAGTTCGGGTGTTCGCCTGCAAAAAATGTATACTCCCGAAAATGGTGCAAAACAGAGCACACGTTGACGCCGTCTGCGCCATTAAAGTCAATTTGCATGAGTCCAAAGCCCGTTTTCAGATGTAAGCCCTGAGGGGACCACTGAACGTGCAGCAGAACACAATGTGAAAGTACCTTAAGGCTGGCTTCACACTGCGGCGGCGTCCGGTCCGGGGCTGTCAAGATTGACAGCCTGGACTGGAGTTTTGCTCCATAGGAGACTATCGGGCTGCACGGAGCTGGATCGCGCCGGGTGGCAATTATCTGCCATCCGGCTGCTAGCTCGCCGGATGAATCCTGCAGAAGTGGGGAATTGTCTGCCGACTCCAAAAACGTTGCATGCAACGTTTTGGAGTCGGCAGACAAATCCCCACTTCTGCAGGATTCATCCGGCGAGCTAGCAGCCGGATGGCAGATAATTGCCACCCGGCGCGATCCAGCTCCGTGCAGCCCGATAGTCTCCTATGGAGCAAAACTCCGGTCCAGGCTGTCAATCCTGACAGCCCCGGACCGGACGCCGCCGCAGTGTGAAGGCAGCCTAAGGCAAATCAATCAGTTCCTAATTGATCATTAGCCTGAATGGCCATTTTTATTTTATATCCTAAGGGCACATTTTTCCAGACATGAGTCTGTCAGGATGTTAATTAGTTGTGCGGGGAAGTTAGAGCAGTAAACTTCATTTGCATGTAAGTTAAGCACACTGTGACTATTTAATCACTAATTAGACCTTGAGAGGTACAATGTATTGTACATTCTGTAATGTGTCTCTTTTCTTGTAGAGACAGGAGCTCAGACAATTTCCCAATAAACATACATGCATTTACACATATACACAATTCCTCCAAGCGTTTGTTACACTGGTATAATTCGGGAAGGCAGACATACTAATATTCACTTTTAGTTCAGTACAAAAAAGTTTACATGAAAACAGTCTTAGATATTATCCAACTTTCTGAACCAGAAGATTCCTACTGGTCAAGGTTTAGTACTTACAACTAGCTTAGCTTTCCCTTGAGGTCTGCCCGGCTGATGAATACATGACCTAGAACTCTAGAAAAGCCAATTGATTATAGGAAATTGACGAACAGGATGGCAACACATATTGACATTAGCAATCAGCAAAGTGCCATTTTTAGATGCTCAGTCTTTAGAATAGTGTGCGATAACGCTGGTTACCATAAGATTATGATGACACCTATTAATGAACAGGGGACTGAATATAACAGCGCCATTACTTTAACATGCTAAATCTTGATGATAGGTTCTCTTTAACACCTAAACAGGAGCATCTTCTGATGAGATTGGTTGAAGAAAATCAGCATACAAGTTCCCTGCAGTTAGCTAAAGAAGTAGAAAGGGGATAGTAGTATGGACTAGGGGCCACAGGAGGGGGAAAGAGGACAACAGTATGGACGAGAGGCCACAGGAGTGGGGAGAGGGACAACAGTATGGAGGAGGGGCTCCAGGAGGGGGAGGGGGACAGAAGGATGGACAAGGGGCCACAGGAGGGGGACAGTATGGACGAGGGGCCATAGGAGAGGGGGCAGTAGTATGGACGAGGGGACACAGGAGGGGAGAGGGGGACAGCAGTATGGATGAAAGGCCACAGTAGGGGTGAGGGGGACAACACAGTATGGGGCCACAGGAGGGAGGGGCAGCCGTATGGATGAGGGGCCACAGGAGGGGGGAGGGGGATAGCAGTATGGACAAAAGGCCACAGGAGGGGAAGGGGGGACAGCAGTATTGATGAGCGGCCAAAGGAGGGGGAGTAGTATGGACGAGGAGCCACAGGAGGGGGGACAGCAGTATGGACAAGGGGCCACAGGAGGGGGGCAGCAGTATGGACAAGGGGCCACAGGAGGGGGGAGGGGGACAGCAGTATGGACGAAAGGCCACAGGAGGGGGGAGGGGGACAACACAGTATGGGCAAGGGGCCACAGGAGGGAGGGGCAGCTTTATGGATGAGGGTCAACAGGAGGGGGAGGGGGACAGCAATATGGACGAAAGGCCATAGGAGGGGGGAGGGGGACAACACAGGGGTCATAGGAGGGAGGGGCAGAAGTATGGACAAAAGGCTACAGGAGGGGGGAGGGGGGAAAGCAGTATGGACAAGGGGCCACAGAAGAGGGGCAGCAGTATGGATGAGGGGCCACAGAAGGTGGGAGGGGGACAGCAGTATGGATGAGGGGACACATGGAGGGTGGAGAGCAGAATGGACAAGGGAACACGGGGTGGAGGGGAGAGCAGCATGAAAAAGGGGCTACATGGGGGGAGAGCAGAATGAAAAAAGGGCCACATGGAGGGGGAGCACAATGACAAGGGGCCACATGGGGGGAATGGGAATGTGTTACAGCGGTGCATTTCACTGCATTTACGCAGTGCTAAATAGAGCTGCATAAATGGTGAAATAAGGTGCGTATGAACATAGTCTTAGAGTTTATTTAGGGCTTTTTTCAGGCGGGTAATGAAGCAGATCCACCTGAAAAAGATGTTTCGTGCAAATACCCTTGACTTATCAATAGGAGGCGGCAGAACTAAAAGTGCCTAGGGCTGCACAAATGCCAAATACAGCTCTGATGATGATAAGATAGATATTTGGAAAAGAAAAGGGTTTGATTTTTTTTACTGATTTGCATCCCATCAATAAAACTCCAGTTCAAAGAACAAGGCAGAGACTGCTTGACAATTTTTGGCTTTGTCTAAACTAACAACCTTCACAGGTAACCATGAATAACAAGTCTTAAGAAAATCATTTCTGAAATCGCTAATGTCGGGCTAGCTTAAAGAGATGATCTGGTCTAAATCCATCAGTCTGTAGTCACTCTTTGTGACTGTAGACTTATGTATCCTCACATCGCACATACTGTATGCTGTGAGGATTCGCCAGTGTCAGAGCTGAGAACGGTGGATATGTATACTCCCGGTCAGAATTTCATTAGGGATGCAAGTGTATTGAGCGAGACTGCATTCCTCTAGTCAGATTCTGGTTGGAAGTATGAATATTGCATACTACAGCCCTGTGGCCGTTGTACCTGGCTCTGAAACCATCAAATCCTTACAGCGCACAGTACGTGTGGTGTGAGGATTCATAAGTCTGCAGTCACATAAATTCACTACAGTCTTTTGGATTTAGACCGAATAACCCCTTTAACTCAAGTGATGATTTTTTGGCATAGTGCTTGGAAAAGCCAGATACATAATAAAGAAAACTTTCTGGTGCATCTGTGGGTCCTATATGGTAGAGAAGTTCCCACAATAACATACAATGTCTGAAGGACCCTGAGAGCAGTGAGAGGGACCTCAGAAGGTGTCACAATTCTGGCACTTGTCTAAATACAAGGAGGACAAAAGTGAGAAACATTCACACTCACAGAAGGACCGGGAAAGGTCAGAGAGCATCTTAAAGCCATTATATTTGGGAAAGTAATGTTGAAAGGTCAGGAAAGCCATCCCAAAGTACTTAAACTTATAACCTATACAGGGTAAGGGCAGTCATTGCATGGAAGAGATTCATCTACTATATATGACAATGTGACCTGCTGGACATGAATGAATTATGAATACGGATTCTCCTGTGATGAAGCCTACACTTATACACTACTGGCAAAATCTAAGAAAAAACTGTATGCAAAAATACCCTGCCATAAATAAATAAGTATAATGGAAATGCTAATAAATAACAGGGAACTTAGTAAGTACATTTTTGCATAAATGTAAGAAGCTTATCCTGGGTCACGGGAACAACTAACCACAAGTGAGACAAAAGGAGTCCCAGGGGCATGGGCAGAGGTAGAGTGAACCCCCGTGCACCCGAATCCAAGTTTGACCAACGTTGGAAGGAGGGGACCGGCCCTGAGGTGGCGAGGAAGCTCCACACTGTAACAACAGAACTGGAGGCCACGAGATCTACAGGAGCTGTATCCAACACCCGACACATCCGCCGAGAAGGTAGCTGTACTAGGGCTAGGGGACTTTGTACCGGTTGCCCCATAGGACCCTGGTTGCTGGATTGGGGCTCTGTGTGCGGAGGCACTAGCAGGAGAGGTGGACAGTTAGCGCTGGGAGAGCAACCCGAGAGACAATGGAACATAAAGGGGGTGTCTTTAATTAACTATTCCAATTCCTTGGGAAATATCTGGACTGAGGCTTGGCTTGCTGAAGTAACCGCTAAGTAAACCAGGTAGAGTACTCAGAAGCTGTGTGTGAGACTGTTTTCTTTTCGCATCAAGCAGCCGGGCAGGCCACAAAAGACCTGTTGCAGCATCACTTCCATAGCCTCTCCAGCCAGCGTAATCCAGCGGCCTACCACTGCCATAGACTTTACCGGTTGCCCTGGGGAACGGCTTCACCCGTGGGGAGCGATACCACCTTAGCTGCAAATCCACCATCCCCAGAGGTCCCACACCGCAGCGTCGGCCATCAATAGCCAAACATCATGGGTGGCGTCACGACTCCTATCCCCAAAACCCCAAATCCTCAAACTTTTTATTGACACCACCAGGATCACGGAGCCGGGTACTGACCCCGTGACTCCCCAGCAGTATTATAGTCCAGTTCCGAGTATCCCATGACCCGGGGGGGGCGTGTCAGGAACAGTAGGTCTCCTCATGGTAACCCATCAGCACTACACCGATCACAACCAATTAAGAGGTTAACAATTTGCTAGCTCTGGTATCTGCTGCTAGAGGAAGGTGCTGGCTGTATTATACAACTGGCTCCTGACATCATGACATGTTTGGGGTGTGCCGAGCTCCTTCAGATTAGCTGATCAATTACAGCCAGTTATCATTTTAAATGAATTTGACCATGTTTGAGATTTTTGAAAACTAAGGACGAACAAACAATTTTGTTGATATTATTCTTTTAATTGAAAATTCTTGGACCATGAACAATCATTTACTGAAAGAATTTTCTCAGAAAAACTGATAGTCTGCCATGCTATGTCAACCTGTGTCAAATATTATTAATATTATTATTTATTTATAGAGCAGCATTGATTCCATGGTGCTGTACATGAGAAAAGGTTACATACAAACAAGTTAAAAATACAATGAACAAGCTAACAGTGACAGACCGATACAGAGAGGAGAGAGGACCCTGCCCTTACAGCCTTACATTCTACAGGGCAATGGGAAGGGAGACAGTAGGGTCTGCTCTGGGGGTGGTGGGGCGCCGGGTCCAATGGTAGTGGAGCGCCAGGTCCAGTGGTGGTGGAGTGCTACTGGTGGTGAGGTGGCACTGTGGTTATTGCAGGCTCTGGGTGTTCTGAAGAGATGGGTTTTCAGGTTCCGCTTTAAGATTGCGAGTTGTAGGGGAAGTCGGACGTTTTGGGAAGGTGCAGAATTTCAGAGGATGGGGGATGCTCGGTCAAAGTCTTGCAGGCATTAGATGAGGAACGTACAAGTGTGGAGGAAAGAAGGAGGTCTTGGGAGGATCGAAGATTACAAGTTGGATGTTATCAGGAGATTAGTTCAGAGATATATAGATATTGGAGCGAGACAGGTTGTGGACGGCTTTGTTAGTCAATGCTAGTGAATTGGGAGCCAGTGGAGGGATTTGCGGAGGGGAGAAGTAGAGGATTAGCGAGGAGAGAGGTGGATTAGTTGGGCAGCAGAGTTAAAGGGGTTTTCCCATGAATAAAGTTCATTTTAATCAACAGATCTTGGAATAATAATAATTTCCACAATTGGATGCGTTTAAAAAAATGTTCCTGTGGTGAGATAATCTTATACACTGTGTGCAGAATTATTGGGCAAGTTGTATTTTATAGGATTCTTTGTATTATTGATCAACAACTATGTTCTCAATCAACCCAAAAGACTCATAAATATCAAAGCTTAATATTTTTGGAAGTTGGAGTGGGTTTTTTTTAGATTTGGCTATTTTAGGAGGATATCTGTTTGTGCAAGTAACTATTACTGTGCAAAATTATTAGGCAACTTAATAAAAACCAAATATATCCATTTCACTTGTTTATTTTCACCAGGTAAAGTAATATAACTGCACAAAATTTAGAAAAAAATATTTCTGACATGCAAAAACAAAACACAAAACAATTAGTGACCAATATAGCCACCTTTCTTTATGATGACACTCAACAGCTTTCCATCCATAGATTCTGTCAGTTGCTTGATCTGTTTATGATCAACATTGCTTGCAGCAGCCACCACAGCCTCCCAGACACTGTTCCGAGAGGTGTACTATATTCCCTCCCGGTAGATCTCACATTTTATGAGGGACCACAGGTTCTCTATGGGGTTCAGATCAGGTGAACAAGGGGGCAATGTCATTATTTTTTCTTCTTTAAGACCTTTACTGGTCAGCCATGCTGTGGAGTAGTTGGATGCATGTGATGGAGCATTGTCCTGCATGAAAATCATGTTTTTCTTGAACGATACAGACTTCTTCCTGTACCACTGCTTGAAGAAGTGGTCTTCCAGAAACTGGCAGTAGGTCCGGGAGTTGAGCTTCACTCCGTCCTCAACCCGAAAAGGTCCCGCAAGTTCATCTTTGATGATACCAGCCCATACCAGTACTCCACCTTGCTGGCGTCTGAGTCGGAGTGGAGCTCTCTGCCCTTTACTGATCCAGCCTCTGACCCATCCATCTGCCCCATCGAGAGTCACTCTAATTTCATCAGTCCATCAAAGCTTTGAAAAATCAGTCTTAAGATATTTCTTGGCCCAGTCTTGACATTTTATCTTATGTTTCTTGTTCAAAGGTGGTCGTTTTTCAGCCTTCCTTACCTTGGCCATGTCCCCGAGTATAGCACACCTTGTGCTTTTTGATACTCCAGTAACGTTGCAGCTCTGAAATATGGCAAAATTGTTGACAAATGGCAACTTGGCAGCTTCACGCTTGATTTTCCTCAATTCATGGGCAGTTATTTTGCACCTCTTTTGCCCAACACGCTTCTTTTGACCCTGTTGGCTATTTGCCATGCCTTGATTGTTTGGTGATCACGCTTCAAAAGTTTGGCAATTTCAAGACTGCTGCATCCCTCTGCAAGACATCTCACAATTTTGGACTTTTCAGAGCCTGTCAAATCTCTCTTCTGACCCATTTTGCCTAAGGAAAGGCATTTGCCTAATAATTAAGCACACCTTACATAGGGTGTTGATGTCATTAGACCACACCCCTCCTCATTACAGAGATGCACATCACCTGATTTACTTAATTGGTAGTTGGCTCTCAAGTCTATACAGCTTGGAGTAGGACAACTTGTATAAAAAGTATCATGTGATCAAAATACTCATTTGCCTAATAATTCAGCACACAGTGTAAATGTGCTCCTACTATGTATAGTTTCATTTTTATTTCTAATCGTGCACAGAACACAATCTGATCATACCATGTCTCCTGGGTAGAGGAGGAAGGAAAGAGAATATACAGACATTACAGCATGGGATCACAGATGAGTCTTTGTATGAGGTAAAACATTTTTATGCCTGTTTGTAAAAAAAGGTTTTACCTCAAAGAAAGAATTATTTGTGATCCCATGCTGTAACGCTGTAATGTCTGTATACTCTATTACGTCCTTCCCTGCCCAGGATTAAAACCAATGCACGGTCAGAAACAAAAATGAAACTGTACATAGTAGGAGCACATTTATAAGATTATCTCAGCACAGGAACACTTTTTAAACTCATCCAGTTGTGGAAATGTTTATTATTCCAAGATCTATTGATTAAAATGAACTTTTAAATAAACTTTGTTTGTGGGAAAACCTCTTTAAGGACAGATTGGAGAGGTGCAAGAGTGGTAGCAGGGAGGCCACAGAGGAGGAGGTTGCAGTAGTCGAGACGGGAGATTATGAGGGCATGCATTAGTAGTTTAGTAGATTGAGGGTTGAGGAAGGAACGGATTCTGGAAATATTTTTGAGTTGTAGGCAGCAGGAGGTGGCAAGGGCTTGGATATGCAATTTGAAGGACAGGGCAGAGTCAAGCGTTACTCTGAGGCAGTGGACTTCAGGTACAGAGCAAAGTGTGATGTCATTTATTGTGATAGATAGATCTGGTAAGGAAGGTGTGTGAGATGGAGGAAAGATGAGGAGTTCAGTTTTGTCTACATTGAGATTTAGGAAGAGAGTGGAGAAGGAGAAGGATATGACTGATAGACACTCTGGGATTCTGGACAGCAGAGAGGTCACATCTGGGCCAGAGAGATAGATTTGAGTGTCCTCAGCGTACAGGTGATACTGGAAGCCATGGGACTTTGAGTTGTCCAAGACCAAGGGTGTAGATTAAAAAAAGGAGGAGCCCCAGGAAAGAGCCTTGAGGGACCCCAACAGAGAGGGGATGGGGCGAGGAGGTCGTGTGGGAGTGGGAGACGCTAAATGTGTGGTTGGAAAGATAGGAGGAGATTCAGGAGAGGGCAAGGTCAGTGATACCAATGGAAGAGAGGATCTGTGATAAGAGACAGTGGTCGACTGTGTCGAATGCAGAGGACAGGTCTAAAAGGAGGAGGACGGAGAACTGTCTGTTAGCTTTCGCCGTGAGTAAGTCGTTAGTAATTTTGGTCTGGGCAGTTTCAGTGGAGTGGTGGGGGTGGAAGTCGGATTGAAGGTTGTCAAAAAGAGAGTTAGGTGAAAGGTGGGATTAGAGTACAGTGTGGACATGCTTTTTGAGAACTTTGGAGGCGAACGGGAGCAGATATATGGGCCGGTAGCTGGATGTAGGAGGGGGGGGTAGAGGGATGGCTTCTTTAAGATAGGTGTAATTGTTGCATGTTTGAAACTATAAGGAAAGGTACCAGAAGTTAGTGATAGGTTGAAGAGGTGGGTTAGGGCTGGGATAAGTGTGGTGGTGAGGTTGTGGTTGTGGAGGAAATTGGATGGGATGGGGTCCAGTGCACAAGTGGTGAGGTGCGATCTGGAGAGGAGGTGTGCAAGTTCTCCTTCAGTGATGGAGGGAAGGAGGGTTAGTTGAGGAGGAGAGTGGTCTGGTATACATGGGGGTTGTGGTGGTTTGGCAGCAAAGACTTGTCTGATCTGATCAATCTTGCTGACGAAGTGTGTTGCAATGTCTTCTGGAGAGATATGAGAAGTATAGGGGGCAGTGGGGGACAGAGGAGCGAGTTAAATGTGTTGAATAACTGCCTGGGGTTGTGGGACAAAGAGTGGTGGTGAGCGCTGACTTGAATTTAAGAAGTGCTTGTTTGAATGCTGTGTAGTCTTCTTGTGAGTGTGTTTCTTTCCACCGCCGCTCAGCAACCCTAGATGCCCACTGCAGCTCAATGAACATATATCACCAGACTCTATGGCCTAGTTCACATCTATGGCCCCTGTGTTTGCCTGCTTTGCGCTAGCACAAGTGCAAGTGCAGGTGCTATCACAGGCCAGCGCAGGCAAGCGCACCAGCGCGTAGATGCAGAACCCTTGCGCTCATGCCACCATTGCCTGCTATGGGTGAGAGCAGGAGACCGCATCGCAGAAGCGCAAGTGTGACAGCTCCTCTGTCTCAGCGCATGAGCTAGTCCAGACGCACCTGGAAACGTCACATTACATGTTCCCGGTGCGTCCGGATTAGTGCATGCACTGTGACAGAGGAGCTGTCACACTTGCGCTTCCAGGATGCAGTCTCCCGCGCTTGCCCACAGCAGGCAATGGCGGCGCGAGCGTAAGGGCTCTGCATCTATACACCGATACACTTGCCTGCGCTGGCCTGTGATGGTACCTGCACTTGCGCTTGCACTTGCGTTAGCACAAAGCAGGCAACCGCAGGGGCGCACAGATGTAAAACGGCCCTATGACTATCATGGCAATATGGACTGAAATGTGTCGGTGTTAAAATCATTCATACCTTTATCCAATGTGTATGCGGGACTAAAATTTAGCAATACTTTTCTTTTATGATGTTACCGAAGCTTTCTGGAAAGTTATTCCCAATGACTACTACCAATTTATCTGTTTCAACTTTCTTTTTAGAAGCAAAACGTAATCTCTGATGCGCTACTAAAAATACAGAAACATTACATGAGTGATATAATATGTTGGTCAATTGTATAAAGTTAAAAACTGAAGACCAGTGCCAGTAGCTGTGCTTCAATAGGAGCAGGAGATCCTGAGTGACAAAGAGAATTAATGGAGCAATGGAGTTATTAATGGTTATATTAATCAATAATGAATTTAATAAACTAAATATAATCGCCATTATAGGTTGTTCTAATATGAACTGTGTTTATAATGGGTCATTCTAGCTAAAATCTGGAAAAGTAGTTAGGAATGAAAGAAGTTCTGACTAATATAGTGGTTCCCAAGTTAACACCTAGGATTGTGGGAGGACAGGTTCCTGAGGTTTAGGCACTTGTGTCAACATGAGGCTGAGGTGTGAAATGGTCACACTTCCAAACATTCAGGGGCATCCAAGTGATCATAGATGGGTTTGGAAAAGTGAACATGTTTGGAAAAGTTCTCAATTGACCTGACCTTGGACTGGGACTCTAGTATTTCCCTTAGGCTAAGTTCACATTTCCACTAATCATCCATTAGAATGGATCTAGCAGGAATCTGTATTTTGTTTTTACTGAAATCTATGAAAATAGATCCAATAAATAGCCATCCATTTTTTTCTATTTGAAACTGATCCAGTAAGCAAAAAAAACAAATCCATTTCAAAAGAAAGACAACCGGTGGGCTATTTAATGGATCTAATAAAGTCCAAGGATATATCCGGGCACCACCAACTCTTGACCTTATACACACTCCAGGCCGCTTGGACCGGCGAAAATAGGGCTCTATATAGGTCTAGGTGTTGCACAATCCTGTAAGTCCATTATTATACTGCTTTAAAGATGAGAAAAAAGGAGGCACACACCATTCGATGCTCTGTATTTTTTATGTACCTTTTTGCCAGGTTACATACAGCCAGGGAGGGGGTGATGGAGGCCGACAACGGCACCATTTCGCGGTGATTCTGCTTCAACGGGTTCGCGGTGATTCCGATTCAACGGGTCAGTACCCGTTGAAGCGGAATCACCGCGAAATGGTGCCGTTGTCGGCCTCCATCACCCCCTCCCTGGCTGTATGTAACCTGGCAAAAAGGTACATAAAAAAATACAGAGCATCGAATAGTGAGTGCCTCCTTTTTCTCATCTTTAAAGCAGTATTTAATGGATCTGTTTTCCATAAACTTCATTGTTAAAAAAACGAATCCAACAACTTTTTGTCAACAGATCAATCGCTGCTGGATCCATTCTAATGGACGATTACTGGACATGTGAACATAGCCTTAGATATAAGAGTACAAAAAAATTACAAGACAAGTAGATGTAAAAAAAAGTTTGTTTTTAAGAATTTAATCTCAACTATATAAACAAGTGTTTTTACAGGAATTTGTAACTTATTTTTGACAAAGCAATCTGGTCTGAGCTCCATAAATGCAGTAGTTTACACAACTTAAGCTGAATTCAGACATACGTGAAGCAAAACCTGTATCTGAACTGTGATGAATGGGCTGAGCTGGATGTGGGTCTTTAAAACCAAAAATTGATTCAATTCGATTCAATATTATATACGAATAATGACGAAAAATCTGCAAAAAGAGGCAGAAGATAGTACTACAGTACTTACTACTTTTTCCTATCTTCTCTTGTTGCATGTTTTTCATCATTATTCTTAGATATAAAATATTTATTGATTCACATTTGTCACATACATTTATAATATTTTTTTATAATACTTTATACTTATACACTACTGATATATATGAGTCCAATATACATATAAAAATTGCAATTTCACAGGGTTTAGTATATGTCATGGCCCTTTTTCACCACCATTCCAACAGCGCGGCGTTGGCACCTATTTTACTACCAGTTCACTGAAATTCTTTTCTCATGGTGGTTGCAGCAGTCGTAATGATATGCTAGCAAAGGTGGTTGTATCTCCTTGACAGAGGTGTCTTTAAGGGCCTTAGAATATCACATCTTATATATTGACCTTCGAAAATGGATAGAAGCAGGGGTTCAGACGTTGCAACATTTAATAGATAGCTAAGGTTATTCTATTTGACACACTTACTCTAAAATTCCCGGGAATACGCCATCTTTTTTTCTAATATTTGCAAATACGACACTTGATTAACACCTCAACGGAGTCACCTTTTTTTGGCCCTCCAAAAGATCAAAGAGCAATGGGTTATATTCTTAGACCTGAATCTGGACTCGGGTTAGTCTCAATATTGTATAAAACCATTAAAGAGGACCTGTCACCAAACCAGGCATGGTGATCTAATTACAGCACTGGATGCAGCATGTCTGCAGCATGCAGGCAAGGGGTCCCCCAGCACTTGAGCAGCCCTGTACCCGAGATAATACACTTAGAAAACTTACATGCTACAGCCACTAAGGAGGTGGCTAGGGGCTGCAGCCAAGGGCAGATTCACACCCCCTGCCTGTATAATCTGCCCACCGCTGCCAATCATTCTCTCCCTGTCTGCAGCATTTAAACACAGTTTTTGTCTCCCCTGTTTAGCCCCGCCCCTCAGGGACTTTCTGGGAGAGAGAAAAAAAAACTCTGTTTAAATGCTGCAGACAGGGAAAGAATGATTGGCAGCGGTGGGCAGATTACACAGGCAGGGGGTGTGAATCTGCCCTTGGCTGCAGCCCCTTAGTGGCTGTAGCATGTAAGTTTTCTAACTGTATTATCTCGGGGTACAGGGCTGCTCAAGTGCTGGGTGACCCCTTGTCTGCATGCTGCAGACATGCTGCATCCAGTGCTGTAATTAGATCACCATGCCTGGTTTGGTGACAGGTCCTCTTTAATGACCCGAATATTGATGAAAAATTACCATATATGGTTCGATGGGAATGGGACTTGGGGATGTCCCTTGAGCTACAGGTGTGGAGACAAGGACTAAGAGTCGTACAAAGGGTGTCCTCTTGCTTAAATCACCTTGAGCAACTCAGGAAAACACACTTGAGATGTTATTTTTACCCTGCCAGGGTGGCTAGGTTTGGTAATGAAAGATCATCGCTGTGTTGGAGAGGGTGTGGTATGAGGGGGTCTTTGGGACACATGTGGTAGTTCTGCCCAAAGGTAGTTATATTTTGGAATGCCATAAATGAACTAATTCGGGAAGTATAGAAGATCCGTATGAATATTGAGCCTAGTATGGGAATCTTACATATTGGAGTGAAGGACCTCCCACCTTTGATAAGAGGTACTACATCACAGATTTTAATTGATGCCAGATTGACCTTAGCAGCTAAATGGAAAGGGGATGTACTGCCTTCAGCTAGGGATGTTGTGGAAAAGATAAATATTCACTGTCAGCATGAATTAGCCTTGGCACAGTCACCCTCTGCAAAAAAGAAAATCAGGCGCAATTGGGAACCGTGGCTACATAGCCATCTATATGTATCATAATAGTATTTGAGTTTATTTCTTGTTTCTGCACTTAGAGAGAGTATGGAGGGCTCAATTAATAATGAACCCAATGAATACATCAGGAGGTGTTTTGAGGACATAATACAGGACACCAGATTTTTTGTGGTGTTTACATTTTATTATATTATATAATATAATTTCATATTATATAATATAATTTCATTCTCATCACCTTCATACAAATCATTCTTCTCTCTCTTCCTCTAGATGTATGGGATGCATCCGAAAATGTGGAGAATGAAATGGCCATTATTTGGCCACAGGACTCGCGTGACATATCAGTGTTTTCGCTATCACGGTAGAAACAGTGCAAATACCACAAGAACGGTCCCAGCACCGAAGGTGAGTAACGGTGTAAAAAGTTTAAAAACGAGTAATATACAGATTGATAAGGGGTTGTCTAAGTAATGGACCACCTCTTAAAGTACAAGATTGTAGTTATTATTCCTATACTGCTTGAGAATATACCTAAACCCATTCACAAACGCTTGGCGCTCCCCCCCCCTATCGTGTCCTCCCCCACCCCTATAGACTGTGAGCCCTCGTGGACAGGATCCTCTCCCGTCGTGTATCAGCAAGCATTGACTGCTCATATGTACTGTACCTGTCCTTCTTACTCCCACTCCTTATGTAAAGCGCCATGGAACCAATGGCGCTATATAAATAAATAAAATAATAAATAATAATAATTACATTTACATGGAATTGTGCAGTAGCTATGTTTAACCCACAGATAAAGTACATAAAATCCCAATACTCACTCTTGGAAATAATTCACATTGTGCATTCCAAACTAGTCTGCTATTAGTGGGTCCCCACAGCCTGGGCATTAAAGCCTAGGTGTTACAGGGAATTTGCACTAGGATGCCAAAACACAATTACATAGGCACTGTGCGGTTTAGGAGTTGGAGAGGATTTGGAAATGAACTACAGCACACTAATGAACAGCAGTTATTTGTGAAATGGACTGCTAATAACTTTCATTCCTGTCAATCTGTGAGGTGCAATGATTGAAATGCAAGCATCTCACTGTGATCTCTTGTAGTCTTGTATTTGATGTCCAGGTTCTCTAATCTGATGGACTCTGCTCACTTTGACAGACAGAGATAAGTATATCCTGTCTGGGAGAAATCCTGTTATTTGGAACACTGAATGTGTTAAAAAATAAGCTATTTGCCCTCTTCGTATATAACCTCTTAGTTCATGTCCAGTTAATAAATGGAGTACTCCACTTATTGCATTACCAAACTGCTGGCCACACACATTAGATGACTGTGGACCGAATGACGCATCAGCGGATTGCTTGGTTGTGAGCCATCTCAGCTGACTCCCATACACAGGAGCGCTCGTTCAGCCAAGCTCTTCTGTATTCTTAATGAGAAAGTCGCCTACCGTTCTCGACAGCACATAGTTCTTTTAAAATAGGACGTGCTGCCATGACTCAGGTCAAAGTTCTGCCGGCTATTTACCATTCCCAAAGTCTCCGTAACCACATGTGGTTCACGATATCCTGATTTAAATCAACAGATTTTAACGCCTTTAGCACCGGGCAATTTTCCGTTTTTTGCTTCCCCCCCACCCCCCTCTTCTAAGCAAAAATGTTTTTTTGCCTCAATATAGCCATATGAGGGCTTGTTTATTGCGGGAGGAGTTGTACTTTGAATTACATCATTCACTTTACCATATAGTCTACTGGAATATGGGAAAAAAATCAGAAATTTGTCATAAAAAACTGCTTTTGTTGTCATTTTCTGAGACTCATAGGGTACCTTTACACGCGGCTACATTTGTAGCTTGTCACCAGGTAACTTACTGGTTGCAGTGAAATCATGGATACATGGTTCTATCTTGTTGCTGTGTACAAATGGAATCATGTATCCATGATTTCACTGCAACCAGTAAGTTACCTGGTGACAAGCTACAAATGTAGCCGTGTGTAAAGGTACCCATAGGGTACCTTTACACACGGCTACATTTGTAGCTTGTCACCAGGTAACTTACTGGTTGCAGTGAAATCATGGATACATGGTTCTATCTTGTTGCTGTGTACAAATGTAATCATGTATCCATGATTTCACTGCAACCAGTAAGTTACCTGGTGACAAGCTACAAATGTAGCCGTGTGTAAAGGTACCCATAGAGTTTTCATTTTCTAATATCTAGGGCATGTGAAGGCTTATTTTTTTAGCCCTGACCTGATGTTTGTACTGATTTTATTTTGGAGTAAACACTATAACTTGCTCACTGATTATTGTCTTTTATTATAATGTTTCAGCAATCAAATAACCGTAAACCTGGATTTTTTATTTTTTTAGTCGTTACGCAGTTTTTGGATTCAATTTTTTTTATATTTTGATAGATTGTACAAAAAATGTGTATTTTTATCTTTTTATTATTCATGGGGCAAAAGGGGGGTAATTATAAATTTTTTTGTTCATTCTTTTTTATTTTTTTTAAACTTATTTGTTTCTCTTTACGGAATCTAATAGTTCCTTTAGGGGACTTGAAATTGTGATTGTCATATCACCTGTGCTATACAGAGCATTCACAGTAAGATTGTGATTACAGGCATGTGGATCATCAGCAGACCCCTGCTGTCATGACAACCCATCAGTATCCTGAAATCACGTGATGGGCGCTGATGGGCAGCATCAGTCTGCGCATGTTAAATGCTGCCGCCAGAGATTGACATGTATCATCCATATGCTGTACGTGTTTAATATTGAAAGTATAGGAGAAGCTTTATAATATCTTTTCCTTTAGTTATACCAGAAAAACATGGATGTCACACGGATGACATATTGATGGCACACTAATAGAAAACACTAATGACACTGGTACGGTTTTACACGTACATTTTTTATACGCACGTATCAATGGGGCCTGATATAGCACCATTATTTCCTCAGCACTTTACAGACCTGATTACTGTACATATTGGGGCTGACAAATCTAAACTACCCATCACTTTGTCTTTGGAGTCTGGGAAAACACCAGAGTACCTGGAGGAAACACACGCAAACACGGGGAGAACATACAAATTGATCTCATGGAGTTACTGATGCCCTTATTTTAAGGCGACCATATATATCAAATCTTTCACTAGTAAAAACAGTTAAGTTGTAAGGTATGAATATTAATGTATGAATACTAGCATTGCGCAGCACCACCAGCGCTTATTGTACTCCACCTGTATCATGTACATTATCAATGGAGTTTGGATGTGGGGGGTCTTTAATGGGCAATGTAGGTGGCTATCATCACTGAATATTAACTTACAGAGAATGGCCAAGTGCTAAGAGCTCAGTGACAGCTACTCTAGAAAGTAATTGGGTTAATATGCATACACCTTTTAGTATAAAATAGCCCTTCAACTTTCACCAAAATGCAAACAAAAGGTTAAAGAAGGCAAAAATATCCAAAGAAAATACAGACTTAAAATGGCTAATAATGCAACTTGAAGACTAATGAGAATTATATTTTTAAGCCTCCAGATTTTACCCTTGGTTAAAGAATTTGTCACCAAAGGAGGCAAATTGGCCACCTTTTGGTCTCTATAGTGTGGGAACATCCTAGTTTACTATGAACCTTCCTACAGCAGCTGTAAATGGTAAGGGGCAGCTCTGAGCATTTTCCCAGGACCCTTTGATGGACACTGACACAAACAGTTACAGCGCAATGATGTACTATATTACAAAAGGATGAAATATTATGGGCACTACTGGCACATCATCATTAGCATATATTCAGACTGTGCGGCCAAGTCACATTTTTTACCACAATTACCAGAAAAATGCAGCAAAATATAACAAACTCTATACTAGGGTCACCTCATGCTTTAAGCTAATGTTTCATTTTAAATGAATGGCTAAATAAACTCTCATTTCTTGCCATTACCGAAACCTGGTTCACCCCCTCTGACACAACCTCTCCTGCTGCACTTTTCTATGGCGGACTCAGTCTTTCCTACACCCCCCGCCCCTGTAACAAACATGATGGAGGGGTAGCTCCTTTGCCCCTATTCCACTGCTGCCCTCTGCTACCCTCCTCTCTTTCGAGGTCTATTCCGTCCGTATCTTCTCTCCCTGTAACCTTCAGCTTGCTTTCATCTACCGCCCACCTGGAGCAACCACCTCTTTCCTCAACCATTTCACTACCTGGCTACTCCACTTCCTCTCTGCGGACATCCCCACTATCATCATGGGCAACTTCAATATCCCCATTCACACTCCCCACCCAGCCGCCTCTAAACTCCTTTCACTTACTTCCTCTTTTGGGCTCTTTCAATGGTCCTCTTCTGGTACTCACAAAAATGGCCACACCCTGGTCCTCATGTTCACCCGCCTATGCTCTCTCACTAATCTCTCAAACTTACCCCTCCCCCTGTCTGACACAATCTTCTGACTTTCTCCTCCCTCTCCTCCTCTTCTTCACTTCCCCCTCCCGACAATCTCACCCATCCTCACCGAAACCTAAAGCATATAGATCTTTACTCATTCTCAGAATCCCTTCTGCCCCTCGCCGACATAGTTTCCTTACACGACACGGATGCTGGAACCACCCTGTATAACACCACTATAACTACTGCCCTCGACTTGGCTGCCCCTCTCACATACAGCAATCCGCACACAAATGGGCAACCCTGGCACACCACCCTCACTAAAGACCTGAGATGCGCTTCCAGGGTTGCCGAGTGGAGATGGAAGAAATCTCATTCCACTGAACACTTCAGTTTGTTTAAGGAGTCCCTCACTAACCTCAAGTGCACACTCACTGCCGCAAAACAAGACTACTTCTTCTCTTTAATATCCTCCCTGTCCCACAATCCCAAACAGCTATTTAAAACTTTCAATTCCCTACTCCGCCCCCTGTACATCCTCCCTCTCCTCTTATCTCGGACGAAGACTTTGCCTTCTTCTTCAAACAGAAGATCAACAACATCAGAGGCAGCTTTGACCCACTGTCCCCACTGTCCCCACAGCCTCTCCTCACAACTAGACTGCCCTCTCCTTCCAAAGACTGCTTCGCCACTTTGTCAGAAGACCAGCTCTCCTCCCTCCTATCAAAATTGCATCTTACCACCAGTGCCCTTGACCCGCTCTCATCCCACCTCATTCCATGCCTGTCCTCTGTCTTCAACCCATGTTTTCAACTTATCATCTACTACTGATGTCTTCCCCTCATCCTTCAAACACGCCTTGATCGCACCCATCCTCAAAAGGCCCTCCCTCAACCCATCATCTATTTCTAACTATCGTCCAATATTGCTTCTCCCCTTTGCCTCAAAACTACTGGAATACCATGTCCATCTCGAACTGTCCTCTCACCTCTCCTCCTCCTCCCTCCTTGACCGCCTGCAATCTGGCTTCCGACTGCACCACTCCACCAAAACAGCCTTAAGCAAAGTTACCAACGACCTACTGACCGCGAAGAGCAAACGACACTACTCTGTCCTCCTCCTCCTTGACCTATCTTCTGCCTTCGACACTGTTGACCATTCCCTCCTACTTCAGATTCTGGAATCTCTTGGTATCACTAGCGTGGCCCTCTCCTGGATCTCCTCATATCTATCTGACTAGACATTTAGTGTCTCCCTCTCCCACACCACCTCTTCACCCTACCCCCTTTCCATCGGTGTCCCCCAAAGCTCGGTTCTCGGACCCCTTCTCTTCTCCGTCAACTCCCTCAGTCTGGGACAACTAATCAAGTCCCTCAGTCTTCAGTATCACCTCTATGCTGATGACACTTAGATCTATCTCTCTGGACTTTACATCACCTCCTTGCTATTCAAAATTCCCCATTATCTTTCTTTTCTGCTCGTGTTCTGAAATTCAACATGGAAAAAACAGAATTAATCATGTTTCGGCCTACCCACGCTCTCCCTCTACCTGACCTTTCCATCACTGTCAACGGCTGCTCACTTTCCCCGGTTCCTCGGGGTGCTCCTCGACTCCACCCTCTCCTTCAAGCCACATATCCAAGCCCTTGCCACCTCCTGCTGACTCTGACTCAAAAATATTTCCCGCATCCGTTCATTCCTCGACCGCAACACTGCAAAAAGACTTGTCCATGCCCTCATCATCTCCCGCCTTGATTACTGTAACCTTCTGCTCACTGGCCTCCCCTCCAGCACTCTTGAACCTCTCCAATCTATCCTAAACTCTGCTGCCCGACTAATCCACATGTCTCCCCGCTATTTCCCAATCTCTCCTCTCTGCCAAGCCCTTCACTGGCTCCATATTTCTCAGAGGTCCCGGTTTAAAACATTAACTATGACCCACAAAGCCGTTCATAATGTCTTCTCCGTACATCTGTGACATGGTCTCCTGATACCTACCCTCACGCAACCTGCACTCCACTCATGATCTCCTCTGCCCTTATCTCTTCTTCCCACAGCCGCATATAAGACTTCTCCCGTGCATCCGCTTTACTCTGGAACTCTCTGCCCCAAGATATCAGACTCTCGCCTACTCTAGAAACCTTTAAATTAAACCTGAAGACTCACCTCTTCCGACAAGCCTACAACCTGCTGTGAGACTCGGTCCACCAAACCACGACCAACTCTACCCTCTTCTAATGTATCATCACCGGGCCCCTCGTAGATTGTGAGCCCTCGCGGACAGCATCCTCCCTCCTTCTGTACCTGTATGTCATATGTTGTCCATGTACCCTATACTTGTCTTTGTATACCCTTCCATATGTAAAGCGCCATGGAATTAATCGCGCTATAATAATAAATAATAATAAATAAATAAATAAAAAAGAAGAAAAGAATAAGTGTGGATACAGCTCACCAGTCTAGCCACGTTTGTATATTGGGATCCAGGGGACTGCAAATGCAAATCTTGTGTTTGCTGCATCGAAGCTCCTAAACCAAGGCGCAATCAATGCTAAATCCAGAAAGTAGAAACATTTCCAGTACCTGGTGAAAAGAAATTCAATCCTTTATGCAGTCACAATTAAAAACACATATAGGTATTGCTGCGGTTATAAGCAGATCCTGTGCATTTTAGATAAGTCCACTGTTAGTCACAGCTGTAGATCAAATGCTACATCAAGCACATATAAAAGAAACTGACCAATAGGCATAGCTGAAGAAAACATCATAGAAGTAATGTATACAAGTAATACTTATATATCACAAACACATAAAAAAGAAGAGAATAAAACAAAATAGTCACATACCCATTGATAAGAGTATATTACAGCAGGGGCGGGCAGTGATTTTCCCCAGGGCACACATGAGAGACCATTAATGTTGTTATTTGTCAAAATAACATGCTGAACTTATCTTAATATTATAATTGTTATTATTTTATATTAATTTTTATCACTTAATATTGAGCAGAATTAAATCTGATGACTACCTGATACTGCTAATACATGTCATGATAGAATTTATTGTAACATGTATTCTCACCAGTAGCGGCTAATCCAAATCATATAATTTACTGCTTCTTCTAAAGTTTATAAATCATACTACTTTTGTTATTCAGCCTTAAGTATATAATTCATAAGTACCTTCATAAAGGGCTCGCCCATGCAGCGTGATGCACACAAAGCCCTATTACACACACAATATCTTAGAGGAGCAGAAAGTCCTCGGCACTCCAGGTCTATAAAATCTTTGTTTATTTAACACACATGAAATTAATGAAGGTGGGACCGGTAGAAAGGCTATTGAGCTCAAAACAGGCTGTCATCCCCTGCAGCATGTCCTAATGTGTGTTACATAAATAAGGATTTTATGGACCTGGAGTCCCACAGACTTTTTTCTCCTCTAAGATACTTACCTGCTCAATGCTGCTGGCACCCGTGAGGTCCTTGTTGATTGAGAATGAGCCATAGACTGGATTTGAGATGACTCTCTGCCTGTGCTAGAGTTTTTCTTTTCTCATCATTGGATGCATTACACACACAATATGATGCCCTCCGTCACGCCCACACAACATGATACCCAGATAGCTCCCCGAACAGTATGATATTGACATGACCACTGCAGGGTGGGGGGTACTTGGGAATCGGGCAACAGTTTTTTTCACGGAAACAGACAGGGCCCGAGATGCCAGCCCGTGATTATGGCGGTGTCATTTTTAATAAACGGGGGAAGATGACAGGGATGATAGGGAAAAGGGGTATTCGTGATGCCACCTGCGGTATGCGGCCAGGACGGCCGCCGCTGCTTCAGAACCTCTGGGGATGGTGACCAGCAGCTTGAATGATTCCGCTCCCCGCAGGTAGAGCGCGGTCCCCAGGGCAGTAGGATGGAGGAGTCAGTTCGTACCTTGGCAGATGTTCATTAGGTCATCAGCAACCCGGTGTCTCATGCGACCTCTGCGGCTGATGGTTGCCGCTAAAGAAAGTCTCACACACCACAGCTGGAGTTCTGTTACTTTTACTCAGTTGTTTCAGCATGGCCGCTGGGTACTTCCCTTGCCAATCTCCGGTTTAGCGTTGTCTCCAGAACTGGGTCAGAGCAGTCAAGCCTCGGTTGGTGTCCCTCTCTCTCTCTCTCTAGGTGTTTCTGTCTCTGGTGGTCCCCTCGCGCTATAAGCCCGTCTCGCCGCTCCTCAGCGCCTCCACAGCACAGAGCTCAGGTACCGACAGCCACGGGTGCTCTGTTGTACCCCTTCCAGGCACTTCTCCCTAGTTCGGCCGCCTTCTCCGAGTTTTGTCGGGTGTTCAGCCACTGCTCTCGTTAGGAACTTGGGGCCTCCAGTTCAAAGGTTTGGGCTTGAAGCATCCGTGCCGTGTTTAGGGCCAGGTCCCTGTGTCATCCACCAGCCCCTCTGTCTTGCCAGATATGGGCATACAGGGATCTATGTCTCGTTCCGTACCCCAAGGGCTCCTTTCCAGGGCGAGCGTGGTCGTGCTCCAGCCCGTGGGAGATGGCACCACACCACCCCTACCCTCCCGACTTCCACTCCACTCCTCTCCTATGGTCTCTCTTAGTCCTTCTTCTACTACTCCTTTTCCTGCCCCTCACTTTTCCCTCCCTGCTATGCTTGGGTTCTCTCCCTGGGTCCACCCACTGTCCTGGGGACCTAAGTGTTGTGTGTGTGTGTGTGTGTGTGTGTGTGAAGCTCAACTGCACCATCCCAGTACCTGGAGACCAGAGGCACAACTCTCCCTCTAATGGAGGAGTGCAGTATCTCTGGTGGTGGCCTACCCTGTAGGGAGCCACAACATGCCTTATGACGCCATTCATAGTATGAATGTGTGGCATCCCTGCGGACTGGTAGCCACAGAGAAGTGCAGCAGCTGGAATGGTAAGCCATTCACCCCAACCCATAAGCACCCAACACATCCCCAAATTCCTATACCTAGGACTTTATGCCAGGCAAGGGAGAAGTGGGAAAGAGCAGAGTGGTGGGTGGAGCTTAAGTGGAACCTGTGAGAGGGGGAGGAGCTACAGTAGGTTTACCTCAGAGTAGAGTAGAGTTAGTCAGAACAGAGTTGGAGCTGAAGGAGGGCTCAGGACTGAGCTGTAGGAGACTGGAGGCGACTGAGAAATAACACCGGGACTCGGTGGCTGGTGACAACAGAGGCTGACCGGGTCCATGACTACTGGCATACCTGAGAGACCAACCAGGTGTAAGGAGGAAGGAGTCCCAGGTGAAAGACCGGCTTACGGAATCACTAAGGGACTGGGTCGACGGACAGGGTACTGGCCATGTAAAGTGGTTGAAGACTACAGACCTGACCACAGATTAACCGGTGAGGTGAAGGGTCTCTATGCCCGGATTCTAACAGACCAAAAGGAACCCAGGAAAGGCCTCATATAGGAATTGGGGAAAAGAGAGAGAAAACCCCTTGGCAAAGTCCGTGACTGCCGGCCCTGAAGGAGAGGTCAAGACAGAGAGAGAGACCCGAAAAGGCATACAGAAAGGGGATGCTTGGTGAATCAGACCAGCTGCTGACCGGCTACCAGTTCGCTCACTGTAAAGAAACCGTGACTGTCTACAGATTGCAGTGAGTAAAGTATCTGAAGTTTTCTTCTGAGGAATTTTACCATTCACTATTATCTGTTATTTCCAGTTCTGCTGGCATTTGGTTCATAGACATCTGCTGATATAGAGTTTGCCGAGTCTTAGTGACTCAGGGTAATTTTTGTAATATCTGCTATTGGTGGTTTTTGATAGTGTTTTATACTGACCGCAATAGTATTCTATCCTGTTTTTCCTATATAGCTAGTGTGGCCTCTTTGCTAAACCTTATACTCTGCCTGCGTTTGTTTTTCCGTCTCTTGTTTGCCAGTTAATATCTGTGGGGGGCTTGCTATTCTTTTGGGGTTCTGCTCTGAGGCAAGATAGCTTTTCCTACATCCATCTTTAGGAGCAGTTAGTTTCGTGCAGAGGTGTCTAGGTCTGGTTAGTTACATCCCACGGCTACTTCTAGTTGCGGTGTGTAGTCAGGGATTGCGGTCAGTACATTTACCAATGACTTCTGTGGAATCTGAATGTTACTCCTGAGTCATCTGTTTATAACAGTTTAGGAGCAATTTTAGTGTACTGAGCATGCTCAGTACACTAAAATCGGGTCCGAGGAGCGATCAGCTAGACCCCCATGTTAACAGCCAAGGATCAGATCGGATTTGGCCTAATTGCCATCCTATTTTCTGTGATCCGTTTTTTTGATGTGCCCAAAATCAGAGCAGTCTCCCATTTTGGGCACAGCAAAAAATCGGACACAAATCGGATCCCTCAAAATCAGATGGCAATTAGGCCAAATCCGATCCGATGCGACCCCTTAGGATAACATAAGGGCCAAATCGGATCCGTGGCTGTCCGTTATTTACAAAGGACAGCCATGGATCCAAGAAGAACGTGATATGAAAGCACCCTTACTGTTTGTTTTAAAACACATTATCCTTCAAGAGATTGTGAATATCTGAACTCACTAAAATGCTTCCTTCAGTTTTGATTAGGAATGTCCCTGAACTTAGAACACAAGTACTTGAAATTATCTTCTTTCAGTAGAGCTTCCACAAACTGCTTCATCAGTCCAAGCTTCATGTGAAGTGGTGGCAGGAGTACTTTAATGGGATTAACTACATTTTCTGCAACTATGTTCTTGAGTCCAGGTTGCATAGATGTTCTCGATGACCAACTTTTTGGTTCCAGTGATGAGTCTTCTCCAGGCTCTCATTTTAACAAAAAGAATGGGTATTTGTGCATCCTCCTTGCTGACCAAAGAGCAAAGAGAGTAATTTCAAATCAACATTATTGACTATACTTGATCATTGTAGTTAAGTGTCTTGAGAATAAAATCTACATTCTCACAGCTTTCCTTCAAGTGCACAGAATGCCCTACATGAACTGGCGCATACTTACTGCCAGTTCATATAGCACATCTTTTATGGCCACTTTACACACACCAACTTATCTGTCCAACTTCTGACCAACTTACTGGTTGCAGTGAAATCATGGACACATTGCTCCATTTTGTGGCTGTGTACAAATAGAACAATATGTCCATGATTTCCTGCAACCAGTAAGTTGATCAGAAGTTGGACAGATAAGTTGGTGTGTGTAAAGTGGCCCTTACACTTTTTTGCATGAATCAATAAAGAGTGTCCACTTGCTCACATTGTATTGAATATTAAATTCTTCCATCAGCCAGATCACTGCAATATACTAAAGAACTGTCTTGAGAAAAGAATGGAAGGAATTCCTTTTCTCTGTTTCTGTACCATGAGGAACATATACTTTATTATGCAAATGGAGTCAAAGTATGGTGCAAGAAAAGCCTATGGAGTCAGCGTTTGTAAAAAAAAAAAAAAACTGTACATTGTGGAATTTTTTTTATATTTCTGAGTTCAGCAACCAATAGTGTATAAAAATCACTGCTTACTTTTCAATCAATTTTACCCTTGCGGACCTGTGATATGACTACCAGCCTTCCATGTCTTAGCAATAAGACTTGCAGTAGTGTGGCTGTCAGTTATAGGGATAATGCGCTTCAGACTTATACTTTCAAATTCTTGTAAAAAGATTCACACATATGGTTTCTTCTTATGCTTCATTAGTTTTTAATTATCATGTTATCCCATCTAGTAAACAATAAACAAGATGAGGCTTGGAAATGGACACTTTCTCCATTACAGTGGAGCAACTGTGCGCATGATCCACAAGTACATTAATTCTCGATAAGGACATACGGATATGCTGCAGTGCTTGGTAATTCCATAAACAGTGAATGGAGCAGAGGTCGGGCATGCACACTGTGTATCTAATCTAACAGGGATAAAAGTGTCCTGTTGTGGAGATCGGTGGGAGTCCCAGCAGTCAGACCCCCTACCGATCTATAAGTTATCACCTATCCTGTGGAGAAGTGGCAACTTCATTTCACCAAACAACCCCTTTAATTGCAATATAGGATCACATAATTTTCTGTAAACTCATATTCAAGGATTCATCAGATGATAAGGAGATGGTAACATACTGACAGGCAAGTGGTGCACGGCCATATGTGGTTCAGGGGCCATCATTGCTAAAGTTCTGTTTGTTGAAATAAGACTTAATGCCCCGTTACACGGTACGAGCTCGTGAACGATACCGCTCAAACATCACAGGTTTGGAGTCGTTCAGGCGACATCGTTAGTACGTCGTTGCGTGTAACACCGCGATATGACTACGATAAACAATTGGATGGTTCTCAAATCAGACGATCCACGATCAGCCAACCTGCTGCATCGTTCTGTGTGACACCGCGATAACGTTGTCGTTCACGATTTCGCCCATTCACATCAGTGAACAAGTATCGTTCGCTGGGTTGTGCGAATGATACCTGCTCGCTGGATCGTTGGTGCGTCATGCACAATATCTAGGCGTGTGACATCTCACCAACGATGTCTAAATGATGTCCTAACGACCGCGTGCCCCCGAGATCATTAGTGATATCGTTTCAACATTGAAGCGTGTAACGGTCATCTTCTGTGACTCCGTGACCATAGGTGTGTCTTCTGATAGGCGCAAGATGATGACAGATCCAGTATCAGGCCTTGCGTTGTTGTCTTGGTCATGTTTCTAAATTATGACTTCAAATAAATAACAAAATATAAATTCCAAAAATCAATTTACAGTGGATATCAAAACTTAACACTTAAAAATGGAGGAGGACTGAGCGTTCTGATGAACATGTAAGTTAAATTAGGAAGTTAACAACTAGGTTTATGTTCACGTCTATGGATATTGTCTATCTACCCCTAAACATACCTCAGTGGGTCCAATCATTGGTGCAATACTATTCTTCAAATAAATGAAACAAAATGTACCGTACTTGGTAGTTGCTTATCACCCTCCTCCAAGAAGAGTGTCTGTTAAGATAGCAGCCCAATGTGTATGGCCAACTGCAGGTTCTTAAACATTGTACCTTCATAGCAATTCATGATCAATATATATAAACCTACTCCTCCCTCCATCCAGCAGATGGGGTCTGCTCTATCAGTGAACCTCTTCCACCCAGTATCTCCCTGGCCTGGAGTTTGGATCGGTGTTGGGTGTGTTTTGGTGTGTCTCAGCTTAGTGTTCCCAGCTTACCTGAGAGCACGATACTACACCTTTGGGTTAGGTGCAGTACCTCTGTGGCAACCAAACCGCAGGGGCACCATAGTTTGTGAATGGTATAGTGACAAGCTTTTAATACTTGAACAACCTCAATAATCCTGTCATTATGCCTCTCCATAACCAACACAGGCCTAATTTCATCTTCATGGACAACAATGCTCCTGGACATCAAAGTTGCATCATTAGGGAACGACTGCTGGATACTGGGGTACCTCAAATGTAGTGGCCTGCACTTTCTCCGGACATGAAGCAAACCTCTGGGATCAGCTGAGTCGCTGTGTAGAGGCTCATAACTCTGCACCCCAGAACCTCAATGACTCGAAGGTCGCCCTTTGAGAAGACTGGGATGCCACCTCAGCAGACAATAACTCAACTTGTGAACATTATGAGATGTCATTGTCAAGCTGTAATTGATGTACAAGGCCACATGACAAGTTACTGAGACATAGACATTTTTGTTGGCGTATACCCACCACTGTTGTTGGCTTTTGTTTCAAGAAATTGTTTGAGATGAGGAAATCACCATTGCATGCTGCTACTTAAATGCCTGACTATCATGATAAAATATCACTGTATCGTGAACTTTTAAAATTTTCCTTGAATTTCAATTATTGAGGAGAATGCGCTTCAGACTAATGGTGGTTTACACACACCAATTTATCTGTTCAATCTCTGAACCAATCTCTGTTGCAGTGAAATCATGGATACATTGCTCCATTTGTGGCTGTGTACAACATGGAGCAATGTATCCATGATTTCACTGCAACCAGAGATTGGTTCAGAGATTGAACAGATAAATTGGTGTGTGTAAACCCACCATTATACTTCCCAATCCTTGGAAAAGGATTCACACATATGTTTTTTTCTTCTTATGCTTCATTAGTTTTTAATTATCATATTATTCCAGTATCGTATTAAACAATAAACAAGATGGGGTTAGGAAATGGATTTTTTTTTTAGCAATATAGCAGATTTATACGTGTCTAATAGTTAAAGGGGTTCTGTAGTGAAAATGAGTTACTTATTTTCACATAAATGTTATATTTGTAGTAACTATCATCAGAACAAGGCACATTTCTCCATTAGGGTGGAGCAACTGTGCACATGCCCCACAAGTGCTAGATGTATAAGCTGTGGTATGACCCATTAAAGTGCCAGAACCTAAGATAACAGAGGAGCCTCTGGTAGAACAACTCATGATCCCAAAAAAACAACAAATTAATAATCTCTTGTTAAAAAACCCTCAATTTTAGTAATAGAAAGTATGATGTTGTGCTAATCAGTGGCAGACCTTGTGCCAAGAGGGCCCTGGTGCAGCATTTGATGGTGAGGAGCGGGGAAGGGTGGGGGGGGGGTGCTAGTGGATGTCGGCGAGGAGCGGGGGGTGTGTGGGTGCATAGGTGCTGCGTCTCCTACCTGCGCCGTGCCGCGCAGTCCTGGGAGCCAAGGTGGCAGAGCTTCCCTCAGTTAACCCCCTGTCCTCTGACACAGGGTCATGGGGGTCGGCTGGGGGCCCCCCTGCAGGCTTGAGGGGCCCCCTAGCCAGTCGGGGCCCTGGTGCAGCTGAACCAGCTGCACCACGGTAGGTTCGCCCCTGGTGCTAATGGCTCATTCTGTTCTATGCACAAGACCTCCCAGTTAACTTTGTGCAAAGGAAAGCAAACATTTCCAATAGCAAAATGTAAAAGTTTTGTGTAATATGCTTGATTTGTTTCACCTTCTAAAAAGTGCATTTCTAAAAGATTATTATGGTGTGCATTTGGAAGACACATCCTATTACCGTATCCTTTGTCTGATCTATGGGAGTAAATATAAAATGTAGGTAGTCCTTACATAAAACTTTACCATATTTCAAGTTGTCAAATAACATGTAGTCTTCAGCAAATATGACACTATAGGGGCTATTTCTAGCAAATTTACAATGAGGAGAGCTGCATCCAAAAGCAAAAGTGTAGTTCTCACCAATAGGCTGGATTACGCATGGGAGGGAATTTTCTAACCTTTCTCAGAGAAATTCTTCAAACCATATAGATGTATTTCAATATATTCAGACAGTTTGAATTACATTTCATTCCTGTAGGAGTGAATTTATTCACTTTGGCCCTCTACTGAGTCTTCTTCCCAGGGACCCACTGCCTAGCTTGATCAGGCCCCATGAGGCTTTGATGTGTTGATAATGGCGTTGTTGAAGGTGACAATTCACACCTCAGCAGACTGGATAAAGACAGGACAGCTCACTTCTACTCACAATTCCACAAGCACTCTGAAAGGAAAAGGAGACATGGAAAACTCTTCTGTCCCTCTCTACCAGCAGGACAGCATGGTCTATGCCCCTGTATGCCAGTGTAATTATCCCAGCTCTGAGGGATACAGCAGTCTTTCTCCAGCATCTTCCCTAGACTCCAGTGGTTGTTCCTCTCCTTATATTGGATACCCAACATCACAGGACCCATATTGTAACATTTCTAGATCTTCTACTCAAACAATGGACTTGAAGATGCAGCCTTCAGAAAAGAAAATCCGGAAGATAAAAGGTAAACTGCCATACACTCAACGACAAAGTGCAAGTGAGAGAGAGAAGATGAGGATGAGGAACCTCTCCAAAGCTCTGCAGAACCTCAGAAGATACCTCCCTCCTTCAGTAGCTCCAATAGACAAGACCCTAACCAAGATCGAAACACTTCAGTTGACCATAGGGTATATCTCACAACTGTCTGCACAGCTGGGTCTCAGTACAGAAGTATTGGAGCAGAGAAAACAAACCTATAAGCAAAGGATAAAATGTGCTCAAAGCACTAGTTGCTACATGGACACAAATCCTTCACTTTGCTCAGAGCCTGTAAAAGATGTAAGGCCACTTATGGAATCTAAAGAGCATAAACCTTCAACAAGATCCTCTGCTGTTGAATCCAGCTGCCAAAATACACTAAGAAGTTGCCAGATGCCATATGCATTCCCTCAATGCTCCGAGTTACCAGTGAGACCACTAGAGAACTATCCAGCAACCTTTGTGGCATTATCTCAGCCACTGAATAACCAAGTCACAAGCCACCCACAGATGGTAAGAATCTTTGATAAATAATTAATTGATATTTGTGTACATGCATTCTAGACCTTTTCTACCATAGTTTATTAACGAAGAATGTGTTCCAAATTACATTTATACTCCTAGAGTGAGCAGTGAGCACTCTAAAACTATCTGAATCTTTAAAGGAGTTGTCCACTACTTGGACAATCCCTGCTCAATCCGCATGCTTTTCCCTTTTCCCAGCGGTATTATCACATTCTCTATTGAGATTTTCGTAACAGTACTAAATCACGTGATCCCAGCTGTCAATCAACAGCTGCTTCACAGGGAGAATGAAGAGAGTGGCTGCCAGGATCACGTGAGGTTACAGGATCCCAGGAGATACAGTGATGACATTTCTGGAACAGCACCACACCGGAACTGGGTATAAATGTTATTATTTTAAAAGGGGACAACATACGAATTGAGAAGGGAATGTCCAAGTAGGGGTCAAGCTCTTTACCGTAAAGAGTGTCCTAAGAGGCATTGTGTACCATACATTTAAACATAAATTCAGTTGTTAGATTATCCACGAGTATTTTTTTTCCTATGGGCCTAAGAACTGACAAGCAGGTAGTTTTTTTTTCACATTGATTCTATGCCTATTATTTTGTATCCAATTATTGTACTTTATTTGTTCTCTACTGTAATTACTTACTGTATTATTTTTCTGTACTCTAACCCTACATTGTAAAGCGCTGCTTAATATGTTGGCGCTATATAAATAAAGCTTTATTATTATTCTATTATTATTATAGTTACTAGCTACCTGTTTGTTCTGCCCGATGTAGCGCAGAGCAGTCATGGACCACTCCTGCCAGCAATTTTGCTGCTTTGTTTGACCTCACATCAATAGAGTGTCATGGCTCGGTTTGGGAATTCGATCTGTTGACCTTCTGTTTTGTGATCACATCCTCTGTATGTTGGACTATGCCTTTTTTCTGTCCAAATGCTGATTATTCCTATTGTCTTTGTTTTCCCTTTTTGGTTTTCTCCTTCCCAGGTGTCTTTCATTTCCCCATTGTGGTTTTCCCTATCATATTCTGGATTGGGTTAGATATGCTCAACTCCCACCTCACTTTTTTGCTGGATATATCATCATGTGGATTTATTTGTGGGAGTTTCAACCCTTCAGCTTAGGGGGTTCACATATGCATAGACACCAGTTGAGTGACTGCTGTGTGTTGGTTTTGTTTTCCTTCCCACCTCCTCTTCCTTGAACTTTATTTCAGTTTTTCTCACTCTGAGTTTGTGTTTCTTTTAGTTGTGCAGTTGTAGAGTGTTTTAGTCGGTACAGAGCCTGTGAAGTGTGGTCGCTCCTTCCCCCCTTTTCCATTACCCATGTGTTTGACTGCGTTAGGTGCATAACACAGAACAGTTCTCCATCTTTCAGTCTGTCAATAGGGCATGAAAGCTGATGTCATGCTGATTGACAGCCAGCTCCCTGCAGTTAGGCAGCAGGGATCTGGCTGTCAATCAGCATGCCATTTGCAGTAAAGCCCCTTCAACGGAACAGATCATGATGTCACCGGAAGCTGCAGAATTCCAGCCAGGAGCTGTCCGTGATTGACACAGAGACGGCAGAGACCAGGTAGCTAGTTAGTACCCACCTGCCTGTTAGTTGTTAAATCTACAGGGAAAAAATAAAATAATCCCAGGTAACCCCTTTAAGATTAAATGTTTGTCCCATTGTTCTTGTACATTTTCTAATATCTAATTATATATTTGCTGTTAATCTGAATGTTATGATATATTTGGCAGTTCTCCTGGGAAGAATACTCACAGCTGGAGACGATGTGGAGGACAGAACCATGTCATGTCTGAAGAAGATAAGACTCGGTGCCTAGATAAGAAGATTCAGATAGATTATTGTGTCTATACTATGTATATACATGTATACCTATGCATTATATGGTCTATTATTCTACTTGAAATGAACTTTCAATATTTATATCAATAATCTATTTATTAAAAAACTGTATTTGTCTAAATCTTCATTTGAGTAAAGAGCTTTAAATAACATGTTCTTATTAGTGATGACCAAGCGTGCTCGGCACTGCTCAATGCTAGGATCAAAAATCGGGGTGCTCAGGCACGCTCCTTACTTGGCCGAGTACCAAGGATGCTCAAGAGAAAGGATTACCCGCCAATCATGGTAATACCGCAGTCATGTTGGCTACTGGAATTACTGTGATTGGCCGGCCCTATCACATCTTCAGGATTTATGAGATCCTGGGGTGCGATGATCATGCTCGGCACACTGCAGTTCAAGGAGAGTTGATGTATGAGGGAGAGCTTAGATTAGAGCAGGCATATAGGCAGGGTTTTACACTTTAACCCTTTAGTTTCTTTCATGTGGCACTAAAAGGTTCTTTTTAATCGGGTTTAAATAATAAATAAATAATTTATTCCATGATTTAGCCTGATTTAACCAACCTAATAAATAAATAATTTAAAAAAAAGCAGTGTGGGGTACCTCCTCCCTGTTTGTGATCACCAGCCAAGGCAAAGCAGACAGCTGAAGGCTAGTAATACCAGGCTGGAAAGGCTCATCGTTATTTGGCTCTTTCCAGTCTAAATATACCAGCCTGCAGCCACCCCAGAATTGGTGCACCACATTAAATGTGCCAATTCTGGCACTTTGACCAGCTCTTCCTGATTTTCCTGGTGTGGTGGCAATTGTGGTAATATTTTTTGGAATAGATATCAGCTGTGAATTGTCAGCTCTTGTTAAACCCAGGGGTTAGTAATGGATAGGTGTCTATCAGACACCCCATTACTAACCAAGTCAGTGTAAAGTTAAAAAAAACACACACACAGGAAAAAATAGTTCATATTGAATAAAGACTCCCTTATGGTACATTTACACACGGCCACAGGAAGGTAGGAACAGGCAGGCATCGGACACAAATTGTGCCTGTTGCCTTGAAAAGACCTCGATGTGGCTGCATGTAATTCAGGACTTTCATTCCTGTGTCTTCCCTGAAGGAAGGAAAGTCCTGAATTACACACAGCCACATCGAGGTCTTTTCAAGGCAACAGGCACAATTTGTGTCCGATGCCTGCCTGTTCCTACCTTCCTGTGGCCGCGTGTAAATGTACCATTACAATTTTCCTCATTTACCAATTTATTATCGAAAATCTTTGCACAAAGCTCCGATGTAATACACGATCCACGACTGCAGCTCAGGTGCCTGGGAATAGCAGTAAAATACAGCTATTCACAAGTGCAGGGTACGGATTATAATCCTCATCAGTGTATCTGGCTCAATGATGCACTCAGAGACAACCAGCAACGCTGATGCGCGTTATAGTCAGTACCTGTAAATAGTTGTACCTTACTGCTTTTCATTGTCGCTGGAGCTGCATTCGTGGATCGTGAACTATGTCAGAGCTTTGTGGGAATATTTTTGATTATAAATTGGTGAACGAGGGAAAGTCTCTGGAGGAGTCTGTATTCAAATAAACTATTTTTTCCTGTGTGTGTTTTATTAACTTTACACTTACTGGGGTAGTAATGGAGTGTCTGATAGACCACAATCCATTCCTTACACTAGGGCTTGATACCAGCTGACAATTCACAGCTGACATGCAACCCCATTAACATATTACCCTGAGTGTCACCACACCAGGACAATTGAGAAGAGCCTGCTTTACCTTGGTTGGTTATCAAAAATGGAGGGACTCCACATTTTTTTTTAAATAATTTAATACTTCACAGCAGCAGCATGGACGTCAGAGATGCATTTAGACATCTTCCACGTGCTGTTCCCATTTAATTTAATCCCTTACGTCCCCAGCCCTCCTAGGAGGATCTTCGGAAAAAAGCTTGAGTTCCCCATCGACTTCCATTATACTCGACACTTGAATTGAGCCTGTCCGTGCATTGGGCCTGTTCAATTCAAGTAACGAGTATTTGAGCACTTTAGTGCTTGTTCATCACTACTTTTCTTATAGTCAACCAATTAAGTACTGTACAATAGAACTGAATAAAATTATAGACCGTTACAGGAGAAAAGAGTAGACGTGAGCCCCATAGTTATTATGACTTGATGTATACGTTTATAATTTTACAAATCAATGTGAGGACCCTTTTTACAGCGCAGACAATGATCCCTATTAGAGTTGACTGTTGATGGAGCATGTGAACCGGAACTCATTACACTTCCTTTTACATGTGGCATTCACTAAGGCAGTGTTCCTCAACACCACTCCTCAAAACCCACCATCAGTACATGTTCTCAGGATTTCCTTAGTATTGGACAGGTATTGGAATCATCACCTGTTCAGGTAATTCAATTATCACATGTGCAATACTAAGGAAATCCTGAAAACATTCACTGTTGATGGATCTTGACGACTGGTGATAAGGAACACTGCACTAAGGGAATGAATTAATGATCGTTAGGATCGTTAGTACCTAAACAACTTGCATATTCTCAGGACCGAGTTTATACAAGGGAGTAAGGTGATGATTGGTTAGTAGGTCTGTAAAAAACATATGATCAGCTGACAACAAAGCATGATTGATCCCTGAAAGGTACAATACAGAAATGATGTCCATGGCATTTGCTCACATGTACATTCTTTTATGGTTTTTTTTATCCCATACATATCAACAAGGCAAAATTCATGCTGTCTTAGTAGCATACGTAAAATATATCCAGGTGAGATGACCAAATCAATTCTAGTGCCCACATAATTAGTTTATGGTGCTGGACAGTATACCTGCAAACCTCCCGCCTGTTGGAATCCCCGACGCCTTTTCTGATATTTAGTTCTGGTGCCGTCAATGGTTGCAACGAGATATACTTATGATGTTACCCCTAGGCCAACCAATCAGAAGAGGCGCTGGTAATTCCGGCAGATAGGAAGCGATTCACAAGTTGCTGCTGGAGGTGATACAATACTGACGTGAATTAATTGAAAATAACATAATAAAAATTAAACAACGTCCACTTTAGTGAATGTTCAGTTTACATCAACACTGCTTCAACCGATGTTTCAGCGTTATCTCGCCTTTATCAAAGTTTTGCCAGGTAAGTATACAACAAAGGATATAAAAATCAACGTGTAAGTAGAAGTCACAGAAAAGTTTTTTTTTTACATATACTATATATACATATGACACTAAACATGATTTTTTTCATGTTTATATGAAAAATATATAATGATTTCACAGGGAATTCTACCAGTATCCGTAGTAGAAGACATTGCACCAATGTAAGGTGAAATAGTGAAGTTAGAAATAAATTTGATTATGTACTTTAAAAGGAAACTTCAGATTAAAGAAGTGGGAGGAAGAAAAGGGAAGAAAGAGGAGAAAGTGATCATAATACATAATGGAATGAAGGTCATGTCTATATGGGTAAGTGGATAAAAGTAACTGTTGACTAATGAACTGGAGACAAAATGGAATAAAGGAAGAAGGAAACTCCTGGCTTATATACTGTAGCTACTGCAAATAGATGTGAAAAAAGTCAACATGTAAACTTTTGAACATGCTGTAGTATATAAGCACAAAAAAAATGTAAGATTAAAGGAGTTCTTACTGTTAATCATATATACCTATAGGTTGTATTGACTTTGAGGAATCCCAAGTTGTAGGAAAGTACCTATATCTTGAACATGCCTGGCATTATGAGAAGTGCTCTAGGATCTTCACACGAGATCCTATATTAGAGCATAATATATTATGGTTAAAATTACCGTAAATTGTGTTGAAATATGATGTATTCAATCATATTTTCTGTAGGAGAGATACTTTGCCTAGGAGGTGAATATGGCAATTCACAAATTCTCCCCAATCCAGCAGACCTTTTTTTTTATTGTTATTTATATAGCGCCATTAGGTTCCATGGCGCTTTACATGAGGATAAGGGAGACAAGGACAAGTACACTAAATGTAGACAATCAGGACATACAGGTACAGGAGGGGCAGGGACCCTGTCCACAAGGGCTCACAGTCTACGAGGGGCAGGTGGGGATACAGTAGGATGGGGCAATGTCAGTCATGGGGCGGTCGCCTGGGTCTCATGGCAGGTTGTTGGCTTGACGGAATAGGTGGGTCTTCAGGTGACACTTGAAGGTTCTCAGGGTTGGAGAGTGTCTGACGTGTTGGGGCAGGGAGTACCAGAGTATGGCAGATGCCCGGGGGAAGTCCTGAACATGGTTGCGTGAAGAGGAGATGAAGGGGAAGCAGAGTAGGAGTTCTTGGGAGGATCGGAGGTTGCGTGAGGGTAGGTATCGGGAGACCAGGTTGGAGATGTATGGTGGGGACAGGTTGTGTATGGTTTTGTATGCCACGGTTAGTGCTTTGAACTGGGATCTCTTGGAGGCGGGGAGCCAGTGAAGGGCTTGGCAGAGGGGGGACAGGGAAGTAGCGGGAGGACAGATGGATTAGTTGGGCAGCAGAGTTGACAATAGATTGGAGAGGTGTAAGGGAGTTAGCCATTGAGAAGGAGGTTGCAGTAGTCAAGTAGTAGTTATCAGGAGATGATAAGAGCATGAATAAGTGTTTTAGCGGTGTCGTGGCTAAGGAAGGAGCGGATCCATGAGATGTTTCTAAGCTGGAGCCGGAGGGATGTGGTGAGGGTCTCGATGTAGGGCTTGAAGGATAAGGAGGAGTCAAGGATTACCCCGAGGCACTTGGCTTGGGGGACTGGGGAGAGAGCACAGTCATTGACGAAGATGAATAGGTTGAGAAGAGGGGGGGAAAATTATTGGGTGGAAGACGATGAATTCAGTTTGTCCAAGTTGAGTTTATGGAAGCGAGCAGAGAAAAAAGATGAGATGGCGGAAAGGCATTGTGGGATTTTGGAGAGTAGGGAGGTGATGTTGGGGCCGGACAGGTAGATTTGGGTGTCGTCAGCTTAGAGGTGGTACTGAAAGCCATGGGACTCAATGAGTTGCCCTAGGCCAAGAGTGTATATGGAGAAAGGTAGCAGTCCCAGGACCGATCCTTGGGGGACTCCGACAGAAAGGGAGTAGGGCGAGAAGGAGGTGTAAGAGTGGGAGACACTAAAGGTCCGGTCCGCTAGGTATGAGGAGATCCAAGAGAGGGCAAGGTGGGTGATGCCGAGGGATTCTAGGATCCGGAGAAGAAGGGAGTGGTCAACCGTGTCAAAAGCAGCAGACAGGTCGAGGAGGAGGCTGGAGTAGTGGTGTTTGTTCTTGGCAGTCAGTAGGTCATTGGTGACTTTGGTCAGGACTGTTTCGGTGGAGTGGAGGGGTCGGAAGCCGGATTGTAGGCGGTCGAAGTGGAAGCAGAAGGAGAGGTGAGAGGACAGTTCGGAGAGGACGTGCTGTTCAAGTAGCTTAGAGGCGAATGGGAGAAGAGATATGAGGCGATAGAGACAGAGGTAGGGTCGAGGGAGGGTTTTTTAAGGATGGGTGTGATTAGGGCATGTTTGAAGGCCGAGGGGAAGGTGCCAGTGGTAAGTGATAGGTTGAAGAGGTGGGTAAGGGCTGGGATGAAAATGGAGGTGTGATTGGGAATGAGGTGGGATGAGATTGGGTCGTAGGCACTGGTGGTGAGATGTGATTTCGACGGAGGGAGGAGAGTTGATCTTTAGTAATGGGGGGGAAGTGGCTAATGGAGGAGGAGGGCAGTGTAGGTGAGAGGGGGAGTTGTGGTGACAGTGGGCCAAAGCTGTTTCTGATCTTGTCGATCTCTCCTTGAAGAAGGTCGCAAAGTCTTCAGCAAAGATGAGGGGAGAAGGGGGAGGAGCGGGAGGGCGAAGTAAGGAGTTGAAAGTTTTGAAGAGCAGTTTGAGGTTGCGGGACAGAGAGGTTATTAGGGATGAGAAGAAGGCTTGCTTGATGGTAGCAAGTGCCGTCTTGAAGTCAGTGAGGGATTGTTTGAACAAAGCAAAGTGATTAGAAGTGCAGGACTTTTTTCATCTCCTCTCAGCGACCCTGGATGCCCGTCTTAGGTTTTTAGTGAGGGTGGTGTGCCAGGGTTGCCTGTTAGTGCGTGGAGCGTGGCGTTTGAGGGGGGCGGCTAGGTCGAGGGCGTTCGTTATTGTGGTGTTGTATAGGGTGGTGGCAGTGTCTATGTCACAAGCGGAGGTTATGTCAGTGAAAGGGAGGAGGGATTCAGAGAATAAGGAAAGATCAAGATCTTTTAGGTTTCGGCGAGGGTGATCAAGTTTGCGGAGAGGGGGTAGTGTGGCAGGGGAGGAGAGGGCGGAGAAGGTCAATAGATGGTGGTCAGATAGGGGGAGTTCTGAGTTTGCGAGGTTAGAGAGGGAGCAAAGGCGGGTAAAGATGGGGTCAAGCGTGTGGCCTTGTTTGTGGGTGGGAGAGGAGGACCATTGGGAGAGCCCTAGGAAGTGGTCAGGGAAAGAAGGTTAGAGGCGGCTGGGCGGGGAGTGTCAATGGGTATATTGAAGTCGCCCATGATGATGGTGGGGATGTCAGCAGAAAGGAAATGAAGTAGCCACGTGGTGAAGTGGTCAAGGAAGGAGGCAATGGGTCCAGGGGGGCGGTAGATGATGGCCAGCTGGAGCTTGCAGGGGAAAAAGATTTGGACCGAGAGGGGTTCGAAAAAGGGGACAGTGTCGGAGGGGGGTGGGGGAATAGGGCTGAAGGCGCAGGAGTTGGACAAGAGTATGCCGACACCACCGTCGTGTTTGCCAGATGGATGGGGGGGTGTGGGACAAACTGAAGCCGCCGTAGGATAGTGCAGCGGGGGAGGCCGTGTTGGAGGGAGTGAGCCAGGTCTCAGTGATGCCAAGGAATGATAGTTTCTTGGAGATAAAGAGTTCATGGATGTATGGGAGTTTATTGCAGACTGAGCGGGCATTCCAGAGTGCGCCGGGTAGAATGGTAGGGGCGGCAGGGGTTGGGGGAATGGGTCTAAGGTTGGTGGGGTTGTGAGTGTTAGTGGTGGTGTGGTTGCGAGAGTTGGCGATGGGCCGTGGGTGTGGGGTGAAGGTGGTTGTGGGGATGTGGTGGGGGGGGCCGGGATTGGGGGACATGTCACCAGCAAGGAGGAGGAGTAGGCAGAGGGTTAGCAGGTGGGAGCAGGAGAGCTTACGTGCCGGGCTTGCTTGTTTGGAGATTGAGGATTGAAAGTGAATGAATAGGTTGGAAAAGTGGGTGAGGTGGTTAGGTAGGATGGAGGGTGAGAGCAGTATTTCGTTGCTGGGAGGGGGGATAAGTGGGGGTAGTAGAAAGTGGAGAAGGAGGGGAGTGAGAGTGAGGAGTAGTGGAAACATTGTGTACGGTGAGCAGGGGGTGAGTGTGGCAGCAGGGGTCGGAAGCTTAGGGGGGAAACGTTGTGGTGATGGATGAATGGTCGTCAGTGGGGAGCAGTCCCGGGATGAGGTGATGTCCGGGGATGAGATGCAATACAGGGGGTCAGATGAAGGGGTCGGATGGGGCAGTTGGGGGAACAGCCGAGGCAGCCGGGGTGTCGGCTATGGCAGCCGGAGGGTTGGGTGAAGCAGTCAGGGACAGGTGAAGCAGCCGTGGGTCAGATGGGGCAGCTAGGGGTCAGATAAGGCAGCTGGGGGTCAGGTGAAGCAGCCGGAGGTCAAGTGAAGCAGCAGGGGTCAGGTGAAGCAGCCGGGGGTCAGCAGTCAGGGGGTAGATGGAGCCGCCGGGGATCAGGTGAAGAAGCCGGGGGTCAGATAAAGCAGCCGGGGGTCAGATGAAGCAGCAGGGGGTCAGGTGAAGCAGCCAGGGGTCGGGTGAGGCAGCCGGGGTGAGATGAAGCAGTCGGGGGTGGGATGAAGCAGCCGGGGGTCAGATGAAGCAGCGCCGGGAATCAGATGAAGGTGCCGGGGGTCAGATGAGGCAGCCGGGGGTCAGATAAAGCAGCCAGGGGTCAGATGAAGGAGCCGGGGTCAGATGAAGGAGCCGGGGGTCAGGTGGAGGAGCTGGGCGTCAGATGAAGCAGCCAGAGGTCAGATGAAGCAGCCGAAGGTCAGATGAAGCAGCCGGGATCAGATGATGTAACCGGGAGCCATATAATGTAGCCGGGGTCGGGCGATGCAGCCGGGGTTGGGCGATGCAGCCGTGGGTCAGATGATGTGGCTGTGGGTTAGACGATGCGGCCGAGGATCTGATGATGCAGCTGAGGCATCAGATGAAGCAGCAGCAGGGGGGTCCGATAGTGCAGCAACAGGGGGTCCGATGGTGTAGCAGCCAGGGGTCCGTTAATGGAGCACCTGGGGGTCAGGTGGTGCCGTAGCAGGGGGTCAGATGGTGCAGCAGCTGGAGGTCGGACGCAGCTGGGGGAAGCAGGCATCCGAGTGGTTGTGGTGGGCAGAGGCACTTGCCGTGTCTCCAGTTCACTGCTGTAAGTGCAGTCAGCAGTGTAGGCCGCGGGTGATCTCCGGTAGGGGGTGAAGCCTCTCCTCTGAGCTCAGGCTGCGGCTTCGGCCCAAGCGTTGGGACCAGCAGCGGCGGCACGTACGATGGCGCAGGCCGCGGATGTTCTCTGGTAGGGGCGGAGCCTCGCCTCAGAGCTCAGGCCGCGGCTTCGGGCCGAGCGATGGGACCTGCAGCATCGGCAAGCACACCCGTTCCCAGGGTTGGGTCGTCACCTGGAGCGGGCTCGGCGCTCAGCCAGGAGGAGTGGAGTAGTGAGACCTTCCATATATATCTTCGTGTGTATATACCGTGTTTCCCCGAATATAAAACAGTGTCTTATATTAATTTTACCCCCAAAAGTCCCACCCTGTCTTATATTCGGGGTATGACTTATATTTAAAAAAAAAATGACAAAAATGAAAAGTCCCAGCCCCATACAGTATGCCACTGCAGCCCCCAGCACAGTACCGTTAAAACCGCAATTTCGCCGCACAGCCGACTTGCGGCAGGTCCCCATACAATGTAAGGATGTTTCCTTGCCGACTTGCCCATTAAAACCGCAATTCCGCCGCACAGCCGACTTGCGGCACACTTGCGGCAGGTCCCCATAAAATGTACGGTACTGTATGGGACACTTGCGGCAAGGTGCGGCAAAGGTGCGGTAACCGCACCTTGCCGCAAGTGTCCCATACAGTACCGTACATTGTATGGGGACCTGCCGCAAGTGTGCCGCAAGTCGGCTGTGCGGCGGAATTGCGGTTTTAATGGGCAAGTCGGCAAGGAAACATCCTTACTTTTTAGGGTAATGGCGGCCTCGGGCTATGGATTCCTCCGCGGTGCAGGGCGTTGTCCAGATGCTTCTTCATGCAGGAGTTTCTGGCCAATCAGCACTCGAGCTGCGGAGCCAATCAGCGCTCGAGATGCTGGGGAGCCGCTGGCCAATCAGAAGCTCCTGCCGGCAGCGGTGACGTCAGGCCGGGGCGACAGGCGCACAAGATTAACCCTATGCCCTCGGGGTTACCTGCGGCACCTGAGGGCAGAGGGGAGCCCACGGGGGACAGCGGACCTGCGGCTGCACCTGAGGGCAGAGGGGAGCCCACGGAGGACAGCGGGGCCAGTGGGACAGCGGGGACACAGGTAGAACATGCAATGGGCAAAAATGGCACTTTAGCGGTACCCTGTCTTATATTCCCCGAAAATAAGTCACCCTGTCTTATAATTGGGGTATGACTTATATTGGAAAATTCTGCGCCAGCCCTGCCCTGACATATATATATATATATATATATATATATACCGTGTTTCCCCGAAAGTAAGACCCCCCCGAAAGTAAGGCAGGGTAGGGGGGTGCCCAGGAGTTTCCAATGTAAGGCACCCCCGATTGTAAGGCCACTTTCGGGGGGTCGCGGGGAATGTAAGGCCGCCTATGGTGGGGTCACTGTGGAGCTTACCCCCGCTGCCGCTGTCCCGCCGCTGCCGCTGTCAGGCCCCCTCCGTCCAGCCTCCTCATGTGCTGGCCGAGATCCGCCTCCGGTAATTGGCTGCCAGCCCCTGCCTGCCGTGCGTCCAGCCTTGGGATTCAGCTCGATGCTGATTGGCCGATCCGCCTGCACGTCACAGGCTCGCTGCTGATTGGCCATCAGCTCGAGCTGGGATTGGCCAATCAGCCGCAACGTCACTGGCCTGCAGGCTCGCTGCTGATTGGCCAATCAGCCGCGACGTCACCAGCCAGTCTCGTGCAGCAGACTCGTCACCGGCACCGCAGAGGAAACCGAAAGTGAGGAAAAGTAACGGTAAATACCGGTACTGTGTACCGAAAACGGTGTGTGTGTGGGTGTGTGGGTGGGTGTTTGAGTGTGTGTGTGGGTGTTTGAGTGTGTGTGTACGGTACTGTATGGGTGCCATATGGGGCTGTGTGTGTGCAGAGTGGGGGTCCACACAGGGCAGCTCAGTATGGGAGGCTACAGGGGAGGGTACAGGGGAGGCTACGGTACAGGGGAGGCTGCAGGGGAGGCTACAGGGGAGGCTACGGTACAGGGGAGGCTACAGGGGAGGCTACAGGGGAGGCTACGGTGCAGGGGAGGCTACAGGGGAGGCTATGGTACAGGGGAGGCTACAGGGGAGGCTACGGTACAGGGGAGGCTACAGGGGAGGCTACGGTACAGGGGAGGCTGCAGGGGAGGCTACGGTACAGGGGAGGCTACGGTACAGGGGAGGCTGCGGTACAGGGGAGGCTGCAGGGGAGGCTACAGGGGAGGCTACGGTGCAGGGGAGGCTACAGGGTATGATGCAGACTGCAGGGGATGATGCAGACTGCAGAAGATGATGCAGACTGCAGGGGAGGCTGCAGGGGATGATGCAGACTGCAGGGGATGATGCAGGCTGCAGGGAATTTTGCCAATGTAAGACCTCCCCCGAAAGTAAGGCAGGGTGGGACTTTTGGGAGTAAATTTAATGTAAGACAGGGTCTTACTTTCGGGGAAACACGGTATATATATATATATATATATATATATATATATATATATATATATATATGGGACTAAAGGATGTTTTAGTCTTAGCTAAAAATAATTAATAATTAATAAAAAAAAATTACATGAGCTGGAGGCTTTACCTTGGCTAATAATCCAAAAAGAAGGTCACCCAACACTATGTTTTCAAATTATTTAATTAGAAATGAATAAATTGAAAGAAAAAAAAGTGTAGGTTCTCTCTATGGTAGGTAAAGCCGACATCTGGGGTCTGGTATTCTCAGGATGGGAAGGGCAATGGTTATTGGCCCTCCCCAGCCTAAAAATAGCACACCATTGGTGCCTTCATTAGATGTGCCAATCCCAGCACTTCACTCCGGCTCTTCCCACTGCCCTGGTGTGTTCGGAAATGGAGTAATAGAAGCTGTAATCAAACTCCAGATTAGTGATGTTCAGGCTTCTATGAGACCCCCACATTACTAATCTGGTGAGTCAATAGTTAAAAACACTCAGAGAGAAAAATCCTTTATTTGAAATAAAACAAGCAAACATCCTTTTCTACCCAATTACTAACCCCCAAACATACCCTCCAAAGGTAAATCCACAATGCTGTCCCTCGAAGCTCCTCAGCTCTTCTACATCGTGATGACTGGTTACCTTACAGTGACTGCTCATCGCAAGCAGCACTTACACTGACTGCACCAAGAGCCGCGGCTCTGAGAGCGGTGATGTCAAAGAATTCATCTGATTTCACAGCTGGCGCAGTTCCCACAGTACATCAGCTGTGCCTCTCTGATGTTACCACTCAAATAGGCCACGGTCTGACTTTGGCATCACCCAGCAAAGCCACCCAATCCCCGGACAGAAGAGTGCAGCTCCATAGAAATACATGCAGCGGCTCTCTCCTCTCTGCAGAGCAGGTGGCTATTCCGGGTGATGCCAACGCATGGAACTGCAGCCCAATGTCTCCTCTCAATGCAATGCAAAGAGGAAGTCTGTGTGTTTTATTTCAAATATAGATTTTTCTCTGTTTTATTTCGAATAAAGGATTTTTCTGTGTGTGTTTTTTAACTACTACCTGGTAGGTTTGGTGATGTATGGGTTTCATAGAGGCTTAAACATTTCCAATCCATGCCTTGATGACAAGTGTCAATTCTCAGCTGTCATGAACTGGGTAAAGCCCCTGGAAATGGCATTTCTAATGAATGCAAATCTGGAGCGACAGTGGGCTGCTATTCTTACCCTGGGGCAATAACTAAGTGCCTCCCCAGGTGAGAATACCAACCCCCAGCCATGTGCTTTATCTTACTGGTATGAAATTGAGGGGGGACCCCACTCCAATTTTTTTCAATTATTTATATTTAATTATTTTTACACTGCACTTTGGAATCCAGTCAGCTACTGTTTACGGCAACAAATCACAGATGACGGGTGAGAGGGTGGACAGGGAAAAGTGTGACTTTATCCAATCACAGATTGGGTGGACAGTGAATACGTAGGAGGTTAATGAGTGGGCCCAGAAGCAGGGTGACAGCGGTGCTGAACCTTGGTAAGTATAATACCCTAGGAAGCTAATGGCTGTGCCAAAACAGGAGGACTCCACTGTAAAATGGTTTGAGCTAATTTGGCAGCTTTTGGCCCTCCTTTGAAGGTGTTTTCCAAGCCTTTGATTTTTCCTCACATTGAATTCAATGAGGTTCAGGAGATTGGCCGAATTGTTCGCCAAACATCTGGAAGTTCAGCGAACCGAACCCAAACACTAAAAGGTTTCTGACACTGAACAGCAGAGGAGACAGAACAGAGGTGAGCAGGGCTTCTGACCTTACCTCTGCCACCACAACGGGGCTACAAATAACTGGACATACTGATCGTTCTGACTTGTCCTGCTGAATACTGTGCTGTTCAGAGTTATCTGTAGCTCCATCACAGAGAGGTCAGGAGAGCACTGCTCCTTTCTACAATCTCTGGGTCTGAAGTGAACAGTGCGCTCCTGACCTCTGCTGCAGCGATGGGGCTACAGATAAACCTTGACAGCAGAGCACTTAGCTGGACAAGAGAAAGAGCTATCAGCACATCTCTGCCCAAGAAAGCAATAAATGAGTGATTCCACAGGAGGGGCCCCCTCTGTGGATATGGGGCCATGTCCAAGTTCCCAGTCTGTCCCCATCATGCTGGTCCTGGTGGACACAAAAAATGTGAAAAGTATTTGTTGTGTATGGCCCAGCAACCTTTATAATCAATATATTAAAACAGTAATATCCCTCCAACATGCCAGAAGACAAGTACTTAATTAACATTTTTTTAAGAGAAAATATGTAAATTTACCAGCATTAAGGTAACCTCATTAGATAGACTCCCCTTTCTGTGTGCCTGACGAGTCAGCAAATGTACTGAAGGAGAGATAGATGTTAGCTTAGCTCTTATCAAAGGGGTTTTCCTGGGTCTATTATTTTTTCTTATAAAACTAAGAATTTACGTGCCAGTCTCTGCCAGCTCAAATTGGTCACGGACCGCTCCTGATGGGGATTCTCCAGCTTCAGGTTACGTCATTATGACAAAGCAGCTCCATCTCTTCTGCTTTGTTGATAGGGCATTACTGACAATATCATGCTGATTGACATTCAGCTCCCTGCTATTTAACTGCAGGGAGCTGGCTGTCATTCAGCATGACAACAGTAGCCACACCCCGTTGACAATGCAGAACAGAAGAGGAACAGCTGCTCTGTTGATGTACGGTCAAATGAAGCAGCAGAATTGCTGAGAGAAGTGGTCCGTGACCACACTGAGACAGCGCCAGGGAGGTAGTTAGAAACTACCTGCCTGTAAGTTCTTAGGCTCATGAGAAAAAATAAAATAGTCTTAAATAACTACTCAAAATCCTGCAAAAAATCTAAATACTGCAGGGGTGCGAGCTTTGTTCTATATTTTCTTCATTGTATATTGGGTGTGGTAGGCCGTGCACCTTTCTCTATCCATCTTTCCCTGAACTCCATCTGTTGCAGACTCAGGTTTGTTCTTGCAAGATTTTGTCTTGATCAATCAGGATCCAAAGTTCCTTAAAATCACTTTCCCAGGACCCCAGTGCAGCCAAGCTGGAGATCCAACCACTGTGTCTCCAAGCTGCCCACATTTAATAAAATAAGATAAATAAACTACAAAAGAAGTAATTATTTATCATTTTTCTACATCTGTAATGTATGCTGATTCCTGGAAAAGCTGCATGAGAATGTACAGCTTTACTTAAAAGGTACGAAAACATTCTGAATACATGACATAATTCCTCCTAAGGAAACGTTACTTAATTGCAGAAGATTCATTTACTGATCTACCGCTAAGTGAGTGGGCTCAGCTTCAACCTCATTCAGACATAATTACAAGGAAGAGCAATTAGTTAATACGTGGCTTGTTTTCACTTTCAGCCGTGTAGTGAGATTGGAAAATAATAGAAATAATTAAGACACCTGTATCTCTATGCCTAAACATGTAGAATATTCTTATTTTGGGAGGAAGATGACACCAGCAGTGAGAAGATTGGTATTGGAGTATACCGGTAATTTTTTATCGCTATACTTAGACCTCAATAAGTTCAATAAAGACAACTCCTGTCTATATGTCATATTTTATTATTATTATTGGCCTTCAGCTCAATCTCTAGCTATGGCGACTTGATGGATGTATCCTCTGTAGGACGTTTGATCTATCGAGACTACATTTTTCTATTTGTATGGTGTGTCCAAATTACACAAGTCGTAGCTTGGTTATCCTTGCTTCAAGTGACATGTCTGGCTTGATTTGTTCCAAAATGGATTTGTTGGTTCTTCTAATATGTCATATTAGGGCCTCTGAAAATCATGGAAGAAAGTCTCTGTTCAGGACCCCAATTTTTCAAGCTAGAATGGAGAGTGGTTCTATATGGGTGGCCTCAAATTTTGCAGTCTCAAACTGCTCTGTGCCGTGCTGCGGTTCATTCTGCTTCACAAAGGGAGTGGCTATGCAGAGAGGATCGCATCAGTGACAGTGCAGGTACAGGGGAAGGAGGTGAGCACGCACACCACAGGACTGCACACAGCGATCATCTCCTTCACAGAGCTGTGGATTCGGCACAGTGTTGCAGAGAAGGAGATGATTGCTCAGTACAATGTGGTTCAGAGTTTACATTGATGAATGGGGGTGGTCATATTGAGACTGGAGACGGCCTGCTGGGGATTGGGAAGGCTTGTTGGAGTCTGGGGCAGCCGGGAATGCTGGAGACTGGTGGGGGCGAGCTTGTTGAGAGTATGGGGCTTATTTGTAGGAGTCTGGGAGTAAACGACCAGCTGTGAGGTTACAGTTAGGCTCCAAAACAAATCCGCCTCTAGATGGGGGCTGAACTACTCCTCCACACACAGAATATTGGTATCTAAGTAACAATGCAAAATGCTGACAGAGTGCAAATTACAAACTGTTAACATTTTGCAGGCTAGATGCACACAGTATATAAAAAGTCTGGACAACCCCTTTAACCACAGAGCACCCCAAAAATCCCTAGCATCAACTTGTCTTCATTGGACAAGGTGCTCATGGGGAATCACATATGGCCATGTAAGATGATGTGTGGTAGAAAAAGCGTTACTGTGTCAGTGTATGGGGCCACATTTAGCTTTATAAATACACTTATTTCTTGCAGTACATTCCTAGAGTTCATAAGTTTACAGACCTGTCTTTAGTATTAAGTAGCATTACTTTTAGATAGTCTAGCTTGAGTCAAAGTTTCTGTGTAGCTTTCCTGAAGCTTCTCTCCTTAAATGCTGTAATTTTGACCCATTCCTTACTGAGATGATTAAAATTGGTTAGTAGCACCCTTGCTCTTTCAATTCTGCCCATATATTTTCTATAAGATTGAGGTTGTGGCTTTGTGAAGACCATACTATTACCTTCACCTTGTTGTCCTTAAGAATCTGCCAGGTCCCCCATACATAAAACCGCCAGCATTTGTCTATTTCTTTATAAATACACTGCTCAGCAAACCCTTTAGGCTCTGTGCCCACGCTGCATATCTGGTGCAGAAAATTCTGCAGCAAATCTGTATCTGTTGTACAGAAAAAACGCATTAAAAACTAATTATGTTTTCAATAGGGTTTTTTCTCATATTTTATAATGAAGTCAATGACTGGATGGCTGAAAACCACTGTAAAAAATGGATTCCTGATTGACATATTAGAGATTTTTCTGCATCTGTAATCTTCACCAAATAGGCAATGCAAAGAAATGCAGGGTGGGCACAGCACGTCTGAAATCTCATAGACTTAGCTGGTTTCACAATACATCTTATGTTTCTGATGTAGATTTCTCCAAATACACAGTGAAAAAATGGATAAAAAAAGCAGCGTGGGCACCGGGCCTTAGGCGGCCGTCACACGCACAGATATCTTGCCCGATATCGTTTAAGCGATCTCCTTTTTGATCGCTTAAGCGATATCGGCTTAAAATCGATGCATGTAATCAAGCGATTTACGATGTTAAATCGCTTGATCGTGACATCGCTGATCTGAGCTCGGTTCTCGATCTAGCGATGAACGATTTCACGATCTCCTTCATCGTGGTGTATAACACCACGATGAACGATCTCCAGCGGCAGAGCCTATGCTGGGAGATGGTAACTATGGTACACGTCGGGTTACTAAGCGCCGCGCGGCGCTAGTAACCCGATGTGTACCATAGTAACCAGCGAGATCGCGGATCCACATCGCTGGTGAGTCTGCCTGTGTGACATCTCACCAGCGATGTGAGCGATATTGTAAGCGATTGCGCGTGCACGTGATCGCTTACAATATCGCTAAAGATATCTGTGCGTGTGACGGCCGCCTTATAGTGATTCACACATTTACAGATCTTTAATAGAAGTCCTTTTAGAGTACCTTTACACGCCGCAATTTTTGGCGGCGATATGAGGCGATCTAACGTGTGCGTGCACGTTTTTCATGGTCACCTCAGATCGCCGATGGTGCTTTTACACGCCGCAATTTTGCCCTCAACCTAAGGCGATGTGTCGCCCTGGAAATCGCCACACCAACAGCAGGAAACATCCGGTCAACTCCCCTCGCCGCTTCACATGCCGCAATCCCCAAAGGAATGTGGGCGTACATGTTCAGCGCGGCGAAAACATAGGCGTGGCAGACTGGTGTATACCATGCCTGAAGCACGCTGATTAGACAACGCAATAGCGTTATGATTGGTCAGCCTGCGCTGGAAGGCTAGCTAATACATGACGCTTTGCCATTGTGTGGTGGTGAACGGACAGCTCTTCAAATATGACGCCCTGTGAAGCAACAGCCAATGGAAACACAGTAGCCACTACCAATCATCGCTGACAGGGCGCGGTCTCCAGCACGCTGTGGCACGCCTACGGGAAACCAGTAGGCGACGCAGATTCCATCACTATCACCCGTTCACACCCCAAAAGGCGGGAATTTCGCCTTCATGATTACCTCAGATTTTGGAGCAGTGCTGTGAAATCGGAACCCGGCGACAACTTTTTTATCGCCGCCAAATTCCCAATTTACACGCCGCAACTGGGAGGCAATTTCACGTTGATGGTGCCAAGGTGACATGTCGCCGGTCAGATTCCTCGCCGCGGTGGCGGCATGTAAAGGTACCCTTAGGGTATGTGCAGACATTTTTGCACCATTTCTTGGCAGAAAAAACACAGCAGCAAAAATGTGTGTGTTTACTGCAATTTAGGAGTGGTTTTGTCTTGTGTTTTTGGTGCAGATTTTACCCATTCATAGGACAGGTGAACAACAATGCAAAAACACACCAAGAATTGATATTCTGTGGATTTATTTCTGCACGAAATCTGCAAGGAAAAATACCCAACGTGTGCAGACTTCAGGATTTTCATTGATTTTGCTGGCACCTGGATTTGATTGCGGTTTTGTGACATCTGCACTCAAAAATACATCAAAAACACAATAAAGATGCAAAGTGTGCACAGTGCCTTGCAGTCTATTTTCAATATGCAAATGAACCTTTTGACTTGTCTGTTGAATGTTTTTGTTTCCCCGGATTAGGTTTTTTCCTAAGCATGCTATCATGACCCCACGGGTGTGATAATATGATTTGCAAGAGAAAAGAAAGAATATTCAGGGAAAAGGCCCAACATTTCAGAGTCTGCAAAAAATAACTTTTATTCCATATTTGACAAAAACCAGGAAACAGGAGAACTGCCGGTATTATTCTGCAGTCTTGACTCAGATGGCGCGTTTCAGCATCTCTGCCTTCTACACGGTCTGCCAGTTGGTGCAGGCTCCACCGATCTATGCATTGTCTAGCAGTGGATAGGCGACCCCCTTAATATTTGATATACCGTATATACTCGCGTATAAGCCGAGTTTTTCAGCCCAAAAAGTGGGCTGAAAAGTCCCCCCCTCGGCTTATACGCGAGTCATACGGCACAGGCCGCCCGCCCGCCACCCCCATCAGTATGCAGGCGCCCCCCCCATCAGTATACAGGGCCCCCCCTTGCTGCTGCAAACCTGTAAAGTAATAGATCATTATACTTATCCCTGTGGCCGCCGCCGCTGCTCTGCACCGCGCTCCTCCGGCTTCATCCGGCTTCTTCCGGCTTCCTCCTCCGGTGGGCGCAGGCAATGACGTCATTGTCTGTGCGCCAGAGGAGGAAGCCGGAAGAAGCCGGAAGAGGCATGAAGACCCGGAGGAGCGCGGTGCAGAGCGGCGGCCACAGGGATAAGTATAATGATCTATTACTTTACAGGTTTGCAGCAGCAAGGGGGGGGCCCTGTATACTGATGGGGGTGGCGGGCGGCCTGTATATACCTCTGGGGCTGCTGCTGTATATACCTCTGGGGCTGCTGCTGTATATACCTCTGGGGCTGCTGCTGTAACACTGCTGGGGCCTGTATATACCACTGGGGAGGCTGCTGTATACCACACTGCTGGGGGCTGTATACATGTGCTGGGGTCCACCCTCAGCTTATACACGAGTCAATAGGTTTTCCCAGGTTTTGGGGGCAAAAGTAGGGGGTCGGCTTATACACGGGTCGGCTTATACACGAGTATATACGGAATATTATTCAGGTCATATGTAAAATTAAGAGTTTGTCTGAAACCAGGAGGAGTTCACAACAAGGCAGAATAGGCCCCTGAGGCCATAACATCAGGATGGGACAGGCAGGACCCAACAGACAACATGCTAGGCAAGGCACATCTCAGCCCCCGGCAGCAATACACAAGAACACATTATTTTTTATCAAAACAATGTCACCAAGTACCCTATTTTTTACTTTTATGCATTATGCAATGTATTTATTTGTTTATGTCTGGCCCACAAGGGTCTCGGTACTCCGGTCTCGGGCGGTCGGTTACAGGGATGTCACGGGTGGTCGGTGCCTGAGCCTGTGCCCTTGGGTGACAATAAAATGGGGATATTTACAGTTAATTAAAGTCGTGACGCCACTTGTAGGTCCGGTGATGGCACCGGCGCTGCTGGGACCTCCGGGGTGATGGGCGTCAGCAAGGTGTTGTGGCTCTCTACAGGTAGAGCGGGCTCCCCGGGGCTGTAAGGGTATGATTAATGGAATAGGGTAGCGCAGTAGGAATGGAGCAGCGCAGTCTTTGCTGTGAGGGACAAGCTGAAGAAATGGACACTCACACAAGAAAGTCTTTCCGGTACCTTTACTGATAGTTCTCCAGGTACACATCCAGGTTTGAGGAAAACACCTTGGGGCTTCCACACCGAGTGAATTATAGGCCTCCTTGTCCTGCTCCCTTGTCCTGAGTCTGGCATGTATGAAACCAGGCCTGACCTATCCTGCTCTTTCACACCCGTGTTGCTGCACTGAGGGCTCTGGCTTGGCTACCGTTATCTCTCCTGTGGATCCTGGCTCTCAAATGTGGGTGCTGCGGGTGTCCGGGAAGCTAAGCCTCCATGGTTTACTGGGATTCTCTGCTTGGCTAACCTCTTTGCCTTGCAGACTCAGACTCCAGTGACCGGTGTTCTCCTGGGGTGAGCCGGGATGGCTCCTCTGCCCCCGCTATAGTGTTCCTCGCCTCTGCCTTTCGTCCTCACTCTCTGGACGTCACACTGGCTCTGGCGGTGCACTGATCTCGGGCCTAACAAGGCTCCGGTGACCAGTTTAGCTCACTAGGCACTGAGCTGATCTTCACAGTTCTCCTAGGGACAGCACACTCTGACTAACTCCGCCCCCAGCACCTGTATTTATAGAGGATCTGGCTTAACAGCAACTAGTGGAGCTCCCCCTACGGGCCTGGAGTGGGAGGTCTTGGGTGGATGTGAGTATCAGATGTGGAAATCCCTTAGTGAACTAGTTGGTTCTGTGGCTTACCTGGCACAGGGCGCCACATTTATTTTAGGGTGTTTGCTCATTGTTTCTTGTAATTTTTGCTGTTTTGAGGCCCGTGTGAACATGCACCTACTGCATGGTTACATTTCAGTTCCAGTTCAGGTTTTGGTTCTTTGTAGCAATGCACAAGAGCGAGACCGGAGAAGCGGGAGAGCGCAAAATGGCACACATAATCGCTGCCGGATGTACTTTTAAAAAACATTTTCTAGCTCTGTACTAGGAGGGAGAGGTGGGGGGAGGAAGAATGAGGCTTAAAGCTTTTCGTGCTGGCCCTTTTTATTGTCCCATCTACCCAGGGGCGGACCCAGACTGTAGTGGGCCCTGGTGCAAGAACTTTTTCGGGGCCCCCCCCCCCCCGGAACTCAGTGCCAGAATAGTGCCGCGGGTGTGCAGCACAGCCAGCGGCGTAGCAACTGTTTGTGGCGCCAGGGGCGGTCGAAAAATTTGCCGCCCCTTTAGTTATTGATAATCTGGAAGTATACATAGCATACACTGTCTGCCCCTATATACAAGAATATAACTACTATACTAAAACACAAAGAGAAGGGGTGCAATTGCCACCTCTGCACAACCCCAGTGTATGGCAACAAGCAGGACTCAAGGAGGGCCCGGGGCCGAAGCAATTTTCGCCGCCCTGCTGTGGAGTTCATAATGTAATATAAATGCAAAAAACCTTTATTCTTAATATTATGTCACAATACCGGGATCTGAGGATCTTCTATTTGGAGGTCAGGGGCTCTCTGATGCCATGTTGCTGTCTGTCTCGCTGTCGTCCTCTTTTGACACTGCAGTGTGGTGGACAAGAGAGCATTAACTGGTTAATAACAAGAAGTATGGAGTGTACTAACTGAGCCATAAATCCTCCCCATACCAGTAGGATTACTATATGGATTTTAGTATTAGGGTACAGACACACTGGCGTGAAACTCTGATGAGTGCAATGTGTGATTTTCTCGCATTGCAATCAATCTCTGAGAGCACAATGGCGAGAAAAAAGTTGCAACATGCTGCGACAGTATGTGATTTCCGCGCAAGACTCACCAATCATCCGAGTCTGAGGCTGCGTTCATACATTACGTATTTTGCTGCGCTTTTTTACGCACGCTTTTTCAAAATACGCAATATGCATTTTGTCTGCCAGCAAAGTGAATGGGAAATTCACTTTGCAGTGCAGACATTGCGCAAAAATACGCAGGGCATTTATGGGAGAAAACGCAGCTGCGTAAAGAATTGATATGTCAATTGTTTACGCAGCTACTCCTACGTTTTCTCCCTGTGATGTCCCAGAGGGGAGGAAGAATCCTGCTTCCTCCTCCCTCTGTGACAGCTGTGATCGTCCATTAGATTTCGCAGTGTATTAATATACACTGCGAAATCTAAATTAAACAAAGGCAAGTGTATGAAAAATAAAAAAGAATGAATACTTACCTCTCCGACGCCTTTTCCCGGTGTCCGGTCTCCGGTGCCAAGCGATGTGTAGTGCTGCCAAGACCTGCGGTGACGTCAGAGGGGCGTTCCCGACGCTGATTGGGCGCTCGTGGTCATGTGATACATCACATTCTGGGGTAAAGAAAGCGCAGTGTGTGAAAGCCCATGCGTATCTTGTTTGCGCAACAAAATACGCAATGTGTGAACGCAGCCTGACACGTTTTTTTCACGGATACATTCTCATTCTGTAGCTGATAACACTGTAACATGTTCCTGTAAATGATTCTACAGTAATAGCTGCTGAGGAAAGAACAGATTGCACTCAGACATCACACGGACGTGATCTGAGAGAAATGTCAGACACTCACACAGCAGTTGGTTGCCAAACGGACTAAAAAACAGATGTCACTCGTCCGACTCTCCTGGAAACAGACCGATTTTAAGGCGGCGGGAGACAGTGTACCACCATCTCCCTAGCTTTGTGCTGTGCACAGTGTACCACCATGTCCTCAGCTTTGTGCTATGCACAGTGTACCACCATGTCCTCAGCTTTGTGCTGTGCACAGTGTACCACCATGTCCTCAGCTTTGTGCTGTGCACAGTGTACCACCATGTCCTCAGCTTTGTGCTGTGCACAGTGTACCACCATGTCCTCAGCTTTGTGCTGTGCACAGTGTACCACCATGCCCTCAGCTTCGTGCTGTGCACAGTGTTCCACCATGCCCTCAGCTTTGTGCTGTGCACAGTGTACCACCATGCCCTCAGCTTTGTGCTGTGCACAGTGTACCACCATGCCCTCAGCTTTGTGCTGTGCACAGTGTACCACCATGCCCTCTGCCCACACTCCACCATGTCCTCTGCACACCCCCAATGTCCTCTGCACACCCCCAATGTCCTCTGCACACCCCCAATGTCCTCTGCACACACCCCACGTCCTCTGCACACACCCCACGTCCTCTGCACACACCCCACGTCCTCTGCACACACACCCTCGTCCTCTGCACACACCCCACGTCCTCTGCACACACACCCTCGTCCTCTGCACACACCCCCTCGTCCTCTGCACACACCCCCTCGTCCTCTGCACACACCCCCCCACCGTCCTCTGCACACCCCCCCCCCACGTCCTCTGCACACACCCCCCTCGTCCTCTTCACACACCCCCCTCGTCCTCTTCACACCCCCCCCTCGTCCTCTTCACACCCCCCCCTCGTCCTCTTCACACCCCCCCCACGTCCTCTTCACACCCCCCCCCCCCCCCCCCAAGTCCTCTGCACACACCCCCCTCGTCCTCCTCACACCCTCCCACGTCCTCTTCACACCCCCCCACGTCCTCTGCACACACCCCCCGCGTCCTCTGCACACCCCCCCTCGTCTCTGCACACCCCCCCTCGTCCTCTGCACACCCCCCCTCGTCCTCTGCAGTGCACACCCCCCTCGTCCTCTGCAGTGCACACCCCCCTCGTCCTCTGCACACCCCCACGTCCTCTGCACACCCCCTCGTCCTCTGCACAGCCCCCTCGTCCTCTGCACACCCCCCTCGTCCTCTGCACACCCCCCTCGTCCTCTGCACACCCCCGCGTCCTCTGCAACCCCCCTCGTCCTCTGCACACCCCCCTCGTGTCCTCTGCACACCCCCTTCATCCTCTGCACACCCCCTTCGTCCTCTGCAGTGCACACCACCTTCGTCCTCTGCAGTGCACACCCCACGTCCTCTGCACACCCCCCTCGTCCTCTGCACACCCCCTTCGTCCTCTGCAGTGCACACCCCCACGTCCTCTGCACCCCCCCTCGTCCTCTGCACACCCCCACGTCCACTGCACGCACCGCTTTGTACCTTGTAAAGACAGTCCTGGCCTGTTCCTCCTATCCGGCAATTCTTCTTGCCGGGCAAAATGTAGCTCCGCCCACCTGAGTCACGTGCGTGACGTCATCACAGGTCCTGTTCCACCCGGCATCTGTCCCCGCCGGCAGTGCTGTGAGGTGAGGCGGGAGGGCGCGATGACCGGATGGGGGGGGAGTGAGATGTCCAGGAGGGAGGTTAGGTGTCCAGGGTGAGGTGTCCAGGGGCCGGGGGTGAGGTCCAGGGGCCGGGGTAGTGGTCCAGGGGCCGGGGGTGAGGTGTCCAGGGGCCGACGGTGAGGTGTCCAGGGGGCGGGGTGAGGTGTCCAGGGGGCGGGTCACCGGCCGGGGCTCAGAGAAGGTAAAAAAAAAAAAGACAACACCGCCCTCCCCGACAAGTGCCAGAACAGTGCCGCGGTGTGCAGCGCCGCTGACACCCGACAGCACCACCGTCTGTCTGACAGGGACCTGCCGCTGGAGCCCCAGGGGCCCCCTAGCTGCTCGGGCCCTGGTGCAGCTGCACCAGCTGCACCACGGTAGTTCCGCCCCTGCATCTACCCACAAACCTTCCCCCCACACCGGTTTTCCTTGGTTTTCCTCTTTTTTTTCCTTTCTGCCCCACTCCTCCTCCCTTTTTCTCCTCTTGTTTCCTGACATGATGCATGGTGTGCCAGGAGTTAGCCCAAAGAACATTATACCAGCTGGACAATATCCTTTTGTGAATGTGCATTAATACATGGGGGGAAAGAAGTTGGGGACGGGGAATTGAGGAGAGGGGAAAGGGTTGGGGTGGTTCTGATGGGGTGGAAAAGAGACAATCGCAACTTAAATCTAAAAGCGAGGGAGGAGGGAGAAGAAGACACCACCAGAAAAAAATGGAAGTCGAGGAAGTTTCTGTACCAATATTGTGTTATGTTGCAAAGGTTATTTTGTAGTGTTAAATTGTTCAGGGGGAGGGGGAATATTACAGCATTGACATAGTCCAGAAGGTTCATCAGAATACGGGGGAAAGGGATACGAGAATGACCGGAGATAGCAAATCCCAGTTTAACAATGGTTAAAATAATTTCTTGAAACATTAAGGGATTGATGTCCCTGAAATGTTGTTATATCTCCTGTAGTTTGCTTGTTGTCTTCCCTGTTTGCTTTTTCTGCCTAGTAACAGTGATGTAAGATAGAGGAGGGGCTGTGGCAGGAAAAAGGGGAGCTGAGAAACGGAAGAGAGGCATTAAAGTATGGCCGCTCCACTGAGCAGTTCAGCATCCCTGTGTGTGCTTCTGGATTCATCGTCATCTGCACTACAACACTACAATTGGCGACGAGGAAGCGTTCATTCATCAGCTAAAGGTATTTCAGTGCCACAAGATCATCAGTGCTCACCATGGCCTGTCTACCTGCATTCCCAGCTTTTGATGTGCATCAGTCCCAAGCAAACCTAGCAGCATGTTGGGATAAATGGCTGAAGCGCTTTGGAGATATTTCTGCAAGCCATGAACATAGCCGATGATACAAGAAAGAAAGCCATGTTATTACACTATGCAGGGGAGCAAGTCTATGATATCTTCACTACTCTGCCTAACACAGGGGAGGACAAGGACTATGAGCTCAGCAAAGGAGCATTGAGCAAACACTCCTCCCTGCACAGAAATGCAGCATTTGAAATCTTCAAATTTAGACAATCAAAGCAATCAGCCACAGAAAGCATTGATGAATATCATGTCCGGCTACGGCACCTTGCAGCTTACTGTGAGTTTACAGACGTAGACAAAGAAATCCAAAACGCAGATATTACAAGGATGTGTTTCTTCAAAGTTAAGAAGACAAGCACTCAGAGACCCTACTATGACCCTAGCAAAACTATTAGACACAGCACGTATAAATGATACTGCAGAGAAACAGGCAAAACTCAGAGAGCAGTGAGCCAGAAGCACCATCTTTATAGCAAAGCTTACACAGAAACCACAAGTACAGGCGACAACTTGTTACAACTGCGATGGGTCGTATCCTCACCAGAACGTTTGTCCAGCAAAGGGTACAACCTGCCATAATTGTGGAAAACGAAACGATTTTGCAAAAGTGTGCAGATCTACACCGCAGCAATCTGCTCGTCCCACAGTACAGCCCAGGTCACAGAAGGTCCAAGCACTGCAGCCTAATGACGAGGCTCAAAGAACTTACTTATTCTCTATGACTGAGGAAGGATCTCGGGCTGTGCACATGATTAACAATCCAAAACGAGTCATCCTCATAAATGGCAATCCAGTGGAAGCCCTGGTGGACACAGGGGCGTCAGTCAATGTCATCAGTCATACAATCTATAATTAACTCCTGAATAGACCTGCTCTACAAAATAACAGCCTACAGATTTTCACTTATGGTTCCACAGCTGCGTTGCCCCTGTGTGGCAAATTTCAGTCAGAACTAACAGCTGAAGGGAAATCCATCACGGACACTTTTTACGTAGTGGAGTGCTCTGCAGATACGCTTCTCAGCTGCAGCAGCGCAGTGTCTCTAGGCCTGGTGAACCTGGTCAACAGCGTTACAGGTTCTTCAGTCCCACATATTATGCAGAGGTACCCCAGTCTCTTTAAAGGCCTTGGTAAGCTAAAAGACATTCAGATAAAATTACATATTGATCAGTCGATACAGCCCTCCATCCAACCTCACAGGCGCATTCCCTTTCATGTCCGCAAACTTGTGGAGCAAGAATTGCAAGACCTGGAGGCATCTGATGTTATTGAACGGGTTGAAGGCCCAACTCCCTGGGTCTCGCCAATCGTTGTTGCGCCTAAACCAAAACAGCCTGGTAAAATACGGCTTTGTGTGGATATGCGGCATGCCAATCTAGCTATTCAAAGAGAAAGGCACATCACGCCTACTATTGATGACATTCTCACAGATCTGAATGGTGCAAAGGTGTTTGCAAAAATTGATCTAAAATCCGGCTATCATCAACTTGAGTTGCATCCAGACTTCAGGTACATCACAACTTTTAGTACTCATATGGGCCTGCGTAGGTTCAAGAGGTTGAACTTTGGTATCTCATCAGCCGCAGAAATTTTTCAAAATGTTATCAGTCAGGTCCTGTCTGGAATAGCGGGAGTCCTCAACGTCAGTGATGACATTCTCATATACGGAACAACCCAAGAAGAACATGACAGTCGCCTGGAGCAAGTGTTTCAGAGACTGCAAGCCTGCAAGCTAACTGTCAATCCATCAAAATGTGAGTTCAACCAAACGTCATTAACTTTTTTTGGATACATTTTTTCAGGACAAGGTATGCCAGCAGATCCTCAGAAAGTCACTGCCATCAAATATGCTGGTCAACCTCAAAATGTCTCAGAGGTTCGCAGTTTTCTAGGACTGGCCACATACTGTGGACGATTCATACCCGACCTAGCCACTATTTCTGAATCCCTGAGACAACTCACAAAGAAAGATATTCCTTGGTCATGGGGTACTGAGCATCTGGCATCGTTTGACGTGTTGAAGTCCAGCCTAACTGGTGACACTGTCATGGCTTACTTTGACCCATTAAAGTCCACAGAACTGATTGTAGACGCTAGCCCGGTAGGCCTGGGTGCAATTCTCACACAAGTGTCCAACAATGGCAGCATTTCTACAATTTCCTACGCAAGCAAGACATTAACAGACACAGAACAGCGCTACTCACAATCTGAAAGGGAAGCTCTTGCAGTTGTGTGGGGATGCCTTCACTTTCATCTGTACCTCTTCGGACACAAGTTCACAGTCATAAGTGACCACAAACCGCTTGTTCCAATTTTCAACAAACACTCTTCCAAACCCCCTCCACGAATTGAACGCTGGTTGCTCCGCTTAGGGCCCTTTCACATCAGCGTTTTTTGAAATTTGCGGCAGATGCGGTGAAAAAAACGCATCTGCCGCAATTACCGCATACCGGCTGCACTTGCGGCGTGGTTGCGGTAAACGCCATGCAAAGTATAGGCGTACTTCGGCAGGTGCGGCAAGTGCGGTTTTGCAAGTGCCTAAATTTCAAAAAACGCTGATGTGAAAGGGCCCTTACAGAACTACCATCTTCAACTGAGATATGAGGCAGGAGTTGGAAACCCGGCGGACTATTTCTCAAGACACCCAATACCACAACCTACTAAGGACAACATTCCAGCAACTATTCTAGCGGAGAAGCATGTAAATTTCGTTGCTGCACATTCAGTGCCAAGAGCTATGACCATGGAGGTAATGCAACAGGCGGTGGACTCTGATCCCCAACTTCAGTTGGTGATAGAATCTGTTCGGTCTAAGAAATGGAGCTGTTTTCTTGCTGAGGCTCGTCTTCAACCACCAGATCGAGTAGGTTACTTGGAGGCTTTCTTTAATGCACAACATTCACTCTCAGTGTCGGACTCAAATCTGCTGTTGCGTGACAATCGCCTGGTGATACCTCAGAAACTGGAGGACCGTGTACTTGATCTGGCCCACGAGGCTCATCAAGGGGTGGTAAAAACAAAGCAATTACTTCGAGAAAAAGTATGGTTTCCAGGACTGGACAAAAGAGTAGAGGCATTGATTCAAACATGCATTCCTTGTCAAGCAACTATAGTTGACATAGGCGTGCGCCTTTACAAATGACACCCTGCCAAAGAGCCCATGGACTGCTGTCAGTGTTGATTTTTGTGTTTTTACCGGATCGCTCCTACCTGTTGGTGGTCATGGATGACTATTCTCGGTTTCCAGTCATTGAACATGTTTCGACAACATCGGCCAGGGCTGTTATACCAAAATTAGACAAGATTTTCTCGGCTTATGGCATACCCGAGACAGTGAAGACGGACAATGGACCTCCATTCAATAGCACAGACTTTCAGTCATTGGCAACTTATCTTGGTTTCTCCCACAGGAAAATAACTCCGTACTGGCCTCAAGCCAATGGAGAAGTGGAACGATTCATGCAATCAATCAACAAGACCCTGAGGATTGCTACCATGGAGCATAAGGACTCGCAACAAGAATTACATAAATTCCTTAGACAGTACAGAGCCACACCACACTCCACTACTGGGATACCACCAGCAACGGCATTGTTCAGCAGGCCCTTGCACGTCAAAATCCCATGCATTCCGTCAGTTCCTGTCCAAACCCCAATTGCTATTAATGATTCCGTCTCTAAGGATAAAATGAAGCAGTATGCAGAAAAAAGTAGCCGCCGTTACAAGCATCCAGAAATAAAGGTGGGTGATTGGGTTCTTGTAAAGAGACTGGGACTTAGCGACAAGTTTGCATCGCCATACTATCCCGAGCCCTTTCAGGCCACACAAATCAGAGGCACCATGATTACTGCTAAAAACAAAAATCATCAGGTCACTAGAAATGTGTCCCATTTTAAAAAACTTCGTGGCTACGTCCCAGAGACGACGCATGCAGAGGAAGTAGATAGCGACGACATACTGCCAGAGACAATGAACTCAGCTGTTCCCATAGGAGATACCTCAGAAGACCCCCGAGTTTATCTGGAAATGAGATGTCTCAACGTTATCCTGGGAGAACAAATCGAGGGCCACCAGTCCACCTTGCGGACTATGTTCTGCAGTAGAGAAAAAAAAACTTTTCTACAACGCGAACTTTTGAACAGTTAACTATTTACTTTTTTTTTTTTTGTAAGATGATAAGAGATGCAATGTTGTTATATCTCCTGTAGTTTGCTTGTTGTCTTCCCTGTTTGCTTTTTCTGCCTAGTAACAGTGATGTAAGATAGAGGAGGAGCTATGGCAGGAAAAAGGGGAGCTGAGAAACGGATGAGAGGCATTAAAGTATGGCTGCTCGACTGAGCAGTTTAGCATCTCTGTGTGTGCTTCTGGATTCATCGTCATCTGCACTACAACACTACAGTCCCGAAGGTAGTGAGCCATGATATTACAACACCTGAAAAGGCTGTAAGCAGACGTTGCGCTCCTACAGAAAACGCACCTCCAAAAGGAGGATTTCGTTTGCATGCACAAGTTGTGGGTGAGGTCTGTTTATGGGTCAGCGGCAAAGGGCAGAAAGGCAACAACTATGATCCTGTTATGCAAGCATTTCAACCACACAGTAACACTACAGGAGAGTGATAAAGAAGGGAGGTGGCAACATTTGGCTATTACAGTATCCTCTGGAAATATCAGCATATGCAAAGTGTATGCCCCAGTGCAGAACAGGGAGCTTTTTTTGAGGAATTTAAAAATAAAATATTAGGTGATGGTGAACCCAATATAGTGGTGGGAGGAGATTTCAATGCAGTCCCGTGTCATGCTGAAGACAGGAGGCTTAAAGAGGGTTGCACAATAACAGTGGGGAGGTGTGATGAGCGTAGATACATAATCTGTAGGGAAGTAAGGATGAGAGATGTATGGAGGTCCAGCACCCTAACGATAGGGAGTTTACACATTACTCTCACCCACATGACAGTTGGCCGCGTATAGATCAGGTGTGAGTGAGTGAATCCTTGTTGCCTAGAATCTATGAAAGTAGGATTGGGAGATGGTGATATCAGAGCATAGCCCGGTGAGTTTGAGGGTGCAAGATGGAATTCAGAGAGGGATGGACTACATCTGCAGGTTCCCAACATTCCTGCTCAAGGATGACAACTTCCACAAGATTCTGAAAGAGTGGAAGATGGACTTCATGAAGGCAATCAGGGACTATGAGCAGAAAACAATACTTTATTGGGAAATGGCCAAGGTGGTTTTGGGGGTCAGCTGGTGGGTTCTCAGTCACAATAAAAAGGAGAATAAATGAACAATAAACTGAATAAAGTGAATAAACTTCGAGCAAACGTGAATCAAACAATACATCAAAGAGAAGCATTTGGGGCCCATTCAGGCTTTACACTCAACAAGGCAATGTGCAAAATCCTGTTTTTACGGCGGAAGAATTCAACAGGTAGGCCAGGAACAGGGAGGGGGATATACGTGGGATACCGGTCGTGAAGTAGACGATGAAATATCTAGGAATTCATCTGAGGTGCATTGAAGACACAGTTTTCACTTTGAATTATACCTCATCGATAAGAAAGATTAAAAAACCATTGAAAAGTTGGAGTGGCCTGGTGCTGTCTTTGCTAGAAATAAATCATCCGATAAAGGTAATGTGCTTCCTGAGGCTATTGTACCCCCACCAGACGATCCCTCTGCTGCTGAAACATATGGATATCAATAGACTAAACAAAACTTCATTTGGAAAGGGAAGAATCTTAGAATAAAGTTCAGGACACTAATGATATCTCCAGAACAGGCGGGGATTCATCTACCTGATGTTGAGGGGTTACAACCTGTCATGTCTTATGAGACACGTAGTGGATTGGCTGTGAGAGACTAGTTGCCACTCATATTATAAATTAGAGACAGAATTCTCGGGTGTTGGGCTCATCCTAACTTCACTTTGGGGGAAAAAAATAGGCTATTTAGGTAATGGAGGGAGAAGGAGGTTGGGAAAAAGAAGGACTTGATGCATGAGTCTGAAGCGAGATGACTCAATGAATCGGAAGTGGTTGAATGATTCGGATTAACCGAATTTCAGAGTATACAATACTCGCAGCTGAAGAGATATTTGATGCAAGATTTGATTGAGATCTCAAATGAGCAGTGTAAGAATGAGATTAATGAACTTTTGGAGAGTGACCTCCGAAGTTTGAATATATCAAAAATATATGACTCTTTGAGAGGGCTACTAATCCCATCAGGGGAAAGATGTTATTCAAGGCTTGGGTAAAGCAGCTGGATGATGCAGAGGTAGCTGAAAAGATTCTACAAGTGTGAAGTGAAGAAGAACATAGTCGATGAAAAAAGGAGGGACACTCAGTATAGGATAATGCATGGGGAAATATATGGGTTCAATATACAGAGTAGCACGACGAGAACGGGGAGAGATCCGAAGTGCCCAAAATGCCATTTGCTCCTATGAAGCTACAGAAAACAAGGGGAACAAAAGCGCAAATGGTGTCTTATCTCAATGGTAGGTGAGCAAGTAAAGCTGATATGGCTGCTCACCTTGTGAGGTTGTGAAACCCACAACCGGTGTATACACGTGTTGCAGTTGCCGCTGGACCCACACTCCATGCAATCGCTGTGGCTGTAGTAATGATCCTAAATGGACGGTGCTTCTTGTTCCAAGCACACTGCCAAGAACGAACCATGTAAGAAATCTATGAGGTGAAAGAAATGGTGCCTTTATTCCCTACACGTTTCGGAGCGCTTCCACGCTTTTTCCTCAGGTGTGGCGGTACTCCTGAGGAAGGAGCGTGGAAGCGATAAGAAACGCGTTGTGAAATCCACCTGGTGGATTTCTGGTGTGGTTTTATTTTTGCTGTGTGCGCGGGACAAGAAGCACCGTCCATTTAGGATCATTTGGCCCTAAGAGACATATTTTACGGTCTATGGAATTGCATAGAAATCCAGAAATTCTGGGAGATGTTAAGCTCATTTGTTTCTAGTCATTGGGATGAGAGGTGAGAACTAGACCCAATGTTTTGGATATTTTACTACTCAGGGCGAGGAGAAATAGAAGGGTGGGGTGGGAGACAAGGTCATAAACTGATGCCTAGTATAATGCTTGTAGTAAAAATATGTACGGTATGTTACGAAATTGGATTTTGGACAAAACACCCACCATTAAAGAGGTACCAAATAGTCTAAATAACCTATTGAATCCAGTAAAACTGGAAGCTGAGAGGAATAAAACCAAGCTGACGGAGAAATTCTTCAAGAAGTGGAGGGAATTTATAGAAAGAAGGGGTTCGTGGGTTGAGATCAGACAAATGATGCAGCCATTTGTTCATACCGATTGTTATCTTTAGAACGAAATCAAGGTCATCTAGGGAAGCTAAAACTTTACATAATCTGAAGTAAAATCTGTGAAAGAAGAATGCGCAAATAGGGTCTTATCTCAATGATACACTTTCGCTTATCGATGTGGAATTGCTCACCTTTGTCAGTTGTGAAACCCACAACTGGTAGAATAGCGTACAGGCAGCTGCTGCAGGGACCGCACTCCCAACGGTGATCGTGGTTGTAATACAGAATCCTGGACAAAGTGCCTCAGTGTCCGCGCTGCTGCTCCGAGACCAAAGACACACAGACACAGAATGTCTGGATCAGCGATTAGCCTTTATTTTCCGACGCGTTTCGGAGCCTCCTCCCGAGCTCCTTCCCTGAGGAAGGAGCTCGGGAGGAAGCTCCGAAACGCGTCGGAAAATAAAGGCTATCGCTGATCCAGACATTCCTGTGTCTGTGTGTCTTTGGTCTCGGAGCAGCAGCGCGGACACTGAGGCACTTTGTCCAGGATTCTGTAAAACTTTACATAGGCAGGGTGAGATAAGGGTAGGTCATAAGAGAAGGGGCTATCCCGGTAGATGTAAGGATCTAGAGGTAGAAAAGGACAAATCTTGGGTTTGGGTGCTCAGAAATGTATAATAATGCCGCAATACATTGGTTCTATTTATTCACTTGTTTGATTATTCGTTCATATGTTTGAATATTTATCTTAATGTCATATAATGCAATTCAGAAGAAATTGAAATAAAAAGGATTGTTAAAAAATGGGGGGGGTTTCTGGGCTTTTCCTAAAATCTATGTGTTTATGTAGACTGCAAAATGCTAAAAGTTTGTAGTTTACACCTTGTCATGATTTTGCATTGTTATCTAGATATCACGATTCAGTGTGTGGAGGAGCAACTCATCCCCCATCTAAAGGCATATTTGTTTTGGGACTTGGCTGTAACGTCACAACTGGTCGTTCACACCCAGACTCCAACAAGCCCTCCCCAGTCGTCAGCAAGCCCTCCCCAGATCCCAACAGGTCCACCCCAGTCTAAAAGTGGACCACCCCCATTCACCTATGTAGAGGCTGATTAAACTGCATTGCATTGAGCAGTCATCTCCTGCTCTCTGCAACACTGTGCAGAAGCCGCTCCTCAGTGAAAGTGATGACTGCTTTGTGTAGTGCTGCAGTGTGTGCGCACTCATCTCCTTCCCTGTGCCCACACTGTTACTGAAGCGATCCTCGAGTATCTCGCATGCATCTCGTATAACTCGCCAGCCCTGCCTCTCTGGACAGAAACCAGTCAGCTGTTTGTGTTTCAATGCAGCTTCACACATCTGTCCAGAGAGGCAGGGGCTGGTTGAGTTATGCATCCATCTCACATAGTGTGCCTCTGCCCAGATATAGAGGATCGATCAGTGACAGCACAGGGGAATGAGATGAGCACACGCACACACCCCAGCACTGCACAGAGCGGTCATCTCCTTCACAGAGGAAAAGGCATTCACACAGTGTTGCAGAGAGATGACCAATCAGCACAAGGTGGTTCAATCAGCCTCCAGATAGGTGAATGGGGGTGGTCCTATTGGAGACTGGAGCGGGCCTGTTGGAGTCTGGTGAGGGCCTGCTGGGGACTGGGGAGGACTTGTTGGAGTGTGGGTGTAAATGGCCAGTTGTGACGTTACAGCCAGGCTGCAAAACAAACATGCCTCTAGACGGGAGCTGAGCTGCTCCTCTACACGCCGAACTGTCACAGCTAGGTAACAATGCAAAATGCTAACAAGGTGTAAATTACAAACTGTTAGCCTTTTTCCAGGCTAGATATACACATAGATTTTAGGAAAAGCCAGGACAACCCCTTTAACATCCTGAACTATTGGCTAAAAGTAAAGTTTGTTTAGGAATTTGTGGAGAGAAAAACATGAGTTCTAATGATTTCAACCTAAGTGTGTGTAAAATTGTGACTTCACCAATATGATATGAATCCCAAATATGTGATTAATGTGTTTCATTTTGGAAATTGATTTAAATAATTAATGTAAGTTTTGAAGAACAGGCTTCTTGCCTTTGTACAGGAGCATAAGCAGGCAGGAGATTGGTGTGCTCTGCAACAAGGAGATAATAATGTGTATATAACTCAGCCCATCATTGAATGTAATGCCCGCAATATGGAAGTCTGGCAAAGAAAAACTGATTATAAGGCACTACCCCTCTCCTCTCTAGTCTCACCTCTCCTCTCCGTTCTCATCTCTCCTCCCTGTTCTCACCTCTCTCCTGTCCTCACCTCTCCTCTCAGTTCTCACCTCCCCTCTCTCTTATCTCCTCTCCTGTCCTCCCTTCTCTTGTCCTCTCTCTAGCTTCTCTCTGCTCCCTTTCCTGTTGTTCTTACCTCTCCTCTTCTTTCTGTTTTCCCCTCTCCTCTACTGTTACCTTTCCTCTCCTTTCTGTTCTCTCCTGTCTTCCCCTCTCACCTCTGCTGTCCTCCCCTCTCCTCTATGTTCTCACCTCTTGTCCTCTCTATTCTCCCCTCTCCTCTCTGTTCTCACATCCCCTTCCACCTCTCTATCCTCTCCTCCCTGTTCTCTCCTCTCCGGTGTTCTCCTCCTTCACCTCCTCCCCCTGTCCTCCCCCATTTCTCCCTCTCCTCTTTGATCTCCCTTCTTCTCTCTGTTGTCCCCTCTCCTCTCTGTCCTCCCCTCAGCCCTCCTATCCTCTCCTCTCTGTTCTCCACTCACCTCTCCTGCCCTCCCCTCTCCTCTCTGTTCTCCCCTCAGCTCTCCTTTCCTACTCTCCCATCTCCTGTCCCCCCCTGTCCTCTTCTCTCTGTTCTCCCCTCACCTCGCCTGTCCTCTGTAGAGCAAGGAGAAGTCAGAAAGCATGTATCGCTGACCGGGATCAGGAATTAAATGATAACTCAATAGTATATACAAAAAATCTTTATTATACAAAAATTAGAACACAGACTGACTGACAAGACAATGCACCCCTATACTCACTCTACAATCATGTGAAATGGGTACCCAAGCACAGGTTATCCCACGCAATGGTGCTACTCAAAATTTCCTTCAAAATTCTTGCCTGTCCTCCACTCTCCTCTCTTGTCTTCCCCTCTCTCTGTTCTCCCCTCACCTCTCATGTCCTTCCCTCTCTGTTCTCTCCTCACCTCTCCTGCCCTACCTTCACCTCTCCTGTCCTCCCCCCTTTGTTCTCCCCTCAACTCTCCTGTCCTCCCTCTCCTGCCCTCCCCTTACCTTTCCTGTCCTCCCCTCTTTGTCCTCTCCATTCTCTTGTCTCATCCTCCCTCTCAGTCCTCCCCTCACCTCTCTGTTCTCCCCTCACCTATCATTTTCTCTCCCCTCTCCTGCCCTCCCCTCAACTCTCCTGTCCTCGCCTCTCCTCTTTGTCCTCCCCTTCTGTTTTCTCCTCTTCTGTCCTGTTCTCTCCTCACCTCCCCTGTCCCTCCCATTCTCTTACCCTCTCTGTCTCCCCTCTCTCTCCTCTCTGTCTCCCTCTCTATCATTTCTCCCTCTCCTGTCCCTCCCCTCATTTCTCCTGTCCTCCCTCTCTCTTTGTCCCTCCTTCGTTCTCCTCTTCTGTCCTCTCACTCACCTCTCCTGTCCTCCCCTTGCCTGTCCACTCTGTTCTAAACCTCACCTCTCCTGTCCTCCCTCTCCTCTCTGTTATCCACTCAGCTCTGTCCCTCTTCCTTCTCCTGTCCTCCCCTCCCCTCTGTCCTCTTCTCTGTTCTCCCCTCACCTCTCCTGTCCCCCTCTCGCCTGTCCTCCCCTCTTCCTCTATTGTCCTCCCCCTCTCTGTTCTCCCTCACCTCTTATGTCCTTCACTCTCTGTTCTCTCACCTCTCCTGTCCTCCCCTCTCCTCCCCCTTTGTTCTCCTGTCACCTCTCCTGTCCTCCCCTTACCTTTCATGTCCTCCCCCTCTCTATTCTCCTCCCACCTCATGTCCTCCCCTCTTCTCACTGTTCTCTCCTCTGTTCTCCCCTCACCTCTCATTTCCTCCCCTCTCTGTTCTCTCTCCTCACCTATCCTCTCCTCTCTTTTCTCCCCACTCCTCTTTGTCCTCTCCTCTTCTCTGCCTCCCCTCTCTGACTCTCTCCCTCTCGTCTCCCTCTACTTCCTTTTCTTTCTCTCCCCTCTCTTTCTTCCTGTCCTCTACCACCTCTCTTTCTCCTCTCCCCCACTCCCTCTCTTGTCCCTCCTCTCCTCCCTCTCCTGTCCTCCTCTTCTATCTTCCTTTCCTGTTCTCCCTCTCATCTCCTTCCTTTTCCCTCTCCTGTCCTCTCCCCTCTCTTGTTCCTCCTCTCCCCCCCTCTCCTCTCTTGTCCCTCCTCTCCCCTTTCCTGTCCTCCCCTCTCCCGCGCACTTTCTCTCCAGTGTGTACAGTGCAGTCGAGAGCCTTGCAGTTTAGTCTGGCACCATTAGATGGCAGCACTACAGCATGACGCCATAGTAGACACATTAGTGGCTCCACCAGTAAGAAGTAAATGACAGCGAGACGTGTGAAGTACCTTTCTCAGACCCCAGCTCCATCCCTCAAGGTTGCTATAGAAACGCCCCCTCCATGGCCGGCACTCACTTGTTGCTATGGCAACACCGCAGTTTCTCCCCCTGATTTCCCCCAGTACGGAGATTCTGAGTTCTCGCGGTATCTCCCCGTCAGCTCCGGACACCCGGCACCGGCCGCACAAAGGAAACGGACACTGGGGAGGGGGAGGCGGCACCGTGAGTATCCAGCGCCTGCTCCAGCCTGTGTACTGACCAGGGGGCATGTGTGCGGTGCCACATCTACTACTGTGCCCTGTACTGCCCTGACTGCTGCACTACTGTGCCCCCTGTACTGCCCAGACTGCTAGCACTACTGTGCCCCCTGTACTGCCCAGACTGCTGCACTACTGTGCCCCCTGTACTGCTGCGCACTACTGTGCCCCCTGTACTGCCCAGACTGCTGCACTACTGTGCCCCCTGTACTGCCCAGACTGCTGCACTACTGTGCCCCCTGTACTGCCCAGACTGCTGCACTACTGTGCCCCCTGTACTGCCCAGACTGCTGCACTACTGTGCCCCCTGTACTGCCCAGACTGCTGCACTACTGTGCCCCCTGTACTGCCCAGACTGCTGCACTACTGTGCCCCCTGTACTGCCCAGACTGCTGCACTACTGTGCCCCCTGTACTGCCCAGACTGCTGCACTACTGTGCCCCCTGTACTCCCCAGACTGCTGCACTACTGTGCCCCCTGTACTCCCCTCCTCCTGCACTACTGTGCTGTACTCCCCCCCTGTACTTGCCCCTGCCCTCCTCCTGCACTACTGTGCCCCCTGTACTCCCCTCCTCCTGCACTACTGTGCCCCCTGTACTCCCCTCCACCTGCATTACTGTGCCCCCTGCACTCCCCTCCACCTGCATTACTGTGCCCCCTGTATTCCCCTCCACCTGCATTACTGTGCCCCCTGTACTCCCCTCCTCCTGCACTACTGTGCCCCCTGTACTCCCCTCCTCCTGCACTACTGTGCCCCCTGTACTGCCCAGACTGCTGCACTACTGTGCCCCCTGTACTCCCCTCCTCCTGCACTACTGTGCCCCCTGTACTCCCCTCCACCTGCATTACTGTGCCCCTGTACTCCCCTCCACCTGCATTACTGTGCCCCCTGTATTCCCCTCCACCTGCATTACTGTGCCCCCTGTACTCCCTCCTCCTGCACTACTGTGCCCCCTGTACTCCCCTCCTCCTGCACTACTGTGCCCCTGTACTCCCCTCTCCTGCACTACTGTGCCCCCTGTACTGCCCAGACTGCTGCACTACTGTGCCCCCTGTACTCCCTCCTCCTGCACTACTGTGCCCCCTGTACTCTTCTCCTCCTGCACTACTGTGCCCCTGTACTCCCTCTCTCCTGCACTACTGTGCCCCCTGTACTCCCCTCCTCCTGCACTACTGTGCCCCCTGTACTCCCCTCCTCCTGCACTACTGTGCCCCCTGTACTCCCTCCTCCTGCACTACTGTGCCCCCTGTACTCCCCTCCACCTGCATTACTGTGCCCCCTGTATTCCCCTCACCTGCATTACTGTGCTCCTGTACTCCCTCCTCCTGCACTACTGTGCCCCCTGTACTCCCTCCTCCTGCACTACTGTGCCCCTGTACTCCCTTTCTCTCCTGCATTACTGTGCCCCCTGTACTGTCCTCCTGCACTGCTGTGCCCTGTGTATTGTGGTGTCCTGTGTCTCCTGCACTGCTGTGTCCCATGTATTGTGGTACCCTGTATCTCCTGCACTGCTGTGCCTTGTGCATTGTGGTGTCCTGTGTCTCCTGCACTGCTATGCCTTGTGCATTGTGGTGTCCTGTGTCTCCTGCACTGCTATGCCTTGTGCATTGTGGTGTCCTGTGTCTCCTGCACTGCTGTTCCCTGTGTATTGTGGTGTCCTGTGTCTCCTGCACTGCTGTGCCCTGTGTATTGTGGTGTCCTGTGTCTCCTGCACTGCTGTGCCCTGTGTATTGTGGTGTCCTGTGTCTCCTGCACTGCTGTGCCCTGTGTATTGTGGTGTCCCGTGTCTCCTGCACTGCTGTTCCCTGTGTATTGTGGTGTCCTGTGTCTCCTGCACTGCTGTTCCCTGTGTATTGTGGTGTCCTGTGTCTCCTGCACTGCTGTGTCCCATGTATTGTGGTGTCCTGTGTCTCCTGCACTGCTGTGTCCCATGTATTGTGGTGTCCTGTGTCTCCTGCACTGCTGTGTCCCATGTATTGTGGTGTCCTGTGTCTCCTGCACTGCTGTGTCCCATGTATTGTGGTGTCCTGTGTCTCCTGCACTGCTGTGTCCTGTGTCTCCTGCACTGCTGTGTCCCATGTATTGTGGTGTCCTGTGTCTCCTGCACTGCTGTATGCCTTGTGCATTGTGGTGTCCTGTGTCTCCTGCACTGCTATGCCTTGTGTATTGTGGTGTCCTGTGTCTCCTGCACTGCTGTGCCCTGTGTATTGTGGTGTCCTGTGTCTCCTGCACTGCTGTGCCCTGTGTATTGTGGTGTCCTGTGTCTCCTGCACTGCTGTGCCCTGTGTATTGTGGTGTCCTGTGTCTCCTGCACTGCTGTGTCCCGTGTATTGTGGTGTCCTGTGTCTCCTGCACTGCTGTGTCCCGTGTATTGTGGTGTCCTGTGTCTCCTGCACTGCTGTGTCCCATGTATTGTGGTGTCCTGTGTCTCCTGCACTGCTGTGTCCCATGTATTGTGGTGTCCTGTGTCTCCTGCACTGCTGTGTCCCATGTATTGTGGTGTCCTGTGTCTCCTGCACTGCTATGCCTTGTGCATTGTGGTGTCCTGTGTCTCCTGCACTGCTATGCCTTGTGTATTGTGGTGTCCTGTGTCTCCTGCACTGCTGTGCCCTGTGTATTGTGGTGTCCTGTGTCTCCTGCACTGCTGTGCCCTGTGTATTGTGGTGTCCTGTGTCTCCTGCACTGCTGTGCCCTGTGTATTGTGGTGTCCTGTGTCTCCTGCACTGCTGTGCCCTGTGTATTGTGGTGTCCTGTGTCTCCTGCACTGCTGTGCCCTGTGTATTGTGGTGTCCTGTGTCTCCTGCACTGCTGTGTCCCGTGTATTGTGGTGTCCTGTGTCTCCTGCACTGCTGTGTCCCATGTATTGTGGTGTCCTGTGTTTCCTGCACTGCTGTGTCCCATGTATTGTGGTGTCCTGTGTCTCCTGCACTGCTGTGCCCTGTGTATTGTGGTGTCCTGTGTCTCCTGCACTGCTGTGTCCCATGTATTGTGGTGTCCTGTGTCTCCTGCACTGCTGTGTCCCATGTATTGTGGTGTCCTGTGTTTCCTGCACTGCTGTGTCCCATGTATTGTGGTGTCCTGTGTCTCCTGCACTGCTGTGCCCTGTGTATTGTGGTGTCCTGTGTCTCCTGCACTGCTGTGTCCCATGTATTGTGGTGTCCTGTGTCTCCTGCACTGCTGTGCCCTGTGTATTGTGGTGTCCTGTGTCTCCTGCATTGTTTTGCCCCATGTACTGCAGGGCTGGACAAATGTACCCTTGTTCAAGAATCCTCACTAAAGCACAATATGATGTATAAATTATTACATCTCTTCTTGCTATTCCATACCTCCTCCATATGCCAGCTCATCACTGTGAGCTCTGCTGCTTGTCACCAGCACTGATTCCAGATTAATAGTCAGGAATCCCAATATTTTCATCTGTATGACATCAATAATCAGGTCATCTGTGACACATGGGTGCCAGGTCATGTGTCTTATACCGGGCGGGGGGAGATTATTAGGTGAACCTTTAAAGTTTGGCATTTGTGCCAATCACAGTCTTTAAAAAGTTTTGATTGTTACTCATGCAAACCACTGTAGTGAACATCGCTGTGCTGAGGTACAAATAGTGCATGGCTGCACTGGGGGTAAAATCAGTGTTATCGGATGTAGTGTGTATAAAAATAAATAGCAAAACTTGTGCTTTGTTTATGGCTGCCTTTATGCGGGTGGAGAGCAGAACTTGCCTGTTCATGACTTCCACTGAGGTTTGAGTTACGTTTATGTCCAGAAGAAAAAGTCCTACGAACCCCCAGAACCCAAACTTCCACACGTCCGCTCATCTCTAGTGATTTGTCTTAACCGGGGTAACAGGTCATGTGTCATATCTGGGGGGACGGGTCATGTGTCATATATCTTGGGGGGCGGGTGCCATATTTTGGAGGGACGGGTCTTGGGGGGGACTGGTCGGGTGCCATATTTTGGAGGGATGGGTCATGTCATGTGTCATATTTTGTGGGGGACGGGTCGGGTGCCACATTTTGGAGGGACGGTTCATATGTCATATATCTTGGGGAGACAGATCATGTGTCGTATCTCGGGGGGACGGGTCGGGTGCCACATTTTGGAGGGACATGTCATATATCTTGGGGGGACGGTCGGGTGTCTTATATCTTGGGGGGATGGGTCGGATGTCTTATATCTTGGGAGGACGGGTCGGGTGTCTTATATTTTGGGGGGACGGGTCTGGTGTCTTATATCTTGGGGGGATATGTCATATGTCATATATCTTGGGGGGATGGGTCGGGTGTCTTATATCTTGGGGGGACAGGTCATATATGTCTTGGGGGACGGGTCGTGGGCCTGAATGATTGCTGTCCCTGTGGTGGTGATAAGCACTTGCTGGACACTTCTCTTCATTGTTGTTGAGATTAGCAATCACTGATCATGCGGTACCTGTGACCAATAGATGATTTCATATAGAAAAGGTCAGGTATGAATTATGACGGAAATAAACTCTAAAATCATTGGTGAATCTGCAGCAATATCCACACTATTTTCATTCAGATTTTGATGCTGATTTCACTCTCTGCTTTGGAAACGGTGAAATCTGCAGTGATAGTCTGCACCACAGGCCAATTTCTACATGGATTTTTTTACAGTAAAGTCTGATATGTGAAAAGTCTACTATAATATACTGTGGTGAAAATCCACAGCGTTTGAACTTGCCCTAATACAGTGATAAATAACCTGCGGCACTTCAGCTGTCAGGGAATCTGGAGAGTTGTAGTTTGAGAACATCTGGGGGGTCTTTGAATGCTTACTCCTGCCCCAATGGTAAGGCAGCCCCTGCTTCCCTGGTACTTGTGGCACTGTAAGCTTCAGCATGCCTTCTGTGTGGCCATGTAATACCCTAATAACCTGGCATTGTGTTCTGTGTACACTGCAATAATAGGCAAGGTACTCCCTCCCTGATCACCACAATGACTTCTCATCCAGCCATCCAGAACGCTCCGCTCCAGCGCTTTCACCTTCTTTGCTGTTTATGTTGTTAATTATTTGCAGGTATAATCTGTGCAGTTCTCACTTCCAACAATGGCGACTCCAGCAGCGGTGAACCCGGGTGGTGAGTACAGATCTCCAGCCTCCATCATTGAAGTGTACGTCCCTTAGTATATTCAGTCTTGACAGCACGGCAGTTTATAATTATTCTATTTTTGGAAGGTACTAGTTCTCCATATTTAGGAAGTTTTGTTCTAGTATGACATGTCCAACACTTACGGTCTGAGTACTGACCACAACAGAGATCTGCTGCTGTAAAAAAGTATTTGTCTAACTTTTTTCTTTACAGTTGTAATGCTTGACCAAGATGTCGGGCTATCATGCGTAATAGTGGCGCACGGACCAACTATGTCCGGCGCACTACACAAAACAACAGACGGAGAGACATCGGTGGGGACAAATACAGCGGAGGACTCTGCTCATAGGGAATGGGGAGAAGTGACTTCCTGCACTCGCCTGCTGCTGTGCCCTGATCTCCCTACCATCCCTATTTGGGTTCTTTCAACCCATCACCGAGCAGGATACCTAGTCCCTCGCTGGCTCTGATATTAGCCCTCAATAGGGAATGGAGGGCTGGAGCACTAGTCCAAATCACTGCAATAGTAACAAGAAGAGGATAGGGAAGACAGACAGAGGAACAACAAAGCAACTTCACGCCTGCTGGCTCACTCCTTGGCAGCAGACAGCTTAGCAGTAGTCGGTTCTCCAGAGAACCTCCTTCACCTCAGGAAGTTTTGCCAGGAATGAGTTCATTCACCAGCAAAGCATGCTGGATCAATGTGACCATATAAACGGGATGGGAGTAATCACAGAGTGGCCACACCTGGTAAGAAAGCTAAGGAGTCTGCTAGCAGCAGAAAACTGACATTAACTCCTGAACTGCCAAAGGAAAGAAAAGAAACACATTTAATATGAAGTTTCAATACAGACATGAGACAAAGGTTCCAAACCAGTCACAAGTCTCCTAGGTAAGAGAGACCATCGTGACAGTACCCCTCTTTATCCTCTATAGCGGATTAGTCAGGATTACACCTACAAAAAGAACGCCGGGAACTTCCAGCTTTCACTTCCATAACCCCCTGTCCCCCAAGGATAACACCTGCGCAGCGAGGTAAAGATGTAGTAAATTTCGGTTCCGGAGACATGACATATATCTGGAGCCAGGACCTATGAAACACGTTATGGGTACCAAGTACTGGTGGTAGCTCCAGACAGTTGGCCAAAGGTTTAACATTGTCCGTCACCCGATATAGACCGACGAACCCAGAGCCCCCGAAGCACACTTCCACTTAATGGCATTAGTGGACACCCATACACAGTCATTCACATACAGGTCCGAACCAGCACATTTATTACCAAGTATGCGTCTTTTGGAATGTGAACATCCCCTTGAAGGACAGACAACCGAGGTGTAACCCTGAAACCTGCAACTCCCACCCTCAGAATGGGGAACTTCCGTAGGGGCAACCATCCCCCTCCATCACCTCTCCTGGGGGAACACATAGGTCCAGAAAGAACCTCGGCAGAGAAAGAAATTATACGTAATCTCCGGTTGCACCTTATGCCCATTAACCAGAGGAGAGGAAAGTACAGTAGAAATGTATACACTCAGATTGCCTTCCTCAAAACGACCTGGGGAGGGCAGCTCTTCAGATAGTGTATTGGGAGTGTACACCTCTGACACAACCGACTTAGGAACCGTACATTCAGGAGCCGGTTCCCCAGTATGGACAACTTCTCTCACGAATCCCTGGAGGAGAGACCGAGGCCTACCATAATCCCGAAGAGTGGAAATGGTATCGCCTCTTTGACCTTGGGGGATAGCAACCAGACATGAGGGAAATAATAGAGGAAACGTACACGCCCAGGTCACCACCCTCCATGTGACCTGGGAGAGACAGTTTTTGAGATGTATGGATGAACAAACCCTGCACAGGTTCATCCACCTGCACCTGTGGAACCACCTCAACAGGGAGAACAATAGGGGGCTGGATCCGTGTGTATCTTTCTGTGGGGCATCTATCCATCCTGATGGCAAAAGACATGGCTGCCTTCAGAGACTTTGGGGCAGATTACTGAGCCATGAAGTCCTGGAACCTTCTAGACACCCCATGACAGAAATGGCTCCTAAGAACCGGTACATTCCATTGGGTGTTCGTGGCCCACCTCCGGAACTCCGAACAGTACTCCTCAGCTGGCCGCGTTCCCTGCTGGAGTCTACGGAGATTCAACACTGCCAGAGAGACGCCTTCAGGGTCCACATAAATAAGGGACAAAGCCGCAAAAAAACATCTACCAACTGCAATGATGGGGAATCGGTCAGTAGAGAAAAGGCCTAGGACTGGGGATTTCCCCGCAACAAGGAGATCACAATCCCCACTCTTTGTCCTTCATTCCCTGAAAAATGAGGACAGAGCCTTAAGTGCAGGAGTCCTGAAAAGCCCAAAATATCACTCCCCCCTTAAAAACTTATAATGGTACCTTTACACGCAGCCACAGGAAGGTAGAAACCGCCAGGCATCGGACACAATTGTGCCTGTTGCCATGAAAACACCACGAAGTGGCGTTGTGTAATTCAGGAATTTCCTTCATGTGTCTTCCAGATACCTGAATTACACGCCGCCACTTCGTGGTGTTTTCATGGCAACAGGCACAATTGTGTCCGATGCCTGGCGGTTTCTACCTTCCTGTAGCTGCGTGTAAAGGTACCTTTAGGGTGGTTGAATCTTGGGTTCTGGTTGTGGATGAACATGAGCCGTGACCAGCAGACCCGCGATATGCTACAATTGCTTCACCACCTGTTCCCGCAGAACCATCACCTCCTTTGACAGTCTGCTTAAGATGTGCAAAAAAAAAAGCAGCAGGATCCATAATGGAGCACAAAAAAAGTATGGGCTGGTGATTATTCCATGCTGGACCAAGGCTACTTTCACACATTGCGCATTTTTGCGCGCTTTTTTGCATGCGCTTTTCAAAAATGTGCAATGTGTGAGTCGTCTGCCGGCATAGTGAATGTGAAATTCACTTTGCCGTTCAGACAGTGCGTAAATATACGCTGCGCTTTTATGGGACAAAGCGTGGGCGTAAAAAGAATCAACATTTCAATTCTTTACGCACCTGCGCTGGCGCTTTCACCAATAGGAGCCCATTATTCCCGCTGGAATTACGCATCGCCATTCAGACAATGTGCTATTTCAGCGGGAATACGCTGGCACTGATGTCACACGGGAGGGACAATCCTGTTCCTCCTCCCCTGTGTGACATCTGTGATAGCCCCTTTGGGTTTCGCAGTGTATTAATATACACTACAAACCCAAATTAAACTAAGCCAAATAATAAACATTGAATAGTTACCTCTTTTCCGGGTGTTCGGGGAGCTAAGAGATCCTCCGCAGGGCCTGTGATCGCTGATTGGTCGCTCGCGGTCATGTGATATGGGACGTGCTATGACGTACGTATCACATGACCGCGAGGGGCCAATCAGTGATGTTGGCAGTTCCTGGTATGTCGATACCTGTGGCTGCTCCCGGCTCCCTGAACACATGGCGGAGTGTAAGTATTCATTCTTTTTTATTGTTAATACATTTGGCTTTCTTTTATTTCGATTTCGCAGTGTATATTAATACACTGCGAAATCAAATGGGGGCTGGCAGACATGTCAGAGGGGAGAAGGAACCAGGACTCTTCCTCCCCTCTGATACCATACTGGCTGTATCACCTTGTCCTCGGCTCCACCATCCTGTCCAGGAATGCTAGATCTCATTCCCATCCACATCTCCCCTGGACTGTAACTCATACCTTGGTGGCATCCCACCCCGGACTGACCCCTGGATGCCTCACCTGTCCCACGGCTGCTCCATCAGCCAACCCAGCAATCGCCTCTGTTAACCCCGACCGCCTCGACTGATCCCCCAACTTTCCCATCTGACCCATCCTTCCGACCCCCACCTTACATCTCATCCCCTGGTCATCACCTCATCCCGTGACTGCTCCCCACTGATGACCATTCACCCACTACCACAACTTTCCCCACTCTGCTTCTGACCCCTGCTGCCACACTCACTCACTGTTCTCCATATGCAATGTTCCCGCTACTCCTCACTCTCACTCCCATCCTTCTCCACTTCCTACTACCCCCACTTATCCCCCCTCCCAGCAACAAAATACTGCTCTCACCCTCCATCCTGCCGAACCACCTCACCCACTTCACCGACCTTTTCATTCCCTTTCAATCCTCAATCACCAAACAAGCACGCCCGCCTCGCAAGCTCTCATGCTCCCACCTGCTAACCCTCGGCCTACTCCTCCTCCTTGCCGGTGACATCTCCCCCAATCCTGGCCCCCCCCGCAACATCCCCACAACAACCTTCATCCCGCGACCCACCGCCAACCCTCGCAACCTCACCACCACTTGCTCTCGCAACCCCACCAACATCAGACTCATTCCCCCAACCCATGCCCCACCTACCGCTCTACCCGGCGCACTCTGGAATGCCCGCTCAGTGTGCAACAAACTCCCCGACATCCATGATCTCTTTATCTCCAGGAAACTGTCATTCCTTGGCCTCACCGAAACCTGGCTCACCCCCTCCGACACGGCCTCCCCTGCTGCACTATCCTACGGCGGCCTCAGCCTGTCCCACACCCCCCGTCCCTCTGGCAAACACGGCGGTGGAGTCGGCATACTGCTGTCCAACTACTGCACCTTCAGCCCCAGCCCCCATCCATCACTGTCCCCTCCTTCGAAGCCCACTCAGTCCGAATCTTCTCCCCCTGCAACCTCCAAATAGCCATCATCTACCGCCCCCCCGGACCCACCGCCTCCTTCCTTAACCACTTCACCACCTGGCTACTTCACTTCCTCTCCACTGACATCCCCTCCATCATCATGGGCGACTTCAATATCCCCATTGACACTCCCCACCCAGCCGCCTCCAACCTTCTCTCCTTGACCACTTCCCTAGGGCTCTCCCAATGGTCCTCCTCTCCCACCCACTAACAAGGCCACACGCTTGACCTCATCTTTACCCGCCTTTGCTCCCTCTCTAACCTCACAACCTCGGTACTCACACTGTCCGACCACCATCTCTTGACCTTTTCCGCCCTCTCCTCCCCTGCCACACTACCCCCTCTCCGCAAACTTGATCACCCTCGCCGAAACCTAAAAGATCTTGATCTTCCTTTATTCTCTGAATCACTCCTCCCTCTCACCGACTTACCCTGCGCTGACGACATTGACATTGCCACCACCCTATACAACACCACCATAACGAACGCTCTCGACCTAGCCGCCCCCCTCACTCTCCATGCTCCACGTATTAACAGGCAACCCTGGCACACCACCCTCACTAAAAACCTGAGACGGGCGTCCAGAGTCGCCGAGAGGAGATGGAAAAAGTCTCACACCCCCGAGCACTTTGCTCTGTTCAAGCAATCCGTCACTGACTTCAAGACGGCACTCGCTACGCCAAGCAAGTGTTCTTCTCATCCCTTATAACCTCTCTGTCCCGCAACCCCAAACAGCTCTTCAAAACTTTCAACTCCTTACTTCGCCCACCTGCTCCTCCCCCTTCTCCACTCATATCTGCTGAAGACTTTGCGACCTTCTTCAAGGAGAAGATCGACAAGATCAGAAGCAGCTTCGGTCCACTATCCCCACACCTCCCCTTCCCACCTACACTGCCCTCCTCTTCCATCAGCCACTTCCCCCCCATAACTGAAGACCAACTCTCCTCCCTCCTGTCAAAATCACACCTCACCACCAGCGCCCACGACCCGCTCCCATCCCACCTCATTCCCAACCACACCTCCATTTTCATCCCAGCCCTCACCCACCTCTTTAACCTTTCACTTAGCACTGGTACCTTCCCCTCGGCCTTCAAACACGCCCTAATCACGCCCATCCTAAAAAAAACCTCACTTGACCCTACCTCTGTCTCTAACTATCGCCCCATATCTCTTCTCCCATTCGCCTCTAAGCTACTTGAACAACACGTCCACTCCGAACTGTCCTCTCACCTCTCCTCGTGCTCCCACTTCGACCGCCTGTGGTCCGGCTTCCGACCCCTCCATTCCACTGAAACAGCCCTGACCAAAGTCACCAACGACCTACTGACCGCCAAGAACAAACACCACTACTCCATCCTGCTACTCCTTGACCTGTCTGCCACCTTCGACACGGTTGACCACTCCCTTCTTCTCCGGATCCTGGAATCCCTTGGCATCACCCACCTTGCCCTCTCCTGGATCTCCTCATACATAGCGGACCGGACCTTTAGCGTCTCCCACTCCCTCACCTCCTCCTCACCCTACCCCCTTTCTGTCGGAGTCCCCCAAGGTTCGGTCCTGGGACCCCTACTTTTCTCCATTTACACTCTCGGCCTAGGGCAACTCATCGAGTCCCATGGCCTCCAGTACCACCTCTACGCCGACGACACCCAAATCTACCTGTCCGGCCCTGACATCACCACCCTACTCTCGAAAATCCCTCAATGCCTTTCCGCCATCTCATCCTTCTTCTCTGCTCGCTTCCTTAAACTCAACATGGACAAAACTGAATTCATAGTCTTCCCCCCAAGAAATTCCACCCCACCTCCCAACCTATCCATCTGCGTCAACGACTGCCCCCTCTCCCCAGTCCCCCAAGCCAAGTGCCTCGGGGTAATCCTTGACTCCTCCCTATCCTTCAAACGCCACATCGAGGCCCTCACCACATCCCTCCGGCTCCAGCTCAAGAACATCTCACGGATCCGCTCCTTCCTCACCCACGACACCGCTAAAAACACTCATCCATGCTCTTATCATCTCCCGCCTTGACTACTGCAACCTCCTTCTCAATGGCTTCCCGGCTAACTCCCTCACACCTCTCCATTCTATCCTCAACTCCGCTGCCCGACTCATCTATATGTCCTCCCGCTACTCCCCTGTCTCCCCCCTCTGCCAAGCCCTTCACTGGCTCCCCGTCTCCAAGAGATCCCAATTCAAAACACTAACCACTGCGTACAAAGCCATACACAACCTGGCTCCACCATACATCTCCGACCTGGTCTCCCGATACCTACCCTCACGCAACCTCCGCTCCTCCCAAGAACTCCTCCTCTGCTCCCCCCTCACCACCTCTTCGCACAACCGAGTCCAGGACTTCTCCCGGGCATCTGCCTTACTCTGGAACTCCCTACCCGAACACGTCAGACACTCTCCTACCCTGAGTAGCTTCAAGTGTCACCTGAAGACTCACTTGTTCCGTCAAGCCTACAACCTGCCATGAGACCCAGGCGAACGCCCCATACCTGACATTCCCCCATCCTACTGTATCCTAACCCACCCCTCATAGACTGTGAGCCCTCGTGGACAGGGTCCCTGCCCCTCCTGTACCTGTACGTCCTGATCGCCTAGATTTAGTGTACTTGTTCTTGTCTCCCTCATCCTCATGTAAAGCGCCATGGAACCTAATGGCGCTATATAAATAAATAATAATAATAATAATAATAATATCACTGCATGGGTGCAAGACGCGGCAAAAAGCACCCGCACAAAAAAACGCAAAAAAAGAGCTATTTGTGAACGTAGCCTAAGGGGGATGTCTCGCTACTGTGTGTGACGCACATGGGTACATATTCAATACCTCAATTCTGATTATACAAAGTATAACCGTTATAGCCACATGTATTTGATATTACATTCCTGATTAATTACAAAACGTGCAGATAAATAAAGTGCAAGGATAGTGCAGCATTGCAATCAACTACAGAAAGACTTACCTCATAGTATTATCAACCATGTGGCTGGTCAGAACAGGAGGGACCCAGGTGGGCTGCACTTTTTTGTAATTAATCAGGAATGTAATACCAAATACCTGTAGCTGTAAAGGTACCTCTACACGCTGCCACTGTGCCTAGCAACAGGTATCCACCACACGTGCACGGTCACGTTTTTAACGGTGGATACCAATCGCCGATGCCGCATATACACGCCATTGCGTGCTCCACTGAAGGTATCTTTGTTCCCCGGAAGTGCCGACGGGTGCCGCGGCTTAGTTCCTGTTGAATACCTTCCCTGCTTTACACGCCGCTACCACAAAGGAATATGGGCGTACATAGTTCGCGCCGCAAGTACATAGGTGTGACAGAGTTGTGTATTCCGTGACGCTAACACGCTGATTGGACAACGCAATAGCATCATGATTGGCCAGCCTGAGCAGGAAGGCTGGCTAATACATGACGCCATTGCAATTGTGTAGTGTGAATGGATAGCTCTTTAAATATGGCGCCCTGTGAAGGGACAGCCAATCATAATACAGGAGCCCCCACCAATGATTGCTGATGGGGCGCGGTATCCATGAGGCTGTGTCACGCCGCTGGGAATTGAGTAGGCCACGCAGATACCTTGCCTGTGCCCCGTTTACACGCCACCACCATAGTAAATGTGCCTTCCTGTTTTTGAGCACGGCTCAGCAACAGGTATTCGAAGGAACTGCAGGACACAGGGAGGAATTTCCCTATTTTCACGCCGCCATTTCGTAGTAATTTCATGGCAACAGGCACAATTGTCCCCAGTGCCCGGCAGCTGCTGCCTTACTGTGGTGGCGTGTAAAGGTACCTTAATGGTTATACTTTGTATACTCAGAATTGAGGTATTGAATATGTACCCATGTGATAAGTATATTGTAACTCCAGACCAGGTATTTCCTGTATACAGATTGCTGGACAATCTTTTGTAACTGATTGTAATTTGATGTGCGATTCATTTAGTGTATTAGTGATAACCCCACTGATGACTATGTAATGAGTTCCCAGCTATTTTTGTCATTGAGACCTGGTCATGTTGTATCCCCACTTCTCCTGAGCATCCATTTTGGTGTGTGTAATAAAACAGCACCTTATGCATAAATCAAAGCTTTGACTCCTTTTTCTCTTTGTAAATTACATTTTTTATTTTTATAAATGTGTCCCGGTGTAATGTGTGTGACCAACCATGCAGGAACAGTTCGGATATACCACAGCTCTAAGGGTACCTTTACACGCCACTTAAGCGGCGATAAAGATTGTCGGCGATATTTCGACCTGGAACCATCGTCGCCAAATTCCCTCCTAATTGCGGCGTGTATTTCGGGAATTTGGCGGCGATATGTCGCCTCGCTCCGTCCGCCTGATTTCAGAGCACTGCATTGCATGCAATGTTTGAGACGTGTAAAGGTACCCTAATATTCACTATTTTTTCACTTTATACTGGATATCACAAGTGAACCTTGTATAGCTTGGACAGTTTTTTTCTTTGTCCAAAGCCGACAATAAGGCAAGTTCTTGCCCTGGTGTTTTTCTTCATTTTTTTATAGCTAGTAGTTCTTATTAATCTCAATTCTGTTAATTCTGACTCACGCCTAAGGGGATGCAAGAAGGTCTCTTTTGTTTTGAAATAGTAAAATCTTGCAAGTGTGTCAGGCTTAAAGGGAACCTGTCACCTGGATCTAAGCCCCTACACTATCACTACCTGTCCCTGCACCTTCCTAGCTGCTCCCTATCTATCCCTCTCTGAGCTAAATCCGCCCTATAAAACTGCAGAAAAATAACTTATAACTTACAGAAGTCCCTGAGGCTGGGGACTGAGAAGGCGGCGCCAGGCTCCATTCAGCCTCTCCTCCATGCAGCAGCACACGCCCCGCTGGGCGGCACTATTCTTTCTTCATCGCCGCCTCCTCCATTTGGAATCTCTGCTTTACACCTATCATGTTGTGGTGATGCGACCTCGATGTGTACCCTGACTGAGACACAGCATATGGGAGATTGTATCTTCTGCTCGGTAGCAGCACACACAGGGTGAGCTGCTACTGGAGCTAAGTGCTGATTGAAATCACTGACCCCCAGGTGTGCGGGTGAATAGGAGATGATATGTGCTGCCCTGGGCTGTGGGGAGGGGGTGGAGTGTGTCAGGACAGCAGCAGGAGCTGCTGGGATTGTATGAGGTTCTACTCGGCTGTGCCCCGGTGTAAGAGGCCAGACTAACCCCCCCGACCAGAATATACTCGGGGTTAAAGTGGCCTAGGCCAGATTATACTCCTCCGTATACCACAGCAGCTGTAGATCAGGGCTCCAAGCAACACATGGGGGCCCGAGGCAGCACAAAGTGGCCCCAGGCAGCAGAAAGTGGCCCTACGCAACATACAGGGGCCCCAGGCAGTGCTAGGGCCCCAGGCAGTGCTAGAGCCCCAGGCAGTGCTAGGGGCCCCAGGCAGTGCACAGGGCCCCAGGCAGCACAAAGTGGCCCCAAGCAGCACAAAGAGGCCCCAGGCAACATACAGGGGCCCCAGGCAGTACTAGGGGCCACAAGCTACACACAGGATCCCAGGCTACACACAGGGGCCCCATGCAGCATACAAGGACCCCAGGCAGTGCACGGGGCCCCAGGCAGTGCACGGGGCCCCAGGCAGTGCACAAGGCCCCAGGCAGCACAAAGTGGCCCCAGGCAGCACAAAGTGGCCCCAGGCAACATACAGGGGCCCCAGGCAGTACTAGGGGCCCCAGGCTACACACAGGGTCCCAGGCTACATACAGGGGCCCCATGCAGCATACAAGGGCCCCAGGCAGTACAAAGGGGTCCCAGGCAGCGCATGGGGGCCAGAGGCAGCACACAGGGGCCCCAGGCAGCACAAAGTGGCCCCGGGTGGCCCACTGCCTGGGGCCCCTGTATATTGCCTGTGGTCACTTTGTGCTGCCTGGGGCCCTTGTATGCTGCATGGAGCCCTTGTGTGTAGCCTGGGATCCTGTGTGTAGCCTGGGGCCCCTGGTACTGCCTGTGGCCCCTGTATGTTGCCTGGGGCCACTTTGTGCTGCCTGGGGCCCTGTGCACTGCCTGGGGCCCTTGTATGCTGCATGGGGCCCCTGTGTGTAGCCTGGGATCCTGTGTGTAGCCTGGGGCCCCTGGTACTGCATGGGGCCCCTGTATGTTGCCTGGGGCCACTTTGTGCTGCCTGGGGCCCTGTGCACTGCCTGGGGCCCTTGTATGCTGGCTGGGGCCCCTGTGTGTAGCCTGGGATCCTGTGTGTAGCCTGGGGCCCCTAGTACTGCCTGGGGCCCCTGTATGTTGCCTGGGGCCACTTTGTGCTGCCTGGGGCCACTTTGTGCTGCCTGGGGCCCTGTGCACTGCCTGGGGCCCTATGCACTGCCTGGGGCCCCGTGTACTGTCCGGGGCCCTTGTATGCTGGCTGGGGCCCCTGTGTGTAGCCTGGGATCCTGTGTGTAGCCTGGGGCCCCTGTGTGCTGCCTCGGGCCCCCATGCACTGCCTCGGGCCCCCATGCACTGCCTGGGGCCCCTAGCACTGCCTGGGGCCCCTGTATGTTGCGTAGGGCCACTTTCTGCTGCCTGGGGCCACCTTGTGCTGCCTCGGGCCCTCATGCATTGCTTGGGGCCCTGTGCACGGCTTGGGGCCCTGATCTACAGCTGCTGTGGTATACGGAGAGTTATAATCTGGCCTAGGCCTGTTTATACCCCGGGGTATAGTTTGGGCTAGGCCAGTTTATACCTTGGGTATATTCTGGTCGGGGGGTTAGTCTGACCTGTTACATCAGAATCTGGAGGTCTGTGAATACCTGAACTGTGTGCTGTGTGAGTAAATACCTGAGTCACTGCCTTCTGTCGTGCCGATCCTAACCACTACCTTACAGTGTAAAGTGGGTGGGAGATTCCAAATGGAGGAGGCGGCGATGAAGAAAGAATAACGCCGCCCAGCGGGGCGTGTGCTGCTGCATGGAGGAGGGGCTGAATGGAGCCTGGCGCCGCCTTCTCAGTCCCCAGCCTCAGGGACTTCTGTAAGTTATAAGTTATTTTTCTGCAGTTTTATAGGGCGGATTTAGCTCAGAAAGGGATAGATAGGGAGCAGCTAGGAAGGTGCAGGGACAGGTAGTGATAGTGTAGGGGCTTAGATCCAGGTGACAGGTTCCCTTTAAGCACCCTATAAACGTGATTCACCATTAACTGTAAGGGTACCTTTACACGCGGCTACATTTCTAGGGTGGCCACAGGTAACTTACTGGTGCCGGGAAATCATGGAGAGATTATTCCATTTGTACACAGCAACAAGATAGAACCTTGCCTCCATGATTTCACTGCAACCAGTAAGTTACCTGTAGCCACCCTAGAAATGTAGCCGCGTGTAAAGGTACCCTAAGGCTGGTTTCATACTAGCGTTGCGTCCAGGGAACTTCTATTCCAGGATCTTCCTCTGGTCATTCTCCTCATATGAACTTTTCAAGATGGTTGAGCAAGATATAGTGCAGCTTTTAGCCATGGTATGAGGGCTTCTATGCTCCTTTACACAGCTGGTCCCTGCAGCAGTCAGGCCATGCTCCCTTATATCCTGCATATATCAAGTGAGAAACCTGCCAAGCAGTCAGAAATCACGACTCCGATGTGCGTTACTCAAGGAGAACGCTTATGAGCGAAACGTACCTCGGAGTCCTTGGGTCCTGACCTATACGTTGTATTTCTCTGCATGGTTTCTTACTTGATGTATTTATGTTTTTTAAATTATTTATAGAATTTATCTGTGTTATTTTTTGATATTTTGAATATTTTATTCAGATATATAATGATTTAATTGTGCAGTCAATACAACACCTATATGTATACTGATACTCCTCTCCTGACATGTGCTGTTTTGTTTTGTGTGCTGCCCCCACCTTTTTTAATAACCCTTTAAAAAAAAAAAAAAAATGTATCTATCGATAAAATTATATTTTAGAACATAAATGATGATGTGAGTATTCACCTTCTTTTGTGTTGATAGTATCCTTTATTTGACTACCTTTTTTGATCTATGATATACTACTGTGTTGCATTCTAGGCTTTCAATGCTGGAATCAGGGTCTCTGCCCCACATTATGCTGCTCTCAGACTAGGTTATGGATTCCCTGTCAGTGCCCTGTCTGTATGCAGTTTGTATATGAGACATGATAAGTTGTGTCTGCAGGGCAGTGACAGGATCCAGGGCATTCCCATCAGCACCAGGACAAGACCTACTGCTCTATATAACATTCCCTAGATATTCCCATTCATATGTATATATGGCCTACACTATTTCTATATACCAATACGTTTCCAACAGAGAGAGGCAGGGAAATTTGACTTCATGCTGGTGTCACTGGTAACATGGGAGATAACAACATAAAATGAAAAGGTTTGTTTTATCTATCCCCCTCTTATTGCACTATTTCTTATAACAGTGGTCTTGCCCCCTCGCTCGGCTTTGTGGTTATGCCTGCAGACCTTACGCCAGAAGTGTTGAACATTAGTTGGTGTTGACAGTCACTATAATATAAATGTGACTGTCTGTGATTTCCATTGGTGATGTGTTTGAGTTTTACTTTCCTAGTTGAAAAAATTGTTAAACTCGAAATATATGGGCCTCTACAATGTATCCTTGGCCCTGCATACCCTAGTTGGGCCTATGTATGTCATGGCGGTTCCCCAAGTAGGGCCTCCTGATAGTTGAATTAGGAGTTGTCTGTGAGACTTTTTGGAAACTTTAGATGTATAGTGTTAGTTGTTATGTGTTGGCGATGTGTGTGATACTTATGGTGGTTGTTATTAGTGTAGACAATTGGTCCCATTGTGATGGCAGATACATGTCCAATTGAAAGATGGCCAAAGACACTTTTCTCTTCATTTCTAGTCAAGTTGCCATAGAAGTCTTTTGTAGAAACCCCTCATTTGTGGTGTTTTCAGTGTAGGAAGGATATATGTACCACATTTGCGTATCCCATCTGCATTCCCGTGCACTACTTATCAGGCCTTCCCCATTCCCAACCTGTTTGATGTGAGCTTTCTGAGGTTCTTGGTGTGGGATTGCTGGTGCAGGCAGCTGAATCACGATCGCTCTGAACAGAGGCAGCGAGGGATGTTGTCTTGTTCTGAGCTGAATACAAATTCTCTCCCCCTCCTCCATCTCAGCCATTGCTGCCAGGTTTCTTGCATACTGATGATGCTCTGTTCTCAGTCCGAGGTTCTCTTCTAGGAGGGATCGGTAACCAGCTCTTACTTATTCATTCTGGAGGTAAAAGTTTATTGTTTGTGTATTGTCTACCAGTTTAGCTGTGGTTAGCGGGTGGTATCCACTATGCACCGTGTTATTATGGCCTAGCTTACCATGGTCTTTGTCTGTGGTGGTCGTCCCTGGCAGTAGATCGATCTCTGCTTAGCTAGATGGATTGCGGATTCTGCATTATAGCTCACTCATTTGTGGAACAGCGCAGCGTCTATAATCACACATATATGTAGCTGCTCTACTCAAATATCGGTCTGTATGAGTCCCGAGAGTTGCTTTTCTGGCAACTGTGTCTAATACAAAGTGGAAATCCAAGAAGTGATATAACTGGTGTCTATCAGACTCTATACTGTGTCATGCGGACATCACAAGTATTGATTATCTCATTTATGTACAGCATTGAATCTTCATTCATTATTTAGCACAAGACTGTGCCCCACACATCCTTAGGACTAGAATTAATAAGATGCATAGAAATCTACATAGAAAAATGGCTTAAATTAGGGTAGGAACACAAGAGGTAGATGAGACTTGGCTGCGGTGAAATCATGCGGCCAGACAAGCCACTGTTGGTTTCTAATGCCGGGTTTTACTTTAACTCAACCACTGATGCATTTATGGCAAAAGACTGCACAATTTAAAATGTCAATCATATATTTGTTAGCAAAATCATGCAGCTACCAGCCACCAACTTGTGAGAGTGGTTTCAGCTGAATGTGGCAGCCACATTGTGAAAACCTAGCCTTAGTCTGGGCTGGCATGAGTATAATCTGTGGGCCGTATACAGACCACAGAGGCCAGACACATACGAGGCTGTAAATTCGGGTTATGAGCTCTGCCGCCCAACTTGGTGTAGTGGTCTGTATATGGACCGTGAAAATACCGTATCCTCATGTGAAACTGGCTGTACAGATCGTGTGAAATCATTATCAAATGATCCATTAGAAAACCTTGGCACCCCCCCACCAGCCGCGCAGTTCTTGATCCTAAGGGTGCTGTCACACCTGGCGACGGCACCGCCGATGTATGAGGCGACGTAGGGGTGTGGCCTATCGGCGCCGATATCGCCCCTGCGTCGCCTAATGTAAAGGGCCAATGTCGGCGCCTCTGAATGCTCGCCTGGTTTCACATCAGTGATGTGAAACCAGGCGGCCGATCTGGGGCGATCAGTCCACATCGCCCCATGTAAACGGCCACCGGTGACCTGATAGGCGATGGGAGCTATAGGCTCCCATTGTATTGCATCGCCGCTGGGGTTTTGAGACACCCCGGCGGCAATGCCGCCTGTCAGCTCGCTGGGGCATCACCGGAGATGTCTGTCCGTGTAAACGGGGGGCAACGACACTGGCGGGGCGCCAAAAACGTGCGCGCTCCCGCCAGTCGCCGCCGACATCTCCGGTGCCGTCGCCAGGTGTGACGGCACCCTAATAGGTATGAAAGCTCGATCAAAGCAAATTTGCTAATAATGGTAAAATTCCATTCATCTGTAAGGGTACCGTCACACTAGGTGACATCGCCGGCGATTTTGGCGGCGATGCAGGGGCATGGCCTATCGCCGGTGCGTCACCTAGTGTGACGCAGCGATAATGAGGCGAAATATCGCCTCAGAATGATCGCCAGGTTTCACAGCAGTATTGTGAAACCTGGCGATCTGAATCGTGTAACGGACCCCTTATACAATAATCCAGTAGTTTTCCCATTCAAACACTATCTCGGGCACAGAGCTGCAGGATATTCTGGAATGATAATCTAGTAGTTCAGAATGCTAAAGGACTGTTACTGTAAGAATAGGTGGGAAGACCGGCAGCACACGGGACGAATGTTATTCAATGGGGTGGTGCAGATGAGTGTATGAAAAAATCTCAGCATTCTCTAGTTTGTTCCGTATGGCAGATGAGACTCACCTATTGAAATCTATGGGTGAACAAAATACTCTGTGTCTCTGTATGACATCTGATTATCATCTGGGTTTTTTTTTATTTTTCACCTACATTACAATTCTTTAAGACCAGAAACTGTAAATGGTCTTGCAAGTTATTAATATCTACTGCTGTGAACTAGATTGCACACTGGTGACCAACAGGAAAACAAATCTTCTGTCTTGTGAATGAAACTGATGATTTTCTACATGGTCTTGTGAATGCGAACAAATGTGACAACTGTAGGGTTCGTATACTTCATCTACAAATACATCTTCATTTCCATGTTGATTGTGTGGATCACATGCTATATGGTTTATTGTAGAAATTACTGATTAATATATAATATTCTGATTAATAGAAATGACCACAGATATACCAGGACCAGTAACGTTACCAGGAGCTCCCATGACAGCTGGACAAGTGAGAATGGCCGGTCCTTTGCCATCTCGGGGTGGAAAACGACGATCTGGGTAAGATTACATACGACTTCAGTTTTTTAAGAAAATCAAGGCCCCTTACCATGTAAGACACTTGGCAATTAATTGATATAATGGTAAGATCATGGGATTATTGTTAGACTCATTATAAGATCAGTAATAATCATTTCTTATCCGATCTATATGTACTGTATGTGACCGTCTGTATAGTCGTTATAACCCTTGTGGACAGGCGGCGGTCACAATGTAGTAGTCACAAGCCCATTAGTGTGAGCCCTCGTGGACAGGGTCCCTTCCCCTCCTGTACCTCTACGTCCTGATCGCCTAGATTTAGTGTACTTGTTCTTGTCTCCCTTATCCTCATGTAAAGCGCCATGGAACCTAATGGCGCTATATAAATAAATAAATAAATAATAATAATAATTTCACAGCAGCGGTAGGGTATAAATCGTGGCAGATCCAGCAGATGCCGCCGCCTTTTGCTGGATCTGATGCGTAACGGCCAACTTGCGGCACCGATCCGGCAAGCCCCATTCATTCTCTGTGGGCTTGCGGTTGGGGACGGCAAGTGCGATTTTGCCAGATCCGGCATGTGCGGCACTTGCGGCATCGCAAAGAAACCACTACTAGCTGCAGGTTTTTGCGTGGCAAGTGCCAAATCCGGCAAAACCGCACTACTCTATACTTGGGAACATTTAAATAGGATTTTTTTTACCATTTATTAGCTATACTTGATAATACATGTGTGTACTATAACTTGTGTGTACTTATACCATGTGTAACAGAGTAAAAAGAAAGAAAGAATGAGAGTTCTAATGCCCAAGTAACTAAAAACACGTATTTGCTGTCCACACCAGTGTATATTGCAAAGAATAATATTTTATTAGATGCAGTGGATACAATAAATAGACGTGTCTAGAGTAAAAATGACAAGGATTCAAGACATAAGGAGGGAGACAGATGACAAGTGGGCAAGACAGGCAAGGGCTGTATAACAAGGTTCAGAGGGGCAGTAAAAGTGCAATGTGCTAAAAGTGCATAGATCAGGGTAAAGTTCAGTTCAACTATGTAGATATAGCATAACCCCGATCTAGATTGCAGTAAAGTGCACAATAATGACTTACCCATAAACCTAGTAAAGGTCCCCTGCCGAGTCTGCCCACCGGTCCAGTAGCCCCGACACGTGTTTCGCGTCGGCTGCTTCGGGGGGCTTGAATCCTTGTCATTTTTACTCTAGACACGTCTATTTATTGTATCCACTGCATCTAATAAAATATTATTCTTTGCAATATACACTGGTGTGGACAGCAAATACGTGTTTTTAGTTACTTGGGCATTAGAACTCTCATTCTTTCTTTCTTTTTATAATGTATACTGAGTAGTCTGCCCCTAACATGGTCATTTCTGGTCCCCTCCTTTTCATGTGTAACAGAGGCTGCACAGATATCTGGATACTTTTCTGTGACTAAGCAGACAGTGAAGATGCATAGTGGGAATCTAGCAAATTGCTATGGCGGAGGGGAGACCATGGCAATGCAGTGATTTGCCTCTGCTCCTAGCCTGATACATGGCAATACACATTATGCACCATCATATCATTGTACAGCAGAGAATCTCAGCATATATTTATATCTGCTTGGTGACATGATTACTATCTGAAGTTAAAACAGCCCTGTTACATTACATAGGATGGTATATCGGGCAGGATTGTACTGTGAGCATGGGGCCGGCGGCAACGCCCACTGTCCATACAGAAATGTGAGTGGTGGGAATGTAGGAAGATCCTGGAGCCCTCAGGGTCCACACCACCTACACACCTACTGCTCTCTGTTACTGCGTGAGGGTGATTTTCTCAGACCCCTGAGGGAGGGGGGAGAGCTGAGGAGCACGTATGATTTTATAGATTTATATGAGATTTATAGATCCTAGAACTGTAGTGCCCAGCTCAGCTTCATCATGTAGGAGGGTAAGGACAGCACAAAAACGGCTTCTCTCCCCGGAGTTCCTCTTTAATGTCAAATATGTTATCAATCTTTACAATCGCCGTCAAAATCTCTCCCAATAGCAGTGCGCTGAAATCAGGCGACCGTGGTGAGGCGACAGATTGCCGCCAAAGTCCCCAATTACACGCTACAATTGGGAGAGATTTTGACGGCGATTGTCGCAGGGCCACATATCACCGTCAATATTTCTTGCCGCTGTGGCGGCTTGTAAAAGTGCCCTAAAAGAGGTGTTCACATGTCATACATTTATAGGACATCTGCAATGTAAATTCACCATTGTTAAGTACATTTTTCTTGTGGCTCGGGCTCTAATGTTCACCGTCATCAGTGCATAGGTGGGTGGAAACAGCACATGATAGGGCCCAGTGCTGAGATAGATACAGGTCACACTTCTTCAATAAGACCTTTCCTGAGGATATGCACTAAATATGAGATAGCAATACTCCATTAAACTTGCTGTATTTATGACCATTGCCACATTTTCCCATTTTTTTAGTTTTATGTAGTGCAGAATCAGTCTATCCTTGCTCTAACAATAGTTACCCTCTCTATTTCCTGGTGAGCTTGTGCTAACCTGAACCAGTAATACTACAGTGTAAAGTATGAGGGAGACAGAGCAGCAGTCTAAGCCTATGGTTATAAAGTTGCTGGATTGAGGGCTACATAAGGCTCCTGATAGGTTGATTATAGTTGATCACATCTACCAGCAACATATTACAAGAATGGTGGCATTCAGTTCATTTGAATACTCCAGAAGCAGAAAGCTATTATTATTATTATTATTATTTATTTATATAGCGCCATTATATTCCATGGCGCTTTACATGCTAAAAAGCTAAGCTGAAAAAAAGAATTGTATGTTTTTGGTTTGTCTGCAGGAATATTTAATAATACATACTAGATCCTGCTTATGCTAAAAGCTATTTTACGGTCATCTTATTTATGTAGTAAACCTGGAGTTTATCTGGGCAGCTAGTATATATTTCAATCATCTAGCAAATGCAGTTACAGGATCTTTACAGATGTGTGAAAAGTACTATTAGACCTGTGTAATTTAGCAATTCTGCCACCAGAGGGCAGCATCATACAACTAACGTCTAAAGCTCTCACTAGAGGGTTGCTCAGCCCTGTCCCTGGCATTGAATAAAAATTCATTTTTTTGGGTTCCCTGCCTGGTGACTGGTTTTGTATTGTTCAACATATATTTCAATAATAACTCCACCTAAAATATGTCCGACCAATGATCAATTTCCAAATTTAGTTTGCTTTTTTTTGTGTTTGAAATGTTAATTGATAAATGTAAGGTTTCTTCATCCCACTGGGATTACACAGCTTTTTGACTGTATAAACAGTGTAGTATGCAAAGCTACCTATCATAAATCCTAAAAAGTTGCCTGGTATCTGGACTTTTGGATCTAGACCATGATAGCTGTGTCAGGATACATTCACCCTGTCTGGTTCTTCGTTAGCTCCGTCTTTCATGGATTTTGAAGGATTTTTTCTGCAGAAATCTTCAACTGTAGTTTGTGGATTATCTTGCAGATCCGCTCCATAGTAATGTAATGACGCTGACCTCTCAGTGCCGACGTCCTGTCTCCATTCTTCCTGAAACAAACTGTATATGTGTACGTTGATTAGTCCGTGCTGCACGAAGATTTTTGGATTCTTTTAGGATTTAGGCACGAAATCCATACTAAATTCTGACGGTTCCCACAACTTGTGAATACAGTCTATAGTGTCATAGCCAAGAGTACTGATACATACCAAATGCAATTTGGGAAGTTGTGTCCTTGAAGATTGCTTTATTTTAAAAGCTTTGAGTTGAGGTTATTAATATTCCAAATTCCTCATTGTGCAGTGCCAGGGTGTGGTCAGTAGATGGCAGTATCATGTAGTGCAGGAGCCACCTTTTCTACCTTGGACCATGTAAGGTGAATCATTTATAAATATAAATGTTATAATGTACAGTTTATGTAGATAAGGTATAATCATTTTATAATGTGAAAAGACAATGCATGTCAATGTTACACAGATATATCTGGTGCAATGGAAAACTGATTGCAGCTCTCATGTTTCCAAGTCTTTATGAACATCCCTCCTTTGTGTCTTACATTTCTACCATTTCTAAGATCTTGACTTGCTTCCAGTGAATGTAATGTTTGTCATTTACATCCAGTCTGAGCCTCTGTCCTACGTCCTGTATGTACAGTAGAAAGTTTCCTACAATGTAACACAGCCACAAGATAAAGTTGACCGACCAGCTGGACAATCATCTTAATGTTATATTCCGGTTTTATATGAGCTTACCATCCATGTCCATTTACACCTACCGATCATGGCTGTTATTGATTGCCAATGGGCCACATACAATACGATCGTTGCTCGCTAATGACCTGTTTAGACGCCCGATCAGAAATATGATTGTTCTGTACACATAGAATATTATAGTGATGACTGCTTGTGATCCAGTCACTCAATGAATGAGCGTTGTGTCCGTGTGCCTGCTATACTTAGCACACTTGTTCGCCCGTTATCGGCTTGTGTAACAAATTGTCATTCCCAATGATCTGCTCTGCTACATGGGCCTGTGATCAGCTCATAAGGCTGTAGAATAGTCTTGCCCATGAAGTAAAGTAAAGCTTAGGGTGAGCCTTGTGGACCACTTTAGAAGTTGTAAGACTACATGAAATAGTATTTTACTGCACTTGTGTAAGGGTGGTGGTGCCTGATGCTGCTGAGCCATGGTGGTGTACGAGAGTTTAATTAGGGGTTTATGACAACTGGTTGACAACTTGTAGGTAAGCCAATATGGCTCCAAATATATTGACATCACAGAGATGTCACTAAGAAATGGCTGAATATAAAGGTCCAGAAGAGTCCTGGTATTATTGAATTCAGGTAAGGAATAAAAATTCTGAATATACAACAGTCGTATTGAGGAGAAAGACTGTGGCCTCATCCTGACCTGATAATAGACGAACTTAGCAGGAGCAAGAACATATTTGTGTCTTACAACGAGGGAGGATCATCCTGCAGACGTCACAGAACATGGCCCTCCGTGCCGGCTGAGGAGGATGTGAGCTGTCAAACACTTTCTACCTTTGAAAGATTCATCTGGGAATATGAGTGTCCCCTCCCTTCCATGTGAGTGAGGAATCATCCGGTTATCAGTGGGCGAGGCGTGTGTTTGGATAGAGCGGCCCGGACCTCACATCTCCTCTGCTCTTCCTGTTTCCTGGACCAGGGGGTGGGAAAAGTTATACGTCACGGCGGTGAAATGTCTCTGCAGTGAAATGTCATGTCTGTGCTACATAGTCCTGTGTCAGATATATCGGAGTGTGATGTGACCTGGCACTAGCAGGTCTGTAGTGTTAACCATGGCATTTGGTCTGTATTTTTTCCTCTTTGACGCCTGTTCCACCATATTTGTGGCAGCAGTGGTTTTTGTAAATTTCCCATGTAAGATAATGGTGGTCTCCAAGCGGACACCGCCTGAAGAATGATCAGGTCACTCATTTTAGCTTTGAAGTACGAAGCGGTAAAAGAAGTGGAGAGAGGCAGAGTGTAGTCATTCTGACATTGTAGTGTTATATGGCTTTTTGTGTTTTTTTTAGGTTTTTTTTTTTTTTGGCTTCCTGGTGAAACTCACCTGAAAAGGTGTTGTGTGCACTCACACATCAAAACCAGACCAGATACAAATGCAATGAGTCCAGCCCATGGAGGCATATTTCTAGTATTTGATGCCTTTTGTTGCCCCCTATAAATTCACAACCTCGATATCTGTATTTTATATCCACAGTAAAAAAAAAAAACTTGGGTGGTGTAGAAATATTATGATAAAATTCATAGCTAAGTCCCTAAAAAGAGTGATTCAGAATATCCAGTGCAATCATTGAACAGCTCATTGATCTCAATAGGACAGCAGCTTTCACATCAGCGTTTTTTGGCATGCACGGCAGATCCGGCAGCTGCATCTGCCACAAACCGATCAAGTGCCGTCTTGACCTGATCGCAGCCAAACCGCAAATGCTGCTAATGTCCGCAAGCCCCATAGGGAATGCATTAGGTCAATCACAGTTTTTTGCCGCAAGTATTCCGACATCCGGCAGATCAGGCAAAACTGCCGGATATGCCGCAAATGCTGAAAACCACTGATGTGAAAGCAGCCTTAGACATCCGTTTTCATACAAGGTAAAAAAAGACCATTATCATCATGTTGGATGTGAACGTTCACCCATTTTTGGTCTGTGTTAATTTCTACCAATCATATGGCATCTGTTTTTCTCATATACAAAAAAATGGACATTATCAGCTATCCATTTATTCTCCCCATTGATTTGATTGAGTGAGGTTTTTTAATGGAGACTCGGCTTGGAAAGTAAAACTGGACATTTGAACAGCCCTATAGACTAAAATGGGAACGTGTTCTATCTGCTAAAAACACGTACAAAACATGGATGTGAAAAACGGAACGTCTGAACGAGACTTAAGTCGATTTCACACCTCTGACATTCACAGTCCAAGCACAGAGTGTTGGGACCTGACCGGCCATGGTTCTCTTCACCTGAACTCTGTAGCCTCATAGATGGTGTGGGGTTAAGGTCAGGAGAAGCGTGACCAGCCTGGAGAAGATCGATCTTGCGCGAGGCTAGATAGGTCCACCAGGGTCTTCTCTGCCGTTATCTTGACAGTATCAAGTCATTGGATTGCTGGTCTTCCTCTTTGCCTTCTACCTTCTTGTTAATCCTATTAATTTTATAGGAACTGTAATGTATTCATTATCTGTTGACTTCACTGTCCGGCTTACTCGCCCCTTATCTTGTGTAGGATGGAGTTTGATGATGAAGATGGAGAAGGGCCCAGTAAATTTTCAAGGTTGGTGAACACTCTCTTCTTTCTGCTTTGTTTCCTCTTTTACATTAGTTTTTATTCCATTATTTGAATGTTTCTCCTTTGCTTTCTGTAGGTATGATTATAAGTGATGGATACTCATTGGTAAGGTAGGAGATTGCTGGTAACATGTATGGACTGACAGGTCTGTAATCTTCTCCGAGAGGAGCACCTTAGGACTACTTACACTGGTTACACGTTACTAGGATGTCTTTACGAATAGCTACAGATGTAATCACAGTCTTCCATTAACTATACTTATTTTAAAGGGTTGGACTCTGTTTAACCATTAACAATTACATTTCTGCACATAATATCTAGATTTCTAGCTTGATTCCCGCTAATATAAAACAGATTTAGAGCACTGACCCCGATTTAAACATGTACACACTGTTGTATTTGATGTACATCAATAAGTGCCAGCAAAAGCAAGCAACCAAATGATGTTAAATCATATAATGAGCTTGTCATTTATGCTGTAGGGCAGGCCATAACTGTCAAATCTGGCTAGTCTAACAATATAATGGGGTTTCTTTCATCAGTGTAAGAACATATCAAACCTCTTCATTAAAGAGAATCTATCATAAGATTTTTGCTACTTAATCAGAGTAGAGACAGAGACTCTACTTCCACCTACGAGGCTGATTGCTGTAGTTTTGATAAAATCACAGTTTTATCAGCAGAAATTATCACTAGTGGACTAGTTAACCAGGGAATTTTCCATATTCACAAGCTCTGTATAATCCTGACCCTACTACTGATTAGCAGCTTTTCGCCTATGCACAGTGTACACACAATGCTGCAAACCAGTGGTGTAGGGGTGTTATACAGAGCTCAGGATTCAGAGAACTACTAGATCTGCAGCAGATAAGACAGGGATTTTAAACAAAGCTACAGCAAGTAGCCCAGCAAGTGACACATCACTAATGCTGCTCTCAAATGGAATAGCAAAAACCTGCTAGTGACAAATTCTCTTTAAACACCATTTACTGTTCTATCCATCACAGCTAATAGGTCTGATTGCTGGGATTTTGGTGATTGGGGTCTTACCCTAATAATTCACAGCTGTACTTTGCTTCAGTAGTAATTAACTACTAATGTGCAAAGATGGAAAAACCTGTTCAGGTAGCCAAGTATTTAATCAATTAAAGCTGCAGGGAAATATGTAATCCTTGAGTTTGGTTAGGAGTGAAATGTAATCATTCAGCAGGCGGTGTTGGGTTTATTGGTGCGATACGTCTTGCAGGAGTTGGATTCCAGACCTGTCATCATTCATTTCTGTGCATCTCTCCGTGCTTCCTAGTGTCCATGTCCTGCCCTGCATTCCACTGTCAGGAAAGCATGTACCATACAGTGTTATAGAGGGCATTACACAGTGGGAAATCCACAGCGGGAGTGTCTGCACAAATCACACCTCCCGAAATGAGAAGCTCGCACAGTGTATGTGTCCTTCATACATGACACCATGGGTCCAGCTATGTGACATTATTAAGTATAGTGTTGGCCAAAAGTATTAACACCCCTGCCATTCTGTCAGATAATGCTCAGTTTCTTCCTGAAAATGATTGCAATCACAAATTCTTTGGTATTATTATCTTCATTTAATTTGTCTTCAATGAAAAAGCACAAAAGAGAATGAAGCAAAAAGCAAAACATTGATCATTTCACTCAAAACTCCAAAAATGGGCCAGACAAAAGTATTGGCACCCTCAGCCTAATGCTTGGTTGCACAACCTTTAGCCAAAATAACTGCGATCAACCGCTTCCAGTAACCATCAATGAGTTTCTTACAATGCTCTGCTGGAATTTTAGACTATTCTTCTTTGGCAAACTGCTCCAGGTCCCTGATATTTGAAGGGTGCCTTCTCCAAACTGCCATTTTTAGATCTCTCCACAGGTGTTCTATGGGATTCAGGTCTGGACTCATTGCTGGCCACCATAGAAGTCTCCAGTGCTTTCTCTCAAACCATTTTCTAGTGCTTTTTGAAGTGTGTTTTAGGTCATTGTCCTGCTGGAGGACCCATAGCCTCTGAGGGAGACCCAGCTTTCTCACACTGGGCCCTACATTATGCTGCAAAATTTGTTGGTAGTCTTCAAACTTCATAATGCCATGCACACGGTCAAGCAGTCCAGTGCCAGAGGCAGCAAAGCAACCCCAAAACATCAGGGAACCTCCGCCATGTTTGACTGTAGGGACCGTGTTCTTTTCTTTGAATGCCTCTTTTTTTCTCCTGTAAACTCTATGTTGATGCCTTTGCCCAAAAAGAGAGAACATTCTTCCAAAACGTTTTAGGCTTTCTGAGGTAAGTTTTGGAAAACTCCAGCCTGGCTTTCTTATGTCTCGGGGTAAGAAGTGGGGTCTTCCTGGGTCTCCTACCATACAGTCCCTTTTCATTCAGACGCTGACGGATAGTACGGGTTGACACTGTTGTACCGTCGGACTGCAGGGCAGCTTGAACTTGTTTGGATGTTAGTCGAGGTTCTTTATCCACCATCCGCACAATCTTGCGTTGAAATCTCTCGTCAATTTTTCTTTTCCGTCCACATCTAGGGAGATTAGCCACAGTGCCATGGGCTTTAAACTTCTTGATGCCACTGCGCACGGTAGACACAGGAACATTCAGGTCTTTGGAGATGGACTTGTAGCCTTGAGATTGCTCATGCTTCCTCACAATTTGGTTTCTCAAGTCCTCAGACAGTTCTTTGGTCTTCTTTCTTTTCTCCATGCTCAATGTGGTACACACAAGGACATAGGACAGAGGTTGAGTCAACTTTAATCCATGTCAACTGGCTGCAAGTGTGATTTATGTATTGCCAACACCTGTTAGGTGCCATAGGTAAGTTACAGGTGCTGTTAATTACACAAATTAGAGAAGCATCACATGATTTTTCTAACAGTGCCAATACTTTTGTCCATCCCCTTTTTTATGTTTGGTGTGGAACTATATCCAATTTGGCTTTAGGACAATTCTTTTTGTGTTTTTTTTCATTGAAGACAAATTAAATGAAGATAATACCAAAGAATTTGTGATTGCAATCATTTTCAGGAAGAAACTGAGTACTATCTGACAGAATTGCAGGGGTGTCAATACTTTTGGCCAACACTGTATCTCTTCATATCTCTGGTACTGAGCTGCTCAACTGTCAGTAATTTCCATTATTTCTCTTTGGACTGATTTGTTGGATTGTCGATCATATTACATGGTGAGTCGGCCATAAAGCTAAGCCTCTCACAAGCTCGAATTCTACAAACTCTTAGTCCAGATTGAAAGAATCATAAAGCCGCTCTATACAGGAGCCATGTGTATTTGTGAGACACTGCAGTATAGGATCTGTCCAGTACTCCATACACACAGCCCAACAAACGTACCACCTCACCTGTTCATTACACTGACCTGATGCTGTGATTGTAATACAGATCTAAATTCAACGACTTAAAGACAGATTGTGTTGAGTTTCCTTTAACTATCAAAGTTGTTTTGCTATTCAGTGGAGAGCTATGCCATCAGTTGCTTGGTAGTATCATCCTTATTTAGATTCCTGATAAAGCATTACATAGGCCTGTATTCCTCATGAAATGATAGTTCTGGAGCACCTTCTATTATAACTCTGCACAGTGGTGTTCCTCTGTTACTCCACAAAATCGTGTTCTCCCTTGTCAAAGGAGTGTGTCCCTATACTTACTAGTCAGTGTGAGATACCTCCAACTGGCAACACCCATTTGTCTATTTCTAGTAAGGGGTGGCATATGGATGGACTGTGTGATGTCCAATTTTTTTCTTGTACCCATACACTTGCATTTGCAAGTCTTGGCTGTTTTAGGAGACCATACACAGCCTGCTGCAATTTTTTTTTTTTATTTGAGCCGAATACACCTGAGAAGCCACTAACAAATCTGAGCTGCCTCACTGAATAACATGGGTCCAAGTGCATTGCGATTTGTTTTTCTTTGCACTGTACTCATCCTTTTTATACCACATGTGAACGCACACTGAGTCCAGCTTCCAAAATCTGCACCTACTGGCAGAAAAATGCACCATCCCTGTCCACACTTGTTTTTGATGCGGATTTGAAGGTGCTTTGTGTCTGTTTCAATAAAGTTTGGATACTTTGGTCAAAAAAAAGAAGATGTCATATCCTGCTTCTCCCCTTCAACACTATCTCTTCCTGCGGGTTCTAATGCAAATTAGGTACAAAATAAGCAACACATATGCAGAGTGTGAACACTGCTGAGTATCTGCTGCTTATTTTAAGCTAACATGGGTTGAAAAACGTGGTGAAATCTGCAGCAAGAATTGACATGCTGCAGGTCTTCCCATAATCAAATATGCTGCGGACAATTAGGGTGCATCCTCACGATCAGGAGACGCAGCGTTTCGCAGCATGAAATAAACATGAAGCGGCTCCCATCGGGTGACTGCAGGAAGAAGCCGCCCCGCACACTTTGAGTACAGGGCGGCTGCGGTCTCCCTGCGGCCACCCGCGGCTTCACTCCGGTCCGGAGGAGCTGCGTCCAACACGCAGCTCCTCCGGACCGTGAGGACATACCCTAAAAATGCACCATTCGGACAGGACTTCAGAAATCCCATAGCCTTTGCTGGGAAAACACGCTGCTGTATATTTGGTGCAGATACGTTGTGGATCTACACCAAATACATGTCAAAGTATGCATCATGCGAATGGGCCGTGATGGGTAATATAATTATTTACTAAATTGACAATGCGACATCCCACGTACATCACATCTGCTAATTCCATATCAATAAATATACTGGATTAAGCCTTCATTCCTTAGCCTATGTACAAACATTAGTTATTTTTCATCATAGGTTTTATTATTTTTTTCATATGTAGCCAGACATCTAATCACACGCCACCCCCACAATGACACTAAATGAATGAATGAAAAACATGTTGCACGTTATGCAAACAAAACAAAGCTGTCGCTGTCAAGAGCCAGAGGAACAGCAGGGATTCCCTGGTATAGACACGCAAGAGAAATCAACAATTAATCATACATATTCTAATATTCAAATTTGTGATAAGATTGAGTTGTAAGATGCAAATATGTTTCCTTCAACTTATCTTTACTACAGCTGAATAAGGCCAGCCATTATACACCAATTCTTACAGTAAAGATCAGGAATCCAGTCATTGTCTATGTGCACACGGGGTGCTTTTTGCTGCAGAAAAGGTGCATATTTGCCAAAAATCTGCATGTATTTACTGAAGCAAAGTCTGATAATCCTGAAGTGTTGTGTGCCCATGTTGCTTTTTTATTTCTGCTGCAGAAAAGGTGCAGAAAAATCTTCAGCATGTCAATTATTGCATCGGTTTTTACTCGTTGACCTTATTATAATCCTAAAAAAGCTGCCCATGCGCAAAAAAAAAACCAAAAAACGCATAGTTACTGAAATGTTTGTTCTCTATCTTCTTCTCTCAATACTCGACGTGTGCACATACCCGTTCTCTTATGTCGCCACTTATCAATGGGGTTTCTACAAATCCCATCTACTTTGCTGAAGCTGGAAGATGCTGCATTTTTTCTGTTTAAACTTAACCCAAGATGCTCCAGGATTGTTATTTCATAAGGAATACAAGCATTTACTAAGAACGACATGTCAGGACAGCCAATGGGTTCTCTTTAGACTGAAAATAAAAAATAATGACCCATACACAGATATAGTATTTCCAAAATTAGTTAGTTTTTCTCCATTTTCTTTGTTTTCTTTCATATTCTATTTTTGCCTATATACCACTGTAAGTCTCTCTAAACACTTCCCGGTAGCCATCATGCCTCCTTTTGTGGTTATCACCTCATTTTTTCCAGACTTTCTGAAGGATACATTTACTTGGTTATTTTTTTAATGTTCCTTTACTGTTGCAATAGTTAATACATAAGGCGTAAAGGCGCTGACAACCACTATAGGAGACTTATTGATAGATAAGGTGGCCACTTTCTAAAATCACTGATGGAAGAGACAGTTCTCACTAAGAGATGGCTGCACCGAATTTGAAGGTAAGAGAATTCAAGGACCTTCCATTTCAGGTGATGATGTTCTGTAGTAATTTTACCAGTAATATTTTAATTCTCTTGATTCATTAATGAGCTAGGGACATTGGGGCACCCAGAACCACGAGCAGTTCTGTGTACATACCTATAATCCCTGCTAACAGTTCCTTCATATAAAAGCGTCCATAAACAGATCTTTAGAAAAAGGCTTTCTAAAGATTGTTTATGATATGCTAGGGCTTAGACTAGTCGAGGGGGCGTTGGTTCCCCAGACTAGTTGTCTCACTTATCATGTTATTTTGCCCCTGTGGGTGTGACGTGCTTTACCACCACAGCGTCATTGGCATCACCATACAAAGCCACCCGTGCGCATAGCTTTGTACATATCGGCATTGAGTTTCTCTGAAGGCGGGTGTATGCGTATCAGCCCCAGAGAGGCTCACTGCACATGATGGGAAGTCGCCACAATTCCGATCATGCACATTATGCCTCTCTGAAGCCGGGTGTATGCGTAAACTCAATACTAACAGGTACAAAGCTGTGTGCACGAGTGGTTTTGAATGGCGAATGCTAATGACGCTGCGGTGGTAAAGCACGACACATCCACAGGGGTGTGATCACATGCTAAGTGAGCCAACTAGTCAGGGGAACAAGTGCCCCCTCAACTAATCAAAGCCCTAATTAGCATATCATAAACTGTCTTTATAAATACCTTATCTAAAGATCTGTTTGTGGATGCTTTTATATGAGGGGGCTGTTAGCAGGGATTATAGGTATGTACACAGAGCTGCTCATGATTCTGGGTGCACAGGGGATCTGACAGGCTCCCTTTTAAGGAGTTGTTCTCCTTGAGACATTTCTGACATATCCTAAGGACATGCCATACAAAGCGGCTATACAAGTCGTATTTGCTCGGCTGTATTTTTGGCTCTGATAGCAATTAATGGAGAGTTAGTGCATGCAAGTACGCCAGCCATAATGGGGGATTGGAGATAAGTGGACCGCATATCCTATGAATATGACATAAATATCTCCAGTGAGACATCCCATTTTCACAATTCTTTTAAATAACTGTCTGTTTATGTGTCATCATTGTTTGTGTTGTGTTTTACAGGTAGGTTATAATATTTTTTTGCAGAATTAATATCCTATAAATCTATATTCAAGGCTATGAATAAAGACAAGTGCAAATAAGTAAGGTGATGTTGCCCATAGCAACCAGTGAAACATTCTATGGCATTTTGTAAACGATGTTTACAAAATGTAAACATTTGGTTGCTATGGACAACACCACCTTTTCTATGCTACACTAGTATTTATACATGGCTATCATCGTGTCATGATAAAAATACACATTACTGATAATCTGTACACATGCAGAAAGTCGCCAGTGTTTTTTCAGCTGACAAGCCAAAAACTGTTCATCCAATCGCCTTACTAAACGCTAAGTGGGAAATTGAATTGCCATTGTTTTTATTTGGTCTTGGTGGCTTCTTGATGTAGGAAACATTTATTCTAATAAACCATTCCTAAATGTAATAGTGATTACAAAGATGCTGCTTTCAGCCAGCAAGACCCATCATTTCTCCATGTATTGACTTGAAAACATCCTGGAAACTGAAGGATGAGAATGTAGAAATATTCTCAGCACAGGGATTGTGCCTTATTGGATTTTGTTATTTCAAATTAAATGGGTTTTTCCGCAAACAAAGTACCGTAAGTACATTTATTCAGTTGATCTTGGAATAATTTTCACAATTCGATGTGTTAAAAAAATGTTCCTGTGCTGAGATAATCTTATATACGTGTCCCTGCTATGTACTGTGTAATGGATGTGTCTCACTGTATAGGAACATGGTCTGATCATTCCACATCTCCTGTGCTGAGAAAATCTTATATATGTGTCCCTGCTATGTACTACGTAATGCATGCATCTGACTGTACAGGGACATGGTCTGATCACACCACATCTCCTGTGCAGAGATAATCTTATATATGTGTCCCTGTTATGTACTGTGTAATGGATGTGTCTCAATGTATGGGGACATGGTCTGATCATACCACATCTCCTGTGCTGAGATAATCTTATATATGTGTCCCTGTTATGTACTACGTAATGCATGCATCTGACTGTACAGGGACATGGTCTGATCATACCACATCTCCTGTGCTGAGATAATCTTATATATGTGTCCCTGCTATGTACTACGTAATGCATGCATCTGACTGTACAGGGACATGGTCTGATCACACCACATCTCCTGTGCAGAGATAATCTTATATATGTGTCCCTGTTATGTACTGTGTAATGGATGTGTCTCAATGTATGGGGACATGGTCTGATCATACCACAGCTCCTGGACAGGGGAGGAAGAATAAGTGATTATACAGATGAAATAGTGGAGGTTTATAGCTGTGGCTTTCTGTGACATAAATTATTACCCTGCCTGCTTTACCATGTTTTATCACATAGATCAAGCCAGTTAGGTCGGAGCTACAGCTGTCGCTGAGCTCTTATGCCACTGACTTGATTTTGATCAGCTGAGGAGACTGGAGACGCTGCAGAAATACTCGTGGGATAAAACAGGCAGGGAAATATTTTACCTCTCAGAAACAACCAACTGTAATCTCATACTGTAACCTATGTATACTTTTTTTTCTTTTTTTTTTCTTTTGCATATGAGTATGATCAGACATTCCTGTGTTGTCAGATACAGACATTACACAGTACATAGCAGGGACACATATATAAGATTATCTCAGCCCAGGAGATATGGTATGATCAAACTATGTCCCTGTATGGTCAGACACAGCCATTACACAGTACATAGCAGGACACATATATAAGATTATCTCGGCACAGGAACATCTTTTAAACACATCCAATTGTGAAAATTATTATTTAAAGATCTAAAGATTAAAATGTACTTTGTTTGTGGGAAAACCCCCTTTAGAGGGAAACTGTCACCATGTTTTTGCTACCCCATCTGAGAGCAGCATAATGTAAAGATAGAGACCCTAATTCCAGCGATGTATCACTTACTAAGCTGCTTGCTGTCATTTTGATAGAATCACTGCTTCCTCTGCTGCAGATTAGCAATTATGTGAATGTGGAGCTCTATATCCCCGCCCACCATTGATTGACCGCTTACTGTGCATGTACAGTGTAGTCAGAAAGATTCCAATCAGTGGTGGGGATGGGGTTATACAAAGCTCATTCTGTAGTAATAATCTCCAGCTGATTAAAGAGCAATTTTATCAAAAATAAACTAAGGTTAGTAAGTGACACATCACTGGTTTCAGGAATTCTGGCTTTACATTTTTCTACTCTCAGATTAGGAGGCAAAAACCTGGTGACAGATTCCCTTTAAACTTTTTCATTGTATAATAAAAAAGTAATGCAATTTTCTAATAAGTTTATGTAACAGGTCCTGGCTTTTTTCCAGATCTAAGCTTGCTGTTATTGAATGGGAATATCTCTGCGAATTCAGAGCTGCTAAACCTGATCTTGCCCAGTTTGATACTTATTAAAGATATGGTACATGTAGGCTACCTTCATATGGAGTTTTTTTGGAGGTGGAAAAATCCGACAAGTTTTCCAAGAGCAGTCCACTTCAAGGAACACTGCTTTTTATTTTGTTTACTAGTAAAAAGGCCCGATGCAATTGCATCGGTAGCGCGGTGAAATGAATTGTGTGTATACAGGTGGGTCAGTGGGTAGCAGAGTATAGAGGCGGCGCTGTGGGCAGCAGAGTATAGAGGCGGCTCTGTGGGCAGCAGAGTCCAGAGGCGGCGCTGTGGGCAGCAGAGTCCAGAGGCGGCGCTGTGGGCAGCAGAGTCCAGAGGCGGCGCTGTGGGCAGAAGAGTCCAGAGGCGGCGCTGTGGGCAGCAGAGTCCAGAGGCGGCGCTGTGGGCAGCAGAGTCCAGAGGCGGCGCTGTGGGCAGCAGAGTCCAGAGGCGGCGCTGTGGGCAGCAGAGTCCAGAGGCGGCGCTGTGGCAGCAGAGTCCAGAGCGGCGCTGTGGCAGCAGAGTCCAGAGGCGGCGCTGTGGGCAGCAGAGTCCAGAGGCGGCGCTGTGGGCAGCAGAGTCCAGAGGCGGCGCTGTGGGCAGCAGAGTCCAGAGGCGGCGCTGTGGGCAGCAGAGTCCAGAGGCGGCGCTGTGGGCAGCAGAGTCCAGAGGCGGCGCTGTGGGCAGCAGAGTCCAGAGGCGGCGCTGTGGGCAGCAGAGTCCAGAGGCGGCGCTGTGGGCAGCAGAGTCCAGAGGCGGCGCTGTGGGCAGCAGAGTCCAGAGGCGGCGCTGTGGGCAGCAGAGTCCAGAGGCGGCGCTGTGGGCAGCAGAGTCCAGAGGCGGCGCTGTGGGCAGCAGAGTCCAGAGGCGGCGCTGTGGGCAGCAGAGTCCAGAGGCGGCGCTGTGGGCAGCAGAGTCCAGAGGCGGCGCTGTGGGCAGCAGAGTCCAGAGGCGGCGCTGTGGGCAGCAGAGTCCAGAGGCGGCGCTGTGGGCAGCAGAGTCCAGAGGCGGCGCTGTGGGCAGCAGAGTCCAGAGGCGGCGCTGTGGGCAGCAGAGTCCAGAGGCGGCGCTGTGGGCAGCAGAGTCCAGAGGCGGCGCTTGTGGGTAGCAGAGTGAGTGAGGTGTGGGTGAGTGGGGCATGTGGGGGAGGTAAGAGGGGTAGCAGGTACAGAGTGGGGGCATGAGCAGGGCAGTGTGGGTGATTGGGGGGGGGGAAGCAGGGGCAGTGTGGGGAGTGAGGAGATAGGGGGGGTAAGAGGAGTGAGCAGGGCAGTGGTGTGGGGAGTGAGGAGATAGGGGGGTAAGAGGAGTGAGCAGGGGCAAGTGTGGGACTGAGGGCATAGTGTGGGGAGTGAGGAGATAGGGGGGGTAAGAGGAGTGAGCAGGGGCAGTGTGGGGAGTGAGGGCATGGGGGGGGTTAAGAGGAGTGAGCAGGGGCAGTGTGGGGATGAGGGCATAGTGGTGGGGAGTGTATGGAGATAGTGGGGGGGTAAGAGGAGTGAGGAGGGGCAGTGTGGGTGAGTGAGGAGATAGGGGGTTAAGAGGAGTGAGGAGTGTGGTTGAGTGTGGGTAAAGCAGGGGCAGATGTGGGGGCAGAGGTGCGGGCCGGCGCACCTGTAACCTTACTTGAGGAGCGGAGGGTGGAGGAGCGGGTTGTTATGAGTCTGCAGGGCATGGGGGGGCGTGCAGGATACAATGCTAGTGCGGCGGCGGCGCCATCCTACCGTGATCCGCTGCGGCGGGCTGCGTCATTGAGGAAGGCGTCGGGTGATGGTGGCGGCGGCCGCGGCGGGCCGAGTCATTGAGGAAGGCATCTGGTGATGGTGGCGGCGGCCGGTTTTCTCCTGGCGCTCCCCCTGGCTGTTGTCACTTGTGCCTGAGGGATCGCACTGTCCTAGTGGAGTTCAGGACCTGTGGTGATGTCACAGTCACGTGACACCAGGTTACCATGGAGTAAGCTGGTGTCACGTGACTGTGACATCACCACAGGTCCTGGAGTGCAGTAGAAGAGGTCTGCAGACACTCGGAGCCTGCGGCAGCCACCGGCAGCGACCGGAATCCTGGAGGAAGCCTGGAGGGAGACGGCGGGGGCTCGGGGAGAGGTGAGCATATTTTTTTTTTTTTTTCTTTAGTGCGGGTCTGCGGCTCGTGATGACGCTGCGCGTCATCACTCGCAGTCCCGCAAAGCATGTTGGGATTCGGCGACAACGCCCGAAATCCCAACTGCGGATTATATAAGTAGATTCATTTTTTAATTGGCGTAAATTGATGCTCATGGGTCTCGATGTGAAACTCCCAACGGGGCCCTCAATTATTGCAAATCTTTAATAGCAATAGTCTTTTTCTATAGGCCAATGGGACTTAAAATTAAAATGGGACATTAAAATGAATAGGAAGAGTGTTCAGAGTATTTAAAGCGGTTTTGGATCAGATCCGCTTTAAAAGCACCAAGGTTTCCTTACACAAAGTTGTTGTCTTTGCAGCGGCTCTATCGCTGGCATCTTTTCCTTATACTTTCAACTATAAAGATCAAGTAACGTCCCAACTCTCAGCTACCCAAATCATGAACAAGTTATTTCTTTTAACCTCTTCATGACCCTGAAGCGGATAAAAAAGTAACAGACGACTGAACATGTGCCTGGTAATGTCATTTGTACATTGCTGTGCATTATGTTTATTTTTTGTGACGGGCTTGCAGCGGTTTTTCAGGCAGATTCAAAGAGGAATCTGAAAAAAACAGCACGTGCCCTAGAGCAAACAGCACTTTAGGACAGGATTTCTTCCTTTGAATGTAAGGCTACGTTCACACGCGGCGTGACTGCCGCGTTTTTTTGTGCATGAGCGATTTTCCCGCATTTTGTGGCCGAGCTACTTAGCGTCGGTAAAAAAAACACGGGGCATTCACACATTCGTTTGTTTTTTTTACGGCCGCATTTTTCGCCCCAAGACCTCAGGAGGAAGTGATGTCACACGGTGGCAGAAATAATCATCTTCCCGTGTGACATCTGTGTACTTTCACTTTTGCAGTGTATGTACATACACTGCGAAAGCAAACTACAAGACAGCAATGGTAATAAAAAAAAAATGCTCACCTCTCCGCCGAGTGTCCCGGGATGCGAGGCGTCCACGTCTGATCACTGCAGGACCTTAATCAGCCGGCGGTAAACCAATCAGCTGATGTGTCACCTGACGGCATCAGCTGAGCGGTTTAAACCGCCTGCCAAACCGATCAGGTGATGTTTCACGTGACAGCATCAGCAGAGTGGTTTTGGCGGCCGATTTAAACCGATCAGCTAATGATGTCACATCACGATCAGCTGATGATGTCACGTGACACATCAGCTGATCGCTACCGGCCAATCACATCATTGAGGTCCTTGCAGCGACGGACGTCTTCCCCCTAGGGTCCCAGGACAGCCGGCGGAGAGGTAAGTATTTTATTTTTTTATTTTTAATACCTTTTGTTAACTTTTATTTTGCCTTCACATTGTATGTAGATATGTAGATGTATGTTGATACACTGTGAAAGCGAAACTCCAGGTCCGACATGTCGCACGGGGGGAGGAACACAGGATTCTTACTCCACCCCCCTTCCCTCCCCCGTGTGACATCACTTCCCCCAGCGCCCGCGATTATAGGCACTGGAATAGGCATTGTCTAAACGACAATGTGTTTTCCAACTCCTTATAATGGGGCCTATGGGAGGAAGCGCACGCATATTTACACAAAGAATTGACATGTAGATTCTTTTTACGCACGCACTTTCTCCTGCAAAAGCGCGGCTGAAGAAAGCACAGTGTCCAACGGCAAAAGTGAATTTCCATTCACTTTGCCGGCAATCGCGGATGTGCTTTTGCGGGAAAAGCGCGCGTAAAAAGAATTAAAAATGACGCAACCTAAGCAGGAATGGTCCCATTCATTGACAGCAAGCAATGAAATTGTGAAGATATTTGCATAACTTTCTGATATACAATGTATAAGCTTTATTAATTTACTAGCAAAACGTCTAAAACTTTCATTTAATAATATGGGTCTACAGACTGGCAGAGCGCCCCGTACTTTAATACTTCTCAAACCCAGCAGCAAAATCCATTAAGTAAGCAAATCTACCCTTTGAATCAAAGCCTGAAATGAAAAAATAATCAAATGTTGGAGTATAATATGACCAAGCAAAGGAAAAGCAAATCATTACCAAGACCTGAAGCCAGTGAGAAAGTATGGAAAGTAATGTGGAAGCTGAACAGACACTGACAGACTCTTGTGTACACACATCCTCTCCAGTCCATCACACGTGTGTTCGTTGGGTTGCGGGGACCGTGTCCCTGGACGGCTCTGCTTGGTGCTGATTCTTATACTCTTCCGTTTTTTTTCTCCTGCTCTGATTCTGCTTCCAGAGAGAATCACAGTGAAATTGAAAGACGTCGGAGGAATAAGATGACACAGTACATCACAGAGCTGTCCGACATGGTTCCCACCTGCAGTGCCCTCGCACGCAAACCTGACAAGCTCACCATCCTGCGCATGGCTGTATCCCACATGAAATCCATGAGAGGGACAGGAAATAAATCTACGGACGGAGCATATAAACCCTCCTTCTTAACAGAACAGGTGCTCTGCAAGCTATCCGAAATATGTGCCATTGTCACTAGCCATCCCTTCTAATGTGTAGAGTAACTAAGTAGTGATGAGGATAGCAGTATTATGTACCATATGTCAGCAACAGATGTGTTATTGTACATTGAATGCTTACTGTATGTGCTTTAACTGCTTACCTGTATGTTCCATATGGACTGATTTTCCAGGTTTCCAGTAAGTACACACCTATTTCTGTCATTCATTTAACATACCGTAATTCTACTTACTGTATATTTAGCAATCATCGTTAGATTGAGATATGTCTCTTATAGTTACACAGCATACACATGTCTTTATTAGGACCTGAGTCACACTGGGCAAGAGACATGTGAAATACTCGAGCGCGCATCCCCCAGCACAGCCACCGGCTGTCCAGAGAGGAGCATGCAGCCATATAGATATACATGCAGCTGCACGCTTCTCTCAGTAGAGCTGGCGGCCGTGTCGGGTGATGCGCGCAAGACTCGCTCAAGTATCTTATGTCTCTCGCCCAGTGCGACTCCAGCCTTAGACGTTGAGTAGAGATGATCCAACAAAGTAATGACCACCTCCTAGGGCTACCTTCCCACGATCAGCTTTTGGTGAGTTTTTGATGTTGAAAAATGCTTTGCTTTTTTATCCCATTGTTCATTGTGTGGTTTTGTCTTTTTTCGATATGTCATCCTTAAATAAAGCTATTTTGTTTTCTCCTTTGCCTCATTGGGGGACACAGGACCATGGGTGTATGCTTTTCAGCCACTAGGAGGCTGACACTAAGCAAACATAAAAAGATTAGATCTTCCTCCGCAGTATACACCCACACGCTGGCACTTGGCTTAGTGTCACAAAAAGGCACATGTGCTCTGACTTTCAGTCCACATCCATAGCTATAACCATTTTTTATTTTAATTTTACTCCAATTTTTTAGACTTTTCCCTTAAGGGCTCCGCTCTGCCTTTGCTTTTGATATTTCCTGGTATTTGGTGTTGACAAAACTTTGATAGACTGTGCGGATTACATGCCTCATTGATGCTTTTCCGTCGCAGAAACACAAAATACCTGGGTGTTTGTTATCTGCAGATTTTTCACATGTAATGCAAGTCTATGGGGAAAATCTGCACAGAAAAGTTAGCATTCCCGCAAGCATAAATCAACACGTTGAGGATCTGAAACCCTTACCGCGGGTCAGATTACACAGAGTAAAAAGATGCACAGACAGTATGACGTTTTCTCCTTCGCCTCATTGGGGGACACAGACCGTGGGTGTTATGCTGCTGTTCTTTATGAATCTTATCCACATTGTGTGAACTGTAAAGGCCCCATCACACACGTCAATGTCATCAGCGATCTGATCGCTGGCGACATTGATGGCTGATCGCTGGTGAGCTGTCACACAGGCAGACTCGCCAGCGATCATTGGACCAGCGACATTGTGGAAATGATTTAACTATCGTTTCCACAATATCTGCAGGCTGGTATCCATGGTAAACTGCGGGTAACTAGGCAGCGCGCCCTAGTTACCCACTGTGTAGGGACCCTAGTTACCCGCTAACTAGGGTCCCTAGTTACCCTCTGTGTACCTTGGATACCAGCCGGTGAGCAGAGAAGGCTGGTAACCAAGGTATACATCGGGTATCTAGGCAGGGCGCGCTGCCTAGTTACCCGCAGTTTACCATAGATACCAGCTCCCCAGCTTGCTGAGAGGCGCTGGGAGCTGGCGACCATCAACCAGTGATTTATCGCTGGTTGATGCGTCCTGTCACATGCGTCAATATTGCTGCAACGTCACGTGCAGCAGTGATATTGCACACGATATTGACGCTTGTGACGGCCCCATAAGACCCTATGTTTTTGACATAGCAAAAATAGAACTCTTGGTGGGAATGTAGCCCTAGCGAGCCATACATATTAGCTGATGAGGACTCTATCCCCATGGTTTTGTAGGAAATGATGTGAATCAAGCCTGGCATTACACTGCAGCACACACCAACGCCTGCCTCTTATTATGGCTTTGTATAAGAACTGTACCTCTGCCTCTGAAAACACAGGATTGGGTCCTTTTACTAGTGTGGAGCAAATATTTCCCCAAAATAGGAAAAAGTTATTCTAGATTCCTATATCAAGATGTGATCTGGAGCAACATTCTGACTTTGGTCGTCCAATATTACATAGCAAAGTGTTCATCTGGAACTAGACACAACTCATTCCAAGTAACACTTTCCTGCTGTTGCTGATATAGAAGTAGATGAGGTGAAAAATTACATAAAAGCTATTTTTTTTAGGCGAAACAGTTGTATATTACACAAAATTTGCATCTTCCTGTTGGCGGAGCATTAAGTATTTATTTTATTCATTTACGTACCACACCTACAGAGACTGTCTTAACTCACATCCGTCCTGTCCCCAATTGGGGCTCACAATCTAAATTCCCATCAGTGTGGGAGGAAACTGGAGCACTCAGAGGAAACCCACTAAAACACAGGGAGAATATACAAACTTCATCCAGGTGTTGCTCTTAAAGGGATTTTGCCTCCTTTCAGCTTTCATTAGCTCTTAACCTCATAGACGTTGAATATAAAAAGCATAACAATACTCCTCCTTATCCAGCGCTGCCTCTCTTCATTGTGATTGGTTACATACTGCAGCGTTGACTTCACGATTATAGAGCACATGACTACTGCAGCCACTCACTAGCCTAGTGGCACATGCTGCCCATTGACCCCTAAGCCCAGTGGTGATTAGCTGCAGTGGTCACGTGACATCATTGCTGTATGAAATCACTGGGATGGGATCTCCTGTGCAATAATAGAATACGTCTGACAATAAAAGTCTAAGTGCATTATCTTTAGAGCTTAATGTGTATTACATACATGACGGTGGCACTTTACTTTTTGCTTGTTTCTCTTCTGACCAGGAGTTGAAGCATCTTATACTGGAAGCTGCCGATGGATTTCTGTTTGTTGTGGCAGCAGAAACTGGAAGAGTGATCTTTGTTTCGGACTCTGTGACTCCGGTACTGAACCAGCCCCAGTCAGAATGGTTTGGAAGTACGCTGTATGAGCAGACACATCCTGACGACATCGAGAAGCTCCGAGAGCAGCTGTGCACTTCAGAGAACTCCATGACAGGTAGATTTTGTTGGCACAACATACATATATTGCTACTGCGCAAATTTCACCTGATACAATAATACACCTATGTATAGGACACTGCACTGCGTTTACACAAGGCACACGATAAAACATACAATATATAAACATACTCAGTCAGTGGCCCACTTCCAAGATATTCACTATATATAGGGGTTAATTTGATTATAAGTGTATGTGATTGTCACAATTCTTATCTCCGTATATGGGGGCTATTTTGTCTCCAAGGGCTGATGTAAAAGACGGATCACTTCTCAGATAATAATTCACTTATACCATATATACCCTGATGAAGGAGCCCGAGCCACTCCGAAACTAGTTATTCCTCCACCCCTTTTAATGACTCACAGCCAGGTCCAGCCTCCAGTGCTGCGCCTGCAAACAGAACGGCCGAGGCGTCCCAGGCATGGTGCCGCACAAGAAGCGTCCTGGGTGTGGGTGATAGACCCCTTCAACCCGCTGGTCCAGCACCTCACCCTGGTTCCACAGAACCTTCATCGTGCACAGGATCTCCAGCAGATATAGCCCCGGGACGGGCAGGAGACTCACTAGAGTCTGTGGCACTGTTTGGTTATTAGTGAACTGGCTGTAGAAGTGGAAGCACCATGTTTGTTTGGAGCTAATTAGCTCTGAGAGCACACATTGAAATCTACGGTAGAATCTTATATAGGTGTACTTTGTACAAAAAGGGTATATATGGTGTAAGTGGATTATTATCTGAGAAGTGATCTGTCTTTTTACATCAACCCTGGAGACAATATATCCCCCATATAGTGAGATAAGAATTGGGACAATCACATAAACTTACAATGAAAGAAACCCCTATATAGTGAATACATTGGAAGTGGGCCACTGATTGAGTATTTATAGATATTTTATGTTCTATTGTGTGCCTTGTTTGTGTAATTCAGTGCAGTGCCCTATACATATGTGTATTATTGTATCGGGTGAAATTTGTGCAGTAGCATATATCTTAATTATTGTGTTGGTGATCCTATTTGTATTAGAGAACAAGGACAGGTACATTTTTGCTACCCTGCAGCATCCCACTCTTTTTGAGTTTTATATTAGTCCTCGAAATTTACCATATGGTGGTACATTTGCATTCATTTTCAGAGTATTATACATGTATTGCTTGATCTTTGACTATAAATCCCGCTATCAACTCTTGAAATATGTAGAAACATTTCTCTTTCTTTTACCTATGCTGTTAACTAGTTTAAATAAAATACACCAAATCCATATAGACTGGTACAAATGTGTGAACTATCAAGGCAATACAGTAATCACAATGACATTTCCACAAAACTAGGGGCATGTATTTGTAATCAATAATAAGTCAATAGTAGATGTACACTAAAGCCCCAGTCACACATAACGATATCGTTAGAGAGATCGTTGTAACTGTGACGTTACAACGATCTCTCTAGCGATGTCGGTATGTGTGACACTTTGCAGCGATCAGGCCCCTGCTGTGGGGTCGCTGATCGTTGCAAAGTGCTGTGGGTCATTTTTTGATCGTTGGTTTCCCGCTGGTCAGCACGCATCGCTGCGTGTGACCGCGAGACACCAGTGATCTGTGACCTCACAGGGCTGGTTACTATGGTAAACACCGGGTATCCAGGCAGCGCGCGCTGCCTAGATACCCGGCATTTACCATGGTTACCAGCGTCCTCCCTGCTTAGCACTGCCTGTAAGCATGGAGAACGCTGGTAACTATGATAAACAGCGGGTATCCAGGCAGCGCGCACTGCCTGGATACGCGCTGTTTATCATAGTTACCTGCGTTCTCCTTGCTTAGCGCTGCCTATAAAAGCAGCGCTAAGCAGGGAGCGATATGGGAGGTGGCTCCCTTGGCCTGATCGCTGGGGAGATCTGCCTGTTTGACAGCTCCCCAGCGATCAGGTAACGACGCTCCAGCGATCCCGGCAGGTCGTTATCGCTGTCGGGATCGTTGGAGCGATCGTTATGTGTGACTGCACCCTAAGTAAGGTATTGACATTTGTTGTCATCATTCAACATGCATCACATAAAACTTTGTGTGCGTGCTCCTGATTAAATTCTAGAGTCCAGTACATACGTATCAGAGTAGCCTCCCAGAGACAATCGTGTATAAAAAACAGCTCTCTCTTTGTCTCAATGTACAGTGTTTATTACATCATTGTCTCAAGCTTAATATAGGCATTTCTTTGACATGCATTGTAAAGCTACGTTCACATGTTCAGTTTTTGGTCTGTCTTTTACATCAGTTTTTGTAAACCAAAGAAAGGAGTTGATGAAAAATGCAGAAGTGGTGACATCTTTCTATTATACTTTTCCTCTGATTATTCCACCGGTTTTTGTCTTGTAAATACTGAGGTTAAATACTCAACCTTTGAATGCGATCAAATAAGACGTCGCCACTTCCGTCACCGTCACTCGGAAGGCGGAGCCACCAGTCCCAGCGGTGTGTGCGCACAGCGGAGGACTTGTATAAACTGGAAGCTGTACGCACACACAGTTGGGACTGGTGGCTCCGCCTCCCGAGTGATTGTGCCGGCGGTGGCCATTCACGCACCGGGGATCCCATGCATCGCGTTGCCTGGGAGACCCTCGGCCTGGGGACGCCTCCCTGCCTGACCAGAACAGGAAGCTGTTCATACCGTCGGTCCTCCAGGCATGATGTGTGCCGCCGAGCAGGCATCAGTCTGCCTCCAGTATGATATTGCTTTCTGGGCAATAATTTGATTATTATATGTATCATTTTGTGTTTCTCAACCTTTTCTCATGTTTTTTGATAGATGTGCAGAATAAACAAGTATTCTAATACTGCTATTTTGGATTAGTTTGTACCATTTATGCTGTCTATTTCTTATTAATTTTTTGGATTACCTTTGCTTGCTTGTCTTTCTTAGATTCCCCATCCAACTATTGTCATCTGTCACCCTCTTTAGAGGTTTACCTTGCTTAGTATGTGATTTTAGCCCATGTAATTAATAAAAGTTAATTTTTTATTGGACTATTGATACATCTTCTGTTTTCAGTTTCGGCTGAAGTAGTGGTATATTATTATAATTGGATGTGGTTCGGTGTTTTTGGTTGTCAAGTAAGGATATGACACTGAACATTGATTAAGGTTACACTCCTGGTTTTGGCTTACAAACACTAATGTGAAAAACTGACTTAAAACTGAACATGTGAACGTAGCCTAACATTCTCATTAGCTCAGCTCATCTCTTGTCATTAACATATACCGTATATACTCGCGTATAAGCCGAGTTTTTCAGCCCAAAAATTGGGCTGAAAAGTACCCCCCTCGGCTTATACGCGAGTCAATACGGCAGCCCCAGCAGCTCCAGCAGCCTCAGTAATCCAGGGCCCCCCCCAGCCTTGCTCCGGTAACCTGTAAAGTAAAATATACTTATCACTGTCCCGCTGCCGTCCGCGCCCGCATCTGCCGACATCCCGATCCTCCATCTTCATGCGTCTTCTTCCGGTTTTCTCTGTTCGTCGCAGGCAATGACGTCATTGCCGGCGCCGAACACAGGAAGTCGGAAGAAGATGCATGAAGATGGAGGATCGGGATGTCGGCAGATGCGGGCGCGGACGGCAGCGGGACAGTGAGAAGTATATTTTACTTTACAGGTTACCGGAGCAAGGCTGGGGGGGCCCTGGATTACTGAGGCTGCTGTATACTACCGCTGGGGCTGCTATATACTACCACTGGGGCTGCTGTATACTACCACTGGGGCTGCTGGGGCTGCTATATACTACCACTGGGGCTGCTGGAGATGCTGTATACTCCCACTGGGGCTGCTGGGGCTGCTATATACTACCACTGGGGCTGCTATATACTACCACTGGGGCTGCTATATACTACCACTGGGGCTGCTGGGGCTGCTATATACTACCACTGGGGCTGCTGGGGATGCTATATACTACCACTGGGGCTGCTGGGGATGCTATATACTACCACTGGGGCTGCTGTATACTACCACTGGGGCTGCTGAGGCTGCTATATACTACCACTGGGGCTGCTATATACTACCACTGGGGCTGCTGGGGATGCTATATACTACCACTGGGGCTGCTGGGGCTGCTGTATACTACCACTGGGGCTGCTATATACTACCACTGGGGCTGCTGTATACTACCACTGGGGCTGCTATATACTACCACTGGGGCTGCTATATACTACCACTGGGGCTGCTGGGGATGCTATATACTACCACTGGGGCTGCTGGGGATGCTATATACTACCACTGGGGCTGCTGTATACTACCACTGGGGCTGCTGGGGCTGCTATATACTACCACTGGGGCTGCTGTATACTACCACTGGGGCTGCTATATACTACCACTGGGGCTGCTATATACTACCACTGGGGCTGCTGGGGCTGCTATATACTACCACTGGGGCTGCTGGGGATGCTATATACTACCACTGGGGCTGCTGTATACTACCACTGGGGAGGCCTGTATACCACTGGGGGGGGCCTGTATACCACACTGCTGGGGGCTGTATACCTGTGCTGGGGTCCACCCTCGGCTTATACACGAGTCAATAGGTTTTCCAGATTTTTGGGGCAAAAGTAGGGTGGTCGGCTTATACACGGGTCGGCTTATACACGAGTATATACGGTATATCCCATTGGCTGAACTTCAGGACCTTTTGCACACAGTCTCAAAGTCTGTATACTTCTTAGGTTTCATATTCCTAAATTCCTACTTTCATTTTAAGCAAAAGAATCACTTGCTTCTCATTCAAAATAACCCGCTTTCTCCATTTCATAGAGGAGATACACTTTTAGACAGAAATACAGGCTATCTCAACAATAACGGATATAAGCAAATATTTCTCACACATCTATAGTCTGAGCATCAGATCCCTACTGCAGATCTACCTTAGAGACTGCTAGAAGCCAAGCTTATTGTAACAGCATGGTTTGGTATATTGAAACTACACTAGATGTTTCCTGTTCATATTCTTAATTAAATTTGTGCTTTGAAATTGATAAATCATTTTTTTTAATTTTAAATGGCTAAAGTAACATGGTGATTTTGGTCCATCGACCAAGATCACTATAAAGAACTGGTATCTTAGTGCAGGAGTGACATGCATCTGCTAAAAAAAATTGTGTGTCGCTGCACCCACAAGCGAATATGGTCACATTGCGACCCCAACGGTACTATGACCGCAACAAGCAAGTCAGAAAAAGTCATTACACTCCAATATTTCTACACTTTCATGTAGTCTTGTTCCACTTAAAGAATTTTTTTTGCAAGACTGCGTAAGTAAACAGTAAGCAAATTGCTGTGGATGCTGAACGTACAAATGAGTCAATGCATCTGTTCTTAAAACCATTTCCTTCTCAGAGGTTCTTCAGGAACACATGTCAAATACACCTCTAGTGAAACAAGACGCTGACCGCAGCACGGAGAATGCACTGCCTCAGTGCTTTTATCCTTTTAACTACTCTTTAAGCCAGTGTTTGTGGCTGCAGATCATCACGGGGATTCTGACTTAGGTGCATCCAAGCCGAGATTTTGCCTTCAATGAAAATATTTGCTGTGTTAGTAAATATACGATCATTAATTAGTTCTTTTAAATAGTTTGGTGCCGTAAAACAGGGCCTTAAAGGGAACTTGTCGTGTTCCAGGCAGCATAAATCAGATACCGGCATTACTCTGAAACACTAAACCATGTTGTGAAAAGCCGGCCAGGTACTGTGATACTCGGATGACTAGTCTGAGGCAGGTCCCCATGGCTTTTTCTTGTAACAATCCTCTAGACTACATCCAAGACACACATTTCCTAATCAGTTTTTCAAAGTATGTTTTCAATAAAAGGCCTCATCATTTCATATTAAAGTGTATGTAAATACTTATGCCCAAAAAATGACAAAAGTATTCTGGGAGTGATACCTTTATTGGCTAACCAGAAAAGTTATATTTGCAGCTTTGAGAGCCTAATGGCTCCTTCATCAGGCTAGATTTTAACAAGTAATGTTGCCTGATGAAGGAGCCATTGAGCCCTGAAAACTGCAAATATACTTTTTTTGGTTAGCCAATAAAGGTAACACTCCCACAATACTTTTGTCATTTTTTGGTTATAAGTATTTACATTGATTTTCCTGAGAAAGACCCCACTATATTCTTTTGTATTGTGCATCCACAGTAAAACATACAAGCTGCAATAATGCAGCCAATGTGTGCTTCATCAGATGACAGGTTCTCTTCAATATGCCATCAACATATTAGGCGTTCATTGCTTCTAAGATTTTAGTTACACTTATATATTGAGGGGAATCTGTCGCCACCGAATATGAGAGCAGCATAATGTAGAAACAGAGACCCTGATTCCAGCAATTAGTCCTCTGAATGCTGAGCTCTGTATAATTACCTCCACACCACTGATTGGCAGCTTTCTGCCAATGCACAGTGCAAATAGAAATTTGCCAATCAGTGGTGGAGGCGGGGTTATACAGAGGTCATCAATATGGAGGACTACATAGCAGCTGATTTACCAGTTCTCAAGTGATAATCTCCTGCTGATAAAATGATAGCAGCAGATTTACCAGTTCTCTAGTGATAATCTCCTGCTGATAAAATGATAGCAGCAGATTTACCAGTTCTCTAGTGATAATCTCCTGCTGATAAAATGATAGCAGCAGATTTACCAGTTCTCTAGTGATAATCTCCTGCTGATAAAATGATAGCAGCAGATTTACCAGTTCTCTAGTGATAATCTCCTGCTGATAAAATGATTTGATCAAACCTACAGAGAGCAGCCCAGTAAGAGATAGATTCCAGAAATGTGTCAATCTCCACATTACGCTGCTCGTGAATTAGGTACCTGAAGCCTAGTGACATATTATTTTTAAGTATTATCAGGCCTCGCTAAATAGTAGTTTTATCCAAGATTGACAAATATCAATGACAGCAGGAACTGAGCCTTACTGTATAAGTAGACATTGCTCATTGGTGGTGACAGGGCCCCTTTAATTATTATTCTAGCCATAAAAAGGATCCTCATTTGGAAAGGGTCCAGCTTCTGTTTTATTACCTTTCACACATCCAGACGCCTTAAGACAAAGTACCTAGTGGTAATTCACACTGGGGCATATAGGCAAGAACATTAACCTATGGGCATGACAGAGTACATTGTACGGAGCAGCACAACCTCCCCACAGCTTGCTCTGACCATCCCCACCGTGCTCCGCAGGGCCCTGGCAGCAGAGAGTTCCTGACACTTCACTACAGTCTAGGTCTAAGGTTTCACGGTCTCTTCCTGCGGTTTGTTATGGCAGATGTGTAGCTGGATCTAGTTCTGCTTCTCTTCAGAGTCAAATATTTATTCGCCCTGCCTTGTTTTGCTTCTCCATTTGATGGTACTTGAAAAATGTTTTTAGTTCAGCAACTTTTTCCCCGGCTTTGTTTTATTTTACTTGTAATATTTCCGAGAGCTCAAATAGAAAAAAGACCCACTGAAAGTTTATTTTTCTTTTTTAATTTGTTACAGAAATAATCCTCAATATTCCTCAAAGGGTTGGGTGACATTCCTTATCAGCTGGGTGCCCTGCCCATGCAACAGTGTTCTTCCTTGTGTGCCTGGCATCATATTCTTCTATCAAATAATCCATATCAGTATCTGCTCATTGTGTAACCCCTGACTGAATCCCATAAACACATTAGAATAAGTAACGCAGCACCAGACCACCATCAAATGTGTATGACGGATGAACCACAGCTTAATCCTTGTTTCTTCCAAGGAGATAAGCTTCCCCCTCCTTTGACAACCTGTATGTGCACCTTGTAGTGTTTCTTTGAACCTGATCCTCTAAGCCAAGGAGCAGGTGACTGTCAGTCACTGAAACACTTTGTGTAACCGGTTACAGTAAAATTCTCAAACTTGCAATTATGATTAGTGGACCCCAACCTTCTTGACCTTGAGAGCCACATTCAGCTCTAAGAGAGGGTCACGAGCCACATCCAGCTCCCACCCCATCATAGTAGTGACACTTAGAGCCCCCAATACCAGTATAATGACAGCCAAATATTTTCCATAGAAATCACTTGCGGTAGTATATCAAGATTTGGGGGTTCTTTGCCCCATTTAGATCTGCTAGTCTTTGGGGTCACTCATAAAAATCAGCATCTGGAGGCCTGCTCTTCATAGCTGTTTGCTAGACCTTGTGCTTATGCACCAAGCTGAAAGATAGCCACCAGCCACACATCACAGGTTCACAAGCCACAGGTTGGGGTCCCCTGTTCTAGGTCAACAATTGACTTATTTGAACTCTGTTTCTGTATGCTAAAACAGTATTTAGGACCAGTAGTCTTATATTCTGTATCACCGAGATTGCTAGGAAGGGACTGTAAGAAGTAAATTAACTACTTGCCAACTGAAATGAAAATTAGCGTAAGAGTATTGTCACGGGTGGCACGGATGACAGGGTGGAGGCCACGCGCAGACGATCCCAGCGTGTGGCCCACCAGCCATAATGGTGGAGGATGGTCCGTCTCTTTCAGGGGCATTTACCTTCTGTGTAGATGGAGAGAGGGTGTGATGGGATCTCGCTGTTATGGGGGGACGGCTGTGGAGGTCTTGTGCTCGGTCTGGTTTTATCCACCAATATCGTAGGTCACTAGGACCCAGCAGATTCCTTCCACTTTTATAAGGAGGTTCATTACCCTTCCTCGGTGCAGGTGATAGTTCCTTGTGCACTCATTATCCTTGCTCCAGCAGACGCGGAGGTTGTGAAGGTTGCTGAGTTCTGCTGTCAGATAAGTGTTTCCTTTTCCCAAATGTCTGTCTTCCCTGGTGTTTGTCTTTAGTTGATAGTGGAGGGGTCTAGTGAACCTCTCCATCTGATCCTTAGATAAGATAGTGCTAGGATCAGAGAGGGACGAGGTTCGTGGTCGGCGACAGTTGAGGAGACTGTATAGGGACGTTAGGGCAGACAGGGTCAGCTCTAGGAAGTCTAGGGGTCACCGTCTCCTTCTTGTGCCCTTAGCGTTAGGGACTCCTGATTCCCCCCCCCGTCGTTATCCTACGCTGGGTGTCTTCCCCACTCCCAGCGTGACAAGTATGTGCAGATGATCTGGAGACACTGGAGTCAGTGTCTCCATACCTGAGGGAAGCCAGTGAACTCCACAGGTGAACACAGCCACCCTGTGCACACGATCTACGTTCAATGCAGGGTGTTTTTCCCTGAATTTATCTGCTGAGATCACTTCCAACTCCGCAGCAATAAATTGACATACTGCAAATAATTAGCTGCATGGAAAGCCACCCGGTACTTTAGCTTACGCTGCAGAGTAACAAAGTATAGTGGGCACAGGATTTCTGGAAATACCATCCACTATGCTTGTACTGTACAACGTAGCGTTATGGACACAACGCAAAAGCACTGCGTTCATAACGCTGTAAGCACTAATTGTGTGCATTCTGCCTAAGGCTGGGGCTACACAGGGACGTGTCGTACGACAGCAAGTCTCTGAAACGTTGTGCAACTGTGAAGCCCACTGGGACGGGGTACTCTGTGCCGGACCGGGGTATCACAGGGATTATCACGGCGGTCTTGGTCGGGACCGTGTCCCGAGCCCACAAGTAAAGGGGTTATTTACAGGGATTGTCGTGACGCCACCCACGGGTTGTGGTCAATGGGGACCACTGCTGCTGCTTGCTTCTGCCAGGAGGATGGATGGTGCTGCAGCCGGATAGATGAGCCCGCCGTGGGTCGGGCTGCTCCTGACAGGGTATATAACAGTATAGTATGCAAGGACACAAACACTGGAGACTCTGGCAGGGTTTACCAGGTTTTACTCAAGTTCTTCACAGTACAATTCACAGTTCACACACAGTTTACTCTTTGCCGGTACCCTGCCTGCAATCAAGCCTTCCTTCCAGTCATATCCCTTCTTTCTGACTTTTTTCAGTCCCTTCTTCTAATTCTTCCTGCGTGCCATATGACAGGTCGCTCGGGCTTTTGTTTGGCTTCCCCCTATGTGTGGGTAGGTAAGCTCTGAGCCCTATATGCCACTGTGTCTCATAGCACTGTGTTAGGAGAGCAGACTTTGAATCTACACCTCCCTGCTGGGATGTCTCTGATCTGGGCTTGAAGCTCCGCTCACCTCAGAGCCAGCGCTCTAGTATTGGCCTAGCCTCCAGTGTTCCTGCTGTACTAAGGATACACCAGGCTCTGTTCTACCCGTGTGACTTCTGCACAGAAGGGATTCTCTACCTCAAAGTCTTCCTTTAACCACGCTGCCGTTTTCCTTCCTGGCCCAGCTATACTGGCCTAGTTTTGGTCTTTACTGCTCGGCACCCTCTGGCCTACTACCTACTATTTCCTGGTTTTCCCCTTTTATTCCAGTGCTGTCACCTTGACTACATCCCACCCACTTCCCTCTAAACCCTACCACCCCTTGCCCGCCTAGAGTCCCGGGCTCCGGGTTGGGTGTTGTATTCTGTGGGTGTGTTTTGGGATGCTTTTGTATAAGCTGACTACCCTCTGCTTGACTGCAGTTCCTTTTGCAGCCACCCTGTACGCAGGGGCGCCACATTCCCCCGGAGTTAAACCGGCGTGTCCCCACGCCGACCGGCATGGTTCCCCCTGAAAAACGTTTTTATCTTATATATAACATTAAGCATTACTTTTCTTCCGGTTACGAAGACACAGTTCTTAAACGTTGCATTAACCATAAATTAACTATATACAATTCAAAACTCAGGGTTTACACTTTACGACTGGCTATAAGTGCTGAGGCCTCCAGGCTGTCGGGTCACCAACTTGTGGCCATTGTGTTCCTCTCTGGACCGGCATCTTATACCACACTTTCTTTAACCCTTTCAGGACACGGCTTACACAATTATTAAAGTCACAAGAGTCCTGTGGTGCAAATATACCGGTTGTCTAACTTCTGAGCACACGCATCAAGTGCTAAAACTTTAAAACGTTCAAATATATAAAAGTCACTTTACTTTCTTAAAAGTATAAAAACTCCAAGAAAAGCAGGCAAAAGTGTTTCAGAAGCGTTCAAAAACACACTCTGCAGTCTCAGTTCAAGTTCTGGTTCAAAAGTGCAAACGTTTCACTGTGCTGACTGGTTATAAAACGAATAGAGAGCACACAAAGCACTCTAACTATATACATAGAATGTTTATATTACTCATTGTTCATGATATCAATTGTCTTTGCAAACATAAAAGGACAAACAGGGGAAAAAAAGCTATTCACTCATTCAGGAATGAGATGGGGTCAATAAGGGACACATCACATTCACACTTGCAGTTCTGAAGCGAATCCGGGTTCCTTTATTTCTTCCACGGTAAGACCTCCAGCACTCTTCTCGGGGCCGACACCATTGGTTCCACCGAACTCCCTAACAGATGAACATAAGCAGTTTGCGTTCCTGTGGTTGTCATGATGGTCTTCCCAGTGTCATCTGACACAATCGCCTCTGGGCATTCCTCTGATCGTGCTTCCAAGCTGATTTCAGGTTCGGTAGTCGAATCCGGGTCTGCAGTCTTGGAGGGCTCTGCATCCATTTGTGGTCTCAGGGACAATCTCCTCACTCGGATACCATACGGGCCCCTTTCTCCTTGCACGATAATATAGGAGACCCACTCTCCTATCTTCACTTCCCTGTCACGGTGGTCTCCAGGGGGATATTCTTCAGCATCTCTTCTATTAATAAAAACATCCTTGTCCGCACCCGATTCCCGGGCAAAAGCGTATCCTCGCTCTGATTTAATGGTGACTATCTGCGCTTCATGTCATGGGGATTGATTGATAGCTATATCCCTCCGGGCGACTGATTTTACATGTAGGGTACGAGCCACCAATTCTCCTTTCCGGGCCTGGTTTGCGACCTCCTCCCTCTCCCATCACCGGATGCATCTTTGCAGATATTCATCCCAGGTCAATACTTGTACCGGGTCCACTCCAGAATCAGGGTCCGCAGGGAAGCCCATCATATCTTCCTCTTGCCCGCTACGCTCCCACCAGTAACGGAGCTGCTCTCCTCTCACCTCCTTGGATGCAGGGGCCGGGATCAATGGCTCAGGCAGTGGCAAAAATCCCTCCTCCAGAGCTCTGAGAGGGTCGGACACTGCGGCTGCACTCTAGGGCATGGGTTCAGGCACCGAAACATCCACCAGCTCTTCTGGCATTCGGTCTTCACAGCTCCGGGTAGTATAGGGGATATGAGCCCAGCCAGGCTGCACGGTCAGGAGCTGCCGGTGCTGGTCACAACTTAACTGGATCCGGGATCTTAACTCAGTGCGAACCCGTGTTGGTTGAGGGGGTAACATCCTTAACACACCCAGCCGGGTGTCTCGGACCTCCTGGATCCTTCTGCCACCTTCTGCCATGGTTCCTCGGTCACCGAGTATCTCTCCCTCTCCGGGTTCCTCCACGATTAATTCTTGTGGGCCCATAAAGATCAACTTGGGTCTTCCTATAGCACCACTCAGCCTGGCGTCCTGCTGTTCCGTCTGGATGTCTCGCAATGGCCGCTAACCCCGCCTTCTTTGGGCGTTCTCTCCAGCTCCCGCCATATCATCATTGGCTATTACAGTTTAGGTTCTTCTTTTGGATTGATGGCTGGCTCCCCGGAGTTAAGGGGAGCCAGGATGGACCTTTTCCCACTCTGGACCGGACCGGCCCACGATGAGGGGTCTTGGCACGCCTCCTCTGCACAAGGCCTCAGGCTCCTATGGCCGCCATTAAGCACAGACTTAGTAGAACCGTCCAAATTTTGAGTTTTAGGCACACGGAGTCCGGTTCTGTTGGACCGGGTCCATCCTGTTCGTGACGCCAAGTTGTGGAGCCCACTGGGACGGGGTACTTGGTGCTGGACCGGGGTATCACGAGGGTTATTACGGCCGTCTTGGTCCGGACCGTGTCCTGAGCCCACAAGTAAAGGGGTTATTTACAGGGATTGTCATGACGCCACCCACGGGTTGTGGTCAATGGGGACAACCGCTGCTGCTTGCTTCTGCCAAGAGGATGGACGGTGCTGCAGCCGGATGGATGAGCCCGCTGTGGGTCGGGCTGCTCCTGACAGGGTATATAACAGTATAGCATGCAAGGACACAAGCACTGGAGACTCTGGCAGGGTTCACCGGGTTTTACTCAAGTTCTTCACAGTACAGTTCACACACAGCTTACTCTTTGCTGGTACCCCTCCTTCAGTCAAGCCTTCCTTCCAGTCATATCCCCTCTTTCTGACTCCTTTCAGGCCCTTCTTCCTCTAATTAATCCTGCGTGCCGTATGACAGGTCGCTTGGGCTTTTGTTTGGCTTCCCCCTATGTGTGGGTAGGTAAGCTCTGAGCCCTATATGCCACTGTGTCTCATAGCACTTTGTTAGGAGAGCAGACTTGGAATCTACACCTTCCCGCTGGGATGTCTCTGATCTGGGCTTGAAGCTCCACTCACCTCGGAGCCAGCGCTCTAGTATTGGCCTAGCCTCCAGTGTCCCTGCTGTACTAAGGATCCACCAGGCTCTGTCCTGCCCGTGTGACTTCTGCACCAGAAGGGATTCTCCACCTCGAAGTCTTCCTTTAACCACGCTGCTGTTTTCCTTCCTGGCCCAGCTATACTGGCCTAGTCCTGGTCTTTACTGCTTGGAACCCTCTGGCCTACTATCTACTACTTCCTGGTTTTCCCCTTTTATTCCAGTGCTGTCACCTTGACTACGTCCCACCCACTTCCCTCTAAACCCTACCACCCCCCTTGCCCGCCTAGAGTCCGGGGTTTCAGGTTGGGTGTTATATTCCGTGGGTGTGTTTTGGGATGCTTTTGTATAAGCTGACTACCCTCTGCTTGACTGCAGTTCCCTCTTGTGGCCACCCTGTACGCAGGGGCGCCACACAACTTGTCTGTGATATGCTGCTGTACAAATATTTTCAGAGTTTAGACTTTGCTTTAAACATAACAGCCAAGATTGCAGATGTCGTATGTCACGTGCATCTTACATTACCTTTTGTAGCAAGTGTCATGTGTGATGTGCTATCGGCAATCAGCAACAAAAATTTCAGCATATTTGGAAACATTTGCTAATTTGTTCTGCAGTATATTGCATGGTGACATTATAGGAAATCATGCTGCAGTGTGTCACTGAGATGTCAGTGTTGTGCTACATATGTTGCCGCATAGCCCAAGGCTTAGATGGAATCTGTCAGTAGCATAAGCGCTCCTAAGCCATCGATATGGGCATGTAAATCATGGAAAGCAGAATGAAATGATACCTAGATATTAGTGAGCCAATGTTTTATTCTAGAAAAATCCAGGTTTTTCTTACCGGTATATATAAATGAGCAGATCCAGTCTATGGGCTGGACACTGATCCTCAGAAGAAAAAGATTTTTAATAAAAGGGGGAATTACCAGTGTGAGATATAAAGCCAACACAGAACAGGAGAACTGATCTTTGTCTTCTTACAAACACATTTACTGCAGCTCTCACAGCTCTGCTGTCTGTAAAATGGAGGGTGAAGCTGAGAGGAGCCTGCAGATGTGGCAGTTATAATCACACAACTCTGCAGTGAGATCAAGAGACAAGACTGTCAGTCAATACATGTCTCACACTGGTAACAGCCCTTATAATTTAAAATAATCTCTGGAGGCAGATTCGCATGCAAATCATTGTTTGGCCCCAGCCTGTGGAGTCGGTATGCCCAACCTCCAACTCCACCTAAATGGACACCGACTCCACGACTCCGACTCCACAGCCCTGGCCGTGATGCCAGTAAGACAAACTTCCGACTCCCCAATTTCCCTGAATCCAACTCTACCAAAATGGACACTGACTCCGACTTTGGTTTGGCGCATAGCCTAGAACAGATCATTTAGATTTAAGAAAAATGTGGATTTCTCTGGAATAAGAAATTGCATCGGTACATGCTCATGTAGGTAGTTCCGGAGGGTTGATTCCATTATGCTTTGCAGAGTGCTTTTTATGTTTTAGTCTATTTGTTCTGTGTTGTCTTTGTCTGTTCAGACTCATTTTACATATCAGACTCTTGAGGATATTTTCTTTTTTGTGGACCTTGGGATCTCTTCTTTTACTTAAGATAGTCTCACCTTTTCCTTTTCACGGTCTGTGGTTAACTTGGAGTTTTCTTACTTCTGTAGAGCTGTCTCCTCATTTTTCTTTTCTATTTTTCTCTTTCTCCATGATTCATTTCACCTTTTGATTTTCAGTCCTGAGTTTTCGTTTCGGTCCGCTGTCTGTTGTGTTTTTAGGGATTTATTCACTTGGCTACATACATACAGAGTTTTACATTGCCACATAATTTCTATGGGGGTATTAATATGCTTCAAAATGCTTCCAGTTTAATATGGAAACCTTTTATTTTGTTGAATTCCACACAAATCTAAAAATAAGTGCCTCTCTTGGCAGGGTCCTATATCACAGAGATTCTCTATTTTGTTTTTCATTGACTTTTTTGGCATCTTTAATGGGAATCTCTCAGCAGTTATTTGCTATGTAATCTGAAGACAGCATACTGTATGGGTTAAGACACAAATTTTAGCGATGCCCCTCTTATCATAATGTATGATGTTTATCAACAATGTTTGCTTTAGCTTCAGAAGATTATAATTGCCAAAGGTCACCATCTTAGAAAATCAAAGTAGGGAGGACGAAGGGTCTGAGAGATAAGATATTACCTAAATAGGTATCAGAGGCTTCACCTTGTGTGGTTGTGAGAGTCACAACCACTATAAAAGCATATCACAGCTGCTGCAGTCCCCAGCGTGATGCATATAGAGTAGGGAGGGTGCATCTCAATGAATTAGAATATCATCAAAAATTACATTTTTTTTTCAGTAATTCAATACAAAAAGTGAAACACATGTATAATATAGAGTCATTACAAGCAGAGTGATCTATTTAAAGTATGTATTCTGTAAATGTTGATGATTATGGCTTACAGACAATGAAAACTCAAAGTTCATTATCTCAGAAGATTAAAGTAGGGAGGATGAAGGGTTAAAAACCGCGCTGCTGTATTTAACAAGACATCGAAGGGTGAACATAATATTGATTTATTAGAGAAATGTGTTTCCAGGCTCTCTGAAATATGGCAATATGATATTGATTTGTCCTGAGGAAGATGCCAAGGAGTCCAGAAAAGCATTGGCTAATAAATCAATATTATATTCACCCTTTGATGTCTCATAGAAGACGGTAGCATGGTTTTTAACCCTTCATACTCCCTACTTTAATCTTCTGAGATAATGACCTTTGGGTTTTCATTGGCTGTAAGCCATAATAATCAATATTTACAGAAAACACCTGAAATAGATCACTCTGTTTGTAATGACTCTCTATAATATATGCTCTTTACTTTTTATATTGAATTACTGAAAAAAATATACTTTTTGATGATATTCTAATTCATTGAGATGCACCCTCCCTACTCTATATGTACCACGCTGGGGTCTACTGCAGCCATGATATGATTTTATAGTGGTTGTGACTCTACACAAGGTGAAGCTTCTGATACCTAATTAGGTAATATATGATCTCTCAGACCCTTCCTCTTCTCTGCTTTAATTTTCTGAGATAGTGACCTTTGGGCTTTCATTCGCTGTAAGCCATAATCATCAACATTAACAGAAACAAACACTTGAAATTGATCATTCTGTTTGTAATGACTCTATATTATATATGTGTTTTATTTTATGAATTGAATTACTGAAATAAATGTAACTTTTTGATGATATTCTAATTCATTGAGATGCACCTGTGGTATTCTTACACACAGCGTATTATGAAAAATTTCTTGAAATGAAGGTTATCCTTTTAGGCTATTTTTCTGTTTGGTATGTTTCATTCTAGTCCTGGTGGAGGCCTGACCCTTAGTGGCTGTGTATTTGTCCACCTAGTTACGTGTCCATGAACGGACGTAGCCTTAGTACATACTCTGTTTTCTGTTATTTCTCTTTACTCCGTGGTTCAGTACATTTCCATTATTCATACCCTGGTGTCTTTTTCAGTTCACTCATATTAATCCGTTCCCTTTTCTGTCATCCTTCTGGAATAATGACATAGGGTTTGGCTGTGTCTGATAAAATGTGTTTAGTGGTGACACTCTTCTTCCTCCAAATCCTCCTCATTTTCTGGCTGGGGATCAAGCACCTGCGCTGCCCACTGCCGCTCATTTCCTTCTTGTTTTTCTGTGCCCTCGTCTGGCTTTTCCCTTTTAGGGATTTTTTTTTTGTCTTTTGGACTCAAATCTTAAAGTTTTTCTTATGAGACAATTCCAGTTATTTAGAATCTCTCTTTATCTTGGGGACTCGTAAAGTTTAATGCTTTCCCTAATCGCAGCTGTTGACCCACATTTGTATTTGTCTTATTACTGTTCGAGTCATCGTCCTTGTTAACAGGAACCGTGCTGTGATTTACGGTAAGTTGAATTGGAGAACAGCGGTGTTGAGCTCTGGACAGCCGCCCCTTTCCTTTCCAGCTCTCGCCTGCTCTCCTTTCACAAGTTGTCTCACTCACCGACACAGCGCCAGTTTTATAAATAAGACGAGTTGTCTTCTGGCTGAGAATACCTTTGAAGCGATCGATAGGGATGTCTTTTATTATTGCTAAAATAAGCACAAAATGTATTGCTGAATACGTTTCATTGGATTATATCTTTAGATTTAAAGTGTAAAATCAGTTATGACTACCCTTCTCTAGTTTATGAATTAATGTGCAGAAAAGATTGCGAAAATAACATTACTTTTTTTTTTTATTCTGGTCCTAAATTATAGACTATGGTATATTACAAATACCTCCACTTTCTGGTACTTCTTTACCTTCCCTGGCAATTTTGTATTTTAGAAAGTACTAGTTGTAGAGCCCGGCGTTGCCCGGGCGTAATGCCGAATATGTGGTTGTTATGCTCCTATATGGCAATATCACCCATATATGGTAATGTATGTATGCGTGTATATGTATCATAACTCCACCCTTCCCAGTAGACTCACCCCTTTGATAGCCCTCCCTCTTCATAGCTCCACCTCTCCACATAGTCCTGGGGGCTGGGCTATGTGTAAATGCAGGCTGTGAAGTAGGCAGGGCTATATGGAGTGTGTGTGGTTATATGCAGTGGGCATGGCTAATGCCACATACACACATACATAAACTCTCTAGTTTACTAATTAATGTGCAGAAAAAATTGAGAAAATAACATTATTATTTTTTTATTCTGGTCCTAAATTATAGACTATGGTATATTACAAATACCTCCACTTTCTGGTGCTTCTTTATAAACAATACATACATATACTCTGCTTTATATTTTAGAAAGTATATTTTTAAAGTGAATCTGTCATTTAACTGAGGGCACAATATAGAGGAATAAAACCTGATTCCATGGATCCATCTCTTGATGAGCAGCTTGCTGTAGTTTCATTATAGTCAGTGTTTTATCAGCAGGAGATTATCACTGCCAGACCAAGTGTCCCATGCAATGCAGTCCAGCTAATCTGTGTAATCCAACCCCCACTCCTGATTGGCAGTTTGCGCAATGTACAGTGCACACAAGAAGCTGTCAGTCAGAGTTGTGGTGCGGGGTTATGCACAGCTCACCACTCTGACCACACCTACATCTACCTCAGAGAAAACAGGGATTCTATCAAAACTGCACCACACAGTCCAGGAAGTGACACATCACTGGATTCAGGCTTTCTACCTTTATATAATGCTGCTCTCAGAGTGCGTAGCAAAATCCTGCTGACAGATTCCCTTTAAGATCTACTGCAGGTCATTTTTCAGCGTTCACTTGGTCCCTCTGGAAAGTTGCTTTATTCTCCTGCCCTTGACGCACAGAAATACTATTCAGCCAATCACTGACTGAAGTGGGCCAACCCTGCACCCAGTGATTGGCTGAGCAGCATTTCTGGTCACTTCTAGTTGGTTGAAAACTGGAATAGGATGTACAGACCACTAGAAACTGGGTAAGGGTCAAAACAACAACTGTGTAGGATCACTGAGGGTGAGTATTACTGTTTCCATCATTTTAACCAGTCTGAGTTCTTCAGGGAATGATATTCATTGGCTGGAAATCAACGGGTACAGGAATTTGAGTTGTGTCTTTGGAAAACATCTTGACTGTTTTTAATCACATACAATAGAATTGTGATTCCGGATTTGGTTGTTGTTTTTTTAATTTTTTTTTACTTTTTAGTAATTTGGTAAAATCCTATTGTGTTGAAATTGCTAAAGTAAAAATGCAATTCCACCGGTGTTTTTTAATTTATTTTTATGGAGTTTATTATGTGGTATAAATGACCTGGCATCATAACTTTGCAGGTTACTAGAGTAATGCAATACCAAAAATGTTTTGTTATTTTAGTTTCTAAATAAAAATATGTTTTTATCTCCCTGTTTAGTGACCTGTATTTTGTTTTTCTATCATTGGACTCTGCTGAGGGCTTGTTTTTAGTGATACAAATATGGAGTACATATGACTTTTTCACTACCTTTTACAGCATTTTTTTGTGGAGAGGTGCAGCATCTAAAAAATGGCAATTTAATGTATCAGTGCTATGATTTTTTGGCTTTTAAAATACTGTATTGTATTTTAGTTGGACTTTTTTTTGTTTTACTTCATTTTTTTTTTATTTTGTTGTTTATATGTTGTGAAATCACGGCTCACTTCTGTAACTCAGCCAGTGGCTGAGATTCACAGGAGGACAAGAAGGGCACTTTACAAGGGTCTTCATCACGCCCCTAACTGACATGGCAGCCCATCAGTTCTGTGTAAACACATTGAGGGGGGCAATAGAAGCTGTTATTTTTTTTTAATGATTTAAATAATTAGAAATTTCCATATGGGGGTACCCTGTATTTTGATAGCCAGCCAAGATAAAGTAAACAGCTGGGGGCTGCAGCCCCCGGCTGTCTGCTTTATCTGCTCTGTGTGTGAATGTACGGGGGACCCCACAATTATTTATATTTACACTAGAGTGTATGGCAACCAATCACAGACGCCGACTCAGGGTGGGGAGGCAGGCTGACTGCAAACAATCACAGGCGCTATGACAGAGGGTGGGCGGGGAAAGCAGAGGAATATGCATAAGGTTTAATGAGCGCACCCGGAAGCAGTGTGACAGCGGTGGGGAAAGTTGGCAAGTATAATTGCTGTGCTGTAATCCCCATTTTGTGTCAGTAAAGTATTTGATTGGCCTCACTGAGCGATTCAACAAGCTTTTTTCTGCACGGCCAAACCCATAGAGTAATACGGACTTCCCTGAGAAGGCAATGTTCGGGGTCACTGCACAGACACTAGGTGTCCGCTACTGATCTCGAAATTCTATTTCAGGTTCACCCATCACTAGTCTAATTGTATTTAATAGTAAACACATTTCAGGTATATTGCTTTGCATATTTTGAGAGCCAAGGTGTGAAACAGAGTCATGTTAGCCTAAGGCTGTGTGCCCACATAGTGGTTTAGTGACGTTCAAATCGTCAGTAAACCACTGGAAAATTCAAGGAGCCTAGACTCCTAGCTCAGAAGTCACCAGCGGTTTTCCAGCGGTTTTCCAGCGGTTTCTCAGCGGTTTCCCAGCGGTTTTTTCAGCGTGTGCACAGCGTTTTACAGTCGGTTTTTCCAGCAGTTTTCTATGGAGGATTTTGTCCATGGAAACGCTCAAAAACCACTGAGAAGAATTGACATGCTGTATGCTGCTAAACCACTGGGAAACCGCCCAACCACTGGCAGATCTGCTCACATAAACCCACTATGTGTGCACAGCGTTTTCTAAATTACATAAGGTTACTTGTAAGTCCTAAAGCTGCTAAAAATTTACATAGATTTAAATAAAACCTATGCTAAACCGCCGGCGGTTTTCGCTGCTAAACCGACACTAAACCACTATGTGGGCACACACCCTAACACTTCTGATACAGCAATGTTCACATGGTTTTTTTGAGGCATTGAAGGGGTTGCCCGGGGTTTTTGTATCATTCATATTTGTATAGCTAGGCTGCAAAATGCTGACAGTTTGTAATTTACACCTTGTTAACATTTTGCATTGTTACCTACAGTGCCTACAAGTAGTATTCAACCCCCTGCAGATTTAGCTGGTTTGATAAGATGCCAATAAGTTAGAGCCTTCAAACTGCAAACGAGAGTAGGATTTATTAACAGAAGCATAAATCTTACAAACCAAAAAGTTATGTTGCTCAGTTGAATTTTTATAAATTTTAAACATAAAAGTGTGGGTCAATTATTATTCAACCCCTATGTTTAATATTTTGTGGTATAACCCTTGTTTGCAATTACAGCTAATAATCGTCTTTTATAATACCTGATCAGGCCGGCACAGGTCTCTGGAGTTATCTTGGCCCACTCCTCCATGCAGATCTTCTCCAAGTTATCTAGGTTCTTTGGGTGTCTCATGTGGACTTTAATCTTGAGCTGCTTCCACAAGTTTTCAATTGGGTTAAGGTCAGGAGATTGACTAGGCCAGTCCAACACCTTGATTTTTTCCCTCTTGAACCAGGCCTTGGTTTTCTTGGTTGTGTGCTTTGGGTCGTTGTCTTGTTGGAAGATGAAATTACGACCCATCTTAAGATCCTTGATGGAGGAGCGGAGGTTCTTGGCCAAAATCTCCAGGTAGGCCGTGCTATCCATCTTCCCATGGATGCGGACCAGATGGCCAGGCCCCTTGGCTGAGAAACAGCCCCACAGCATGATGCTGCCACCACCATGCTTGACTGTAGGGATGGTATTCTTGGGGTCGTATGCAGTGCCATCCAGTCTCCAAACGTCACGTGTGTGGTTGGCACCAAAGATCTCGATCTTGGTCTCATCAGACCATAGAACCTTGAACCAGTCTGTCTCAGAGTCCTCCAAGTGATCATGAGCAAACTGTAGACGAGCCTTGACACGACGCTTTGAAAGTAAAGGAACCTTACGGGCTCGTCTAGAACGGAGACCATTGCGGTGGAGTACGTTACTTATGGTATTGACTGAAACCAATGTCCCCACTGCCATGAGATCTTCCCGGAGCTCCTTCCTTGTTGTCCTTGGGTTAGCCTTGACTCTTCGGACAAGCCTGGCCTCGGCACGGGAGGAAACTTTAAAAGGCTGTCCAGGCCGTGGAAGGCTAACAGTAGTTTCATAAGCCTTCCACTTCCGGATGATGCTCCCAACAGTGGAGACAGGTAGGCCCAACTCCTTGGAAAGGGTTTTGTACCCCTTGCCAGCCTTGTGACCATCCACGATCTTGTCTCTGATGACCTTGGAATGCTCCTTTGTCTTTCCCATGTTGACCATGTATGAGTACTGTTCACAAGTTTGGGGAGGGTCTTAAATAGTCAGAAAAGGCTGGCAAAAGAGATAATTAATCCACACATGTGAAGCTCATTGTTATTTGTGCCTGAACTACTTCTTAATACTTTAGGGGGACCAAACAGAATTCTGGTGGTTTGAGGGGTTGAATAATAAATGACCCTCTGAATTAACTTTTAACGCTTTAAAAAAAATAAATAAATAAAATTAAAAAAATCTTTTTGGCTGCAGTGCATTTCCCACTTCCAGGCTGATCTACAGTGCAAATGTCACAATGCAAAGTTAATTCCGCATATGTCAACCAGCTAAATCTGCAGGGGGTTGAATACTACTTGTAGGCACTGTAGATATCACTATTCTGGATGTGGAGGTGCAGACTCAGCCACCAACCAGAGAAGTGTTTGTTTTGGAGCCCGGGTGTAAACATCACACTACTTATTGTTTACACCCAGACTCCAACAAGCCCTCCCCAGTTTCCAATATGATCACCCACCCTCATTTACCTATGTAAACTCTGAATTGCACTGAGCGGTCATCTATCTCCTTCTGTTTGAAACACTGTGCATAACCCGATCCACAGCTCTGACTGGCAATTTCCTGCGTGCATGCCAATCAGTGGTGGGGCTAGGGTTACACAATTAGCTTGACTGGTCTGCATATAGGATGTAATCCTGTAATGATAATCTCTTGCTGATAAAATACTGATTGTATTGAAACTATAGCACACATCCTAATAAGTGACACACCCTGGTAATCAGTGTCTCGTATTTTATAATATGCTACTCTCAGATTAATTAGTTGACACAATCCCTTTAAGGTTTTCCCAAATTAGATGCTTTTATTAGGTTACTTATTTAAACTGTACTTTTTTGTGCAACATATATTTTCAGAAGCAAAAGAAATATAGCATAAGGAGACCTTATCCGGGAAATGGAAGTCTTTAGTGACTGTCCTATGACCTTTTCTAATATGTGCAGGTGGCCATAGTGTGCTCGACACATGCTGTTTATGCCACTGAACCGGAAAAGTCTGGCACTTGTTCACAGAAGCCACATGTCAAATAGTCTTGGTTTTATAATCATTTCCTAATTAATTAACACAACATGGAATTGATATTTCATATGTTCTTCAGCTACTAAACTCCAAATAAAATCAGATGTGTATGAAGATGAACTGCCAAAAAGATGAGCGATAGGAGTGGAGGGAAAAATGTAAAGCGACATTCTGAACAATAACATATTTAGCCAAGATTGTTCAGAGCTTGCCAGAGCGAATATTAATACTGCATATGGAGATCCTCCGTCTTAGCCTACAACTGGGTTAAGCATTTGGATAAGACTTCCAGCATTGGCATTTATGTATTGTAGTGTAAAACACACCAAAGGTTTAAAGGGGAACTCTGGGGAGATAAAAAAATGTTGTATGGTCCCTGCACTCATATGCTATAATGCTGAGCTGCTAATTACACTAGTACTAGTATAAAGCATTCATTTACTAGCTGCTCTTTACCCGTCATCCCTCTTGTATAAATATGTCACGCCTTATTGAGCAACTCTCCCCCTCCCTGCCAGTAAGCTTCAGCACATATGATAAGAGATGCTTCCTCAGTCAATCACGTGGGAGTCACGTTATAGAAGGTCCTATATTGTGACAGTCAGAAGTGTGGTCGCGCCCCCTGCTCTCTGTACGGTAGCAGATATATAGATTGTAGGACCTTTTATGACATCACGCCCATGTGATTGAAGGAGGAAGCATCTGTTATCGGCCACGCAGAAGTTTGAGAGGAAAGGGGAGAGCTGCTGAATCAGGCGTGACATATTGTCCCATACTGGAGGGTTGACAGGGGAGGAGCAGCTAGTGAATAAGTGATTTATAGAAGTTCTAAACATTATACAAGTGTAATAGGCAGCTCAGAACTAAATTATAGGAGTGTAGGAACCATAGAAAAAGATGTTATCTCCCTGGAGTTCCCCCTTAAGTGCACTGAGGGGGAGCACACCTAATAGTATTGTGCAGATGGATGTAGCTTTTAATTCTTTTTCTCTGTCATGTGGCAGTTACATTTCAATTCCAATCAAGCAGTAATCAATAAAGATAATCTGTCAGCAGGTTTTTGTTATTTATACGAAGACCAGCATGATGTAGGGGCAGAGACCCTGATTCAAGTGATGTCACTCGGCTGTTTGTTGCTGTTTAAATAAAATCAATGTTTTCTCAGTAGGAGATTATTACTAAAGGATTAACCGTCTACTGCCTCGTAGACAAGTGTTCTGTGTAACCTCAATCCCCGCCACTAATTAGGTCCCTTTCACATCAGCGTTTTTCGCTGATCGCGGCGGATTTACCGCATTTGCCGCCTAACCGTCACACTTGCGGTTCATCTGCGGCAAGCCCCATGCAATGTCTATGGGGCTTGCGGCAGGTGCAGCAAGTGCAGTGTAGTTGCGGTTTCGCCAGCTGCGGCCGCAAAAAAAAATGCTGCTTACCGCGTTTTTTTCACGGTCGCAGCTGCCGCAAGCCCCATAGACATTGCATGGGGCTTGCCGCAGGTGAACCACAAGTGTGACGGTTAGGCGGCAGATGCGGCGGATATGAAAGGGGCCTTAGCAGCATTGTGTCCATATTAAGTGTACACAGAAACCTTCCAATCAATGGTGTGGGCAGGATTATACAGAGCTCAGCAATCTGAGCACTGCTTTATCTGCAGCAGAGAAAATAGTGATGATATCAAAATGACAATGGGCAGCCTAGCATGTAATACATCATTGGAATCAGGGTCTCTAGCCCGATCTTATGCTGCTATCAGATAAAATAGCAAAAACCTGCTGACAGATTCCCATTAATTTCATCCACCTGATTATCCCTTGGATTATTGGAAACAGTTATATTTTTCAGCTATACAATATTGTTGCTTTGTGTCTTTATTCTTTATTAATCCTAACATATCTTTTTGCCGCTGCCTTTTTTAATAACCAGATGTTTCTCTTGTTCTGTCCGGTCAGGATCACTTCTTGCATTTTTTGGCCACTGATTCATTCAGAAAATATGGTAAAAAACAACTACATAATGTATGTTCTCAAACTTACAAAACCACAGACTTGTGTCCAACAATGTGAGCCGGTCACATGCTTGAGGATTTGCTATTTTTGCTTTAAAGTCAGCTTTTTCTTCATGATTACTTTTGATGGTGTAATTCCTATTTTTAGAAGCTTGCCAAGTGTGCACTCTCCATGACCAAATGTATGTGACCACCACCAGAGGGCGCACTATCTGCACGGCGGGTGGAGCAGTTTGCCACTTGGCTATTAGATTGCTGTGAAACAGTATGCTGTGTGCAACATGAGGACACTAACATGGATGCTTTGTAGTCGTCAGTGCTTAAGGTATTGGCACAGATCATTAGAAACTTCTTAACTGTGGAAAAAAACCTGTGGAATCTAAAACCTCATCTATTTTCATGGCTACAAGCACTGCTCTAAATCAGTGACAACAACAGTTTATGTGTAGGTCAAAATGCTACAACTATTCTACAAGACCTCGTTATAGACATTAAACTGACCATTCAGATGCAAGAGCTGTCAACCCACACTTGCCTAGCCAACAGCTCCTTTGCCAAACTTCTTAAAGGGAACCTGTCAGCTGATTCATGCAGCATGTATCAGAGACCAGGCTCTGGTTTCTAAAGATCTATGTTTTACTCTGAAATGCTGTGGTATTACTGAGAGACGTCACACGGTGTTTATTACAAACTTTGCCGACTGTCATGGCAGAGTTGGGCTCTGTTCAGATTGTAGATTCTGACACCCTCTGCTTCATGCTTTCTCTGGTGTCTGGAATCAATACGGGCAGAATCAGGGGTCGACCGGCTGTGTGCTGTTTCATAGGCAGGCTGGCAAGAGTTAATCTCTACTGGTCTACTTGCTCCTTTTACCAGATATTGTGCAGACGCCCATCATCAGGTATGTGGAGTCAGAAAGCCAAACCTCCGATTCCAACTCCGTCTCCTCAGTTTCCCTGAATCCAACTCCACCAAGATGGACACTGAATCCGACTCCACGACTGATTCCACAGCCCTGGTGTTCAATCGGTAAGCCAAACCTCGGACTCCTCAACTTCCCTAAATCCGACTTCGAGTCCACCAAAACAGACACAGAGTCCAGCTCCACGACTCCAATTCCACAACCCTGCCTATCACAGTGACTCCGTTCCTATTTATGCTGGAGTAATCCTTCTATCTATGCCAGTTATAGTTTATCCTATGTAGGTCTGTTAGGTGTGGTGTCTCAGACTTCCTAGTGAGAGTTGGTAATATACCTGGTGTGGTTGTTGTAGTTCTCCCCTGTTGTTGTGTAGCTTCCTTCCAGCTCTGGTTTCTCCTCCTGTTACTCTTATTGTCTTTACCTTTGTGTGTGGTGCTTTCTGGCTGAGTTTTGGTTTCCCCTTGTATGTCTTTATCTGTGGGTTTCATTACTCCCCTGCTCCGGGGAGATGGGGTGTGGGAGTTAGTTCAGGACTGGACAGGAGCTGGGCCAGGATCAGAGAATCAGGCCTCTCCACCATCATCAGCACCCCTGAGATAGAGATAGTTCAGGGCTCCCTAGCTTATGGGGCAGCTCAGAATCATCAGACGCCCCTGTTCCCCATTTACCTATAGTTATCCTATCAAGAAGACCATTGTTTAAAGCACGGATAGAGACGTAGTGACTAGTAATGAATGAGCACTAACATGCTCAGGTGCTAAGTACTCAAAAACGAACAGTCAGAGGTTCTGATGGGCTCGACTCATATACTGAGTATAATAGACGTCAACGAGAAACTCGAGCATTTTTCAGAAAGATGTCATGTAAGGCCCCTTTCACATCAGTGTTTATGTCTGGATTTGGACAAAAAAACGTATCGGCTGCACTTGCAAGCCCCATGCATTGTCTATGGGTTTGCGGCAAATGCTGTATTGCCGCGATCCGTCAGTTGCGACCGCACAAAAAACTGTGGTCAGCTGCGGTTATGTTATGCAACCGCACCTGTCGCAAGTGCCAGATCACGGCACTACCGCACTTGCCGCAAGCCCCATAGACAATGCATGGGGCCTGCCACAAGTGTACCGCAAGTGCCGCAGTTAGGTGGCACATGTGGCAGATGTCTCTTTTTTTGTCCGAATCGGCCGGATCCGGACAAAAACACTGATGTGAAAGGCCCCTAAATCAGCATTCCAGTGATATATCAGTTACTGGACTGCTTGGTTCCGTTTTGATAGAATCCCTGTTTTACCTGACGTAGATGTAGCAGAACGAAGACTTCTGGGCTGTGTATAACACCACCAATCATGTTGGGCAGCTTCCTGTGTACAGTGCATTGTCAGCAGGTTGCCAATCCGGGGTGGGGACAGGGTTAAACAGGTTAGATGGATTGCCTGGCACCTGAGACCTAGACCTCTAGTGATAATCTCCTGCTAATGAAGCAATGATTGTATTGAAATTATAGTACACAGCCTAATAGTGAAGTCAGTTATATTCTGCTGCTCCCAGATTTAAATACCATAAACATGCTGAAAGATTACTTTTAAAATGCAAGCAGAAAATACGATATATGAAAAGTGATAGATCCACATTCAAGTGTTAAATATATTAACAGAATTTCATAGGATAGTAAAAACCACAAAACATATGAGGGAAAATAGCAGCAGGGAATGGCAAACTATCACAGACATACTGGTTTGGGGGGTCATACACATAAGTACACTATACAGTGTCAGAGTATTCATACTCTGTAAACTTTTCCATATGTTTTTCAAATTGCACCCACAAACCTAAATGTATTTTATGTGATATACCAATACTAAGTAGCAAGTATTTATGAAGTGTAAAGAAAATTGTACAGGGTTTTCTAACTATTCAAAAATAAATATCTAAAAATTGTGATGTGCATTTGTATTCAGCCCCTGAGTCATTACCTTGTAGGACCACCTTTCCCTGCAATTTCTGCTTTTAGTCCTTTGGGGTATATGTACCAGCTTCGCCCACCTAGAGGCTGAAATTCTTGCCCCTTCTTCTTTGTCAAATATCTCTAGCTCACTGAGATTGGATGGAGAATGTCTGTGAATGGCAATTTTCAAGTCTGGTCAGACTCTCAACGGATTTATGTCTGGATGTTTACTGGGCCTGTTACACACATGAATATGTTCTGGTTGAAACCATTCATTGTAGTTCTGGCAGTGTTTAGGCTTGTTGGCTTGCTGGAAGGTGAACCCACACCCCAATCTCAAGTCTTCTGTAGCCTCGAACAGGTTTTCCTCCAGGATTGCCCTGTATCCATCCATTTTCCCTTCCAACTGTAACCAACTTCTCTCTCTGCTAAAGTAAAGCCTCCCCACAGCATGATGCTGCCACCACGTTGTTTGACAGTGGGGATGATGCGATGGGGTTATGTGCAGTTAGTTTTCCTAGTCACCTGCCTGCTGGACACCTGTTAAATGAATAATTAGACTTATCTGTGGCTAAATTCTTGATGAAGTGAACCTGACTGATACCGTATATGCTGCTTGTGGCACTGACTGGATGACTCTGAAACACTGCCGCAATTCAACAAACACATACAAAATAACAGGTCTATTTTGTAATCAATGACACACATTTGTGGGACTATTCCATAGTATGGCATCCCATAATGACTTTGAAAAAAAACTAAGCGTTTGCTGACAAATCTGATTGGGTGTACTCATTTACTCATCACGAAGAACTGTATATATATATATATATATATATATATATATATATATATATATATATACACACTACAGGAGCTGGAGACAATGAACACAAGGAAGGTGGTTGCGTTCATCGTGTCAGTGTCATGACTTACTGTGATATGGCCAGTGTTAGCTGCTCTACTATTAGCACCGATCTTGAGGCATATAAACTGGTGGTCTCTTTGGCAGCCTGAATCTTCATCCAGTCCCGGCCAGCTGAAGCCAACAGCATCATGCAGCTTGCACAGACATACAGCCCACATGACACACCCAGCCAAGACCATGACTTTCATTTAGCACACTGAGCATCCGGAGGCAATCCCTCACCCTCTCACCCACATATGCAATGTGATATTAGAAAAAAAAGGTAAAAAACATTGAACATCCTCATCCAAACCCCATAATTCCTTGTATACATATGAACTCAATAATAGACCAGTATGCAGTAACTGCAGCTTGCTACATATACAAACATATATATATATATATTACAGTGTCTTGTGAAAGTATTTGGCCCCCTTGAACTTGTCAACCTTTTGCCACATTTCAAGCTTCAAACATAAAGATATAAATTCTAATATGTTTGTGCAGAATCAACAAGTGGGACACAATCGTGAAGTGGAGCTAAATTTATTGGATATTTTAAACTTTTTTTAACAAAAAACTGAAAAGTGGGACATGCAATATTATTCGGCCCCTTAACTTTCAGTGCAGCAAACTCACTCCAGAAGTTCAGTGAGGATCTCTGAATGATCCAATGTGTCCTAAATGACTGGTAATGATAAATAGAATCCACCTGTGTGTAATCAAGTCTCTTTATAACTGCACCTGCTCTGTGATAGTCTCAGGGTTCTGTTTCAAGCGCAGAGAGCATCATGAAGACCAAGGAACACACCAGGCAGGTCTAAGATACTGTTGTGGTGAAGTTTAAAGCCGGATTTGGATACAAAAAGATTTACCAAGTTTTAACCATCTCAAGGAGCACTGTGTAAGTGATCATATTGCAATGGAAGGAGTATCAGACCACTGCGAATCTACAAAGACCCAGCTGCCCCTCTAGACTTTCATCTCGAAAAAGAAGACTGATCAAAGATGCAGCCAAAAAGCCCCTGATCACTCTGGATGAACTGCAGAGATCCACAGCTGAGGTGGGAGAGTCTGTCCATAGGACAACAATCAGTCGTACACTGCACAAATCTGGCCTTTATGGAAGAGTGGCAAGAAGAAAGCCATTTCTCAAAGATATCCATAAAAAGTCTTGTTTGAAGAGTGCCACAAGCCACCTGGGAGACACACCAAACATGTGGAATAAGGTGCTCTGGTCAGATGAAACCAAAATCAAACTTTTTGGCCACAATACAAAGCGATATGTTTGGCGTAAAAGCAACACAGCTCATCACCCTCAAAACACCATTCCCACAGTCAAACACAGTGGTGGCAGAATCATGGTTTGGGCCTGTTTTTCTTCATCAGGGACAGAGAAGATGGTTACAATTGATGGGAAGATGGACAGAGCCAAATACAGGACCATTCTGGGAGAAAACCTGTTGGAGTCTGCAAAAGACCTGAGACTAGAACGTTCACAAACGCTCTCCATCTAACCTCACTGAGCTCGGGCTGTTTTGGAAGGCGGAATGAGCAAGAATTTCAATCTGTCGATGTGCAAAACTGATAGAGACATACCCCAAGCGACTTGCAGCTATAATCGCATGAAAAGGTGGCGCTACAAAGTATTAACTCAAGGGGGCCAAATAATTTTGCACGCCCCAATTTTCAGTTTTTTATTTGTTAAAAAAGTTTAAAATATCCAATAAATTTCGTTACACATCACGATTATGTCCCACTTGTTGATTCTTCACAAAAAATTACAATTTATATCTTTCTGTTTGAAGCCTGAAATGTGGCAAAAGGTTGAAAAGTTCAAGGGGGCCAAATACTTTCACAAGGCGCTGTGTGTATGTATGTGTATATATATATATATGTGTGCGTGTATGCACAGTGCTGTGCAAATTAATTGGGACAAAGCTTGTTTTTCTTGCATTAGTTTTACTATTTCTGATAAGTGTTTTATCAGTTCTTGGTGTCGTTTTCCTTTTTCTTCCACATTTCCCTTTTCGTTTTGGAGAAAACGATCCAGTTCCATTGTGTGTGCGAATTATTCTTGAAACGGTAGATTGTCCAATACCAACGGTGGAAGCGATTCCTCTTACAGTCAGACTTGTATGTTCATTAAGAGTAATAATTCTAGACCTCTTCCGTGGAGTAACATCCATTATTACAGACACGAATCACACTGAGAGAAAAAGTACACTAAACCACTCCTCACAGAAACAAGCTCTCACCTGAAGCTGAGGGGGCAGCTAGCTGTTATTTTCTGACTAAAACCAGTCAAACCACATTTTGTTACTCAAGGTTGTACACTCACACCTGATCAAAGCAGTTACAACTGGTTTGAATCACTGACTGGTAACCAACGATTTTACTTAAAAAATGCTTTGTCACAATTAATTTGCTATAATACGTGTGTGTGTGTATATGTGTGTGCCTGTGTGTATGTATGTATGTATATATGTATATATAATATAAAAAGTATTAATAAGTGACACTGTCAGTTTCTGGGGGGCTGCCCTGTAGTTCGTTGACATGCTTCCACACCTTCCTTATTGCCGGGATTGGCAATATGTGACGTGCCTATATGGTGAAAGGGTTCACTGTGTCCTGGGCGTGTAAGAAGAGATCTCACTTGTGCAGTCATTCTGATGTCTATTGAATGCTTCTTGTCTCTGAGGTCTGGATTGAGATAATCAAATGATGAATTTGGATACAACTTGGTGTGAATTTAAAACACCACTCCAGCAGGCTTTTTTCATCATTTGACTGGTTACATGTAAGTTAAGGTCCCTGCGCTTGGCATTATACTTATACAGCGTATTCACCTTATATCAGCACTGCTCGCATCACATGGCCCCATCTTGTGATTTAAACTTCTGACTGGCATAAGTAAGAGGTAATGGTCACAAGTTTCCAATGCAAGTTTGAGTGGCAGAACGAGGCCCTCATAGACTTGCAATGAAGTGTTACATCCGGCAGATGATAAACTGCTGGAGATCAACAGGAGCAGCAGTGATGGAAGGTGAAGACGGTGGTGGGTAAGTATAGGAATAGGGACAAGGAACTTAGATTAGATAAATATGGTTGGGATTTTCCTCGTTTCAATTGTGATGTCTCACTAGAGTTTCAAGATATATTGTCACGGATGTAGAAAACAGACATAGCTCAAGATTTCAGACAGGACAAACAGCCACGTTTGGGTAGTATCCATGTATTCCAGTTACAGGCCATATTTGCACGACAGCCCTCTTACAGCAGGTTACATGTTGTTGGTGCCGGTCCTCCTGACTTTTGACTCTATGTATAATGTGAATGTTTGTGTATTAGAACACTTTAGAATTTTTAGAAATTGAAGTGCAGTTTAACCCTCTGCATTATAGAACAAAGATAAATCGATACCCCAGGGCAATAGTATTTTCCTTACAAGCAAAGCTAGGCAATCAAAGGTGGTGACAGTTGTAATAATAGGAGATTGGGTCACACTAAAGTGCACATTTTATACGTGGCAGACAAATGACCATTAGTAAGGGACAGGGATGTGAAGAGATGTATTAGAATAACCAATGACCTAATGTTACTGAACTGGGAATTCACTGTTTGGGTTTCAGGTTCTTTTCCCAGCACATTTCACATATAATATTATTAATGGCTTGTGATTAAAGGAGTATTTCCAAAATTGTAAGTTATCCCTTATCCGCAGAGTCTGACTGCTGGACCCCCAGTACTTCCAAGAATGGGGTTCTGGATCCTGAAACCAGGGCTCTGCAATACCTCATCTTGAATAGAAAGACAATGGCGCAATAATCATTTTATATCGATTAAATGTGGTGCCGCTCACCTGGTGGTTGTAAGGAGGTCAACCAGCTAAAAGAACGTGAGCAAAAAGTGCAGATAAGGTCTTCTCTGGGAAAATGAGTATGTAAAATAGAGGTATCAAGCGCACCTTTAGTGGTTGTGAGGAGTCACAACCACCATATAAACATTTCACAGCCGCAGCAGTCCCCAGCAGGAGTATAAGAACCAGCAATAGTTGAAAGGGTTAATGACCGCGCCGCCCGGACTTCAAAGGACATCAGAGTTCGGAAGGCATCAAGAGTTAAAGTAGAGTTGAGGTTTATTTTACAACACGGCCCCTTCTTCCGGAGAAACAGGCATTAATCACGTGATTTATTCCTGATAAAAGAGCGAATCTCTGAAATGCGTAGAATAAATCACTATTGAAGACGACCGAAGTATCATCATTAAAGATAGCAGCGCGGTTAACCCCTTTCCTGCCATCTTGAATAGAGCAGAGGTGTGCATTCCGAGCCTCTACTGCACTCACTGTCTGGAAGAATACTGGAAAAAAGCCAAGTAGTGTACTTGACTGTTCTCAATGGACAATGAATATGGTGGAGGTCAATCAGGACCGCCAGCAATCGGGACGTTCTCCCCTAAACTTTGGATAGTGGATAACTTAATTCTGGTTATATGCATTTGATTCTGTCACTTTTGTCAAAAAGAGATGAATTGAAGAAACTGATATAAATAAATAAAACTGTGAACTGCTGAGGGAGTTATATATTCGGGTCATTTACTGTATCCATTTTGGGGTAATATCTTTTTATTTTGGTGAAGAGGTCCACTTCAAGAAACAACTGACACACAGAAACATGAGTATCCTTGTGAAGTCAACATGTTGAATTCCTTAATTTAATAAGGAAGTGAGAAGGAAAAAAAAAACTAATTTAATTTTTTTTTTTCTGTATTTAGGACGGATTTTGGATTTGAAAACGGGCACAGTGAAGAAGGAAGGCCAGCAGTCATCCATGAGAATGTGTATGGGATCACGGCGCTCCTTCATTTGTCGGATGAGGTAATTTTCCTGATTTTCAAACACACTGAGGTGCTTTTTTTAGGACTGCAAATTACATTATATCAAGTTTCTTTAATTAAAGGCAGAGCTTTTGTTCCAATTTGCTTATATTTTTTGACAATAGATTTTTTTAATCATTTTTTTCAGTACATGATTTTGAGATAGGCCATCTTGCCAGATCTGTTTATATGAGCATATACATAGACATAAGCTTTACAGTGTTATCGTGGCCCATTGGGACTTGTAGACTGTGCACAGATTATTGTGCAGGGAGAGGAGAGAAGCTGTAACTGTCACTATTGTAAATATAGTATATATATATATATATAGTGTATATATAGGTCATTGTCGTCATGAGATGATTACTGACACATCATTTCTGCAGTCTGAGGCTGTGGTCTAAGTTACAATTAAGGATTGTTTTGTAATGACACAGAAAGAAATGAAGAATTTTATTACACAAGAGATTTTTTTGTGATGACTTTAAAGTTAGCTAACATCAGACAAATTACAAGTTGTTTAAAGTGTTACTGTCATTATAATTTTTTATTTCCTAAATCAACAGTACACATTAAAATAATCAACTTTTTTAATATATCTTATCAGACAAAATTGCTTCTTTATCTTCCAAAATTGATCAGTCATTATCAAAATTCGGAATTAAGAGGTAAAATCTGCATTCTGTGAAGACTTTCCCATTACCGAGATAGGAGATGGCAGCTGTTGCTGAGGAGATTCTCTGAGCATGGCAGAAGGAGGAGCTAGAGGAAGAGGGAGGAGGTAGAGGGAGGAGGTAGAGGCAGACGGGAGTAGCTAGAGGCAGAGGGAAGAGCTAGAGGCAGAAGGAGGAGCTAGAGGCAGAGCTCCTCCCTTTGTCATAGATTCTCTTCAGTACAGCTGGCATCTCCTATCTCAGCAATGGGAAAGTCTTCACTGAATACAGATTTTACTTGAAAATTGAGAATTTGGATAATGATTAAGCCTAATTCTGGTAGAGGAAAAATTAAATTTGTCTGATGAGATATATTACAAAGTTGCTTATTTTTGTGTGTACTTTAATTTATGAAATAAAAATTAAAAAAACTACATTTTAAAGGTAACTTGTAATGTCCCCAAATGCTATAAACCTGTAGATATCAGGTCAATCTACAGGTTAACATCGCCACAATGCTCTTTGGCTGCCTTATTGAAAGTGTTACTACTGGGAGAAAATATTTTTTTTCCTCCTGGGAGCCACCAGTTTTCAATCATAGAGGACCGGCATCAGTCACCGCTCACACCACTGCTCACTATGCTATGTGCGGTGGCTGTGAAGATGCCCTGACACTTTGATTGCCTACTGTGCAGAGCAAGATGTCAATCTATCAGCAGGACGGGGTGTGATTCCAGCTGCCATTCACAATGCTGTGAATTGTGACTGAAGCCATGCCAACACACCTCTATGACTGAAAGCTTGTAGGTCTCAGGAGAAATAAAGTTAATTTTCTCCCAGGAAGATACAAAACAAATAATATTGTGGTACGGTGTTAGCCAGAAAAATTGATGTAAATACTTAAGTCCCAAAAAATTGAGAAAAGTATTCTAAGAGTGATACTTTTATTGGCTAAGCAGAAAAATTATATTTGTAAGCTCTCAGAGCTCACATGGCCCCTTCATCAGACAACAAATGAATTAGGCTGCTATCACACTGCAGTTTTTTCCTCATCAGGTACCATCTGGTTTGTGTGCCAAAACCAGGAGTGAAACTTGCAGAGAAAAAGTATAATTAAAAGATTGACACCTGTTCTGGGTTTTGGAGACCCTTCGGGTTTTGGCTCACAAACCTGATGGAACCTGATCAGGAAAAAACTGCAGTGTGAAAGCAGCCTAAGGCTGGGTTCACATTGCGGCGTGCTCCGGTCCGGGGCTGTCCGGGGTGACAGCCTGGACCGGAGTTTTGCTCCATAGGAGACTATCGGGCGGGACGGAGCTGGATGGCAGTTATCTGCCATCCGGCTGCTATCTCGCCGGATGAAGCCGGGACAAGTGGGGTTTTTCTTCCGAATCCAAAAACGTTGCATGCAACGTTTTTGGATTCGGCAGAAACATCCCACTTCTCCAGGATACATCCGGCGAGATAGCAGCCGGATGGCAGATAACTGCCATCCAGCTCCGTCCCGCCCGATAGTCTTCTATGGAGCAAAACTCCGGTCCAGGCTGTCACCCCGGACAGCCCCGGACCGGAGCACACCGCAATGTGAACCCAACCTTACCGAGACATTTAAATTGGTATTGTAACAGGACATGAGGTGATGCTGAGTAGAGATGTCTAAGGAAATTAAATTAAGGTCGTTGTTACTGATGCAGATGAGGTGGAAGTGTTCTTTTACAAATCTGAAGACCTTCTTGTAGTGGTGTTAATTGTGTCCATGTAATGACTCATGAATCCAGGTGTCAAATTGAGACCTTTTGTTAGAGATTATACAAATGGACTCTGTGAAGCCTAATTTAAGAGTCTCAAACACAGCGGCCCGCAGTGTTTTCCTCAACTGATCAGTGAGAGCTTTGTGATGTAGGCCATTTTTAGAGATTGGAACATTTTTATGAGTTTGAATTCCCAGATTTTTCTTTCTCTATCATTTTTAAAGTGACCTTTCAATATTAGAACTTTTAAGTCTGCCTTGTTGTGTCCAGGTCTAGAGAAGTGTATTCCTACAGGCGTATCCAGCTCATTTTTTTTTATTATATGTCTCTGTAGATTCATCCCCCCTTTTTTGTATTGATATAGATTAATCTTTGTAATTTTTGCTGTTTCACCAATATACGTCTCTGTAGTGTACCTTGTACATTGTATCATATATACCACATTGTAGGATGTGCATGAAAAAAAGTCCATGATCTTATAGTCCCGGCTTGTGTTGAGTATAGGGATTGAATCTGTTGGTGATATGTGGGTACAAGTCTTGCATTTCTTGCTGTTACAGGAGAATGTGCCCATCTGTGATGGTGATTTGAGGACACTTCTGACAAGGAGGTCCCTTAAGTCAGGGGTCTCAAACTCGGCTGGGTTAGTGGGCCGCACATAGAAAAACATTTATAGCGGGGGGCTGCATCCCTTGCAGGACTAAGTGATATTTTTAGTGATACCAGAATTTTTGCTCAATGTAGTAAAGTCCAAATCCTGATCCCCTTCTTGCAGTAATGTCTTCATCCTGTAGTATGTCCTTTTCTACTGATATCCCCCATCCTGATCCCCTTTTCTAGTGATGTTCCCCATCCTGATCCCTTTTTCTAGTGATGCCCGCCATCCTGTTTTACCTTCTTTTTACACATTCACATACACACTCACACACACCCTCACACACAAACCCCCCACACACACACTCACACACATCCACACATCCTCGTACACACACTCACACACTGAAACTCACACACACCTCACACACATCCTCACTCACATACTCACACCCTGACACACACACACACTCTCACACTTTTCTCACTTTAATGATGCATCGCTCTTGTGCAGGGGGCCGCCGCAGTCCTCGCTGTGCTGACTTACGGCCTCTGCTGTGCTATGACTTCCTCCAGCCGCCGCTCAGACAAGCTCTGTTGCTCAGCAAGATCAATGCAATCTGCCAGCCAGAGGCCCTCATGTGACATCATATTCCGCCATCAGCTGTGGGCCTCTCATTGGCTGGCAGCTTGCATTGATCTTGCTGAGTGGCAGAGCTTATTAGTGCCGTAGATGGAAGTCATCACACAGCGGGCACTGCAGCGGTTGTCCAAGGTGCCGCGGGCCGCATAGTGAAGCCCCAGGGGCCGCATGCGGCCCTCGGGCCCTGTGTTTGAGACCCCTGCTTTAAGTTATGAGGCTGTCTGTAGGAGAGCAGTGGTTTCACACTGCAGTTTTTTCCCTGATCAGGTTCCATCAGGTTTGTGTGCCAAAACCAGGAGTGTCTCCAAAACTCAGAACAGGTGTCAATCTTTCAATTATAGTTTCTCTGCAAGTTCCTCTCCTGGTTTTGGCACACAAACCTGATGGAACCTGATCAGGGAAAAAACTGCAGTGTGAAACCAGCCTAAGCTCAAGCAGATCACCATCAATTGAGTCCCCTTGAATTGTGACTGCAGGTTATGGTCGGATCATATAGTATTCCCATTTGATGTGGGACATATGAGTATTATTAACACCTACTGATATCTACCATATAGGATGATTTTTTTTCATGAGTAATCTGTCTACAGTGACATTCCTGTGTATGTGATTTTAATTTGTGCTTGCCTATTGTGATTTGCCTGAGTTTAGTGATTACTAAGGGGTAACATCAAACACATTTGTGTGTCTTGGTTTTTAGAAAATTCTTTATCTGATTTTACCTGCCTCCACTAAGGATATAAGAAAATAGAAAAAAATATACTTTAAAAAACATTTAACATAGGTTCAGTAAAATGTTCCCTGTCCCCAGCAGATGAAATACGGTAAGTATAGAACACGTCACTAATTTTCTAAGAAGAAACCAAAAAAAGCTAAACAGCACTCAAGGTCTAGTCTAAACTCTGGTGCAAGCTGCAATGCTGAGCAATATACACAAAAAGGTTCACAGCAGCATACAGTCACTGCCAATCGTGTGTGTATATATACATATACAGCTCTGGCAAAAATTAAGAGACCACTGCAAAATTTTCGGTTTCTGATTTGTCTTTTTTTAGGTATATTTTTGAGTAAAATGTACATTGTTCTTTTATTCTATAAACTACTGACATCATGTCTCCTACATTCAAAGCTAAAAATTATATAGTTATTTGCAGCAAATGAGAAATCGTTAGAGTAATAAAAAAAAAACTACGGTAATAGTGCTTTTAGACCTCAAGTAATGCAAAGAAAACGAGTTCATATTCATTTAGAAACAACAATACTAAAGTTTTAACTCAGGAAAAGTTCAGAAATCAATATTTGGTGGAATAACCATGATTTTTAATCACAGCTTTCATGCGTCTTTGCATGCTTTTCACCAGTCTTTCACACTGCTTTTGGATGACCTTATGCCACTCCTGGCACACAAATTTAAGCAGTTCTTCTTTTGTTTGCTGGCTTTTGACTATCCATCCTCCTCTTGATTATGTTCCAGAGGTTTTCAGTGGGGTTCAGGTCTGGAGATTTGGTTGGCCATGACAGGGTCTAGATGTGGTGCCCCTTCATCCACAAATTTATTGACTTTGCTGTGTGGCATGGGGCATTGTCCTGCTGGAAAAACCAGAGTTGAGGAACATTGCCTGAGCAGAAGGAAGCAAGTGTTTTACAAGGATAACCTTGTATGCGGCTTTATTCATACGTCTTTCGCAAAGATTAACCTGCCCAATTCCAGCCTTGCTGAAGCATCCCTAGATCATCACTGATCCTCCACCAAATTTCACAGTGGGTGCAAGACACACTGTAGCTTGTATACCTCTTCAAGTCTCTCCATCTAACCATTAGATGACCAGGTGTTGGGCAAAGCTGAAAATTAGACTCATCAGAGAAGATTACCTTACTCTAGTTCTCTATGGTCCAATCCTTCTGGTCTTTGGTAAACTTCAGCCTGGCTCTACTTTGCTTCTCATAGAAGAAAGGCTTTTTTCTAGCTTTACATGACTTAAGCCCTGCCTCTAGGAGACTGTTACGAACTGTTCTTGCCATTTGCCATTCAATTTGTAGGCCACTTGATGTCAACCTGCGGTTGCTGAGTGACATTTGAATAAGATGATGGTCATTCCGGTCAGTGAAGAGTCGCTTTCGCCCTCTGCCGGTCTGTAGCTTTGTTGTCCCCAATATCTGCTGCTTGAGCATGTTGTAATGGACTGCCGTCTTCGAAATTTTAAGGATGGAGGCAACATGACACTCAAGGTGTCCCTCTGCTAGTAAAACCAGAATTGTGCCCTTCTTTTCTTCACTCAAGACTTTTCTTTTCAATTCCTTTGGCATGGTTGAAAGTTATTTTTTCAGTCAGATTACTTTTGGGCTATTCCTAGCACTTGTTTTGCCATCCAGCTTGTCCTATTGTAAGAGGATTGTGAAGACCATAGCAGTGTTTTTTTATACCTTCCCTCATTAAATAAGATTTGGTTCAGGTGATCACCTAATCAGAAGCACATTAAGTAGAATGATGTGTACTTTGGTTGGAATTCAACTGACACTGGAATGGAATGGCTGTCAGACATGTAGAAATGGTGATTTTTAGAAAACTGTGCAGTGGTCTCTTCATTTATGCCAGAGCTATAGATAGAAGTGAAACACCTATACATTTGAGAAAAACTATAAAAACATGCATTTTTTTTTGTTTTGTCTTTCAAAAGACTCAATATCTGTTTATTTTATATATATATATATAAATATATATATATATATATATAGTGCCTACAAGTAGTATTCAACCCCCTGCAGATTTAGGTGGTTTGATAAGATGCAAATAAGTTAGAGCCTTCAAACTGCAAACGAGAGTAGGATTTATTAACAGAAGCATAAATCTTACAAACCAAAAAGTTATGTTGCTCAGTTGAATTTTAATAAATTTTAAACATAAAAGTGTGGGTCAATTATTATTCAACCCCTAGGTTTAATATTTTGTGGAATAACCCTTGTTTGCAATTACAGCTAATAATCGTCTTTTATAAGACCTGATCAGGACGGCACAGGTCTCTGGAGTTATCTTGGCCCACTCCTCCATGCAGATCTTCTCCAAGTTATCTAGGTTCTTTGGGTGTCTCATGTGGACTTTAATCTTGAGCTCCTTCCACAAGTTTTCAATTGGGTTAAGGTCAGGAGACTGACTAGGCCACTCCATCACCTTGATTTTTTCCCTCTTGAACCAGGCCTTGGTTTTCTTGGCTGTGTGCTTTGGGTCGTTGTCTTGTTGGAAGATGAAATTACGACCCATCTTAAGATCCTTGATGGAGGAGCGGAGGTTCTTGGCCAAAATCTCCAGGTAGGCCGTGCTATCCATCTTCCCATGGATGCGGACCAGATGGCCAGGCCCCTTGGCTGAGAAACAGCCCCACAGCATGATGCTGCCACCACCATGCTTGACTGTAGGGATGGTATTCTTGGGGTCGTATGCAGTGCCATCATCCAGTCTCCAAACGTCACGTGTGTGGTTGGCACCAAAGATCTCGATCTTGTTCTCATCAGACCATAGAACCTTGAACCAGTCTGTCTCAGAGTCCTCCAAGTGATCATGAGCAAACTGTAGACGAGCCTTGACATGACGCTTTGAAAGTAAAGGAACCTTACAGGCTCGTCTGGAACGGAGACCATTGCGGTGGAGTACGTTACTTATGGTATTGACTGAAACCAATGTCCCCACTGCCATGAGATCTTCCCGGAGCTCCTTCCTTGTTGTCCTTGGGTTAGCCTTGACTCTTCGGACAAGCCTGGCCTCGGCACGGGAGGAAACTCTCAAAGGCTATCCAGGCCGTGGAAGGCTAACAGTAGTTCCATAAGCCTTCCACTTCCGGATGATGCTCCCAACAGTGGAGACAGGTAGGCCCAACTCCTTGGAAAGGGTTTTGTACCCCTTGCCAGCCTTGTAACCCTCCATGATCTTGTCTCTGATGGCCTTGGAATGCTCCTTTGTCTTTCCCATGTTGACCATGTATGAGTGCTGTTCACAAGTTTGGGGAGGGTCTTAAATAGTCAGAAAAGGCTGGCAAAAGAGATAATTAATCCACACATGTGAAGCTCATTGTTCTTTGTGCCTGAACCACTTCTTAATACTTTAGGGGGACCAAACAGAATGCTGGTGGTTTGAGGGGTTGAATAATAAATGACCCTCTGAATTAACTTTTAACGCTTTAAAAAAAAAAAAAAAAAAAAAATTAAAAAATCTTTTTGGCTGCAGTGCATTTCCCACTTCCAGGTTGATCTACAGTCCAAATGTCACAATGCCAAGTTAATTCCGCATGTGTCAACCAGCTAAATCTGCAGGGGGTTGAATACTACTTGTAGGCACTGTATATATTATATATATATATATATATATATATATATATATATATATATATATATATATTATAAATTTATATTTGAAAAGTAAAGTTGTTAGTACACATATTGGCCAATACATGTTTGCCCATCAACCACGGCAAGGTGACCTTAGATCTGATGGGTCCGTATCCTACCATGCCACTCTTTCTAAGTCCAAAGAAAGAGTGGCATGGTAGTATAGGGACCCATCAAATCTAAGGTCACCTTGCCGCGGTTGATGGGCAAACAGGTATTGGCCAATATGTGTACTAATAATCTTACTTTACAAAGATAAATATATAAAAAAAATCCAAAAATTTATTTTTTTGAAAAACGCATGTTTTTATATTTTTTCTCAAATGCATAGGTGCTTCACTTCTATCTATATGTATATGTGCACTTAATTGGCAGTTTCTAAGTAAATATATTTATAAATGTGCTATTGACATGAATTTTTCACCAGATGTCAGTAACAATCCATCCAATCTACACAGGAAAATAAATCAAACCATAGATGTCCATAAATGTAGTGATCTGTAATAATGAGAATTGACACAGAGAAAAAGTACTGAATACATGAAGAAAGAGTGGAGCAAAATGCAATGTAAAATCATGACACCAGCTTCGCCACTTAGTGAAAAATAATATCAGTTCTTTGAACTGATGACCCATAAAAGGATGTCTCATTACCAAGGTGTCGCACAAGAAATCTCGGATATGGGTAAAATCAGTGAGCTGTTGCAAGACCTTTGCGTACTTAATTGTTTCAAAATATATTGTTGGCATTGGTTACAGAAGACTTTCTCAACCACTGAAGATTCCAGGGAGTACTGTTGCGGCCATAATTTGGAAATGGAAAGATCATAATATCTCCATAAACCGGCCACGGCCAGGTGCTCCCTGCAAGATTTACGTTAAAAGAAATAAAAGAAGAGTTGTCCAAGAACCACCTGCAAGGAGCTACAGAGGGACCTGGAATTAGGTTCAACTGTTTCAAAGAGAAAAAATAAGTAATACATTTCAACTCCATGGCCTGTATGCTCGGTCACCATGTAAGACTCCATTGCTGAACAAACAGCATGTTCAAGAGCGTTTATAGTTTGACTAAATGGTGGCCCGACGCATTGGGTATTCTAGAATACCTTGTAAACAGGAGTGAACTGCCTCACACTGACTGACAGCCTTTTAGACGGGAGGAAAGTTCGTGACACTGACTGACAGCCGTATAGACAGAAGTTAACTGCGTCACACCGACTGACAGCCTTGTAGACAGGAGAAAACGGTGTCACACTGACTGACAGCCTTGTAGACAGGAGTGAACTGTGTCACACTGACAGCCTTGTATACAGGATTGAAGTTCGTCACACTGACAGCCTTGCAGACAGGAGTGAACTGACAGGAGTGAAATTCGTCACACTGACTGACAGCCTTGTATACAGGAGTGAAGTTCATCACACTGACTGACTGCCTTGTAGACAGGAGTGAAGTTCATCACACTGACTGAAAGCCTTGTAGACAGGAGTGAAGTGCATCACACTGACTGACCACCTTGTAGACAGGAGTGAACTGTGTCACACTGACTGACAGCCTTGTAGACAGGAGTAAAGTTTGTGACACTGACTGACAGACCTTATAGACAGGAGTAAGGAGTGAGGATGGAGGAGGCTGTGAGGATGGAGGAGACTGTGAGGCTGGGGAGGCTGTGAGGATGCTGTGAAGATGGGAGAGGATGTGAGGATAGGAGAGGCTGCAAGGATGGAGGAGGCTGTGAGGATGGTGGAGTCTGTGGGGATAAGGAGGCTGAGGGGATGGAGGAGGCTGTGAGGATAGGGAGGCTGTGAGGATGGAGGAGGCTGTGAGGATGGGGAGGCTGAGGATATGGAGGAGGCTGTGAGGATGGAGGAGTCTGTGAGGATGGAGGAGGCTGTGAGGATGGAGGAGGCTGTGAGGATGGAGGAGGCTGTGAGGATGGAGGAGGCTGAGTGGATGGAGGAGGCTGTGAGGATGGAGGAGGCTGAGAGGATGGAGGAGGCTGAGGGGATGGAGGAGGCTGAGAGGATGGAGGAGGCTGAGAGGATGGAGGAGGCTGTGAGAATGGGGAGGCTGTGAGGATGGGGTGGCTGATGGGTTGGAAGAGGCTGTGAGGATGGAGGAGGCTGAGGGGATGGAGGAGGGTGTGAGGATAGGGAGGCTGTGAGGATAGGGAGGCTGTGAGGATAAGGAGGCTGAGGGGATGGGGGACTGTGAGGATGGAGAGGCTGTGAGGATGAAGGAGGCTGTGAGGATGGGAGGCTGAGGGGTTGGAAGAGGCTGTGAGGAGTCCGCACGCTGCAGGAACACTCACCGTGGCTCCATTGCGTCGTCTGCCTGGAGGGGATGGAGGAGGCAGTGAGGAGCCTGCATGCTGCAGGGACATTCACCACGGCTCCATCACGTCGTCTGCCTGTGTGCTCCCCCCCACCCCGCTCCATGCTGGCACGGAGCTCTGTGGTTCCGGCGGCCCACGCACGCTTCGGGCAGGTAGAGGCGGCCGGATGTCTGTAGCCCGGCGATAGCAGCACCAATGCGCCGCTGTCGCAAGGCTTCAGCTTGTTTTTGAATGCGCGCGGCTGCTTTGCACACTCCTCGCTCATTGGTTGCCACCCTGGCGCTGGTGCGCGATTTCTGTGACAGACAGCGAACCTTAGACGATTATATAGTAGATTACTAACATTTAGGCTATGTGCCCACCTAGCAGTTTTTTTTCTATCCACCAAAAAAATCACATCTTCTGGCAGCCAAAACACTCCAGAAAAATGACCTGAGTGTTTCTACACTAATTAGTCTAACATTAAAGATTATTGTTATGTTTCTCTGTTGCCACCCCAGTCACTCATATGTTTTCAGATATTGATTTGACCATGACATGCTTGTCACCACTTGCATCGCTTTGGGGTCTCTCCCAACCCCATCCCCAGTTGTTATTTTAAATGTTTTTAAATTGTTTATTGTCTGTTTAAGTGTTAATAAAGCTTGTATCATTTTCTACCTTGAGTGTGCTCCCGGTTTTTGGCTATATGCCAAGCCTTCTCTTCTTGTCACATGCCTGTTTCTTGGCATGGTGAGCATCTTACCCTATTATTGATTCATCCTAGTGGTTCTTCTCATTCTTTGTTTAACTTGTGTGGTAGAATGGACCAAAATCACACCTGAGCAATGAGCAATTCATTCTAGTAGTTTCTTTATGGAGGAGGCATCTTGAAGCTGTCATCATTAAGAAAAGCTTTACTATGAAGTATTAAATACAGTACACTTCTGTAAGTGTGTTCAATACTTTTTCATGTTGGTTGGTTGCTTTTATGGATTGAATAGGTTGTTACTGACATCTGGTGAACAATACATTTCAATAGTACCTTTAGATATATATTTACTTATTTTGTGACATGTGTAATGCTTATTTCACTTACTGTATATGTTCACACTTGACAGTTAGGATTGTACTTAGACCTTTTTCATTATTCCTTTTATATTGAATCTGTACCATTCCAGTCCTACCGAGAATGAAAAGCCCCTTAGTGTAGAGTGCAAGAATGTTATATAACTGAGTGCTGGCTATCATTGTGAGCTCTTTGGAAGATATTCATGCATTTCTATTTATTCTAATCTCAAACTGTGAATCCTGTCTCAGCCTGCTGGAACCTCAGCCATTGCTGAAGGAATATCATACTTGAAGCTTGTGTCGTTTGAGTGTGAGCCATTTCTATTAAGCTTAGGGTAAAAAAAAAACTTTCATAACATTTTTAGCTCTATCACAGGCCTTTACTTAATAACAACTAATCTATTACTGTATAGTAACAGAATGATTGTCTGGTCTGTAGGTGCGGTAATGCCCCACTGGATCACCTGCCACTGAATAGAATCAGCACCATGCGAAAGAGATACAGGTAAAACATGCTTGGTATGACCATGCTATTGGTAGCCATGCCCCTTCATCTATCATGCGTTATCTGAACAGTTCCCATACCCCACAACACAACCTTTACTGTCTTTTTCAGGAATGGGCTTGGGCCAGTGAAGGAAGGAGAGGCTCAGTATTCTGTAGTTCACTGTACTGGATACATTAAGGCCTGGCCTCCAGCAGGTAAGGAATATTTGATCTAAAAACTCAAACGCAAATCACGAGAGTCTGATCGTCTCTTGAGTCAACATTTGGCCCATGGTACGGAAAACCCAATTTTACAATGCAGAGGACCCAAATTATGCCTTTATTGCAGGCAGTGTAATTGTTGGATTCCTGCCTTGTAGATATGAGAACTCTGTGTTCAGTGTAAGAAACATAAGAAATGTTACAACCAACCCCTAAGCGATACAACTAATGTAAATGAAATAAATGTAGCTTCTCGGGCATTTGCCAGTTGAGGAAGCCAGGCACAAATGCTTATGTAAGGAAAGATGTCATGTAGCATCGAGTTCATAAGTTCAGATCCAACCAAGGTAATAGCTGGAAGGATTTTCTGTGTTTTTGCCCTTCTTGCACAAGTTTCCTCCTAGTGCTCCAGATTCCTCCCACACTCAAAACATACCAATAGGTCACTTGGCTTCCTTCATATTGGCCTTAGTGTATGAGGTTGTCTGCGGTTAACAGAGGACGCGGAGGCCAAGGCGATGCTGACTGTGTCCACCACTGCAGATTGTTACAGCTACAGCATCAATTAGAAAGAATACAGAACATGAATATACCAGTCACTTTGTGTTAGCTTTATTTTTTGTTTTAGAGCTTTTAGTGTCCTTGGATAATATGTGACATGACAACCACGAATGGTCACAATTACAGGATTTTACATGAGTTGTCAGCCATCTTTTAACAAACCGTCAATAATATATACATTTTCATTGCTTATTATCATGTTACTTCATTTTCTCTTAATTCTCTACCTACATGTAGAGCTGTGTATGAACAGAGATCTAAGTTTATCTCAGATTGGTAGGACGGGAAAATTTTGGGTTGTCTCATCAGAAAACTGACACTTTAAAATGTGGCCGCGAGGGAAAACCTCTGATGATCCGTGGTCTCTTCATGCTACACTTGTAGCTTATTCAGAGGAAATCCACAGTAAGCTCGGCGCTCCAGGTTAAGTGAAATATTGTTAAAATGACGACGGGTTATACATAAAAAAACCCTGTTTGGGAGTGAAAAACAGACAAATCGCGGATCCCTAAGTGCGTAAACAGTCTTTGGTGGGTGCACAATTTTATGATAGAAGACTAATATAGCCTTGGATTGTGTATCATCAGAAATCCCTCTAGGATACTTTTGAATGGACAGGCTTGCAGGTTGCCTCGAGTGGATCCAAGTGAAAGAGCCGGACATAGGCTCTCACCGGATGAATATATCTAGAAGAATGTATCCAGACGATAAACAACAGCACTTCCCTAAGGGGGCGGGGCTGAACAGACTTTCTGGGAGAGAGAAAAAAAAACTCTGTTTAAATGCTGCTGACAGGGAGAGAATGATTGGCAGCGGTGGGCAGATTAAACATGCAGGGGGTGTGAATCTGCCCTTGGCTGCAGCCCCTAGCCACCTCCTTAATGGCTGGAGCATGTAAGTTTTCTAACAGTATTATCTCGGGGTACAGGGCTGCTCAAGTGCTGGGTGACCCCTTGTCTGCATGCTGCAGACATGCTGCATCCAGTGCTGTAATTAGATCACCATGCCTGGTTTGGTGACAGGTCCTCTTTAACAAGCCAAATAAAAAAATTGAATGTGAGTATTGGGAAAGCTCCCGTTCAACGGCTGGATACACTCTTCTTGATATATAAAATGACTGGCTGTCCATGTACCCTGTTCCCCCTAAAATAAGATGGGGGCTGGGTGGAATATTGGGGGCTGCAAGAGAATGATGGGGATATTGGGGACTGCATGGGAATATTGAGGCTTGCAAGGGGATGATGGAAAAATAAGACATCCCCTAAAAATAAGACACAGTGCATTTTTTGGAGCAAAACATAATATAACAGAGTGTTTTATTTTCAGGGAAACAGAGTAATAAAGGTCGGTGGAGTCTGCCAAACCTGAAGCCCCTCAGACATAAGGGTTTTTCATTCTCTCTGCTGCTCCCCACCAGTCTTTGTTTACAGGGACATAGTACTGAAATCCTGTCTACACCTTATGACTGCTGCAGGCAATTGCTGTCTACTAGTGATCAGCGAGCACTACTATGCTCAGATGCTTTGTACTTGAAAAGAGCAAGTTGGACACTCGGACAGGCATGACTCGAATACCAAGTATAATGAAAGACAGTTGAAAAACTGGTGCATTTGTTCTGGAAGATCTTCCGAACAAATGCTCAAGTTTCCAATTGACTTCCAGTATACTCGGCACTCAAGTTGCACTTATCTGAATACCCAACCTGTTAGTTTTGAGTACTAAGCACCCAAGAATGTAAGTGCTCGCTCATAGCTACTGTCTACATCTGTATTACAGCTCAGCCTAGTGGTAACATGTTATAGACTGGATGTTACCTCTGTAACCCTATAAATAAAGGGCCCGCAAAGAGGTGCTGCCGGAGGGGCAGGAGCCTCAACAGGTAAATAAGGTTTATGTTGTAACTAGCTGTGAGCCCGATGCAAATGCATCAGGTGTCTAGAATATTTTTTTTTTTTTTTTTAGATTTTCAAATAGATTTTCACTTGCCGCACCTGCCGCAAGTCCCCCTATACTTTCTATGGGGATTACCGCAACCGCGCCGCAAGTGTAGCGACTCGCAATGGCCTCGCGGCCATTGCTCGCGCTACACAGCGAGTCGCAATAGATCCCCATTGAAAGTATAGGGGGAGTTGCGGCAGGTACGCGGTTGCGGTAATCCTTATGGAAGCGGGCATTGCGATTCGCTGGCCGAAAATAGAACCAGAGGCTCGGCCACAAAGCTAGCGATTTCCCGCTGAGGCTAGCGACTCGCTACCTGAGCGGGAAATCGCTAGCTTTGTGGCCGAGCCTCTGGTTCTATTTTCGGCCAGCGACTCGCAATGGCCGCTTCGCGGCCATTGCTCGCACTAAAGCTAGCGACTCGCAATGGCCTCGCGGCCATTGCTCGCGCAGCTGACGCCTCGCGTTGGCCGCTACGCGGCCAATGCTTCGCCGTGGTGACGTCACAGTGTGACATATCCACGGCACGTTTTTTTGGTCCGACACGAAAATGTCTTAGACAATTATATAGTAGATGTTATAGCATTAAGTAATGTATTGTAAGTGTCTTTTATAAAATGAACTGTTGACGTATTCTCATTTCTCCAGTGCCAGGAGTTCAGATACATGAGATCTGAGCCGCTCTGTATATATCAGAGCTGACAAAACATTATTCTAGGTTTGTTAGTATAAACCGCAGCAGAGAACAATGTAAGATCATGATATTACTGGATGCCATATATATAAGATGTGCAGAACTTTAGAAAGCTTTTTCTTTTTGTAGGAAAGCTAAATGTTTAAAATCAGAGGTCGGTGTATTTGATGGATCAGTGCTCTGTTCCAAGTAGAAATGCGACTTTTTATTGCTGAAAAATGATCCATCAGCTGAGATTCTCATAGGGAATGAAAGATTCTGACTTTGTTTGCCAAATCCTGTCATACGGGCATCTCGACTTTCCATTTTAACCAGGGTCATGTATTCAGAGCCGAGTCTGGAAATGAAGAAGGCCCTGACTTGTGGATGACCATTCATTTTAAACCTCAAAGGACCATAGGGACTTGCAGCACATTATAAGGAATGTGTATTATTCCTGGATTGTTTATCGCCCATTACTCTGCTCTGATATATGAATTATGGCTGTATACAACACACTGCAGCTTGTTCCAAGACCATGTTTGTTGATTCGTAGTAGAACCACATGTTCCATTATTTTCAGATATGGAAATCTGACTACGGCCCGACAACCAGTTCTTTAAGGATCCAGTACACCAAAATCACACTTGGGCTATGTGTATATGGAGTCTTTTTTTTCTCAGTTTCTGAGCTGAAACCCCAGTTTTTGAGTGATTTGGAGGAGGATGTGTAAAGTTTCTGCTCCAAAAACTACTTGAAAAGTTAGCTAAGTATATGTGTATACGTGAGTGTTTGCAGCAGACGTTTTTGCATGACAAGCACTTCTCTTGGCAGGAAAAATGTTTCATGTGTTTTTGATGCGTTTTTCCACATTCGTTTGAGTTATTGAACAAACGCTTGAAGCATTGACATGCTGCAGATTTAACACTGCTTCAAATCTGCAAGAAAAAAATTAGCAACATCAGTCCGAAATCTCATCCACTTTGTGGCAGAATAAAAGCGGCAACAACATAACAAGCCCTAAGGCCAAAGTCACACTTCAACATTATTTTTCAGGTTTTCAAAAAACAAACCACCTTCATCAGTCCACCAGACCACCTTCATCAGTCCAACAGACCACCTTCATCAGTCCAACAGACCACCTTCATCAGTCCGCTCAATATGTTTTTGGTCCATATTTCCATTTTTACCATCTGTGTGTCATCTATTTTTATCATGGGCAAAAAAGAAAAAGCTGTTGGAGGTTTCTCAAGCTTCTCTTAGGCTGATTTCACACTGGCGATGTTGGCCATTCATGTGAATCCAGCTGAAACTGGATGCGCCACATACATTTCCGTGTCCATTGAGTGTCAGTGGAGCACTAGGTTCCCATGGATCCGTTTATTTCCAGGTTTTCTCTGCGACAAAAATCGCAAAATGTTGCAGATTTATTGTGAATGTAAAATCCAGAGTGACACGGAAGCACACAGAATTAAAATGGAGCTCTATGGACTATGTATCCGTGAGAACACGGATCCGGGTGCATGGGTCCGGTTTGTGGGACTGAGCCCGGAAACAAGGTTGAGCACCTCCCCCTCCCGTTTCTGGAAAGATATGTATGATCTGTGGTAAAAACGCTGTAGAAGCATCCGGTGGCATCAATTATGACAAATGCGTGGGGGTCCGGGTTTTTGCAAGGAGATAGCGTTTTTTCCTGCATCCACCCGGATGTCAAAAAACGCCAGTGTGAAACCAGCCTTAGTGAAAAACAGACGGAATACAGGTGGCATGCATGTGTTGTCCATTTCTTTTCACTGACACTTTTCTATCCCCAAAACAAACCACAGCAGGACATAATTTTGTATGCGGACCATCAATCAACAAAAAAGTAATGTGAATAGCCCCATAGAATGTATTCAGCAACAAGTGACAACAATCACTGATGCATAAATGAGGCCAAGGTCTTCCTTTGCATTTCCTTTACCATTTTTATGAAAAAAAATGTGTTTTTTTTTTACAAATATTTTATTTACCACAAACAGTGCGGTGTGGGGGCTTGATGGTACAGCTCAACTAATTGATGACGAGCATGGGCGTTCTCAACACCAGAAATCTTGCTTCAGGCAGGGATCGGAGAGAGATGTCTGTCTGCGCAAAAGGGACATGCCACTTGTTACATGCTCCTGATTGAATAATTAGCGTGCAGTTCTTCTGTATTCAGGAGCTTCTGACAACTACATGCCCCCTCGTCAAGACCAGCAAAAAATGTGCCCATTTTGACGAACTACGGTCTATGGAGCTGATTCAGCAGTAAACAATTTGCGGCTGAAATCTGGTGTAAAACTGGTTGAAATGTGGCAAAAACTAGTCTCTCAAAAATGTTCTGACTATTGGTATTTTTGTTCCAGCTCTGACAACTTTTTGAAAAGTGGGAAAAGCTTAGTGGTCGAACAACGTCCAATAAATTTATCATAAGCAACTACAAAATGGAGAGAAAGCGCAATAGGTTCTTATCTCTGAAACACTTTTGTGTTAAAAACAGATGTAACTGCTGACCTGGATCAGTTGTGTGACACACAATCAGTATATGCGTATGGTACGGCTGCTGCAGGATCCACACGCCATGTGTATATGGTGGAAACAGAAGACAAATCCAATAACGACAGTGTTTACCTGATCCGCGCTGTCACACGATGAAAGGACCACAAGTGTCTGTCAAGTGATGATGGTTTTATTCGACACGTTTCGGAGCAATATCCCAACTCCTTACTCAGGAAGCCAACCTCCACACAAGTGTCAGAAAATATGAATGAAATATACTCCAGTCTATAATTGAGGAACATTTCTGGTGCATACCAGCTGACGGATGCTCCAAATTCATTAATAAAGGACACCTGTTAATGAGTTTGGCATCTCTTACTTGAGTGCGCCCAGGATAAAGACTGGTCCCAAAACAGCAGTCTAGGTGAATCGACCCAATGTGTGAAACTACACGGGACATTTCTGCTGGAATTTTCTTCCGCTATATACAGTTGTGGCCAAAAGTATTGACACCCCTGCAATTCTGTCAGATAATACTCAAGTTTCTTCCTGAAAATGATTGCAATCACAAATTGTTTGGTATTATTATCTTCATTTAAATTGTCTTCAATGAAAAAACACAAGAGAATGAAGAAAAAAGCAAAACATTGATCATTTCACACAAAACTCCAAAAATGGGTCAGACAAAAGTATTGGCACCCTCAGCCTAATACTTGGTTGCACAACCTTTAGCCAAAATAACTGCGATCAACCGCTTCCAGTAACCATCAGTGAGTTTCTTACAATGCCCTGCTGGAATTTTAGACCATTCTTCTTTGGCAAACTGCTCCAGGTCCCTGATATTTGAAGGGTGCCTTCTCCAACTGCCATTTTTAGATCTCTCCACAGGTGTTCTATGGGATTCAGGTCTGGACTCATTGCTGGCCACCTTAGAAGTCTCCAGTGCTTTCTCTCAAACCATTTTCTAGTGCTTTTTGAAGTGTGTTTTGGGTCATTGTCCTACTGGAAGACCCATGACCTCTGAGGGAGACCCAGCTTTCTCACACTGGGCCCTACATTATGCTGCAAAATTTGTTGGTAGTCTTCAGACTTCATAATGCCATGCACACGGTCAAGCAGTCCAGTGCCAGAGGCAGAAAAGCAACCCCAAAACATCAGGGAAGGTCTGCCATGTTTGACTGTAGGGACCGTGTTCTGTTCTTTGAACGCCTCTTTTTTTCTCCTGTAAACTCTATGTTGATGCCTTTGCCCAAAAAGCTCTACTTTTGTCTCATCTGACCAGAGAACATTCTTCCAAAACGTTTTAGGCTTTCTCAGGTAAGTTTTGGCAAACTCCAGCCTGGCTTTTTTGTTTCGGGGTAAGAAGTGGGGTCTTCCTGGGTATTCTACCATACAGTCCCTTTTCATTCAGACGCCGACAGATACTACGGGTTGACACTGTTGTACCCTTGGACTGCAGGGCAGCTTAAACTTGTTTGGATGTTAGTCAAGGTTCTTTATCCACCATCCGCGTTGAAATCTATTGTCAATTTTTCTTTTCCGTCCACATCTAGGGAGGTTAGCCACAGTGCCATGGGCTTTAAACTTCTTGATGACACTGCGCACGGTAGACACAGGAACATTCAGGTCTTTTAAGATGGACTTGTAGCCTTGAGATTGCTCATGCTTCCTCACAATTTGGTTTCTCAAGTCCTCAGACAGTTCTTTGGACTTCTTTCTTTTCTCCATGCTCAATGTGGTACACACAAGGACACAGGACAGAGGTTGAGTCAACTTTAATCCATGTCAACTGGCTGCAAGTGTGATTTAGTTATTGCCAACACCTGTTAGGTGCAACAGGTAAGTTACAGGTGCTGTTAATTACACAAATTAGAGAAACATCACATGATTTTTCTAACAGTGCCAATACTTTTGTCCACCACCTTTTAATGTTTGATGTGGAATTATATCCAATTTGGCTTTAGGACAATTCTTTTTGTGTTTTTTCATTGAAGACAAATTAAATGAAGATAATAATACCAAAGAATTTGTGATTGCAATCATTTTCAGGAAGAAACTGAGTATTATCTGACAGGATTGCAGGGGTGTCAATACTTTTGGCCACAACTGTATGTGCCCAGGAACATTTTGCACCAAATGAGGTGGGTTTTAATGCCAGCTTTCTTTCAAAAATACTATAGCTTGTGCCATCTACATTGGCATCACAGCCAAGCGATTGACTGAAGAGGTTATGTACGCCATAATTATTATTACATGACAGCCAGTGAACAATGACAGAGAGGCAGGATTGGACCGGCAGAGGGTGGGCAAATGTAAAGTTGTTATTTTTCCCTAGTGTATGTCTATGGGCATAATAAAAATAAATAGACTTTAAACAAGAGAACAAGTGCTTATGTAGAATGGTCCATTAATGTGAGTAAATAATTTGTTTCTTTCATACATTACAGAATATATATTCCATTGTGGACATTGCTTAAAATCTGCTACACAGTTCAGATGTTGCATATACAATTTGTTCTGCAAACTCCTGCCTTTAGGTGGAAATTCAGGAAAGAACTTTAATTTAAACACATTTTTCGTGCAGATTGTTCTTGTAAGCTTTGTAAAACCACCATTGTATTGTATATTACTTGTGTATTTCCAGGCTCATTTTCTATGGGAAATCTGCAGCTAATTCGCTGTGTGTGCATGATGCCTTAGGATTTGTGTGCAGTCATATTATATCAGTCAGGACAGGCTGTGGATTGAGAGGTTGTATTAACCTGACAGATGGTTTACGGTACCTTTTTAATCCAGTGGAAAACCACAGAGTACCACATTGTATCATCGGTGGCAGACCATAAGCTCACCTTGGATGCCAGCATCTGAATATGCACACAGGTACAGGTTTTCAGGTTCCTTCTAGTGATCATTGCCCCCCTATAACCTGTGGAAATTCCTGAGTTATGGCGTACGCTGTTTTGTCCGGTGGGAAAAGAGATTTAGTTCAGAAATCCTATATATAGCCTTGTTTAGCCTGCAGCCCGCAGCCCCTTCTCTAATGCATGGCAGGTGGGAATTCAGCGTTCCAGCACACGCAAAGGATCACTTATGTTACATTGTTTGTGTGTTCAGATCGGAACAATCCCACTGATGTGAGGTCATCTAGAGTAAGACCCCTAATGGAGCAAGCTCAGCTTTATCATCAAAAAATGTAAAAACTGTAGGATGGAAACAATTCTGGCAAATGTAAGCAAATGAAATTCCTTAATGTCAAGGACAGAGGTCACTCACTAATTGAACTCTTATTCTATAAATTAGTGTTGCATTTTTTCCATTCAAGCTCATTGTAATATATGAAAGAGAACTCGACACTATTTTTTTTGTTACAGATTGGTTTTTATTCTATACATAACCACACATAATATAGTTAGTTAGAGTAGGGCCATTTACACTTTGGGATTGTTTATAACACAGATAGAATAGGGTAAGTTTATTCACTTAAGGCCAGATTGACATATAAGGTGTGTCACAGCCTGAGTACAGACTGTGATGCAAGGATCGGCCCTGGGTCTCCTGACCTGAACTCAACAGGCTCGTACATGCCTAAAGGTACTGTCACACGCCGCCATATGGCTTCCATATCGCCGGTGATTTGACGTGAGCGTGCACGTTTCGGGCACATTTTTCTGATCGCTGTGGAACTGTCACACGTAGCTATCTAGATTACGATCTTCAGCGATCCTGCATCCCGGAAATCGCCTGCAGAAGACTGGAAGCGATCCTCCCTTCACACATCGCTGCGTCACACGCCACAATCAAAGCAGCGATGTGGCCATACTGTACGGTAGGGGCGTTCTGGAGTGTGTTTCACCGAGCCCCTATCACTGCGATTGGTGGACGGAACTGCGTTCCCATTGTTCAGCCTTACGTGAACGCACGGGTCATCAAATAAGGCGCCTCAGACACGGCCAGCCAATTGGAACGCAGCATCACCCACCAATCGCCGCAGATGCTGCACAAAAATACAACCATCCAAGCACGCCTACTGGATTGATTTCAGGATTGCTGTGTACGTCGCCATCGCCCTGTCACACGCCACGATGCACTGAAATCACCTGGTGGATATTTCCTGATTTCACTGCAGTGCAGGGCAATCAGGCGACGCTCCACCAGCGATTTCTCGCCGTAGAATCGCCCAGTCACACACCACTACGCACATGCAATGTGGTTTCCACATCACCGAATTTGGGGATTGCCAGCCAACTCGCCGGCGATATGGCGGCGTGACAGTACCTTAAGAGACTGCTCAGATCAAGAGTCCATATATTGTAGTGGGAACTAGGCCTGCAAAATTTGGATTTGGGAATCCAGCCTAAAGGGCTGTTACCTTTGTACATTCAACTCACTACCGGAGTTACAGGTCGGTTGCTTGGGATAAGCAGTTTGAATCCATTTGCAAAGATTGGATGTTTATCCATTAGTGCAAAGCAGTTAGGCCATGGAGACAAACTTGCTTTAGTTTTATTTAGAGTAGAGCAAAAAAAAATAAATTAGTTTTACTGAGAAGTATGCAGAAATTTCATACACAGAACCTGTAAAGGCAGTTTTACTACTGAAATTACTGGCCTTGTTGTATGAGCCGTGGAACAGTAAAAATTAAATCTTTGTAGTATCTTGATATGACCGTGCTGAGAAATTGAGTTTTGACATCACATGCATAATAGCGCTTAAGTGTGATACACTGAATATACATTGAGATGCCTCCAGTACACTTCCAGGCTAATTTGCGTGTGTCTTTAAAGTGAACCTGTCACCAGATTTAGGTGTTTTAAACTATAAGTGCCCCCGTCAGCAGTGCCTCTGCTGCATTCTAAGAAGTTGGCTATAATGCCCTGACTGCCCCTGTACACCAAATAAATAACTTTTAAAATCTCACCACCCTGTATTATAATTACCTGTTTCCAGTTCAATGCGTTTGATTGCAGCTCAGTCCGTCACACCTCTCCTCGCCATCAGAGCGCCTCTTTTGACTGATATCTGAATTGCTTGCCTGCGCAGAGGCCTCACCGGATTACGCAGGTCCACTGTGCACTTGTGCTAAGACCTTAGCAGTTTGCACATGTGCAGAATAGTTTTAGACTCTGCCTGCAGCAGGGCAGAGCGCAGTGTGCAGGCGCGATCCAGAGCAGCCTCTGCGCTGACGCATGATTCATTGAGGAGAGGCAGGTCGGACGGCGAGGAGAGGCGGAACGAACTGAGCTGCAATCAAACCCATCGGACTGGAAACAGGCAATTATCATACAGGGCGGGAAGTATTTGAAACTTATTTATTCTGTGTACAGGGGCAGTCAGGGCATAATAGGCACCTTGTTAGAATGCAGCATAGCCACTACGGTGGCGCTTTTAGTTTAAAACACCTAAATCTGGAGACAGGTTCATTTTAAAGCTAGAATTCTCAGTGCTGGTGTATCGGATTACTGCAAAAAAAAAAAAAGGATCATTTTGTATTTTTTTTTGGGCAGTAATAAATATCTTTCCAGCGCCACTCCGGTCCTGTTCTAAGTCACGTGAGCTAACACAGAGAGTGCAGTGCTTGGGCAATGCTATTTTGATAATGTAAGCCTAGGAAGTCTAAGAACACGGGTCCATTGACCTACATTGAGAAAACGACGTCCTGTCCACACATAAACCCCGGTGTAATTTGGCAAGTCACATTACTTAGAGTACTAGAGGGCCACTGAAAGCTGGGGAAGATGAGATTGGTAAGTACATTACTGTACCTATACTACATTACATAGGTAGTAAGACAGGATTGTTTGGAGTGCTTCTTTAATGTTATACATTGTGGCAGTGACTACAATGGTGAGACTCTAGTAGAAAAGATTGAGAAGCCTTGTTTAAAAGCTTATCATGCTATAAATTACTGTTTTTATTACATTTTTCCTTTTTAATTGTAATTGTGGAAACTATTGGATTTTACAGTGACCTGTAGATTACCACACCAGTATAATGTATCAACTGGTGCAGTAACGTACAACAAATACTTTTGTAATGCTGTGCACATGCAATGCACACAGTACTGCTTATGCTGCTTTCACATTGCGTTATTCACTACATTCAGACGGGGCTTGCGTCCAACTTCCCTCCTGCAAATGGGATTCAGACGAATGCACTAACTGGGCCATTGACTATAATGCTGCAGACAGTCACTCTGTGCTCTGTCATTCACCATTTTCGGGCGTATACACCTACCGGAGACTGACACCCAGGTGTAGTGTACTGCAATGCTTCCAGGCGAGAAAACCTCTGTATATTCAGACTCCAAATGGGCATTTTATTTTTTTCAGTCCAAGTGTGAAGGAGTCCTATTTTTATTTCTGGCAGAATCTAAAAGAATTCAGCAGAATATACCAATGTATGTAATTGGAGGCGTATGTAGACCAGCCCCAGTGCACACAAATTGTAGACACAATATGGCCGTATGCATGCACCCTAGGCTTTATATTGTGATTGATGGACCCATGTTAAGACACTAGATATCTCTGTAAAAGTTTCATAAATGAAAATAAAAGGAATGTGTATGGAAAAAGTCCTGTGATTAGTTTACCTTCCAGCTGTAGGTGTTATTACAGGCAGGAGGACTTGGACATTTGCCCCAGATGTGACCAGGTACTTGGGCCAGATAGTCAGCATGCTGAAGATAATGTTGACTGTGAGTAAAACCTTCTAGTGTTGCCAAACAACACTTAGCTGGAGAACCCTTTATGGGAAACCAGATCTCTCTCGTATGCAACCGGTTTTCAACCTCTAAATATGTCCCTTCATTTGTGTTCTTCTTTGTACTACAATAACCATACATATCTGGCACGCTTGCCGGGCCGCGTGCGCCAGGCTCAGAGCTGCACTTTTTCCGTTGTGTTAAATCCCAGATTCCAAGCAGCGGCTATCCTGCCAAAACTTTCTTTTCTAGGCTGCTCTTTAAGCGTCCTGGATTTATTCAGCAGTAGCATGAAGAACGTCCCTTAAAAGGAGAGTGGAACTGAAATCACATCTGGCGAGCACAACAAAGCCACGGCCTGCAAACCACACTTGTGTTAACTGTTTATGGATTTTCAGACAAGTCCCTTTGTATCCCATTAATAGAAGGATCACTCTCGTGTACTACATAAATACTTTCCATTTATTTCTGAAATATGGGATGTAAATTATTAAGGCATTTTTAAAAGCTTTAAAGGGAACCAACCAGCAGGATTTAGTGCGATAAAGTGCTGTACACATCAATAATCTCCTGCCCTGTTTTCCAGGAGTTTTAGGACTCTTTTCTTTGCAGTCAAACATGGAATCATACAAGTAAAAGTTTTATTGCATTCAGCATCCCAGTGCCTGTAAGGCACTGGCTTCACTTTATAATTCAGACAGAGAAGAAAAAGGCAGCACTCACCGGACCGATTAACATCCGTGCTTTATTTCCTTGTTCTCGGTGTGTGGAGGTAATGTTACAGAGGGTGTAGGGGAGAGGAGGGGGTCGTCAGACAACGGGCCGTTTCACGCACCACTGGCGCTTCTACGGGTCACCAACATTCGATGAAGTAGTGCGTGAAACTTAATCGGTCCGGTGAGTGCTGCCTTTTTCTTCTCCGTCTGAACTGGAAGTACCTCTGACACACAGAAAGTGCACCAAGAGGATCCGAGTTCGGCGAGGAGTCGACGGTGCTGACGGTGTGGCGTGGTGATGAAGTCCCTGCACTGAACGAGGTGGCGGTGCCCGGCTTTTCTAAAAAGTAAGTGCGGCTTCACTTTATAGCCCTAAATGCTGCTGGTTGGTTCCCTTTAACCGTTTCTTATTTGGGTGTAAATAGAGAAATTAAGTATGAACCCAATGGGGAAAGACTCTACAACATTGTAGAATATGTTGGTGCATAGAATAGCTAAATGATTGTTCTTGCCTTTGCGTCAGTAATCCCATCACTGAGGCTAACAGGCTGCACCCTGCCTGAGATGGCTGTGAAAAGGGAACAACAGATACATGGTGGTACTTAAGTCATGGGTACAATAAACATTCGTGGACTACAGTCATTGGAAATTGTGTGCATGCATATGGTATAGAGCCTTACTACATTACATAGAGGTCATTCAGCATCCTAGTGTAGATCAACATAGTCTCCGTGTGCCGCCATACAAATATTGGGCATTTTTGTAATAATATCAAATTTGCAAACTTAGTCTCGAAATGGGGCAGATTTATTATAATGTCTGTTTGATAAATCTGGGGCATCTTTAGATTCTCTAATACAAGAATATACCAGTTGACTTACCTTGTGGCAGAAATTTGCGGTACAGTTTTGACGCATTTTTATTTGACTCCTATTTATCTCAGGACGTTTAAGCTGCACAAGTGTGATGATATATGTCTACATAGGTTATGTGCCAATTTACAACTCTGATCTGATAACGGTCTTTCTTTTACAGGTGCTGAAGTGGTGTGAGGTGTAATAATGGAATAATTGAGTTGAATACAGAGGAGTCATCAAGTTCCTTTACTTGAAAGATCGCCAATCTAGGAACACATTCGCTGAGATGACAGAGGTTTATGGTGATGATTCCCTATTATATGATTTAGTCAAGAACTGGCATCATCATTTCAAATTTGGTCCAACTTGGGTGGAAACAGCTCTAATTCTAGGGAGACCCCATTCAGTTATTGATGAACATGCCTTTCAAGTAAAGGATCTTGATGACTGCTCTGTATTCCACTGGATCCATTATCACACCTCAAACCACTTCAGCATCTGTAAAAGAAAGACCGTTATCAGTTCAGAGTTGCAAATTGGCACATAACTAATGGTGGGTTTACACACACCAACTTATCTGTCCAACTTCTGACCAACTTGCTGGTTGCAGTGAAATCATGGACACATTGTTCCATTTGTACACAGCCACAAAATGGAGCAATATGTCCATGATTTCATTGCAACCAGCAAGTTGGTTAGAAATTAGACAGATAAGTTGGTGTGTGTAAACCCACCATTAGGCCCCTTTCACATAAGCGGTAAAGCGCTGATCGCGGCAGTTGCGGTGAAAAAAACGCAACTGCCGCGGTTACTGCATAACGGCCGCACTTGCGGTTCACCTGCGGCAAGCCCCATGCAATGTCTATGGGGCTTGCGGCAAGTGCGGTATAGTTGCGGTTTCGGTACTTGCGGCAGATGCGGCCGCAAAAAAAACGCAGCAGCCGCTGTTTTTTCATGGCCGCATCTGCCGCAAGTGCCGAAACTGCAACTATACTGCACACTTACCGCAAGCCCCATAGACATTGCATGGGGCTTGCCGCAAGTGAACCGCAAGGGCGGCCGTTATGCGGTAACCGCGGCAGTTGCGTTTTTTCAACACAACTGCCGCGATCAGAGATTACAGCTGATGTGAGACATGTCATTAGGCATGTGCGGTTTCAGTGTCCTGTGATAAATAGAAGTGAGTCATGGGAAATATTTAATGAACGCCCCTGTATGTGGCACCTCAGTGCCAACATTTTTATTCTGTTGAAAAAACCTTTGCATGAAATTGGATGATTACTGAGATTACATACAGGCCTATGCCTATCTATGGGGGTGCTGATAGCCCTTGTGTGACTTATGCATAAGTCCTTAAACTGGTGGGAGCCCTGCTTACCTTAAGTGCTCGGCCACTGAAGTCTTCATTAGCAAAAAGAAATATTCAGAAGATTCTTGATTCTTCCAGCACAAAACGTTCAGACAGAACTGTTGGAGTGTAGTACAATGTGAATGTCTTAATACTGTTTTATGTGTATTGCTAATCTACAACACACAGGGCTATAATTTTCCAAATAATATATGATGGTATGACATAATATTTGAAAAGAATCTTCTGGTATTATATTCAGGATAAAGCATTTCCTGCTGCGATTATCAGAAGGATCAGTCAATTCCCACCTCAGATATCATATAGAGTCGTGTGTCTGCTGCCTGTTTAATTCATCCGCACCAGAGAACCTAAGGTGAATTCTAAAACATAATTTATAGTTCACTAGGTGAGGCATTTTCCATTTCTAAACCCCTGCAGCTTCTACTGCTTCGAACATTTGGTTTAAATAAGACAAGAAAAAAAAGCAACAATTTGTTCTAGATTGGGCCGACGGGCTCCTGGCGTCCACCGCGAATCCTGGACTCATCTTATTGACGGAGATTATGACTGCTCCATATTAGTGGGAAAATAAAGAGACTTTGTGAAAGCAGTATTTTAGTATTTTACAGTAGTTGCATATTTCAATTGTACTCTCCAGGCCTCTCCGCTTTAGGCAATCCCTACTTGTTAGAAGATGTCCCTTAGTTAATAATGAGGTGTCCGTCTGTCAGGACCCCCAGCAAATAGGCTGTAATGTCTACAATGACAATAAAAGTTCATCTTACTTACAGCGCCACCATGAGGAAATGTACGCATTGCACAATGTCCATATAAATCAATGGATTGTCTGTGCAGGACAGAACAGGTCCTCTAGAATCAGAGGTGCTCTGTGCACCCTCCCTCCATACTGCACAAGACGTAAGGATCCCGAAGAGATCAAACTTCCTAATAGGATGAATTTTCTATGTTTTATTTATGTAAATCTGACTTTCACAGGATTTAAAATGACAATTTTGTAATGTAGTAAACCTGTGCTTCATTATGTATGTAAAGCGCTATGGAATTAATAGTGCTGTATAAATGAATGTATACACACAGTGCCTTGTGAAAGTATTCAGCCCCCTTGAACTTTTCAACCTTTTGCCACATTTCAGGCTTCAAACATAAAGATATAAATTCTCATTTTTTGTGAAGAGTCAACAACAAGTGGGACACAATCGTGAAGTGGAATGAAATTTATTGGATATTTTAAACTTTTTTAACAAATAAAAAACTGAAAATTGGGGTGGGCAATATTAATCGGCCCCCTTGAGTTAGTACTTTGTATCGCCACCTTTTGCTGCGATTAGGGTGCCTTCACACTGGCGTTTTTGCCTGGATCCGGACAAAAAAAACACCCCTCGCTTGCGGCTCACTTGCGGCAAGCCCCAAGCATTGTCTTTGGGGCTTGCGTTAAGTGTGCAGCAGACGCGGCAAGTGCGGTTTTGGCAGGTGCGGTAGATGCGGGTGTGGCCAAAAAGTTCTATTTTGGTTTCATCTGACCAGAGCACCTTATTCCACATGTTTGGTGTCTCCCAGGTGGTTTGTGGCAAACTTCAAACAAGACTTTTTATGGATATCTTTGAAAAATGGCTTTCTTCTTGCCACTCTTCCATAAAGGCCAGATTTGTGCAGTGTACGACTTATTGTTGTCCTATGGACAGACTTTCCCACCTAAGCTGTAGATCTCTGCAGTTCATCCAGAGTGATCATGGGCCTTTTGGCTGCATCTATGATCAGTCTTCTAATTGTTCGAGATTAAAGTTTAGAGGAACGGCCGGGTCTTGATAGATTTGCAGTGGTCTGATACTCCTTCCATTTCAATATGACCACTTGCACAGTGCTCCTTGAGATGTTTAAAACTTGGGAAATCTTTTTGTATTCAAATCCGGCTTTAAACTTCACCACAACAGTATCTCAGACCTGCCTGGTGTGTTCCTTGGTCTTCATGATGCTCTCTGCACTTGAAACAGAACCCTGAGACTATCACAGAGCAGGTGCATTTATACGGAGACTTGATTCCACACAGGTGGATTCTATTTATCATTAGCAGTCATTTAGGACAACATTGGATCATTCAGAGATCCTCACTGAACTTCTGGAGTGAGTTTGCTTCACTGAAAGTAAAGGGGCCGAATAATATTGCACGCCCCACTTTTCAGTTTTTTATTTGTTAAAAAAGTTTAAAATATCCAGTAAATTTCATTCCACTTCACGATTGTGTCCCACTTGTTGTTGATTCTTCACAAAAAAATTAGAATTTATATCTTTTTTGAAGCCTGAAATGTGGCAAAAGGTTGAAAAGTTCAAGGGGGACAAATACTTTCACAAGGCACTGTATATATTATGAGAAATAAAGACGCTGCCGAAAACTATGGGACTGATTCATCAAAGTTTTGACAGCAGAAAAGTGGCATAAAAGCTTTAAAAAGTTGTAAATTGTTACACAACGCAGAGTATCGCAAAAAAGGTAGTGACTTCTGGCGTTTTCACACCATTTTGAATTAGTTTTGCTAAAGTGAGTGGAGCTGGTGAGGGCACAATGTGTGCCACAGCCACCAATTCAACTCATCAAAAGGTGTTTTCTACAGAGGAGATGCTGTTCCAGTCACTGACTTAGGTAGCATTTATGGTGCGGTGCATGGAGGAACACACAAATCGGAAGAGGCGTCAAATTTGTGGCATGTGCTTCTTAATGAATTTGGCACCTTGTACTCCAGCAGGACTTGCATAGTGCGAGCATTCACCAGTCTTGATAAATCAGCTCCTATGTTCTTTTATGGATACCAAAGAACATTTAAACCTGTTGACAAGAACTCAGAATACTGTTTGTATCTGTTTCCCCCCCCCTCCCCTTCATTGAATACAAAATGGTGATAATACCCCTTAAGGTACCTTTACACACAGAGATATATTGCTTGCAATTCACTGGTTGTAGTGAAATCATGGACACATTGTTCTATTTTGTTGCCGTGTACAAATGGAACAATGTGTCCATGATTTCACTGCAACCAGTGAGTTGCCAGCAATATATCTCTGTGCGTAAAGGAACCCTTACAGATCCCAAAGGAAATCACAAACCGCCTTGTTATGTATTGATATATTTCCCAGTCTTCATTGCAGCATGGTCAAGGCCAGGACATCGGCTCACAAAGGTCCACATGTAGCCACCTGCTGCACCAATCTACAGAGATTTTTTTTTCTTAGAAGTGATGCTTACATCTTCCATTAATCATGCACATGCAACAATTTTTTTATATTAGATTTCATATTAAAAGTCAGGGTTGTGGAGTCGGTGAGCCAAATCTCCGTCTCCTTAATTTCCCTGAATCCGACTCCAGCAAAATGGACACCGACTCCAACTCCACAACCCTGTTAAAAATTAATAAACATATCGTCATATAACATTACTAAAGAAATAAGGAGATGTAGCATACCTACCAGCATTTTAATGGAAAAACCAGATCAGATGAAGCTGCCCACTCTTTGACCAACCCAAACCCACTGGAGGGCCCAGTTTTTGGTGGGGTTTTCTTAAAGGAAATCAGTCAGCAGATTTTTTTCTATGTAATCTGATAGCAGCATGATGTAAGGACTGAGACCCTGAATCCAACAATGTATCACTTAACCCCTTCCAGACCCTTGGCCCACCCCCTGGGCCATGGAATGATCGGGCTCCTGCAGGTCGAGTGAGGGTGTCACTGACCTGTCACTCGGCCTGCAGGTACATGGGGAGTTGTACAACACCCCAGGGGGGGTCGATTTGCCCCCACCCCCACCCCCCCCGGCTACAGGCGCGGTGATTGGCACTCAAAAGTGAAAGTGAAAATCACCGCGCCTGTAATGCTTCCCTGCCTGCCGCTGCTATCCCTACCCTCCAATCTTCTCCCCTGTCATCCTCTAACTGCCCCCCTGCCCCCCACCTCTTTCCTGCCCCCTCTTCATCTTTCTTACCCCCCCCACTTCCTTTTCCTGCCGCCTGCTTCCTGTCCCTGCCGCCCGCTTCCTCTTCCTGCCGCCCGCCTCCTCCTGCCTGCCCCCACTTCCTCCTGCCTGCCCCCGCTTCCTCCTGCCTGCCCCCGCTTCCTCCTAAGTGCCCCCCTACTTCTCCTGTCACCCCCCCTCTTCCCCCCTCCTGCCCCCCCGATCACCGGAGTGGCGATCGCCTCTCCCACTCACCCCTCTGGCGGCCGCTCTGTCTCCACTGCGTCCCGCTCCTCCTCCTCCTCTTCACCGCCTCCGGATCTGACAGCTCTGTGCTGGAGCTGCCAGATCACTTTCTACAGCTAGATCCTGAGGATCCCGATCTCCCTGCATGGGGATCGAGCTGCGGAAAGCGATCTGGCAGCCCAGGTGCAGTGATGCACATAGTGGGTCACTGCGCCCGGGGTGTCAGATCACTTTCTGCAGCTCGATCACCATGTTGGCGGGTTGGGCTCCAGAGTAGCGATCTGAAAGCAAAGGCGATCGAGCGGCGTGGGACCTTCGTTGTGGACTACGTCGGAGCGATCAGGCGTCGTGGGACCTTCGTTGTGGACTACGTCGGATCTTTTTATAATAAAGATGAAGTCCGAATTGTGTCTGTGTTTTTTTTTCAAATAAAAAGATTTTTCTCTGTGTGTATTTATTGACTATTTACCGTACTAGAGATTCCTAATGGCGGGTCTAACATTGGCCCTATATTATGAATCTCGGGCTTAGTGCCAGCTGCCAATAAAAAGCTGGCATTAACCCCTTTATTACCCAGTTAGCCACGGGTACCAGGGCAACTGGAAGAGCGTGGGTACAGCGCCAGAAAATGGTGCTTCAATGAATGCGCCATTTTCTGGGGCGGCTGCGGGCTGCAATTCGCAGCATGGGGGGCCCAGAACGCTTGGGCCTCTCTATGCTGAGGATTCCAGCCCCCAGCTGCCTAGTTGTACCTGGCTGTATTTTTGGTTCCAGCCAGGTATGACGAGGTGGCTGGTGGCAGTCCGTAGCTGCCAAGTTGTACCTGGCTGGACCAAAAATATGGCGGAGCCCTATGTCATTTTTTTTCTAGAAATAATTCTAGAAATAAAAAAAAAATAGGCTTCGCTGTATTTTTGGTTCCAGCCAGATACAATGAGGCAGCTGGGGGCTGGTGGCAGTCCGTAGCTGCCAAGTTGTACCTGGCTGGACCAAAAATATGGCAGAGCCCCATGTCATTTTTTTTTTTAAATTCTACAAATAAAATGACATGGAGCTTTGCCGTATTTTTGGTTGCCAGCCAGATACAACATGGCAGCTAGGGGGCTGGAATCCTCAGCATGGAGAGACCCAAATGTATTGGGTCCCCTATGCTGCGAATTTTAACTACTAGACTAGTATGTTTTTTCACAAAAAGTTTCTTTATTCATTTATACGTCTCAATTTGTGAAGCACATGGGGGTTCAAAGTGCTCACTGTGCATCTAGATATGTTCCCTGGGGGGTCTAGTTTCCAAAATGGGGTCACTTGTGGGGAGCTCAAATGTTTAGGCACACAGGGGCTCTCCATACGCGACCTGGTGTCCGCTAACCATTCCAATTGTTGGCAAACATCAGGTTGCGTATGGAGAGCCCCTGTGTGCCTAAACATTGGAGCTCCCCCACAAGTGACCCCATTTTGGAAACTAGACCCCCCAAGGAACCTATCTAGATGCGTAGTGAGCACATTGAATCCCCAGGTGCTTCACAAACTGATCTGTAATAAGGTAAAAATACTTTTTTTTCACACAAATTTTCTTTTTTAATTTGTACGGATCAATTTGTGAAGCACCTGGGGGTTCAAAGTGCTCACTATGCATCCAGATATGTTCCCTGGGGTGTCTAGTTTCCAAAATGGGGTCACTTGTGGGGGAGCTCAAATGTTTAGGCACACAGGAGCTCTCCAAATGCGACATGGTGTCCGCTAACAATTTGAGCTGATTTTCCATTCAAATTGTTAGCAGACACCATGTCGCGTTTGGTGAGCCCCTGTGTGCCTAAACTTTGGAGCTCCCCCACAAGTGACCCCATTTTGGAAACTAGACCCCCCAGGGAACTTATCTAGATGAGTGGTGAGCATATTGAACCCCCACATGCTTTACAAATTGATCTGTGAATATGGAAAAAGTACTTTTTTTTCACAAAAATGTTCTTTTAGCCTCAATTCTTTCATTTTCACATGGGTAACAGGATAAAATTCATCCTAAAATTTGTTGGGCAATTTCTCCTGAGTACACCGATACCTCATATGTGGTCATAAACCAATGTTTTGGCGCGCGGCAGGGCTCAGAAGTGTAGGAGCGCCATTTCACTTTTTGAATGGAAAATTAGCTCCAAAAGTCAAATTGCGCTCTTTCCCTTCAGAGCCCTGCCGTGCGCCCAAACCGTGGTTTATGATCACATATGTGGTATCGATATACTCAGGAGAAATTGCCCAACAAATTTTAGGATCCATTTTATCTTGTTGCCCATGTGAAAATGAAAAAATTGAGGATAAAAGAACATTTTTGTTAGAAAAATTAAAATATCAATTTTTTTGTTTCCAATTTGCTTAGTTCCTGTGAAGCACCTGAAGGGTTAATAATCTTCTTGAATGTAGTTTTGAGTAGCTTGAGGGGTGCAGTTTTTGGAATGGTGTCACTTTTGGGTGTTTTCTGTCATGTAAACCCCTCATCAAAGGGACTTCAAATGGGATGTGGTCACTAAAAAAAATGGTTTTGTAAATTTTGGTGGAAAAATGAAAAATTGCTCATGAACTTTGAACCCTTATAACTTCCTAACAAAATTTTTTTTTTTTCCAAAATTGTGCTGATGTAAAGTAGACATGTGGGAAATATTATTTCATAACTATTTTGTGTCACATACCTCTCTGGTTTACCAGAAGAAAAATTCAAAATTTGAAAATTGCAAAATTTTCAAAATTTTTGCCATATTTTGGATTTTTTCACAAATAAACGCAAAAATTATCGACCTAAATTTAATACTAACATGAAGCCCAATATGTCACGAAAAAACAATCTCAGAATCGCTAGGATCCGTTGAAGCGTTCCCGAGTTATAACCTCATAAAGGGACACTGGTCAGAATTGCAAAAAATGGCAAGGTCATGAAGGGGTTAATATATTGGATACAGAAGTTCTGATAGAATCTGTGAATAACCAGGCCCACACCACAGCTTTCTGTGTACATTGTATGGTTACAGAAAGCTGATAATCCGTGCTGGGGCATAGTTTAAACTCGGAGACAGGAGGCTTGTTGTCCTGTAGTGATAATTTCCTGTTGATAAAACACTCATAATCAAACTGTAAAACACAGCCTAGCAAGTGACACATCACTGGAATCTTTGATCCAAATCATGCTCTCATATTACACAGCAAAAATCTTCCGTTGACTAATTTCCTTTAAGCATCTCTCCATTTGTGATCTGTTTTCTGGGCAGATTCTGGCAAAATTGGAACTGTTGACAATATAGTATCGCAGGCTGTTGTAGCCTGAATAAAGGCTAAGGAGTTAGGAATAGAAAAAAGTGTAGAATCCGGTGCCACAAAATTCCTTTTTTATTTTCAAAAATTTAAAAAATCACACATGCTCCAAAGGAGCTCCTGGACGCGTTTCGTGGGTCTAGCCCACTTAATCGTCAGTACAATGGCAATACAGACAGAAAGAATATATACAATTTAAAAGCAAAAAACAGCCCCCTCTCGCATGTGTGACAAATATACATTAATTATTTCTAACCAATCACATACCTGCAGGTTTTAAAAGAGTTAAAAGGAAAAATATGGGGAAGAAGAGGGGGAGGGGAGGAAAAAAGAAGAAAAGAGCTGATAACAGAAAGTAAAAGAGAGAGAAAAAAAAAAATATATAATAAATTATTTATTTATATATTTTTTTTCTCTCTCTTTTACTTTCTGTTATCAGCTCTTTTCTTCTTTTTTCCTCCCCTCCCCCTCTTCTTCCCCATATTTTTCCTTTTAACTCTTTTAAAACCTGCAGGTATGTGATTGGTTAGAAATAATTAATGTATATTTGTCACACATGCGAGAGGGGGCTGTTTTTTGCTTTCAAATTGTATATATTCTTTCTGTCTGTATTGCCATTGTACTGACGATTAAGTGGGCTAGACCCACGAAACGCGTCCGGGAGCTCCTTTGGAGCATGTGTGATTTTTTAAATTTTTGAAAATAAAAAAGGAATTTTGTGGCACCGGATTCTACACTTTTTTCTATTGCTACTGGTGGTTGCCAAGCCACTTTCCGGTTTGCCTGGGAGTCCTGGGAATATTAGGTGGTTGGAGCTAATCCTTCTTTTTGATTCTCAAACCTTTGGTGGAAGCTCCCACCTTTTCCCGTATCTGGATATAATTCCTTTATCAGGTTAGCGAAGTCTGACCATGGACTCCACGAAAGATTATTTATCTATCTGTCGGAACCTGCGAGCAAAGAAACTGGAAGCTATTTTCTCTAGTCACCTTCCACGACAGCATAGGAGGTAGCCTCGCCACGCCCTAATGGGGACAGGAACACAAGAGAGGTTAAAAGGCCCCTCCCACCTCCCATTAGCCAGTGTTTTTCCTGTCCCCATGGGGCATGGAGAGGTTTCCCTGTGCTGTGGGGTCGGCGACTGCAGCATACCTGAGGGTTTAGCCGGGCAGCGTTGGTCGGGGCTTCGGTCTCCTCCTCCGGCTGCTCCTACCGCGCGTTTTTCGCGGTAGGACCGTGCCCTGGTCCTCCGGATCCTCCTCGGAGGTGATGCGGGCCTTGGGCGCCCCGCCGGCGGCCTCTCGGTGCTCCCTGACCCGCCGGCTTCCCCCTGCGCGCTCGCTATCGCGCCGGCCGGATGTGACGTCACGCGCGTCACTTCCGGGTCACGTGCTTCCCCGGGGGAGTGGCGCTTCCGGTTCCGGCGGTCGGAATCCGGAGGGACAGCGTGCAGGGCGCGCCTCTGCTGTTACTGCAAGCCGGCCTGGGACCCTGCGTGGGGGAAGGGGCACACTATTGGAGCGGTGGGGCAGGCTTACATCATATAAGCTGCCCTGAAAACGTCAGTAAAGGTGAGCTGTACTATTGTCAGGATGGCTGATCTTGCTGCTGAGACCAGCTCTGCCCCAGCCACAGTGAGTCTGTGCCGAGGGGGGGTCCATGTGCCTGTTTACAGGCAGATTCTCATGGCGCCCTCTCTATTTTTTTATAGGGAGAGAAGCCAGCTGTTAAAAAGCCCGGTGGGAAGCGATGCCCTGTTTGTAATAAGAAGTTTTCTTCCCCCTGGGACAAGAAACTCTGCCAGGAGTGTACAGATCATATTGTTCGGGCCGAACACCCCTCTTTAGTGGAGGAATTACGCTCCATGGTGAAACAGGAGATCCAGGCGTCTTTGGCTTCCCTGACTCCGGCTGCTCCCACCCCGGTCTCAGGTCCTCCGTCTCCAAAGAAACGGAAACGGCAGCAGGACCTGTCTGACTCTGACGCCCAGTTAGACTCAGACTCGGATAATTGGGATGATGGTTCTTCCCCCATGGCCTCTGACCCTAGCAGATTCCTGTTCTCTTCAGAGGATTTGGCGGGGCTCATTAGTGCTGTCCGTAGCACTATGGGTCTGGAGGAGGAACCGGTCCTCCACTCTGTCCAGGATGCTATGTTTGCTGGGCTTCGTCCGGTCAAACCGGTGGGATTTCCTGTCCATCCCAACATTCAGGATCTCATTGTTCAGGAGTGGGAATTTCCTGAAAAAAGGGTTAAAGGTACCCTGAAAAACAGGTTTCCCCTGGAGGACACCCCATTTTCTTGGGATGTCCCCAAGGTGGATGTCCAGGTCACTCGGGTGGCTAAAAAGACCTCGCTCCCTTTCGAGGATACGTCCCAGCTGAGAGATCAGATGGATAGAAAGATTGAGGGGCTGATGAAGCGCTCGTGGGAGGCATCAACATCTACCTTGCAGGCGAATGTTGCTTCCACCTGCGTTTCCAGGTCAATCCTCAGATGGTTGGATCAGCTTGAGTGTCATATCTCCCAGGGTACTCCGAGGGAGGAGATTTTGGAATCCTTGCCTTTGTTAAAAAAGGCGACTGGATTTCTGGCTGACGCCTCTGCTGAATCGGTGCGCATGGCCGCCCGTACGTCCGTCCTTTCCAACTCGGCGCGGCGTGCACTCTGGTTAAAGATGTGGACAGGGGATTCCACATCTAAGGCACGCCTTTGTTCCATTCCCTTTAAGGGGGATTTGGTTTTTGGGCCTGCGCTGGATGACATCCTGGCCAAGGCCTCAGATAAGAAGGCTCTCCCTGAACAACGTACAGCGAAAAAGTCGTTTTTTCGTCCCCAGGTGCCTCAGGCCTCCCAGCCCAGAGGTAAGGGGAAGGGGGGTCGTTGGTCCTACCCGAAGGGTAGAGGGAGGAACATCTTTGTCCCCCCCAACAGCGTCCTCCACAGGACAAACAGTGACTCGGTGCAGGTAGGGGGAAGACTCTCCGCTTTTCTTCCCATCTGGCGAGGCATTACCAACTGCCAGTGGGTGCTCAACATCTTAGCGGAGGGTCTCTTAATCGAGTTTGTGTCTCCTCCCCCTCCGGTTCTTCGAGTCACTACCCTGCCCTCAAGGGGATCTCAGGATCTCCTGTTTTCCAACCTGCTGGAACTCCTGGCTTCCAACGTCATTTCCAGAGTTCCGGAGTCGGAACGCGGCAGTGGACATTACTCCCGGCTCTTCATGGTGAAGAAGCCGTCAGGGGCGGCCCGGGTTATAATAAACCTGAAGCAGCTCAACCAATATGTCCGCTACCGCAGATTCAAAATGGAATCGGTCAGGTCTGTGATCCCCTTGATAGGGCCCCACTTCCAGATGGCCACAATCGACTTGACGGACGCGTATTTTCATGTGCCGATTCATCCTCGGCACAGGAAATACCTGCGGTTTGCGGTGTCTTGCCGGGGGGAGATCCACCACTTCCAGTTCGACGTTTTGCCTTTCGGCATCTCCTCTGCTCCCCGGATTTTTACGAAAATCATGGGGGAGGTGGTGGCCTTCCTCAGGTTACAGGACATCTGTCTGGTTCCATACTTGGACGATCTTCTTCTGATCGCGCCTTCAGAGGAGATCCTCCGGTCGGACGTGGACAGGGTGTTGGGCATTCTTCGGTCATTGGGGTGGCTCCCCAACCTGTTGAAGTCTCAACTTACCCCCGCCTCGGTCAGGAGATTCCTGGGGGTGCTTCTGGACTCGGACAAACAGGTGACTTTTTTGCCGGAAGATCACAAAACATCCCTTGTGTCACGTATATCTTCCCTGAGAGCTCATTGGTCCCCCACGCTCCGGGAAGCCATGTCAGTCCTGGGGTCTATGACGGCTTGCATCCCTTCAGTAATGTGGGCTCAGGCACATTCCAGGTGCCTTCAGGACCACATTCTGGGGCATTGGAATCGCCTCCCCTCCTCCCTCAACAAGAAAATTTGCTTGTCAGAGAGGGTGGTATCCTCCCTCCGGTGGTGGTTGGCCCCGGCGAATCTGGCCAACGGAGTCTCTTGGTCTCGGACTCCTCTGGTTACGGTGACGACGGATGCCAGCCAGCGGGGCTGGGGGGCGGTGGTATCGGGGTCCCCGTTTCAAGGTATCTGGGGTCCTCAGATAAGCTCTCGCTCCTCCAACTTCCGCGAACTCAAAGCGGTAGAGGAAGCTCTTCGGGCGGCGCAAGATTTGGTCCGGGGGTCACATGTGTTGGTGTATTCGGACAATGTGACCACTGTGGCCCATCTTCGTCATCAGGGCAGCACCCGGTTTCGCGACCTAAAGGTGATCTCCAGCCGCATCTTCCTCTGGGCCGAGAGGTCTCTCCTGTCTCTCTCGGCGGTCCATCTCAAGGGGGACTTGAACTCTCAGGCGGATTATTTAAGCCGCAGAGATCTCCATCCAGGGGAGTGGAGCCTAGACCAGGCAGTTTTTTGCAGCCTGGTGGTGCGCTGGGGAGCTCCGGAGGTGGATTTATTCGCCTCCAGGCTCAATTGCAAAGTGGGAACATTCTTCTCCCTCAACCCCAGGGACGGAGCCGTTGGGGTGAATGCCTTCTCCCACGCTTGGGCGTTTCATCTCGCCTACGCGTTCCCTCCGCTCCCTCTGCTAGCCAGGGTTCTGCGGAAGATCAGGGACGAGCAGGTCCCGACTATCCTAATTGCCCCGGTCTGGCCAAAAAGAAGCTGGTTCAACCTGATCAGGTCTCTCCGGGTGGACGGTCCTGTGTATCTGGGGGAGGACCCAAGCCTCCTCTCACAGGGTCCGTTCTTCCATCCAGCTCCGCAGCGTCTCAGCTTGGCTGCCTGGCTTCTGAGGCCCGAGTGCTGAAGGCCCAGGGCCTTTCCGAGAAAGTTATCGCAACCTTGCAGGATTGCCGTAAGCCAGTCACTAATTCCATCTACAATAAGATTTGGAAAAAGTTTTCCTCCTGGTGTGGGGCCCGGGGTCCGGATCCCTTTGCTCCAAATGTTGCTCAGATTCTGGACTTCTTACAGCAGGGGTTGGATCTGGGTCTTAAACCTAGCACCCTGAAAGTCCAGGTGGCTGCCTTGAGTTCTGTGTTTGATGTGAGACTGGCTGATCATCGTTGGATCAAACGTTTCATGGTGGCGGCTTCCAGACGGTGTCCCTGTCGGAGGAGTGTCTTCCCCTCCTGGGATCTGAATATTGTGCTGACGGGCCTGACTCGTTCTCCTTATGAGCCCCTGACGGATTGCTCCATGAGGTCCTTGTCTCATAAGCTCGCTTTCCTGGTGGCTATTACGTCAGCCAGGAGAATTGGTGAACTTCAGGCCTTGTCCATCCGTGAGCCCTATTTGACGGTGCGGGATGACAGCATTGTTTTTCAGTTGGATCCATCGTTTCTGCCGAAAGTGGTGTCGGAGTTTCATCGATCTCAGTCCATCGTTCTGCCATCCTTCTGTCAACATCCTAGATCTACGAAGGAGGTGGAATTCCACTCGCTGGATGTCCGTCGCCTGGTGCTCCACTACCTGGAGGTCACGGCTCCCTGGCGTATTGACCAGAATTTATTCATTCAGCATTTTGGTCGCAACAAGGACCGGAAGGTGGCTAAAGGCACTATCGCCAATTGGATAAAGAGGGCAATCACGGACGCCTATCTCAGTCAAGGCCTCTCGGCGCCTACGGGTTTTACGGCCCATTCTACCCGAGCCACTTCGGTCTCCTGGGCTGAGCGTGCTGGGGCTTCTCCGGAGCAGCTCTGTAAGGCGGCTACGTGGTCTTCGCTACATACCTTCACCAAGCACTATCGTTTGGATGTGATGGCTGGCAGGGACTTGGCCTTTGGGCGGAAGGTCCTGCAAGCTGTTGTCCCTCCCTAGGTAAGGATTCGTGGGCATTCCTCCTATGCTGTCGTGGAAGGTGACTAGAGAAAATAGAATTATTCTTACCGTTAATTCGGTTTCTAGGAAACCTTCCACGACAGCACTTATTTCCCTCCCTAATTTCCTGGTTTATGGATTTTATGCTTGTTTCTTATGCGTTCTGGGTTCGTTGTAAGACACTGGCTAATGGGAGGTGGGAGGGGCCTTTTAACCTCTCTTGTGTTCCTGTCCCCATTAGGGCGTGGCGAGGCTACCTCCTATGCTGTCGTGGAAGGTTTCCTAGAAACCGAATTAACGGTAAGAATAATTCTATTTTTCTCCGGGGAAGATGTTTTGTGTAGCGACACTCCTGACATTAATAAGGCTTTCCATGCCTTGGAAAAAGTCTTAATTCAACACCTGAAAGTATGGTGGGACCATGCATCTTTGGAGAAATATCTATCCAAAAAGATGATCCCTAGAGGTCTCCGTATCAAGAAAATGGCCACCACCACTTTCAACGAGGAATTTACTTGTAAGTGGAATAATATCCTCACAGAATGTTCACTGAGATTGATTACCTTGATTATTTCTGAGGAGGAGGCAAAATTGTAATCCTTAGAAGTATCGGTAAAAACCTTACAAGATGAAGCAGATAAATTTATATCATTGGACACATATGAGGTCTTATATAATAAGATGCATAAGAAAATAGATGAACTAGAAAAGACCATTATTGAAATGAAGAAATCAAAGTTCAAACGGGATCTAAATGACTATGAAAATGATACGGTTTATGCTTGGAAGCAGTTTACACCTAAAAAAACCGCGTTCACCGCATTCGCCGTACACCCCGGAACCTCCAAAAACACCCAAGACTCCAGCCCCTAAACCTATTCTAAGGAATCCTGCACAGCAATCGGGTAAGAGGAATGTGAGCTTCTCCTCCCCCGCTTCATCTGGGAGCTCTGAGGGCTCTTTGGACATGGGCCAGGATCATAGCCCGGAGGAAATCCATGCGGGCTATAATACCAGATATGCTTCAGCTCCAAAAAACGGGGGAAAAAGAAAAGGAGGCGGTCAAGGAGAAAATCGGGGGTACAGGAAGAAACAGAAAAAGTAAGTGACTTTAACAATTTTGCGGTGATGAATTTATCTGCCAATATATTATCAGAGCCGCAGATAGGTCTTTTGGAAAAAGGACTGAACTTTGTACCAAATAAGGACGCTGATTTCTTTCAGACCCTTAAGGATGTTAATCATTTCACCAGAAATTTGACAGTGAGAAGACATTTCTTGGACACTAGTGTGAACAGTGATGTAGATTTGTCTGCGACTGGTGAGATTGCAAATAGTAATAATGTGGTGGATTGTTTTCCTTTACAATTGAATCTGAGGGAAATTCTGTCAACAAGGGAATTATATCATTTGAATAAGAATGTGGAGGTTGAGGATTGTAGAAGGGTTAAAAATAAAATTGAGGCATCTAAATTTACAGTGTCTAACCCCATGTACTATCCTATCGCATCACGAGCGTCTGCCATGGAGATTTTCCAGGTCACTATGGAAAGAGACCTGAACAGTCTCCTGGAGAATAAAACTTCTACAAGGAGCAATTTATCTAGGGATGAACAACAAGCCCTTTTCTCCCTCAAATCTAATGACAATATTGTAGTGAGGCCATCTGATAAGGGGGGTACGGTGATAGTAATGGATTCTGGTTTATATAAAAAACAGATAGAAGAAATCCTTTTTGACAAAACCACCTACCGGCCCCTTTTGTCAGATCCTACTAAGGATTTATCAATAGATTTGGATAGATTGTTGGGGAGGGGGTGGCACTTGGTGCAATAGATCAGAAAACTAGGGATTTCTTATATGTGGACAAACCAGTTGTTCCAGTCTTCCATGCCCTCCCCAAGACCCACAAGGCTGTGTTCCCCCCACCTTTGAGGCCGATCGTGGCAGGGATTGGATCCCTTCATGAGAGACTTTTGGGGTGGGTGGACTCAAAATTGAGGGTCTTGGTGGAGGGCACTCCAGGCTTAATAAAGGATACCAAACACTTGATGCAGGCTGTAGATGGAATGACATGGCAGGAGGATTTCAACTGGGTAACTTGTGATGTGGTGCAGCTGTATTCTACTATCCCCCATGGGAAAGCTATATGGGTATTACAAGAAACACTGAAAGAGACGGATGTATTTACTGACAACCAAAAGGAGTTCCTTCTCATGTCTGTAGAATTTCTCCTGAGAAGTAACTACTTTACGTTTAATGAAAGCTTTTATCTACAGCTGTGTGGTTGCCCTATGGGCTCAAAATTTTCCCCTTCACTAGCAATATTATATATGCGTAAATGGGAGGAGAGTTTTATCTATTCTGAGGACTGTCCCTTTAAGGATTGCATACGGTGGTGTGGGAGGTACCTGGATGACCTGATCTTTATTTGGGGGGTACCGTCCTGGATATCTCCCTCACCATCGCCCGCCCAAATGTTGGAATATTTCCATACAAATGATTTCAATCTACGATTTACAATGGAGGTGCACGGAACTGAAACTCCGTTTCTGGATGTGTATTTAGTGGGTAATGTAAGAACAGGAAAAATTACATCTAGATTGTATCGCAAACCCATTAGTGGGAACTCGGTCCTTAGAGCAGAAAGTAACCATCCTAAGCATGTGATTAAAAATCTGCCGGTAGGGGAATTAATAAGAGCGAGACGCAACTGCACCACATATGTGGATTTCAAGAATGAAGCTGATGTCATGACTAAAAGGTTAGATCAAGAGGATACAAAAAATGGATGTTAGATAGAGCAGTGAATATTGCCGAATCAAGGAGTAGGGAATCCCTCCTGGCACAGAAAGAACGAGAAGCCCCTCCGGGACCAATAATACCGACCTTCTCAACACCCTTTAGCAACCAGTACTACGACATCAAACGCATCTTTTTAAAGAATCTCCCCATATTATATCAGGATAGTAAATTATCAGCTATTTTAGATTCAGGATGTAGGGTGGTCCCTAGGAAAGGGAAAGATTTGGGGAATTACTTGTCTCCTAGTATTTATCTGGAAAAAAGAACCCAAAGGAAGACATGGTTGAACTATAGGGGGATGTTTAAATGTGGTGAAAATAGGTGCACCATGTGTAAATACGTGGATATGGGTGAAACCTTTTGCAATAATCGAACTGGGAAGCAATATAGAATATCTACCTATATCAATTGTAACACGTCCCACGTAGTATATATGGCTACGTGTAGTAGCTGTAATAAATATTACATAGGTTGCACTATCAGATCCCTTAAGGTAAGGATGTCGGAGCACATTACAGGGGCAAATCCCAATTCAAAGGCCAATAGAACGGGCTTGTCAGGTTTATCGCGCCATTTTAGGGATTTCCATGCAGGGGACCTTAAAACTTTAAAGATCAGGGGCATAGAGAGGATACCCCGTCCATATAGGGGGGGTAATTGGGAGAAAACACTACATAACCAGGAAAAATTATGGATCCTGCGGCTTGATGCACGGATTCCACAGGGTCTGAACTATAGATCTGATTTGTTATACTTTTATTGATCCTGCACCCTATGTCTCTTTTTTATGGTATTTGCTCCTTTGTATAATGTATATTGAATGCACTTGCAATACGATGGCTATACATAATGTATGAATAATTCATTGGGTAAGGAGGTATATGTTTATGTATTCTGTGAATGTAATCTTAGTGGGATCCCCCTACTGTTATGTGGTTGGAGGATTATACCTTATCTTTTGGAATATACTATTTCTAAAATGTAATAGCCTTGCAGTTGGTAACTTACAATAAGAAATAAAGATCTTTGTTGTAGTTATCCTTAGATTTCTACACCTGTAAGTTTACCATGTAATTGCATTACTAATATATCAGTTCTTTGCTCTGTTTTTCTCTCTCTCCTCCCCCCCTTTCCCCCTTTTTTTTTTTTTTTTCCCCCCTCTTTTACTTTCTGTTATCAGTTCTTTTCCTCTCTTTCCCTCCCCTCCTTTTCTTCCCCAAATTTTTTTTTTTTTTCTCTTTTACTTTCTGTTATCAGCTCTTTTCCTCGCTTTCCCTCCCTTCCCTTTCTTCCCCATTTTTATTTATTTATATTTTTTTTTTTTTCTCTCTTTTACTTTCTGTTATCAGCTCTTTTCTTCTTTTTTCCTCCCCTCCCCCTCTTCTTCCCCATATTTTTCCTTTTAACTCTTTTAAAACCTGCAGGTATGTGATTGGTTAGAAATAATTAATGTATATTTGTCACACATGCGAGAGGGGGCTGTTTTTTGCTTTTAAATTGTATATATTCTTTCTGTCTGTATTGCCATTGTACTGACGATTAAGTGGGCTAGACCCACGAAACGCGTCCGGGAGCTCCTTTGGAGCATGTGTGATTTTTTAAATTTTTGAAAATAAAAAAGGAATTTTGTGGCACCGGATTCTACACTTTTTTCTATTGCTACTGGTGGTTGCCAAGCCACTTTCCGGTTTGCCTGGGAGTCCTGGGAATATTAGGTGGTTGGAGCTAATCCTTCTTTTTGATTCTCTAAGGAGTTAGGAGGTTGTGCAGCATCGTAATACTTTCTTGTACAAAGGAAACATGTTCATGAGTCTGGAGACAACCACTCACAGTTACTCATTTGATTAAGAAAGTAATACAAATGTTAATAAACTTAATAGAATGTTACATAAACTTTTATCTACTTTTTATGGAAGGTTTTAGTCGTTTACTCTAGTATATATATATATATATATATATATATATATATATATATACAGAATACAAGTAGAATACAAGATGGAAAAGGTTTCAATGGGCATCATTCCTGCTCCTGTATCTAACATTCCCAGTGTTTAAACTATTCCTCCTTGAATTGTTGGTAGGTTTATGACATGAGATATCCAGCTACAACTCCCCACCGCACATTGCGTATGGTTCAGTTATAGTGTGTATACACAATACAGCCCCTTTGAAGCTATGTTTAGCCATATACGTGTGCCAGCTTTGTGCAATCTGGGAGATCACAGTACTTTCCCGTGCGTAGTTCGCTTGTGGTGCCCCTACATGGAGTAGTGGTACTAATTAGTCGGGTCAATCATGAAGCCTTTCTATCAATCAAGATGGGCTCTGGCTGAATCACACTTGTGCCGTCACTGCTGAACTTGAAGCTTTGTGAAATGATCTTGGAAAAAATGCTGAAACCAGCTCCTCAGAAGAAAAGTTGCATTTTTTCCAAATACATAATAGGAAGTTTAGATGGCTCCAAGCAGTACAGAATTGCTTGTGATAAAAATACCTCTAATGAGACACAAATGTGCTCCATCGCCTCTGATTTGCTACCAGTAAACAACATTCTTGAGCCATGTGTCTGCCGAATAGTGGAACTAGGGACAGCAGCTTCTCAGATATCCCAAGCAGCGGGTGTATTAACTCCTACTGGGTCTTACCATGACGTGTTACTACCGCCTTATTGTGACATAGTAGACGCAAAGGTTCAGCTGCGTGTAAGGTTAGCGGCCCCAGGCATTATGCTATAAATATATTGTGGGTGTATATGAGTGTGTCGCACGCACTTTGTACATGATCATTCCTTGCAAGGTTTAGTAACAAATATTTGTTACTAACGCAATGGAAACTAACTAGAAGTATTTTACGCACAGAACTGCATTTACAGAACAGCCATTCACAATGGTATTTTGTATGGGAAACGGCTATTATGAAGACAACATCGAGGCCTCTTTTTTTATCTTGACGCTGACGTTTTGTGTGCCAAATTCATCAAAATGGACCTTGCAGTTCTTGAATTGACAAAGCTGCCTGTTGGGCAGTGATACGCGTTGGGCTCTGTGGGGGCCCCTCCACTACTTAGCTGGTGACAATTGAGGCTTATGGTTGACTATGGACCTTGATACTAATACTTATATTGCTTGATACCTGTTTGATCCATGGTGTGCCTAACCAATCGGTACATATATTACTCTTTCATCTGGCTGGGTATTGCTACTGATCACTATAGTGATTTTACTATATAGAATATACACTTACCAGTACCTAAGCCCAAGTGGGAGAATGTGATATATATCCTATGCCATATACCCATTTGGGAATGCACATTTTGTTTGGGCAAAAGGCCATTTAAGGGTTTGAGCTACCTGTTCAGTAACTAAACATAGACTTTGTTATACTACAATATTGGGTTACGACTTATAAACCATTCATGTTGTAACCGGGCAACGCCTGACTAATTATCTGTATTATACCATCTCAACCAATAACACAATTATTCTATATAGCTGACCTTGTTATTATTATTTTTATTGCGGACACAACGTTTCCCCTGTTGTTGGGGTCCTTTACTGCACCATATTATAATATTCTGGGCAGTGATACATTATAACAGCTAATAAGTGTACATTGATCTCTATATACAGTTATGATGGGTCTTTTCCATATTGCACATTACTTTGTAGCTCTATGCTAGCCAAGCCGCTATTGGGTGCCCTCATCACACTATACGATCTTGTTTGATCTTTGTGATTTATAAAACCTGGTGTTGATAGCATATACTCACACAATTGGTTTTGCAGCCTAATATACCCTGTATATTGTTGAGAGCCTTGTTCACACAAGCTATATTGTTACACTATTATCTCTTGAACGGTTGTTCTCATAAATTACACGATTGTCCTCTTTCTTACTGCACATATGTGCTTACGATAATATATGGGGTGGGCCCCTTTTTGTTCATCTTGTGAATTTTAATTGATTTTAAATTGTATGTCTGCATATGTGTTGAATAAACTATATTCAAATCACTCTGGTGTGCTCCTCTTATATGCCATGTCTATTTCTGGCTATATATGTTGTTCACTCATGGCATGGTGAGCACCCAAACCTAAATAGTACTCTTTGATATGACCCAGTGGTGCTTCTCTATCCCCTACAATCAGTTCTTGAATTTGGCGCAAGGAAAAAACGTTGGCTTCTTTCCTATCATTTTAATATTTTTGGGGACTTTTTGAACAAAAAGTAGCATCTTTTTTAAAATGTCGCAAAATATGCAAATTTGAGGCGGAAACATGATGAAAACTACAACGGGGGCGACTAGAGGAGTAGGGTTGCACCACATTTTACGACTTTTTAAAAAGTAGCAATTGGCAAATCAGCCCAAAACACCTGGAATCATTAAACTCTGCCCGCAAAACGGAAAACTATAACAAGGACATGTAAAATAGACTTTAAAAAGAGTACAAATAGAGCAATAAATTGAGTGCAAACAAAAAATGGTGCAACACACAACAAAAGGACAAAAAATAGGCATACAAGTCTACGATGAAACAGGGCCTTTGTGTTTTATCTGCCATTATTTTCTTATGGAAAGCAATGGATTATTATACTTTTGCCCCTATTTATTTGTTACAGGCATGACTATCCCTGAAGAAGATGCTGAGGTTGGACAAGGAAGTAAATATTGTCTTGTTGCCATCGGAAGACTACAGGTCAGAATGCTAATACTGTTAGAATTGAAGAGTTATTCACAGGATTGTTAGTTATCACTTTTGATAGTATTGGGGATAACTTGGTGATTGCTGGGCGCCTCACCACATAGAGCCCCAAAGACCAGAAAAGTTATCCCCAAGTCTCAGGACTTATCTTGGAAGTAACCCTTTAACTCATCTTTATGTGTTCATGATTCAGTTGTTTTACCCACCCCACAAATAACTTGAAGTGTAAACGTCATTTCATTGAAGTATAAAAAAAATACTGCACTAGTTGTTACTGTGGGTCACATAGCAACTAACATCACTTTTTTGTGCCATATGACTTATTTTCTCACATTTTTCTGTGCTCTTTTAAAAGCTGCATTTTATGGCTGTGTGTGCGTGGCCAGCATGCCTCAGTGTCTGCCAGGACTGTGTGTATTTCCACAGCTTCTGAGAACAGGCTGATATGGAGCAGTGTGGGGAGCCAGTACGCAAGGGGTTAAGAGAGATTGTGACTGAGCTGTATTGAGTCAGATGACAGATCATTCCTTGGCACAAGCTTCTGAGGAGTTTGCACTGATCCTGACATTCTGATGTTGCTTAGCAACTGTGTTGTAGGCTGAACAAATCTGATACATTGTTGACTCATGAGCTGCAGTCATGAGTGTGGATATTCTCTAGACCCCACCCCCTACCCTTATATGGTTATATGCCCCATATTCAGTGTAAAGACCGATCTTACTGATAATGAATATATGTGTGCTTCACACACAGTGCAGTGGGGACACCTTGTGAAAGGTGTATGAATGGTTTTCAACCAGAATTTTCTTATTTTCTTCTTATTATTTATTATTATTATTATTATTATTATTATTATTTATTTATATGGCACCATTAGTTCCATGGTGCTGTATATGAGAAGGGGTTACATACAAAATTATAGATATAGTTTACAGTAAACAATTTAACAATGACAGACTGGTACAGAGGGGAGAGGACCCTGCCCTTGCGAGCTTACATTCTACAGGATATTTCTGAGAAGACAGTAGGTCAGGGGTGCAGCAGCTCTGGTAGCGGTAGTGCGGTAGCTCGGTCATTGCAGGCTGTAAGCTTTCCTAAAGAGATGGGTTTTCAGGTTCCGTCTGGAGGATCCGAGCGTGGTGGATAATCGGACGTGCTGGGGCATCGAATTCCAGAGGAGGTGGGATATTCGGTAGGAATCTTGGAGGTGGTTGTGTGAGGAACAGATGAGTGTGGAGCAGAGGAGGAGGTCTTGGGAGGATCGAAGATTACGTGAGGGAACATAGTGGGAGATTAGTTCAGAAATATAGGGAGGAGACAGGTTATGGATGGCTTTGTAGGTCAGTGTTTAGTAGCTTGAACTAAATTCGTTGGGGAATTGGGAGCCAGTGAAGAGATTTGCAGAGAGGAGAAACATGGGAGTAGCCAGGAGAGAGGTGGATTAGTCAAGCAGCAGAGTTGAGGACAGGCTGGAGAGGTGCAAGAGTGTTAGCAGGAAGGCCACAAAGGAGGATGTTGCAGTAGTCGAGGCGGGAGATGATGAGGGCATGTACAAGAATTTTAGTAGATTGAGGGCTGAGGAAAGGGCGGATTCTGGAAATATTCTTGAGCTGGAGGCGGCAGGAGGTGGCGAGAGTTTGGATGTGTGGTTTGAAGGTCAGGGCAGAGTCAAGAGTTACTCCGAGGCAGCGAATTTGAGGGGTGGGAGACAGCATGATGCCATTTATCATATTAGATAGATCAGGTGGTGAAGAGGAAAGAATGAGGAGTTCTGTTTTGTCTACGTTGAGTTTTAGGAAGCGAGAGGAGAAGGAGGATATGGCTGATACACATTCCGGGATTCTGGACAGCAGAGAATTGACATCTGGGCTAGAGAGGTAGATCTTAGTGTCGTCAGCATACAGGTGGTACTGGAAGCCATGGGACTTTGAGTTGTCCAAGGCCAGGGGTATAGGTGGAGAAAAGTAGGGGCCCTAGGACAGAGCCTTGTGGGACTCCAACAGAGAGGGCAGGATAAGGAAGTAATGTGGGAGTGGGAAACGCTAAATGTGTGGTTGGAAAAGTATGAGGCAATCCAGGACAGGGTAAGGTCTTTGTTGCCAAGGGAAGAAAGAATCTGTAGTAGGAGAGAGTGGTCAACTGTGTCAAAGGCAGAGGACAGGTCTAGAAGGAGGAAGATGGAGAATTGTCTGTTATCTTTGGCTGTGAGCAAGTCATTAGTAACTTTGGTTAGGGCAGTTTCGGTGGAATGGTGGGGCCAGAAGCCGGATTGTAGGTTGTCAAGATGAAAGTTAGATGAGAGGTGGGAGGAAAGGTGAGCATGGACATGTTGTTCAAGGAGTTTGAAAGCAAACTGGAGCAGTGATATGGGGCGGTAGCTCATCATAGCAGTCGGGTCAAGGTTTGGCTTTTTGAGGATGGGCGTGATGATGTTTTGAAATCAGAGGGGAAAGTACCAGAAGCTAGCAATAGATTGAAGAGGTGGGTTAGGGCTGGGATGAGTGTGTTAGTGAGGTTGGGGAGGAGGTGGGAAAGGATGGGGTCAAGTGCACAAGTGGTGAGGTGTGATTTGGAGAGGAGACGAGTAAGCTCTCCTTCAGTGATGTTGGAGAGGGAGGTTATGAGGGAAGCGCAGAGGTCTGGCATATGGAGTGGTTGTGGTGGTGGAACAATAAAGGTTTGCCTTGTTTGGTCGATCTAATTTTTGAAGTATGTGGTGAAATCCTCAGCAGAGATGAGGGAGGTCAGAGGTGGCAGCGGTGGGCAGAGTAGAGAGTTAAAAGTGCTGAACAGTTGTTTGGGGTTGTAGGATAAGGAAGATGCAAGGTTTGTGAAGTAGGTCTGATTAGCAGAGGTGAGGGATAATTTGAAGACCAGTGTAGCTTGTTTGAAAGAGGTGAAGTTGTCTGAAAGTATATTTGAAAGTTTATTATGATCACTCACTCTACATTATTATTAAATAAAAATTTAAACAGTGGCTATGCTTTAAGTAAGCAGTAAGGTATCTTTTACCTAAGTGGGCCAGGTTTCTTCTTGCACACCTCTTCTTAATCATGCCATACACAGTCTATTGACCGCTGATATCTTGCTGAGTTTGGACAACGTCTTTTAATGTCATTGTTGAAGGTCACATACAATAACTATATGGACAAAATTGTGGTCCACTTACTAGTGCATTTTAATGAATTAGAATATCATCAAAAAGTTAATTTATTTCAGTAATTCAATGCAAAGTGAAATGTATATATTATATAGTCATTACAAATAGAGTGATCTATTTCAAGTGTTTTTTCTGGTAATGTTGATGATTATGGCTTATAGCCAATGAAAACCCAAAGGTCATTATCTCAGAAAATTAAAGTAGGGAGGATGAAGGGTTAACAACCATTCTGCTGTATTTCATGAGATATCAAAGGGTGAATATAATGTTGATTGATTGATTAGTCAACGTGTTTCAGTGTTCCCAGAAATGCCCTGAAACATGGTATTATTACATTGATTAATGATATTCTAATTTATTGAGATGCATCTTGTTGTTAACCCATATGGTACCTTTACACGCCGCCACAACAGGATGGATACAACCCGCTACAGGCTACGATTGTAGCTTGTCGCGCCAATATCGCCCGCTATAGCGGCGTGTGAAGACGGGACGACACAGCCGGCCACAGATACCTCTGTATCCGTGCACTGCCCATAAACAGAAAGCTACATCGCCGATTGTAGCGAGCTGTATCGGCGTGTAAAGAAGCTACAGAAGGGAACTCTGGACACCCGGCGATGTAGCTGCAATGTAGCTAAGGCGTCACCCAGGCTCTGTGTTACCGCGCCCCATGTGCGATCATTGGTGGAAGCTGCTGCATGACGATTGGTAGTCGCTGCATAGGGAGGCATATTTAAAGGAGCTGACGAGTCACACTACACAATCGCTCGAGCGTGCTGTATTACTCAGCCTCCTGCGTTGCCTGCCCAATCAGGATGTTATTGCTTTGTCCTATCAGCGTACGGACGGCTCGTAAACCACAATTGTGGCACGCCTATGTGCTGTCCCTGCTGCACCAGGTACGCCCATAGTAGCTGGTTATAGCGGTGTGTAAATGAGCTACAGATGGCTACTTGAGACACCCGGCGATGTATCTAGCTATAGATGTCACGTAGCGTAGCGCACCTTATGGCGGCGTGTAAAGGTGATGCGTTGAGCGCTTGTAACCGTTCGGCCGTGCTCGTGCACGTGAAGTAGCCGTTGGTATCCATCCTGTTGTGGCGGCGTGTAAAGGTACCAATAGGGATTAACTTGTACTTTTGCACCATTTTTCATATAAAACATCTTCCACTCTTCTGGGAAAGCTTTCTACAAGAGGGCGCCTGTGGGAACTTTTGCCCATTCATCCAGAAGCACATTTGTGTGGTCAGAAATAGTGATGGGCGTACCCAACTGTAAGGTTCAGGGTCCATACCGAACACCTAGTGTTCGGGCACAAACCCTGAATACGGACTTCCCTGAGAAGTCCATTTTACAGTTCAGGTTCGGGTTCAGCTGGGGGCTGTAAAAAATAAGCAAAATGATGATTAAACAGCATTATACTTATTAAGTCTCCTGGCACACCACATCTGGGTTTCACTCATCTTTATTCTCTGCCCTGGCTCCAACAGCCAATCACAGACGCCCACTCTCTGTGACAGTGATTGCCCCCACCCATTGTGCTGGTGTTTGAGATTGGTTGCCATTGTCAACAAACCTGTCATCAAAACATAAATATTTAAAAAAATTATGTAGGGGTCCCCCATATTTTTGATTCTCAGCCCAGATAAAGAAGGTAAAACCAGGCAGCTGGAGGTGGCAGCCTGTAGCTGGCTACTTTATCTGCGCTGATAATCAAAAATACAGCGAAGCCCACATAATTTGTTTTTTCAATTATTTGTTTTTACACCCCTATGACGGCAGGTTCATTGCCAATGGCAACCAATCACAGACGCCTGGTACAATGGGTGGGCATCTGTTATTGGCTGCTGGAGCCAGTGCAGTGAATAACAATTATTCATTCATATAGGGCTATTAATTCTATAGGACTTTACATACATCAGTAATACTATCCTCATTGGGGCTCACAATTTAAACATTCTATTAGTATGCCTTTACAATGTGGAAGGAAACCGTATTAAACCCACGCAAACACGGGAGAACATACAAACTCCTTGCAGATGTCGTCATTGGTGGGATTACACCCCAGCACTGCAAGGCAGCAGTGTTAACCACTGAGCCACCTTGCCACCCATAAAGATGGAGTTAATGAGCGGGGCCTGCAGCCGCCGGAGACTTAGTAAGCCTAATGCTCCTATTTAACAGTTGTTTTGCTTATTTTTATAGCCCCCCCACATGCCTTACTGCCACCAATTCATAACCGTAAAGTCCGGGTTCGGGTCAAGTTTGGTTCTGAACCCAGATTTAAAAAAAAAATAATGAAATAAAAATCCTGCTGGATCCTCTGGACCCGAATATCTGCAGGTTTGCTTATCTCTAGTCAGAAACTGATGTTATCCTAAAGGGCCGATCTCCTAATATCTGTTCTAGTTTACCTTAAACATGTTAATTTTAGTTGCAGTCAACTTCTTTCACACCAAACGTATCCAACTATACCTTTCAGATCTTTCTTTATACACTGGGGGCACAGTCATGCTGAAATACAACTGGTCCTTACCCTAGTTGTACTCATAAAGTTGGAAGTTGGAAGCATGCAATTGTCCAAAATATCTTGCCGTGCTGCAGCGTTAAGATTTCCATTAACAACAATGGTGGCACAATGCAATTAGGCAGGGTACATTCTCTTGGCATTTACTGTACCTAGAGTTATTCATTAGACTGCCACGTGATACGTCTCTCCACTGAACACGTTACCCATGCTCCAGAGTCTAGTGTTGGTGTGCATTACACCACACCGTCCTGCCCCCTGGCATTGTGCTTGGTGATGTAAGGCTTGCATGCAGCTGCTCAGCTATGGAAACTCATGCCATGAAGCCTTCAGTTAAGTTTTTGTGCTCATTTTAATGCAATAGAAGGTTTAGAGCTCTGCAGCTATCGAGTCAGCAGAGTGTTGATGACTTATGTTCCTCAGCTCTTGGCCACCATGCACTGTAACTTTTTTCGGTTTGCACTTAGTGGTAGCATTTCTCTGGTACTTCCCACTTTTTATTAATACTACTCATAATTGATTATGAAATAGTTAAGAAGGAAGAAATGTCACAGTCATGTCCCATTGGTGGCTCCAATTACAGTACCATGCTAGAATTCAGTGATCTCTTTATTATGAGCATCTCTCTAGCAAAGGCAGACTGCCTGGCTAGGTGCTGAATTTATTCTTTTGCGACCAATGCAACTGAATAAGAAATCAGAACTCGGAGATCAAGTAGTGTGTCTCATTTCTTTTGTCCTCATAGTTTACATCTCTGCCAGTGTTAGCATAAGGCCAGAGACACACTGAGCGAGACACATGCGAGATACTCTCTTGAGTCTAACATGACTCACCCAGAACGGCCACCGGTTCTCTGAATGGGAGCGTGTTAGCTGCATGTGCTTCTTTGCAGCACCACGCTCTCATCCAGGGAGACAGTGGCCATTCTGGGTGAGTGATGTGAGACTAATGAGAGTATCACGCATGCGTTTTGCTCAGTGTGTCTCTGGCCTTCAATTGAGTATAGTAAACTTCGCTTCATGTCTTCATCCACCACCTCGTTTTAGACCACCAATGTTCTGCTTTCTATAAATACATCACCTGGGACCCCTACTTTTCTCCATTTACACTCTCGGCCTAGGGCAACTCATCGAGTCCCATGGCCTCCAGTACCACCTCTACGCCGACGACACCCAAATCTACCTGTCCGGCCCTGACATCACCTCCCTACTCTCGAAAATCCCTCAATGCCTTTCCGCCATCTCATCCTTCTTCTCTGCCCGCTTCCTTAAACTCAACATGGACAAAACTGAATTCATAGTCTTCCCCCCCAAGAAATTCCACCCCACCTCCCAACCTATCCATCTGCATCAACGACTGCGCCCTCTCCCCAGTCCCCCAAGCCAAGTGCCTCGGGGTAATCCTCGACTCCTCCCTATCCTTCAAACCCCACATCGAGGCCCTCACCACATCCCTCCGGCTCCAGCTCAAGAACATCTCACGGATCCGCTCCTTCCTCACCCACGACACCGCTAAAACACTCATCCATGCTCTTATCATCTCCCGCCTTGACTACTGCAACCTCCTTCTCAATGGCCTCCCGGCTAACTCCCTCACACCTCTCCAGTCTATCCTCAACTCCGCTGCCCGACTCATCTATATGTCCTCCCGCTACTCCCCTGTCTCCCCCCTCTGCCAAGCCCTTCACTGGCTCCCCGTCTCCAAGAGATCCCAATTCAAAACACTAACCATGACGTACAAAGCCATACACAACCTGGCCCCACCATACATCTCCAACCTGGTCTCCCGATACCTACCCTCACGCAACCTCCGCTCCTCCCAAGAACTCCTCCTCTGCTCCCCCCTCATCACCTCTTCACACAACCGAGTTCAGGACTTCTCCCGGGCATCTGCCTTACTCTGGAACTCCCTACCCGAACACGTCAGACACTCTCCTACCCTGAGTAACTTCAAGTGTCACCTGAAGACTCACCTGTTCCGTCAAGCCTACAACCTGCCATGAGACCCAGGCGAACGCCTGACATTCCCCCATCCTACTGTATCCTAACCCACCCCTCATAGACTGTGAGCCCTCGTGGACAGGGTCCCTGCCCCTCCTGTACCTGTACGTCCTGATCGCCTAGATTTAGTGTACTTGTTCTTGTCTCCCTCATCCTCATGTAAAGCGCCATGGAACCCAATGGCGCTATATAAATAAATAATAATAATAATAATAATAATAATAACCTTCTGCAGTCTGTCAGTCCGTTGCATTTCATTTCTCACACATGCACTGATCCAGTTGAACATTCTCTGTATTATTTCTACAATAAAAAGGGAAATGGAGCGCACATAGAGTAATTTCCTTTTGTACAAATATCCTCAGTGCCCCCCTTTATTGGAAGGACTCACCTGATTTGGTTGTGCAAGTCACAACCAACTAACTCCGCTCTCTCTTTTGGTCGCAGCAGGTGCCCAGCAAAAGTAAGGATCCAAAGGGTTAACAGAAAGTGCTGGGTTTCATAGATCCACCGCGCTGACCTCCAGTGAAGACAAACAGAGTGATGTATAAAACTCTGTTTAATGGGTAATTTGCCTACCGGTTTCGTGATTTGTTATCACTTCATCAGGGCATCAGGATGCCCTGATGAAGTGATAACAAATCACGAAACCGGTAGGCATATTACCCATTAAACAGAGTTTTATACATCACTCTGTTTGTCTTCACTGGAGGTCAGCGCGGTGGATCTATGAAACCCAGCACTTTCTGTTAACCCTTTGGATCTGTATTATTTCTGCCACTTCTGCAATATAAATCTTGGGATAAAGTTTAATACTCCTTTATTTTCCAGGTCACAAGTTCTCCTGGGAGCCTGGATATGAATGGAATGTCTCTTCCCACCGAATTCTTATCACGACATAGCACAGATGGAGTCATCACATTTGTAGACCCTCGCTGCATCAGCGTCATTGGGTACCAACCACAGGTCAGTGGTGGGACTGGTTGGCATCTGTTACGTGTCTGCAGTGTAACAAGCAGATGCATATTGTGGGGCAGGATTTATTCCACTGTAATGGCTTGTCTCACGCTTCATCTAAGTCTTCTGCTTTCTGTTTATTTACTGTTTCACGGTCTGTGCCTTTGATCAGACTGGACATTTTTTTTGCCTCTATATTACTGATCTAAATTTAAAGCGGCCTAGATTCATACTTTATATAATCTAAAAAGAGATTTTTCCATGACTCCATTTACTATTAGAAAACAACTTTTTCTTGTCTGTCTAGGATCTTCTAGGAAAGGACATTATTGAGTTCTGCCACCCTGAAGACCAAAGTCATCTTCGAGAAAGTTTTCAGCAGGTACATTTTCAGCTGGTGGACATTGAAAGAAATTACATTCAAACCTATTAAAGACTTATGTTGAGTTTTTTGTGTATGCCTTATGTTTAACAATGTTCTTTAATGTTCCTTCTCTCAGTTGTTTGCCATCATAAAGGAAATCTACCAGTAGGATCATCCCTCCTAAGCTAATATGGGCATGTAGGTCATAGGTAGCTGAATAAAATGATACTTTGATATCTGCAGTTCGATATTTTCTTCCAGAGAAATACACATTTTCTTACTATATAAATGAGCTGTTGTGATCAACATTGCAGACATTGATCTCCCTGAGAATCTATCTACAGAGTGTGTTTTAAATGAAAGAGGACGGTACCAGTGGGAGACATGCAATGACTGACCAGTCTGCTCTCCTGACCTAAATGTCTCACACTGGTAATGCCCCCTTTCATTTAAGGGGACACTGTCAGGTCATTTTTCAGTATGATACTAATATTAACCTTGAATAGTACCTGGGCAGACCTTTTAAAAACGTGTAAAATCAATACTGTACCGTTTGGAGTTCTCGTGTTATAAGCATTTTCAGGCAATGCAGGGAGCTGCTGCATTAGTCCTATCCATTATAATAACTGTGAGGCAGCACCCGGGGAACCCGCTTGCAAAACGACAACAAACACGTGTTTATAAGTTTAACCAATGTCTACCCGTTTATTTTCACATATTAATAACATAACCCGGGTAGCATGTTTGACACATATCACATTGATTAAAAACACCATACATAAACACATCATACATTTACATATAACATTACATAACACTTATATTGCACATAACATCTTATAGTAACCCGGGACCTGTAACCATCTCTGTCCCCATTGGAGCTCTACTAACAGCTCCCGTGGTGGCTACGGCCTCCGGCCTATATACATTTCACATACATTTAACATCAAGTACCATATCAACGGGCCCTATGGGTCCCAATGGCGGAACCAGCCGCCTGGCTCTATTTCCCCAGCTTCATACTACCCCGGATTCAGGACTCCAGCCTGACCGGGTTCTTACATACAATATGTGATCCATCCTATAAGCCACCATGGACCACACCCGTCCTTTCACTCGCTCACAGCCCATCATACACATCCATGGACTGTGGCTCCTCTAGGCTCAGAACAGGGATTGGCAAACCCTAGTAACCTGTGGGGTGAACCACCCGTTACCCAGTACGGGAGCCCTTCTAACCCCTGCTTCTGACCTCTCGTACACACATTCCGGTTCATCAGGTCCTTTAACTGAGTACTCCGACTCGGACCCAAAGGCGGTCTATGCCCGCCTGGCATGATTTACACACAAGGTGCACAGTTCACACAATCATTCAGGAACTGCTTTCTTACCGGGCACGGATCCGGGTCTCGCTACCTGTGTCACAGGTTCCACCAGGCATCCCCACGGGCCCCTTCCCGGACGTGTGGTGAACCACGCCCGGACCAGCGTCCACGGGTCAACCACGGCTTCCCCCTCCAGGTGCGGACACGACCCCGGACCTCGGCACCGGCATGGAGCTAGCATGCTCCCGTCATTTACTCAGAGCCTCTAGACTGCTCTGCACTTGGCTGGTCTCAGCTTCCATCTGAATCTGAATCTCAATCTGAATGAAACTCAAACTCAGCTGGCTGCCTCTTATCGTGCCAGCCACTCCCACATGGACACACCCCCTTAGCTGCCGGTAATCAGCCTTTCACACAGCTCAGGTTAACTCCCTGTGTTCCGGGTTGTCAGCACTCAGCCCTTACATTCCTTAGGGCTTCCTCGATCTCATCCCACTCTCACTGCCGCTCATTAGGCTCATGAAACCCTGTGTCTCACAGTTGGTTCACACAGCATTATCAGTCAAACCGGCCAGTGTGCACAGGATCATACCTCGATCCTGCATGTGACGCGCCCCGGCCATGAGGATCATGCCGGCGGTGCCTCACATAACAAACAATTAGTCCGCCTGTATTAAACTGTTCATTTTCTGGTCATCATAATGGGAGACCCAGACAATGGGGTTAAGGGCACTGCCCTCCGGAGGCCACACTAGGTACTACAAGTTTGTAGACACCGCCCCCTCCGCTTATAAACCCCTACCGCAGGGAATATCCTCAGTTTTTAACTTAGTGTGCTCGGAGGTATCACACGCTTTGCTTGCACTTCACTGCATTCTCACTACTTACGTGATGGCGTCTGAAGACAAGGTAATATGGTCCCGGTCGGGGACCTTCGGCAGTCTCCCTGCTCACCCTTAGGGAACACGCAGGTCGAGGTACCGGAGGGCCTAGAGCCTGGACACTTTGTGTTCTCCCGGTACGCTGTCGCACTCCTTCCCATCCCTGTTTGGGGGCTCTGGAAAGTGGGAGACTGGAGCCTTGCACAGCTCCGCTCCGTCCGAGGCCTCCCTAAATGGTGCTTACAGACCGGACTGGAGCCAGCCCAGTCCGAGGCCTCCCTAAATGGTGCTTACAGACCGGACTGGTGCTGCACCCCCGTCCGAGGCCTCCCTAAATGGTGCTTACAGACCGGACCGGCACTGAGGCACCTTGTGTGTCTCCGGTGTGCCTGGGGGTAGTGTCGGCACTATATGTGTTGGGACACTCAGACCGCGCGCAACCCTCGGGTCCGCGGTTCTGGCGGTGGACCCCGTGCTGGGGCCACTCTGGCTGACCGCCCTGTGTCTCACAGGGGCTGCGGCTGTCGGCTCCAGACTTTGTCTGCAGCCTTAGTATTGTGTTTTGTGTCACGGTACTTTCCCGCGCTGCGGGCCTCGGCGCCTTCATTACTGGGGCTGCCTGAGGAGATGGAAGCAGCCCAGGCGGTGACGTCATTAATGGGCGTGCGTGTGGCTTCCCGCGTGTTTTCGGCTCCGCCCACAGTTGATTTGTCGGCGGCCATCTTCCCCTCACTTCCCGGCTGGGATCTGCTTGAAGTGCACGGCTGCACTCATTACAGGGGAGACCGGAAGACTCGCGGAGGCCACACACGCACACACCGCTTCCTCCGCCGCATTACTGCGGTCGGTAAGCCGCCGGTTGTACCGGTTTTTTCTTTAAAGATTGGCTTATTCCCCCTGCTGTGGGAATGTCCTCAGCTGGGAAGAACGCTGCTAAGGCGGCCAGTAACACCACTACCTGGGCTACATGCAACGGGACACTGGTGGAGGGGTCCTGCAATAACTGCGGACGCCCAGAGGCCCGGGCTGATACTGCTGAGACAGCAGCTTCGGTGCTGTACCCTGTGGTCCATGTGGGCCCAGGGCCATGGGAGACACAGAACAAGATAAATGAATCTATGTTATCCCAGCTGTCCTCCATGTCGCAATCCCTGGAGGTACTGACCAGGAGACTGGAAAATCCAGCGGCTCCTTCACATTACCCCAGGGTGTCCCCTGCCTCAACTATGAGACCCCTTAAGCGGACTCGATGTGAGGATTCACCCGAGCTCCAGACACTCTCTGATGAGGAGGGTCTCTCTGAGGGGGATGAGGATGATGGGGGTTCATTACTCGGGTCCGTGTCAGAACCACCAGAAGGGGTGGAGATCTGGTGTCCTCCATCAACGAGACTCTGCGTCTCGTGACACCCCCTGAGGAGGTGAACGTTCACCCGAAGGAGGTCTACCAATGGCTGCGGCCGGAGGCTAGACCAAGTGGTTCCTTTATGGACCACACTAACTTTGGAAGGGTGGTTAGAGCGCCCAGGATTCATCCTGGACGGCGTTATGTCCGTAAACCCAAGGACAATCGCTTCCCCTTCCCTGAGGAGGTGCTTCAGGAGTGGTCGCAGTCCCCTAAGGTGGACGCTTCCATGACCAGGATTGCTGCACGCTCCCTATTTTCTGCCTCTGATAGCTCCTCGTTGAAGGATGCGACTGATAGACAGGTCGAGCAACTCACCAAGTCTTCTTATGAGGCTGTGGGGTCTTCATTTGCCCCTAATTTTGCCGCGGTCTGGACTCTGCAGGCGATCACCTCCTGCTTGGATGGTGTCGCGGACCTGGCAGGGTCCAGTTCAGAAGTCCTGGCGCTTACTGATAGAGCAAGGGCCTATGCGGATTACGCCAGGACGGCAGTACTGGAAACTGCAAACCGCTCTGCTGTGGCTTCGGCCAACGCTATAGCGATCCGCAGGTTATTGTGGCTGCGTCTTTGGGACTCAGATGCCACGTCTAAGAAGATTTTGCAAAATCTTCCGTTCTCTGGCGACAGGCTTTTTGGTACCGAACTGGACAAGCTGATAAAGGATTCTGCGGAGTCAAAGATTCCACAGAATAAACCTAAGCCACGGTATACCGTGAAGAGGACCCCAAAACAGTGGTCCTTTCGGTCCAGTTCACAGCCATCAGCATCGTCTGCCCGTGCGGACAGAGGGAACAAGCCCTCTACTCAGTGGCGTCCCAAGGGTCGCCAGAAGAAACCGGCGGGGGCAGCGGCTGCCACCCCCAAACCCACTTCCGCATGACTCGCTCTCTCATCCTGCCTCCCCACAGGTAGGGGGCCGCCTGTCTCTTTTTCGGGACAGATGGCTACTCCAGGTCCAAGATCAGTGGGTACGAGATATAGTCTCCAGAGGCTACAGGATAGAGCTGACGTCTCAGCCGGCACACCGATTCCATCGATCGGTCCCGTCTCCAGAAAAAGCTCAGGCTTTTCATCTGGTGTTGGAGGGTCTCCGCAGAGACGGAGTAGTGGTCCCAGTGCCTTCCGGAGAGAGGTTCCGGGGTTTTTACTCCAACCTCTTTATCGTCCCAAAGAAGGACGGCTCTTTTCGCCCGGTTCTGGACCTCAAGTTGTTCAACCGTCACGTGTTGGTTCGGAAGTTCCGCATGGAATCCCTGCGCTCCGTGATAGCGGCTGTGTCACAGGGGGACTTCCTAGCGTCCATAGATATCCGGGACGCTTACCTTCACGTGCCCATTGCACCAGCTCATCAACGCTGGTTAAGATTCGCAGTGGGGGAAGAACACTACCAGTTCGTGGCTCTCCCTTTCGGTCTGGCCTCGGCTCCGCGGGTGTTCACAAAAGTGATGGCCTCTATGATGGCTCTCCTGCATGTGCAGGGACATGCCGTCATCCCCTATCTAGACGACCTTCTGGTCAGGGCGCCATCGGAACACCTGTGTCGGGTGAGCCTGGAGGTGACCATGAAGTCTCTGGAACATTTTGGGTGGCTTCTCAATGTTCAGAAATCGACCCTGGTTCCGACCCAGTCACTGATATATCTGGGCATGGACTTCCACACAGGCTCAGCCCTGGTGTCTCTGCCACGAGCCAAACAGTTGGCCATCCATTCCGGAGTCCAACAGGTCCTCCTGTCACCACAGTCATCCATACGGGTGTTGATGAAGCTGGTGGGGCGTATGGTGGCAGCAATAGAGGCGGTGCCTTTCGCACAGTTTCGCCTCCGTCCTCTCCAGCTGGAGATTCTCCGCAGATGGGACAAGAGGACGATTTCTCTGAATCGGCTGGTGACTCTTTCTCAACCGACCAGGGATTCCCTGCAGTGGTGGCTACTGCCACGTCACTTATCTCGGGGCCGGTCTTTCATCAAACCATCTTGGTTAGTGGTGACCACCGACGCCAGTCTGACGGGCTGGGGGGCGGTGTTCTTACACCACAGGGCCCAAGGCCTCAGGACTCAGTCGGAGTCGGCGTTACAGATCAACGTGCTGGAGATCAAGGCGATCTATCTGGCGCTCCTGGCTTTTCAGAGATTCCTCTCAGGACAACCCATTCGGGTTCAGTCCGACAATGCGACGGCCGTCGCATATATAAATCATCAGGGAGGAACCAGGAGTGCACAGGCTCTGGCCGAAGTCCACCGCATCCTATCCTGGGCGGAGGACAACAACTGCCTGATTTCCGCAGTTCACATTCTAAGCACTATATGGTGCATGCCCATGCCTCTGCGGATGCAAGTCTGGGCAGGCGGGTCCTCCAGGCGGCGGTTGCCCACCTTTGAAAAGGGGGACCATATGTTATCCGTCTTTTGAGGAACTCTTCCCGCCCTGGGGTATTGCTTTAGGACATCCCCATTGTCTGGGTCTCCCATTATGATGACCAGAAAAAAGAGAATTTTGTTTACTTACCGTAAATTCTTTTTTCTTTAATCATCAATGGGAGACCCAGCACCCACCCAGTGTTCCGTTGGATGTTGTCACATTTGACTTGTTCCCAGTTGGAACAGTTTATTCCGGGTTGTTGGACCGTTTGTTCACGGTTTTTTTCCCGAGGTTTCGGGTGTGGTTATTTTTTTGTCTCCTCGCAGCTTATGGACCAAACTGAGGATATTCCCTGCGGTAGGGGTTTATAAGCGGAGGGGGCGGTGTCTACAAACTTGTAGTACCTAGTGTGGCCTCCGGAGGGCAGTGCCCTTAACCCCATTGTCTGGGTCTCCCATTGATGATTAAAGAAAAAAGAATTTACGGTAAGTAAACAAAATTCTCTTTTTAAATATTGAGTCCTTCTCATCCGCTCTCTCCTCCCTTCTCCCTTTGTTTTCTCTGCTTGTCAGGTTTTACTTTCAATTAGGAGCTTCAGAGGGACAGATTGCAGGCAAACATTTGCCTTACTGCCTTACCTCTAGATAAAATATCTACTCCGTTTCTTTCTCTAAGTCGGTATACCTGCTGTCCTGTGAAAGATTCTGTGTTGTATTTGACCTCTTGCTTGGCTGCAAACACAGCAAGCAGAGAGGAGGATACAGCTCCCCCTACTGATCTCCTGTGCAGTGATGTGAATATGTGACATGAATATTCATCCTATGGGGAGTGGACAGCAGTGAACTAAGTGGATCATTCATTGTGATTGACTGATGCAATGAGTTTACAGAGGACAGGAGGGAAATATAAATAAAAGAAATACATGAATAAAGAGAGCTTAGAGCGAGGAATTAGAAAATGATATCAGTTACTTATGGATTTTTGACCTGACAGATTCCCTTTGATTTGAGCTCTGGATGCAGACTCTCAGGAAGGTCTGTGTCCAGCTCATAGTTCTTAATAGCTCATTTAAATATTCAAAAACATGTGGATTTCTCTGAAACAAGACATCAGTTCGCAAATATCAAGGTATAATTTTGTTAATCTTCCTTTGACCTACATGCCCTAATAGATAGCTTAATAGGGTTGACCCTACTGATGGATTCCGTTTACCGTTTAACTCGTTCTTCCTTAATATAGACTACATTTCCCATGATAACACTGGCTTTGCAGGGAGGACAAAATCTCATTATATTGCTCTTATCTAATAACAGGCCTTGATCCCTGTGATGTATACTGCGGAGTATTCAAGTATCTTGTATGCTGCAGCTTCAGCCTGTATGTACTGCCTCCTTCTGGTGCCAAGTTTCTCCCTGTCATTTCTTGTAGAACTACACAGGCAGTGTGGCTTAGGGAAGTTTTCATAATTCTGCAGATAATTCTATTAAATCACCTTACTGTAACACCTCTCTCTTATATTCAGCTCTGGCAAAAATTAAGAGACCATTGCACAGTTTTCTAAAAATCACCATCTCTACATGTCTGACAGCCATTAAATTCCAGTGTCAGTTGAATTCCAACGAAAGTCCACCTCATTCTACTTAATGTGCTTCTGATTAGGTGATCACCTGAACCAAATCTTATTTAATGAGGGAAAGTATAAAAAACACTGCTGTGGTCTTCACAATCCTCTTGCAATAGGACAAGCTGGCTGGCAAAACAAGTGCTAGGAATAGCCCAAGAGTAATTTGAATGAAAAAATAACTTTTAGTCATGCCAAAGGAGTTGAAATGAAAAGTCTTGAGTGAGGAAAAGAAGGGCTCAATTCTGGCTTTACTAGCAGAGGGATACAGTGAGCGTCATGTTGCCTCCATCCTTAAAATTTTGAAGGCGGCAGGCCATTACAACAAGGTGAAGCAGCAGACATTGGGGACCACAAAGCTACAGACCAGCAGAGGGCGAAAGCGACTCTCCACTGACCAGGATGACCGTCATCTTATTCGAACGTTACTCAGCAACCGCAGGATGACATCAAGTAACCTACAAAAAAAAAAAGGCAAATAGTAGCTGGGGTGAAGTGCATGGCAAGAACAGTTTGTTACAGGCTCCTAGAAGCAGGGCTCAAGTCATGTAAAGCTAGGAAAAAGCCTTTCATCAATAAGAAGCAAAGGAGAGTCAGGCTGTAGTTTGCCAAAGACCATAAGGATTGGATATAGAGGACTGGAGTAAGGTAATCTTCTCTGATGAGTCTAATTTTCAGCTTTGCCCAACACCTGATCGTCTAATGGTTATACAGAGACCTGGAGAGGCGTACAAGCCACAGTATCTTGCACCCACTCTGAAATTTGGAGGATTGGTGATTATCTGGGGATACTTCAGCAAGGCTGGAATTGGGCAGGTTAATCTTTGCGTAGGACATATGATTCAAGCCGCATACAAGTTTATGTTTCAAAAAGACTTGCTTCCTTCTGCTCAGGCGCAATGTTCCCTAACTCTGAGGACTGTTTTTTCCAGGAGGACAATGCCCCATGCCACACAGTTGGGTCAATCAATGTGTGGATGAAGGAGCACCACATCAAGATCCTGTCATGGCCACCCCATTGAAAACCTCTGGAATGTAATCAAGAGGAAGATGTATAGTCAGAAGCCATCAAACAAAGAACTGCTTAAATGTTTGTGCTAGGAGTGTCATAAGGTTACCCAAAAGCAGTGTGAAAGACTGGTGAAAAGCATGCCGAGACACATGAAAGCTGTGATTAAAAATCATGGTTCCACCAAATATTGATTTCTGAACTCTTCCTGAGTTAATACATTTCGTATTGTTGTTTCTAAATGAATATGAACTTGTTTTCTTTGCATTATTTGAGGTCTGAAAGCACGGTTTCTTTATTATTACTATGACGATTTCTCATTTGATGCAAATAAATACAAAATTTTTAGCTTTGAATTTCTGAAACATGTTGTCAGTAGTTTATAGAATAAAAGAACAATGTACATTTTACTAAAAAATATACATATAAAGAGAAAAATCAGAGAAACTGAAAGTTTTGCAGTGGTCTCTTAATTTTTGCCAGAGTTGTATATCATAATTTTTAATATGTATGCATCAATAAAGAAATGTTGCATGCAACTAAAACTTTCGAGCGGGTTATCCTTATTTTATAAGGTCCATGGGGTTTTGCATATATAATCCAGTTACTTATGTATTAATAAGGTGCCAAATTCCTTTGGAGTAACCATGAGGGTGGTATGAGGCCCGATGTCCACAAGTGGGTGTTGTGCTTACAGCCCAACACTGCAGGGCGATTGGCATTTGCCAGAGAACACCAAGATTTGCATATTGGACATTGGTGCCGTGTGCGCTTCACGGATGAGAGCAGTTTCACATTGAGCAATGTGACAGAGTCTGGAGACGCTGTGGAGAACATTCTGCTGCCTGCAACATCCTCCACCATGGCCTGATTGGCAGTGCGTCAGTAAAGGTGTTGGGAGGCATTTCTTTGGAGGACACAACAGCCCTCCATATGCTAACCAGAGGTACCCTGACTGCAATTAGATACCTGGATTAGTTCTTTAGACCTATTGGTTTTGAGTATAATTCCAAATCCAGACCTCCATGGGATATTAATTTTTGATTTTCATTGATCATTTTTATGAGTGAATGAGAAAAGCTAGTGCACAAAAATCATATATGGATTCTACTCATAATGATCAAATCAGGATTTCTTGGTTAATGAAGACAGGTGTGTGAACCGCAAATCCACAAGTGGTGCTCTGCTAAATAGTAGGAGTCCAATTATGGCAGAAAAATATAGGAAATTAGTGGCACTCATAAATTGCGTTTAAAAATTATACTTTTCATTTCATCAAATAAGAGTTGCTGGCGACAGGATGTGGAGCGTCATGCAAACATGACAGCTGTTTTGTGCTGTGCCAGCGCTTATACGGGTCCATTACGATAATCAGGGGCTGGCTGGCCTAGGGGCAGGGAGGCAGATGCCCCCCAGGCCAGTAGTCAAGTAGCAGTTTTGGGGTCGCCCGGCCATCCGTCATGTTGGTCTGGGAGGCCGCTCTGCCCCTGAAGCTTACTGCACATTTGCCACTGCTGTGTGCTTGTCCCCCCGATATTTGCCAGCCAGCCCCTGATGATAATAGACTTGTAGAGTCGCTGTTATAGCCACTCTCCCTCAGCCACTACCTCTACCCAAACTGCATCTTAACCTATGCCCATCCACAAGAAAATAAACAAAGCTGCAGACTCTCCGTTGTTCCATTTAAATAACGAGGTGTTTCAAAATGCAAAATATAAATCTCCTATTCCTCATGCTCCTGGACAACAGCCTTCAGTTTCCCCAGTTCTATCAATAAGTACAGCTCTGTACTGCAGAATTTTCAGTTTCTCTGATTTTTCTTTTTATAGGTATATTTTTGAGTAAAATGTACATTGTTCTTTTATTCTATAAACTACTGACAACATGTATCCGAAATTCAAAGCTAAAAATGTTGTATTTATTTGCAGCAAATGAGAAATCATCAAAATAATGAAAAAGAAACAGTGCTTTCAGACCTCAAATAATGCAAAGAAAACAAATGTATATTAATTTAGAGCCAACAATAGTAATGTTTTAGCTCGGTAAGCGCTCAGAAATCAGTATTTGGTGGAATAAACATGATATTTAATCACAGCTTTCATGTGTCTCGGCATGCTTTTCACCAGTCTTTCACACTGTTTTTGGGTGACCTTATGACACTCCTGGCACAAAAATTTACGCAGTTCTTTGTTTGATGGCTTGTGACTATACATCTTCCTCTTAATTACATTCCAGAGGTTTTCAACGTGGTTCAGGTCTGGAAAATGGACTGGCCACGACAGGGTCTTGATGTGGTGCTCCTTCATCCACACAATGATTGACCTAACTGTGTGGCATGGTGCATTGTCCTGCTCGAATAAACAGTCCTCAGAGTTAGGGAACATTGCCTGAGCAGAAGGAAGCAAATGTTTTTCAAGGACAACCTTATATGCGGCTTGAGTAATACGTCCTTCGCAAAGATTAATCTGCCCAATTCCAGCCTTGCTGACGTATCCCCAAATTATCACCGATCCTGCACGAAATTTCTCAGTGTGTTCAATACACTGTGGCTTGTACGCCTCTCCAGGTCTCTGTCTAACCATTAGATTACCAGGTGTTGGTCAAAGCTGAAAATTAGACTCATCAGAGAAGATTACTTTATTCCAGTCCCCTATGGTCCAAACCTTATGGTCTTTGGCAAACTTCAGCCTGATTCTCCTTTGCTTCTTATTGATGAAAGGCTTTTTTCTAGCTTTACATGACTTGAGCCCTGCAACAAATTGTTCTTGCTGTGCACTTCACCCCAGCTGCCATTTGCCATTCCTTTTGTAGGTTACTTGATGTCATCCTGCGGTTGCTGAGTGACATTTGAATAAGATGACGGTCATCCCGGACAGTGGAGAGTCGCTTTCGCCCTCTGCCGCTCTGTAGCTTTGTGGTCCCCAATGTCTGCTGCTTCACCCTGTAGTAATGGACTGCCGTCTTTGAAATTTTAAGGATGGAGTAAGCATGACGCTCACTGTATCCCTCTGCTAGTAAAGCCAGAATTGAACCCTTCTTTTCCTTACTCAAGGCTTTTCTTTTCAACTCCTTTAGCATGCTTAAAAGTTATTTTTTCATTCAAATTACTTTTGGGCCATTCCTAGCACTTGTTTGCAATCCAGCTTGTCCTATTGCAAGAGGATTTTGAAGACCACAGCAGTGTTTTTTATACTTTCCCTCATTAAATAAGATTTGGTTCAGGTGATCACCTAATCAGAAGCACATTAAGTAGAATGAGGTGGACTTTGGTTGGAATTCAACTGACACTGGAATGGAAAGGCTCAGACATGTACAGATGGTGATTTTTAGAAAGCTGCAGTGGTCTCTTAATTTTTGCCAGCGCTGTATATCAATGAATATCAAAATTAGTACTATACTGTGTAAGAGCAATGACACATGGATATTTATGGCCTACTGGAGGTCATTTTAAAAGGCTACTGGCACTGCTTCTCCCGTTACTCCCTGCAAAAAGGAGGAGGGTAGCGATCCTGCTGCAGGGTTGTTGCCCTCCTACAACCGACTTCATATTTCCTCTTGAACTGGCCTATGTCTTGGTATCTGCCCCATGCTATGGACCCTGTGCTGACAGACACAGCTAACCTTATACACCCCAAACCTGCCCCCCAAAGCCACACCCCACACAAACACATGACCCCGCCCCTCCTAAAAAGCCCAACCCACACTTTTGCGCCTCCCCCCCAAAACCCCCACCCCCCAAAAGAAAACACACCCCCACCACAGAAACCTGCACCTGCAAAGTCACAACCCTGCTCCCCCAAAAAAACGCTCCCGCCACCCAAACCCGCACCCCCAACCCCCACACTGCCCCCTCCCAAATCTGAACCTACACAAACCCACCTCCCCTAAAAAGGCCTAACGCTCACTCTTGCACCCCCCAAAAGACCCCCCCCCTCCTGAACCCGCACCCCCCAAACCCACAACCTCGCTCCCCCCAAAAAACACCTCCGCCACCCAAACACGCACTCTCGTGCTTCCCCAATAGAACACCCCCTGCCCCCAAACCTGCACCCCCTAAACCCAAAACAGAACACCGCTCCTCCCAAAAAATACCCCCGCCACCCAAACCTGCATCCCCCAAAAAAATACTGCCCCTAAACCCTCCCCCCAAAAAGCACCCAAACCGCATTCCTGCACCCTCCCAAACCCCCCCAAAAAAACCTGCATTCCCAAAAAAGCCCGCCCCCCAAATCCATACCCTTACAAACCCGCACCCCCAAAGAAGCCCCCCAAAAATGCCCCTCCCCAAACTGGCACCCCGACCCCCAAATCCTGCCCCTAAAACCTGCACTCCCCCCCCAAAAAAAAATGCCCCCCATTGCCCGCTCACCCCAGACACCCAAAACCATCCAACCACTACTCACATCCACTAAACCCGCAACCCCATCCCCCCAAAAAAACACCCCTGCTACCCCAAATCCACATCCCCCACCTCCCAAAAGAACACCCGCCCCCTTAAACTCACAGCCCCCCAAAAAAGCCCCCCAAACCTGCACCCCTAAAAAAAATTACTGCACAAACTTGCACCCTCACCCTCTAAAACCTACCCAAACCCCCCCACCCCCGGAAATCCGCATCATCCTCCCCAACCCACTCACCCCAGGCACCCAAGCCCATCCCCCCACTACACACCTGATCCCCTCCCCCAAGCCCATCCCCCGCACCCTCCCAAACCTGCATTAGCCACACCTTTCCTCAACCCAAATCTGCATCCCCTCACCCAAACCCACCTGCCCCCACAAAAATAAGCTGAACCTACACTTTTGTGCCCCCCAAACCTGCACGCCCCCAAAAAAAACCTGCACCCCCCAAACCCACAACCCTGCTCCCCCAAGAAATGCCCCAGCCCACCCAAACCTGCCCCCCTAAACTTTGCCCCCTCCCAAATCTGCTCCCCCCCACAAACCCGCCTCCCAAAAAAGCCCTCCCCACACTCTTGCCCCCCCAAGAAAACACCCCCACCCCAAAACCACAACCCTGCTCCCCCCAAAAACACAGCCGCTACCCAAACCCGCACTCTTGCCCCCCAAAAAAACATCCCCCACCTCCAAACCCACACCCCCAAACCTACAGCCCCACTCTCCCCTAGAAAAGGCCCTGCCACTATTCACCTCCAGCAGATTTGCAAATATCTGATTTGCATACAACTGATTTGCATGCTGCGCTCTGATTTGCTTGCTGTAGACTGCACATACCGTGTTTCCCTAAAGATAAGACTACTAGGGGGGTTTAGTGTGCTTGTAAATATAAGGAAAATAAGGCATACCTATTTTATGTTTTAAGAACGGCATGGCACCAATCAGAAGACTGGAGCATGCAGCTGTGACTCTTCTACTGTCCACCTGCCCGCCGTCATTAAGGTGACCAACACAGCACAGGGATGTCATCACTGTGCTGTTCCGGTCACATGATGACATGCCGGCACTCAGGAGGACGCCGCACAGAGGACTCAGTGCTGCTAGCAGAGAGCGATGGGGAGGATCGAGGGATAGGTGAGTAAAGGCCCCGTCACACCATCCAACATTGGCTGCGATGTCGGATGCGATGCTGCGGGTGCGCGCTCGCTTCCGACATCGCACCCTAGCTGTCACATGGCAAGATGTTGCCGGTGACGGCGCTGCAATTTTGGCACCGTGATCACTCGCTGGGCTGGGATCAACCCAGCGAGCAATCCGCTGCTATTGCGGTGTCACACCGAACGATCCTGTCGGTTGTTTAAGTTGAAGTTGACAGGTTTTCCTGCATGCAGTCAACTCCGGCTTGAACAACTATCGTTGTTGAATCGTGTTTACACGAAACGACGCAACAAGAATGTCGTTTCAACATTGTTCCTGATGTCACTTTTGAACGATGTCTGAAATGATGTTGAAAGGTGTGATGGTACCTTCACACCGTTTATTATTTTTGTGTGTGTTCTAGAATGGGGGACATATCCAGAATAGGGGTTAATGCACCAGGATGGGGGTGGTGCTATATCCCAGTATGGAGGCTATATCCAAGATAAGGGGCTTTATACCAGAATGGGGGTAATGTACCAGGATGGGGGGGAAAGTTGCTCTATCCCAGTGTGAGGGGGTATATATATGCAGAATAAGGGGCTATATACCAGAATGGGAGCCATATCCAGGTTGGGGGGTAATGTACCAGGATGGGGGGGGGGGTTCTATATCCCAGAATGGGGGGGAAGCTGTATTCAGATTAAGGAGCCATATCCAGGATGGAGGGTTGCCATATTCCAATATGGGTGGGCTATATCCTGAATAATGGGCAATATGACAGAACGGAGGCCATATCCAGGATCAGGGTAATGTACCAGAATGGGGGGGTTACTATATCCCAATAGGTGAGGGGGCTATATCCAGACTAAGGGGCTATATACCAGAATGTGGGCCATATCCAGGGCAACTTTATTTTATTACAGCTACAAATATCAGAAAATTATGTTTTTTCTTGAAGTGACACACCACCTGAGTTATGCTTGGTTTTATGGTGAATATTGGCACACCGAGCTCAAAAGGTTGACCATCACTGGTCTAGATGATCTCCTTTGGGAAGAAAATTATTATTGGAGTTACAACAAGACAAACATATCATTCCTTTACACATGGTAGCCCATATTACCCTGCCAGAGGATAATGCACTGATGTATGGACTGGGTTTTTGTGGCAGGTTTCCTAAAGCACATCTAATGATTAGAAAGTCCTTTACTTTAAAATAATGATGTACCGTTGTGTTAGAGATAATAACAGATTCTGAGACGTAATACAGTATAATGTAGAAATCATATCAGGCAGAGTTTTCTGGCTTTCTAAATAGCACCTTATGCTTATACACTGCATATTCATGTCATTTCCTTTTTTGTGCACTATAATGTCCACTTTACATACAATATTGGTTATTTGTTATTTGTGCCAAACTTGTTAGACAGTTCAGCTTTACATTTGATTGTTTAAGAATGATGCATAGATAGGTAAATAATATCCAGATGTTGAATTGTAGTAGAACATCTGCTTTGTATAATGCCTTTCCACTTACATTGGCATATTTACATGTGCAACTTTGTATATGAACCCACACAACTCTTTTGGGTAAAATTCTCTATCTGAAATCTAGTTACTTAGTGAAAAATGGAAGTACGCTTGTGCATAGTGCCCTAAGGGTATGTTTGCATGTTGCATAGTAGGGCATAGTTTTAAAGTTCCATTTGGTCGTGTAGCACTGTGCATGCAGTCATACCCTGACAAACGTCTGCACATGCCTTAATAACTAGCAGAAGGTCTTTGAGCCACATAAGCCTGGGGTTAATACTTAGATTCCTTATTTGTAACAGTAATGGCCATCTATTTGGCTTGCAGATTTCACCAATTACAAAACAGAGGAAACTACCTATAATTTTGCTACCATTTTGGAGGATAGTTTTGCGTGTTATTTTTTTTTGTTCTTTGTGTGAGCACAATTGAGGAACAGTATCTTTCATTGTGTAAAGCTGGTTTCACACTGCAGTTTTTTCCCTGATCAGGTTCCATCCAGTTTGTGTGCCAAAACCAGGAGTGTCTCCAAAACTCAGAACAGGTGTCAATCTTTCAATTATAGTTTCTCTGCAAATTCCTCTCCTGGTTTTGGCACACAAACCGGAAGGAATCTGATCAGGGAAAAAAACTGCAGTGTGAAACCAGGCTTAAGCCCCTTTCACACTGGCGGTTTTGAAAAAATGTGGCAGATGCAGCAGAATTGCCGCATCTTCCGCCTAAAGGCCGCACTTGCAGCATACTTGTTGTAAGCCCCATGCATGGTCTATGGGGCTTGCAGCAAGTGCGGTTTTGCCGGTTGCGGCCGCGAAAAAAAAGCTGCTGACCATGTTTTTTTTCGCGGCCGCAAATACCGCATCTGCTGCAACCGGCAAAACCGTACATGCCGCACCCGACCGCAAGCCCCAAGACAATGCATGGAGCTTGCCGGATCGGTGCCGCAAGTGCAGCCTTTAGGCGGAAGATGCAGCAGATGCAGTAATTCTGCCGCCTCTGCCAGCATTTTTTCAAAAACGCCAGTGTGAAAGGGGCCTTAGGCATCTGTCAAAATCTGCCACTTATTGAATTTCATAATCTGTTAAAGCCTGGAAAACAATATTTGTGCATGGAGATGAGGATAAAATTTTGCGTTCACAAGGCATGTGATATTCGTGACCTATCTTTAGGTTGGGTCAATAAAATTAGATGAGTGGGCATCTTATCTGACCAACTGTTATTAGTTGTGACAGTGGCTGAAAATAAAGATTGAGTGGAGCTGAACAGATGCTACAGAGTTCTGCAGATCAGGCACTGGACCACACACATCTAATATTGAAGGCCTATCCTATGGATATCTCCGCAATATATGTATGGACAGCCCCTTTCAATGTTCTGTGGCTGCAATACAAAGGTTATTAAGGCTTGTCTTTAACCCTAAAGCCGAACATACGGTAGTTATTGGGTTATTCCCAACTATCCAAAGGATAGGGGATAGCTTACTAGAGTGCTTGTGATCCAACAACTGGAACATCTAGTGATCTCAGAAACATAGCTCTGAAAGTCAGTAGCCGGGCTCTGCAGAGCTCCATCTATGAGCAGTGGTGTGCGTACTTATAGTGTAAGGGTATGTGCAGACAATCTGGAGGCACTGCGTCCTGGATGCAGCATCTCCGGACCTGTGGAAAGCCATGAGTGAACGCAGCTGCCCTGTGCCCATGATCTGCGTTCAGGACAGGGTGGGTTTTCCCTGCATTCACCCACCAAGATCTCATCTGACTCTGCAGCAGTAAATTAACATGTTGTTAAGATGCAGAAGCATGGCAATCCACACTGCAGCTGAAATAACACTGTGTAAAATAGAAGCACAGTGGGCATGGGATTTCTAGAAATCCTATCCACTGTGCTTCTATTGCTGTTCAGCATTTTGAACGCAACAGGAATATGCTGCGTCTCAACTGTTGCTAATATTGATAATGTGCATGCAGCCTAAGGGATCGGGAAATAGACGAGTGCCTGACTGTGCTATATCCGGCAGTCCCATGGATAATGAATGCATTGGAGCTGTATAATGTGTTCCCCCACTGTATCCAAGACTGTGCCTTACAGAGCCAGTTCCCAGGTTCCAGAGGCCTTCTATCTATTGTAGATCACTAAGGGTACCGTCATACCTGGCTATTTCGGCGGCGATTTTATAGGTGACGCTGGGGCGTGGCCTATCGCCGCCGACATCGCAGATGCGTTGCCTAATGTGAATAGGCGAGGGCGACGCATTTGAGTGATCGCCTGGTTTCACAGCAGCGCTCTGAAACCAGACGAGCACTCTGGGGCGATGTGTACACATCGCCCCGTGTAAACGGGGGACGGCGATCTCACAGGTGATGGGAACCATAGGCTTCCATGGTACGGCATCGCCACTGGGGTTTCTAGACACCCCAGCGGCGCCGCCGCCTGTGAGATCGCCGTAGGTGTCGCCGCATGTAAACGTGACGATGGCGGAGCGCCAAAGACGCGCGTGCTCCCGCCCGTCGCCGCCGACACCTCCGGCGACGGCACCCTAACTGTTTCAGCAGTCGGACCCACCAGTGATCATTAAAATGTAAATGTAATTTCATTGAAAGAAAAAACAAAAACACAATACTGCACTGGTTGTTAATGATAGGGCATATAGCAGCTAAGATAATGCTTTTTTTTGTGCCATATGCCTTATTTTCTCACGTTTCTGTGGTTTAAATACTGCATTTTACGGCTGTATGGGCGTGGCCAAAGTCCTTCAGTGTCTGCCAGCATTGTGTGCGTATTTCCACAGCTTCTAAGAGCATGAAGCCAAAGAATATGAGTCCGCACACATTGGAAGCAGCAGTGTGAATGGCGACCAATCCCCACCAAAAACATGAAAAACCAATGCAAAAACCGTATAAGTGTCACACAAAAGGCGCTCTGCTGTAAAAATAAATAGCAAGTGCTGTAACAAAAACAGGGCCTTTTGGTTTATACGTTTTTGCAAAAAAACATACAGTAAGCTGCCTCACCAACTTCATGGTGGGCCCTGGTAGAGACAGTCCTAACTCTGTCCCTAGATGCTATGTTTAAAACCTGCACTGATCCTGACATACTGACATTGCTCAGCACTGTGCTGTAGCCTGAAGTAATATGATACATTAGCACCTCAAGCTGCAGTCAGCAGGGTGAACGCTCTGTAGGCCATGCCCCTTTACTCCTATATGGTTACATGCCTCATATTCAGTGTGAGAAACTTGAAGATGGATCTGACTGATAATAAACTTATGCTTGACACACAGTGCAGTGGGGACACCTTATGGAAGGTTTATGAATGGCTTCCAACCAGTATTCTCTAATAAAGTATATTTGAAAGTTTATTAAAATCACTTGCTCTACATTATTATTAACTACAAATTTAAACGGCGGTTACACTTTTAAGTTATGGTTTATTACCATTTTAGAAATAACCCTTCAATAGAACTACAGGTAGATGGATTACTCCACTATTAAATGGTTTATATACTGTTACATCCACTGTTAGCTATTCAGCAACATGAGTGAAATGTTCTACAGGAGTGGTCTGTTCTGTTATAATGTAATATGTCTTCCACCAGGTGGTGAAGCTTAAAGGACAAGTGTTATCAGTGATGTATCGTTTCCACACGAAAACTCGAGACTGGATGCTGCTTCGCACCAGTAGCTTCACTTTCCAGAACCCGTACTCTGATGAGATAGAATACATTATCTGCACAAATACCAATGTAAAGTAAGTAGGGTGCAGACCCATCTATAAGGCTAGTTTCACTCTTGCACATTTTGCAGTCCGTTTGCTTGCATGAAATTCATGCAACTCCCTGGATAAGCATGGACACCCACGGATCCGTGCCAACGGATGTTCACGCAATACTTTTTTACAGATCTGTCATCAGTCACCAGAGATGGTGGCGGGAGGAGGGGTACCTTACTTCTGAGCATGCTCAGTCTACCAAAATGGATCAGTTTTTCATAGCATTCCATTTTAATTCATGACGTATAGTCGCGGATCTATGAGCGTCCGTTTGTCTGCACGTTTTTCATGCAAGCCCAAAAATGCAACATTAAAATATGCAGACAAAAGGATCCGTGACAAAACAGTGACAACTGGATGCACACTCAAGATGAATCCGTCACCATTGAAAATCAATGGAGACGAAAACGGATCAGTGTCCATCCATTTCAAAACAAATAGAAACAGATTGCAAAACACGCAAGTGTGAAACCAGTCTAACAGTACATTCCTATTAAACTATTTAATGTATATTCACAGATATATATACAGCGTAGGGATATAACACAATGCATAAAGATGTATATGTTTAAATTGGCTTCTTCTGCCACTTACAGTAAAAAAGGAATTGTTCAGAATAGAGTAACAATAAAAGAATGAATACTCACTGTACATAAGTATCACCTGGGTCTCACATTTCTGTGCTTTCCGTGTCTCCCATCATTCTCCTCACTTCTTGGCCCATCTAGACAGACTTGTGACCACTGCAATTACTGACCACAGTGGTGAATAGCCCATCACTGCTACGGCAGATTGACTGCAGGGGCCATATGTCTGTCCAGGCGGAGCAGGAAGTACACAGACCAAATAGGCACAGAGAAAGCATAGGACTCTGAGCAGCAGTGGATCCGTATGGTAAGTGGCTTAGTATGGTAAGCATGGTTTGGTAAGTGGCTAAGTATGGTAAGCATGGTATGGTAAGTGGCTAAGTATGGTAAGCATGGTTTGGTAAGTGGCTAAGTATGGTAAGCATGGTTTGGTAAGTGGCTAAGTATGGTAAGCATGGTTTGGTAAGTGGCTAATGTAAGCATGTTTGGTAAGTGCTAGTAGTAGCATGGTTTGGTAAGTGGCTTGACAACCCATCTGAATAGCACTTTTAATGTAATACATTGCATACAGAACTTTATGTTTAAATATAAGACTTTATACATATTGTGCAAAGTGTTCTGGCTTTCTCCACTATGATATTATTCAGACAAAAGATGTGTGTGACTTGTCCTTTGTGTTGATGGCTACTGGTGATATAGCCACGACACTTGAGGCTGCTGAATCATAATGCGTGAAGTAGCTTTAACCTGTCACATACTCAATATTTTACTGGTCCCAATAAGACATATTCATGTGTATTAAAACACAGAGTCAAGTCTATGTATGACACAACCCTTACCCGAGTCACTATAGTCTGTAAGCAATTTAGGAGTTTACACACATATACAGTGAGTATTTAAAATAAGAATGTCCATATGCTTTTATACACATCACTGAGATATGAGATGATTTCCAATATCAATTAAGAAAAATGATGAGAGGTATGAATATTTGTAATGAATGAGATACACCACAGATACATTTTAGTACACTATTGTCTGTGTAAACCCAGAATTGTACAAATATGTGTCAGGATCTCCACAATTTGCTGACTCTTGAGTCTTCATCCCACGAGAAAAGGTTTATGACTATGAGTTGGCCATATGTATGGTTTTTTTCGTATATCCACAGAAATATAGGAGCATAATGTCATTGACGTATAAGAAAACATTTCATACATAGATGCAGCACAAGTGCCCCATCCTCTCGTATCCACACATTGACTTCAGATTCTATCAAACAATTTATGAAGAGGACTTACAACTTTTTTACATTCTTGAAGCTTGACCTGACCCTTTACATTTGGCATAGGTGCATGGAGAAGTTACAGTCATCCCTGACTACACACTGAGCTCGTTATAATCACTTCTCGACACTTTGATTGACAGTCTACTGTGCAACTTGTGTGTGCAGAGCAGGCTGTCAATGTGCCGATGAGTGATTACAGCGAGCTCACGGTATAGTGAGTGGTGACTGTAATACTACACACCTCTAATGAATGAGAATGAGCAGCTACAGGGAGGATATTAGTTAATTTTTTCTCTGTAACCAACCTTCCAGCAAGGCAGCTGAATGGTAACAGAGTGGTAATGGTATAGACCTGCAGGTTAACCCTATATCTGCAGGTAAATAGTGTTTTTGGACCTGACAGGTTCCCTTTAAGATCTTGAGATTGAACACTGCACATATGGGGCACAGCTTAGGGCAACAATGGTGTTTATTTGTTTCGGTCAAGTAAACTTTCTGTACTGTTATAGCCTACAGTATTTCCGCAGCTGTTTCTGTGTTCTTAGGCAGGTCCAGCAGCAGCAGGCCGAGCTGGAGGTTCATCCAAGGGACAGCCTGTCCTCCTATGACCTGTCGCAGGTGGGTATCTCTATCATAGTTCTACCTACCCAGCTTCATGCTGTGTGCTTAGCCTGTGTTTGCTGACATGCTTTGTGTCATTTCAGGTGCCTGTCCCAAATCTTACTGGGAATGTTCACGAAGGGGGGAAGTCTGTGGTTGATAAAACAGAATCCATATTTTCCCAAGACCGGGACCCAAGATTTGCAGAGATGTTTGCTGGAATCACAGGCTGTAAGTTGTCCATTTTAACCCTTTGAACCAATCACAAGATATTAGAGAGAACTTTGTTTGGCACACAGCCTGTCTGTGTGTCGTCAGGATATTTTCTTGCACTTGCCCCTTGACGCCTAAGTACCTAGAGGACTATCAGTGCTCATATATTTTATCTTGACCCTAATAGAGTCCGTCTGCCTACTTTCAACAATTTATTACATCTTTAAAAGGATTACGTGATTTTAGATACCTATCGAGTTCAGATCAGGACAGTTCAGAGCATGCAAAACACTTCAGGGACCCCGGGGATCTTGGTTATGTGTGTTTTCAATAAACATTTATGTATGTTTGTAAATGCAGCAAAAGGGTCAAATGCCGAGTCTTCATTGTGCAGGAATGTAATGTAACATATCCAAGGTGCCTTCTGCTCGCCTACATGTCGCCATCACTGCATAGTTCCAGAGGTAATCGGGGCCTGTGTCTCTGATAGAATTAAGGGGGGAATGTCTGCAAGAGATCTGAGAGCTTGTAAATCGTTTATATACTGTTAGTGAAGTCAAATATATTGAGTGTGGATTTAATACTCTAACTGGTGGAGGCTGATTTATTTTACTGACATATTGATTATTTCTGTAAGCCTTGAAAGTTCAATGTGTTTATAATATCGGGATTAGTTTTCTGTGCTAGTTGAGTTCTGTTGCATAAGCATACTTTATCTCTGAAGCGTTTTGTTGTTGTCATTTCAGATTGCTTAAACTAGTTTTGCATTTTACTTCTTGAATATCATTTTTGCTATATGTTATCAATAGTTAGATGCTACTTATAAACCTGTAAATAGAACACAAGTATCCAACACACCAAAATTATTCATCTACAAAATCCTTTTATTATCAATACAAAATTTAGGCAAAAAAATGAGTTTATGTATATTTTAGAGGTCACATTTGACTAAAGTATTGTATTGTATCAGGTTGCATTTTAATTCATTTTCAGAAGTCTTCACATGCAGTTTCCAACCTTGTCCTACGGTAGTTGTAGAATGAGGTGAGATCTGTGTGTCCAGGTGCTGCTGTTGCCTTCACTAGCTCTCAAGTGTCAGGCACAACCTTTATTCCTGGGGTGATTTTCTCAACATACAAGGATCATGTGTTTTGCTCCCAATCTGCAGGGCACCTTAATAACAATGTTTTCCCTTCTCTTTCCACTTTCATCTGCATCAGTATATAACCGCTGCAGGCTTATGTTGGAATGGGGGGACTGTTTTGTGCAGACAGCAGAAGCCACTGTGTTAAAGGGAACCTGTCAGTTCCCCTAAGCTCTCTAAACTACCAGCAGGTACATGTGTGGACCAAAATTCCCTGCTTAACCATCCCTGTCTAATGCTTTTCTCAAAATTCTGCAATTCCGACTATGCGGACTGCACCTCGGATGTGGTCACCTATACACCCCACACAGAAGTGCAGTGACGCTATTGGTAAGAGACACGAGATTTCCATGAGCTGATGGTGACTCGGCTCCTGGAGAGTGTTATTGAACTAATCTCGCAATATCATGCAACTCGTAACCTCCGATCTTCCCAAGACCTCCTCCTTTCCTCCACACTTGTACGTTCCTCATCTAACCACCTGCAAGACTTCACCCGAGCATTCCCCATTCTCTGGAATTCTGCACCCCAAAACGTCCCACTGTCCCCCACACTCAGAACCTGAAAACCCATTTCTTCAGAACAGCCTACAGCCTGCAATGACCATGATGCCACCTCACCACCACTGGACCAGGCGCTCCACCACCATTGGACCCGGCGCTCCACCACCACCAGAGCAGACCCAACCTACTGTCTCCCTCCCCATTGCCTTGTAGAATGTAAGCCCGCAAGGACAGGGTCATCTCTCCTATCAGTCTGTCACTGTTAGTTTGTTCATTGTATTTTTAACTTGTTTGTATGTAACCCTTTCTCATGTGCAGCATCATGGAATCAATGGTGCTCTATGAATAAATAATAATAATAATGCCCACAGGGATGTGATAACATGGAAAGAGGACAGACTAGTGAGGGGAAACAACCCCCCTTTACTACTCAAAGCTCTAATTAGCATAGGGCAAGTGAGCGTTATAAATATTTTTTTTCCACATTGGATTGTGAGAACAGCATTAGACAGGCATGGTTAGGCGGGTTATTTTTGCCCACACTTGTGCCTCCTGGTAGTTTACAGGGCTTAGGGGACCTAATAGGTTCCTTTCAACTGTTAAAGTTTGTTGATATGTTTGGTAGTTCCTCTATTCCAGATGATGTAACATTCTTAGTTAGTTTTCTGTATCCTCCACGTTGGGATATGGAGATAATGGTTGCTGTATGTCCCAAGTTAAACAGTTCATCTTTCAACAATGTTAGAGTGCTGAATGATTCTGCTGAAAGTTGTAATCTGCAATGCTGTGTACAAACCCCCACCCACCCTGCTGCTACCCATAACACTGAAAGAGAGTCGGTGCCTGTTAGGGTACCGTTAAACAAAGCAATATTGCTTTCAATTTCACTGGCAATTTGCTGGTTGCAGTGAAATCATGGACACATTGTTCTATTTGTACACGGCAACAAAATAGAACGTGTCCATGATTTCACTGCAACCAGCAAATTGCCAGTGAAATTGCAAGCAATATTGCTTCGTGTAACGGTAACTTAAGGTGTACATAGCTTTGAGTACTTCTGCAACTACAGGGTGGGTCATTTATATGGATACACCTAAATAAAATGGGAATGGTTGGTGATATAAACTTCCTGTTTGTAGAACATTAGTATATGGGAGAGGGACTTTTCCAGATGGGTGATGACCATGGTGGCCATTTTGAAGTCGGACATTTTGGATCCAGCTTTATTTTTTTCAATGGGAAAAGGGTCATGTGACACATCAAAGATATTGAGAAATCTATATGAAAAACAATGGTGTGCTTGGTTTTAACGTAACTTTATTCTTTCATGAGTTATTTACATGTTTATGACCACTTATAAAATGTGTTCAAAGTGCTGCCCATTGTGTTGGATTGTCAATGCAACCCTCTTCTCCCACTCTTGACACACTGATAGCAACACCGCAGAAGAAATGCTAGCACAGGCTTCTAGTATCCGTTGTTTCAGATGCTGCACATCTCGTATCTTCACAGCATAGACAATTGCCTTCAGATAACCCCAAAGGTAAAAAAGCTAGTGGGGCCATTCTTCATCAATGGAAACCTCAATGCCACTGGATATCTGAAATTGCTACATGATGATGTGTTTCCCTCTTTATGCACTGAAGATGGTACGTTCCCTGAGTTTTTCCAACAAGATGGTGCAACACCACATTAAGGGTTTCCGGTCCGAAAATTCCTACATGAACAGTAAAGTGGATTGGTTGTTGTGGGCCAGTTGAATGGCCACCAAGGTCTCCCGATCTGACCCCCTTAGGGTATGTGCCCACAGGACGTTTTTGCTGAGTTTTTCCTGCAGTTTCTGCAGCAGAAAACCATTGGTTTTATCATAATTTATGCTAATTTGTTCCTGCGGTTTTGATTCCCAGCAAAACCAATGTATTTCACAGTAACGCTGTGCCCATACATTGGTTTTGCAAGTGTCAAGAACTGTCAAATACCTGCGTTTTTGGTGCGGATGGGAAAGAATTGACTTGTTAATTATTTTCCTGCGTTTTTGCAAAAGTCAATGGAAAAAACACAGTAAAAACGCACATAAAACGCGCAAAAAATGCACAAAAAACGCAGAAAAGATCATAGCTAATCTCCTGTCAAGGACTCTAGGATCCTCAGGTTTTGCTACGTTCAGGACTGCTTTAAAAACGTCCTGTGGGCACAAACCCTTAGACTTTTATTTTAGGGGTCATCTAAAGGCAATTGTCTATGCTGTGAAGATACGAGATGTGCAGCATCTGAAACAACGGATACTGGAAGCCTGTGCTAGCATTTCTTCTGTGGTGTTGCTATCTGTGTGTCAAGAGTGGGAGAAGAAGGTGGCATTTACAATCCAACACAATGGGCAGCACTTAGAACACATTTTATAAGTGGTATTAAACTTGTAAATAACTCATGAAAGAATAAAGTTACTTTAAATCAAAGCACACCATTGTTTTTCTTATGAAATTCTCAATAAGTTTGATGTATCACATGACCCTCTTCCCACTGAAAAAAATTAAGTTGCATCAAAATGGCCGACTTCAAAATGGCCGTCATGGTCACCACCCATCTGGAAAAGTTTTCCCCCTCCCATATACTAATGTGCCACAAACAGGAAGTTGATATCACCAACCATTCCCATTTTATTTAGGTGCATCCATATAAATGACCCACCCTGTAGAAATACTGGATTATAACACAGCTAAGACAAAGAAATCAAACCTTGGTTTCTACAGGGTAGGTCTTGGTGTTTGGATTTACATGCAATGACAATATTTAAGTCTTGAAGCTGCATTATAAAGTAAATATGCAAAAGTAGATAAATTATAAGGAAATTGACTTTCTTTTACCGCTTCTTTGTCAGCTGAGAAGAAAATGTTGTCGGCATCCAGCGGTGGCACTCAGCAGCTCTACTCTACAGGGAGCCCCTTCCAAGCTGGTCACAGCGGCAAGACCTTCAGGTACTTAGCTAGACCTATTCTCTGCACTGAGCCCATCATCCAGATGAATTAGGCCCCGGTTACACACAGCAAGTCCAATAATATCAGAGTAATGCACAGTGACTAAAGCTCTACAATGACTGCTGCCAGAAAGCATTGGATCCCATATTGTGGACAACCAAATAAGGTCTCCACAAATGCCAATCAGCCAAACGGATATGTTGTAATATACTGTGTGACCTTTGTACTGCAATTCTAATCAATAGATGTGCTGTTTGCGATTATGAGATGTCTGCAGACTGCAAGTCATCTAACCTGATCTCACTTTCCTTTATCAAGTTCTATTTGCAATAGTGGTGTATGTTATTAAATGGTATATGAAATACCTATGTGATACTAGTTATTTGTACAAGTAAACTGGATTTATTAATCAAGCACCAGCAATTAACTATTTTTATTAATTAAATGGGCATGTAATGTAGTGTGTGTATTAATATAGTCATCTACCACTGCTCTCTGGTATCCAGCACCGTTCTTCTGTCGATGACGTCACCGCTCTGCAGACTCTCTGGGGCACGCTGCGCTCTGTGACCCAAAAGTGACTTTCGCAATGTAAGTCTATGGAGCATCAGAACGAGGCTATATGGGCTTTCACTGTAAAAGAGACTTCACGCATTGAGTGTAGATTGAGCTGGGAGGTCTCATTTGCAATGACGTCAGTGAGAAGCCGAGAAGACCGGTGCTGGACATCGGGGACTGTGGTGGTAGGCGAGTACATTAATACACTCAAACTGTATTACATGCACATATATACTTAATCAATAGAAAACATTGTGAGTGCTTCTTTAATTATACCTAAAAGTAGTATGAATAACATTTTTTTTTTACTTTGTTAACCATAATAATGAGTATTTGGCACAGGCTCCAACTGAAGTTAACGATAACAAATAAAATGAGCGCATATTAGCTAAAGCGAACCTTTCACAATCTGCAGGTATCTGGTTATAGAGCAAGATAAGCTGGATAAGTTTGTATATACAGCCAATGAAATAAGTATTGACCACCATCAATTTTCAGAGTAAATACATTTCTAAAGTTGTTACTGACATAAATTTTTCAGTAGATGTCAGTATCAACCCATCCAATCCACACAGTCAAAGAAATCAAAACATAGATGTCCATAGGTTTTTGGTAATGACAGCTTCAAGACGCCTCCTGCATAGAAAATCTAGTCGCATACATTGCTCATGTGTGATATTGGCCCAGTCTTCCACACAAACACTCTTCAAATCCTGAAGGTTCTGTGGGCTCCCTCTGTGAACTCTGAGCTTAAGTTTCTTACATACATTTTTTTATTTGATTCAGGTCAGGTGATTGGCTCGACCATTCTAGCAGCTTTATTTTCTTTCTCTGAAATCAATTGCGTTTCCTTGGCTGTGTGTTTGGGATTATTGCCTTGCTGGAATTTCCTCCCTCGTTCCATCTTCATAATCCTTTTTAATTTTGATCAAGAATGTGTTGATGCATTTGTTCATTCATTTTTCCTTCAATTATATGAAGTTTGCCAGTGCCATATGCTGAATAACAGCCCCACACCATGATGTTCCCACCTTCAAACTTCACTGTTGGTACGGTGTTTGTGGGCTAATACGTTGTGCCATTTGGCCTCCAAACATGGTGTGTATTATGGCATCCAAGGAGTTAAATTTTCATCTCATTAGATCAGACTACATTCTTTCAGTATTTCACAGGCTTGTCTAAATTTTGAGCAAACTTTAAATGGTCTTGAGCATGCTTTTTGTTCAGCAAGGGAGTCTTGCATGGTGAGCAAGCACACAGGCCACGGAGGTTGAATGCATTATATACTGTTTTCTTTGAAACACTTGTACCTGCTGATTCCAGGTCTTTAGGCCCAGTCTCACATAACGACGCATCTCTGCTGGTGCGTCATTTACACATCGCTGGTAAGATGTCAAACAGGCATCTTACCAGTGATGTGAAATACAACGCACTAGCGATCCAGAAATTTACCGAAGTCGTTGTAAATTTTTTCTCCATAGCGTAGAGATTGTTGGTCATTATCTCTGTCAAACACAACGATGTAGCGCTCCCAGCGGGAGGACAACGACGCAGGAATGACCCGGAGCAGTGTGTAACGATCAACGATCTTACATTAGGGGCCAGATCGTTGGTGTGTGTCACACAGAACGACATCGCTATTGGGATCACTGTTGCGTCATGAAATCCGTGACGCAACAGCGATCTCGTTAGCGATCTCTTTATGTGTGACAGGGCCTTTTCTCTAGTTCTCCCCAGGTGGTCCTAAGCTTTTGGACAACTATTCTGGTAATTATTTTCACTCCTCTCTTTGAAATCTTGAGGAGAGCATCTGGTCATGGCCGGTTTATGGCAAAATTATTCTTTCTACTTCTGGATTATGGCCCCAACAGTGCTCACTGAACTTTTCAGTAGTTTAGAAATTTTCCATGCCATCGGTATGTTTTACAACAATAAGGTTGCGAAGGTCTTGAGACAGCTCACTGGTTTTACCTATCATGAGATATTCTTTGTGTGGAATCTTGGTTAGGAGACACCTTTTATATTTGCCATCAGTTGTACCAGCTCATATTATTTTTCATTAAATGGCAATATTGCTTGCTAATTACTGATTGATTCAACTCTTCTGGCTTAGGAGTCAAGGGGGCGGTCCTAATCAGTGACTGATAGTTATCTGTCTACACTCTGTCACTGACTTGGACTGAAAAGCCCGGAATTAGCAGAAGTATAAATGAATGAAACAAAGGTTATACTGAATATTCTCCAACCAAATGATAACTCATTGTGCTCTATAAGACACTGTCTGCAGATTAGAATGCACCTTCCTTGTGACAGGTTACCTTTAAATAAATCTTACACTATTTGGAAGGTACATTTAAATTCAATATGACAGCTACTAGCAATGAAATACTTTTACCTACGTGTCTTTTATGATGCATTCCCAAAATGATTTATTTATTTGTCCATTTATAATGCTTACTCACCAGCATTATTCCTGTGCTGTAATTTCTTTCCTTCCAGTTCAGTTACATCTATACATCCTTCCCTTCATTATAGACAGTTGTGTCATATGATCTCCATTAGGACACTCATCACTTACTAGATGCTTGCTGGCAGCTCTCGGACTACTTCCCTCCCAGCTTAACCCTCAATCCATGTTCCTCTATAGTATATAGTATAATTATCAAGAACGAGTGCTCTGGGGAACACTAATTTCATGATAATTGTTCAATGTGAACAGATTGCGGACAACCTTTCGAATGTGCGAAATGTTTGCTCGTTGGGTGAAATGATCTTTTGCCATTCTTAAAAATCATAAATTTTGGCAGTACAACATTTGTGTACTATGCACATATAATAATCCGCTACTGATCGTTTTGTGTCTATATTTAATGCGATCTGGCTCTGTAAATAAGCAATTTTTTTATGCCTGATAAGGCAAGCCCAAGGGAAGGATGATTCACTGGACCTAAGACACTGATCACTGACCTGGAGGGGCACCCCTGAATAGCCACTGAGAATTCACTAAAGCCACAGGAGGTGGAGATAGACTTTTACTGATAGGTGGCCAACAGAGTGTAACCTCACAGTTTCCCAGAGCCCCAACAGCTGGCTTCAAGGGACAGAGTACAGAGACGGTCTCAGGTGCAGGGTTAGCGGATACACAGATAGACACAGCAGTTGGTGGCGGCTGGTGGTGTCTAGCAAAAGGATTTTAAAGCTCGGAAGATGAGACAGATATAAAATTAAATAGGATAAAGAGAGCATTAAGGCTGCCTTCATACTTGCAGATGCTCCGCAGCGTTCTGCGGAGGACATCTGCAAGCCTCTGCATGCAGACCGCAGCCCTATCCTTTATAATGGGCCGCACGGTGTCTGCAGATGCTTGCAGACAAGCGTACGCTCCCATTGCCCGCCATGAGTGATCTGTGCGCATGCGGAGGCATGCGCACAGATCACACGCTCTCGTCCGCACCGGGAACGCGACAGGTCGGGTTTTCGGTGCGGACGGGAGTGTGTGATCTGTGCACATGCCTCCGCATACGCACAGATCACTCATGGCGGGCAATGGGAGCGCACGCCGGTCTGCAAGCATCTGCAGACACCGTGCGGCCCATTATAAAGGATAGGGCTGCGGTCTGCATGCAGAGGCTTGCAGATGTCCTCCACAGAACGCTGCGGAGCATCTGCAGGTATGAAGGCAGCCTTAATGCTCTCTTGATCCTATTTAATTTTATATCTGTCTCATCTTCCGAGCTTTAAAATCCTTTTGCTAGACACAATGATTGCAGAGTGTAAACAGATAACTGTAATCCAAACCCATTATAATAAATAAGGAGGATTATTTTAAGACAATTACCACTGTTGAGGTAGATTAGAATATCAGTTGGTGTAAATGGCAAACTCAGACAAATTTTATAATCTGTAAAATTGGGTCTGAGGAGTCAGGGACCTGTCTGTTTAAAAGTTACTTAAAGTCCCCAAATATAACACCCTGGTAAAGGAAGACCGCGTTGGGTGCAGGAGATAAGTGGGATCACAGATGATAGATGGGAATCAATATTGGAATATGTGCCTCGGCTGTCTTTAAGTGAACCAGGGAGATTATCTCAGCTATTTGTCATTCATAGGGTTCACAAAACTCCAGAGCTGATGTGTAGGACTCGGCATGCCCCCGTTGTCGAACAGAACCTGCAGGGTTGATGCATATGATGTAGACTTGCATTAGATTATCTGCTTATTGGACCACTGTCTTAAACAAAATAGAAGGTGTATACAAGTGTGTTATTGAGAGAGATCCCTTAATATGCATACTGGGCTGTGTAGAGGAAATAAGAATTAGCAATGTACGTAAGACTGTAATCGCTAGACTATTATATGTGGCCCATTGATTGATAGCGAAGCATTGGATAGCAGAGGAGCTCCCCACTAGGGGCAAATTTCTAAACCAAGTCACATGTATTATAAATTTGGAAAAAGAATTTATCAAAAAAGGAAATAGGAGAGATTGTTTGATAACCTATGGACTCCCTGGATGAACACTTGTTCATCTGAAGTTCGGATTTCAGAAGGGAGGTGGGAGAGGGATGTTTAAAACATTATGTACAATGGAAAATGTCAACCTGAATGTTATAACCGGATTGATGTTCAATAAAAAATCTATTTGGTTTAAAAAAAAAGTCCCCATACACATTAGACTAATTTCTTCCAATAGTGACAGGTGCTGTTATTGTGTATGGATGAGTAAGCCAGTTTATGGCCAGGAGAGATGTCAATCATGCATGTCCGATGTCGTATTGCTGTTTTATGCTTCTCCCTAAAATAAGCCACCGGCCACATGTCAGTAAGTGCTTTCTCTTAGAGAACACAGGAGTGTTCACATGGGAGACTAGGAGTGTCGGCTGAAAAGGCTGGTGGATAAACACTCGGCCGAAGCATCGTTCGGCCAACAGCTATCTAATGTACATATCCAGCCTAATTCCCCATTTCTTCCACGGTACTGCTGAAAATACCATTTCTGAAGACATAAGAGAGCAGTGACATAGTGGTGCGTCCTTAGTATTTTAGCCGCAGAGGTAAAGATTTCCCCTGACTCAGAATGACTGTCCAAATCTATAAGTAAATTTGGAGCGAATTTCTTTGAGCTGAAACCTGACAGACCATGAGACCGGCTGAAGCTGCATTGCATATCATACCCTGGTACTGCAGTATAGATTAGAGGACAATGCTGTGTCAATGATCTGTTACTAGCAGCCATTAGATAGGAGCCAGAGGAACATGATGAGAATATGAGGAGAGAGAATAAAGGAATCAAGATTGCAAACTGCCCACAAATGACACATCAACTAACCCAGGTACAGCAGGAGCAATAAGTATTGCACACTTTACCAATTTTCTAAGTAAAAATATTTCTAAAAGTGCTATTGGCATGAATTTCTCAACAGATATTGGTAACTACCCAATCCACACAGGAGAAGAAATCTAACCATAGATGTCCATACATTTAGTGACAATAATGAGACCTTGAATGTAATAATCAGAAATGACACAGGGAAAAATATTAAAAACATGGTGAAAGAGAGATGCTAAAAGCCATGAAATATCATGAGACCATCTGAAATCTATCAATAAGTAGAAAGCCTTACCGTCACTTAGTGTAAATTATATCAGCTGGTTCAACTGATTGTCTACAAAAAGGTGTCCCATTACAAAGGTGTCACACAAAACACATCTCATGATAGGTAAAACCAGTGAGCTGTCTCAAGACCTTTGCAAACTTATTGTTCAAAAACATACTAATGGCTTTAGTTGCATAAGAATTTCTAAAGTATTGAAGATTCCAGTGAGTTCTGTTGGGGCCATAATCCGGACGTGAAAAGAACATACTAGTGCATTTCAATGAATTAGGCCCCTTTCACATCAGCATTAGAAAAATGCAGCAGTTGCGGTGAAAAAAACGCATTTGCGGCATTTACCGCATAACGGCTGCACTTGCGGCAAGCCCCAAAAATCAGTGTCCTATTGCCATGTTTCAGGGCGTTTCTGGGAACCCTGAAATGCGTTGACTAATAAATCAATATTATAGTCACCCTTTGATGCCTCATGGAATTTGGCATTGTGGTTTTTAACCCTTCATCCTTCCTAATTTAATTTTCTGAGATAATAACCTTTGGGCTTTCATTGGCTGTAAGCCTTAATCATCAACAATAACAGAAATAAACACTTGAAATAGATCGCTCTGTTTGTAATGACTCTAATATATGCATTTCACTTTTTGTATTGAATTACTGAAATAAATTAACTATTTGATGATAAGAGCCAAGAATCATCTGTGGAGAGTTAATGAAAAACCTGAAAGATAGTACAATTATTTCTTTTTCGCTCCATTGGGAGACCCAGACATTGGGTGTATAGCTTCCGCCTCCGGAGGACACACAAAGTATTACACTTAAAATAAAAAGTGTAGCCCCTCCCCTACTGACTATACACCCCCTCTAGGAGAAATCCCATCAGTTCTTAGCTTTGTGTTGAAGGAGGCACACTCTGCACTCATCCACTCTCACTTTAGTCTTACTCACTCTCCCTGGAGAGTGTCGGATGGAAGAAAAGTGGATCCATATGAATCCCCAGCATGTCTCCTTTCTCACGCTCAGGCAGGGGCGGTTGAGGTACCTATTGTAGGTACAACGGGCAGGAGCCCTCATGCTGCTGTCCTTCTCCATCCCTTAGGGGCTCTGGAGAAGTGGAATCGTCACGGGCTTCCATGTCATCTGGAACTCAGACTCCATCCACAGCCCCTGTGGGATCTGCTGGCCAGAGTTGTGGACCCCCAGGGATCGGCCTCTGCACCTGCATAAGGTACTCTGTGGGTTTGAGCTGCGGCTGCAGCCCGGTCTCTTTACACCTGGGGGTGGTCGCTGGGCATTCCTGAGGCTCTGAATCACTCAGTTCTTCCCCCTGCAGCGCTGCGGACTCTCCGGTGCTACTTTAGGGCACCGCACTCTCCCGCTCCCGAGCGCGGCCGCCCGCAAAAATTTAGGTCCCGGCTTGGCCGCGGCCTAGTTTTTACAGCCCGGAGCCCGGGCTTTACAGGAGGCGGGCTCGGCCGCCATTGCGGGCGGGCTTAGAGCTTCGGCCACTCTCGTCTCTCGGGAGGGCCCGCCTTCCTCCTAGACAGGGGAAGAGGATTTGCCCTCCGGATTCCCGTGCTCTAATGGCCACGCCCCCTCGCTCGGCTCCGGCGGCCATCTTATGCTTTGCCTGAGGCTTCCTCAGACCTGAGCTCCTAGACCCTGCTGTTTCTAGGAGGGAGCGCTGCATCCGGAGGGCACACAATCTCTCTCACACAGGCGGGTAAGTCTCCCCAGGCTCTCTGGAGGTGTCTCCTTCCCTCTGTTTTCCCCCTCTAGTGTATTCCCTCTTGGAGAATTCCTACTAGAGGCGACATGTCTTCCACCAGGAGCAAAGCCCCTAAGGTGCAGACATTTTATTCTTCTTTCACTGCTTGCAAGATCTTACTGCCTGCTGGTTCTGTCTTCCCACTGCCTGCACTTCTCATGAGACTGAGTTGGAACATGGGGCTCCCCCCAGCTCTGCTACTACAGAGCCTTCCCCTAGCCCGGGGACCCGGCAGTGCCACCTCCTTGGACTGAAGCTTTCACTAAGTCCTTTTCGGACACCTTTGCCCAGTCTATGACAGCTCTAACTAGAGTCCTGCAGGAGTCCTTACAGGCCAGTCACCGGGAAAGTGCCCCCGGTTCCTCTGCCCCACGCCGCAGGCGTTACAGTGAGTCGTCCCCTTCTAGGGGTATGGACTCTGGAGACAATACGGGGGTCTCTGATCTAGCTCCCTCTCCTCGGCCCCCTAAGCGGCCACGTAGAGAGCCCTCTCCTGCCTCCTCTCATCAAATGGGGTCCCACGCTGAGGGGTCTCAGATTGATGGGAAGAGGATAGGCAGAATTCTGTGAGACCTTCGGACGAGACCTCAGAGGAAGATCCCTTAGTGGATGATTTAGTGTCTTCTATTAACTCTGTTCTGGATCTAACTGCCCCACCTCCCACGGTGGAGGCCTCGCTCTCGGAGGAACTGTATCAGTTCCTTCCTCCTTCCAGGTCTCGGGGTTCATTCTTTGATCATTCCAACTTCCGATCCACTGTACAGACTCCTAGGGCTTGCCCTGATAAGCGTTTCGCCAGGAAACAGAAGGATACTCGGTATCCATCTCCTCCTGATGTAATAAAAGGTTGGTCGGTCTCCCCTAGGGTGGACCCTCCAGTCTCTAGACTGTCTGCCAATACTGTTATGTCAGTTGCATATGGCTCCTCCTTGAAGGATCTCACAGATCGTCAGATTGAACTCCTACAGAAATCAATCTACAAAGCTACAGGAGCCTCGTTTGCTCCGGCTTTCGCAGCAGTATGGGCCCTGCAGGCAGTTTCTGCCTGTCTGACTGAGCTAAATGTCGTAGCTCAGGATATTCCTGAGGTGACTACTCTCACCTCTTAGGCCTCCGTGTTCACTGACTACGCTAGGTCGGCGATCATGGAATCTGCCAGCCGTACCGCGGTGGCTTCGGCTAACTCGCTCGCACCCCGCAGAATCTTGTGGCTGCGAGATTGGAAAGCTGATGCCACCTCCAAGAAATTCCTCCAGGGACTCCCGTTCGCGGGGAACAGGCTTTTTGGAGAGCAATTGGACGACATCATAAAGGAGTCCACAGGTGGCAAGTCCACCTCTTTACCCCAATCAAAGGCACAGAAGTCTGGCCAGCGTCAGATGCACGCCAAATTTTGGTCCTTTCGTCCCTCTTCAAAGCCCACCTCCTCCTCATCCCGTTCGGACAAGGATCAGAAATCAAACAGAACATGGAGGAATAAGCCTTAACAGAAGAAGCCCCCGGCACCTCGGCCACCTAGGCTGCCTCTTCTTGACTCACCGCCTCCCCTGGCAGAATCCTCGGTCGGTGGCAGGCTCTCCCAATTTGGAGACGTCTGGAGCAGTCTTATCCAAGATCGATGGGTAGTAGATGTCATCTCCCACGGCTACAGGATAGAGCTAACCTCGCGTCCTCCGACTCGATTCTGTCTCTCTTCGCCCCCGCCGGCAAGGGCCTCTGCCTTTCGTCAGGAGCTGGACGACTTGAGACAGGACGGGGTCGTGATCCAGGTTCCCTCCAGGGAACGCTTCCAGGGGTTCTATTCGAACCTCTTCACGGTCCCCAAGAAGGACGGTTCGGTAAGACCGGTTTTGGACCTCAATCTTCTCAACCGGCACGTGAAGGTCAGGTCATTCCGAATGGAGTCTTTGCGGTCTGTGATCACGTCACTATCTCATAGGGACTTACTTGCCTCAGTGGACGTCAAGGATGCCTATCTGCACGTTCCCATCGCTCCTACACATCAACGTTGGCTGAGGTTTGCAGTAGGGGAGGAGCACTTTCAGTTTGTGGCTCTGCCCTTCGGCATTGCCTCTGCACCGAGGGTTTTCACCAAAGTGATGGCAGCAATGGTGGCTGTCCTGCATTCCCAGGACCACGCAGTAACTCCATACTTGGACGATCTGTTGGTCAGAGCCCCCTCTGCGGATCAGTGTCAACTGAGTCTCTCAGTAACTCTAGACACTCTACAGCACTTCGGGTGGTTGATCAACGTACCAAAGTCTGTTCTCCTTCCTGCTCAGATGATAATGTATCTGGGCATGGAGTTTCACACTGCTCCAGCTCTGATCATTCTGCCTTTCGACAAGCAGGTGTCGATTCAGGAGGAAGTCCGGTTCCTTATGCAGACAGACTTGGTAACCATCAGGCGTCTGATGCACGTTCTAGGGAAGATGGTGGCGACCATAGAAGCAGTACTCTTTGCGCAATTCCACCTGCGTCTGCTGCAATTGCAGATCCTGCGCTAATGGAACAAGAATCCTTCGTCTCTCGACCAGCACATCTCTCTGTCGCTGTCAACGAAGGAATTTCTCCATTGGTGGCTGCTTCCCACGTCTCTGTCATGAGGCAGATGCTTTCTGCCCCCCTCTTGGTTAGTAGTGACCACGGACGCCAGCCTTCTAGGTTGGGGCGCCGTGTTTCTTCACCTCAGGGCTCAGGGCACCTGGGCGGAGCAGGAATCCTCCCTTCAAATCAATGTCCTGGAGATTCGAGCCATTTACTTGGCGTTACTGGCCTTTCAGAGATTCCTGGCGGGGAATCAGATTCGGATACAATCCGACAACGCAACCGCGGTCGCTTACATAAACCACCAGGGAGGCACTCGGAGCCCTCAGGCCTTCGCGGAGGTCCAGCGTATCCTACAATGGGTCGAGGACAACGACTCGTCCATCTCGGCAGTTCACATTCCCAGGGTGGGCAATTGGGAGGCCGACTATCTAAGTCAGGAAGGTATGGACGCGGGCGAATGGGCTCTCCACCCAGACATGTTTCTGCACATCTGCGACAGATCGGGAACTCCGGCGTGGACCTGATGGCCTCTCGGTTGAACCACAAGGTTCCGGTCTTCATGTCTCGCTCTCGAGACAGCAAGGCTGTGGGGGCGGACGCTCTGGTCCAGGACTGGTCCCAGTTTCGCCTCCCCTACGTGTTTCCTCCATTGCCTCTGTTGCCCAGGGTTCTACGGAAACTTAGGACAGAATGTCGTCAAGCCCTGCTCATCGCCCCAGACTGGCCCAGGAGGGTCTAGTATCCGGACCTATTACAGCTCTCTGTGGGGAATCCGTGGAAGCACCCGACCCGGCCAGACCTCTTATCACAAGGTCCGTTCTTCCACCACAATTCCGCAACCCTCTGCCTGACTTTGTGGCACTTGAAGACTGGTTGCTGACATCTTGCGGCTTTTCTTCTGAAGTCGCCGCAACCATGAGACAAGCCAGGAAACCTGCATCGGCAAGGATTTACCGCAGGGTTTGGAAAATATTCTTCTCCTGGTGCCGTCTCCACGGAAGTTCTCCCTGGCCTTTTTCTCTCCCAACCCTTCTTGCCTTCCTTCAGTCAGGATTAGATAAGGGTTTGGGTCTCAGCTCCCTCAAGGGGCAGATCTTGGCACTTTCTGTGCTGTTCAACAAACGTCTGGCTAACCTTCCTCAGGTGAAGACGTTTGTTCAAGGGGCAAGTCACATCGTTCCCCCCTACAGACGTCCCTTGGACCCCCGGGACCTTAATCTGGTCCTTGCGGTGTTACAGAAGCCGCCTTTCGAACCTCTAAGGGAGGTGTCCCTCTCCAGACCTTCTCAGAAAGTTGCCTTTCTGGTGGCCATTACCTCTCTTCGGAGACTGTCAGAGCCGGCAGCCCTGTCGTACAAGTCTCCATTCCTGGTGATTCACCAGGATAAAGTGGTGCTCCGGCCTGTGGCAGAGTTCTTACGTAAGGTGCTTTCTCCGTTTCACCTGAATCAAGACATTGTCCTTCCGTCTTTTTGTCCTAATCCTGTTCACCAGTATGAGAAGTCTCTGCATACTTTGGACCTGGTCAGGGCTGTCAGGATTTATGTCTCCCGCACGGCTTCTCTTCGCCACTCGGATGCCTTGTTCGTTCTCATGATAGGTCAGAAAAAAGGAGCGCCGGCCTCCAAGTCCTCCTTGGCCAGGTGGATCAAGGCTCCTATCCAGGAGGCCTACCTTTCCTCTGGTACGCCATTACCTGCTGGAATTAAGGCGCATTCCACAAGAGCTGTGGGTGCCTTGTGGGCCTTATGTCACCAGGCCACGGCACAACAGGTGTGTCAGGCGGCCACTTGGTCTAGCCTACACACCTTCACGAAACATTATCAGATTCATGCGTATACTTCTGCAGACGCTAATGTGGGCAGACGGATCCTTCAGGCAGCGGTCTCTCACCTATGATGGGTACTGCCACGTTTTGAATCTTCTCCCACCCAGGGATCGCTTTTGGACATCCCAATATCTGGGTCTCCCAATGGAGCGAAAAAGAGAATTTTGTTTACTTACCGTAAATTCTTTTTCTTCTTTTCTTCTAGCTCCTAATTGGGAGACCTAGCACCCACCCTGTTGCCTTTTGGGCTTTGTTCTTCTTTTTAAGTGACTGGTGTAATACATGTCGCTTTTATGGCCCTGTTGGCCGATAATTCATAGCCGGACCTTTTGGTCTTGGTGTGGGTTTTATCCTCCTTCATGCTTGTGCACCGAACTGATGGGATTTCTTCTAGAGGGGGTGTATAGGCAGTAGGGGAGGGGCTACACTTTTTATTTTAAGTGTAATACTTTGTGTGTCCTCCGGAGGCGGAAGCTATACACCCAATGTCTGGGTCTCCCAATTAGGAAAAAGAATTTACGGTAAGTAAACAAAATTATCTTTTTTTTTAAAGAAAACAAAAAATAATGCACTCATACTCCATGGCCTGTATGTACGCTCACCACACAAGACTCCATTGCTGAACAAAAAACATGTTCAAGGACATTTTAACGTTTGCTCAGTAACATTTAGACAAGTCTGTGAAACACTGGGAGAATGTGTGACAGATGTGACAAAATAATTAACTCTTTAGATGCCATAATATACACCATGTTTGGAAGTCAAAAGGCACTGCATATCATGCCAAAACACCATATGAACAGTGAAGTTTGGAGGTGGGAACATCATGGCGTGGGGCTACACTGACAAACTTCATGTAATTGAAGGAAGAATGAATGTACAAATGTACCAAGACATTCTTCATAAAAAACTGCTGCCATCTACCAAGATGATGAAGATGAATCGAGGGTGAATATTCAGAGTTCATAGAAGGAGCCCTCGGGACCTTCAGGATTTGAAGATTCTTTGTGTGGAAGTAAGGGACAAAATCACACCTGAGCAATGCATGTGACCAAGGGGCGTCTTAAAGCTGTTATCACCAGCAAAGGCTTTTGTACAAAATATTAAATAAATTTCAGTAAGCGTGTTTAATACTTGGTCCTTGTGTCACTTCTCATTATTACTCATCACAAAATGTATGGACATTTATGCTGTCATATTTCTTGACTAATTGTGAATAAATGAAGAAGCAGCTCCACAGGCTTGATTATTAATTATAAGATTTCAATCTTCAATAATTTTGGAGTAATAATACTCAAATGAAAGAAAAGAAATATCACATGCCACTAGTACACACTACATACATACCCTTATACACTAAACTAGCATCAAATATCCCAATATTCCCACTTTAGCATCTTGGTTAATGAATTGGTAACTGTATGGATTACCCTGTGTACCACACCAAGGATACACCAAGTAATATGAAATCACAATCATGTTTATTATTCCAGCTCTTCAGTTGTCCACGTCACTGGTGTGAATGAAATTCAGTCTCCAACGGGCACAGGACAGAACTTAAACCAGATATCCCGCCAGATTAATGCCGGGCAGGTGTGGACCGGGAGCCGACCGCCTTTCCAAGGACAGGTATTACCATTATCTGTATGGATGTTTGGTATCTTTTTTTTACTGCTAGAAATTATTTTAAATGATTCTGAAATTTTCAGCACCAAATTATAAATGTGTAGTCTCTTTTAGTAAGATATCTATAGAGAAAATACCTGCATAATTCTACACCTATTACCGCACCATTTCCAAAATAGTTGGGATGCTGTATAAAATGTAAAGAAAACAAGGATGCAATGATTTGGAAATCTTTTATAGCCGTGTTTTATTCACAGCAGATGACGACACCGGTCTGAAGATGAAAGTGAGACTTTTCATGATGATTCTCGCCTCTGCTGCCCTTTACCCAATAAGGCTATGTGGCCACTGGGTGTATTTTTTTGTGCTGTGGTTATGCTGCGTTACGCAGTTGTGTAAAAGCAAAAGCAGCACAAACTTATTGCGTTTGTGCATGTTACAAACACAGCACAAATAAGCACCGCAACTGCCTCGATCAGTGAAGAAAGCTGATGTGAAAGCACCCTTAGTTTGTTTTTATAAACTAAATAGAAATACTAAATGGATGCACCTGTTATGTCCGACCTTCACCTCCTGATCTGTGTTCTATGTTCTGCTGAGACTAAAATATGGTTATAAGAGATTTCCAAATCATTGCACTCTTGTTTTCTGTATATTGTATACAGTGTCCCAATTTTGTTTTTATTGTTGTTGTATATAGTTGTCATTTCTAGCTTTATTTAGTGAGATCGGCTGGACCTGCTGATCACCGGTGACCGTTTTAGTGGTTTTAAGAAGAAAGCTGCTTTATTTGTAAAAATAATGTGTTCCTCACTTGCTTTATAGTTGGAAGCCAGTTCATGAGCAAATATGTTTTTTTGTGTATTTCACAGCAAATTACTACACAATCTGGAAAAGCGCAAACTTCTCCATTTGGCATTGGAACAAGTCACACATATACGTCAGACCCATCTACCTATAGCCCGCTCTCAAGCCCTGCAACATCATCTCCTAGTGGAAATGCTTATTCTGGCCTGGGAGGAAGGAATGCTGCCTTCAGTAAGTTTACATTTTTTGGCTTTTTATGAGAGTGAGGTGTCCTTAGATGAGTGACATGCTCCATAATGTATATAGTGACAAAAATACATCTGTTTTTGGCATACTATGAATGTTTCCAATTTCAGCATGTGGCATGGCAGTGCTACATATAGGAGGCCACCCCAGGCTTTCTGCCTACTGTCACTGTCACTTGTCATCTTCAGCCTACGCTAAAAAATTCTCATAGAATTCAGATATTATTTATCTGTAATTTGCAATATGTGAATGAGTTGTGTAAAGTTTTTGCTTATATAATGCAGTTCTGATCTTACCACCATCCATTTATGATAACGCTGAAAAATCAGATTGTCCATATATATAGTTCATATTTCTTGGACTCCATTCTCCTCTCCATGTGAATGAGATTTTTTTCTTTTTTGTCTCTCAACCTCTTCTTCAAGGATGTGAATGCAGGGTTTTTTTTAATGCATAAACCTTTTTCCATTAGTTTTGCAATCTATGTGCATTTTTTTATATTAACATCAATGACAGATAGAAAAAAGAAACATCTCATTTTTCATCATAGAAGCGTACACCGGAAACTGTTATAAATGCAATTACTGAAACAGATCAAAACCTGAATGTAGTGACAGATGACAACTGATGTTTTTCTGCTACGGAAAAAAATATGACAACAGATACATTTTCCCAGCTTTTTTTCAAGAAAACGGAATCAGACTAACACTAAAAATAGCCTTGGTGGCTCGCATATTCACTATATTTATCTATTGTATCTCACTCATATCTACTTAATTTAGTTGAAAATGTGTTCAGTCTCAACTTCCGCCATATTCATTATTTAACTGTTTGCTGTTTGCTCTTGTATAATTGTATGAATTCATCTTATTTTGTGCAGCTGAAACAGGACAGAGCGGTAGCCAGTTCCAGGGACGGGCATCAGAAGTCTGGTCCCAGTGGCAAAGCCAACATCATAATCAACAGAGTAATGACCAACACTCCCATCAGCAGCCAGGACAAGCGGAAGTGTTTCAGGTACAGTGCAATTCCTCAATTACAGCATGAGACATGTTTGCTATGATAGTGATTACAGTCCATGCTTTCTCCCTGATGGTCCACCATCAGGCAGGACACTCATTTATAACATCCCCTTTCCATAACTTAGGGTATGCTTCCAACTTCTAGATGTTTAAAAGGGTTGTATCAAGTGTTTTAGCTATCCTCTGATTGATCCAACTGCTGGGACCACCACCGGTCTTCAGAGTAGGGCCCCTTCTGAATGGAACAGAAGTTAAGCTTGCACGTCTATGCTCAATTCATTCTCCATGAGACTGACTGAAATAATAGCCATGTGCAAATCCTCTCATCTTGTGGGGGGTGGTTGAGAACCCACCAAACACATCCAATGTCTGAAAATCTTTCCAATATCAGTGGACTCTGATAGCTCTGGGACACAAGAGTGCCATTACTTGACTAATCGGTAAATCTTTTGTATACCCAGGACATGCTGCCTATGACTGGAGACCCCACCCAAGGAACCGGTAACTACAACATTGAAGACTTTGCAGATCTGGGGATGTTTCCACCTTTTTCTGAATGATCTAATGGAAGAAATCTCCTTTTCTTTGTTACCTGTATCCGCTTTGTATTGTAAGACAGTGAAGACCAGAGACTGTGTTAACTCTGCACTTATACTTGCTCTTTCCAAATGGTAATCATCTGCTTTGTCTGTATGTAAAACCATTACATATCCCCATCTGTCACATTTTGGAGGACTTCATATGAGCCTGTTGCTGCATCATCCTCAGCCAACAATGATTCCATGTTACAAACCGCCCATCTGACAGCGAAATGTACACGCAAGATGGAAAGCATATTGCAATCTACTAGCATATTGTTATACGTTATTATACAAAACAACACTGGCTGCTTCAATGGTTCTATATCTTTTAACTTGAAAAACATTTTCAAATTTACAAGCTTAGATTGTAATGGAAGCAATTTATATATATGGCCCAGAAATCATTTGTCAGTCTCCACCATATTACATGAAATCAATCCAGTGCTCAGGTCTGTCGATCGTGGAGCTCTCGGATCCCCTGTCCTTTAATTCCCAGGCTCTTCCATAATCCGCAGTGATCTCTGCCCTAATACGGCTTTATCAGTATCACACGGTTACTTAACTGTCAAACTGTTATGTCATGTGAAAGCTTATACGTCGTGTATTTTGTACTACTGAATGTCCTGTACTAATTCTCATATTGCATAGTCTGACTGTGCAGGGTTTTGCTAATGTCATTTATATTAAAGAGTGACAATGGCCATGTTGTTACATTTTTTTAACCGTTCTTCAGTTGTGTGATTGTCTGATCAAATGTCACGATCACAGAAACTAATCCGACCACTGCTGTTTTGGAGGAAAAACAACTAACATGTTTGGTTGCTATAAGACGACACACCTTGTGTGTGTTTACTGTAATTTCTTACAGACAATACAATGTTTGGTGGAATGTTCTCTTTTGTAAGATAAAGGAATATTCATAGCAGCCAATTCAGCTATTTCTTTCATGATGTCATCAGCCTCCTTAAGCTGCCCATACTCATGAGATAGGCATCGTCGGTTGCATCTTGAGCAGCGCAGAGGTGTGCAGTCTTCATGGTTGCTTGTAATGTGGGTGCTTATCCTTGAATGACAGTTCTGATCCAAGAGCTTTGTCTTGATAAAACACATTAATGTTCTATCAATGTTTGCTCTAAGTCTACACTCTTTTCATTATATTTGAAGATAGATATAACAGGTCATTTGAACAACCCACAGGTCAGAAAACTGATTAATTTTACAGCTCTGGAAGCTGCCAGTGGTGGGGCCCAGGGGATTGTGATTTTACTGGATTGGAGCTGAGGGGGAAGGGACAAATAATTGCTACATTAAAATAAATGGCCTGGAAAGAGCTGACTTGGATGTTCGGTTAACTCCTCTCCAGGAACATAACTAGAACACATATTCACCAGTATCATGGCCAAATTCCATGGAAACTAGCTGTACATTGTATAAGATAAAAGCTCTTACAGCAGGAGAATGACAACAGGTAGAAAAAAAGGAGTTGATTAAAAACTTGCTTATTTTCATGCTGTCTAGCAATTTAATAACATAACCATACTACTTTGTCTCTTGACATCTTTGCTTTCTCATACCCATGATTGTGCTGCTTAGACGCTTTCAACAGACAGAGGGGAGAGTCAGGATGGTTGGCCTGTCCCGGTCATGTATATGGTGTTCTGAAGAGTCATAAATAGAAACCATAAGACAAATCGTGATGGGCATACCCGAACAGTAAAGTTCAGGGTCCGTACCAAACAGCTAGTGTTCAGCAACAGACCCCGAACGCTGACTTCCCTGAGAAGTCTGTGTTACTGTTCAGGTTCGACTGGTTGATGTAAAAATAAACAAAATAGTGATTAAACATCAGCGTCATTACTTACCAGGGTCTGTGCACTTGTACTTCCGGGCCAATCATTAACCTCCTAATATATTCACTGCACTGGCTCCAACAGCCAATCACAGATGCCCACTCTCTGTGACAGCGTCTGTGATTGGCTGTTGCGCCCCTCACCAATTGTGCCAGCGTTTGTGATTGGTTGCCATAGGCAACAAACCTGTCATCGTAGTGTAAAAATAAATAAGTTACTTTTATAACAAATTAAGTAGAACTTCGTTGTATTTTTTATTCTCAGCGCAAACAAAGTGGACAGCCATGGGCAGCCACCCTAAGCTGCCTTGCTTTACTTTGGCTGGCAATCAAAAATTCAGGGGAGCCCATTATTTTTTTTATTACACAGGTCTCTAAAAATTAAATTTTGTAATCATCGCAGATGACTTTGTACTTTTCTGAGTCATCTTTTTGTCTTGATTTTAAAAAATGTATATTGTTTTTCTATAGCACATTTAGTTTCCATGGAGCAGCATCATTATTATAAGGTGTAGGAAATATACTGGCAACATTAAGAAAACAGTAATCTACATATCTGAAAAAATACTTCACCTTACAAAACAGAAGAGGCATGTCTCCTGTCAGAGTCTCGCATACCAGTCCTTGATTCCATCACTATCCTTTTCTGACTTACTCAAATCTTACCGCCTCATAACAGTTCCTCCCCAGAACATGTGACTTTCTGTGAAGCAGTCATTGGTTGACTGCACTGTCAATACTCCTTCCAATAAAACTCACTAAAACCTTTACTGATGTTGTCCCTGTAAGAAGATTCACAATTAAGTAAGACTAGCAAAGAAATGGAAATAACAAAGGAAAAATTGAAAATGCAGAAATAACGTAATAACAAAAATACTTCTATCTCAGACACTTTGTGATAGAGCAAAACTAAGCATATTTTTGGAATCCGCACATCAAACTCCATAAACTAGACATATTACCTTTGCTGATGATTTTTTTGTGTTGACCAGTGTTATTATTTAAAAAATTGTTTAAAAAATGTGTGTGCTTCAGCCTATTTTAGATTGCCAGCCAAGGAAAAACCAGGCAGCTGGGGGCTGGTATTCTCAGCATGGGGAGACCCATAATTATTGGGCCACCCCAGGCTAAAAAAATAACAGCGGGCAGCCACTCCATAAATTGGTGCATTCATTAGAAGCGCCAATTTTTGGAGCTTTAGCCGTCTCTTCCCAATGCCCTGGGTGATAGAAGGGGTTAATAACAGCTGAGTATTGACAGCTTTTCATTAAGCCCAGATTGATGAGGTTTAAGCCTCTATGAGACCCACCCATTATCAACCCTGTGAGTAAATAGTTAAAAAAACAGAGAAAAATCCTATATTTCAAATAAATTACATTCTTCCATTTATTGAAAAAAATAGCAAGGCACTACAGTCAAGTATGGGGTGCTCAGGTAGGTTTCCACACCTTCTTTGCAAAGATAAATACACCAGGCACTCCCAAATAGTGAAGAGGGAAATCTCTTTAATTCATTGATGCACAGGCAAAAGACGTTTCGGTCTTACTCCAGACCTTTGTCAATAACTGAAAGTAATACAAATAGAACATATATCAAATTGAGCAAACAAGGCAAAACATTTTTTTTTATAAAAAGCAACAGAACACAGAAAATTTGGGGACTATATGTCCCCAGGAGCACTACAAGTTTTAGTGCTGTACAACAAACGTTCATATGGAAATGGGATTGGGTAAAAATAGGCTGGGGAGGAGGATAGAGGAGGGAAGATGAAAAATACAATATGCAGATTGAAAACTAGATGAAATAAAAGAATCAAAATACTTATAAAGAAACTAAGAATATCAGAAAAGAAAACTGAAACATAAGGTGGATAGACAACCAAAGTGAATAGATTTTTGCGAAAAATGTTAGAGGAACAGACAAAGAAAGACCAGGTTATATCATGAACTCACTGCATCTGTATGTAGAGTGCTGAATAATTTCTTATTGGCAATCCCATTCCTAAAAATGCCAAAGAGAACACTCATGTTAAGTGCTACTCACAGACAAAGTGTCTGTGAGCTAAGGAAATATAAAAAGTGAGGTGTACAAGGTGTCAATAATTACCATGGCTGCCAAGTGAGTGAGGGGTTGTGGGTCCCGCGGCATCCACCACTGTTGTGATCGCCGGGCTAGCAGGTTGGTGAGCCGGAAAGCGGAGGTGTGTGTGTGGAAGTGACATCATGAGGCCTAGCGCGCATGTGCTGCTGTAGTACGTTTTCTTGCGTAAAACAGCTTAGTGAATAGCACTACAGTACGCAGTTGGCAGAAGGTCCGCTGATATTACTGATGTACTGTGCCTGTGTGAATGGACCTAAGCGCTGAGAAGCCGATGCTGATTGAAATATAAGTTAAAATCTTGAGTGAAAAGACACAAATAGAAAGGAAAAGTAGTTTTAGAATAGTAGAAATAACTATAAGTATTAGGGAGAGGTGGTGAACAAAGATTTAAGGAAAGTAAAAGAGAATGAAAAAAGGGTGAAAAATCACAGCAACATGAACATGATCCTGGATTGCAAAAGGGACTGGGGAGGATTTCAATGGGAAAGAGGGTCGAGGTGCGCAGATGATCCTAAGAGGAGATAAAGAATATTAATATCTTATATATGAACAATCAGTTAACATGAGAAATATGAATACTAAGGGCTTAAGAACAAGACAGTAGATAAAATACAGCTAGTATAGAGATTTCAGAAATGTAACGGTACAGTACGCCAAAACGTATGAGATCAGATATCTAGATAGCAAGTTTAGAAAAAGGATTCAGTGTAAACAGAACCGCATGATGTATGGTTACATATTGCAATAATTAACTAATTTAAAGGTGCAGTATTCTTATCTGAATACATACAATGGGAGTTGAATGTAAATTACCACTGTAATAATCAAAATAGGGTACCTCTCCTTATCCCTGTCAAAATGAATGTAGTTCTTACTCACGATTAAGGGTCTTAGTTGCCAATGTGTTCAACTCATGAATCCAAAAAGATTCCCTCTTTTTGAAGAGACCAATATGGTCACCCCCCCTTCTTAGGGTTTTGACCTGTTCAATCACCTGAAACTTCAGCTGGGCCAGATGAAACGAAATATTGTGATATAGGTAAAAGCAAATTGCGGGTCCTGATAATAGACTTATGTTTGGATATGAGGTCTCATATGTTGCATGGTTTCGCCAACATACAAGAGACAGCAGGCGCATTGGATGATGTTGACCACATTTGATGTATTACAGGTAATGTAGTCTCTTATAGCGTACCTCTTCCCTGTGTGAGGATTAAAGAAGGATTCTCCTTTCTGTATATTATTGCATTGATAGTAATGCAAGCATGGAAACGTTCCATAAGGGAACTATGTCAGCCCTGACGAGGAGATTTCTTTGGTTTTGAAGTCTTCTGAAGCAGGGAAGAAATGGTTGTTTAAGTTCCTGAATATCAGGATAGGCAGCAGACCGCAAAGGCCAGTGTCTCCTTATTGAGTTGTGTAACTTATACATAAAGGGATGGTAAGTGTCTCTTCCCAATGGCCTGGGTGATAGAAGGGGTTAATGACAGCTGGGTGTTGACAGCTTGTCATTAAGCCCAGATTGATTAAGTTCAGGCCTCTGAGACCTGCCCATTATCAATCCTGTGAGTAAATAGTTAAAAAAAAAAAAAAAAACGGAGAAAAATCCTATATTTGAAATAAATCACATTCTTCATTTATTAACCCCACACATGCCCTCCAACGATAATCCACAACAATGGTCACACGAAGCACACGATCCTGGCTCTGCTATATTCACAGACTGCAGCGATAGAACAAGCGTCCTCTCGATGCAGCCTCTGGGATCACACCGACTGTTGCGGGGAGCCATGATGTCACTCACTGAGAGCTTCCAACGGCAGTGAACTCAGGTGACCCTGCTGCCAGATTGGGGTACATGATGGCACAGCTACCCCCAGCTGCCTGGCTTTACCTCTGCTGGCAATCAAAAATAGGGTGAAGCCCACACACCTGTTTTTAAATTATTCATTTAAATAATTTTAAAAAAAATAGTGGGCTGCCCTGTATTTTTGATTGCCAGCCAAGGTAAAGCCAGGTTGTTGGGGGTGTAATCCCATAACTTTCTGCTTTATCTGCGCTGACAATAAAAAATAGTGATGCCCTATGACATTTTTTTAATGTTTTATTTTTACACTACTATGACGGCAGGTTTGTTGCCTATGCAACTAATCACAGACACCGAAACAATGGGTGAGGGGCGCAACAGCCAATCACAGACATGTCACAGCGAGTTGGGCGTCTGTGATTGGCTGTTGGAGCCAGGGCAGTGAATAAATCAGGAAGTTAATTCAAGTGCATGGACCCCAGTAACTAATTACGCTGATGTTTAATCACTGTTTTGGGTTTTGCTTCTTTTTACAGCCCCCCTAGCCACCATTTCATAACTTTAAAGTCCGGTTTCGGAGTTTCGGTCAAGTCCTTTCCTGAGCCCAGAATTAAAAAAAAAAAAAAAAGTCGGGCATCATCCACCAAACCCGAACATCGGCGGGTTTACGCATCACTAGTGACAAATATTATGTAAAAACCAAGCAAAGTCTGAACCAACCTTCTCAAAGTTTTCTACTGTAATCTCACCGGACAGACTAAGTATGATGCTTAATGTCTAAAGATATGTGCAAACGATCAGTATTAGTAGCTGGATGCAGCGTATTACTGCTGCGTCTAAAACGCTGCGTTCAACAAAACAAGAACAGTGGATGGGATTTCTAGAAACACCATGCATACTGTGCTTCTTTTATACGCAGTGTTTTCTCACCTTTGGTGCGGGATACCGCACTTCTGTATCTCCACAGCATGTTGATTTATTGCTGAGGAGTCGGAAGTGATCTTGGCAGGTGAATGCAGGGAAAAGCCGCCATGCACTGAATGCAGATCATGGACACAGGGCGGTGGCATTGACCCATGGAGATCGCCGGCTTCCCTCAAACATTGTATCCGGATTGTCTGCACATACCCTAATGCTCAAAGGAGAAATCCAGCATTTCAGCTATTCGGTTTGCAATGACATTAAGTTGGGATACCACTGGAGGTCTTAAATTGGTTTTCTAACCCCTCAAAATATGTCAGCAGGCTACAAATGTGTAAAAAAAATATTCACTATACCTAATACATTGAATTTATCACCATTCCTATTTCATCATAGTTCTTGCTGCAAGATAAATGTGTCAATCAGTTGTCACAATGGTGATGTTACTACTCATAGTCTTTGTTCACAATATCAGTTAGCATATTCATGTCATGAGGAGATTCTTACAAAAAGTATAAAAGTAATACACAACTGCAAATGTGAGAAGGGTCTTGTCCAACTTGTCTGTGGTTTTTAATTTCAGGATGGCACATGACTGCTATGGACAGTGATTCACATCTTTATGCACGCTGAATCTTTACAGTTTTATGGAGATGAACTGTGCAGTAAATCACTGGCCACAGCTAGCTATCACAAGCTATCCCCACCACCAAAAGATGAGGCCAGGAGAATGACGGAAGACCCCAACATTGGTAGGAAAGGGATGTCATCGGATCGCTAGTAGATATTTTACTCCATGCTTGGCTACTTTTAAACCCAATAACAGTATGGACAACATCCTTAAATAATCAATCGCCTCTCCCCATGTACTCTGGCTAAATTTGATTGACATGTGAAACAATGTTCTTCTGTGTCACATAGACTTAACACTGGTGTCCATGTATACTGTCTGCAAAATTGTAGTCTAAATATAAGATTTTAAGAGCTGATATTCCTATTGCGAAGGGTTAACCAGAACAATTTGGATTCACTCATCTGAAGTGTGCATGGAATGCCCATACTGCTCCATTCCTCTGTTTATTTTGAGGCTGACTGAGCAGTTTGAAGATATGTACATATACAACATGTCATCAGCTGCTAATATAAATGAGTCTTGTACAAAACAATATAAATAATATGGACGTCTGAGAAAACAAATAATAGGAAAAGAAAGAAAAGAACAAAATAATGGAATAGGAGTTCTAGTGAGGTCCAATTCAAAACATGTTTAACAAAAATGTAAAGTGAGTCCTTGGATCCCTAGTATGGAGAGACCCAACCAGTAGCTGCCACTCTCCGTACCAGCTGTGTAAATATATCCACACAATTAGTCATTACATGAACGCAAGAGAGCAAGCAACCCGTGAGCTGCGTCCTTCTTCCTCTCAGCAAGGATTGTTTTGGGGTTTCTGAACCCTTTCATAGAATTTGGAACGTCCACCAGTGGAACAACAAAGATTGTTTTCCTTCAGGCCATGAATTACGATTGTTACACCGCAATGAGGTGATCCATTGTTATGTCAGCCCATTAAAACTATGTGATCTTACAAAGGGACAATTAACTGAAATTGAGTCATATTTTCTGTCTGAAAGATTTCATGAAACCCATTGTTCCATTTTATATCCGATTCCTGGTGCTGACTCAGGTTACTGTTCTACTCTTCAGATTAGACATATATAATCCCAGTCCCTAAAGTGTATTTATGAAATGTTTTCTTTTCTACGCCCTCATGTGAAAATTCATCTTGCTCCTAAACAACACTGATCTTTTTCCAGAAAGATTATATTGAGGAAACATTAAAATAAAAAAATACACTGCAATATACCACTCAACAATGAATCAATGGCAATATAAACAATAGTGTGAAAGTGTATTGCATCATTATTCAGGTGATATCTAAAGGGGTTGCCTGGTCTAAATCAACAAGTCTGCTGTCACTTTGTGAATCCAACAGTGCGCACACTGCACGCTGTGAGGATTCTCCATTGTCAGTGCTAGAAATACTTACTCCCGGCCAGAATCCAACTAGATGGTTTCTGGCACACTTGATGCAAGTGCATTGCATGAGGCCAGGAGCTGTCGGTTTCTGACCGGGAATATGCATATTGCAAACTTGCGCTCACGTGAATGCTCTTTTCAAAACTGCACTGGAGAATCCTGACAGCACAAAGTGTGAGCAATGTGACAATTCTCAAGTCTACAGTCACATAAGTGACTGTATAGTAATGGAATCCGTTATTAAATGTGGACTAAAAGGCTGCTAAACTGGGCATTGCAGTATGGTCGAGGAGTCACGTATCACATTTCAAATGTGCAAGCCAAGCGTATGTCCCAAATGAAGTAAAACAGAACCTTAATGCCTAAGGGCAATATATTAGTTCTAATGGTGCCGTCACACCTGCCGACGTCGCTAGCGACATCGCCGAAAAAGTGACGTATCAGCGATGTCGCTAGCGACGTCGCGCTGTGTAAACGAGCGCCGCGACCGCGTTTTATCACTGGTCGCAGGTTGACAGGTTTACGGGAAGAACCGTAAACCTGTCAACCGGCGACCTGCGATAAGGCTGGATCGCGCCGTGTGACATCGCCAGAGCGATGTCGGCGGCGATCCAGCCTATACCGCAGCGTTGCTGCGGATCGCTCGCTGGGCTGAGCCCAGTACAGTGAGCGATGTCACCGCCCGCATCGCTGCAGTGTCGCCGGCCGCAGCGATTCTGTGTGACAGCTGGCCAGCGATGTCGGAAGAGAGCGGGCACCCGCGCATCGCTTCCGACATCGCTGGCCAGATCGTGCTGTGTGACGGCACCATAAAGGTGTTACACATTAGTGACTCTGTAATCTGCCTTTATCTATTGGAAAGTGCCTTGACCAGTACAATGTATTCATTACCTCCTAAATATAAATAACCCATATGTGTGTATCACTCACTTGATGCTGAACACTCATAGGTGTGTATGTAAAACACCTAATGAGCAATCACGTCAAAGTTGACAACACATTGACTATCAATGCATTAAACCAAATACTATTTTTACAATAGATTGTAGCAGATGTTAGTACTGAATGTACCTTACACAATTGTACTATTCAGAACTTTGGAATGTTAAATGGTAAAAACAACAGTCAGGCCTTTACAATTATTTTGCCTACCGTATTTAAAATTAGGAGTGAAATATATTTTAGGTGCTGAATTTCAACTGGTCAAGTGAAGGTCAACTAGTACTTGGACGATCCATTGGTGTGTTAGATGTTGAGCACACACTGGAGATTTACAAACAAGTAAAACTACTAATTGTGTAAAAAGCACAGGCGAAGTATGCTAAAGAGATATTTTTGCATTTCTTCATTTTAAATCCTTTATAAGACAACATTTTTTAATTTATTTGCTACACCCACACCTGCCCTGGTTGGGTGTGCTTTGCTTTCTTGCTAGCCATGCAGGTTTCCCCTGTACTGGTGCTGCAAGGGTTTAAGCTGTTCCATAGTCGTCTAAGGATTTCCATCCTGGCCTATCTCAGCTGTTCTGGTTTATCCACTCCCTCAAGTGTAAATGCTCACCTCTTAGCCAATTGCCAGTGATCGCCTGCTATACCTTGGCATTGGTGTGGAGGTGTGAACTTTGGAGAGAAAGGTCGCTTTCGACTTGTTTCTGAAGATCACTACTTGGAAGTTTCTTTTACTCTTGTCTGTCTTATTCCCTTTCTGTTTTTATCGCAGAGCAGGACTAGTGCTGCCCTGCAGACTAGTAAGGGCCAAGCTTAGGATAAGAAACGGGTAGGAATGTAATTTCCACACAGAGTGATAGAACCTGTCTAGGGGTTTCAAGGAACTCAGGGTTGCCTAGGGTGTCGGGGGTTGCCCTTCCTGTCTATCCCTTGTGGTAGTATTCCTCTTCCCTTCTGTCTTAACATTCCCTGTTTGGCTCCTTTACGAAGCGTGACTCAGACAAGGAAGAATGCCCAATAAATGTATCATAATGTGCTGCAAATTGTCCAACAATAGTATATACCCTATCCTATCAAACAATGGGCATTTTGCAAATCTAAAACAAAAATTTATTTAAAACATCTGGATCTGATAATGTAAAATCATATATATTAAAAGTGAGTCATATGACAGAAATAGGTGGCATCACCAGAGGAAACAAACACAACAAAATGTTTCAGTGAAGATAGGTAATAAACTTTATACATATGTGTACTCATGCACAAAGGTGTAGAGAGCAGTGGCATACTGTGAATGGCGGCAAACTACAATGCCTCTATGGGGCACATGAGTCAGGGGCTCAGCACTGACGGCGTGCTTCCCCCCATCGCACTTCCAGTTGAATTGGTATCACAGATGGTGATACAGTTCAGAGCAAGAATGATAAATGCAGAGCACTGCTCCCTCTTCCATCATTCCCCCACTGTGTCTGTGCTCTGACATCTAAGTGTGTGCCACTGTGCTGAGTTGAGCAGAGCTGCAGGACATTGGTATGGAGACCGGTGCAGTGAGAACCGAGGAGAGGTGAGTACCGTATTTTTTGGATTATGAGATGCGGGGTGCATCTTATAGTCCGGTTATACAGTGTGGGACTGTGGCTGTGGCGTTGGAGTGAGTTACTGATGGTGGGAGCAGGCTGTAAAGCGCCTGCCAGTGACCACATGGAGCGGCTGATTAAGCTACTTAAATATTCAACTCTCATCCCTGAGACGAGTGATGGGTGGGGGGAGTGGCACATGTTACATGGCTTAAATTGTTGGCACACGTGATCACCTGCTGCAGCAATCACTGGCAGTCGTCAGTGTGTGGAGCTCAGCGCATGACTGTGACATCATGCGTTGTGCGCTTACATGCTGGCAGTGCTAAGTTGCCGGCATGAGAACAGGACATCTGAAGCGAGGGAGCGGTGGAGGGTGAATATAATCAATTATTATTTTAAGTGTGCGCCGTGATGAAGGCCAAATACGTGGATGAGACATATAACAGGATGGGACTATATAACAGGATGCAGGTCATACACCAGGATGGCACCAAATACCAAGATATGGGTCATATACAGGATGGAGATCCTATACAAGAAGGGGGCCATATACCAGAATGAAGATCATATTCCAGGATGTGGGACATATGCAAGATTGGACCGTATATCTGGATGGGGGTTATATACAGGATAGAGACCATATACCTGAATGGCACATATACAGGATGGGACAATATACTAGGATGGGGAACATATATACCAGGATGAAGAACATATACACCAGGATAGGGAACAGAATATGGGGACATTACAGCCATAAGTGTCAGCAGACTTCCCCCCCCCCCCCCCCGCTTCCTTCCATAATAGTTCCTCATGACCTCATTTTTTGCTTCAAATTTTTTCCGATGTTTCTTCTCTAAGACTTGGGTGTGTCTTATGGTCTGGTGTGTCTTATAGTCCAAAAATCCAGTTATTTATTTACTTATTTTAATCAGGGAGTACATGGTGTCCTAAGGACATTGGGGTGAATTAAATGATATGGAGGACAATGGAGGCTATCTTTTTATACATTGTGGAATATAGGGCACATTATAATAATAACTATAGGGACTGTATTATATATGGAGATTGCATTATAATATATATGGGGGATGAATTATGCGATTTGGAGGACTATGGGGGGCATTATACTATATGGAGGACTATGGGGGTGCATTATTCTATATGGATTGCAACAGGGGGTGCATTATAGTTTATGGAGGACTATGAGCGTGAATTATACTATATGGAAGGCAATGTGGGGCCCATTAACTATATGGAGGACTAAGTGGTGCATTATACTATGTGGAAGACTATGTGTGGTTAGTTATACAATATGGAAGGCTAAGTGAGATCATTATACTATTTGGAGGGCTATGTGGGAGCTTTTATACTTTATGGAGGGCTATTATACTGTATGCAAGCAATTATACAGTTAGAAGGTTTGTTTGGGTTCCATTATACTGTATGGAGGAGGGCTGTGTAGGGGTCACCGTTGGGGATCATACTGTGTTGGTGTCACCATTCATAGTAGCTGAAAAGGGGTACGGTAGGGCCTTCATACTGTGCCTGTGGAGGGTGCAATGAAGGAATTCACTGTTGTGGGATCATACAGTGAATGTGAAGCATTTTTGTTGCCATTGTACTTTATGGGTGCAATAAAAGGGAAATCTAGGGGCTTAAGTAGGATGAAAATTACTTTGTAACGGCTGTAGAGTAATTAGACAATCAAGAAAATTAGTTGGTTTAATGAATGAGGGAAAAGTAAAAATTTTTTATTCCGATAAAAATGTGGTAGGAAAACAAAAAGGGGAATAATATTAGGAAAAGTAGAAGAAGTGATATGGACATTACCTGATTGAAGTGACAGCCAAAAGGAGGAAAAAATGAAACTAGGTATGCTTGATCTGCAGATGGTGTGGTGAGAAACGCATACAACATGATAACTATAAATGTATAAATCAGGCTGCTTTCACACTGCAGTTTATTCCTGATCAGGATTCATCAGTGTTTGTGTGCAAAAACCAGGAGTGAAACTTGCAGAGAAAAACTATAATTGAAAGATTGACACCTGTTCTGGGTTTTAGAGACACTTCGTGGTTTTGGCACACAAAACCAAATGAATCCTCATCAGGAAAAAACTACAGTGTGAAAGCAGTCTAAGACTGAAGGCACACTATCGTCCATCAAACACAGAGCGTGTTTGATGCATGACAGTGATGCGTGTGCTGTGTGTGTTGTCGGGTGTGTGTGGTGCGTGTGGTGAGTGTGGTTGGCTGTATGTATGTTAGTGTGCTGTGATTGTGAGGTGTTAGTGCGTGTGTGGTGCGTGATTGTGATGCTGTCCACGGTCCTCTATGACCGCAGACAGCATTTGTCGGGAAATTTAAGCTCTGCGGCTGTCAAAGCCACAGAGTTTAAATTTACCGCTTTGCCGGTACAGTAAGTAATCATCTTGTACCGCTGTGTCACCGGTGCAAGATGATTAATAAGCACCCAGCTGCTGGGCACTTTTGTGTATTTCTTGTGGTTAGCCTGCATATGCAGCATCTGTGCGGCTTATGAGCACAGACGCTGCATATGCAGTGTTTAACCCCAGTAATGAAGGGTTAATATGTGCCAAATATGTTGGCACCATGTCTCTAAAGAGTGCCCCCCTGCCTAGAGCCATGGTGCCTAAAATCATTGGTAGTTCAGGGGTTAAATGGCCAAATTTCTGAATTGCCGGCATTTGTCGGCTTTCTCTGTTGTTCAGTGAAAGCCGGCGGCTCCTGGCTGTCACAGCGCGGTACCTACGCAATTAGCATACGTACATTGCTGGGCAGCGTCCTCAATGAGGAGCTGTCCCAGGTACTTACGCAAAATGCGTAGTGAAGCCGCCGCTCTCCCTCTACATGGTGCTGAAGATTTCAACATCACCTCCATTGCCAGAGCACATTGAAATCCGGCCATGGAGCACTCTTTAGAGACATGGTGCCAACATATTTGTCACATATTAACCCTTTATTACCAGGGTTACATACCGCATATTCAGCATCTGTGCTCATATGCCGCACAGATGCTGCATATGCAATTTAACCGCAAAAAATACACATTAGTGCCCAGCAGCTGGGTGCTTATTAATCATCTTGCGCGGCTAACACAGCGGTGCAAGATGATTACTTACTGTATCGGCAAAGTGGTTATTTTAAACTTGCTGGCTTTGACAGCCGGCAAGTTTAAAGCGATTTGCGCAGCACACTCATGCGAATATCGCACTGTGTGCTGTATGGGGGCGAGATTTTGTCACCCCCATACACTGGCATTGCACTCACGCGCATCAGAATCGCGTGCAGTTGCAGCAAGCTGCGACTGCACTTGCTTCTGGCTCGCATTGCGAGTTAGGTGCGGGGGACTCGCACCAGTGTGCCCTGCCTTACTGGTCCGAGTACAATGGGAGTTTCCCTCACATTGCACTCGCGCGAGTCCCTCGCCCAGTGTGTCTTCAGCCCAAGTGTCATTTATATGCACCCACATCTACATTATAAGGGCATGTTCACACCTTGAATTTTTTTCAGGTGTTTTGGCCACACATAAATACGCAGTGTTTTACTGTACAGTTTTTCTGAAATGTCATGCTGCTTATGTTTTCCTTGCATATTATTTGAAGCGGTTATAATCTGCAGTTTGTCAATTCTTTCTTTTTACAGGATTTTTCACCCATTAAAATTAATTGGAAAAACGTATCAAAAAAACGAGCAAACATTTGACAAAGACTTAAACTCACCATTTTTCCTGCCAATACTCCAGCTTTTGAAGCAGATTTTTCTGCTGAAAATATTGAGCATGTGCTGATATCTTAATATCTTAATGAAGTCATTAACTGATGCCCTAAGGTAATGGATAAAAATAGTAAAGGTGAAAAGGAAAAGATATGGGGGCGTGGCCTAGCGCTGCATGGAGAAGGCTGCCTGAAGGCTGCCGGACCCCAGGAGATTAAAGCGGCTATTCAGCAACTAAGTCCAGCGGGATTCGTCCAAAAAGCCTCCTACGCTTCCCTGAGCCTTCCCTGCTCCGATGGGTAAGGTGAGATCCCTGGATTCCACCCTCTCTAAACGGGTCTCGGACTACTTCCCCCCAGGCCGTCCTGATTCTTCTCAGCTTGCCAAGATGGCGCCTCCCTCCCCCAGAGCGGCCCAGGCTTCCCGCCGAGAACAGCAGACACAGGAGACCGGTGCAACGTCCCTCTCCCCTGACCCTCCAGTCACCTATGCTCTCATGAAGGAGCTTATGACAGACCTCTTGTCGGGGCTTCGCTCATCCCTCCAAGATGATATAAAGGAGATGGTGGCGGACCTGCGTGGGGAGGTGTCCGAACTGGGCTCCAGGACGGACCACCTTGAAAGCAAAATGTCTGAGCTAGTGAACTCACATAATGACCTATGGGACGAATATGAACGCCTGCAAGACACGATGACAGCGGTACAGGCGAAAAATTGCGATATGGAAGATCGTACGACTGAGAGGCGTCGCTGAAACGATTCTAGACGCAGATCTACGTGGATTTTTGCGCGACTTTCTACAAGAGGTCCTACCGGAATCAGACCCACGCGACTTAAAGATCGATCGGATACATAGGCTACCCAAACCCTCGGGCATTCGTCCTGAACTCCCCCGCGATGTGATTGCCAGAATTCACTTCTTCGAAACGAAGGAAGACTTTCTGCGTGCCCTGAGACGATCACCTACGCTTTCCGATCGCTTTTCCGATTTGGAAGTCTTTCCGGATCTATCTCCTGGAACTCTGGCGCTGCGAAGAGCGTTCAAACCTTATACCTCCATTCTTCGCGATAAGGATATACAATATCGCTGGGGCCGTCCGACTCGCCTGATTGTACGACGAAATGATGTCTCCCATGTGTGTCTTCTTCCGTCGCAGGCAGCGACACTTATGAAGAAATGGGATCTTCTCCCTCCCGACTTTTCTGAGCCGTCACAACAAGATCCACAGATTCGTCGCCCGAAGTCGCTCCCCCGTCGCAGGAGGATTGACCCGGAATGGGACAAAGCTTGAACCTGTCTAATGCCCGACTGGACTCAAGTTCTTTTTCCCTCCTTCAATTCCCCTCTCCTGGGGTTCGCCTTCCTGGCTCCTGAACAGCACCTCCAGGTCGTACGACTCTTTGTCTCCTTATCTCTTTCCTAAACTTTACCTTTTTCTCAATCCCTTTCCCCTCCTTACCCCCCTGTCCAGCTCTCCCCCTCTCTGGGTCGCCCTCTACGGAGAAGTGTCCTTCTCCCTTATCTCCTACTACTCTTTTTCTTCGTTCCTCCGTTTTCTCTGATTCCATCTACTAAGAGTCCTGCGACCGATGGATATGTGCTGCTGCCCCGTTGAGCGACTTTTTTCGTTCGGAATAACGACATTTTTTTTACTACTTTTCAGCGTCTATTTTCTGACGCTGCGGTCACCTGCCTTCAGTTCTACTTGGGTGACTGGTTTACTGAGTTTGTCTGTTTGGCTTTGTTGGTTTGATTTAATTTTTATTTTTCCTCCCCTCTTTCCCCAGCTTGTCCCCTCGCTGCCCCCTGCCCTGGCCATATTGGGCCCCAGGGAGGGATGGTTGCTTGAGGGCCTTGCTAACCTTCCCCTCCCACCGACAACCCATCCCGGAGATGTCACAGATTGAGGCAGCATTACTAATGTTTCTTGTACAGAGCTTTTACCTGCATGTTTCTATACTTGATTATGCCAATTACGGTTATAGCACACAATGTTAACGGGCTTAACTCCCCACAAAAGAGGTCGCTCCTGCGCTCACAACTAAGAAAGGCCCGGGCGGACATAGTATTCCTTCAGGAGACGCATCTCCAGGAGGCAGACAATCGCCGCCTAGCCTCCCCCTTCTACCCTCACCAATTTTTCTCTAACAGCCCGGAGAAAAAGGCGGGGGTGGCAATTCTGGTTGGCGCCTCTCTCACATTTGAACTGATCAGTACGCTAAATGACCCAGAGGGCAGGTACCTCTTGCTTAAAGCTAAGCTAGATGGAGCGGTGTTTTCTCTGTTGGTGGTATATGCTCCCAACAGAGGCCAATATAAATTTTTAAAGAAACTGCTTAAAGAAATGGCCCCCTCGATGGAAGGTCACCAATTGGTTGCGGGAGATCTAAACGCCCCTCTGTTTAAGAGACTAGACTGCTCGGTCCCTACTACGTTCAGAACAGACCTGGCTCCCCTGGTGTCCGCCGCTGGCCTACATGACATTTGGCGATACCTACATGACAACGAACGGGACTTCACTTTCTTCTCTCCCAGACACAAATCATTTAGCCGAATAGATTATATCCTGGTTAACGACTCGCTCCTACCCTTGTGCCTAAAAGCGGACATTGACGTAATTACCTGGTCTGATCACGCCCCTGTCTCCCTCATACTATCTGACTCCACTCCACGCTCCCCTAAAACCCCGTGGAAACTGAATGACCATCTTTTGACGTCCCCGAAAAATCAGGAACTTCTAGCCTCCCAGATAAAGGAATACTTCCTATTGAATGCAACGCCAGATATAACTCCAGAGGGTTTATGGCTTGCCCATAAAGCGGTCATTCATGGGCACTGCATAAAAATCGCGGCCCACTCTAAGAAATTACGGAATACTAACCTGAACCTTCTCATAGCTGAAGTAAAATCTCTGGAGAAAGCATACTTAACTAAGGCAGATCTGGTCACTCTGACAGCCCTCTCACACGCACGTAGTTGTCTCCGAGACCTCTTGCTATCCCGAGTGGAGCATCAGTTAAAGAAGGTCAAGTCTACATATTACGGTATGGATGACAGGGCCGGCGCCTTACTAACACGAAGAGTTAAGAAATTGGAATTACGCACTAAGATCGCTTCCCTAATGTCCAACACTGGCACTCAGATTCGTAACCCTATACTAATTGCCGAGCAATTTAGGGACTATTATGGCGACTTATATAATCTCTGTGAGTCATCCTCAACTCCCCAACCCTCTCAAGATGCTATATCCTCTTTTCTCTCAAATCTTTGCCTTCCGGCCCTGACTGCTGAGCAGTTGACATTTTTAAACAGCCCGATTTCCCTTGAGGAACTCCTTGGAGTGATACGTTCCTCCAAGAAAAACTCGGCACCCGGCCCGGACGGCTTTTCTTACATGTATTATTCATCCTTTGCCCCCTTGCTGGCACCTCATCTCCTTGAATTGTTTGGGTTCTGGCAGCGAGAGGGGCGAGTCAGACCGGAGGGTTTGCTGGCAGCTATCTCAACCATCCCTAAGCCAGGTAAGACCCCAACTCTCCCGGGTAACTATCACCCGATATCATTACTCAATTGTGATATTAAAATATATGCTAAGCTGCTGGCGGACCGTCTTAAGACCGTCATTACCTCCTTGATCGCCTTCGATCAGGTGGGATTCATCCCGGATAGACAGGCGAGAGATGCGACTCGGAGGGTGATCAATCTCCTGGAAGTTTTGGAGCAGAGAGGGACCCCCAGTGTGCTCTTGTCCCTTGATGCAGAAAAAGCCTTCGACAGAGTTCACTGGGGATACCTGGCAGCCGTCCTGGACAAATTTGGTTTCCGTGGTGATATCTGTTCCGGGATACTGGCCCTATATTCCTCCCCTTGTGCCTATCTGAAAACTGGGGGTTTTACCTCCACATCGTTCAACATCACTAACGGGACGAGGCAGGGCTGCCCCCTCTCTCCTCTAATATTCGCTCTTGTGATGGAACCGCTGGCAGCTGCAATCCATACTAACTCAGATATTTCGGGGGTATTGGTCGGACAAATAGAAGATCAAATTACCCTGTACGCTGACGATGTGCTCCTTTCCTGCACGAACCCTGCTACCTCTATTCCAGCTGTCCTCACTATTCTCACTGAATTTTCCAACATCTCCTACTACAAACTGAACCTCACCAAATCCTCCCTGCTACCAGTGAATTTAACCCTTCCCGCACAGACGGAGCTTCGTTCTCAATTTCCTTTCTTCTGGGCCCCCCAGGGATTTCACTATTTGGGAATCCAGATTGCCCCCATACCTTCCCTTCTTAGACTAAATTGCGAAGCCCTATTGACCACCTTGAAATCTCTCTGTGCTGAATATTCTAGGTCCCAACTGTCCTGGATTGCTCGGATAAACGTGACCAAAATGATGTTGCTCCCCAGAATTATCTATTTGTTTAGATATATCCCCTTCCTATTCACCAGACGCTACTTAAATCTCTTTCAGTCTCTCCTGGGGAGGTTTGTATGGAATAACAAGCCTCATCGGGTGGCCCTCTCAACTCTCACACTGCCGGTATCCCTGGGGGGTTTGGGAATGCCAGACATTCTGACTTATTATCGAGCAATCAAACTAGACATCGCCAAAATTTGGTGGACTGAAGGACCCCCCTCGCAATGGCTCCAAATAGAATCTGCCCATTCCCCCCATAATTCCCCTAAGCTCCTCCTGGAGATGTCATATCTGCGCCCCTCTCCACCTAATTCTCCACTGAAATCTATGCAAGCTTTACTAGCAATATGGCATAAATTGGCGAAAACCCATTTGCCCTTCCTAACTAGATATATCTCCATGAGGGCAATAGAGTCATGTATGACCAATATAACTCTTGCAAAATGGAGGGAGACGGATATAGTCCTCCTATCAGATATTCAGAACGGGGGTAGGATTGTCCCGTTCTCCCACCTGACTCAAAAATTTGCTGTCACGAGCTCGTCCTTCTTTACCTACTTGCGTGTCCACCACTTTCTTTCCACGTGTGCCCTACCAGAGTGGGATCCCCTATTGATAGACTTATCTCTCCAATCACTTTTTAAAAAGATGGGCCATTCCCAAAGCGGAGTGTCCATTGCATATAAGGCCCTGACCACCAGCCGTGCTACGTCCAAACTCCCATATATGCTCAGTTGGGAGACTAACCTTAACTTCACTGCATCTCTGGAAGACTGGCAGGAGGCTTCGGGGCATGCCGCTAGGTATACCCGGTGCATAAACCACCTGGAGCAATCTAGAAAACTCGCACTGAACTGGTATCTCTCCCCCGTCTGAGTGGCGAGATTTGGAGGCCCAGGTGATTCCGCTTCTCCCCTATGTTGGAGATCTTGCGGCTCTCCCGGTACGAATGCCCATATTTGGTGGGAATGCCCAGTAGTTCAGTCCTTCTGGACATCCCTTGACTCCCTACTGACAACCTTGACAGGCCTCCCAACGTTTCTAACCCCACAACTGGCCCTCTTTGGTGTGGGTCTACACTCCATCCCTGGTCCGCTGAGGCCCATCATCACAAACGTTTTAATAGCCGCCCGACAAAACATAGCCGCATTATGGAAGTCGACTTCTCCCCCCACCACCGCATTAGTGGTGGCCCGTCTTAACAATCACCTGACACACGAGATATCCCTAGCCCATGACCTTCCCCGCAGGACCAAGGTGCTTAATTGGTGGGATCCATGGATTACTTCCTCATATAATACAGTTATTATCCCAGAATGACCACCTAGGGTCTCTACATCCTTTAGGGTACTGGAGACTACAGGCCCTGAGACAGCGGTGGAATCTTGATACCCTCCTTTACTGTACACTCAATGTCTGATAGCTAATTGCTCATTGTACATGCACTTTTATTTATCTGTGCCTCTCCCACTCCCCCCACTGTATTCCCTTCCTACTTATTCTTATGTTCCCCCCACTTTTGATTTATCTTATGCTCATTTGCTATTGAATGTTGGTTGTTGTTTATTAACTTTTAAACCCTCAATAAAAAATTACTGGTTCAAAAAAAAAAAGGAAAAGATATGTGCTTCAATGATAGGAAACATATATATTCTGAAACTTATGTGTGAATGTAACAAAGATGACAAAGGTCGATTGGCAACTTAATAATAAATAGTTGACTGACAATGTAAATCAAGAGTGCCCTAGAAGTAAAAGTTGATGACAAGTGTCAGGGATTGTGGAGGAATATGTGCATAGAGTATTAAAATCATGTTCAATTAAAGTGACGTGTAATGAAGGAAAGTTGGTTGACAGATACGGATAAAATGATGAGTGACAAAAAATCCAAAAAGTAATGACAATGTACATCAAAATTGCCAGAAGGAGGAAAGTAAATATGATCAAACCAATACACTTGTAAAACTAAAAGTAGGCAATGTTGATTAGTGGCATACAGCTAAAGGCAGCAGACCATGTGACTGCTATGGGGCCCAGGGCCATTGCAAACACCCCCACACCCCCAGTTGAAAGAAATGATAAAAGAGGGAGCCATCCACTCCCTCCTTCATCATTCTCCCTCGGCATCTGAGATATTATGTTTCAGTGCAGGGGGCGTGATTACATCACTACTACATGCCGCTGCTCCGAGATATGCAGGGCTGCAGAACACACATCACTGCAGACACCATTGCAGGGGAGAAAGAGGTGAAGTGAGTTTTTTTTTTTTTCTTCCGTAAGTACAAGTATGGAGGACTATGGGGTGTATTCTATTATTTGGAGATCTATGTGGGGCCCATTATACCATATGGAGGACTATTTGTGGTGCAATATACTATATGGAAGGCAATGTGAGCCCCATTATACTTTATAGAGGACTATGGGGTGTATTCTATTATTTCGAGATCTATGTGGAGCCCATTATACCATATGGAGGACTATGTGTGGTGCATTATACTATATGGAAGGTAACGTGAGGCCCATTATGGATGATTGTAGGTTGCATTATAATACTCTATGAAAGGCAATATGGGGCCCATTATATTATATCGAGGAATTTTGGGGTGCTATATGGAGGACTACTGTATGTGGGGTGAATTATACTATATGGAAGGCTATGTGAGGGCCATTTTACTGATTGGAGGGCTTTGTGAGGGCCAGTAAAAGATTTGAAGGGCTATAAGGAAGTCTTTATTTATATGTTATGGAGGGCTATTTGAGGGCCATTATCCTTTATGCAAGTAGGTAATTATACAATGTGAAGGTTTGGAGGGCCATTATACTGTTTGGAGGGCTAGTGTGGGCCATTATATAGTGTGAGGAAGTGTGGGAATTTTTAAGGCAAAGAAGTGGAAAATTCTGTAGTGGCTGAGTCAATCACCAGGTCTCAACCCCATTGTGCATGCATTTCACATGCTTAAGACAAACCTTAAAGCACTACTTCAGCATTTCTTTTATTGCACCACTGTAGTGGTGCTTTAAATGTTAGCCCCCTGGAGCCCTGTCTGATACTCCGCCGTACTCATAATTTTCCAGTGTTGCGCCAGTCAGACTGCGGTACAAGGTGACCTTCCGGCAGCTACTGTGTTTCATGGAGAACGCCAGAGGTCATTTTTCAATACATCTCTATGAGACCCTTATTCTGCCTCTCTAGAGATGCATTGAGTGCCAGCTTCTGGCTTCTGGTCAGACAGAAGCTACATGCACAAGATTGCGCCACAAGTCAGGAACAAGCTGGGTAAAGGACGAAAATGCCGGAAGGTGAGTATAACACAGGGGCGGGGGCTTACATTTAAAGCACCACAACAGCGGGGAGAAAAATAAACACTGTAGTGATGCTTAAGGCAGAATGCTCCACGGTCAAGCCAAGACTAAACCCAGCGGCAGTAAAGGCCGGCAAAGCATCACAAAGGAAGAAACCCAGCATTTGGTGAACTCTATGGCTTCCAGACTTCAGGCAGTCATTGTCTGCAAAGGATTCTCAACACAGTTTTTAGTAAAGTTACATAGTCCAATTACTATTCAGTCCCTGAAATGAGTAGGCTTTGTAGGAAAGTGGTTACAATTCCTAAATGTTTTACAGGATGTTTTTGTTCAACCCTGTTAATTAAACCTGAAAGTCTACACTTCAATTACATTTCAGTTGTTTAATTGTAAATCCAAATTTCTTTAATTATAAAAGCAAAATGTTTCCATGCAGTGCCCGAATCATATTTACAGCTGGTGAAATAAGTTGTTGAACACGGCCCTAAATTAAGTTATGTGTAATAATGAGAAATGACTCATTGAACAAGTATTGAACAAATGCTGAAAGAAAGGTGCAAAAAGCCATGGAACGTCATGACACCAGTTAAAACCTATTAGTAATTAAAAAGCAATCCTGAAACGTATTGAAAATTAATATCAGCTTGTTCATCTGAGAGCCTATAAAAACGTGTCTCATTACCAAGGTGCCACACAAGAAACATTTCATGATGGGTAAAACCAGCGAGCTACCTCTAGACCTTCACATTGATTGATGCAAAACATAATGATTGCATTGATTAAATAATTTGTAAACCTCTAAAGCTTACTAGTGGGTACTGTTCCATAATCCGGAAGTTAAAAGAACATAATTTCACTATAAATCGGTCATGACCTAGTGCTCCTCAAAAAAAAATTATCAAAAGAGTTGTCCAAGAGCCAGGGACCACCTGTGGAGAGCTGCAAAAAGACCTGGAATACACAGGTACAATTGTTTGAAGAAAAGAATAAGTAATGAACCATACCTGCATAACCTCACCATGCAAAACTCCACTGCTGAAGAAAAATCATATTCAAGCACATTTAATTTGCTCAACAACATTCAGACAAGCCTGTGAAATACAGGGAGAATATAGCCTGTTCAGGTGAAACCAAAATTGAACTGAGTAACTGAGTGCCATAATACACACCATATTTGGAGGCATTTACTACCATACCAGCAGTGAAGTTTGTTGGTGGGAACATCACGGTGTGGGGCACTGGCAAACTTCATATAATTGACTGGACAAGTATACAGAGACATTCCTGATTAATATCTTCTGTCATTCACCAGGATGATGAAGATGAAATTAGAGTTGACATTTCAGCAACACAATGATCCCAAACACGCAGCCAAGGAGACTGTCAATTGGTTTCAGAGAAAGAAAATAAAGCTTCTAGAATAGCCCAGCCAATCACCTGACCTGAATCCAATAGAAAATGTATGGAAGGAACTAAAGCTCAGTTAGTGATCAGCGAACCCAAACTGTAGAATTCGGAGTCTGTACTGAACACCTAGTGACTTCCTTAAGAATTAAGGAACTTCCTTAAGTATTAAGTATTAAGTAATACTTCCTTAAGTATTACTGTTTGGGTTCAGGTTCGGCTGGGAGGGCTGTAAAAATAAGCAAAACAGTGATTACATTTCAGCATTATACTTACCGAGTACCTAGTGCTTCTACTTCCGGGCCACTTATTAACTTCCTGGTTATTCACTGCACTAACTGCAACAGCCAATCACAGACACTCATTCTCTGTGACAGCATCTGTGATTGGCTGTTGCATCCCTTACCCATTGTGCCGGCCAATAGCAACCAATCACAGATGCTAGCACAATGGGTGAGAGACGCAACAGCCAATCACAGATGCTGTCACAGAGAGTGGGCGTCTGTGATTGGCTGTTGGAGTCAGTGCAGTGAATAACCAGGAAGTTAATAAGCTGCCTGGAAGCACAAGTGCACGGACTCTGGTAAGTATGATGCTGATGTTTAATCACTGTTTTACTTATTTTTGCAGCTCCCCAACCCCGCTGGCCACCATATTTTTTTAACTTAAAAGTCCGGGTTTGAGGTTCGGGCTCAAGTTTGGGTCAAGTCTAGTCCCGAACCCAAATTTAAAATAAAAGTCTTGATGGATCTGCCAAAAATCACCAGGTTTGTCCATCTCAACTCTAAGTTCATAGAAGGAGCCTACGAGACTTTCAGGATTTGAAGAGTGTTTGTGTGGAAGAATGGGGCAAAATCACACCTGAGCAATGCATGCAAACTAGTTTCTCCATACAGAATGCGTGTTGAAACTGTCATCACCAACAAAGGCTTTTGTATGCAGTATTAAGTAATTTTCAGAAAGTATATTCAATACTTCAATCTTCCAACCTTGGTGTTCTATGCCAAATGCAAATCGCCCTGCACGGTGTTGGGCTGTCAGCATAACACCCACTTATGAAAACCAGGTCTCTGTACTGACTCCATGGATTCTGTTTCTGACAGTTTGAGCAGACATGTAGATATTAGTGGCTTGCTGGAGATCATTTTGCAGGGCTCTGGCACTGCTCCTCCTGTTCCTCCTTGCACAAAGGAGGAGGTAGCAGTCCTGCTGCTGAGTTGCTGCCCTCCTAATGCTCCCTCCACATCTCCTGGTGTACTGACCTGTCTCATGGTATCTGCTCCATGCATTGGACACTGTGCTGACAGACACAGCTACCCTTCTTGCCACAGCTCGCATGCATGTGACATCCTGGATGAGTTTCACAACCTAAGAAACTTCTGTGGGTTGTAGAAACTGCCTCATGCTGCTTCTAGGGTTGAGAGCAATGACAAATTGCATATGTGTGAATAGTTAGTGCCAGTCAGTGGGCTCATTGGAGCTGCCCAGAGTTTTGTAGGCATGTAGGCATGTGCCAGAGATAATAGGTTGGCAATCAGTGTCTGCCCCCTCCCCTGTGGTAGCTGATAAGAGGTGTATGCTGTAAGGATGCAGGACTGTGTCTGCCTAAAGGACTACTGTACAGCTCTGCCAGCCAGCAATGTGTGTCTGTGCCAATCCTGCCATTGTTATTAATGATCCTTGTTCTGGATTCTTCTGTGTGGTTCTTGTATGTGCATGTGATGGCGCTGACATTCGTGTGTTTCAACATCTTTTTTTCTATCTCTCTAAATTACAATGTCCACTATTGTACTCATTTTTATAGGATAGATATAAATCTGTATGAACCATATTTATTTCTTCCTATTTTAAAAAATATACTGGGGGGGCTTTTGCAGTTCGCCTCAGGAAGCAGAGAGGTTAAGTTCATCCTTGACTGCAAGGCATGTGCAGCTGTTGTCCAAACAATGATAATCTCCTGGTGCTAATATAATCACTGCTAGTAAACAACTGCATGGAGCTGGATAAGAAACTTTCCTGAAATCTGTGCTTTAACCACTACGTCATACTGTCTTCAGAATGCATAGCAAAAACCTGGTGGTGAGATTCCCTCATATGGTGCTATATACCATAAATGAGTAAATAATTAAATAAATATATGGTTCCTATCATTGATGCACCTTTCTTCCTTTTACCAATTTACAGAATTTTGGCTGTGGGGAAATGGGTCACAGGTGGCAGGACCCAGAGCTGGGGTGAACATGTGTTACGGGGTTACAGGAGGCTCAGCCACCTTACTGCTGCAGTTGGTCGATCACGTGTGTCCACTACAAAAAAAAGAGAATGGATATTCACTGCTCCCTATGCCAATAATCCCAGGATTAGGAGAGCAATTTATATTCTGGAAGCTGATGTCAGTGTAACTGGGTGCACATGGTAGTGACTTCATGTGGTGCACCGCTTAAACACTGAAGTCAGTTGTGAACATTAGAAGAGGACACCGTGCAATGAGGGAGCTGAGGGAAGGTGAGTAGAATTGGTTATTTTTTATGAGTGCGGTTTTATGGGAGCCATATATACCAGGATGGGCCCATGATAGAGATCATATATATATCAGGATGAGCGACATATATACTAGCATCATACTGGGAGCAGGGAAGCAGATTAGTGGTGCCTCACCGGAATGTGGATGAACACAGGTGCCAGGAACAAGTGGCTGGATACCACTCATTAGAAATAGCAAAGGCAGAAAAAAAGTTCCAGCACCAGCCGTCACTTCATTGAAATCTTCAATATTTTATTTCCATTTCAAGAATAAAACATGCGGGGATGCAGCCCCTAAATGCCTGACGCGTTTTGAACAAAGTTCTTAAAGAGGACCTGTCACCAAACCAGGTATGGTGATCTAACTGCACGTCTGCAGCATCCAGGCAAGGGGTCCCCCAGCACTTGAGCAGCCCTGTACCCCGAGATAATACACTTAGAAAACTCACATGCTGCAGCCATCAATGAGGTGGCTAGGGGCAGGAGCCGAAGGGCAGATTCACACCCCCTGCATGTTTAATCTGCCCACCGCTGCCAATCATTCTCTCCCTCTTCAGCAGCATTAAATAGAGGGTTATTTTTTCTCTCCCAGAAATGTCCGTTTAGCCCCCAAACGGCAAATTCTGAAAAAAAAACAAACCTCTATTTAAATGCTGCTGAAGAGGGAGAGAATGATTGGCAGCGGTGGGCAGATTAAACATGCAGGGGGTGTGAATCTGCCCTTGGCTGCAGCCTCTGGCCACCTCCTTTTAGGCTGCAGCATGTAAGTTTTCTAAGTGTATTATCTCGGGGTACAGGGCTGCTCAAGTGCTGGGGGACCCCTTGCCTGGATGCTGCAAACATGCTGCATCCAGTGCTGTAATTAGATCACCATGCCTTGTTTGGTGACAGGTCCTCTTTAATCATAGGCATATGAATAATATATAAAACATCCTTATATACCTATTCCATTAAGTAAGACTATGTACACCTGTTACTTGACATGATTGGTTAATAATCAATACAAATTCAAATGTGAGACAGTCTACCAAAAATCATGATGCCTTCATAGACCGTCACCTCCTTATCTACACAAAATACGTTTCTAAAAGATATCTCTACTTTAGTTAAGATATCTTTTACAATCTTATTTTTTGACCATGATTTTTTGGTAGGCTATGTCACATTTTAATTTGTATTGATTCATGTCAAGTAACAAGTGTACATAGTTTAACTTAATGAAATAGGTATATAAGGATGTTTTTATGTATTGTTCATATGCTTATGATTCAGGCGAAACGCGTCAGACATTTAGGGGCTGTGTCCCCGCATGATGTTTAATTCTTGACATGTAAATAAAATGTTGACAATTTCAATGAAGAGACGCCTGGTAATGGAACTTTTTTTTTTTTGTGCTACATACAGCATATATACCATGATGGGGATCCTATGTACTAGGATGGGTATCATTTATATCAGGATTGGGACACATATACTATAATGGAGATCATATATACCAGTATGAGGGACATATATACCCGAGTGAGCCAATGATGGGGTCAAATATACCAGTATGGAACAAAGATTGAGAACATATATACCAGAATGGAAGACATATTGACCAAGATGAGGAACAATAATACAGAATTAGGGGACATTAACTCTATAACAATGTCAGCAGCAGATTCCCTCATAATAGTGCGTCATGACTACCTTTTTTGCTTCAATTTTTTTCCTTATTTTCCTCTTCTAAAACCTAGGTGCGTCTTATAGTGCGCGAAATTAAGTAAATTGTTTCAGTCCCTGTTACCTCTGGGTACCATTTAATCATGGATATTATTGTAAGGATGTGCTTGCAATGTTTTTCTGTGCCTATATGACACTTATTCACTTATCTCATCGGGAGGGCGGTGACATCACAATAGGGGTAGGCTCTGTGGCACTGGGGATTGTGGCTATCTCTCCCCCAGTGTGCTCTGCCCCTTGTCTGCTGTCTCTTTCCACCCATGCTCTCTCACAATGTATGTAAATGAATGTATTTTTACTGAAAAACATTTCCTGTGTTTTGTTTTGTTTATTAATAAAGTGTTTAATTTCCTGGTAAAAAGAAGTGTAGGGCTTTGCTGTATTTTTTATTGCCAGCACAGGCAAACCAAGCAGCTAATGGCTGCCAAATCCTGCTGCCTGGTGTTACCTTCACTGGCAATGAAAAATACAAGAGAGCCCTATTTTTCTTTACATATTTACATAAATAAATAAATAAAAATTTGCCTGCACTTCACTGTATTTTTGGTTGACAGCCAAGGTAACATAGGCAGCTGAGAGCTGGAATTCTCAGTGTGGTAAGGCCAAGCATTTTGGGCTACCATGCTGAAAATTGCAGCCAGCAGCTGACCCATATTACCAGATAAAGATAAACGGCAATCTCTACACCATGCTTAGTATATAAATGCAAATACTTTTATTTATAATTGGAAAAACATCACACTCAGTAAAACCCTTTAATGAGAGACACCAAAACTGGCATTTACCCTGCTCTTCCTGCTGCCCTTGTAGCGTTGGCAGACTGGGTAATAAAGGGGTTGATGTCAGCTTTTTTGGCAGCTGAGATCAAGCCCTATTGCTATTGTGAGCACTCAGTATGACAGCCGGCCATTTGCAATACTTTCAGTAAAGAGTAAAAAAAACACATACACACAGAGAAATCCTTTATTGTGTACAAAATAGACAGAGACAACAAGGCTCGCACCAGGTTCCCCTCTGACGTAATCCTGTAATTACTTTAATTTTGCAGTGGAAGTGGTTGAGCAGTGTGATGCTCTCTACCCCCCTGTGTGCTCCGCCCCCGTGTGCTCTCTCTGCCCCCTAGTGTGCTCTCTCTACTGCTTCTGTTCACTCTCTGACCCCCTGCGCACTCTCTCTGCCCCTATGTGCTCTCTCTGCCCTCCCACTCATTGCCCTATGTGCACTCTCTCTCCTCCCTGCTGTGCACTCTCTCTGCTCCTCCTGCTGTGCACTCTCTCTGCCCCCCTGCTGTGCATTATCTCTGCCCCCTGCTGTGTGCTTTCTCTGCTCCCGTACACTCTCTCTCTGCCCCCTCTGTGTGCCCCCTCTCTGTGCGTGCTCTCTCTACCCCTCCTCTGTGCTCTCTTTCTGCCCCCTTCTCTGCTATGTGCTCTCTGCCCTCCTCTTCTGTGCGCTCTCTCTGCTCCTTTCTACTGTGTGCTCTCTCTCCGCCCACCCGCAGCGCACAGTCCAACGCATGATTAACTGCACCTGTGTGTATCCGGAGCGTGCATGTGTACAAAGATTGCAGCGGTCTGATTAACTACACCTGCACCCACTGGGTACACACAGGTGCAGTTACTCATGCGGTGGGTTGTGTGTGTCAGGCGGCAAGAGGAGGTGAGAAGCTGGGGGAAAAGAGTCGGCGGGTTCCAGGCATCTCGGCTATTGCCATTTATTGGGAGTCAGCCGTGCCACTGGCAGTACTGCACAATGGGTCACTACTGCCAGCGGGTGCCATATTTACATACCAAACACTTGAGTGTGCAAATATGGCCGCTGCATCTTGTGCTGGCCAATCAGAGGCCAGCGCGTGATAGGAGGACATCCTGGAAGTAGATGACAAACACCACAAGGTTATTATATATGAGATTCATTATTATTATTATTTTTATGTTGTATTTGATTTTCACCACACCATCTTCATATCACGTGTTCTTAGTTTCATTGATTCATTACTTTCTGTTCTTTGCACTTGTCACTTTAATAAGGTATTGTCCAAATGACTTTGTATGCTTTTTTGAATGTTATTCCCCTTTTCCCACATTTTTATTGTAAGATGAATTTTTACATTTATTTTTCCTCATTTAATCAATATCAGCTTCATCGTTATTTATTTTGATTCTGTGGCTGTTGTCAACATTGGTTCAAAACTTGCCATCCACGATATCCTGGCCCTTTAATTTTAGCATCTGTGACTGTTCACCTGCACCTGTAGCTCCTTTCTTCCTGGCTGGCATTTCTGGTCTTTAAGATTCTTCCCAGATGACCACAGTATGGGGCGCTTTCAGAGGCAGGACGCCAAGCAGTTGGAGGCCTGTGGAAGTTGCCACATGACGCCAACAAGTCCAAATATTAATGAACCTAACTAGTGAGAGAGTTATTATTTGTTATCAGGATGGTGTATAGAAGGATGGTTCTGTCAGATGCTGCCACCCCCTGACAAAGTCTTCCACGAAACGCGTGTATGGGATGAGCGACCAAAAGGAACAGACATTCTATCAGTATCTTTGTTTTCTTTTTCCTAGGTTAACATTACCATAAATCTACCTTTCATTGCTCTACATTAAACACTTATTGGCTTATTTCGTTTGGCTTATTTCGTTTTGGATCATACCATTTAAGAATTTGTAATATTTCCATTGTGAATGTATCCCATGCTATGTTATTCTACCCCAGCCCTTTTTTCCCTTCTCATGGTCTTATTCATCTAATTCATGTCTTCATATTGCAGCACTTACCTGATATATTTTTCATTCTCTTTAGATTTTGTATATTGTATGACCATTTTCTGTCTTTATTATATAGATTATTGTTCTTAATTAATGTAATATTTTAGTTTTATCTTAGTTTTAAACCACAGCACTTTATAAAACAAAATATTCTCTTGATTTGACATCAGTTTGAGGCCCACACATTTCTTTTCTTATTATACTCTGTAATCATGTTCTCCACACCCTCCGATACACATACATACATGTCTAGTGATATTTTTATATTGTTATATTCTCTTCCTACATTTATATATTTTTTATGTTCGTCTTCTCTGGTGAAATTGCCTTTTTCTGCTACATGAATCACTTTTTGCATACAATTTTACTTTTACTTAAATAAAAATCAATATATTATTAATACATTTTTGTTTTATATTTGCAGAATTCTCGCTATTCTTTGATAGGATGTATCACGGGGAGCAAGATGTAGCTTTTATTGCCATCATTTTGAGGTACTCATGACTTTTACATTAAAAAAAAAGAAAGAAAACCAACTAAACAAGCAGTAATTGCACTATTTTGGGGTTGTTTTCACAGTATTCAATACGTGCGGTAACGAATGCAATATTGTACTTAATTATATAATTGTATTTAAGACAGCTATGGACGAGGTGATGCCCATGATTTTTATTTTTTTCCATATATTTTATTTACGGTGAAGCGGAGTGATTTGGACCCATCTGCCATAACAGCCCATCAGCTCCCTGTGATATTGCTGATCGGGGGGTACGGTAGATGTGAGGAAGGGGACTAACTCAGATCTCTGGTCTTGACTTCATTTTGAACGCATCTATGAATATAAAAATTGAAAGGATATGAGGAAGAAATTTTTGTATATTTGGTTTTCATTGGTTTTTAAGAATAATCAATTATTATTACAACATAGATGGTCATAGACAAAGCATTCATAGTAGTAATTTATAATCTCCACCATATTTTAAAGAAACGTTGACAGCTGACAATTGCTACTCGAACCAAAGGCAGCATCTGATGCTGGTTGTATGATTTTAGTCATATACAGTATATTTATCTCTGAAAAGCCACTGAGGACCAAGCCACACAAAAGACTAATCAGACTGACGGGCACCCAATGGCTTCTCCCTGCCCCCACCAATGAAGTGGCGGGTCTCTCCCTGGGGTGTGTATAGGGAGAGACTGGCCACTCCAGGGCGGTGGGTGAGGAGAAGCTGACCTACCTATCTGACTAATCTCCATTGTGTATGCCAGGGGACATAGTGGGCATCGATATTATTGTAATGGGGCAATACTATGATTGTATGAGGGCAAGAAAGATATAAATGTTGGATCAAAGAAGGACATAAGTATTGTGTGGGGGCATAAATTGGGACTTGGCCAATAGCTCATGATTTCTACGTGGGACACCAAGGTGGGTACTATAACTGTGTGAAGGGAGGAGGAGTACAATGTTAGTAGGGATGGGGGCACAAAACAGGCATATGGTACTGTGCAGGACGCTATTTTGGTTTTTAGAGTTGCCCCGGGGCCTATATGACTCTTTTCATGCCCCTGGATCTACATATATATTACCTTTTAAACATGAATAACTTATACACAATATGAGTATAAATCATACCATTATACATTCCTAGGTGTCTATGTAAAAACCACAGTGATGAATTACATGAATGTTGTCAGCAAGCTGACCACTGTTTTTTTGTTAAAACACATTTTCCTATTGTTGCAATGCATTGTAGCAGAAATTAGTACTGAATGTACTGCACACAATTGTACTATTCATAACTAAGGAATGTTAAATTACATCAACAGCCAGGCTTTAATACTGAAACTAATATATTGGTGTAAATAGTAATTTTGGAGACCCAAAGTCAACGTAAGTAGTGGTCAGCTGGCAAAGATCAATTCTTGCGGAGATTTAGATGTGAGACCAGTAATGGTCTGAAGTGAAGTGTTATGGAGATGTGTATATTCACATTTTTAATAATGCTTCAAATAAAACTTAGATGTTATTACATTTTTCTTGGATGTTGGAGTAACATTTTCCTCGTCTTCCATGCCAATGTAAAATCGTGGCAACAAGTTCAGCTGTGTCTCTGTGCACCTGCTTATATCCAGAATACACCTGTGGATGGAAAACTATGAAGTGGTGATTTGATCCTTATTTTGTATCAGAAGCCTGGGTCTACATGGCTTTTTGTTTACAATAGTCATGCGGTCAAATATTGCTCTATGCAGCCAGAACATGTTGCTGATTAATGGAGTTGCCATGCGATCTGCAAGGTACTGCGACCAGAAGAAGCAAGTCACAAAAAATCCAACAAGTTCTGACTTTTCATGACTTACTGCCACAGCCTTCAAATGACACAATTTGGTTGTATTGGTTTTTTGCCAAATAAAAAGTTAAATTAGTTGGACAATACTAAGTTGCCGACAAGTTTCACAAATGTTTTTGATTGTCTGACAAACTCGGTCATTTAGGTACTTTGATGGCCGCTTTACATGTCCCGATATCGTCGTTCAACTCCGATAAAAAGTCACGTGGTTCGTGCGTTGGCCCCGATATCGTTCGTGCATTGTGTGGTGTGAATGTACAATTCGATGCAAGAACGATGCCAAAACGATATCGGGGGAGAAATGAGCAGGCTCTTCAACTGCCCGATATTGGATGGGCGATCTGGCAGGATCGTGCTGTGTGACAGCCCAACAACGACTTGGAGAACAACTTCCCCTATTCACTCCCATGTTAAATGGTCATTCCTGAGTCGCTCGTACAAGGGGGCGTAGACATCGCAGTTGTGTTGCCTGCCGATATCGCCCTGTGTGACATCTCCTATGCAATCTTGGATTTCTGCACAAAAAGTGCGCACTCCCGTGCCGTTGTATCCAATATCGAAACGATGTTGGGACGTGTAAAGCGGCCATTAGTGTTTTTAAATATATTCACTAGATACCAGATCACCCACCACAGAAATGTGATTTTGCCCTTTAAGAAAAACCTGAAGACAAATAATAAAACAAACTCACTCAAAATGCATTCAGATCTTTTATATCAATCAGAAAACATACCATCTTTAAGTTCACAAAAGTTTTCTATGGTTATGACATGCATTATGTTTCCTCATTAACATCCAAGCAAGAACGAAAGTTGTGGAACATTCCTTGTATTCGTTGACATTGACTGCAATGGAAAATTGTAGTCTTTTGATTAGTTTTCTAACACCATGAAAAATCTGCCCTAGTTGTATTATTGTGATGTGCTTCCTTGGAGATGATCACAAATGATGCCCGCAGACACCGCGGCACAACAGACCAATGTGTTTCTGTCATCTGCGGTAACTTAAAACAGTCAAATTCATTAAAGTCAGTGTTAAACTGAACCAAGATGGGCATCCTGATCTCCTCATTTTAAATCAAGTTTCATGTACAATTTTACATTAGATTGGTTTTCCAGGCAGTAATGACTTTTCCTTGGTATAAACAAATCATTTTATTTTAATGACTGAAGTTCTGTAAAGAATCAGCCCATAGTAAAGGTCAGATTAACTACGGTGCCATCCTTATATGTTAAAGCAAATGAATGCGCAAGTCAACAGTAAAAAATTGTAGATTCTCAGCAGGCTCCAGACCTTGTCTGGTTCAGGGAATTCCAACAACATTGCAGGGGTTTGTTGTGAAAAGAAACCTCGGCTGGGAGGATAAGGGTCTTCTATTTCTGCTCTTGCTGTATAGTTTTCAGACACAGTGTCCCCTGCCGCTATTTCTTATGGCGGCTTACATTTCCTTTATTCACCGAGACCTGGGAACATACATGGTGGTGGAGTTGGCTTACTCCTGTCTCCACAATGTACTTTCCAGGTCATCCCCTCCAGCTCCATCGCTCTCATTCCCCTCTTACTTCCGTCCTCTCCCCCTCAGAGTAGCGGTGGTATACCTCCCCCCAGGGTCACCGACCCAGTTCCTCGACCATTTCTCCACGTGGTTGCCACATTTTATGTCCTCAGAATTACCAACCCTTATTCTGGGAGACTTCAACAACCCCATAAACAGCTCCATCTCCCCATCTGCATCCCAGCTCCTATATCTAACCACATCTCTTGGCCTCTCACAGCTCACAACCTCAGAGACACACAAGGATGGTAACATCCTTGACCTGATCTTTGTCTGGCTCTGCTCAACCTCCTCCTTAGATAATTCACCTCTTCCCCTCTCTGACCACAACATTCTCTCCTTCACGCTCACAAACATTCACCCACCCCAGCACAGTCCAACCTATCACACATTCAGAAATCTACAGGCCATTAACCCTCATGCACTCACAGACTTTCTACACTCATCACTATCCCCAATCTCCTCATTCTCCTGTCCCAATCTGGCACTAAATCACTTAAATGACTCTCTCAGAAGCTCCCTGGACCAAGTAGCGCCCCTCACCTTCCGAAACTCCAAACACAGAGTGGCTCACATCACAAACTCGATTCCTCCAGCGAAGCTCTACGAGTGCTGAACGTCTATGGAGGAAAACTTGTACACCAGAAAACTTCACTCACTATAAATTTATGCTGAGAACTTACAATGCTGCCCTTCACCTCACCAAACAAACCTACTTCCCCACCCTGATCTCCTCACTATCCAGCAACCCAAAAAGACTCTTTGACACCTTTAATTCTCTCCTCAGTCCTAAAGTGCAGGCCCCTATCACTGACCCCTGTGCTGATGATCTGGCTTTCTACTTCACAGAGAAAATAGACAACATCCATCAGGAAATCAACTCCCAACTTCTAATTTCCGTTACCCCTAACTCTCCCCACATTTCCTCTGGCTCACTCTCCACATTCGACCCAGTCACTGAAGAAGAAGTCTCCAGGCTCCTTTCTTCCTCTCGTCCCACCACATGTGCTGCTGACCCCATCCCCTCACACTTACTCCAGTCTCTCTCTCCATTGGTCACCACTCTCCTAACCAAAATCTTCAATCTCTCCCTCTCTTCTGGCATCTTCCCCCCCTCCTTCAAACACTTGATCATTACTCCATTATTAAAGAAAACGTCTCTTGACCCATCCTGCCCAAACAACTACAGACCAGTCTCCAATCTCCCCTTTATCTCTAAACTCCTGGAGCACCTGGTCTACTCCTGCCTACTCATTACCTCTCTACTCACTCTCTTCTAGACCTATTACAGTCTGGTTTCCGCCCCTTACATTCTACAGAAACTGCTCTCACCAAAGTGACCAACGACCTTCTGACAGCAAAACATAATGGTGACCACTCTCTGCTTATCCTTCTTGATCTCTCTGCAGCCTTTGACATTGTTGACCACCATCTCCTACTCTCCATGCTGCACTCCATCAGCATCAAGAACACGGCTCTCTCCTGGTTCTCTTCCTATCTTTCTGACCGCTCTTTCTGTGTATCACTCACTGGCTCCACTTCCTCCCCTCTTCCTCTCACTATTGGGGTCCCACAGGGTTCAGTCCTTGGACTTCTTGTCTTCTCTCTCTACACGGCCCCAATTGGACAGATAATCAGCAGATTTGGCTTTCAGTACCATCTTTATGCTGATGACACACAACTATACCCCTACTAGACCTTACTCCCGCTCTAATAAAAAACACCAACGATTGTCTAACCGCAGTTTCCAACATCATGTCCGCTCTCTATCTGAAACTCAACCTTTCCAAAACTGAATTTCTTCTGCTCCACTAACCTCCCTAAATCTGACATCTCTCTCTCAGTGTGCGGCACCACGATAATGCCTAGTCAGCAGGCTCGCTGTCTGGATGTTATGTTTGACTCTGATCTTTCCTTCACCCCACATATACAATCTCTTGCTCGCTCTTGTCGCGAGTTTCAGGCGATCCCTAAAAACACATCTTTTTAGGGCGGCCTATCATCATCCCTAGTCAGTCATCTAGACATAGCCTATCTGCTCCACAAGTCTCAAATGCATCACAAATAATGGTTCGTGGCCACTTATACTGCTCCTAACTGTTCCCCATCTCCTCAAGTTGACTATACCATCATTGTAAATAAGCACCTATGCTTAGTGTCACCCCCACCTCATTGTTAGATTGTAAGCTCTTATGAGTAGGGCTGTCATTATTTTGCTCTAATTATTTTATTGTAATATGCTTTGTACTATATTGTTTTGTTTTTTGCATAGTATTGTATTTTCTAATAACTGTTTCTTATGATTATTTAAACATGAACTTTGAATTGTGAGGCACTGCGGAATATGTTGGCTCTATATAAATAAAGATTTTTATTATTATTATTATTATTATTATTATTATTATAGTTCTATCTATTGTGAACTGAGAGAGATGTGTATATCATCACAAAGTTCACTTTACCAGTCTAGTGGGCATTCTTCTTGCATTCATAAATGGGGATTATCAAGTTTTAAAGTTGTTCCATGTGGCGCCCCGCAACGAGTGCGTCACAGGAGGGTATTGCAGCCACAAATGCAGCCGCAATATCCTCTGACTCAGCAATGAAATGGTTAACTTGGAGATCCAACCCAACATGCAACACCTAGAACAGGGGACCAATCATAGGTCCTGGTGGGTGGAGTGTTAGGGTAGTGTAGTAGAACACACAGGAATCTAGAGAGAACGAAAGAGAATCTAGAACCTGACAAGAGCAGACTAGAACTTGGAGAGGAGCGGGGGCTCCGCACCCCGTGCGGGCCCCTGGGCCGTCACCGGTCGGGTGTCAGCACCTGAGGCCTTAACCACCGGGAATGGGCATATCTACACGGGTTCCCAAAAGACTCCCGTGCCCACAACTCACAGCCGGTTCACTGGTACCGAAGCTGGCAGCAGTTCACCTCTGCCACGCGAACCAGAAGAGTGGAGGATCAGCTTTACAGGAGCACCCCACCACCAGCCAGTTTCCAGTCGTCTAACCAGCGGTGTACCCACTGAGGGATCCAAGGCTCCCCAAAGCATCCAGAACGTACAGCATGGATAGGGCATTGAAGCAGCCTCCCCGTACCCGACCTGGTATTCCTGGGCGACGCTGGCAACAAATCAAGTTAGGTAGAATGGAGGAACACTTGCGGATCTCTGAGGAACACTATCACTGCTGAGTCCACCCGGTCTACTACTCAACCACTGTAAGCCATGTACTGCCTGCTGGTTACAGTAAAGAACCGTTATAGAGACTTTCTGTGTCTGTGCTTCCTTATGAACTGTCCGTCCGCACTCAAAGGTAACCGCAGCTGCCGCACAACATCTTGAGCAGCTCCAGCCTCCGGGGATCACCGCTCAGCCTGTGGGGAGCGTAACACCTTGCTGCTGTCCATCCCCCGGGGGTTCCGCAGCGTCGGTAGCCCTTACCGAATCTACTCATAGGTGGCGTCACGAATAAAACAAATTAAACCCCTTTTAATCTGTTCCACGAAGACGTCTTCACTTTTGATCTGCACTACACCGGGCCCCACTGCCGGCAGGCGCGGTCCACCCGTGACAAGGAGGGAAGAAGAATCGCCTGTCTAAACCGGAGTCCCGGCCGCGGTGAGTCATTCCATATTTGAGAAAGAGGATACATTTCTGATTGTTGGAGTCCAACATCTGAGACCGTCATATATCTTGAGAAGTAGGTTCTAAAGGGCTCCTCTAAATAGAACGGAGGTCTATCAAACATCGATTTATATGTACAAGTAACCTTGTACATATAAATACCACCAATCACCTCCACCGTTGTGGCTGGTTGAGGGTGATTGCTGCATCGGTATCATGCACATGTGTTGCCTCTCAGTGGAGCCTGCAGCGTCCTGCTAAGTGCAATACACTTTTTTATCTATTGCAGGATGCGGCTGAGCCCTTTGGGGGTTGTCTGTCCCTTGTGTGATGTATAAACATAGTGCTGGGCAGCCCGCCTGATCTAATAGTATGGGTGTGACCAATAGCCTGTATACAGGAACTGTCCCTGTGGTCTTCCATTTCCTTACTATGTTCCTCACAGTGGAAACTGACAGGTTAAATCTCTGAGACAACTTTTTGTATCCTTCCCCTGAACAACTATGTTGAACAATTTTTTTTTAAGATCATTTGAGAGCTGTTTTGAGGATTTCATGATGCCACTTTTTCAGAGAAGATGCAAATCGGAGAACAACTTGCAAGTAGACACCTGAAATAGCGTTTCTCATGATTAGATACACCGGGCTATGAAGTACAAAGCTCAATGAGGTTACCAAACCAATTTAGTGCTTCAGTAAGTCAGTAAAAAGTAGTTAGGAGTATTCAAGTCATGAAAATCGGAAGGGTGCCCATACTTTTGCACATGTCAAATTCTGAAATAATGCATACTTCACATTTTCGGTTAGTACAATAAACCTCATTTCAAACCTGAAATATTACTGTGTCCATCAGTTATTACATATATCACACTGAAATAGCTTTTGCAAAAACCCAATTTTAAACAAAAAAAATGAGTAAGATTAAGAGGGGTGCCCAAACTTATTCATATGACTGTACATCAACTTCAGTAAAGGTACGGAACAAACAACGACCCTGTGTGTGACTGTTATTGCGGCCCCTGATCCTGCTCCCTCCATAGACTGTCCTGCAATCCCCAGATATCACAACTGCCCCGGGGATCCTGCTCCACCTACGGGAAGCATAAACATCTTGCTGCTCCACCATCACCCCGGATGACTGTTCTGCAGCGTCGGTAACATTACCGGAACCATAGGTGGCATCATGAAACACTTTCTTTTTATTTTTATTGACTGTTTTCCCCTTTTTAAGCGACCCCCAGGGCCACGGGACCGGCAAACAGGCCCCAGTGACATCTCCTGTGAACTCAACGCCCAGTTCCGAGTATCCCATACCCTGGGGCGGGTCACAAAAAATAGCAGAGCCTTCAACTCCTGCATCTCGTACATCCACAATATTATTCCTGATTTACTGATTCCACCATTTTTTTTTTACTTTAGTTTTGGCTCCTTCTTGTGGTACAAAATGACTTTACAGAGTGTCAGACTGTGATCCTGCACTGTACCACTAAAAGGAATCTTTTAGTAAGCTCAGCCCCCCATACCGCAAATATGGGCACGCAGGTCTTTGTAATGGACATACATAAAGATCTTTAATATATTTTATCTGTTGCTGCATTCCCTAATAGTAAGCATTTTATTTAGTATGCAAATAAGTCATTAGGTGTTCAAGATATGACAGAGGACCTATGGAACCATTTCTTTCAGAGCTTGTTTCTAAGCCTAGCACCAACCTCTTTAGCTTCTTTGATAGCTCACTGTTTGATTATATTGCCACGGGCCTATTATCACATAGACTAAGCAATAATTCAAGCTAAAAAGACTTGCTGGACACAGCAACAACTCAAGGAAGCAGATGCTTTGGAATCACTCTTTCCAGCCAGGAGGGAAAAAAAGAGTTAGTGAGTGGAAGTGGTGGAGAAGTAGAGGTTGGGAGTGAAGGAGCGGAGTGGTGTTGACTCCCGTGGTCTGGAGCACGACCAAGCTCACCTCAGGAGGGAAATACTGACAGGTGTGGAGGAAGAGCAGAGCCCTTGGGGTACGGAATGAGACTTAGATCCCCGTACGCCCGAATCTGGCAAGAGTACAGAGGGGCTGGTGGACGACACAGGGAACTGGCCCTGAACACGGCGCGGATGCTGTAGGCCCGAACCATTGAACCTTAGGCCCCAAGTTCCTAAAGAGAGCTGAGGTGAACACCTGACACAACTTGGAGATGGCGGCCGAACTAGGGAGCAGTACCCGGAAGGGGTACAACTGAGCACCTGTGGCCGTCCGTAACTGAGCTCTGTGTGCGGAGGCGCTGAGAGGAGTGGACAAACTTATAGTGCGGAGAGACCACCAGAGAAAGAAACACCCAGTAAGAGACAGAGAAAGGAAACACCAATAGAGGCTCGACTGCACTGTCCCAATTCTGGAGACAACGCTGAGCCGGAGGTTGGCAAGGGAAGCACCCGGTGGCCATGCTGAAACTACTGAGTAAAAGTAACAGAACTCTAGCTGTGGTGTTTCTTATTGGCGACCACCGGCCGGAGAGGCCGCATGAGATACCGGGGTGCTGATGACCTAATAAACATCTGCCAAGGTACGAACTGACTCCTCCATCCTGCTGCCCTGGGGACTGCGCTCCACCTGCAGGGATCAAAACCATCCAAGCAAGGTTCTGAAGCAGCAGCGGCCGCCCTTGGCAGCGCACCACAGGTGGCATCACAAATACCCTTTTTTCTTGTCATCCCTGTCATCTTCTCCCCCTTTTATTAAGTGACAACGCCAAGGGTCACGGGACCGGGTCTCGGCCCCCGTCTGTCCCCATGAAAAGAACCGAGAATGAAGAACAACTGCTGCCCAGTTCCCGAGTACCCCTGGCCCTGGAGTGGGCGTGTCATGAAGGTGAGATTTATTGATCTCTCATACTTATCCTGCACTGTATTATATTCCATATTTTCTACAAACAATTCTGCAAAAATAATCTGCAGTATATACTCAAAGTTAAGATACAATAAAGCTTACACAAAGCCTCACACTTGTGTATACATTTTCACAATTGAATTTTATAGTGCTTTTGTCCTATATGTGATGAGAAGCTATAGCGCTCCATCTTCCAGACCTCTATGAGGACAATTTAGGAAAAACATTACAGCAAAGCCTGTGAAATAAACTGCATGAAAACTCTGAGCCATGGCTCTTGTAATAGCATTTTAATGTGTTCTGCTGTGGATGAATACATTTTTTGGATCTAAAATCTGAGTTTCGCATTAATATTAAATTCTTTCTGACTGCCTGAAGGAATGAATAGCCTGTGTATGTCCAAAAGTAGACGTGTCACCCAAGCAACTCATGTGTCTAGGTCACTGTATTTTAGCTGGTTGCAGTAAAATATATAATAATAATAATTTTTATTTATATAGTGCCAACATATTCTGCAGCACTTTACAATTCAGAGGGTACACCATACAACACAATACAATAATATATAAAAATAAAATACAAAAGCAATAATATGATAAAATACAATACAATGTGAGACATAGAACATATGAGACAAAAAAAAATACATCACTGAGTCCATGAGGAGTGAGGTCCCTGCCTGCAACTTACATTCTATGAGAAAATAGGGGAGACACAAAAAGTAATAGTAACAAATGATATATATGGTCCAGCCATCAATATAATAAATAGGGGATTTACGTAACACTGCATGAACTAGTCATCAGCCAGGATCAGTACAGTACAGGTAAAGTGCTATATATTGCATGGGGGTGTAGAAAGATGATACAGGAGGCCAGATTTGGAGAAGGACAGAATGGGAATAATTACATAGATGAGGAGAGGTGGTAGGCTAGTCTAAAGAGATGTGTTTTTAACGCTCGCATAAAGCTATGGATATTTGGAATTAATTGAATTGTTTTTGGTAACCCGTTCCAGAGAATTGATGCAGCTTAGGAGAAGTCTTGGAGACGGGAGTGGGAGGTTTGGATTGTAGATTATATCAGTCTTAGGTCAGAGGGCACGTGTAGGGCAATTTATTAATTGTCAACTCAAAATACAAACGAGCGCGAAGACTTCGGCACTCATTTATTAAAACTCTCTAAAACTGTTGCCCATAGCAACCAAGAGCCAGCTTTCATTTTATAATCAGCTCTAGTGAAATGAAAACTACTCTGTGATTGGTTTCTATGGGTAGTATCTTTTATACTGTAATATGCCCAATTATTTTTATTAAAGGGGTATTCCCATCTCCAAGATCCTATCCCAATATGTAGTAGGTGTAATAATAACAATATTAGCAAATATCTCCAATTACAAATGTAGTATAGTTCTCTTGATATAGCCATGTCTGTTACCCCATGTGCAGACCTTTGCATCTTCGGTATCCATGGTTATGACCACGAATAACTAGCTAACTAACTAGCCTTCACTATATGAGTGGGTCGCTATCATGGATATCTAAGCTGCAAAGGTCTGCAGACATATATACAAGGAGAACATTTCAGTAGTGGTTCCTTGCTAGTTTAATTATCTACTCACAGAGGAGATGCTGCCAGGTGTCCAGTGATATCAGATTTTTCTTTATTTACTCCTTAACACAATTCACAAAAGTCAGTATTAACAAATACAGAACATATTCATTTGCCTAGATAATCATTAAACCTTGCTAACAGCATCTGCCCTCAGTGGTATTTAAAAGGCTTTAAAATGGTATCTCTCATTTCTCGTCTCCATTGTGCCACAGCGACTCAACTATGGGGCACTGTGAAGAATATGATAGATATTATGTCATGCCAGTCAACTGTAAGTCATAAGCTCCCGTCACACACAGTGACGCAACAACAATCCCGACAACGATAGCGATCCTTAGGGATCGCTGTTGCGTCACTTTGGGATCGCTGTTGCGTCACTTTGGGATCGCTGGTCAGATGTCAAACAGTCAGATCTCACCAGCGACTCAGCAACGATCTGGAATGATAGGAGGTTATTGGGAATTGTCACTCTCGGGCATAGTATTGAGATCGTTGGTCGTTGTCCCTTTCAAAAACAGCTATGCAGAGTTCCCAGCGGGAGACCAACAACATAAAAATGACCCAGAGCACCTTGTAACGATCAGCGATCTCACAGCAGGGACCTGATCGCTGGTAAGTGTGACACATAACAAGATTGCTGGCGAGGTCGCTGTTGTGTCACAAAATCTAGGACTTAACAACGATCTCGCCAACGATCTCGTTATGTGTGACGGGGGCTATAGTCATCTTATTCAAAGTGGAAATTTGAGACAGGACGTCTCCATCCACCAAGAAATGGGTTCAATTATAAATTAAGAAGCAAGGGGAACTAATTATCAATGAAGAAGTCAGAGGACATGTTTGTTGCAGCTGAGGACCTCCGGGGACAAGATATTAAAGTAGAAGGGGAGAGACAGAATGGCTGGAGTGTGTGTATGCAGGGCGGGCAAGTGCATCCACCAGGGATTGATCAAAGCAGATAAAGAGATGTGTAGACTCCAGTGGAAAATTGTAAATATTGGGGTGTGCATAACTCACACAAATATGGCAGACATATTTTCAGCCTCAGGATATCGGGACGAACATAATATATATTTTGCCTTAATTGTGCGACAACCCCATCAGGTTCAAATTGATATCCTGCAGCTGGAAGACAGTACACACATCAGGTTTTCAATCTATGAATAGTGAAATTCATGATAGGAAAAATGACTGTGATATCTCTTGCATGTGACACCCATGGCGAAGAAATGCAGAAAGATTGAACTTCTTAATTCTCTGTAGTTCTGAGCACATCCCATAGACAGCCCCCACCTGAGTCATCTAGGATTTGGTCAAGTGAGTTATTAAAAGGTACCCACCATATTTTTTCACTTGGTACTGAACACCTCCATATGGCTGCCAGCATGAAGGCCTAACATCCAATGGTAACTGACTTATGTATGTTTGCTTATACCTCTTGTATTACCACCTATATTTCCGCATTTGACACATCCATTACACAGTACATAACAGGGACACATATATAAGATTATCGAAGCACAGGAACCCTTTTTTCACATCTAATTATGTAACTTATTATTATTCCAAGATTTATTAATTACAATGAACTTTGTTTGTGGGACAACATCATTAAATTTGGCATTGCCCTAATCATACTGACATGAAGAATCATGTTATCAGGTCATTTCTAACACACAGTGAATGCAGCAAGAAACAACCCCCACATACAATGGCAGAATTGTGTTTTTTCACCATCACACTATACAAATTTTTCTTGTTTTTTCAGTATATTGTATGAAAAATAAGTGGTTTCATTCAAACTACAACTAAAAGAAATTTAAAAAATATGGTTCTTGGAAGAAGGGAGGAAAAAAATGAAAGTGCAGAAATCCCTTTCCTTAAGAGATTAATACAAATGCAGTAAAATCTATTTTTCATGTGGATTGGTCATCAAAAATGTTCCCTATGATGACTATTGTTAGTACCTCTTGTACTCTCTATAACTATATAAATAAGCTGCTGTAGTCTCACATTGCAAACAGCAGTAGGTTTGTCCTGTTTGTTATGTGTTTATTTTGCATATGACAATATTGGACCGGATACAAAAAGAAAGAAGATTCATTCTTGGAATTTCATCTCAGTATTCGCCTGCAGCCATTTATGGCACATGGATTGAGTTCAGATGGCTCCTCCACTCAGAACTGGTTTTGTGGATGCGCGGCTCTGTCATGTTAGCACACAATGTGCTCAGCAAGCTGTTGATCTGTGTGAAGATGTATTCTCGCTTGCATAATACTGGTTATTGAAGGAACATTTAGCAATTCTTGTTTTCATTTTACGGATAATGGCTGAGGCAGAAATGTTAGATGATTAATGAGGAGACTGCTAATGATCTGAGATAGAAAACATGATTCCAATCTCATATCCAATTCAAAGATGACCTTGATGGCCTTTCTCCATATGTGCAGCGCTGCTGGAGGTGGTTCAGAGGTTGGATTACCTCAACCCCTATTGTCTGCACAACCAGCTACTTAGTAAGTCATTACCCGCAATAATAAAATAAATATGTGATAGGGTCAAATCATGGTGCTGTAATATAATTTTTCTAGATGTTGTTACCCTTTAGGCTAGGACTGCATTGCAAATGGTTGTACAATATGAAGCTCACAGTGTTGCATTGTGACCCTATATATGACTATCATTTGGCGTGTGGTGCGGCACACCACCACCTGCAATGCAACCATTATAAAGAAATCACACCCAACTTTGTTCGTGTTTGACCAGGGCCGCCATCAGGGCATGATTTCTCTGACTTCTGTAAGGGGCCCAGAGGAGATAGGGGCCCGCGGTGGTCAAATCTATGGGCCCTGCCCCCTCACCTCTTCTACAGGCCCCTTCTCCTGTCAATCACCGCCGCAGCCAGCGAAGAAGAGTGGGCCCACCCGGCCAAGACTGACATCTTCAGTTGTGTCAGGATCAGCCACGTTTGTACTGCGCATGCACCCAATAGGCTGCCATGCGCAGTACAAACCAGAAGTCACTGCACAGCGCACAGGGCCAGCAGGATTTGAACGACAGATCTGCTGCTGGTGGTGAAAATGATGTCTGTCTGTGTGTCTATCTATGTGTCTCTACACAGCACTATACTGTATTTACAGTTCCAGACTATATCCATATATATCCATATCCATATATATATTTCCAGAATCTGTCCTTTCCTCAACCCTCCATCTGTCAATCACAGTGAACGATCCACTTAGTTCTCTGCTGCCCACTCCATGAATATGCATGTCACATACTCACACCACATCACTGCACAGGAGATCAGGGGGGAGATGTATTCTCCTCTCTGCTCTCTGTGTGCAGCATTACAAGAGGTCATATACAACACAGAAACGGTCACAGCACAGCAGGATATCTGCTTACAAAACAAATGGAGTCTAGATAAGGCATACCTGTAATAGCTCTCTCCCTCTGTGGTGTCATCAACAGAACAAACGTCCTGTAGCGATACCTCACACTGCACTGTTAGAAAAGGGAGGAGGAGGAGAGAGTTGCTGAGAGGGAGGAGAGAGCTGCTGAGAGGTAGGAGAGAGGTAGGGAGTGCATAATTACATGACAGTTTATACAGCGCAGGAGAGCTGCTTGCTGTTTGCTTATAATGGAGAGAATTAATCCAGGAGCTCCCTGCAGGGTATGACAAAGTTGATAATATGGAAACTACAAAGGGTACAATAATGATTTTACATGTTTTTAAAAGGTCTGCCCAGGCCCTATTCAAGGGTAATATTAGTATCATACTGAAAAATGACCTGACACTGTCCCTTTAAAGGGAATCTGACATAACCAAAATTGCTATTTACCTGCATACATTGGGATAATTTGCAGGTAAATAGCATTAAAATCCTGTGTAGCTGACTACACAGAGAAAATGTAGTTTGAGTCATGTCGTAATCTCCATGTAATGTCTCTCTCTAAATCACTGGGGCAGTGTGGGGTGTCACTGCTCAGTATTCTGGGAGCATGGCTATAATCACGCCCAGGCAATCTGAGTGACAGCTTGTCTGTAGAGCGTGTATGCAGAGCAAGCTGTCACTTCTGATGATGGCACATGATTACAGCTTCGCTCCCAGTATACTGAGCCATTATACGGAGATCACAATGTGACTCAATTTTCATTTTCTCTGTCAGTCGGCTACACAGGGCTTTAACACTATTTACCTTGAGATTCGTCCAATGTCTGCTGGTAAATAGCATTTTTGGTGATGTTAGATTCCCTATAGGGCTACGTCACACACACATCTGTGCAGATATTGTTCACAGATCTCTGGTTGCAGTGAAATCATGGACACATTGCTCCATTTTGTGGCCGTGTACAAATGTAACAATGTGTCCATGATTTCACTGCAACCAGAGATCTGTGAGCAATATCTGCACAATTATCTGTGTGTGTGTGACGTGGCCCATAGCCAGATATACCATTTTTTAAACACTCTGGCATTTCAGAGTGAATATAGTGAGACGATCCTCTATTTATTGACAGATATCCCTTATGTAAATTCATAGTAAGAGACCTGTCAATCCCTTGGAGAAGCTTCGGGAGAAGACAGCTGAGGCGACACCAGATCTAGCCTTTTACCTGGCATTATATAAATAATATAAGATATTTTATTTCTATAGTGCCAACATATTTCGCAGCACTTTACAATTAAGCGGGGGCAATGTACAGACAATAATGAGAATACAAAGTAATACATAGTTCACCAGTTACAGGAGGGGTGAGGGCCCTGCTCGAAAGCTTACCATCTATAAGGACATAGGGGACAACAGTAGGTAGGATGTGCTTATAGGGTCTGGTTCAGCCATCATTATGTTAAATAGAGGTTTTCCATATGTGGCTACATGCTCCGGCCATCAGCCAGTACTGTCTGTCTGCTCTTACGTGCTACTGGTTGTGTGGAGGATGTGGAGACAGATGAATAGGAAATGAATAGGGAGTTAAGGTTATAGGCTTGTCCAAAGAGATGTGTTTTTAAGGGACGCTTAAAAACACGGGGGTTAGAAATTGTTTGCAATGTTTGGGACAGTGCATTCCAGAGCACAGGCACAGCACGAGAGAAGTCTTGGAGACGGAGGTGTGAGCTTCGGATTATGGGTGTGATATTAATCGGAGATCAATTGCAGAACAGAGGACACGGGTAGGGTGATAGACAGAGATGAGGGATGAGATATAGGGAGTTGCAGAATTGTGAAGGGCTTTGTGGGTGAGAGAGATAAGTTTGTATTGTATCCTGTAGTGGATGGGCAACCATTGTAACGACTGGTATAAGGCAGAGGCTTCGGTGAAGCGGCTGGACAGAAAAATGACTCTGGCTGCTGCGTTAAAGATGGACTGGAAAGGAGAAAGTTTGGAGTTGTAGTAGTCCAAACAAGAGTGAATAAGAGCAACAGTAAGTGAATTTGTAGTTTCAAGGGTGAGAAATGGTTGAATTCGAGAGATGTTTTTTAGATGCAAGTAACATGAGTAAGTAAGTGATTGGATATAGTGGATAAAGGATAGCTCAGTGGCAAATATGATCCCAAGGAAACGAGCCTGCTGCTTGGGAGTTATGGCTGACCCATCAAAGGTAATTGAGATGTAGGGTTTTGGAGGGTTAGAGGGTGGAAAGATGAGAAATTCAGTTTTGGGGAGATTCAGTTTCAGAAAGAGGGAAGACATGATGTGAGAGACAGCAGACAGACAGTCCTTGGTACTTTGTATTAATGTGGGCGTGGTGTCGGGGCATGAAGTGTATAATTGAGTGTCATCAACGTAGACATGATATTGAAAACTGAATCTGCTGATAATTTGACCAATAGGGGGCAGTGTATAGAGAGAAGAGAAGGACTGAACCCTGAGGTCTTCGGCCAGATCTTCTGACTAAACTGCACCTGGCAGCATACATGCTGCCTGAGGTCTGGACATCATCAATTGAGTGACAGGTTCCCTTTACGTTTTTTGGGCCAAAGTCAGAATTGCATCCCGCAGGAACGAGAAGTCTAGTTCCTCTTAATACTTTCAGTTGAGATTTGATCAAACAAACTGCACATGTGATTTTGGCTATAGAATCAAGTCATGTCTCCATTTGCGGAAAGCTGTGCATTTTTTCCAAGTGTTTTCCTCAGGCCTCCGCACCAAAATATGCAAGCTGTTTATGGTTTGTGCACACATCATTTGCGCAAAACAGCTGCAATAATAAACAGGAAGCATAGCAAAGTAAAAACCACCATGCTTTGCACCTGTTCGGTCATTTGTTACTTCTTTTAACTGTGTAAAGGGGTTGTCCATAACTTTAACCTAATTGATAGGGGTGCAATGCCTGATATCCTCTCAAATCAGCTGTTCCCGATGCTTCTGTTGGCCACAAATACTCTAGTTGTAGAGCTGCAGAGCCCAGCACAACCTATTGATTCCAGTAGAGGGCAGATATGCAATACCCACCCAGCTGTAGACACTATAGAGTTGACAGAGCTTTGCAGCTTCACAAATGAGTAGTTTGTGAGGGATAACAGTTGATTGGCAGAGGTGCCAAGAATCGCAACCCAACCGATCAAACATTAGTTATCAATCCTAAGGATAGGTCATCAATATTAAGTCTCGAACTACCCCTTTAAGTGGTTAAAAGAAGTAGCAAAAGATTGAACGTGTCACCAGCAATGTGTTTTATATAATGAACAAACAGTGGACAGATGCTTCAGCGAATACATACACCTTGGTTGAATTTTAAATCTAGTAGATTTTTGGTACCAAAATGCATAGGAAAAAACACAAGTGTTTACAATACATTGGAACATTGTAGAAGCTTGTTTTCATGTATGTCAAACATTCATGATCCACATTCAGATGGACATATATGAGGCTGTTGAGTTTGGACCAGAAGACCCGGGGTTGGCGTCAACATTGAGGACTATACTGGGACTGTGAATGTTGGAGGTGTGGTGATCCCCTATGGTCCAGGAAGTGTCCAAGTTCTATATTTATTTGCTTGCAAATTAAGTTTGTAATTGGAAACAATCACATGTGGATAAATATAGCTGCATTTGTGTTGGAGCATAAAGTTTAAAGGATTTAATTGGCTGATTATTTAACATTTTACACTAAAAAGCCTGCTGGGCACACGCAGTCCAGATGTTTATTTGGATTATGGAAGATCACAATACAATAACTAAGCACGGCTATGATTACAAAGCACATGCTAGTCTCAGCTGTTGTTATTCTTAATTTTAACACAATGTGAACAAAATTAAATGTAATTGATTTGCACTGGGGTATATTTACAGTATGAATAGCATTGTCCAGTGCGCACGGAGCTCTCGTCCAGTGGCCACAGAATACTGATGTGATTGGACCACGGTCCTACGAAATGATTTGCTCATCTCCGGTCTTTATTTTCGGACTCACTCAACAACGTGGATATGATTTTTATTATCCAATTGTCTTTAGCTGATTCACCCTTTAAGATATTTTGAAATCTTGCAGCATTTTTGCCCAGTTGTAGTCCACTATCCCAGTAGAGTCCAAAACATTTCTTTTTCAACAGCTGAAAACTCACATGCAACATTTTAAAGGAAATCAGTCAGTAGGATCAACCCCCATAAGCCATCTATATTGACAAGTAGGTAACAGGAAACTGAATAAAATTATACTTTGACATCTGTAATCCGATGTCTGATCCCAGAGAAATCCAGCATTCTCTTAAAGGTCTAACACTAGGATAACCCCTCCTAATTGCCCATGTTTTCGCCTGTTAAAATAAAAAAGTTTATTCTCATCTCCAGTGTCAACACCCTTCCAGCAGTGTCAGCACTCACTCTCTTGGGGCTCATGGGAAGTTGTTACATCACGCGAGCCCCACTCCTAATCAGCACCAACTTCACTGTCCCCGACTTCAGACACATAAGTAATCAACAGTAAATAAGAGGTTAGCGATCTCTTGAGCACCGGGTTGGCAACACCACTGTAACAGTTTGGGCTCTGACTGCATCCTGTAAGTGCATTTGGTTTCTGTTTTTGGCATTGATGGTAAGGTTTTTTGATGCTGCTTATTTTCTAGTAGTTTTTGTACAATTTAGATAGGACTGAGGAGCATGGGAATCCGTGACGTGGATCATCAGCTTAAATGTCTTGGCCAATACATGAACCAATATCCCATTTATAAAAGTTTTTTGTTTATCATATAAAAAACTTTTTGCACTTTTTTATCCATCCAGGGTGCAGTTGGGCCCCTAGGGGCGCCATTCATCTAGTGGTGCACAAGCATCGTACTGTGCAGCCCAAAGCTCAGGCAGCAGAGCGGTTGGGTAGCTTTCAGACACTCTGCATCATATGTATCAGTGTGAATGGTGTCCTATGCAGGCCCATTGTATGCATGGCAAGTCACCTCCCACACCAAGCTGGTTGAAGGTGATTTATTAGCCTGCACCTGGGCTTGCTTCACATATGGGCTCTGACTGCATCCTGTAAGTGCATTTGGTTTCTGTTTTTGGCATGGATGGTAAGGTTTTTTGATGCTGCTTATTTTCTAGTAGTTTTTTAACACCACTGTAACTGTGCCAGCAAAGAAGGTAGGTATAAGCTTTTCCATCTCGACAGGGGCCAACATTGGGAATGAGAAAGGGTTACGGTGGTGGAGAAAAAATTCAAGGAGGATTTACCCGTGTATTTCCTCATCTCACTGTATGATTGTAACTGAAACAAGACAGTATTAAACACGTTGGAAGGCAGGGCCGGCTCCAGGTTTTGTGGGCCCCAGGCAAAACAGTCTCATTGGGCCCCTTTAACACATACCATGGGTTCATGAATGTAATATAGAAACTGCAGGCTGTGTATTTATAATATAGAGGCTCCTAGGTGGGCTGCATATATAATATTGAGGCTCTGCAGAGCTGTATATATAATATAGAGGCACCTGGGCTGTATATATAATATAATAATAATAACAAATCTTTATTTATATAGCACCAACATATTCCGCAGCACTTTACAATACAGTGGTTCGTATACGAAAAATATACAATACAGTAAGTAACTACAGTAGAGAAAGAATACAGTACAATAATTGGATACAATACAATAAGCATAGAATTAATGTAAAAAATACAATGCCATAAATAAAGCAGATAATAAAAGTGACCTTGCTCAAAAGCGCTTACAATCTACAATGGGATAGGGGTTACACAAAGTAGAAGGGCTTATTACACTGATGGTCCAGGCATCTTGAGGAAATGGGGGATAGAAATAAAATGACATGAATGGACATCAGACAATCTGTGTAGACCTTTTGGGTTTGGTGGAGTTTGAAAAAGAGTTATGTCGAGAGAGAGAGTGAATGGGCTATATACAGTACAAAGGACTTCTATTAGAGAGCATGATAAGCCACCTTAAAAAGATGTGTTTTTAGGGAGCGTCTGAAGCCATGCAAGTTGAGGATAGTCCTGATTTCTTGGGGTAGAGTATTCCAGAGAATTGGTGCAGCTCAGGATAAGTTTTGGAGCCGGGAGTGGGAGGATCTGATTAGTGCAGATGTTAGTCGAAGGTCATTTGTAAAACGTAGAGAACGGGTGAGGTGATAGACAGAGATGAGGGAGGAGATGTAGGGAGGTGCTGCACTGTGAAGAGCTTTGTGGGTGAGTACTAGCAATTTGAATTTGATCCTGTAGTATATAGGCAGCCAATGCAATGACTGGCACAGAGCGGAGGCATCTGAGTAACGATTTGCCAGATAGGTGATCCTGGCTACTGTATTAAGGATGGTGAGGGTTTTTATTGTCTCCATGGTGAGAAAGAGGTGGACTCTTGAGATGTTCTTCAGATGTAAGCGACAAGCGTGGACGAGAGATTGTGTATAGGAGGTGAAGTAGAGATCAGTGTCAAAACTAACACCCAGACAGCGAGCCTGCTGCCTAGGCGTTATCGTGGTGCCGCATGCTGAGAGAGAGATGTCAGATTAAGGGAGGTTAGTGGAGGGCGGGACCAGAAGAAGTTCAGTTTTGGAAAGGTTGAGTTTCAAATAGAGAGCATGATGTTGGAAACTTCAGCTAGACAGTCATTGGTGTTCTTTAATACTGCAGGGGTAAGGTCAGGGGCTGAAGTGTATAATTATGTGTCTTCAACATAGAGATGGTATTGGAAGCCAAATCTGCTGATGGTATGTCCAATCGGGGCTGTGTAGAGAGAGAAGAGAAGAGGTCCGAGGACTGAACTCTGAGGGACCTGAATAGTGAGAGGAAGAGGGGAGGAAGTGGAGTCAGCGAATGATACAATGAAAGAACGGTCAGAATGATACGAAGAGAGCCAGGAGAGAGTGGTGTCCTTAATGCAATGGAGTGCAGCATAGAGAGTAGGAGATGGTGGTCAACAGTGTCAAAAGCTGCAGAGAGGTCAAGAAGAATAAGTAGAGAGTGCTCACCGTTACGTTTTGCCGTCAGAAGGTCATTGGTCACTTTGAGGGCAGTTTCTGTAGAGTGAAGGGGGCGGAAACCAGACTGTAATGGATCTAGAAGAGAGTGAGTGGAGAGGTTACGGGTGAGGTGGGTGTAGACCTGGCGCTCCAAGAGTTTAGAGATGAAGGGGAGATTGGAGACTGGTCTGTAGTTATTTGTGCAGGATGGGTTAAGAGAAGTTTTCTTTAATAATGGAGTAATGATAGAATGTTTGAAGGAGGATGGGAAGATGCTGGAGGAGAGGGAGAGGTTGAAGATTTTGTTTATGTGAGTGGTAACGACCGGAGAGAGGGACTTGAGTAGGTGTGAGGGAATGGGGTCAGTGGTGGATGTAGTAGGATGAGAGGAACAGAGGAGCCTGGCGACTTCTTCTTCTGTGACTGGGTCAAATCTGGAGAGTGAGCTGGAGGAGATGTGGGGAAGAATGAGATTGGCAGCACTTGGAGGCTGGAAGCTGATTTCCTGGCAGATGTTGTCTATTTTCTCCATAAAGTAAGAGGCTAGATCATCAGCACAGAGGTTAGTGATGGGGGCCTGCAGTTTAGGACTGAGGAGAGAGTGAAAGGTGTCAAAGAGTTTTTTTGGATTATTGGATAGTGAGGAAACCAGGGTGGTGAAGTAGGTCTGTTTGGCAAGGTGAAGGGCAAAGTTGTAGGTTTTTAGCATGAATTTATAATGGATAAAATCTTCTGGTGAGTGAGGCTGCTGTTGTGCTGTATATATAATATAGAGGCTGTGGGCTGTCTATATATAATATAGATGCTCTGGGTTGTTTTTATTTGGAGGCTGTGCTGTATATACATAATAAAGAGGCTGTGGGCTATGTATATTATTTGGAAGCTGCTGTTGGACTGTATACATTATTGGAGGCTGTGCTGGACTTTAATGTACACTCATTAATGTACACTCTGCACCCCATTGTTACCACCCGGGGGTCTGCCGCCCGTGCCCCGCGGCCTGCTGCCTTTACTCCCTCGGCTCCTACCGCCCCTGTCCGGCTTCAAGGATCCCGGGTGTCGACCGTCCGCCGACGGCTCCGGGGCGCTGGCAGCCGCCGCCGCGGGTCGGTCGGGTAGCGTCTTCCTTACCGTATGCTCCCGGGTGCATGCACCTGTCCCCAGCCGCAGGGGTCCAGCACCCTCTGCTTGAGCAGCGCTGCTCATCTCACTTCCGGGGCCGCTGCTTGAGCTATGACAATCCATCTCCAAATCAGTATCTGCTGGAGAACTGCAGGGAGCTTGCTCCTCCCCTCAGCCAATCACCATGTCTCTGTGTTCTGCCAATCAGGAGTACCCTGCTGTGATATAAGCTTCCTGTTTCCTCTTACTCTTTGCCAGGGCAATTTCTATGTAGTGAACTTGCTAATCCTGGTCTGGTCAGGTAGTTCCTTATTTGGCTTGATATCTGATTACTCTGTGTTCCTTCCCGCAGATTCCTCCCGTGCCAGCTCCTCGCTGACTCCAGTGGTCTCGGTCTGCTTCCCGGACCTCTTCCCTGCTGAAGCGCTGTCTCCAGTCCTGCTTCGGATTCTCAGTGTTCCCGGTTTCCCGTGTCCTATTTTATATTGCTGTTTTGTTACCACGTCGTGTTCGCTTCATTGGTCCCCCGAGGTTGGTACCCGCGGTATCCCTGTATAGGGGTTAAGCGCTCCGGGGCCTCCTTCGGTGGTATTCCGGTGCTGCGACCTTGTGGCTCTCCCCTGGGGCGTGGGTTCTTGTTTTGTTGTTCAAATAAACCTGTTGACTCTACTGTACTGGTCCGCCTCTCTATCACCCGGTATCAGCATCCGCTCTACGCGGTCCAGTGGGTCCACGTGTGGGGTCTGTCAGTAGGACGTGACACCCATCTTGACTGAAAAAAGAAAATGTAGAATATTTGCAAATTTATTAAAAAAGAAAATCTGAAATATCACATGGTCATAAGTATTCAGACCCTTTGTTCAAACACTCATATTTAAGTCACATGCTGGCCATTTCCTTGGGATCCTTCTTGAGATGCTACTACACCTTAATTGGAGTCCAGCTGTGTTTAATGAGACTATGAGAAATAAGATTGTCTGGTCTGATGAGACGAAGATAGAACTTTTTGGTGATAAATCTAAGTGGTATGTGTGGAGAAAACCAGGCACTCCTCATCACCTGCCCAATACAATCCCAACAGTGAAACATGGGGGTGGCAGCATAATGCCATGGGGGTGTTTTTCAGCTGCAGGACGACTGGTTGCAATTGAAGGAAACATGAATGCGACCAAGTACAGAGATATCCTGGATTAAAACCTCTTCTAGAGTGCTCTGGACCTCAGACTTGGCCGAAGGTTCACCTTCCAACACAACAATGACTCTAAGCACACAGCTAAAATATAACGTAGTGGCTTCAGAACAACTCTGTGACCAATAACAAATGGCCCAGCCAGAGCCCTGACCTAAACCTAATTGAGCATCTCTGGAGAGACCTGAAAATGGCTGTCCACCAATGTTCACCATCCAACCTGACGGAACTGGAGAGAATCTGCAAAGATGAATGTCAGAGGATCCCCAAATCCAGCTGTGAAAAACGTGTTACATCATTCTCAAGAAGACTCATGGCTGTACTAGCTCAAAAGGTGCTTCTACTCAATACTGAGCAAAGGGTCTGAATACTTATAATCATGTGATATTTCAGTTTTTCTTTTTTTAATAAATTTGCAAAAATTTCTACATTTCTGTTTTTTTCAGTCAAGATGGGGTGCAGAGTGCACATTAATGAGAAGAAAATGAACTTTTTTGAATTTACCAAATGGCTGCAATGAAACAAAGAGTGAAAAATATAAAGGGGTCTGAATACTTTCCATACCTTCTGTAAGTAAAGGTCACAGATGGACTTTCCAATTCACCCAACCAACACTAATGGTGGGTTCACACGCTTCAATATCGTTCCGATATCGCAACTCAATGGCGCGGGAGCGCGCAATTAGTGCACGTTTCTCCCGCATTGCATTGGATGTTTACACGCTGCGATATCGGAATACAACGTCCGTGCGATGTCTACGCCCCCCAACCCAGGATCGCACACTTAACATGGGAGTCAATGGGTGACGTTTCAAATCGCATCGTAGTTGTGCGTTTACACAGCACGATCCGACTTCAATCTCCCTTCAATATTGGGGCATTGAATAGCACGCTCATTCAATCCCCGATATCGCATTGACATCGTTCCTGCATCGTATTGGACGTTCACACCATACAACGCAGGCACGATGTCGGGTCCAACGATTGAACCACGTGACTTTTGATTGAAATCGTACTACGATATCGCAACGTGTAAACCCGCCATAGGAGGCCTGGCTGCATCCAGCTTGTACAATAACTTAAAAATTATGCATAATATGTATGAGATATTGGTCGATATTTTGAGCAAAATATGTGAGTTACTTGAGCCCTAAACAAGCCTCATTTGTGTGCATATTTAATATTAGTCAAACATCCCCCCATGTATTGGTGGTTGTGTTTGTTTCATCAGTATTTTGTACCTATGCTGCTTCTGTGGCACCCCGCCAAGCAGGCGTCACAGAGGGTACTGCACCCGTAAAAGAGGTGCAGATACTCCAGCTGCAGGTAGACTCCAGGATGGTGGGAGATACCCTATTCCAACACTCCTACACTAGTTTACACGGTGGGAGGTTACCCGGGAGGGAATAAAAACACCTCTAGGGGGAGCAAGGAGGTCTTTGCCTCTGAGTTTGAGACCTTTATGGTCTTGCTGCTAGGTCTCTCGGCTGAGCGACCAGGGAGAGATGGAAGAGGAGGAAAGGGTCTGAGGAGAAAAGAGCTTTTCAGGAGAGTATCCGGTTTGGGAAGAGGGGCCATTGTCAGGTTCTCCCAGACAGCTTACCGGGCACCGGAGCCAGCACCTGTGGGATACTTTAGGACCACAGAGAATCGGGAACCCCGTGGAGTTTTCAATTCTCCCGGGCACCAGAGCAGACCGAAAGAGGGTACCAGGCACTGCCAAAGGAACGAGCGGCCAGCCAATAGAGGGTCACCCGACAGCAGCAAAGGTGAGAGAGGAAGGGAGGTCAGGCTGATTCCAATTCACCAGGCTTCACACCATCATACCACCTGGGATCCGCCTGCAGCCACCCGCTAAGTTACCTGTCCTCATAACATCAAGAGTGCTGAACTGTAACTCTGTATGAATGCAAGTGAACAGTAAAGTACCTGGAGGAAAAGTGACTTTGACTCTGCCTGTGTTTCTTTGAATGAACTTGTTCCCCATACAGGAACGCTGCCCCGGAGGTCCAGCCCTACCTGTAGGGGACTTTGCCAACTAGCCGCGATACCATCTACCTCTGGCGAACTGTGGCGGCGCTGGTGACACATCACCAGAAACTACAGGTGGCGTCACGGCAAACTGTAGATAACATCCCCTGTAAATATTCCCTTTTCAAAGAAGTCCCCAGGAGACGGGATCAGGCACGGCCACTACTCCCCGTGAAACAGTTAACCCCTTGGAGTCTAATACCCGAGTACCCCAAAGCCTGGGGCTCGACACTTCCACCTTGATCATGAGGGATTGCTGCATTCTGTAGTGCATAAGCATTGTGGACTGTTAAATACGTCTGTCTTTTTTCTATTGTTTTTTAACTTTTATGTTGTTTTCTTTCTCCCTTTTTGTTAGGTCAGCCTATAGCTGATGGCTATGGTTCTCTTTGGGATCTTTACAGAGAGGTGGGCAGCTTTACCAGGTGGTTAAAATATTTTTAGAGAACTCAACCCCAGTTTTTATGTGGCAACAAGACGTTTTTAATAGAGTTGCTAAATGTGTCAACACGCTTACTGGAAAGGTAATATTTCTTTTCTTAAAAATATAATGCCGGTTTTAATGACGAACAATTCCCATTTACTTCTGGCTGGAAGTGGAGTAAATAAGCTTTTATTGCCAGCAGTGCCAGTTTTAAAGTAACTTAGAGCTCATGGGAGACATAAGTCATTTCCTTACTTAATTACACAGTGAGCGATAACGTCATGAAGTGATGATTCCTACAGGAAGGATCCTATTTGGTGCCTTTCTTTTTGTCTGCTGGGGGATTTGGCTGCAGTATAAACTCCGTTTCTTTGGTAACTGGAAAGTAGAAATGACATTTTGGACCAATTGTTAAACAAAATGCTGTGAAAGTTTCCGTGGAGAAGTCAGCTGGTATTTAATGAGAGAGAATAGTTTGGACAGGCCATGAAAGTTCAACCTATAAAACAAACAAAATGTTTAATTAGAACTCATTGATGATGACGCAGAACCTTCGATGCTCATCTGCTCTGTAGGTGTAGATTAAGGTCAAATAAAAAGCAAAGCCAAAGAAATTAGGATTTTTTTTAAACAAATTCCAAGATAATTAAATTATAAACATGATAAAAAGGCAATGGTATTTATCTGCCCAGGTCATAGAAACAAATGCACAGACAGGCTGCAGCAGTCCCCCTTAATAAAGATATCTGGGATTTTTATTAAAAAAAAATTATGCCTCAGCACTAACAGGCCAACTATCTGCCTGTTGTGCCCAGCACCATTCACAGCCGTTCATCCCCGCCACAGAGTGGGCACAGACCGCTCCTGCCGGGGACAACATAGCGAGGTAAACATAGCAGTTTCTTTTCCGCTCTGCTCTGTGGAAGGGGCGGGACAGCCAACCTCATGCTGATTGACAGCTAGCTCCCCACTATCTGATTGGGGGAGCCAGCTGTCAATCAGTGGGACATCGGCTAAGACACCCGTCTACACAGGGGAGAAACTGCCCCTTTGTAGACGTGACATCAGCAGAAGCTACAAAATCACTGAAGGTACCTTTACACGCCGCTACAACAGGATGGATACAACCCGCTACAGGCTACGATTGTAGCTTGCGTCGTCAATATAGCCCGTAGTAGCGGCGTGTGAAGACGGTAGGAGGCACCCGGCAACAGATACATCTGTTTCCGAGCACTGCTCTGAAACAGGTGGCTACAAAGCCGATTGCAGCGAGTTGTATTGGTGTGTAAAGAAGCTACAGAAGGGATGTGTCGACACCAGGCAATGTACCTGGTATGTAGCTGAGGCGTGACACAGGCTCCGGGATACCGCCCCCCTTCAGCGATCATTGGTGGAAGCTCCTGCGTTACGATTGGTAGTCGCTGCATAGGGAGGCATATTTAAGGAGCTGACCAGTCACACTACACAATTGCTCGAGCGACATGTATGAAACAGCCTCCTGCGATGCCTGCCCAATCATGGGTTTCTTGCTTTGTCCTATCATCGTACGGACGTCTCGTAATCCACAATTGTGGCACGCCTATGTGCTGTCCCTGCTGCACCAGGTCCGCCCATATTAGCTTGTTGTAGCGGTGTGTAAATGAGGTAAGATGAGCTACAGATGGCTACTTGAGACACCCGGCGATGTATCTAGCTATAGATGTAGCGTAGCGTAGCGCACCTTGTGGCGGCGTGTACAGGTGGTGCATTTCCCGTTTGTAACCGTTTGGGCGTGCTCGTGCACGTGAAGTAGCGGGTTGTATCCATCCTGTTGTAGCGGCGTGTAAAGGTACCCTCACAGGAGCATCTAAGACTGCTACATGTCAGCGGGGAATGGTGCTGGACACAACAGGCAGATAGGTGACAGCTACCTGCCTGTTAGTGCTTAGGCATAATCTTTTTTGTTTGCTAAATCCCAGATAACCCCTTTAATAAAGGAGGCAACATCGGTGCAAAATACTGATGAAAAAAACACTCTCAGTTCATGAAGGGGGTGAATGCCCTGTAATAGAGTTGCACACAGATGAAGCTTGCAATAGAATGCAAGTCACACATGTGAAGAACAGTGCCAGCCAACAACATATTACACGCTACTGTGTGTACATTGGCTAGTAAATACTATTGCATTTTTGTTATGTTTATATTAGGGTCACAAACATTTACTGGACCAGCAGTTAACAGTGTACGGGAATGGCCACAGAGCACAGTAAACTCAAAAAGACAGCAGTCCAATAACTGTCATCCCAGTGAACTAGAAATCCAAAATACATTAATGGCTCCTGGCAGGTTCCCTGGTTCCTCTAAAGGCCCTGTTAGACGTTTCAACATCATTCCAGACATCGTTCAAAAGTGACGTCAGGAACGATGTTGAAACGACTTCGTTGTTACGTCGTTGCGTGTAAACGCATGATTCAACAATGATAGTTGTTCAAGTCGGAGTTGACAGGTTTTCCTGCATGCAGGAAAACCTGTCAACTTCAACTTAAGCAACCTGCGGCATCGTTTGGTATGACACCGCAATAGCGATGTCACGGCCGACTTCGCCCATTCACAGCAGTGAACAGGGATCGTTTGCAGTGTTTGCGAACGATCCCTTCTCACAATATCGTTGGTGAATTGTCCACGATATCTGGACGTGTGACAGCTCACCAGTGATGTTGCACAGCTGTCCAAAAAATTTGTGCGATCCCGAGATCGCAAACAGCATTGCTGATAAGTTGTACCGTTTAACGGTACCTTTAGTAACCAGCATAATGTCTTTTTTATGACCTGCAATATAAGGGAATAGCATCCCACGATGGGTGAAAATGCTGCAGCTGTCTGCTGTACACTTTACCTGACACACTGCTTCATCAGTCACGATCAGTGTTGGCACCAACCATGGCTGTTTAACCTCTTAGATGCTGCTGTCAATAATAACTACAGCATTAAAAGAGTGGGAGCTCGATCTTTAACCTTATTGACTTTCTGAGATCATGATTGAGTGGTCCTGATGTCTGACATGGCAATTCAAATAATCCGGCTATAAGGGCCTGCTTAAACTAAAGCAACATTAAGATGGTAAAAAAAAAGATTAATTCCTATCATTTCACTTTGCATTAATCACTGAAAAGCAGCTAAAGGGTTAACAAACTACCTGACAGCAGTTTGGAATATGTTGCGGGGCGCTGTTTTTGGAATGGTGTTACTTTTAGGGAATTTTCATTTATATAGGTCCTCTAAAGTCACATTAAACCTTAAAAAAGAAGTTTTCTAAATTTCCTTGAAAAAAAAGAAACATTTCTCAAACATTTTTAGGGTGCGTTCACACACTGCGTATTTGCTGCATATTTTTACACGAGTACTCTTGCAGTTTTTGTAGCCAAAACCAGGAGTGGCTGATTAAAACCAGTAGTGGGTGATTAAATACAGAAGTGGAGCACTTGTTTCTATAAAGGTACCGTTACACGGTACGATATCTTGAACGATATCACTCAAACATCATGGTTTGGAGTCATTCAAGCGACATCATTACTACTTTGTTACTTTGTTGCATGTGACACCGAGATTCAATTACGATAAATCGTTGGATCGTTGATCGCAGATGTGAGAACATGTTGTCAAATCAGATGAGCGTCGTTCAGCCAACCTGCTGCATCGTTGTGTGTGACACCGCGATAACGACGTGGTGAACGACTTCGCCCATTCACATCAGTAAAGAAGTATGGTTCGCTGGGTTGTGCGAACGATACCTGCTCGCTACGTCGTTAGTGCGGCGTGCACGATATCTAGGCATGTGACATCTCACCAACAATGTCAAAACGATATCCTAACGACCACGCGCCCCGAAGATCGTTAATGATATCGTTTCAACATTGTTGCGTGTAACGGTACCTTTAGACTTTTCCTCTGATTGTTCCACTCCTGGTTTTGGCTACAAAAACTGCAACAGCAGCAAAAACGCAGCGTGTGAATGCACCCTTAAAGCTTCTATCATCCTAACAATATTAAAAACATTTTATATATGGCGCTGTGTTGGTTATTAATTAACTTTGTTTGTGTGATCTGTTTATTTGGATTAAAAGGGATAATCAAAGTTTGAAAATTGCAACTTTTGTTTGAATTTTTTGTCAAAATCTAAGGACCACTTTACACACACCAACTTATCTGTCCAACTTCTGACCAACTTACTGGTTGCAGTGAAATCATGGACACATTGCTCCATTTTGTGACTGTGTATAATGGAACAATGTGTCCATGATTTCACTGCAACCAGCAAGTTGGTCAGAAGTTGGACAGATAAGTTGGTGTGTGTAAATTGGCCTTAATATTTTTTATAAATAAACACAAAACACATCGAGCTAGATTTACCATTAACATAAAGTGCAATGTGTCATGAAAAACAGCAATCTAAAGATATGTTGAAAGATTTCAGGGTTATTATTACCACATAAAGTGACATGTCAGATTTGAAATTTTTGGCATGGCCACTAAGGGGTTAACGTAAAGCCATATATTGGCATAGATGTGTCCTAATACAAAATTAAATATCATCCAATAAACATATTGCAGAAATCAATAGATATTGTAGAGAGAGCTATTCTAAGTACGTTAGGAAATTGTGGTTCATGTATAATTTAGATGCAGCTTTACTATTCCTGTATATTACGTGTATATTAGTGCTGCAGATGCAAAAAGAATTCAAGGAATCATGTTTTCTCCTAAATAACTGAACTAAGTGATTTCTTTCCTGCTTGGTATTCATTTTATTGTGAGTTTCACAATCATGTAAAAGAGGCTCATTTCCAAGCAAATATGTTTACGGCCCATTACAAGGTACATAAGAAATAGCAACTAAGAAAGCCTGATTAACACTTTCTGTTCAAAGTCTGTGTTTTTTGTCAAGATCATACGTCACACAAAATGTGCTGCTTGTAGTCTAATGCCAAAAATCACTTGAGTTCCTTCATCTATGTCTCACATTGGTGGTTGATGACCTCCAAAGTGAGCATTAAGGCTGCCTTCACATTTGCGGACCCCTCCACAGCGTTCTGCGGAGGGGATCCGCAATGTGAGCGCAGCACCGCAAGCCCCTATCTTTATAATGGGAGCGCATGGTGCTGTGCTTGACAGCGCATGACCGTGCGCACCCATTCACTGCCATATGTGATCGGTGCGCAGGCGGATGCCTGCGCACAGGTCACCCAGTCTCATCCGCACCACGAATGCGACATGTTGCATTTCTGGTGCGGACGAGACTGGTCCGCAAATGTGAAGGCAGCCTTACCTCAGAACATAATTTTACAGGTTACAGTACATACAGTTGAAACCATAAGTTTACATACACTATATAAAAAGACACATATGCATGTTTTTCTCACTATCTGACATGAAATCAGAATAAGCCTTTCCCGTTTTAGTTTAATTAGGATTACCATAATTATTATAATTTATCAAATGCCAGAATAATGAGAGAGAATGTTTTGAGGCATTTTTATTACTTTCTGCAAAGTCACAAATTTAAATACACTAAGATTACTATGTCTTTAAACAATTTGGGACAGCCCATATAATGATATCATGTGTTTGGATGTAATGCACACCTGAAACACACTGCTTCTTTGCGTAGAATCATGGGAAAGTCTAAAGAAATCAGCCACAGTATCAGTTAACAGAATTGTGGACTCTTTTATGTAGATGTTTCTTTGGTTACTGAAGGACAATTCAAAGCATTTAATAAGTTTTTAAAATTTTATGGAGTTAATATTTACAGTATTATTATTTTTCAAGACTGCTACAGTTCACATTGGCATGTTGGATATCAGCGTCTTGGGCAAATCCTGGCAGATGACAATCTATTCTTGTGTGATCAGGGCTTGAAGGTGATCACAATTTTTGTGTTCTTGTTTGATAAGTGACCACTGAGCTACAATGATCACTTTTCTGTTAGGCTATGTGCGCACTGGGCGGGTTTTCGGCGGTTTACCTGTGTAAACCGCCGTTTTGTTTACATTAGTTTTATTTAAATTTATGTTAATCCAAACCGGCGTTTGGATTAACATTAAAACTAATGTAAACAGCCCAAGGCAGTGCACACACCGGCGGTTACACAGCGTCATCCGTTGCTAACCCGTAGGTTTCCCAGCGGGTTAGCAAAGAATGAGCATGTTCAAAAAAACGGCGGTTCTGCAGCGGCTGCAAGCAGAATCATGTGCTGCTTCCAGCCGCTGCAGAATCGCCGCCGAGAACACGCTGTGCATCCGCCGGCTCCCGCCCGGCTCCCGCCGCACATACCCGCCAGGAAGCCAGTGGACGGCGCCGGAGCTTCCTGGCAGGTTCCGCCCAGCCGCCGCCGACCAACCCGCCGGTAAGTGTGAACTTACCCTTATGGTGCTCCATCATACTGGAAAAATGCATTCTTCAGTTGCTTGTGGATGATGTGTACATACTATTCTTTATTCATGGCAGTGTCTTAGGTAAACATCAGCCCACTCCCTTGGATGGAAAGCCCCCCCACACGAATGGTCTCAGGATGTTTTACTATTGGTAGGACACAGCACTTATAATAGAACTTGCCTTTTCTTTTCGGGTCAGCCAGTCTTCCAGATTTCCAAACAGTCTGATGTGGTTTCATATGATAAAAGAACTTTGCAGGACGTAGTTATAAGCAAGGTTGCATTTCCTTCAAGGCAGTGAGCTCACTGACACTTTTTTGTCAAAGAATAAAGAAAGGTATCTAATCATCCTCATAGAACAACTTCACCCAAAGATGCAGAAGCAATTTGGTGATGAACAATGCTTCTTCCAGGATGATGAAGCCGCACAGCTCCATGTCACATGGCAAAAGTGATAAATAAGTGAACAAAATACAACAATTTGGGGTCCACGGCCATGAAGCTCCTCAAACTCAATCCCTATAAAGTAGGTGGACTTATAATGCACAGAAATTCTGATAATCTCCAAGATCAAAGCTAATAAGGCAAGAATATGTTCCCATCAGGCAGGAATTGGCATAGTAGTTGATATCCAACATGCCAGGACGAATTTTAGGAGGATTAAAAAAATAAGGGTCAACACTTTAAATATTGAGTCTTTACATAATCTTAATGCAAATTAGTCAATAAAAGTTTATGCTTCCAATTGTACTTCAGTATCCACTTTTAATTAAAGATCTCAAACTACTGATACAGCAAACTGTGAAAACCAATATTTTTGTAAGTCTCAAGATTTTTGACCACAACTGTTGAATCACAATTCATTCATTAATTTATGGCAAGTAAATATGACTCAGGCTGCTAAGAATTTGTTTAGTGTTATGGAGTTCTGTCCATCCACCCAATCAGTTGATGAGACAATCAATTTAGTGCAGCATTCTCTGCTAACATCCTCATTGTTTTCTAATATTTCACATCTGATATGTTCACAACCTTTATTTCATTGACTACCTAAATTCTTTGTTACTTTGCTATTTGGATTATTACCCATTACTTTTCAGCCTTATAACAATGCATGTTTTTTTTTATTTAAAGGTGTAATCTTGTCATAAGCTATTGATGGCGTATTCTTTGGATAGGTCATTAATATCAGATTCCTGGGGGTCCAACAGCCAGCACCACTAGTGTTTAGCTGTTATTAGTTGTGGTGTTTGGATGTGAACACATTGAATGGCGTAGCAATGCACAGAATCTGTTAGTGACCACTGGCAGTTACTGTACAATAGCCTCTATACTCTTGAATAATGTTGCCATGCCCTTGGCCGCAGGGCCGCTCTCTCATGGACAGGGAGACTGGTGCTCATTCCCCGGCTCTATGCGCCTCACCCGCTCTGTCCCTGCTCTTGGGCCAGTTTCTGCTAAGTAGGGAGATCGGCGCTCACCACACAGCTTTGCTGGCTCTGCTTGCCATGCATGTGGTTCTATGCGGCTGTCTGCTTCCTTCTTTTCCAGGAACCGGAGTTCCCTTGGCAGGTCTCCTGGGAATGTTCTTAGCATGCATGTGCCACATCCTGCACACACTTTAAGGAACAGTACACCTGTTCCTATTAGGGCTCTCAACCTGAGTGCTGAGCTGCTCTGTGCATAAAAGGCATCCTCCCCCTAAGGGAGGAGCCTGGGGAACCTGTTTATTCTCTAGAAACGTTGCCTCTTCCCAGGTCGCACTCCTGCAGTGCTCCTCACTAGGAAGACTGTTGCCTTGCATTTTACTAACACCTCTTTCTCTATAGTATCCTCTGCTGGCAGTTCATTATCCTGGATCTCTCTGGATGCTCCAGATTTCTCCCTGGACTGGTCAAGCCTCTCCCGAAGTGCATGGAAATGTCCAGATTCCTATACTGGCTCGATCAGTCTTTCCAGGATTGTGCAGAGCTGCCAGGATTTATCCTAACGACAGAGCCAGTGTCGCACAGTCTTCTACTCTCTCCTGTTCGGTCAGTACAGGTCTCCCCTCTGGTCTGGGATTTGTGGCATTTAGACCTCCTGGTGCTGTATCACATGAATCCCTGTAAAGGAGTTACCTCGTCGGTGCTCCACTATGAGAGCTTATTGTCATGATCCAGAGGGTCCTCCCCTCAGACAACTTTTCCATTTGTTAACCTTCCTTTAATAAACATCCTTAGTTTTTACTGAAGTCACTCTCCAGTCTCTTGCTGTATCGGGTTTTCAACTGCTAATACTTCACCAGTGGCCCAGTGAGTCCACTTTACATCTCCACGCCCTTCAGGCTTAACACATGTCAGGCCTCTCAGTGGTGTAGAAATTCACAGCACTCAAAAAGGAAAAGAAACCAACAATTGCTCTTTATATTATGTTTAGGAATTGGGTATGTTGCTTGTCTGGATGACATAACCGATGTAACATTAGGTGCACACCTCCGAGCATACACACGACTAAGTGCAAAATTGCTGAGCTAAACTTTTTTCTAACAACTTTTCAGATCAACATCAACAGAGTCCAATATATGAATTTATGCACATTGACCTGTAACCACAGATCCTTCTTCCCTTAAAACCAAGGGGACAACTTTGATAATGCCGGGCTGGCATAATCAATGTAGTCTCTAGTTCGTATGTGCAGGTAGTACCCTGATTGATCCACCAGAAGACTGCACAGCCAGGCAGATTTTCAGTCTAGGCCTACTTGTTCAGCTAATCTTCCATGTATCAGGGATGATAAGTGTTTGTATGTCCTGGGGTCAAATAAAGGTATGCGAATGTGATATGTTTTTGAGGAAAGGCGGCACTACAGGTAAATAAAATACCATTAATGGGGTTCTACTGGATGAAAAACATGGCTGCTTTCTTTCTACGTAGAATAGCATCAGACTCCACCTGTTAAATAGTTGTTTCTGGCGTTCAAGCTTAGCTTCCTTGACATCCAGGACACTGAGTTGTGATATCCCACACAAGCTATGGATAAGCATGGAACTGTTCTACGGGTGCCTTCACACTGCGGCACGATCCGGTCCGGGGCTGTCCGGGATGACCCTGACAGCCGCGGATTGGATCAGCACACAGAACCGGAGGGCTAATATGCCCTCCGGTCCGGTCCTGACCTGTCAACGGCTACAGCTGTGTGCGCCGGGCATATAAGCCTTCCAGTCCTGTGTGCTGATCCAGTCCACGGCTGTCAGGGTCATCCCAGACAGCCCCGGACCGGATCATGCTACAGTGTGAAGGCACCCTAAGAAGAAAGTGGCCACATTCTTCTAAGATGTATAATACAAATTTTTTTAAAACACTTAGGACATTATAGGTACCAGGCTGCTTTAATGCACATTTAGCTGGTTTATACATGTGTTCTGTATTAAGTTACATGAGAATACAAGGCTTCATATTTTTCAACAAGAAAATCACACAAGCCATTCAAGTTTCAACAGGACGAGTTACGGCAATTCATGTCAGTGTGAGATTAGCACAAGAACATGATTTCTGCACTGTTACAGTAATTAGTCTTGTTTTATTGATACAGTACTAATCTTTGCTGGCAGCCGTTATGTTTCTGCATCCTATCATAACTGATGTTGCACTAATGTTGTATATTTCTTAAGGTATCTATTGGGAGCAATGAAGACAGAGGCAATTCTGTATGAATGCACTAATTAGCAATGGCAAGACATGGAGTAACGATTACATTTCTGTCAGCCAGACAAGTCTTCACATATCACTGTGTGACAAAGGGCTATGACTATCCTCCCAGCGGCTATGTGTTACAGCTATATGTGGTAAAGGGTCCTGTGTCTCCACTCGTTTGGTATGAACCCTGTCTGTATTAATAGTTTCAGACACATCTGGATTGTGATTTGCTATTAAGATTGTGAAAACCGTGATGAGTGGAATGTAATCGTATTAATTACATTAATTATGCCAGTGTTAAAAACTTCATGTATAAATTATAAGGACAAACCAGAGAAGACCTCATTATACAGTAAATAATAGTTCGAGGAGGTTAAAAGCAACAAGCAAGAATGCTCCAGCCATTGAGTGTTCAGTAATGGCACACTGATCAAGAAATAATCCACGAGATAACTATAAAAGGTGAAAGTTTACTTTTCTTCAAGGGGTTGTCCAGCATAAAATTACAAAACTGCAGTCATTCTATTTGTCATTCTATTTGACTGCAAACTCCACATTGCACGCACCATGTGCTGTAAGGATTCTCCGGTGTCAAAGCCGGGAACAGTGGTCACATGGCCACAAGTATGCGCTATGCATACCCCCAGCCAGAATCAGACTAGAGGGGCGCAGCCTCGCTCATATGCTTACTTTGAGCAAGGCCGTGTCCATCTCTTCAGATTCTGCGCCGGAGTATCCATATCGCTCACTTGTGGCCTTGTGTTGCCGTCCCCAGCTCTGACACCAGAAAATCCTCACAGCGCAATGCGTGCAATGTGAAGATTCACAAGACTGTGGTCACATGGAGTGACACATAGAATGATCGCAGACTTGTAATTTTAGACCGGACAACCCCGTCAATATCATCTGCAGCTAATGATAGTAATAGTGGCATATAAAGTATTGTGTGCCATAATTCAGGTGTGACGCAGAAGCCAACATTCCATAAAGGCTGTTTGTAATGTTCTGAATATTATACTGTATTGTACTCATTTATTAATATGACACTGAGTTTTATAGAGCTGCTTCAATTGCAGTGTAATTACTATAAATGCAGTTGTTATTGTGTACATCACCACTTTAAAGGGAACCTGTCATGTTGAAAATGGTATATTCTGCAGGCAGGATAATAGGTGGAGGAGCTGATCTGATTGATGTACATTATTGTGGGAAATGTTTCAGTAAAACTTGCATTCTATTCATTGAAATCCTTGGTTTTTCTATATATATTAGTCCAGTGAGTGGTTCTATTCAGCGATTTCAGTTTTTCCTGTATGACTGTGTTCAGCGGTCATGGAGCCGGGGGACTTGACTCTCCAGAGGTTAGCAGTTCAGGGGATGTCACGGTGACCTTCCCTGGAGGTCGTGGCCATGACCAGTCTTTAAAAAAGGGGAAATTTAAAGGAGAAAAGTTTATCATGATGCCATCTGTCAGGATGCCAGCTGAGGGATTTGGTCAGATTGGACCAGTGCTGCTTGTAAGGGGTTCCCAGGGAATAGGTGTTGTGGCAGCTTGACGGAGCGGGCCCCTGGGGTGTAGTGAAGGTGGTGATGCAGATGATGGTGGTAGTAGTTGCAGATGCAGGAAAGCGCAGGTAGGACATACATAGGGGGTTTCCAGTTCTTACCTGTCACCTTTACTTGCAGTCTAGTGCAGAGACAACCCAGCCTGAGGACTGTATTCTCCAAGGTTGCAACTTGGCCAGATCACAAGTAGTCCGGGTCCACTTCACTGAGACATGGAGTATAAGGCCTTTCCTTGCTGCCAGTTGCTGTCTGACACTTTGCTACTCCTTTCCTTCCCAGTGTCCTGGTGGTTACAAGTCCCAAAGCAGGTGACTATGGGTCCTGCGAGTGACTGCCTCACAAGTCCTCTTGACCCTCTGCAGTTTCTTTGCCTGGGAGAGTCCACCTTGGTGGCCACTGCACGTGAAGTTCAGTGACCTCCGGTTTTTAGGCTGGTCCTGAAGATCACCAGACCGAATTGAGGCTGGTACCCCTGTGCAGCTTGTTCCTCTGCCCCGCCATCCAGCAATCTGCAGATTCAGGTCCTCAGACCTGGAAATTAACAGCCGACCGTCCTGAATGGGTCCTGCTCTCTCCCCAGCTGCCTGACTTCCCTAGAACTCCATCTTGCTTCTATGCTGTTCTCCCTTCTCTCATTAACTAAAAACTCACTGTTTCCCACCCCTCACCTAACTTAATTCCTCCCTCCAGCCAGCAAATTGGGACTGCTCTATCAGCGAGCCTCTTTCTGCCAACATCTCCCTGGTCAGGAGTTTGGATGTGTTGGATGTGTGTGGGTGATCTCAGCAAAGTTTCCCTTCTTACTTGTCAGTCTGATACTACACCTATGGGGTAGGTGTAGTACCACTGTGGGGACCGAACCACAGGGTCACCACATGTGCATGTACTGTAGATGTCACTGTCAATCACCATAAAGCACCAGCTTTATATTCATACAAATAATTTCAATCAATAAAATACAAAATATACTAAATCTATTCCAACTATCCTACTCTATATATATTATTCCGCTCTGCTTCTCCTCTATACCATGTTGTCCACAAATTGGTCTGCATATACAATGTGACAGGTTCCCTTTAAGATACACACTGGTTAGGGAAGACACTAACCAGTGTGTGATATAAAAGACAATGGGTTTTCATTGGCTGAAAGCCATAATCATTAACATTAACAGAATAAACACTTGAAATAGATCACTTTGTGTGTAATGACTCTATATAATATATGCATTTCACTTTATGTATTGAATTACCGAAGTAAATTAATTAGAATATCATCAAAAAGTTAATTTGAGATGCACCTGTATTTCTATGCAGCTGACGCGCTCGGGTGAGGAAAGCCAGCTGCCAGTCAGGTCAGTTTGATACAATCCTCATATGAGTCATATGCTAGTGTGACTCCAGCCTAATAGGGAGTGTTATGTGTTCCACAACTGTAATGTTACCTTCAAGTATTGAGCCACCATTGAAAACAAACATTTAGTACCTCTGTTGATGACAGAAGATATACCGTATTTTTTGGATTGGAAGATGCCTTTTTTCCCCAAAAATTGAGGGGAAAACAGGGGTGCGTCTTATGATCCAAATCTTGTTTAAAAAAATAAAATAAATTACTGAGGGGGGGATGCAGTGATGTCAGAGGCAGTTTTGTAGGATTCACAGAGGGTTGGCGCACAGCTGTGGGCCTGGTGCTGAGAAGGTGTCTGGTGACCAGAGTAGCGGTGTGGGCCGCCATTTTCCATGTGTATGGATGAAAGCGGCGGCTCGTGCTCTAGTGGCCAGACTTCAAGAAAATGGCCGCAGAGGCGGTGCATGCGCAGTTCGACATCCGTGGCCATTTTCTTGAAGTCTGGACACTAGAGCGCGAGCCACCGCTTTCATCTATACATGTAGACACATGGAAAATCACAGTCCCCACTGATACTGTGGTCACTGAACACCCCGGCAGCACTGGGCCCGCAGCAGTGCCCCCACCTTCCGTGGATCCTGCAAAACTGCCTCTGGCAACAATGCTACACCACCGCAGCCTCCCCCCTCAGTATGCCATGGTGGGTCTGGGATGGGGGGGCACTATATACCCAGATAGGGGTTATAATGAGCAGGCTATGTACCAGGATAAGGGGGCTATATACCCAGATGGGGGAACTATATACCCAGATGGGGGACTGTATACCTATATGGGGGGCTATGTACCAGTATGAAGCTTTGTACCAGGATAAGGGGCTATATACCCATATGGGGGTATATACACAGATTGGGGGTATGCACCAGGATAAGGAGGCTATATACCCAGATGAGGGGGGTATGTGCCCGGATAAGTGGGCTATATACCCAGGTAAGAGGGCTATGTACCAGGATAAGGCTATGTACCTGGATGGGGGGGTGCCATGTACCCAGATGACGGAGGTATGTATCAGGAAGGGGGACATTTATACTGATTGTAAGACAGACACTGGCATCATAAGATTAACCCATTTAATATTAAGTTATTTTCTTCCTCTTTTCCTTCACCAAATTTGGGGTGCATCTTATAATCCGGGGTGTCTTATAAAGCAAAAAATACGGTAATCACTAAGCATTTTACCTGCTATCATCCCCAGAAAAGTTTATTTTGTAAACTGGAGTCTTTATGTTGCTGAAGCAAGCAAGGGTGTCCTGGTTGAGTGTCAACTGGAAGTATTCAACACTTGCCGATGCATCTGAGAGAGGAGACACAGACGGAAGAGGGCTCCTGTGCAAGAACAACATATGGGCTCTTTGCAGTCCAATAGCGCATAATAACACACAATGCACACACAACGCATATTAATGCATAATTCCACCTTACCTCTTGGGACCCTGTGCGGCTGCATAGGTTGCAACACTGGTATATCCACAACTGAGGAAGCATCAAGGAAACATTTTTAGTGATGCTTAAGGGCATTGTAAGTGACCTCAGACCATATGCCCAGTATATCATGCCCATGATTAAATTATTTATTACAACTATTCTCCAATTACTTTCCTAGTATAAAGTCTAGCTCCATTTACTACACCTCCACGTTGGCTTACTGTAGGCCAATATTTTAGGCCTTCAAAATTTTAGGGCTCCTCTATGCCACCCCATTCATCTATACACTTTTAAAAAATGTCTAGTAAAGTCCATACGATTGTACTGAATTTAGCATAAAAAATTAATTGTTAACCAATTTGGTCAAGATAGTTGGTTTGGTGCAATTCTTGGTACAGCTTATGCCAAAAACTGGGACGTTCTTTTTATTTCAAGTAGTCCTGTTTGTCCAGTGTGTTTGTAGTTTGTTTTCATAGTGTTTCCTGTATTATGTATGTGGCATGTGTCCAGCATGTAAGTGGTTCATGGTCAGTGTGTTTCTATCAATAGTGATTTAGGAATGGAGAGTGCCTTGTATTTTAGGGGTGCAGGTGAGGTATATGTCTAGTGAGTGGTTCTTGTAAACCAAGTGTTTAATGTGTGAGTGGTGATGCAGCCTGTTTCCAGCATTAGTGGTGTGTGTGTGACATGTGTCCAATATTTTTGATATTCATTACATTAATTTAGAGATATTAGTATTAACAAATTCACATATAATGGGAAAATACATATGTACCGTACATAGCCAATGTTTGAAATGCATTATGTACCAAAACACTCCATCAATGAAACTGTTAGGGCTGTTCTCACAGGAGATAATATGACAAATCAGATCATAATGAGGTCAAAAACACAGAAAAGTAATAGATATAAATTATATTATGGCATGTTTTCCTCAATAAACATGAAGTAGAAGTACAAATGTTCTGCTTTTGTTTATTCCCATTAGTCTCACTGAACAAAATGTGCAAATATCTCTATTGCATAGATTTCTCAACAAAAACACTTAACTCGTGATCAGGGGATTTATCATTAAAAATCTAATTATTTATAGCAGGTTCTTGGTATAAATATTAAAAAAATATATTTTGGTGGGTTGGCTTATTTTTATTTTAACTCAATTTACCGTATATTGCAGAATAAAATCCTCAAATATTCATAGTTTTACATTGGAGCAGACACAATTGGTTTCTGTAACTGATTTTATAACTTTGCCATATAGACTGTGATGAGATCAGCAAAAATCCATAACATAATAACTGTATAATCCTGATAATAAAATGAGCATTTTATGAGTCCAGCTAAATAGTGAGACAGCTCATGAATCAAAGTGTATTCAGTCTCTGCCTACTCAGCCTGACCGACAGCCATAGGTTACAGCAACACTGCGGAGCTGTCAGTCATGCTAGATGGGTGAAGATTCAGCATTATCAGGGACAAGGGACACAAACAAGTTGCCAATCAGGCCATTCGTTCGCAATGAATTATGCATTCATTCGAATATGTATTTTCAAAGAAAGTACACCATCTTCACCAGGTCTAAGAAATCTATTTAAAGAAAACCTATCACCAGGTTATCACCAAATAAAGTATGGCCACCACCATTAAGGCCTCCTTTACAGCAGCTGAAGACACTCAGACCAAACTCTGATGACATTTTCAAGTATTGTCACAGAATCTCAATGGGATTTAGGTTTGGACTATGACTGGGCCATTCACACACATGTAGATGTTTTAATCTAAACCATCCACTGTAGCTGTGGCAGTATGTTTAAGGTTATTGTACTGTTGAAAGTTGAACCTACAACCCAGTCTAAAGTCTTTTGCAGCCTTTAACAGATTTCTTCCAGGATTTCCCTGTATTTAGCTCCATCCATGTCCCCATTCTCACCAGAGCACCTTCTTCCACATGCTGGCGCTCTAGTCAGGAAAGACTACAGTAAAACGTTTTGGGCTAAATGCTAAGTGCTATGTGTGGTGGAAAACAAACACTGCACATCACCCTGAAAACACCATCCCCACCATAAAACATGGTGGTGGCAGCATCATGCTGGGGGGATGCTTTTCTTCACGAGGGACAGAGAAGTTGGTCAGAGTTGATGGAAAGATGGATGGAGTTAAATACAGGGCAATCCTGAAGGAAAACCTGTTAAAGGCTGCAAAGACTTGAGACTGGGGTGTAGGTTCACCTTCCTTCAGAACAACAATCCTAAACACACTGCCAGAGCTACACTGGATAGTTTCAACCAGAGCATATTCATGTGTGTGATTGGCTCAGTCACAGTCCAGACCTGAATCTTAAGAATCTCTGGTAATTTCCGTGATGTCTCAAGGAGGCTGAATACAAATACAAGTCACAATTTTCCATCTATATTTATATAACATTTATAAAACGGTGTATAATTTCTTTTACACATCACAAATACTTGCTACTTGGTGTTAGTGTATCACAATAAAATATATTATAAACTGTGAATGTAACGTGAAAAAATGCCGAAAAGTTTACAAGGTGTGAATACATTTTCAAGGCACTGTATATAAACAAGTGGTCCAATGTACAACTGTGAATTTGTTTTTACCTGTTGCCCTTTAGGAAAAAAAATCTATTGCATCACGAGTTTAGGCTCTTGGATGATATAAAATTAAAGGGTTTGTCTTAAACTAAGAGTGAATTTGATACTATATGTCTAACTGCTTAGTTTAATAATCTCACCACTTTTGGAATGAACTTCAAGAAAAAATTCCCTACAATTCCATCTCCGCCTTAACTTTAGGTTTGTGGTTTTTTGGTTCTTACTCCTGATGAAAAATTATTTGAGTCTCCCAGCATGCACTGGGTATCTTAAAGGGATAGTCCTCAGGGTTCAAGTGACAGAAGCTTCAGATCTACAAAGAGCTCTTCAGCCTCATTTTGCATATCCAGTCAAATGCTGATTTCTCAATAATGGAGGAATGGTCTGGCCATATAAAAGTATTCCTGGACTTGTCTTTGAAAGCACGACATGTAAATATAATTTGGTGAGTAAAATTTTAATGTCAGATTCCCTTTAACTAAGGTTTCCCTAAAAGTGTACATAAAATGGATTTTCTCAACCAGACAATCCCATTAAGCAACTAAAACATCGTTATTCATTTTTTTTCAAGAGTAAGTATTACATATCTTTGAAGGACAGAAAACAGCAATGGTTTTGGCACCTTTTTGGAATGTTGCACTAAAATTATGTTTGTTTAAGAAGCGAAGGGAGATATAAGGGAAAGGGCTGAACATACTTGAGATAATATAGAGAACTGATGTGTGTTAGGCAGACAGGCTTCAGCACAAAGAAGAAAAATAGAGAAGAAAAATAGATAGCTGTACCCTAACACCGCTATTGATATGATTGTACCCTAACACCGCTACTGATATGATTGTACCCTAACACTGCTAGTGATATGATTGTACCCTAACACCGCTACTGATATGACTGTGCCCTAACACCGCTAAAAATATGATTGTACCCTAACACCGCTACTGATATGATTGTACCCTAACACCACCACTGATATGATTGTACCCTAACACCACCACTGATATGACTGTGCCCTAACTCCACCACTGATATGATTGTACCCTAACACCGCTACTGATATGATTGTACCCTAACACCACCACTGATATGATTGTACCCTAACACCACCACTGATATGATTGTACCCTAACACCACCACTGATATGACTGTGCCCTAACTCCACCACTGATATGATTGTACCCTAACACCGCTACTGATATGATTGTACCCTAACTCCACCACTGATATGATTGTACCCTAACACCACCACTGATATGACTGTGCCCTAACTCCACCACTGATATGATTGTACCCTAACACCACCACAAGGTGCATTGTGTGTACAGATGCTGTATTGATGATAAAGGAGCCTTTAGATTTTGATACTGTTTACTGTAAGGGAGATCTGTTACTGTGCAGTAATGGGCTAATGGGGGTCTTTTACATTATATAATGTGAGGGGTTGTAGGGATCTTTTTTTTTCACTGTATACTGTGAGAACATTGAGGGTCTTTCACATTGTATACTGTGAGGGACTGGGGGTCTGTTACATTGTCTCTAATTAACATGGGTATCTGTGAAGAATAATAGCAGCATCCAGGGGTGATATAAGGGGCAAATATTAATTTTTTTTACTTGAACCAGTTGCTACCCCTCTGCAGGAGTGGATGGGCACCATGTGATCTCACCTATTTACATGTGTTCAGCCTATGTAGGTTCCCATGCCATCCTCCCGGGTTCTGGTGAACTTAGGGTCTGAAATAATTTAAGTGTCTAAGGTTTTGATATGTTGAGCTGTCTGGTCAGAGCTCTGAATGTACTTGAATTGCTATAGGACAGAGGTCCCCAAACTTTGAGACCTTGAGAGCCACATTGAGTCCTGATAGATAGTCACGAGCCACATTGAGTTCTGAGAGGTTCACAAGCCACAATCAGCTCCTACACGCCATAACAGTAGTGACACTCAGAACACACATTAGCGTTATTATGACAGCAAAAGCTTTTCCCCATAAATCACACCGAGGCAGTATACTAAGATATAGGGGTTCCTACCTTACCTCCATCTAGATCTGCTCTTTTGTTTAGGGCTACTCACAAAAATCACCATTTTTAGAGCTCCTCATAGTTGCTTGCTAGACCTGGTGTCTATGCACCAAGTTGCAAGACAGCGGTGAGCCACACAGAACGGGTCCAGGAGCCAAATGTGTCTCCTGAGGAACAGGTTGGGGACCCCTGCTATAAGAGTTGCAGAAGCAAGGTGCCAAAGCTGTTTCAGCAGGAAAGCATAAGATATTTGGTGTTGATGGTGTGGTTCATGATGAAGTTTAGCATACTGCACAGTAGTATGCATTACATGAGGATAATAATGTATGTGGACTTGTGATGTTTGTGTACAAAAGCTGCTTTTTATAGCAATCTGATTCTTTTTAGGCTTTATGTATGGGCAGGGCCATGTGACAGAGGCACAGAGAACCGCCATGCGCTGTACTACTCAACCATAAGTGGTTTGTGTGCTGACATTAAATGCTTCTATGTGAAATTTTTTTAATCTTAAAAAATAAAACTTCTAGAGAAAAATATGTGGCGCTGATCGGGATGCCACGGAGGGGTACTGCACCCATAAAAGAGTGTGTAGTATTCCTCTGACTATGGAATTGGGATGCCACACAAAGGACCCTCATGACACATATCCACACACACCATCACCTTGGAGGTCTTTCCTGCAGCGCCGGTAACATTACCGGAACTGTAGGTGGCATCACGGACTATTTCCATCATTTTTATTATTTTAATTGACTATTTTCAGCGACCACCAGGACCACGGGACCGGGCACAGGCCCCATTTACATCCCTAGTAAAACAACGCCCAGAAACGGGTACCCTACAGCCCTGGGACGGGTCATCTGTTGGTGTCACGAACAGGATCCCGTGCCCGGTAAAACTGGGTACTGTGCACCTTGAACTGTGTTTGCAAAGACTTTATTTGCCGGATTCCAAAATGGGGGGGGTCAGAGACTTAATGCCATGTGCAGGCCTAGGGGAGTGCCTCGGCCCCTCGTCATGGGAGGACCCTGCCAGAGGCGTAAAAATCCAGACCTGCCTGAGTTGCCAAGGAAGAACCAAGGGGGCAGGCCTGAGATTAAAGTACCCCTGCCGAAACGTATAAGTGGCGGCAGGAAGGGTGAGGCAAGAAGAAGGAGTCGACAAAGCACGGTTATGGTCCATGGGTCTGTAGCAATGGAGGCGAGGTGGAGGAAGCAGACAGCCCTGGAACTGCTGAGCAGGATGCTGCCTCGTTCCTGTTGCACGTAGGAGAAGACGCGCTCTGGGAAGCTGCCCTGAGAGACCTACGGGCCCAGTTAAATGACACCCTGGACTGGGTCTTTAGGCGTTGGAGTGCACATGTCTGCACCGAGTTGTCCCGGCGGGCAGGGCATTGAGAGTCCAGCAACCCAGAGCTGGAACCAAGGGCGAGAGACCAGGCCATGGGTGAGCCCAAAGTTGCCAGCAGCGACCAGCAGCCGGACCCGCAACCCGTCCACAAGGGGAAGTCGGGGCATCTGGGCCCCATGCCGAGCCGGAGGTCCCTAAAGTGCCTGCCTTTGATGAGGTGACCGGAGATGAACCGGAAGACCCGGAGGAGGCCGCCGAGCTCGAGGAGGACGTCCTGGAGGTCCCCGCGGGAGATTCCGACATGGTGGTGGAGACCGAGACTGAGGAGCCATCCAGCCAGCCGGATCCCATAGAGGAGGAACCCGAGAAGGGCGAGACCGACAGCGACACGGACGTCAGGGCATCCGGGGCCCGTGCTCTGTGGTGGGATCGTCACCAACATCGACTGGTTGGGCGGGTCGGAGCCGGCGCCATGACCGGGGTGCAGGACCATGCTCCAGTTTCAGCCCCGGAGCAGCCTGACTATGCCCATCAGAGGTTCCTGGCCAACCAGATGGAGAGGCAGCACCACCGTGAGTGTTGGTGGGCCCAGGAACAAGAGAATCTCTTGGCAAGGAACCGAGACCGAGGGATGCCACCAGTTTAGCAAGAAGACTGTAAATCAGGTACTGTGATGACATTTAACTTGGACAATGGGTGGGGTTTCATCCGGAAACCATGGCTCTTGGAGGAGATTTTCATTAGCAGACGAGAAGTTGAAGCACACCTTCCCAAAGGGCACCCGGACAGAGACCTTTACTGCCACGATAAGGTGAACTATGAGCGACACCTTGGTCCCAGAGAGTGGTATGCTCTGTGGGTTTAGAAAATGGTAGAGTAAGAGAAGTAAATTCGGTGTAAATAGTTATATTTGTATGCTGCTTTATGAAATGAAGGACAATTAGAGAACTTTAAGGCCATGTGCACACGCTGAGTATTTGATGATTTTTTTACATCAGGATTTGTAGACAAAACCAGGAGTGGAGCCAGGGCCGGCTCCAGGTTTCTGTGGCCCCCTTTAAGTACATATCGCGGAATATTTATATATATATATATATATATATATATATATATATATATATATTGCCGCACACTTACCGCAAGCCCCATAGACAATGCATGGGGCTTGCCGCAAACATGCAGCAAGTGCAGCCGCTAGATGGAAAATGCGGCAGATGCGGGGTTTTTTTACCGCAACTGTCACATTTTTAAAAAACTCCTATGTGAAGGCGCCTTACAGGAACAGTGACTGCCGAAACCAGCAAGAGCTGTTTCTGACAGTGAGTATATTACACATTGTTAGGAGCGGGCTAAAATGCGATTGCGTTCCCTTGCGCTTTTTAAAAATACCCTTCAAATGCAAAATGTTGCATTTTTGTGCGTCTGAGGATGCTTGGTATATATACAAGCATTCTCAATCACACAAATAATGCAAGTAGCTCAATGGAGCCGCACTGCCATATGGTGGCACCGCAGCCAAGCGGAGTGTCTGGCCGTCCAGATCTCTCTTTCTCCTCACCTTTCTTCTTGCCGTTCCGGTCTCCTCCGGTCGCTCTGCACATATCAGCACAGTGATGACATCGTGCCCCCCCCATGCTGAGCTGCAGAATGCAGACAGCGGCAGAAGAGACTCTGGAGAAGAATGCTGCTGGCAAAGGCGGCTGGGACTATAGGAGCGGAATCCGCGGGGGGCTACCACTGGTACACATACTTCGTACACACGCGGCTCTGCTTCGTACACCTCATACACACGCGGCTCTGCTCCGTACACCTCGTAAGCACGCGGCTCTGCTCCGTACACCTCGTACGCACGCGACTCTGCTCCGTACACCTCGTACGCACGCGGCTCTGCTCCGTACACCTCGTACACACTTGGCTCTGCTCCGTACACCTCGTACGCACGCGGCTCTGCTCTGTACACCTCGTACACACGCGGCTCTGCTCCATACACCTCGTACGCATGCGGCTCCGCTCTGTACACCTTGTACACAAGCGATTCTGCTCCATACACCTCGTACGCATGTGGCTCTGCTCCATACACTTCGTACACACATGGCTCTGCTCCGTACACCTCGTTCACACACGGCTCTGCTCCGTACACCTCGTACACACATGGCTCTGCTCCGTACACCTCGTACACACATGGCTCTGCTCCGTACACCTCATACACACATGGCTCTGCTCCATACACCTAGTACCCACTCGGCTCCGCTCCGTACACCTCGTACACACACAGCTCCGCTCCATGCACCTAGTACACACTCGCCTCTGCTACATTCACACTGTAAATCCCTCCTGACCCCACACATAACCTTCACCTAATTGCCATACACCTAGTACACACTCACCTCTGCTACATTCACACTGTAAATGCCTCCTGACCACACACAAACTTCACCTTATTTGAGCATCATTCATGGTGGCCAGCACAGTCCTGGATACACTGAGGAGCTGATCATGAGACCCCTGACTCATCCTCATCCATTGACATCATCACAGGTCCTGTCAGCCTGAGCCCAGAGTGTGCAGCTCTGTCGGCTCCCATGGAGGGGGGAGGAGGGAGACCTCCGGTGCTGCAGGAGCCTGAAAATGACCCCCCAGCTGCCCCCTGGATATGGCTCTGGCTGTGGGGGCAGTGCTCAGGGGCCCCTGAGGCCAGGGTCACACTTGCATTGTGACCCTAGCCTTATGCAAGTATTGTATGTTGCAGCGCATAGCGTTTAATGCTATGCGCTGGAGGCAGCCCATAGAAACCCGACGTTTACCTTGACAACCACTGGTTGTCAATGTAAACATTGGGTTTCTATGGGCTCAGATGCTGGCAGCGCATAGCGTTAAACGCTCTGCGCTGCAGCAGACAATACTTGCGTCAGGCTAGGGTCACAACACAAGTGTGACCCTAGCCCTCAGGGGCCCGGTGGGCCCCCTCCAAGCAATCGGGCCCCGGCACTTGCCCGGGTACTCCGGGTGCTGACGCCGGCCCTGAGTGGAGCAATCAGAGGAAAAGTCTAATAGAAACACCTGCACCACTTCTGTATTTAATTATCCACTCCAAGTTTTTGCTACAAATCCTGAGGTAAAAAACTCATCAAATACTCAACGTGTGCATGTGGCCTTATTGTGTTGAGCCTGGACTGAAACCGTTAAGCGATGGACTCAGTGAGTGTGTGTGCTGTTTAAACAGCCCGGTGGTTAAAAGATACTGTTGAGAGTCAACGACAACAACCACCGAGACTGTATTGCTACCCGGCCCCGTTTTGGCCGGTATTGTGTTTTTGATTTTTCATTATAGTTGGTCCCGTTGACCCGGTAACGTTAAAAGTAAAAAATTTTTATCTGTACCGAGTTGGGTCACTCATGGTTAAGTGAATTTAACAAAGTGGGAATGTGGCGCCCACTGGTCGGGACGCCACAGAGGGGTACTGCACCCATAGAAGAGTCTGTAGTATTCCTCTGACTATGGAATTGGGATGCCACACAAAGGACCCTCATGACACTTATCCACAAACGGGGACCGTGGGTGGACCCGCAGAAGGGAGGACCCAGTCCCATGGGAGTAGTGACAGGGTAGAAAAGTATGTGGGTTGGAGAGAAAAGTTAGTGAGTCTGAGGAGAACTCCGTTGGGGAGTGAGGAGTGCAGGATGGCGGAGAGGCCGTCAGGAAGGAAGGGGATCCTAAGGGCACCAGGTAGTGCAGTGTGCCTGAATCTGGAACCGGTACATCTACCAACCGGAGGGATTTGTCCTGAAATAGAGAACCGGCTCTGAGCATAGTGCGGTTGTTTATCTCTGCGCCGTCGAACCAGAGGCCCGAGCTTCAAGAGGAAGTTGTGGCCGACCCCTGGCGCATCCAGAAAAAGTCAACGTATAGGGTCTGGGGGACTTGGATAAGAGTCCTCTGCTGAGAGATCCGTGGGAGCTGGCTTCAGGTTCTGTGCGCGGGAGCGCTGAGGGAGACAGGAGAGAGTGTAGAAAGGGACCGGACAGGAACGGCAGGCACACCACCGATGGTCCTGAATAAAGCATTCTAATTCCCAGTGACTACCCAGGCCAGGCAGACTCAAAACGACTGTGTTATCAAAGAACTGCCAGTAAACTTGTACAGAGTAAAAAGACTGTGTGGCGTCCTTTTCTATCTCCACCTGAGGAGCCACCGACCGCAGCTGGAAGGAGGATTAGCGTCAAAGCCTGGTTCAGCTGCATCCACGTGTGAAACCACAAACGTCCACTACTGCCCCGGGGATCCCGCTCCACGTACGGGGAGCGTAACCATCACCCCGGAGGTCTGTCCCGCAGCACCGGTAACATTACCGGAAATGTAGGTGGTGTTACGGACTATTTCCATCATTTTTATTATTTTAATTGACTCTTTTCAGCGACCACCAGGGCCACGGGACTGGGCACAGACCCCAGTGACATCCCCAGTAAAACAACACCATGGACCGGGTACCTGGGGTGGGTGAAATACCTTTGAAGTGTGACAAGTAAAAATTAAATCGGAGGTGAACAGAGGTATAGTTCAATTCATGGGTGGCTTATTACAGCTATGTACAACATAGACCTATACATGAGTACATGAGTCCTTATGCAATGGTTTATTTTGCTTGAGTGAACCCACCTGGCAGATTTAATACCTCCTGTGCCACCATGTGCTGTTCACCAAACCATCAAAATGCTCTCACAAATGCCGTTCTTTAATTGATGATGAACATTTGATTGGGATGCTGGTGATTGACTGTTTCTTCTGCTTTTTCTGTTTTCTCATGATTTTTATCTGCATACTCAAATACTGAATTGATTCTTGCTTTTTCCAGTTTTTTCTAGCTTGTTCTAAACCAAAACATTACAGTCCATTCCTCAGCACAATTATCCCATTTTCCTCGCTCCCAGCACATTCCATGAATTCTCTGCTAGATTTGTGTCATCTTCATGAGGGCAAGACTCATCCAAGCAATACTACAAACCAGCTGTTGAACTTCAGTCTGCCAGATAAGAAGGTCAAAGAACGTGTCCAAAACTTCATTGGACTATGCATGATGATTTTCAGAGGATTATGAATATTCTGCAATTAAGAACTAAATCATATGTCATATAGGACGTATATTCTGCAAGCACCTGAACTTCATTTTTCCGGAGGTCTTTAAAATCAAATATATTTATTTGGCAAAAAGCTTTCTCATTACACCGTCATTTCTCATAATCATGAGTGCAGGTTCTCTGAGATTGTCAATGATGGATCTTTAGCCAGAAGGCTCTGCCAGAATTTAGATCTGTGTAGTTAGGAAATTAAGATCTGAAGGGTACTTTGTGTAATAGTTGTCTAAATCCATCCACAGATCAGACTACTGCAACTATTCCCTAAAACTATTTGCACCATATAGCGATCACAGAATATTAGTATGTGACTGTTGAATGGGCCAGGATACTCAGCTAGCTGGGCCAGGGGTCTAATGTTCACAGTGGCAGTGCCTAGCAGCAGTAACCCTAACTGCACATGAAAAAGGGGCATTTACAGGGATAAAGTTTGTGACGCCAGCTGAAGTGTCCAGCCAGGGTTGGCCGACGCTGTATATAGTGGATAGATGTTATGACAGCTAGTTGGTATACCCTTTTCAGCCAGGGCAGGCCCCTGTGGTGTAGTAGGCGATAATGGAAGTTATAGTGGAGATGGTGTTGGTGAGAAGTGCAGAGGTGCAACCAGCGGCGAACTGGGGTGTCTGGGGCCCACCAGGAAAATTGACTCCAGGGGCCCACCCATTCTTCAGCTGTATGCCAATACCTGTTATCTGTTATACCTATTATAGTGTAGCGTGGACTGTAAAACACAGACGGCTCCTGCACATCACTGTGCGCTCACCATTACTGCCATGTATCATTACTGTAGTTTGCATTAGTTTGGATTTTTTGGTGAAAACAAGTTATCAGCGATGCACAGGCAGGGGCTGGCTTGCAGATCTTGCCCTGTAGGGCAGTCGACTTTTTCTAGCCGGCGGCCAATTGAAGAGCAGGGGTGCTACCACTACAGAGGCCAACTGAAAAGCGTGTGGGTGCTGGCGCTGCTTCACTCTCCTGACAGCTGTCTGCTGCCGCCCCGCCAATCCCAGGTCACTGTCAGCCTCCACGCTGATGCCCGCGTCCTGCCTGCTGCGTCCCTGGTCCCACGCGGCCGCACTCATTGAGGGGGCAGCTCTAAACTGCGACTAAACTACCGGCCTGGGGGGCAAATGCCACCCTGCCACCTGGGTCAGTCCACCCCTGTACACAGGTTAGAAAGGTGATCACTTATTTATTGGTGGAATCGGCACCATCAGAAGAATGTGGAGCTTTGAGTATTTGGTGAGTTTTGTACCTCAGTATTTGTAAGGCTGACTTAACACCACGTTGTGATCAGGTCCGGGACTGTCCGATGTGAATCGGACAGCCCCGGACCCGATTTTGACATAATGCAGCCCCTATGGTGCTGGACAGGGCCGGATGGCAGCTATTTGCCATCCGGTTTTGTCCCTTTCCGGCAGCATCAGGCTGCAAATGATTTTTGCCCCAGACACAAAAACGGAGCTTTCATCATTTTTGTGTCCGGGGCGAAAAATTTAAGCACACCAGATCCTACCAGATTCTCCTGGTTCCAGCACGATCCGGCACTCCCTAACATGATCCAGCACCCCCTAACATGAGAGTCTATGGGGCGCCGGATCGTGCCGGACCTGACAGAGAGTCTGTCAGGTTCCCGGACGCCGGCTGCTGCAGTTCAGCGTGAGCTCTGCTGAACTTCAGCCCCAGGAGCTGTTCCCTGTGAAGAGGTTCAGCACCATTTCAGTAGGGGACAGCTCCTGAAGCTGCGCTCTGCAGAATCTAGCTACAAACAGGACCGGAGGACATATTAACCCTCCGGTTCTATTTGTCCGGACCTGTCAGGCTGTGTCCAGTGCCTCCTGCAAAGCATCGGACACAGCCTGACAGGGGAAAATGTGGTGTGAAGCCGGCCTAAGACAAAACCAGGAGTAAAGCAATCAGAGGTAATTTTTTATGCATTTCTCACTCACTCCTGGTTTTGTCTTATAAATACTGAGGTCACCAAATGCTCAGCTTGCTTTCTCTGGCAAACATCTGCATCTCTGCTGCTGTGTCACAGGACAGGAAGGGGTTAAACATCTAAGTGTTTAATATCTATTGGAAATAAAATAGTTTCCACTTATTGATATCAGATAAAACAAATGACCGACCATAATCCACTCTACCAAGACCAATATTACCAGATAGAAGTCAGAAATACCACCACACCGTGACCAGATCACATACTACCAGGACATAGTGCCCACATAATGCCACATACCAGACAAATACCGCCACCCCAATGCGAAAGCACATAATACCACCACATAGTGATCAAATACTACCATATACAAGGTATTATTATTGCCACACCATGAGACCACCTATTACCACCACATAGTGACCGAATAATACCATATACAAGGGACAAATACCGTCATGTCATGACCAAAGCACATAATGCCACGGTCCACCACATATAATATTAAATTAACAGAAATTTAAAAAAGCACTGTATATTGGGTCAGTGTACACAGGAGTTCAGTGTATCGTTTCAGATGTACAGGTAATACAGTCATCACCAGTGACATTATACACAGGATTTCAGTATATAGAGTCAGTGTACAGGTAATGCAATGATCACCATTGATATTATACACATGAACTCTGCATATAGTGTCAGTGTGTGTGTATAGGTTATACATGTAGCTTCTCCCCCCACGTTCAATGTAGCTTCTCCTCCCCATCCATCCATGTTCCTTCTCCCTCTATTCCCCCATCCATCCATGTACATTTTCCCCCATCCACCAAACCATCCATGTACCTTTCTCCCCATCCATCCATGTACCTTCTTCCCCATCCATCCATCCCATTCTCCCCCCTTTTCCATGGCGCCCCCCCCATCCATCGCATTCTGCCCCCTCTTCCAGGCCGCCCCATCCATCTATCCCATTCTGCCCCCTCTTCCAGGCTGCCCCATCCATTTATCCATCCCACTCTGTCCCCCCGGCTGCTTTCTTTGACTGTAACAGCGCCTTACCTGACTCCAAACTCCTGATCACGGCAGCTTCTTCCTCTGCCGCTCCCGGTCTCCCGCTTGCCAGCACCAGGTAGCTTCTTCCTTTGCGGCTCCCAGTCTCCCGCTCACCAGCTTCAGGCAGCTTCTTCCTCTGCGGCTGCCAGTCTCCGGCACCAGACACCAGGTACCCGGCAGCTTCATCCTCTGCAGCTGCCGGTCTCCGCCGCCTGGCACCACCAGGAACCCGGCAGCACCACCAGGCACCACCAGGGGCCTGGCAGCACCAGGCACCACCAGACCAGCACCAGCTACCACCAGGGACCCGGCAGCACCAGGCACCACCAGAGTTCCGGCAGCACCAAGCACCACAAGGCACCCAAAGGCCTGGCAGCACCAGGCACCACCAGGGGCCCAGCACCACCAGGGACCCGGCAGCACCAACCAACACCAGACACCCAGGGGCTCGGCAGCACCAGGCACCACCAGGGGCCCGGCACCATCCAGCACACTGGGGGCCCCGCAGCACCAGGGGCCCAGCACCAGCAGGCACCATGGGGGCCCGGCAGCACCAGGCACCCTGGGGGCCCGGCAGCACCAGGCACCCAGGGGGCCCAGCAGCACCAGGCACCCAGTGGCCCTGGCAGCACCAGGCACCACCAGGGGCCCCGCAGCACCCAGCATCACCAGGGGCCTGGCAGCAGCAGGCACCAAGAGGGGCCCGGCGGCACCAGGCACCACCAAGGACCCGGCAGCACCAGGCACCACAGGGGCCCCGGCAGCACCAGGCACCACCAGGGGTCTGGCAGCACCAGGCATCACCAGGGGCCTGGCAGCTCCAGGCACCACCAGGGCCCTGGGGGCCCGGCCCCACTATGAGCCCAGGAGCACCAGGCATTCAAAGGGCCCGGCAGCACCAGGCACCACCAGGGGCCAGGCAGCACCAGGCACCATCAGGCACCCTGGGACCCGGCAGCACCAGGGGCCTGGCACCATCAGGCATTCTGGGGGCCCAGTAGCACCAGGCACCACCAGGCACCCTGGGGGCCCGGCAGCACCAGGCACCACTAGGGGCCTGGCAGCACTGGGCACCACCAGGGGCCTGGCAGCTCTAGGCACCACCAGGGGCCAGGCAGCACCAGGCACCACCATGGGCCAGGCAGCACCAGGCACCACCATTAGCCCGGCAGCACCAGGCAAAATCAGGCACCCTGGGGGCCCGGCAGCACCAGACACCACCATGGGCCAGGCAGCACCAGGCACCACCATGAGCCTGGCAGCACCAGACACAATCAGGCACCCTGGGGGCCCGGCAGCACCAGGGGGCCGGCACAATCAGGCACCACCAGGTACCCAGGGGGCCGACAGCACCAGGCACCACCAGGGGGCCCAGCAGCAGGTACCACCAGACACCCTAGGGGCCCGGTAGCACCAGACACCACCAGGGGCCAGGCAGCACCAGGCACCACTAGGGGCCAGGCAGCACCAGGCACCACCATGGGCCAGGCAGCACCAGGCACCACCATGAGCCTGGCAGCAGGCACCACCAGGCACCCAGGGGGCCGACAGCACCAGACACCACCAGGGGGCCCGGCAGCAGGTACCACCAGACACCCAGGGGGCCCGGGAGCACCAGGCACCACCAGGGGCCTGACACCATTAGGCACCATGGGGGCCCGGCAGCACCAGGGACCCGGCACCATCCAGCACACTGGGGGCCTGGCAGCACCAGGGACCCGGCACCAGCAGGCACCATGGGGGCCCGGCAGCACCAGGCACCCTGGGGGCCCCGCAGCACCACGCATCCAGGGGGCCCATCAGCACCAGACACCCAGGGGGTCTGGCAGCACCAGGCACCACCAGGGGTCCGGCAGCACCAGGCACCAACAGGGGCCCTTGCAGCACCAGGCATCACCAGGGGCGGCAGCACCAGGCATCACCAGGGGCCCGGCAGCACCAGGCACCACCAGGGGCCCGGCAGCACCAGGCACCACCAGGGGCCTGGCAGCACCAGGCACCACCAGGGGCTCAGCAGCACCAGGCACCACCGGGGCCCGGCAGCTCCAGGCACCACCAGGCATCCAAGGGGCCCAGCAGCACCAGGCACCACCAGGCACCTTTGTGGCCCGGCAGCACCAGGGGCCCAGCACCATCAGGCACCCTGGGACCCGGTAGCACCAGGGGCCTGGCACCATCAGGCATTCTGGGGGCCCAGCAGCACCAGGCACCACCAGGCACCCTGGGTGCCCGGCAGCACCAGGCACCCTGGGGGCCCAGCAGCACCAGGCACCCTGGGGTCCAGCAGCACCAGGCACCCTTGGGGTCCAGCAGCACCAGGCACCCTTGGGGTCCAGCAGCACCAGGCACCCTTGGGGCCCAGCAGCACCAGGCACCCTGGGGGCCCAGCAGCACCAGGCACCCTGGGGGCCCAGCAGCCCCAGGCATCCTGGGGGACCGGCAGCACCAGGCACCCTGGGGGCCTGGCAGCACCAGGCTCCCTGGGGCCCGGCAGCACCAGGAACCCTGGGGGCCCAGCAGCACCAAGTACCCTTGGGGCCCAGCAGCACCAGGTACCCTTGGGGCCCAGCAGCACCAGGCACCCTGGAGTCCAGCAGCACCAGGCACCCTGGGGTCCAGCAGCACCAGGCACCCTGGGGTCCAGCAGCACCAGGCACCCTGGGGGCCAGGCAGCACCAGGCACCACTAGGGGCCAGGCAGCACCAGGCACCACCATGGGCCAGGCAGCACCAGGCACCACCATGAGCCTGGCAGCAGGCACCACCAGGCACCCAGGGGGCCGACAGCACCAGACACCACCAGGGGGCCCGGCAGCAGGTACCACCAGACACCCAGGGGGCCCGGGAGCACCAGGCACCACCAGGGGCCTGACACCATTAGGCACCATGGGGGCCCGGCAGCACCAGGGACCCGGCACCATCCAGCACACTGGGGGCCTGGCAGCACCAGGGACCCGGCACCAGCAGGCACCATGGGGGCCCGGCAGCACCAGGCACCCTGGGGGCCCCGCAGCACCACGCATCCAGGGGGCCCATCAGCACCAGACACCCAGGGGGTCTGGCAGCACCAGGCACCACCAGGGGTCCGGCAGCACCAGGCACCAACAGGGGCCCTTGCAGCACCAGGCATCACCAGGGGCGGCAGCACCAGGCATCACCAGGGGCCCGGCAGCACCAGGCACCACCAGGGGCCCGGCAGCACCAGGCACCACCAGGGGCCTGGCAGCACCAGGCACCACCAGGGGCTCAGCAGCACCAGGCACCACCGGGGCCCGGCAGCTCCAGGCACCACCAGGCATCCAAGGGGCCCAGCAGCACCAGGCACCACCAGGCACCTTTGTGGCCCGGCAGCACCAGGGGCCCAGCACCATCAGGCACCCTGGGACCCGGTAGCACCAGGGGCCTGGCACCATCAGGCATTCTGGGGGCCCAGCAGCACCAGGCACCACCAGGCACCCTGGGTGCCCGGCAGCACCAGGCACCCTGGGGGCCCAGCAGCACCAGGCACCCTGGGGTCCAGCAGCACCAGGCACCCTTGGGGTCCAGCAGCACCAGGCACCCTTGGGGTCCAGCAGCACCAGGCACCCTTGGGGCCCAGCAGCACCAGGCACCCTGGGGGCCCAGCAGCACCAGGCACCCTGGGGGCCCAGCAGCCCCAGGCATCCTGGGGGACCGGCAGCACCAGGCACCCTGGGGGCCTGGCAGCACCAGGCTCCCTGGGGCCCGGCAGCACCAGGAACCCTGGGGGCCCAGCAGCACCAAGTACCCTTGGGGCCCAGCAGCACCAGGTACCCTTGGGGCCCAGCAGCACCAGGCACCCTGGAGTCCAGCAGCACCAGGCACCCTGGGGTCCAGCAGCACCAGGCACCCTGGGGGCCCAGCAGCACCAGGCATCCGGGGGCCCCCCGCTCCCCATACTCACCACGGTGTAGGCAGCCGCTGCCTGGGCGGTCTCTCCTCTACATCGCCCTGGGCGTCGGCTCCCGCTGCGCACACAGGAAGCAGTCTCATGGCGATGACGTCATCACCCTGAGATTGATGTCCTGCACACGTGACGGCAGGAGTCAGAGTGGCACAGTGGCGGCAGCAGGCAGAGCAAGGAGATCGCTCTCCCTGCTTTGTAGCTGCAGAGGGGGCACAGGCATTGCTAATCATATTGGCAGTGCTGCCAGTCCTCTTCCCTTCCTCACACTCTCCTCTCTCTAACCCCTCCCCACAGCCAGAAAGATGAGACACTACTAAAATATAGGTACTCATGCGCCCCCTTCTGGTCAGGGATCAGGCTGTGTGTGGATGAACTGGGTACTTAGTGTAGGGAGCTCCAGTTACCTCCAGACATGGCAACAGCACAGGTTATTGGGGCGATACCATTATCGCACCCAGTCCGCAGGCGCGCCACAAGTACATATTAATAGCACTTCGAGGTCGTGTCTTTTCCCGTAAACAATTCCCGCAACCCCTTGAGCAGCCGAAAAAGGGGGTCATCACTGTTTTCAACCTGGGCACTGGATTCTTAATACCCAGCCCCGTTGGGCCAATGTAAACTTACAGTAAAATGTTTTATTGCAACGTTTGAAGCCTAGCACCTCCCACTAGGGAAGACAAGAATAATAGTACTGTTTCTGTGTGTTTAAAAAGTTACCCAAGTAAATGTTCATAAAAATAAAATAAAAAGTCAGCTCAAACTCAGTCTGGTTAAGACACTCGGGGACGAGTGTATTTAACCGGGGGGTGGCGCCCCTATAGCTAGGCGACACAGGAAGGTACTGCACCCCAATTAAAGTGATGCCTCCGTAACTGTGGACGTGGAGAATCTTCAGAGTCTGCACCCCAACACTCATACACAGGCCACTTTAATGCAGGGGACTGATATTCAGTAGTTCCCAAGGGGTGGAGCCTAGAGAGCGGGAGATGGGAAGTGACAGCACAATCAGACAGTTGGTGTGAGGAGAGCAAGGAAGGAGGATGCAGGGGACCCTGCGGATGCATCAGGAGGGCGCATCTTAGGAGAGGGGTGACCTAAACTCGGAAGGGGGTTTACCCAGGACTGGTTGGAGCCAGCTGGGGACCCAGGTCGACACCTGCATACCGGAGCCGAGGTAGATATTTGCAAGGTTCAACCCTAACTACAGACTGGCAAGCTGAGGGCCCGACACACACAGGGAGCCGAAGCACCCCTAAAGCAGCCCAACATCAGTCCCGCAGCTGGGTTCACGACACCGACAAGTGAAAGACTTTTAGGTAACAGACCCCGAGGACTAGAAACTTGGATCAAGAGGGGCAATAGAGACAGAGCAAGAGAAAGTAACAAGACCACGAGCGCCATATTGAGGGCATCACTGTCAGACTCTGAGGAGACCTTCACGACCCACGGTTACAATACCCGTTAACCCAGAATGTACCGTGTGCCTGTTTCCATCTGGTGAAAGTAAAGAACCATTTGAGCTGAAGTGGTGTCTCTTCTCCTTTCATTCGGTACCCGGATGGCTACAGCATTATCACCGGGATTGAGGACTACTACTCCCCTCATCCACCCCGCTGCCCTGAGGTAAAGGTCCACCTGTGGGGAGCTGTACTACTAAAGGTGCCTTTCCATCACCTCAGCGCCGGCTGCAGTGCTGGTAACCCTATTACCAGGTACCACAGGTGGCGTCATGATACCATTTCCCCATCATCAACACCCCCACCCCCGCTACTGAGGCAACCGGGAATCGACCAGCCATGATTCCCCACCGAAATAACCCCCTGTCCCGGTATTCGAGTACCCCCTACCCTGTCGACCGACTCAATAGCAAGGCACAAGACCCAGGTATCCCTACCTTCATATAATATTAATATTAATATTGGGGCTAGGAATAGCCTGGGGACCAGTAGCGTGAGGGTCAGTTAAGGTGCCCTGATTTCCTTGTTTCCCTATAGTCATAGTATGACATTATATCCAGGTGACATTTTTTCTATGATTTTTTCATGGATTCTGTCGGCGGCGTTGCTGACTAGTTGCTTACTCTGTCTCCAGATCTGACAGATTTGTGGTCTGACTTTTTGTGGCAGCAGGCATCTTTATTGCCGCCTCCAGTTATTGTAATTTAGAGCTTCAGGTAAAACATATTGTGGATTCTCGTTTTGTTCTTCGCTCTCCAATATTTGGTGCACTGGAGGCATTATGGCCTGGAGGAAAGATGTAGGTACCTGCTTCGGAGGATAATGACAGTAGGTACATTCCTTTGAAGCATCTTGTCTGAATAAACCTGGTCCTGAGGGTCCAGTCTCAGGAGGCCCCTCATAGAAGGGGGGATACTGTCAAGAGTGTGTTGCGTCCTGAGGTTACCAATTGGAAACCTGGGATCAGGAGGTCTCAGTGTTTAATCAATTGGATGTCCTCTGTGGAGCCCCCTTGACTGTTGTCTTTTGGATGTACTTTTCTTTCAATGCTGAAGGGGTTAAAGATAGGGATGAGCAGACGAAACTTTAAAGATTGGAGTTCTTACCAAACACAGAGTTTTAAAAAAAATGTTCACTGGTCACTGGGTGCTTTACATACTCAAATCACAGGAGCAAGCATTGCGTTGCTTGGGTACACTTGTTGCATGACTCATTGAAAGCCGCTAGCAGTGTTTGTATGGCTCGTATTGGAGGTAAAATCACCATTATTGGATGTAGTGTGTACCAAAAAATGAAAATGACAAAATCCCTGCTCTCCCTCCCTCGGAAGTGTTTTGTTTACGGCTAGCTGTATGTGGGCAGAGAGCCGAACTGCCCAATCAGTGGCTCCCAATGAGGTTCGGGTCAAGAACAGAACTTTAAAAAAAAGTTTGGCATAACCCCCAGAACCCAAACTTCCATGCTCATCTTTAGTTAAGACCCTTTCCCTTCTGGCTAAGATTTCTCTTAGCTTTAATCCCAGCTGTAGCTTCTTATCTTCATTCCCTTACACTATATTTACTGGATATAGATTCACTATACTGGACAAGTTGTAGGAGCTTGTCTCTGTTAAGCAGAGGTGTTCATTCTATTGAACCAGCAAAGTTTCCTGCTGTTAAATACCACTATATGTGTATAATTATCGTGCTTATCGTCATATACTTAATTGGTGAGAAAAGACGGAAAAAATATGTATAAAAATTATCTTCTCAGTTTAATTGGTATTAAAATAGCCAATTAATAAACTTATTAAAGTATAATGTTCAGATAGTTACAAAAAGATAATGTATGTATTCTTCTTTGTGGCGATCCACGGATTTCGGGTCATCCATCTCACCAAGACTGCTGATCGGTTCTTGTCCTTCATGATAAGCCTGTTACTTGTCTCCGATGGTCAGCATGGAATGGAAAAGCTTCTTCCCGTCCCCTGCATGGAGGCTCATTCTTATAGAGTGACATTAACACATGTGTGGCCATATATGGGAACCTAGACTATACTGGGATAATGCAACCTCTTGCTGTATGTATAGCCTGGCCAAATACTTCTACTTTGTCAGCAATATGTACGGAACAAATATCAGCAGATCAATATATGAATAAATTATTATACTATTACTTTGACAATTATACCTAGTATTTAAAGTAAATATTAATGAAAATGTTCATGTTCTTACACCTGCTAGAGAAGATTTGGAATCCTTTGAAATTTGTTCCATCCTGTTTTGCCCGTGTTATCTTGCGCCCCTGCCCCTTCACTTCCTTGGGGGAGAAGGGGGACATATAAGTGAATTGTATCTAGGAGTATAGCAAGATGCGAGACCTAGGCATCCCCACCTTCAGAAGTAATCTTGGGAATAGGGATAGCCTTGGGACCCCTAGCATGAGGGTCATTTAAGGTGCCCTGAATCCCTTGCTTCCCTATAGGCACAGTGTGACATGACTGTTATACCCAAGCTTCTTACAAACATGTATTAATTTCAAACAAGATATTACTTAAACAAATTTAAAAAATATATTGTAAGACTATCTTCTTCTTGTATGAAAATGCTGATGTGCTGGAAAGTTGCTGAGAACACAGGGTTCATGAACTAGGTGATATTGATCATATGTGTTGGCAAAACCACAGTACATCTGTGGACAACTTTGGTAGGTTTAAAATGCAAAAAAGGTTACAGAAATAAACCTGCTGGTACAATTATTTCTGTGGTAAAGGGAAATGGATTCCAAGTACACATTGCTGTTAAGTTTCCTACAAGGAAATGCACCTTGCCAAATGCGTAAAAAAAGGAATAAAGTATCCAGAGAACAATCAAGTATTATCTAGCTATTATTTTGCATTTTGGAAATCCATTGAAAATATCAAGAAAATAATGTTGCAATCACTGTCATCTATTTGTGAACAGCACTTGTTGGATGTGAGGACAGGATGAGCATGTTCCTTAAGGTAATCAGGAATGCTATTTCAACATTTTCCATTAACCCATTCATTGCTTAAAAATATTTAAAATGGTCTTACTAGAATTTACTTATCAAGTTGTAAAGGAGCCCCTAAAGGTCCCGTTACACCTATCGATGTCCCAGCAATCTGATCAACGATGTGGATCGCTGGGACATCATTAGCTGATCGCTGGTGAGCTGTCAAACAGGCAGACTCACTAGCGATCAGGACCAGCGAGAACGCTGGTATCCAAGGTAAACAGCGGGTAACTAAGCAGAGCACGGCTGTCACGCTGAGAAAGGCCGGGGTGCCCAGAAGTAGGAGGGAGCTGGGCGTAAGGAGTTAGGGGAGCCTGCTCTGGCCCTGATACTGGGGTCCCTGACTTGCCCTGATCTCGAAGGTACCTCTGAGGGTGAGGAGGTTCTAGCCACCAGCCTAAGTCCCTAAAGCTCCTGAGAAGCCCTAGGCCTAAGCCCCTACCTCCACCCACGGACCACAGAGCACAACAACATCCAAGGGAAAAAACACAGCAACTTCAGATCAGCGTCTGCTCACACCAGGTTACAGTCCAGAAGTGAACTGAAATCAGCAACAACAGGTGGATATGAGCTGATCCATTTAAGGCCAAGGGGTGGGGAGCAACCACCCCAGACATGCCCCTCAGCATACCTAAGCATTCACACACACCTGCTACTATATGCTCCGCTCATTAGCCTCATCTACTCACACTGAGAGCAGGGGAAAAAAAGGCTTCATATAAACCTACAGCAGCAGTACTTCCATACTACAAAGCGGTCAATATGTGACAGCGGCGCTTAGTTATCCACTGTTTACCCTGGTTACCAGCTCCCAGCGCTTCCTGTGCAGCGCTGGGAGATCGTTGGTCTCCTGCTGTCATACACACCGATGCTGGCCGCCCAGCGAGAGACCAACAATAAATTTATGGTCCAGGTCATTCACCAACGACCAACGATGAACGACCTCATCGTTGGTAAATGTCACACACAACCATGTCGTTTAGACATCGCTCCAACGTCACCAAACCGGTGACGTTGCAACGATATTGTTAATGATATTGTAGTGTGTGACGGGGCCTTTACCCTGTTAGAACATGTGAAGAGATGGTTCACTACAATGCATAGCGGCCACATCAATTTAAAGCTGTTAAATAAGTCTTTTCCCAAATACCTTGTATTTTCAATTCTGCCTGTGAGTGGCGCTATTGCTGTCCGCTCACTCCCATCATGTGACATCCGGCTGCTGTGGCCTCTGATGTTCGATGATGTCAAGTCAACTTCTGGAATTAGAAGTTGATCCGGCATCATCGAGGCGGTACCCAATCTCCCTGAGTCACTGCACTGTGGGCAGCGTTTCACCGCACGTCACAGCCCAGCATCGCAGAGCTCTCTCCTTCACTGCTTTCATTAACTGGGCGCCACAATGCAGGGCTGTGATGTCCCATAAGATGACGCTGCAGCCGGATGTCACAAGATGGGGATGAGCGGACAGCGATAGCGCCGCTCACAGGTAGAATTCAAATCATAAGGTATTTGGAAAAGACTTATTTAACAGCTTTAAATCAACGTGCTCACTGTGCATTGTATTGAACCATCTCATTAGGATAAAAAACGCACCTTTATGTTTTGCACTGACAAGAGATGTTCTGACTTTTGCTGCTGACCTGGGTAACCGCTGAACTTGTTTTGGTGATGCTGTGTTCAGCAGGATAGTTAGAAGTGAGGGCACAAAATACTTACAATACACTGGTGCCTAAACGTTTGTGAACCCTTCCAAAATATCCATATTTCTGCATAAATGTGACCTAAAACTACAATAGATTTTCACACATGTCCAAAAAGTAGATAAAAAGAATCAAATCAAAGAAATGAGTAAAAATGTTAGACTTTGTCATTTATTAAATTAAGAAAATTATTCCACATTTTGTGTCTGAAAGTGGCAAATGCATATGACTCAGTATTTGGTGTGATTCCCTCATACAATAATAATTGCTTCTAAAACATTTCAAGTAAGTGCTGGTTTGCCCAGCACGGTGGCTCAGAGGTTAGCACTGTTTTTTTGTAGTGTTGGGGTCCTGGATTCAATTCCCAACAAGGGCAACACTTGTAAGTAGTGTGTATATTCTCCCTGTGTTTGTGTGAGTTTCCTCCAGTTTCTCTGTTCTCCTTCCACACTGCAAAGACAAACTGATAGAAAATTTAGATAGTCAGCCTCAATGGATACAGTGATGATAATGATAAAGTGCAGTGGAATATGATAATGCTATAAATCAAATTTTTTTGGACTATAAGAATCACTTTCCCCCCCCAAAAAAAGATTTGGAGGAAAATGGGGGCACGTCTAATAATTTGAACAGCAGCAAGCAGCTTACTTTGGGGGGGGCGTGTTGGTGGTGAAACAGGGTCGTAACAGCACGGTGGGGCAATGCTGCGGAGGTCCGAGGCAGTGTGGATGAATGGCCAATGGATTGAGGACACTCTATACTTATGGCACCCTCCCCTTTGAGATTCCATTCCAAGATTATAATCATGGCTCCGGTGAATTTGGCTCAGATTACCCCCAGGAAGTCTTATGTCTCAGAATCTGACAGGAAGAAGGTGCTGGGGTGAGGTACTGTGGGGTACTCATTACATTGGTCCCTTTGAAGTCATCAAGCTCATTAACGCAGTATCCTAGAAGCCAAAGCTTCCTGCCTCACTTTGTTTGCCCAACTCCTTCCATGTATCTCTCCTAAGTCGGGGTTCTTTAGGCATTTCTTTAAGGATCCTTGAGCCATGCCTTTGCAAGTCTTTGAAGTAAATAATATTTTAACCATTAGGAGGGACAGAGGAAGAACTTTTCTTGTAGTGGATTGGAAGGGTTTTGGTCCGGAGGAGAGGTTGTGGTCACCCAAGGAGAACATCCATGCTCCTTGTCCTCTAAAGAGACATATATCTGGCCTGGTAAGTATGGGGCATAAGGAGGGGGTACTGTAACATCAGCAATGCCGCCCCTGCACTTCCGAATGCCCTTCTCCCGGCAGTGATGCCACAGCTCCAACTTTCTGGCTGCCAGGAGCAGCTTGCTGTGTCCATCCCCACCACAGCATCGGTTCATGTTGCTTCTGTTCTTCTCCTCTACTGCCACGCAGGTCCCTGTGAGTACACTTAGGGCTCACACCTACTTCTTTCTAAAGGGACAGTAAAGGGGCATTACGCTCATTAGCTTATGCCTCCAGCCTGTCACTGGGAAATATTAGGTATTTAAGGCATCCTCCCCCTTTACAACAGGGTTCCTGATCCTGCACTACTGTGTGCATTCTCTATCTTGCGCCCTGAATCCTGTTTGCTGTGTCCCATATCCGAGTGTCCTGTATTAATGTCCTGTACCGGTGTCCAGTACCAACCTTCTGTACCCAGTGTTCCTCTCCAGTAGCTGTAACTAGTGCCAGGTAATCCTGCCCATATCTGCCCCAGTACCAAAACCAGTCTTGTTCATGACCCAGAACCCGAACCCACCCAGCTTGCACCATTTGTTTTGTTGGTACCGGTGTCCGGATACTCTCCAGCTTGTGGTACTGCTCCACCTGTTTCTTGTATCTTGCAAGTATGTGGTTTTTTGGTATAGCGCATGAATCCAGCATCCAGGCACAGATTATCCTTTTGGTAATGCTTCTTTATTTGACAAATGTGGATCTCACAACATGTTTCAGTGGGTGACCCGCCAAAACATGTTGTGAGAGCCACATTTGTCAAGTAAAGAAGCATTACCAAAAGGATAACCTGTGCCTGGATGCTGGATTCATGCACTCTACCAAAAAACTGCATACTTGCCACGTTCACCATAGATATCCCTTTGGGAGTGGTAGGAACTGCAGCCTACAGCGCCGAAGCATAGAGAGTGAAGGACCTGCGGTGACATCACTCCCATGTGACCGGAGGCCCACACTGTGGTTGTGCAGATGTGCACGACCATGAAAGGTGAGTGATCTCACAACCTTCTCCCCCAAAAATCCCCATTAGACCACTAGGTACACACAAGGGCGCCTCTCTGTATGTTTTTATTTTTCATGTCTCATTTATCTGTCCCTGACCCTTGGGATTCAGGTGCTATTGTACCGAGAGTTTCCCTGGAGTGGTACCTTGTGACTACTCACAGTAGCAACCAGGTAGTTGCTTAGGCTGGCTTCACACTTGCAGATGGATCTGCAGCGTTTTGCAGATGCATCTGCAAGTGTGAGCATGCTGACCGCGGCCCCTATGTTTATAATAGGGCGCACGCGGTGTGAAAGCTCTCATTCACTCCTATATGTGTACTGTCAGCAGGCGTATGCCTGCTTACAGATCACACTCTCCCGCCCGCAGCATGGACGCTACATCTCGCGTCCACAGTGCGGACGGGAGTGTGTGATCTGTCAGCAGGCATACGCCTGCTGACAGTACACATATAGGAGTGAATGAGAGCTTTCACACCGCGTGCGCCCTATTATAAACAATAGGGGCCGCGGTCAGCATGCTCACACTTGCAGATGCATCTGCAAAACGCTGCAGATCCATCTGCAAGTGTGAAGCCAGCCTTAGCTACACCCCTCCAGGATGATGCCGGCCCCGTGATGCACTGGGTCCACACCCGCATGTGTGACAACACTAAAGGGACAAATTCTTTTAGCAGGGATCTGTGGAAAACATTAGGTGCACGAAGAGACTGAGAAAATTTTAATCTAAAGGCAACCTGATCGACTACCTCCAGAATCTCGCTTGGGTCAATAAATTTAGGACCAAACTTTGCTGATAGCACCTTTAACTTAATGTTTTTAGAAGATAACCAACCCTTATCCCCAATCTGAAGACAGGGCCCGCCAAATGCTTCCTATTGGTATTCCATTCTTGACGAAGATAAGCAACCCCAATATTTTTTTGAACCTCCTTCCAGACATACCTGAGTTTCTACATGACCACCTCTACTCCAGGACACCAAGAACTCATCCTAGAAAATTTACTAACATAAGAATAAAAAACATAATTACACAAGAATGGTGAAATTCTAGTGAACTGATCAACCCAACTGTTTAATGTGAACTCAGTAAGAAGTAAAAATGAGGGCTGGTCCCCCTGCTGAGCCGCAACAAAACATCTTAAAATTAGATCCAATTACTGATTTGTCCTTTCTGTCTGACCGTTATGGTGCCGTCACACAGCACGATCTGGCCAGCGATGTCGGAAGCGATGCGCGGGTGCCCGCTCGGTTCCGACATCGATGGCCAGCTGTCATACAGCATCACTGCGGCCGGCGACACCGCAGCGATGCGGGCGGTGACATCGCTCGCTGGGCTGGGCTCAGCCCAGCGAGCGGTCCGCAGCAACGCTGCGGTATAGGCTGGATCGCCGACGACATCGCTCTGGCGATGTCACACGGTGCGATCCAGCCTTATCGCAGGTCGCCGGTTGACAGGTTTACTGTTCTTCCCGTAAACCTGTCAACCTGCGACCAGCGATAAAACGCGGTCGCGGCGCTTGTTTACACAGCGCGATGTCGCTAGCGACTTCGCTGATACGTCACTTTTTCGGCGATGTCGCTAGCGACGTCGGCAGGTGTGACGGCACCATTAGTGTCAGGGTGGGAAGATGAGGAAACTGACCAAACAAAACAGTTTCCAAAATTTGAAGACTTCCCCCCTATCAGATACCATGTAATCTCAATACATAATTCAGAAACAACCTAGAAAGTGTTTGGACATTAGGTAACCTTGATAACAGAAAGACGTGGACTTGTTTATTGAATCAGTCAACTACCACCCAAATTACAGTTTTCCCACCAGACAAAGGCAAATCATTAATGAAATCCACAGACAAATGCATCCACCGTCTTTCTGAAATTGGGAATAGAGCAAATTCCTCGGCTAGCCGGCCGGCTATGACAGGGTATAGCATGTGGGCAAGTTAGACAAGCGGATACAAAATCTTTAATATAATTATTCATGGATGACCACCATAAGAGTCTAGCAATAGCTTTCTGCACCACAGGGTGATCACGCAAAACAAAATCATGAAATTCCTGCAACACACATAATCTCAATTATGCAGGGATAAATAATTTGGACCCCGGAACAGAGAAAGAAGCCAACGACTGAGCTTCACTGATCTCTGCCTCCAACTCTGAGTATACCATAGAAACCAAAATACCCTGAGGAAGAACGGAGGAGGGAGATTATAGAGGAGAAACTGAATCAAGGCTACATGAATCAAGGTGTATGTCTTTACATTTTTGGACCCTGGCCTGATCGTGCTAGAAAAATTTAATCTAGACAAAAATAAGGACTATATAGCCCATTTTGGGGTCCAATGTTTGGCTGATTCAAATTCTTGGATCTGTCCCAACCATGACTTGATGAATAGCACCCTCCAAAAAATGTTTACATTCTTCAAAAGCTTAATTGCAACCAACATCATAGTTTCACTCAGCAGATGAAAATTTCCTAGAGAAAAATGCACATGATTTCAAGTTGGTCAACACTTTGGGACCTTGAGACAATACAGCCCCAATCCCAATCATTCTTCAATCCATTTGAATGGCCTGAGTCATGACCTGCCCCAAAGAACAAGGTATAGTATGCAGAGCCGGAGCTACTTTATGTGTATTGAAAAGGCCACGGTGAAACTGACTTCTAAGAGATGCATCATTCCACATATCCTCAATGGACCACTGCTGGAACTAGGTACTATAATCCTCAGCTGTGCGGCTCCCCTGAGAGGGGTTCATGATCTTTGCCTCCATGACTTGGATTCTGTCAGTTGTGTTATACATTAACCCTAAGGCGTCAAAAAATGTGTCAACAGAAGACCATTTTGAGGCTCGTGGGGGCAAAGATAATGATCAAGTAGGAGGACCTCTTTGCAGTAGGGACATGATTATTCTCACCCACTGGAACTCATTCCCTGAAGATCAGGATCACAGGTCAAAGTATAACCTGCAGCTCTCCCTGAACACCCTAAACTGGCCTTTCTCTAAATAAATTTGTTAGGGAAGGCCATTACTAGTTTGGCAGGGGCCAACTGCACATCCGATGATACAGGTGTACAGCCCACTGCACTATATAGCTGACCTGCAACTGGGACTGCAGAGTTTCTAGTTTCTGGTGCTTACAGCGCCCAAGCCACATTGTGAGGAAAAAGTATGACAATGACCTTTTTTTTCTGGGCAGTTTATCTAAAAATCACATATAATATTTTACACAGACACATTGAAAAAGCATAATAAATCATACTGATTCTAAGTGATCCATGTCTACAACCCATAATTATGATATAAAGACATACCGTATTTTTGGAATATAAGACGTACCAGACTATAAAACACAGCCAGATTTTAAAGAAGGAAAATAGAGGAAAAAAAATTAAGCAGAAAATGTGGTTATAATGCACTGTTATGGGGGATGAACTGCAGCTGACACTTATGGGTGTAATGTCCCCATCCTGGGCCCTTTCCGGGTAACAAATAGCCCCTTCATCCTGGTATGTAATTCTCATCCTGGATATGGCCCCCAATCCTGGTATATAGCCCATCATCCTGGGATATAGCCCCCCATCCGGAATATGGCCACCCCATTCTGGTATATAGCATCCCCCATCCTGGATATGGCTCCCCATTCTTGGATACAGCCCCCCATCCTGGATATGGCCCCCATCCTGGTATACAGCACCCATCCTGTATATGGCTGCCCACCCTGGATATGGCCCCCATCCTGGTATACAGCACCCATCCTGTATATGGCTCCCCATCCTGGATATGGTCCCCGATCCTGGATATGACTCCCCATCGTGGGATAAAGCCCCCATCCTGGATATGACCCCCCAGCCTGGGATATAGCCCCCACCATTGTGGTATATGGCCCTCTTATTTTGAATATGCTCCCCCCATCCTGGATATGGCCCCCCTGATGCTGCATGCAAGGAAATAAGAAACTATAAAACCCACTCTCCAGGGCTTGCCTCCGTCTCTCCCTGCTTGCTGTACTCACTTTCTGAGTCCTCCTGTTACCCGGGGCATCCGAGCATGTGACCGGCACAACACAGAGACATCATCACAGTGCTCCCCTATTGCATGACCGGCTGCTTCAGGAACGCAGGAGGGACTCAGAACGTGAGTGCAGCAAGCAGGGAGAGATGGAGGCAAGAGCTGGGGGGTGAATTGTGTTGTTTGTTTTTTTCTTGTGTGTGACAGCATGGGGGACTATATCTAGGATGGGGGGGTATATTCAAAATGAATGGGCCATGTACCACAATGCAGAGGGCATATCCACTGAGGGGACAGTGTACACTTCTTCTAATTTAATATGTAATGCATCTGTTCGCCCATCTCTCAGCACAGCTTCAGCACTGAGGTGATGGACAGAGGGATGCAGCGCATATTAAATGTATATAATGAGCGGAAGGGATGAGCACAGGGAGAGGGGTACTCGGTCACCGGGATGGATTCGATGGCGGTGACGGGGAATCACGGGTGGTCGGGTGCCCTGGCTGTCATTTGTTTGGTGGGGAGGAAATATTTACAAGGATTAAGAGTACGTGACACCACCTGTGGATCCCGGTAATTTGGATACCGGTGCTGCAAGCCGGCTGCTGAGGTGATGATGAGGTCAGCTCAGTGTGGTACAGCTCGCCACAGGTGGTGCTTTACCTCAGGGCAGCGGTGATGGAGGATGAGGGGAGTAGTTGTTCTTACCCCTCTGGACGAGATTATGATGCTCAGGCTCTCCGAGCGCTGGCGGGAAGGAAGACAGACACCGACTCAACTTCAACTCCACTTTACTGGTACCGGCAGATGTTATAGAGAACACGGTACAGTCTGGTTTAACGGCTACTAGTTGACGGTTCAGGGTACCTCTATGGAGTTTCTACATGTTCCTCTCTGATAGTCTTTTGGGGTCTAAGTCTGTCCTTTGCTATTTAACCACCTTTTGCAGAGCTCTCCCGTCAGTCCCCTGGTCGTATACGGTGAGGTACGGTTATCCTTGACCGGTACGGACAGGAGCAGCAGGAACGCACTCTCTCTCTCACCAACGGAATCTGGGCTGACACTCTTGTAGTCTTGGACTGATTATGGGCCTGAGGAGTGAGGTACCGTCTTGTGGCGCCTACGGCTACATGGTTCTTAAGGGCCCACGGCTCGTCGGTTTGCGGTCAGGGATGAACTGCTGACCGCCTCGGCTTCCGTGTTGCCGGTGTTCCCCAGACTAAACCAGACGGCTCCAACCAGTGCTGGTTTGTCCCCTTCTGTCCCGGGTCACGGGCGGACACAGACAGAAAAGGGCCCCTGTGCAAGAATAATATATGGGCCCTATGGAGTCCAAGAGCTCTTCATAATGCACAATTTTACCTGCTTTAGAGGTAGCAATGGACCCCCTTACCTTTTGGGCTCCCGTGCACAGGTTGCACCAATGATATGTCCGTACCTGATCCCTCTTCCCCTTGCCTTGTCCCTTAACACTAAAAGGTACATGCGCCACCAGCTCCCCTTCACAGACCTCTACAAGTTCACCCCTACTGTGCAAATGTCCTTAGTCATGATATGTACTTCTTTTTTAATAATGTGATAATCCTGATAGCTAGGGATGAGCGAGTATTATTATTATTATTATTATTTATTTATATAGCGCCATTAGGTTCCATGGCGCTTTACATGAGGATGAGGGAGACAAGAACAAGTACACTAAATCTAGGCGATCAGGACGTACAGGTACAGGAGGGGCAGGGACCCTGTCCACAAGGGCTCACAGTCTAAGAGGGGCGGGTTAGGATACAGTAGGATGGGGGAATGTCAGGTATGGGGTGGTCGCCTGGGTCTCATGGCAGGTTGTAGGCTTGACGGAACAGGTGAGTCTTCAGGTGACACTTGAAGCTTCTCAGGGTAGGCGAGTGTCTGACGTGTTTGGGCAGGGAGTTCCAGAGTAAGGCAGATGCCCGGGAGAAGTCCTGGACTCGGTTGTGCGAAGAGGTGATGAGGGGGGAGCAGAGGAGGAGTTCTTGGGAGGAGCGGAGGTTGCGTGAGGGTAGGTATCGGGAGACCAGGTCGGAGATGTATGGTGGGGCCAGGTTGTGTATGGCTTTGTACGACATGGTTAGTGTTTTGATTTGGGATCTCTTGGAGACGGGGAGCCAGTGAAGGGCTTGGCAGAAGGGGGAGACAGGGGAGTAGTGGGAGGACATATAGATGAGTCGGGCAGCGGAGTTGAGGATAGACTAGAGAGGTGTGAGGGAGTTAGCCGGGAGGCCATTGAGAACGAGGTTGCAGTAGTCAAGGCGGGAGATGATAAGAGCATGGATGAGTGTTTTAGCGGTGTCGTGGGTGAGGAAGGAGCGGATCCGTGAGATGTTCTTGAGCTGGAGCCGGAGGGATGTGGTGAGGGCCTCGATGTGGGGCTTGAAGGATAGGGAGGAGTCAAGGATTACCCCTAGGCACTTGGCTTGGGGGACTGGGGAGAGGGCACAGTCATTGATGCACATGGATAGGTTGGGAGGTGGAGTGGAATTTCTTGGGGGGAAGACTATGAATTCAGTTTTGTCCATGTTGAGTTTAAGGAAGCGAGCAGAGAAGAAGGATGAGATGGCGGAAAGGCATTGTGGGATTTTCGAGAGTAGGGAGGCGATGTCAGGGCCGGACAGGTAGATTTGGGTGTCGTTGGCGTAGAGGTGGTACTGGAGGCCATGGGACTCGATGAGTTGCCCTAGGCCGAGAGTGTAAATGGAGAAAAGTAGGGGTCCCAGAACCGAACCTTGGGGGACTCCGACAGAAAGGGGGTAGGGTGAGGAGGAGGTGTGGGAGTGCGAGACGCTGAAGGTCCGGTGCGCTAGGTATGAGGAGATCCAGGAGAGGGCAAGGTGGGTGATGCCAAGGGATTCCAGGATCCGGAGAAGAAGGGAGTGGTCAACCGTGTCAAAGGCGGCAGACAGGTCAAGGAGTAGCAGGATGGAGTAGTGGTGTTTGTTTTTGGCGGTCAGTAGGTCGTTGGTGACTTTGGTCAGGGCTGTTTCGGTGGAATGGAGGGGTCAGAAGCCAGACTGTAGGCGGTCGAAGTGGGAGCACGAGGAGAGGTGAGAGGACAGTTCGGAGTGGACGTGCTGTTCAAGTAGCTTAGAGGCGAATGGGAGAAGAGATATGGGGCGATAGTTAGAGACAGAGGTAGGGTCAATTGAGGTTTTTTTTAGGATGGGCGTGATTAGGGCGTGTTTGAAGGCCGAGGGGAAGGTACCAGTGCTAAGTGAAAGGTTAAAGAGGTGGGTGAGGGCTGGGATGAAAATGGAGGTGTGGCTCGGAATGAGGTGGGATGGGAGTGGGTCGTCGGCGCTGGAGGTGAGGTGTGATTTTGACAGGAGGGAGGAGAGTTGGTCTTCAGTTATAGGGGGGAAGTGGCTGATGGAGGAGGAGGGCAGTGTAGGTGGGGAGGGGAGTTGTGGGGATAGTGGACCGAAGCTGCTTCTGATCTTGTCGATCTTCTCCTTGAAGAAGGTCGCAAAGTCTTCAGCAGAGATGAGGGGAGAAGGGGGAGGAGCGGGCGGGCGAAGTAAGGAGTTGAAAGTTTTGAAGAGCTGTTTGGGGTTGCGGGACAGAGAGGTTATAAGGGATGAGAAGAACACTTGCTTGGCGGTAGCAAGTGCCGTCTTGAAGTCAGTGATGGATTGCTTGAACAGAGCAAAGTGCTCGGGAGTGTGAGACTTTTTCCATCTCCTCTCGGCGACTCTGGACGCCCGTCTCAGGTTTTTAGTGAGGGTAGTGTGCCAGGGTTGCCTGTTAATGCGTGGAGCATGGAGAGTGAGGGGGGCGGCTAGGTCGAGAGCGTTCGTTATGGTGGTGTTGTATAGGGTGGTGACAATGTCAATGTCGTCTGTGCAGGGTATGTCGGTGAGAGGGAGGAGTGATTCAGAGAATAAAGGAAGATCAAGGTCTTTTAGGTTTCAGCGAGGGTGATCAAGTTTGCGGAGAGGGGGTAGTGTGGCAGGGGAGGAGAGGGCGGAGAAGGTCAAGAGATGGTGGTCGGACAGTGTGAGTACCGAGGTTGTGAGGTTAGAGAGGGAGCAAAGGCGGGTAAAGATGAGGTCAAGCGTGTGGCCTTGTTTGTGGGTGGGAGAGGAGGACCATTGGGAGAGCCCTAGGGAAGTGGTCAAGGAAAGAAGGTTGGAGGTGGCTGAGGAGTGAGCGTCAACGGGGATATTGAAGTCGCCCATGATGATGGAGGGGATGTCAGTGGAGAGGAAGTGAAGTAGCCAGGTGGTGAAGTGGTCAAGGAAGGAGGCGGTGGGTCCGGGGGGGGCGGTAGATGATGGCTATTTGGAGGTTGCAGGGGGAGAAAATTCGGACTGAGTGGGCTTCGAAGGAGGGGACAGTGACGGATGGGGGCTGGGGGATAGGGCTGAAGGTGCAGGAGTTGGACAGCAGTATGCCGACTCCACCGCCGTGTTTGCCAGAGGGACGGGCGGTGTGGGACAGGCTAAGGCCGCCGTAGGATAGTGCAGCAGGGGAGGCCGTGTCGGAGGGGGTGAGCCAGGTCTCGGTGAGGCCAAGGAACAACAGTTTCCTGGAGATAAAGAGATCATGGATGTCGGGGAGTTTGTTGCACACTGAGCGGGCATTCCAGAGTGCACCGGGTAGAGCGGTAGGTGGGGCATGGGTTGGGGGAATGGGTCTGATGTTGGTGGGGTTGCGAGGGCTAGTGGTGGTGAGTATACTCGTAACTATTCGGTACTCGCCAAATAGTACGGTATTCTGGCTACTCACTACTCTGCGAGTTTCCTTGCGATTACTCATTAGGAGTAGTGAGTAGTACATTCACTTTTGCAGTGTATATACACTGCGAAAGTGAAATAAAAGTTAATAAAAGGTGTTAAAAATGTAAAAAAATAACATACTCACCTATCCGACGGCTGTCCCAGGACCCGAAAAGAACACATCCGCTTGCCTGCCAGGACCTTACATCTGATGGCCAATCAGATGGCCTTTAGCGACAAAGTGGTGTCTGACGTCACACATCACCTGATCACTACCGGCCATCTGATTGGCCATCAGGTGTTCTAACGCATCGATGGCCTGCCAGGACCTTAAGTCTGATGGCCAATCAGATGGCCAGTAGCGATCAGGTGGTGTGTGACGTCACACACCACCTGATCACTACCAGCCATCTGATTGGACATCAGACGTAAGGTCCTGGCAGGCCAGCGGATGTATTATTTTCAGGTCCCAGGACAGCTGTCGGTTAGGTGAATATGTTATTTTTCTATTTTTAAGACCTTTTTATTAACTTTTATTTCACTTTCACAGTGTATATAGATACACTGCGAAAGTACTCGCATTTCCCATTGACTTACATTGGATCGTAACGAGTACCCGAGTGTTAGAACCTACACGTTACAAGTATAGCGAGTCTGAACATTTCACTACTCGCTCATCCCTACTGATAACATGTTCTCAAATTACTAGTGGTCACTTCTACTAAAATAAGGCTAAATTAGCTAACTTTGAATACGCTACTTTAAAATGTTTTCACAATATTACTATGTATATACATTGTATGTAAAGCCTGTGTATAGTCAGTAATCCCACTACAAACCTAAACTGTCATGATTAATGGGAATCTTGATTACAGAGCGATATAATGGACTGTCTTCTGAAGTCTAAATACAGCAACAAAGTAATACTGCTTGTTACATTGTTACTTTAAGTTATGCCGTTGCCAAGACCATGCTCAAGAGAAAAATTAATATTTCATGTACATTTTTCTTTTCTCTAGACAGGTGCTGTGTTGTCAATTCCGCACGTTAAACCATTTCGATCAGCCCCGAAATAGCCTAGATTGAAACCCAAGTCATGTAACGTAGCAACATATGTACATAAAATGAGAATTGTGTGAGCAAAACAGCGCTCAAATATAATCAAGTCCCATACTATTCCACTTTATATAATACTATATTTATAGCTGCCATCTGACACGCCAACCAAAAAGGCACACCGCATCAAACAAGCCGGAGCCTTTCAACCAGATATGAAAATACATCAAAACTGGCCTTAATTGTACATTTCAAGCCTTTGTTTTGCTTTTCAGTCAAGGGGATTTGTACAGATTTGAACTCAATCAGCAGTAAATTGGACACTTTCTAATGTGGTCATGGATATTTGTCCTCGGGCATCTAGGGATTAGAGTATGTTTGATAAACTGGATAATCTATCGTAATCCCCAGTTGGACATATCCTTTGAATGGATTATAGACATGGCACGGTGTACTCTAGTTGTACTGTTGTTGAGGAGTTCCTTGTGGTGTTTTGCTGTGTTAAACATCTGTCCGCTCATTCTCCGTTTTCCCAATATCCTTTCCTTTCACCATCATTAAACTGACAGCTAACATTTTAAGTGCCCAGTACTAAACCTGCCGATACCGCATGCACTGCTCAATATAAAGCACATACTGTACTGGGCAAAACGTTTAGGCAGGTGTGAAAAATAAAATGCTGCTAATTAAGAAAATGGAAGTATTAATTGTATTTTGTTAATTGATCAAAAATAAACTAAGTAAGAGAAATCTATATTAAAAACTATTTGGTGACCCCCCTTTTTGCCTTTAAAAGGCATAGTGTCAAAGAAAATCTATTCTAGGCACACTACACATGCTCAAAGTGTTTGAGAAAACTTGGCAGGGAGGTTGTTCCAAACATCTTGGAGAACTAACCACAGATCTGTGGATGTAGGCTTCAGTAAATCCTTCTGTATTTCATGTCATTGCACATAGGCTTGTTGATGATTGAGATGATTGATTTGATGATTACAGATGATTGATGTGATTTAGATTTCTCTTGTTTATTCACTTTATATTTTGGTACATGATAAAAATAAGCTATCAGCATTAGAGATGTAGTCAAATTTTACAAAAATCCACATTCTGGAGAATATGGATTTTTTTTGTCATTCACACCGAACAATTCAGTGAAATTGCTATCCCCAGTTTGACTCAATAACTCAATATGGGACTACAAATATTTCACTCATGATCTTTCCCATGCATAGGACACCAACTCTGAATAATCCCTTTCAATTTTGTTGTACGCAGACCAAGAGAGCATACAGGCACCCAGTTTGTGAAACTCTCGGCGTTCTTTATAGGGCCTCCACATTCTGGGTTTTTACAAGCCTTTCCATTTAGCTGATCCCATGGAACCCTGGCCTTCAGGCATTAACACCCAGGGCCGGCCCTACCGCTGTGCGAGTTGTGCGGGCGCACAGGGCGCCGCCTGCCATGCTTCAAAGGGGGCGCCGTCGTTCCCTGGCCCTCCGCTCTGCCCCGGGCCGCCGATGTGCCCCCTGCCCTCCGATCTCCCCCCTGTGGGCTCCCCCCTGTGGGTGATCTCCCCCCTGTGGTCTCCCCTGCCCTGCGATCCCTCCCCATGCCTCCTGTGATCGCCGCTGCCTGCGGTGATCACCTCCGCCCGTTCTCCTCTTCCCGCTCCCTCTTCTTCCTCACCTGTCTTCTTTCTTCCCCTCTGTTCTCCCTCTTTCCTTCGGTCTTCTCCCTCTGTCCTCCGGTCTGCTCCGGGTCTTCTCTGCGCTGTCCTCTTCCTGCGGCGTCCTCCTTCTTCTGTCGCCTCCTCTGCACAGTCATCTCCCAGCATAGAGATGAGTGTGCAGAGGAGCGGTGTCACAGCCAGGGCACAGCATCTGTGTGATTGCTGTGCCCTGGCTGTGTTAACCCTCTAAGTGCTGTGATCTCAGGGATCACAGCACTTAGAGGATCCAATCGTCATGGAAACGATCTCCAGAGACTACAACAAGGGATCAAGTGTCCTCTTGTTGTAGTCTCTGGGATCAGCGTCATGGTTCACGGTATGGCAATGATCTGTCATACAATTCACCAAGACTATGATCCCAGAGACCACAACAAGAGGACACTTGATCCCTTGTTGTAGTCTTTGGGATCAGCGTCCGGTGCACGGTATGACAGATCATTGCCATACCATGCACCATGACGCTGATCCCAGAGACTACAACAAGGGATCAAGTGTCCTCTTGTTGTAGTCTCTGGGATCAGCGTCATGGTGTACGGTATGGCAATGATCTGTCATACAATTCACCAAGACTATGATCCCAGAGACCACAACAAGAGGACACTTGATCCCTTGTTGTAGTCTCTGGGATCAGCGTCCGGTGCACGGTATGACAGATCATTGCCATACCATGCACCATGACGCTGATCCCAGAGACTACAACAAGGGATCAAGTGTCTTCTTGTTGTAGTCTCTGGGATCAGCGTCATGGTGCACGGTATGGCAATGATCTGTCATACAATTCACCAAGACTATGATCCCAGAGACCACAACAAGAGGACACTTGATCCCTTGTTGTAGTCTCTGGGATCAGCGTCATGGTGCATGGTATGGCAATGATCTGTCATACCGTGCACCGGACGCTGATCCCAGAGACTACAACAAGGGATCAAGTGTCCTCTTGTTGTAGTCTCTGGGATCAGCGTCATGGTGCATGGTATGGCAATGATCTGTCATACCGTGCACCGGATGCTGATCCCAGAGACTACAACAAGGGATCAAATGTCCTCTTGTAGTCTCTGGGATCAGCGTCATTGTGCACGGTATGACAGATCATTGCCATACCATGCACCATGACGCTGATCCCAGAGACTACAACAAGGGATCAAGTGTCCTCTTGTTGTGGTCTCTGGGATCATAGTCTTGGTGAATTGTATGACAGATCATTGCCATACCGTGCACCATGACGCTGATCCCAGAGACTACAACAAGAGGACACTTGATCCCTTGTTGTAGTCTCTGGGATCAGCGTCGGGTGCATGGTATAACAGATCATTGCCATACCGTGCACCATGACGCTGATCCCAGAGACTACAACAAGGGATCAAGTGTTCTCTTGTAGTCTCTGGGATCAGCGTCATTGTGCACGGTATGACAGACCATTGCCATACCGTGCACCATGACGCTGATCCCAGAGACTACAATAAGGGATCAAGTGTCCTCTTGTTGTGGTCTCTGGGATCATAGTCTTGGTGAATTGTATGACAGATCATTGCCATACAGTGCACCATAACGGTGACCCCAGAGGCTGTAGGAAGAGGACACTTGATCCCTTGCTGCAGTCTCTGGATTGAGCAGTGGCGATCGAGCGTCGTGGGATCTTCATTGTGGACTACGTCGGAGGCGATCGAGCGTCGTGGTACCTTCGTTGTGGACTACGTCGGATCTTTTCATAATAAAGATGGAGTCCGAATTGTGTCTGTGTTTTTTTTTCAAATAAAAAGATTTTTCTCTGTGTGTATTTATTGACTATTTACTGTACTAGAGATTCCTAATGGCGGGTCTAACATTGGCCCTATATTATGAATCTCGGGCTTAGTGCCAGCTGCCAATAAAAAGCTGGCATTAACCCCTTTATTACCCAGTTAGTCACCGGCACCAGGGCAACTGGAAGAGCGTGGGTACAACGCCAGAAAATGGCGCTTCAATGAATGCGCCATTTTCTGGGGCGGCTGTGGGCTGCAATTCGCAGCATGGGGGGCCCAGAACGCTTGGGCCTCTCTATGCTGAGGATTCCAGCCCCCAGCTGCCTAGTTGTACCTGGCTGGACCAAAAATATGGCGGAGCCCCACGTAATTTTTTTTCTAGAATTAGTTCTAGAAATTAAAAAAAAAATGGGCTTCGCTGTATTTTTGGTTCCAGCCAGGTATGACGAGGCAGCTGGGGGTGGGTGGCAGTCCGTAGCTGCCAAGTTGTACCTGGCTGGACCAAAAATATGGCGGAGCCCTATGTCATTTTTTTCTAGAAATAATTCTAGAAATAAAAAAATAGGCTTCGCTGTATTTTTGGTTCCAGCCAGGTATGACGAGGCAGCTGGGGGCTGGTGGCAGTCCGTAGCTGCCAAGTTGTACCTGGCTGGACCAAAAATATGGCGGAGCCCTATAACATTTTTTTCTAGAAATAATTCTAGAAATAAAAAAATAGGCTTCGCTGTATTTTTGGTTCCAGCCAGGTATGACGAGGCAGCTGGGGGCTGGTGGCAGTCCGTAGCTGCCAAGGTGTACCTGGCTGGACCAAAAATATGGCGGAGCCCTATGTCATTTTTTTCTAGAAATAATTCTAGAAATAAAAAAATAGGCTTCGCTGTATTTTTGGTTCCAGCCAGGTATGACGAGGCAGCTGGGGGCTGGTGGCAGTCCGTAGCTGCCAAGTTGTACCTGGCTGGACCAAAAATATGGCGGAGCCCTATGTCATTTTTTTCTAGAAATAATTCTAGAAATAAAAAAATAGGCTTCGCTGTATTTTTGGTTCCAGCCAGGTATGACGAGGCAGCTGGGGGCTGGTGGCAGTCCGTAGCTGCCAAGTTGTACCTGGCTGGACCAAAAATATGGCGGAGCCCTATGTCATTTTTTTCTAGAAATAATTCTAGAAATAAAAAAATAGGCTTCGCTGTATTTTTGGTTCCAGCCAGGTATGACGAGGCAGCTGGGGGCTGGTGGCAGTCCGTAGCTGCCAAGTTGTACCTGGCTGGACCAAAAATATGGCGGAGCTCTATGTCATTTTTTTTCTAGAAATTCAGGGGCACAGGTCCTAAAGGTTTATTTTTTTTAATAAACATTTATGTGCCATTGTTACCATCAAGGGTGTATGATTATGTTCATGGAGCTGAAGGGCATCATTTTAATGCAAGGTGTGTTGTGTGTTTAAACACATGCATAGTAGTATATTCACATGAACCCATTATTGTTAAATGGTTCCTTGAAGCGTAATCTCTTATGGTACCGGCACACACCGCAATCTCGCCTGGCGATATGTGGCGATCTGACATGCACGGTCACGTTTCTCGTGCCCGCCTCAGATCGCCGATGGCGGCTTCAGAATAAATGAGAGCTGCTGTTGTTTCCTGATTTCCTCGGGATGTCAGTTTTATGTGAGGAAAGAGTGAAGCTGCCACTGATTGGCTGCATGTCTCATGTGGCATGGTCTGGGGGCACCAAAGGGGAATTTTGCACAGGGCGCAATTTAGCCTGAGGCCGGCCCTGTTAACACCTATACAAGGATCTGAACTTACACAGAGACTCCTGGGTTATGTGTGGCTAAAATCTGTGGGAGCGAGCTTGGAGAGAATTGTCATTATGCTAGGATGTCAAACTCAGGGGCATAATCATGAGACAGGTTAGATTAGGGTCACACTTGGCATGAGTTTTTTTAGTGCCTTAAAAAAAGCATGCGTTTCTGCATGCTTTTTTCCATTTCTGCATGCGTTTAATAAGGTGTCTGATGGCACCCTGCGTTTTTGCACGTGTTTTTTAATCAGCACCCAAAAATAGTCCATGCACTATTTTTTGATGCTGTTTTAAAAACGCATGTGTTTTTGGATGGTATTAAATGGTACTAATTTACCATGCGTTTTTGCATGCATTTTTGATGTCAGCTAATCACATAAGTGCAAATTGCACACAAAAACGCATAGTACTGTCACACATGCGTTTTTGCTATTAGGGCATGCGTTTTTTAACATGGGGGCCTATGGGTGTGTTTTTACATGCTTTTTTAAAAATGCAGATCTCCAAAAAAGCATGAAAAAAACGCAAGTGAGACCCCAGCCTTAGTCAGAAGCATAAGCAAAGTTCAGGAACATATTACCAGAAGATACAAGAAGCAGGGCTTAACAAGGCAGGAGACCAGGGTAAGGGCCACTTCACACTGCGGCATGATCCAATCCAGGGTTGTCCGGGATGACCCAGACAGCCGCGGACCAGATCAGCACATAAGACTGGGGGGCTAATATGCCCTCCGGTCCGGTGTGCAGCGCATGCAGTTCCCACTACTGATAAGTCAGGATCGCGGGCGCCGCGGTCCTGACCTGTCAGCGGCTGCAGCTGCGTGCGCTGCACACCGGACCGGAGGGCATATTAACCCCCCAATCTTATGTGCTGATCTGGTCCGCGGCTGTCTGGGTCATCCCGGACAGACCCAGACCGGATCACGCTGCAGTGTGAAGCGGCCCTAAGTAACCACGTAAGATTGGCATCTTGCAGCATACTGCTAGGGGTTTAAATAAGGAGTGGCTTAAACTCAAGGTCACTGCTTAGGCTAGGTTCATATCGCTTTTAGCATTCCGTTTGAACGCAATGCGTTTTGCACAAGTGTTTGATTGCGTTAACGCAGCCAGAGACTTCTACTGAAAAACGCAGTCAAACGCATTGCAAACGCATTGCCAAATGTGGTTGCGTTTGAAACACTGCAATTATCCTGAGTGCACAGGAAGTACCACCTACTTCTAGTGTGAAGGAGGCTGCACCAACCTGTTAAGTGGAAACCACCTGTGCTTGTCTTCATAAAATTTTGTCCTTTATTGTTATGTGAAATTTATAAAATCATTCAGCGTGCTAGCTGGACACTAGACGCGTTTCGGAAGACACAACTTCCTTAATCATTAGCATGCTAATGATTAAGGAAGTTGTGTCTTCCGAAACGCGTCTAGCGCCCAGCTAGCACGCTGAATGATTTTATAAATTTCACATAACAATAAAGGACAAAATTTTATGAAGACAAGCACCGGTGGTTTCCACTTTACATTGTTTCCTGGGCAGTTGCCAAAGCTGCTACAGCAGGTGCAGGAATCCAGGAGGTTATGGGCGGTGGAGCGGCCTTTTCCCTTTGCCTTTCCCAGTGAATGCACCAACCTGTTATATGCGTTCCACTGTGGAACACACATGGAAAGCCAGGCTATAGTAAGAAGAAGAAATGGGTGTGGTTGTGGGCAGTATAAGAATGAGTCCACCCTAAGGATGAAGAAGGGTCCCTGACACATGGGTCCCTTAGTGGCTGTGTGGTGTGCATCCATGTGATGCAGGTGCTGAGGTTGGCGAGTGTGGCCCCCTGTACCTCAGGGTCCCATCGCAGTTGCAACCCCTTATTGTTACGCCACTGATTGTGAGAGCAGTGTCATATATAGACTGAAAGAACATTGGAAGAACCAGCGGTAATCTGTTCAGACAGGCACACAAAATTATTTTAGTATTCAATACTTTATATATTAGAATCGTGGTCCATATATGCAGGATGTGTACCCACTATTAGAATAAATGACAGCAGTCCTGTGCTGACAGTAGAAGTGCGGATGGTTGAAGGATGCTATTAATCACATTTTGGCAAGCAAGTGTCAACTATATTGGTTTGTGCCAAGGCAGGCGTCTATAGAAAGTGATAGGGCCCAGTGTAGCAATATTCTCCACAATCATGCATCCCTTGTGCCTTTTCTATCAATTATATTTATAGCGTCCAGTCCCTCATGAAGTTTTCAATCAGACATAATTGTTTTGATTCCGACTTACTGATATGGACTAAGCAACTTTTTGAATAGATTCCAAGTCACAATAAAGACTTCAAAAGTCCTCCAGCTCTTTCCGACTTCTGGAGCCCAGCACATGTCTCTATCAAGTGGAAACACATTGCAATTATGGTGCGTTTTTTTCTAAGCGAAATGGGAATGAGCTGATAGGTGATCATTGTGAGCGTTGTGAGGACAGTGTTTTCAGGATTCCGGGATGATTTGCAGTCAGTGATAAATCATCATATATGTAGAAAACAAAATCCTCTTCTCACTGCTTCTACCTTACGAAGTCAAATGTGCTTTCTTCATGAAAGAATCGAGCAGGAGCGATGATAAAGACATCGGAGTACAAGCATTTATCCACCAAGTATTGAGCCGCATTTGTTATCATCTCAAACACAATACCTACAGAGGTGTAAAAAGCAGAAAAATATCCAATGACAAAACACAATGTTAAAGTGAACTGTCAGCATGTTCTTGCTTTGGAATCTGAGGGCAGCATGAGGTAAGGGCTGAGATACTGATTTCAGAGATGTGTCACATATTGGGCTTTGTGCTGTTGTTTGAATACAATGAGTCATTTATCAACAGAAGATTAACACTGCCACCAGGTCCCATGTGCATCCTGGTCCAACCACACCACCAGTACTGATTGTAGCTTAGTGGCATTATGCACATAAAGCTGCGCAGGATTGTATCACAACTGCTGCACCTAGTAAATTAAGTGATATATCGATAGAATCAGGGCCTCTTTTCTTACATTATCCTGCTCTCAGATGATGTAGCAAAAACCTGTTGACAGATTCCCTTAAAGTAGGAGTGGGGAACTTCAGACCTCAAGGACTGCCAACAGTGCATGTTTTCAGGATTTCCTTAGTATTGCACAGGGATTGGAATCATCACTAGAGCAGGTAATTATATTATCACCTGTGCAATGCTAAGAAAATCCTGAAAGATGACCTGTTGGAGGCCCTTGAGGCCTGGAGTCCACCACCTCTGCCATAAAGCAACACTCTAACCAAACATTACAACCCAACGTTCTCATGAATGCCAATATTCAATAAACTCAGCTGTCAGGGCATATGACGGTCAGGCATATAACCCACATTAGGCTGAATTATTACTCAGTCAAAATGTTTCCTCTGACTTGCCATAGATACAGGTGCCTCTCAATAAATTAGAATATCATCAAAAAGATCTTTTACCTTATTTCCATAGTCCAATATATAAAGTAAAATGCATGTATTATACAGAGTCATTACAAACAGAGTGATCTATTTCAATTGTTTATCTCTGTTAATATTGATGATTATGGCTTACAGCCAATGAAAACCCAAAGGGCATTATCTCAGGAAATTATAATAATTAACACAAAAAACCTACAAAGGCTTACTAAGCATTTAAAATAGTCCTTAAAGACCGGGTTACACATAACGATGTGCCAGCAACCCGACCAATGATCGGAATCGCTGGCACACCACTATGTGATCGCTGGTGACTCACCAGCGAACACCCAGTACTGCGCCGACACTGACAGTCGTTATGATCGTTTAGGGTCTTGGGCGCAGACTGGGGATCGCTGGTCGTTGCCCCTGTTACACATGCCGATGCATGCGTCACAGCTGCAGACCAGCGACCGAAAAATGGTCCTGGCCATTCCGCAGCAAACAGCGATCAGGGAGCTCATCGCTGGTCGCTGCGGAATGTCACACGCAGCAACATCGCTGCGAGATGGCTGCAACGTCACAAAACCTGTGACGTTGCAGGGATATCATTAGCGATATCGCTGCGTGTAACGGGCCCTTTAGTCTGTCCAGAAGGCAGTCATTGACACACTTCACAAGGAGGGTAAGCCACAAAACGTCATTGGAAATCAAGGTCCCATAGTCTGGAGGAAGAGTGGAGAGGCCACAATCCAAGCTGCTTGAGGTCTAGTGTGCAATTTCCACAGTGATGGTTTGGGGAGTCATGCATCTGTTGGTGTAGCTCCACTGTGTTTTATCAAGATCAAAGTCAGTGCTGCTGTCTACCAGGAAATTTTATAGCACTTCTTGCTTCCCTCTGCCGACAAGCTTTTTGGAGATGGAGATTTCATTTTCCAGCATGACTTGGCACATGTGGTGCATTAATACAAGATGGGGCACTACTACAAGAAGGGGCATTACTACAATATGGCGCATTAATACACGATTGGGCATTATTCCAAGAAGGGGCACTACTGCAAGATGGGGTATTACAAGATGGGGCATTACTGCAAGATAAGGCATTACTACAATATGGGGAGCAAGATGGGGTGTTCTGTCTTTTTCTAATGGCTGCAAATCTCAAGCTTTCTAATTATCAGTCTATTAGATAATTGTATAACTTGTACTCACACTACCAGACGTTCACAGACAGTATAACTTGGCAAGCACGATGACTTTTATTAAGACCAGGAGAAGCGCTGTAGTTTTCTTCCAAAAATATTGTATTAAGTACAACGTAACAGCAGGTAAAAAGGAGTAATCTGTACAGGGTAGTACACATGCGTCTTCAGTAATGGCTTCTGCAGACTAAACTGGGGAAGAAGGGAGGAGCAACTTAGTACAGAGCCCAACTACAGAAAGGAAACAGGGTCAAACTTCACACACTCTAATCTAGCTAGCAACAGAGAAGAAATTAGAGGAAATACATAACACAGAGAAAATATACATTACAGGCTGTTCCCATTTGTGGGACACAACACTCCCCATCTGAAATCGTCAGTTTCATAAGCCTTTATACGACATAAGAAGTCGGCTCTGTCCCCCAACGTCATGAAACCTGAAACGAGAGGAAAGAAGAAACATGCAAATGCAAACAATAGTGCGGCAATTCAAGTCCATACTTAACCGATGACATATAGTCCTTGAATGCAAAATGAAAAAACTGAAAAAAATGATTCTGAGTTCAACAGAAAAACCCATCTTCGCATTGGTGAAGCTGCAAACGTGCCAACTCTTCCTCCAACCCAACAATACAGTGGTGAAGTTTAGTCCACTAGGAAATGATCAAAGTTCAGTTGGACACACAGTTCTGAGTCCTGGTACGGCAGGGGTAAGGAGAGATATGCTCCCTGCCATGGCAGAGTCCAGCAGCTAGTTCAGTTCATGTGACTTTCGTTAGAAGGAGCCAGCAGGTGATGAACCTGGAATGAATGTCAGCCTGCACGACGACTGAAGAGGTTGGAAGGTGTCCAGGGTGATGAGACCTCGGCTTCCGTACTGGTGTCTTGGATAAACAGCTTGTGATGCAGGTTGGTCCGAGATCCTTCCCAGGCTCTGGTTCCCTTCACTCAAGTTCATAACTGACAACGGTAGGGTGGAGATTATTGTGCAGCCAATTTGGGAGTGATGACCGTGTGCTGTGAACAAGATTGAGTGTTGTCCTGAGTTCCTTCCTCCACTTAGTTAATTGCAGGTCAGTGGAGATGAGATGCCACTGTTCAAGTGTGGTTCTTTTGCTTTTAACTGTTAATGCAGCAGCAGCAGCACAGAGTTCCAGTTTGGTATGGTACATGCAGGTTTTGAGCCAAGCTTGACCTTGTCCAGGGTAAAACTGCGATGTACCTTTTGCTGTAGCCTTCGTAGATGCGTTGTAGGAAACTTAGGGTTGTCTTCTGATGACAGCTGAAAGAGTTTTTAGAGAACCACGATGCAGGACTTGGGGTTGCTGTAAGGCCTTTAGAGACTTCTTCCCCATCTCCCCGTCTCTGAGATGGTAACATAGTCGATGCACTGAGCAGCAAGCTGTCTCAGTGGTACCCTGTCTTAAACTACAATGGCTGTCTTGAACAAAAAAGGACCGTGGATGCTGTTTTCAGCAGACGAGGCTCATTATTTGATAGCATGTTCATTGCAGGGTGATGCTAGGGAAGTGAACCTGTCTTGTTCGACATCCGGCATTGTGGTGAGGCTGCGTTGCGTGGGGAGAACACTAGCACATTCAGTAAGAAGTAGGCTGTTGAGAGAGGGGCTCTCACTCTGAGCACTGGAGTCTAGTACTGCTTTGGCTTGGTCAGGCCTGTGATGGTGATAGGCGTCACAGCTTGGGAATTTAGCAGTTTCTTGCTGTAGATCCCTTAGCAACTCAGTTTTTGCAGGAAGAGAGGGTGAGGGAGCTACCCAGCTGTTGTAGTTGTCTCCAGTGCGTTTGATGCTCCTTATCCCTGATGATGGTCTCGTCGTCCTCTGCAGGTGGTGAGTCGTTGACCTGGTTTGGGGGTTGAGTGCTGTTGACTCGAAGTTGGTTGTGTAATCGAGTGCTGCTGACTTGAAGTTGTGATCTCGAGGATGAAGCATTTTTGAGTTGTCAAGTGGTTGTTGTTGCCACTTAATGTCTCCTTTACCCAGTAGTAATGTGGGTTTGGTAGGAGGGACAAGTCGTGGTCATCTGATGTGATGAACGTTTTGTAGGAGGAAATTTTGTTTGGTTTATTCGTCTTGTCACTACAGATGAGCCAGCCTAGGTCCAGGCACAGAGCGAACGGTGCATTGTGTGGACCGTTGATTAGTTGACGCATCTTATGCAGCCATAAAATGTATTTACTGAGGAGAATTAAGATGACTGTCTTGTTGTCCAGGGCCGGTATATTGTTGGCTATGGACCTGAGGTGAGGATGATGAAGGGCGGCTTCTGGTGTCGGAATTTCTTCACTGTTGAATGGTATTTGGTTGCGCTCAACAAGTGTTGGCAGTGGTATCTCCATGGCATTCCCAAGCAATGTTGTTATAAGGTCACTAGCCTTTCTCCCAGTGGCTTCTGCCATGCTGCTACAGGTGCCCAAAGTGTAGGGTAGGTGTTTCCTTTTAAGCCAAACAAGTCGAAGAGTTCTGACCTGTCCATTGGTTTGTTGCTCTGGTCGTCCAGACTGAGGTACACCTTGACTGCCTTCTCTGGATGACCTTTGGGATACACCCTTGCCAGGCAGGTCTTCGTGCAGGACTTGCCATGAAGACCTTTTCCACAGACCTGGTGCATGAGGAAGATACTGCAACATGGCCTGGCGGAGTGCTTGTACGTGGTCTTCGCTGTTGCACTCTAGACACGTGATGGCAATGACACAGTCCTTAGCAAGGTGTTCGGTGGAGGTACAGCACTGAAGCTTACTCCAAACTTCTTCAAGAGTTCCTTTCGTTCTTGAAGGGGTTTCTTTCTGAAGCCAATGCACTTCTTCAGGGTATGCGGTAGTTTGTGAATAGGACACTGGTGGTTTGGATTTTCTACCTTCTCGCTTTCATTGCCCTTGTCTAGCACTGGCGTCAGTGTAAGCAGAACTTCTGTCCTTTTTGAAGACACCGGACCGCTGCGATTTTTGTCTGGCATTGATGTAGTAGTAGGCAGAACTTTGGTCTTTTCTGCAGACACTGAACCACTGTGATTTCTGTTGTGAGGGCCTGAGCTCTTGTACTTAGGAGATGACGCAGAGCCGCTGGGTTCTTTGTAGCAGAAGATCTTTGTAGCAGAAGCTGGGATTGGTTTTGTGCTCTTCAATCTCCTTGATGATGTCACAGAAGTTAAAGAAAGGAGGGAAAGAGACTTGGTATTATCTTTCGGAATTTGACCCTTGTATGGTCCACTTTTCTTGTATGTGGTATGGCAACTCGGCAATTATGGGTTTCACTCCATGAGTGGTGTCCAGGTAGCTGATGCCAGGTAGATGGGTGTCTGTCTTGGCTAACTGAAGCTTGGACAGCAAGTCACTGAGTTTCAGGAATTTTAAGGCATCCTTGCCGGATATTTTGGGAAAGTCATATAGTTGTTTGAGCAATGCATCTTCGATGCTTCAGGACTGCTGAAACCTTTCTCTAGTCTGTCCCATGCAGTTGCAAGACTAGTTGGATCGCTGACATAGACGGATCTGAGTCTCTTGATTCGCTCCGTAGACTGGGAACCTAGCCAACCAATTAGCAAATCCAGCTCTTCAGCAGCGGTAGTGCCGAGATCACTAGTTGCAGTTTTGAAGGCACACTTCCACCCTCTGTAGTTTTTGGGTTGGTCATCGAACCTTGTGGGACCGATGTTGGTGAGTTCTCTGTGAATCATGTACCTTGCAAATTCAGACGTATCTGTTCTTTCTGACCTTGGAGGCACACTTGGTGGCTGAGTAGCGCTGTTTGCGTGGGTCGTAGCTTCTTAGTTTTGAAACGTGGGAAGGAATGGGGTGGCATAGGCGTTTAGACCAGCAACCAGCTTAGTGTACACAATCTCTGTTGTATGCGGGGCCGGAACTATGCAGTTGTCTAGAGGGTAGCGCCTTGCCAGCATGTTGGGTTGCATGTAGACATTGGCATATGGTGTTTGTTGAGGTGCCGGTCTGGCTGTGCATTGGAGAATGAAGGAGGTTCAGATTTGAATGTTGTCGGTGGGTTGGACTGAACTAGAAAGCTGGGAGGTGCAGACGGATCAGCGTCTTCATGCTATGGAGAAGGGTTGGTGCCGACAGGAATGTTGGTGGTGGTCGGCAGTTCGTTGGCTTGGCTCAGCACGTAGTCTCTTGTGTGCTTAAGGGGGTCTTCTGTGTCGAGGTCATGCAAATTGATGCTGCTTCCTTGGCTCCCACCTAGAACTTGTTCGAAGACCTTTAGCCTTGCCATGGCTGCCGCATGTTCACATTCCCTCTGCAGGACATCAACTTCTGCCTTTTTACATGCAGTCTCTGCTTCCATTTCTGCTTCCATCTTCGCTTTCTCGCTTGCGAAATCTGCTTCCATGTCTCCCTTCTTGCGGGCAGATTTCACTTCCATCCCTGCTTTCTCATGTGCAGATTCTGTTTCCATGTCTGCCTTCTTGCATGCAGATTTCCCTTCCATATCTGCCTTCTTGGGTACAGATTCAGCAACTGCACTCATTTCTATCTCTGCTTTCCTTTGGGCGAAGATGGCTTGGACTTTTGTCGTTTCTGTTTCGGTGCGCGCCTTTATGAGCTGCTCACTTAGGGTCGAGTACCTCGATGAGCCCGATTTGAGTGAGTGCCTTGAGCTCTTAACAGACCTGGATCTGTGAGATGTCACTTCTAGAATTTGCACAATTTTTGCTTCCGTTTCATTCACAATGTCACGCACAGTGCAGTCTCGTTCGGCATTAAGCTGTCAGAAGACATGGAGTTCCTTTAGACACCCCGACTAATTTAATTTCAGCTGAACTGAGCAATATCTTTCCCAGGTGTCTTTGTAAGACTGGTATGCTGAGTACAGTTGTTTTAAGGCTCCCTCTGGTGGTAGCTCACGAGCATCGGGCACAGATGAAGCAGTCACTTGGTTTTGCACTCTTTGCCATAGGGATGCTGTGTGGTGTAGCAATTCACCTTTGGTGGATTCTAGGTTCTCTTTGACTTTCCATGTAGGTTTGGTTATTCGTTTGGATCTTTCACTGTGAACAGAGTGAGAATCCACGCTTTTTCTTGCTGCTCTAGGGCAGGCAGTGAAAGGGTTCTTTTAGTTTGAGACATCGCTCAGACATGCAAGGGCGGGGGCTCCTGGTAGCCAGGGAGACCAATACAATGTTGCAATTTTGAGCTGAAGAGCAGATTGTGTTTACAGAATATGTTGCAAAGTCTATGTAAACTGCAGCTTTACAATTAGTTTATGGATGATCTTTTCTCTGGATTTACAAACTGTGTACTGTTCTTAATAATAGGTTATTCTTTTCACTGAGCGATCTCTGAGCTGAAGAGCACAGAGAATGTCTGCAAGCTTATGTAGGCTGCTTTCTTGCAGCTTTACCATTAGCTCTATAAGTAATCCTTTCTCTGAATTGTATGAAGTATACTGATCCTGGTAGCAGCTAATCCTTTTTACTGTGCAATTCCTCAGCTGAGGTGCACAGAAAATATCTGCAGACTCATACAGACTGCTGTATTGCTGCTTTGTTATCAGCCCTTTGGGTAATCTTTTCTCTGAATTGTAAGCAGTACACCACTCCTGGTAACAGGTTCCTTTTCTCTGTTCTGTCTCTTTTTAATGGCTGCAAATCTCAAGCGTTCTAATTATCAGTCTCTAATTGTATAACTTGTACTCACACCACCAGACATCCACGGACAGTATAACTCGGCCTGCACGATGACTTGTAGTAAGACCAGGAGAAACGCTGTAGTTTTATTCCAAACATCTTGTATTAAGTACAACGTAACGACAGGTAAAAAGGTAAAATCTGTACGGGGAAGTACACATGCATCTTCAGTAATGCAGACTAAACTGGGGAAGAAGGGAGGAGTAACCTAGTACAGAGCCTAACTACAAGAAGGGAACAGGGTCAAACTTCACAAAGTCTAATCTTCCTAGCAACAGAGAAGAAATTCACTCATTGGAGGAAATACATAACACAGAGAAAATATACATTACAGGTTGTTCCCACTTGTGGGACACAACATGGGGCATTACTACAAGACTGGACCCAGAATTGGGGCATTAATACAAGATAGAGCATTACTGCAAGATGGAACAATACTACAAGATGGGGCAGCACTACAATATGGGGAGCAATGGGGCATTACTACAAGATGAAGCATTACTCCAAGATGGGAAGCAAGATTGGGCATTACTGCAAGATGGAGCATTACGGGGAATGTGTCCCCTCAAATTCCATTTTCTTCTATCTGTGGCCCCTATACGCAGCCAAGTTTGAGATTCCTGCATTAGATAAATGTCTATATTGCATATTTTCATGTTGGATCCAAATATATGTTTTAGTAATGGATATTGTAGAAGAAAAATAAGAGTCAGTACACATGTGGTGGATAAATCTTTTTGAGCATATTCTTTAAGTTACGTGTTCAGTTATACTAGAAAGTGACGGTTTTGCATAGAAGAGAACTTTTTAAATTACAGAAAAATCATGTCTATTTGCATATCAAGAAAAGAAAAATGTGTCCGATCACATTCCCAAATCTACTGTGAGGTGGACGGCTCCTAGCTCAGATACGACTTAAGGTACCATTACACGCTTCAATGTCGTTTAGATATCACCAACGATCTTGGTCGTTAGGACATCGTTTTGCCATCGTTGGTGATCTGTCACACGTGTAGATATCGTGGACGACGCACCAACGATGTAGTGAGCAGGTATCGTTCACACAACCCAGCGAACGATACTTGGTCACTGATGTAAATGGGCGAAGTCGTGAATGACATCGTTATCGCGGTATCACACGGAACGATGCAGCAGGTTGGCTGATCGTGGATCGTTTGAGTTGAGAACATGTCCTCAAATCTGAGATCAACGATTCAACGACTTATCGTTATTGAATCTCGGTGTCAAACGCAACGAAGTAGTAACGATGTCGCTTGAACGACTCCAAACCCATGACGTTTAAGCGATATCGTTAATGATCTCGTACCGTGTAACAGTACCTTTAGCACAGTTAAATGATCTGGACTTTTTATCATCACAGGAGATTATGATGATCAGAGCTAAAAATCTACATAATCTATTATCTTTCCATACTTTTTGTTCTTTACTATGTGGTGTCCTGATATGGCACAATTATTATAAAGCAAAAAAATGTAAATATCTTGTGCTCCTTTCGTCCATTGTCCACATGTAGCGTTGCATTACAGATTATAATGATACATTATTACTCAATTTATATAGAAGCGAATGTGAAACTCTATTGAGTTGATTCTACTTATTAATTAATTGTCCATGTGTACATTGTTAGGCTGGTTTCACACTACTATTTTGTTATGGTGGGTTTACACGTTTCCATATCGATGCGATATCGCAACTCAATGGCGCGGGAGCGCGCATTTAGTGCACGTTTCTCCCGCATCACATCGGAGGTTTACACGCTGCGATATCGGAATACAACGTCCGTGCGATGTCTACGCCCCCCAACCCAGGAACGACCATTTAACATGGGAGTGAATGGGTGACGTTGAACATCGCATCGTAGTTGGGCTGTCACACAGCACGATCCGGCTTCAATCTTTATTCAATATCGGAGCATTAAATAGCACGCTCATTCAATCCCCGATATCGCATTGACATCGTTCCTGCATCGTATTGGACGTTCACACCATACAACACAGGAACGATATCGGGTCCAACGATCGAACCACGTGACTTTTCATTGAAATCGGACTCCGTCTTCTGTGTCTCCCGGTATCTTACTGTCTGTGCTGACAGGACCTGCCGTGGTGTCACAATCACATGACTGCCAGTAACCAATAACCGGCAGTCATGTGATTGTGACGTCACACGAGGTCCTGTCAGCGCAAAACAGCAAGACATCGGGAGACGCGCGGGACCGTGCAGGAGTCGTGGACAGGTGAGAAAGGAGAGGAGGAGAGGGGAGGACAAGAGGGGAGGAGGACAAGAGGGGGAGGGGGGAAGAGCAAAGGAGGACAAGAGGGGGAGCGCAAAGGAGGACAAGAGGGGGAGCGCAATGGAGGACAAGAGGGGGAGCGCAATGGAGGACAAGAGGGGGAGCGCAATGGAGGACAAGAGGGGGAGCGCAATGGAGGACGAGGGGAGCGTAATGGAGGACCGGGGAGAAGGGGGAGCGCTATGGAGGACCGGGGGAGAAGAGGGAGGACCGGGGAACATATTGGAGGACCGGAGGAGAGACAGCTGATGACAGCTGACAGGGAGCGAGGTGAGGGCGGGCATCAGATAAAATGTCGGAATCGGATGCCTATTTTTGGCATCCGATTCCAGGCATCAGAAGAATCCGATGCTGTCCGATTTATATCGGACAGCATCGGATTTTTAAAAAATCGTTATGTGAAAGTAGCCTTAGCCCCCATGTTCTCCAATGGGGATCGGATCGGATCAGATGTGCACTTAATGGCATCCGATTTGCATCCGATCCGATTCTGTCCGATTTTTTTCAGGAGCCAAAATCGGAGACTGCTCTGATTTTGGTATCCGATTCAAAAATTGGATCGCATCGGATCCGATGTGATCCGATTAAAATAATATGGGAGTCTATGGGGGATCGGATCGGATGGAAAATCATGCTCAATACCCTAGACCACTCCCAAAACTTCCCACAGCCCTCCCCCAGCCATTTAAATCGGATCCGATAAAAAATCGGATCGGATGGCATCCGATGACATCCGACGCTGACTGATTTTCATCGGACAGCATCGGATTTAACAAAATTGTAATGTGAAAGTAGCCTTATATGAAAGAATGACTACCTTGTTCCTCAACAAGGCTGATGCTATCATTGTGCTATAGTCAGCACATTGCAGGGATGTAATGTAATTGTTTTGATTTAGCTGTAACTTATTAGGAAAGAAGGAGATAGTATTTGGCAAGCAATATTACGATCTTCTATGCACTGTCGTCACTTGTTTGCCGTAAAATTCTATAGGTAATGCTTTAAAAGCCAGATGCCAGACACTGGAAATAGTCACAGACACATGGTCTTCATATGATCTGTATGATTTGCAAAGCATAGCCACATATTATGGATTTAGGCTTCATGAATTCCATTGAAGTCCTCTATATGTTGCGTCTATTCTAATACTCATCACTTAGGAAGGTATGCTAAGTTTCCAAATTGGAATGCATATGTCAAATGTGCCTGATGTACAGTAGTTCATCCTGGGCAAACATCAGTTAATGGGTACATTCCTGTGTCATTAACAATCTTACAAATCATTAACCATCATTGATCTATTTCTATAATATCTTATTCTTGTTTCTAAAAATATACATTATATTAGAAATAGCTAAGGGTAAATTATACATTTCTGCCACTTACAATGCTGGGCAAAACCCTGTGGAGGACCTTAGGCAGGCAACATTTTGGGGCTCCTCCAGCAAATTATTTCTCAAGCTTTTAAATTAACATATATATATATATATATATATATATATATATATATATATATATATATATATATAATGTGAAAAAATTCTTGCAGCACACAGCTACTACCAATGATGTACAAATGCTACAAGCTATATGTGTTTGAGGAAAAAGTTTAAAAACTTACGTTTTTTTAAAAAAACTCAAAAATTCTAATTTTTTTATTTCTGAAGTTCTTGGTACATACATTGGCCAATGTCTGCTTGCTCATCAACTGCGACAAAGTGACTTCAGGTCTGATGAGTCCTACTCTGATATCCCTATCCTCCTTGTCCACCCCCCACTTCTCAGTGGGCATACTCCATCTAGACCCTCAATCACCTGTAGGTTAATGAGGGTGCACATTGCATCAAGGAGCCTGCAACTCCATATGATAAACAACAAGAAAAAAAACTGCACAGCACTCAAAGACAAATGTGAACTGGTGCTAGCAAAGACGCAGGGTCATATAATGTGAAAAAAATTCTTGCAGCACAAAGCTACTACCAATGATGTACAAATGCTACAAGCTATATGTGTTTGAGGAAAAAGTTTAAAAACTTAGGTTTTTTTCAAAAAACTCAAAAATTCTAATTTTTTTATTTCTGAAGTTCTTGGTACATACATTGGCCAATGTCTGCTTGCTCATCAACTGCGACAAAGTTATATATATATATATATATATATATATATATATATATATATATATATGTTTGTATATGTAGCAAGCTGCAGTCAGTTACTGCATACTGGTCTATTGGTGCTGTCACACCTGGCGACGTCGCCAAAAAAGTGACATATCAGCGATGTCGCTAGCGAATTATCGCTGGTCGCAGGTTGACAGGTTTACGAGGAGGACCGTAAACCTGTCAACCTGCGACCAGCGATTAGGCTGGATCGCGCCGTCTGACACCGCCATAGCAATGTTGGTGGCGATCCAGCCTATACCGCAGCATTGCTGCGGATCGCTTGCTGGGTTGATCCCAGCCCAGCGAGCGATGGCTCCGCCCACATCGCTGCGGCGTCACCGGCAACGTCCTGCCGTGTGACAGCTGGCCTGCGATGTCGGAAGCGAGCGTGCACCCGCGCATCGCTTCCGACATCGCAGGCCAGATCGTGCTGTGTGACAGCACCATAATATTGAGTTCATATGTATACAAGGAATTATGGGGTTTGGATGAGGATGTTCAATGTTTTTTTTACTTTTTTTTCTAATATCACATTGCATATGTGGGTGAGAGGGTGAGGGATTGCCTCCGGATGCTCAGTGCGCTATATGAAAGTCATGGTCTTGGCTGGGTGTGTCATGTGGGCTGTATGTCCGTGCAAGCTGCATGATACTGTTGGCTTCAGCTGACCGAGACTGGATGAAGATTCAGGCTGACAAGGAGACCACCAGTTTATATACCTCAAGATCGGTGCTAATAATAGAGCAGCTAACACTGGCCATATCACAGTAAGTCATGACACTGACAAGCTGAACGCAACCACCTTCCTTGTGCTCATCATCTCCATCTCCGTTAGTTCCGATTCTTACTCCTTTGAGGGCATAGCATGTTTCTCATGATTCTCATGCCTGTCTCCATCACCTTTAGCGATGATTCTAAAGGCCCAGTTACACAATAAGATATCGTGAACGATATGGCACAAACGTCATGGGTTTGGAGTCGTCCAAACGACATCATTAGTACGTTGTTGCATGTAACACCGCGATATGACTACGATAAATTGTAGGATCGTAGATCACAGATTTGAGAACATGTTCTCAAATCATACGATCCTCGATCAGCCAACCTGCTGCATCGTTGTGTGTGACACTGCGATAACGATGTCGTTTACGACTTCGACCATTCACATCAGTGAACAAGTATTGTTTGTTGGGTTGTGCGAATGATACCTGCTCGCTGGATTGTTGGTGCATCGTGCACGATATCTAGGTGTATGACATCTCCCCAACGATTTCTAAATGATGTCCTAACGACCACGTGCCCCCGAGATCGTTAGTGAGATTGTTTCAACATGAAGCGTGTAATGGTACCTTTACTCCTTTAAGAGGATCCTCAGCAACCTCTCCCCACAGCTTGACATGGCTGCCCACCCCAAAGAAAGAAATATACCAAGAACCTATTCCCGGCTCTAGAGGATGAGGAGAGAGCAAAAAGAGGGTGCGAGTTCAGATCTAAGTGCAGACCATAGAATATTTGTCATAATTCACAAGGTTCTTAAGGTTTTTTGTGCACCTTTGTGTGATCTTGTATCAGGCATGCTGGTTCTCCAAGAGTTTGCTCCTTCCTGTCCTGTAATTAATTAATTAATTAATTAAGATGGAGGCTCCAAAGAAAGTTTGAATAGAAATAGAGACAATATAAAGCATTTCTGTTCCTATATGTGAATACCTGAGGAAGACATTTTTAGCCAAAACGCGCTGTACCCTATTGATGAACTGCATGTAATACATTTTTCTACTGGAATAAATTTTATAAATTACACCGGATCCTTGTGTTCCCTCCTGGAAGTGCTGGGTAGTGATTGGAACAGAACTTCTCCACATACTCCCGGAAACCCAGGAAAGACTTCATCAAGAAAGCACATGCGTCTTCACAGCTCAGTGACCAAGAAGAGTCTAACTCTATCAATGGTATTTGATGGAGGAAAGGAAAGGCTATTTAAAGGCCAGGTGAGGAGATTCTAGGTGAGTCACACCTTAGCTTAACATCAACCAGCAGCTAAGCACAGCTCACAGCAAAACTGACATTAACTGATTCAGTTCCTGAAGAAATTCACACACATTCAATTACAGCAGCATCCAAAGTAGACTACAGAGAGTCAGCGCAAATCAGCATGTGACAGTACCCCTTCTTTTAAGAGAGGCCTCCGGACTCGAAAATGGAAATGCCCAGAAAAAGTCCACATCTCCTCAATGACAATATATGAAAGATGTTATGGGTCGCCAATATTGGGGGTAGTTCATGTTGGTACAACACAGGGTTGCAAATGGCTGCTATCCAAAATGACCATATAATCCTGGAACTAGGAGCACTAGCAGAAAGCCTCCACCTGATGTGTTTGGACAATACCCACACATACTCGTTCACACTCAGGTGTGGACCTGAACGTTTATTTACACACAAGCAGTCACAGTGAGAGGTTACAGTCTTAGGAAGGCAAGTAACAGAGGAGTCTCCCTGGACCCCAAGACTCCCTCTCTTGGGGTGCACAGTAGAAACAACTGTCCTTCCCCGGTCCTTCTTCCTAGTATGACACCTAGAGATTCCATTATTCCGGAGCATGGTTTGTACTCCACCCCCACCCCCAGGCAAACTCCTAACCTCCTTGGGCAAAGACATAGGTGTAGACAGCACCAGCACTACAGAGATGGAAGTACCATGGCAATTATCCACACAGGCAGTACCCCAGCAAACCACCTCCCGAGCCGCCAGTTAATTACCGGGTTATGTGTTCTCAACCAAGTAAGACCCAAGACTATGGGGGTGAGTAAATTCTCCAAGATGTGACAAGAGAGGAACTCCTAGTGACAAATTCCTATTCTCAAGTTCACATTAAGCGCAACATGAAAAATCAATTCTGGCTGAGTGGAACTGAGCCAAAGGTGGAGATGGGAATGGGTCTCGTTAATGCGCTACAAAGGAGGCCACAAGTCTGTAAAGTGAAAATCCATAAGATCAACTTCTGCTCCGCTATCAAATCGCATCGGTACAGTCTACGTTTTTCCATCAACCAGCACCTTAGCAGACAGAGTAAACGGAGACTTAGAAAAGGAAATACAGTAGATAGATTGATCTAACTTCCTCAAAGTTAATCTGTCCATCTCCTCAACCTGAGCTAAATTGTATGGGCTGGACACAGATCTCCCCGAGAATCTGCCTCTAGAGCTTATTTTAAGGCTACATTCAGACCGTTTTTGTCTCCTCCATTCTGCTGCGTTTTTTCCAGGACAACAGGAGCAGTAAAAAAAAAAAGCAACCAAAAATGGATAATCCGTTCTCGATCTGTGTTTGGGTGCTGTATTTTTTTGACCCATAGACAATGGCTCCTGTGGGAAAAGTGGATCAGAAAAACGCCAGACAAATTGACATGCACTTTTCCAAAACGGAGCACTCCAAAAGTGAAGAAATGCATCGCTTTCAAAGTGCCCTATCTGAATAGCAAAAATGAAAACCCCATTGACTTGGCAGGGATTTCATTTGAGTGATCCTTTTCTGCAGTGTACTGCAAAAAAACAGATCAAAAATGGATCAAAAAACGGACAGTCTAAATGTATCCTAAATGAATGGGAGTGTTCCCAATGTGAGACATGCAGAAAAGGAGAGATGAGTGTCAGTCATTATATGTCTTAAACTGATGTTATAAGGGTTAAAAAGCTGGAAAGGATAAGAAGTGCAAATCAGGGTCTTGTCTTTGAAAATATATAATATCTATATCAGTATCAGAGGCTTCACCTTGAGTGGTTGTGAGAGTCACAACCACTATAATAGCATATCACGGCTGCTGCAGTCCCCAGCATGGTGCAAATAGGACAGGTAAATAGAGGGTTAAAAACCATGCTGCCATATTTCAGAAGACATCATTTAGTAGAGTGAAATAATGATTAATCAACGCTTATCAAGGCTCCCTGGCCCCTTCCTTAGGACAAACCAATGTGACGGTCACACTGGTTTGTCCTGAGGAAGGGGCCATGGTGCCATGAAATGCATTGACTAATAAATCAATATTTGAATCTACTACATAAGCTGCTTTCACATCAGCGATTTTTGTCAATTGCGGCAGATCTGGCAGTTTTGCCGCATCTGCCATGTAATGGCTCACTTACTACAAGCCCAATTGATTCCCTATTGGCAGTGTCGTAACTTCAGGCCCAGGAGCCCCGATGCGACAGCTCCAACGGGGCCCCCAATTATTGCAAATCTTTAATAGTATTAGTCTTTTTCTATAGGACAAAAGAACTTTTGGGATTATGCCAGATCTAGCAAATCCGGCACTTGTGGCAAAGGAAAAGATACGCTACTAGCAGTGTCTTTTTGTGTCAGATCCGGCACAACCGCAAGTGCCGCACATGACCGCAAGACCCATAGGGAATGAATGGGGCTTGCCACAAGTGGGCCATTACGTGGCAGATGCGGCAAAACTGCCGGGTTTTCCATGATTGAGAAAAAATCACTGATGTGAAAGCAGCCCTAACTGATGTCTTCTGAAATACGACATCGCGGTTTTTAATCCTCTTTTTACATGTCTCAAACTGGAAACACATCTTTTATTTATAAAATAAACTCTGGAGACAAATTCTAATGGTACCTTTACACGCCGCTACCGTGGGTAGCAACAGGTAGGCACCGCACGTGCACGTTTTCAACGGTTGCTAATGGTACCAGATACCGCAATTACACGCCGCCACAAGGTGCTCCACAGAAGGTGTTTTCGTTCCCCGGAAGCGCCGACGGGTGCCGCTGGTTACCTTCTGTGGAGCACCTTCCCTGATTTTCACGCCGCTACAACAAGGGAATCTGGGCGTAAATATTGTGCGCGGTAACTACATAGGCGTGACAGAGTAGTGTATTACGCGACGCTCGTACGGTATATTGGACAATGCAATAACAACATGATTGGCCAGCCAGCACAGGGAGGCTGGCTAATACATGACTACATGACGCTATAGCAAATGTGTATTGTGACTGGTCAGCTTGTTAAATATGCCGCCCTGTGCAGGGGCAGCCAATGGGTACACAGTACTCATCACCAATGATAGCTGATGGGACGTGGTATACATGACGCTCTAGCACGCTCCAGGTAACTCAAATACTGTACCTGTGCCCCGATTACACGCCGCCACCATAGGGATTATACCTGCTTGTTTTTCAGCATGGCTGAAAGACAGGTATCCAAAGAGGCAGGAAGGTACAACCTGAATTACACGACGCCATTTCGCGGTGTTTTGAAGGTATAAGGTACAATTGTCTCCGATACCTGCCGGTTTCTATCTTTCGGAAGTGGCATGTAAAGGTACCATAAGGGAGATCTGTGTTTGTGCCATAGATCCTAACAGTTTATGGGCATACTAGCTGTAGTACCCAGCTACGCCCGGGTTAATAAATAACTGCTGTTAGCTATAACAAAATAGAATTTGAATATGTCTTATTAATGACCTGTAGGAAAATAGAAACTGGGCTGTGATTGGTTGCTATAGGCAGCCTGATAAATCTCCAGCCAACAGTAAACCCTCCCCCCGGCCGGGCAGTATATGTTACCTCACACATACACATAATAAAAGCTCATGTGACTGATATCTGCCTTAGTCTGGGGTGTCTGTGTAGTGTGTGTCTTTGTGTTGTGTATGTTTCTTTGTAGTGTGTGTGTTTGTGTTCAGGTGTGTGGTGAGTATCCAATGTTGGGGCTCCACCTTAGCTGTTACTCTTTGTGTGCGTGTGGTGTGTATACATGTCCTCGTGCGTGGTGAATATTCCATGTCAGGGCCCCACCTTAGTGACTATATGCTTGTATGCGCTGTTAGTCTTTGTGCTGTCATTAAGTCCCTCTCATTCACAACTGTCAACTGGTAACTGTCCTTTCTCTCCATTGTGTAGATAGGGTCAAAATTGTTTGGTTAATTGGAATGCGCGGGGTTAAAATTTCGCCTCACAACATAGCCTATGACGCTCCCGGGGTGCAGACGTGTGACTGTGCAAAATTTTGTGGCTGTAGCTGGCAGCTGTCGATTTTCCTCCCACACTTTTCCTTTTACTTTTTCCCCATTATGTAGATAGGGCCAAAATTGTTTGGTGAACTGGACGCGCAGGGTTAAAATTTCGCCTCACACCATAGCCTATGACGCTCTCGGGATCCAGATGTGTGACTGTGCAAAATTTTGTGGCTGTAGTTGCGACGGTGTAGATGCCAATCCCGGACATACACACATACACACATTCAGCTTTATATGTTAGATTATTTTTACCTGAAATAAGATGTAGGCTCTCATATATTATGGTTTTAGTCCATCTCCACGACCAACATGCCCATATAGAAGGGTTTGGAGAGTTGATTTTACTGACGGTTTCTCTTTAATTAAAACTGGTCACATAATCACTCCAGTCATTAATAACACCAGATTCTAATTTCATATTTAAAATATCTTCTAATCTAAAGGTTATCATACTTTGCTAATGACAGATCTCTGCTATTGGATCAATTTCCTCAATAAAAAAATGATGACATTTCTTCATACATGTATACATAACTATCCACTAAGCCATATGTAATATTGGGTGAATCAGTATTGCTAGCGGTGTGCTGAAAGGTTGTGAAGTGCCTACCCCCAGGTTGGGCACCATAAAAGCTTGTCCTGTCCTTGCCTGGGTATCTTGTACATTTATCTGCATTTGTTTCAGATCATCTATGATTTCAGTTACAGGGACAAATAAGTTGCCACATTCCTGTAAAGTCTGGATGTGGAATGTTTTCTTTTAATAAGCGGCTCCAAGTGCGATGCCTTAATGCATTCCAGAGCCGCACTCTTAATATAGCTGTAACTGTACCTGTGCTGACTGTCCATCCAAGAGAATAAGTTGCTGGAAAACATTATTTTTCATTAAGTTACTCCCGTTACAAGTTGGTCATGTCAATTAATTTCCTTATTTTAATTGGCTGACATCTTCACCCAGCTGGTAGAAGAAGATGAGGCTTATGACATTGCTGGTAAGAATCTGTATTTTCTCAATAAATTGTTAGTATAGATTTCATCAATCACTATAGCCAACCTTCGCTAAAGTGACCTGCTGTTTTCCAAAACGCAATGTACATAATAGTATCCTAAAGCCGTACGTGTTGTAAAAACATAATGAATGCACCTATATTCCTATATGACATTAAAGAATAAGAGCACTTTCAAGTAACTTTTCAGAATAAGGTGACCATTTGTGTACATGATGAATATCGCAATATCCGGCCATTATATGACTTGTACCATTTTTCCGCACTCTCTCCATTTGTAATCTCTTGGGAGCAGACAAGCTGCTGTGATATCTCTCATAGGCGGCCGTCACACGCAGATATCTTGCCCGATATCGTTTAAGCGATCTCCTTTTTGATCGCTTAAGCGATATCGGGCTTAAAATCGATGCATGTAATCAAGCGATTCACGATGTGAAATCGCTTGATCGTGACATCGCTGATCTGAGCTCCGGTTCTCAGATCTAGCGATGATCGATTTCACGATCTCCTTCATCGTGGTGTATAACACCACGATGAACGATCTCCCAGCGGCAGAGCCTATGCTGGGAGATGGTAACTATGGTACACGTCGGGTAACTAAGCGACGCGCGGCGCCTAGTTACCCGATGTGTACCATAGTTACCAGCGAGATCGCGGATCCACATCGCTGGTGAGTCTGTCTGTGTGACATCTCACCAGCGATGTGAGCGATATTGTAAGCGATCGCGCGTGCACGTGATCGCTTACAATATCGCTATAGATATCTGTGCGTGTGACGGCCGCCATACAAGCACAACGTAGAGGGAGGGATTCCAGATTTTAATTTCTGTTTTAGCAAACAGTGAGGAGCAACAGCTACATGGCGGATATTGTACTACAGTGCTGAGTCATTTGCATCAGCTCTGAGTTATGGTAAAAGACTTGTCAGACAGCTCACCATGATCTCTCCATGTTTCCCTCTTTGTGTTTCCTCACTGCTCCTCCCTCCCCGTATGATAGAATGGGATGTGGATGGGGAAGGAAACAGATTTGTCTGATAAGACATACTACAAACGTTCTTACATTTGCTTATGATGTTGATTTAGGCTATGTTTGTTGAAAGTAGAGTTCCATTTTAGGGATTGGGCTATGCAGAAATGTGTTACAAGACAGTAAAGAAGTGGCCAAAAACACTTATGTCCATGACTTACTGCATTGATGTGCATGCCAACACATCACATGCAACACAACCACATTGACGAGCGTTAGAAGAGATATCACAATGTGACATTGCGATCTTTAGGTTGCGTGACACTTGTTCAACAGTCGTGTCTTCAGACATGTCTGTTTTAATAAATAATTACATTTTCCAATGTAATAAGAATTTGACAGCATCCTTTCTATAACTCTGCAATGCTGTTCCCCTTATATTCCTCATGTAAGAATAAATTGACAACTAGGTGTTAGCATTCCCCTTGTCAATGGGGAGGGCCTCTAATAACTGTAGTATTGATCAGTTACATTCAGGTTGCATGTTATTGCAGTGAGGAGAAGGGAATAATCTGTCAGACTCCTTTTCTGGTGGCTTATCTTCTACAAGAACAAGGGAACTGATATGTTGAAATCCAAAATGACCTATCCTTCTTTCCCTATCAGGTATACACATATTGTATACAGTAAATACACTTTAATTGTTTTGAATATATCAGCAGCCTGTACATATGAAAATAAGAAACTTTGCAATATACTGTATGTTATTAGATCAGAATGCCTCTCCACACTTATCAGTCACTTCTCTTCTTTAGCACTGATCATTCACTGTCAAAAACTGCTCAAATCTGTCTTCAGAGAGAAATCAAATTACACTTTGCTGCTCATAGAAGTCTATGGAGAGGGGACAAATATTGGAGGGAGACAGGAGCAAAAAGACAGAAAGACTAATGGCCACTTTACACGTGGCTACATTTCTAGCTTATCCACAGGTAACTTACTGGCTGCAGTGAAATCATGGAGACATTATTCCATTTGTACACAGCAACAAGATAGAACCTGTGGATAAGCTAGAAATGTAGCCGCGTGTAAAGTGGCCAAAACTGCTACATCTCCTAGTTACTGGAGCCTGATCAAGGGACAATGGCTAAAAATGCTGTACACAGGGGCGGAACTACACTGGTGCAGCCTGTGCAGCTGCACCAGGGCCCCGACCGGTTGGGGGCCCCTTCCAGCCTGGAGGGGGGCCCCCAGCCGACCCCCGCAAGCGGACGCCAGAGGAGAGGAGGGTCAGGCAAAGGAAGCAGAGAGCTTCCTGCTTCCCTTGCCTGATCCCGCCCCTCCTCTCCTCTGCTCCTCCGGCCCCTAGCACACATCCGGCGCGGCTCCCAGGTAGGAGAGCATCGCGCCTGCGGCTCCCTGCGGCTCCCAGCGGCACCCCCCCCCTTTCCGGGCCGCGCCGATGGCCAGCGGCACCCCTCCCCTCCGGGCCGCGCCGACGGCCAGTAGCCTCGCCCCCCCCGGTCATCTCCTGCACCAGGGCCCCCGGGGGTGACGGTCCGCCCCTGGCTGTACACAAGTCATATAATACCCAGAAAAAGTGCTATTCCTCATGTACATACACATGACAGCTTATTGAAAAGTCGCCTGAAAGTGCAGGCACCCTTTAAGAAGAGATGATATGGAATTGTTATGTCATCATGAGGAATGAGAATGAGATCCAGTTCCTTTTTAAATGTCAAGTTCTGTTTACTGTACACAGCCAATCACAAAATAGTTGAAGACTACTGGGGCATGTTCCGAAAAGTGCGCCAGTGAGACACTCTGTATTGGCTAGGGTTTTTGGATAAAGCGGTAAAAGCAGATCTAGACTAGGCAGAAGTCACAGAACGCATATCTACTCCTCTGTGATCATGGCTGTTATATTGGCTACGGAGATCACTTTCTCAGCTTTTTATTAGTAGTGGTTCTAATGAATCTAAATAAGCTCATCACACCAGATTACGTAGTATAAAAAAAGCTTGTGAGATATTACATATATACATGATATAATAGGATTTTAGCTTATTACCTGTGGGGCAGCGCCGGGATTGCAAGACAGGAAAAATATTGAGCCCGGTAGGAGTTCATACAGTACCCGGATTTATTGCTGAAAACACAGCGGTGGCACAAGATGCCGGAATCTGGGTCGCAGCCGGGTACAATGGATACAGTTCACAGATAGTAACCCGGTCCCTTCTGGTTATGAACTCTCCGGCTGAGGTCACACCGAGCTCCCAGCCCTCCCGGGCTAGGCCGTGTTATTACCGCACACAGCCCCTGGAGCTCTTGACCTGTCCGGTCGATAGATGCTGCTGCTTCAGCTTCAGGCCAAAACTGTCCATAGGGAACCCCACCCTGTCTCCTAGCAAGGCTTTTAACCCCGTGTCTCCTTCCGGGGAAACCTGCAAGACCCGGAGCGGAGGGAGTGGACCATCCCTCTTTCCTACACCCTATACCGGGTTCAATATGTGACAGTGCACATTCTGGGGGAGACATAGCGCCCCTCGCATATGACCCCCGCACTGTCTCTCATCCCCCCCCCCCCTCGGTTCAAACTTGTAGGGTTGAACCCCAGCCACCAAACAGGGTGCCCGGGACAGGGCATCCGCATTACCTTGCAACTTGCCAGCGCAGTGCTCCACTGAAAAACTGAAGTTTTGGAGGGACAGGAACCACCGGGTGACCCGAGCGTTCCGTTCCTTGGCATTCCGCATCCAGACGAGGGGAACATGATCCGTAATCAACCGGAACTGTCTCCCGAGCAAATAATAGCGTAGGGACTCCAAGGCCCATTTAACAGCCAAGCACTCCTTCTCCACTACGCTATAATTTTTTTCCACTGGGGACAATTTCCGGCTTAAGTAAGTGACCAGATGTTTTTCTCCGTCCACTTCTTGCGATAGCACAGCCCCCAGCCCCACCTCTGAGGCGTCTGTTTGCACAACGAAGGTGTGTTTGAAGTTAGGACTGCTGAGGACAGGCTGTCCGCACAAGGCCAACTTCATGGACTGAAAGGCTGCCTCTGCTTGGGGATTCCATCGCACCAAAGCAGATTTCTTCCCTTTTAACAGGTCGGACAGGGCCGCCGTTCGCCCAGCAAACTTGGGTATGAAGCGTCGATAGTACCCAACTATGCCGAGGAACGCCCTAACCTGTTTGGTAGACAACAGTCAGGGCCAATTTTGAATGGCCTCGATTTTATTTATTCGGGGTTTGATAACCCCTCGCCCGATCACATAACCCAGGTACCGGGCCTCCTCGAGCCCCATGGCACATTTTTTTGGATTCGCTGTCAGGCCGGCTGCCCTGAGAGAATCCACCACTGCCTGTACCTGGGATAAGTGGGTTTGCCAATCCTTACTAAAGATGATGATTATGTCATCTAAGTAAGCGGACGCGTACTTCCGATGAGGCTCCAACACTATATCCATGAGCCGCTGGAATGTAGCTGGGGCGCCATGCAACCCAAAAGGCAACACAACATAGTGATAGAGGTCCTCCGGGGTAACAAAGGCGGTCTTCTCCTTGGCCGACTCGGTTAGCGGCACCTGCCAGTATCCCTTGGTCAGATCGGGCATCGTGAAGTACTGGGCCTGCCCCAGTCTTTCAATTAGCTCGTCCACCCGGGGCATTGGATAAAGATCGAACTTCATTTAACTTCCGGAAGTCGTTGCAGAACCGCATCGATCCATCTGGCTTCGGAATCAGCACAATGGGACTAGCCCATTCGCTCCGGGATTCCTCTATGACTCCTAACTCGAGCATGTGTTTCCCTTCGGCCGCGATGGTTTGCCGTCGGGCCTCGGGTACCCGGTACGGTTTCACTTGCACCTTCACCCGGAGCTCGGGGACAATGTCATGTTGAATGACGGAAGTACGGCCGGGCAGGTCAGAGAATACATCTGGATTCTGCTGCACCAGCTTTCGAGCCTCCCATCGCTGGGCCTTAGTGAGAGTGTCACTTATCATTACCCCTTCGGTCTCCCACCTGGCCAAAGGTGGATGGTCTCCGGTCAACCCAGCCAGGGAAGCCTCCATGATCAGACACTTCCGGTCTTTCCATGCTTTGAGTAAATTGACATGGTATAGCTCCTGTTGCCGCAACTTCTGCTGCTCCCGCTGTCGGAGCTGCTGCTCCTCATGTCGCTGTTATTGTTGCCGCTGCTGGGTAAGCACCAGCTGCCTTAGGATTTCTTCCATACTGGTGGCGGACCTGAACTGTAGCTTGGCCGGCTTAAGTATGGACATGCAGTTCGTAGTTCAGGTTGCCCGCATTCTCCACCATATATGGGGCAGCGCCGGGATTGCAAGACAGGAAAAACGTTGAGCCCGGTAGTAGTTCATACAGTACCCAGATTTATTGCTGAAAACACAGCGGTGGCACAAGATGCCGGAATCCGGGTCGCAGCCGAGTGCAATGAATACAGTTCACAGATAGTAACCCGGTCCCTTCTGGTTATGAGTTCTCCAGCTGAGGTCACACCGAGCTCCCAGCCCTCCCGGGCTAGACCGTGTTATTGCCGCACACGGCCCCTGGAGCGCTTGACCTGTCCCGTTGATAGATGCTGCTGCTTCAGCTTCAAGCCAAAACTGTCCACAGGGAACCCCGCCCTGTCTCCTAACCAGACTTTTAACCCCATGTCTTTTTCCGGGGAAACCTGCAAGACCCGGAGCGGAGAGAGTGGACCGTCCCTCTTTCCTACACCCTATACCGGGTTCAATATGTGACAGTGCGCATTCTGGGGGAGACATAGCGCCCCTCACATATGATTCCCCCGCACTGTCTCACATACCTCTTATTTTCTCTATTTAACCCCACAATGACGGTCTAACGTCCACAACCATTTCCTCACTCCTCATACTGTGTCCACACTGATCCCCTCCTAACTCCACATACTGTGCTGCAGCCATTTGCACTCACTCCGCACCCTGTGCCACAGCCATACCACCTCACTTCTCATCCACACTGATCTCCTTTCCACTCCACATACATTGCCCCAGTCATCCCCTCTCATTTCTTATACTGTATCCACACCCATATAACCCCTCCTCAATCCACATATTGTTCCACAGCCAACCCCCTCATTCATCATACTGTGTCCACACCCATCCCACCTCACTCCGCATACTGTGCCGCAGCCATCCCCTTCACTCATCATCCACACTGATCTCCCCCCACTCCACATACTTTGCCCCAGTCATCCCCTCTCATTTCTTATACTGTATCCACACCCATATAACCCCTCCTCACTCCACATATTGCTCCACAACCATCCCCCTCACTCCTCATGCTGTGTTCACACCCATCCCCCCTCACTCCACATATTGTGCCAAAGCCATCCATCCCCCTCACTCCTCATACTGTATACAAAACCATGTAATCCCCTCCTCACTCCACATATTGCTCCACAGTCATCTTTCCCTCACTCTTTATACTGGATCCTCAAATTTACCCCCGTTTCCCATACTGTCTTCACCATACGGTGTCTATACCCATCACCCCCTCGCACCATATTCTGTCCTCAAATCCCTCTGTTTGCTCCCCATGCTGTGTCCAAATACACTCCTCCACCCTCTCCCCATTTGCGTCACATACTCTTCCCCACCCTTTCCCACCGTTTACTCCACATACGCTCCCCACCCTTTCCCCCGTTTCTCCTCATACACCCCTCAACCCTCTCCCTTGTTTGCTCCTCATACACTCCCTGCACCCTCTCCCCCTTCCCCTAATTACATTATATCTTCGGTGTCTTCAGTTCCTGTAAAGCGCTTATGACCATCCTTCTGCTGTTTCTGCAGTGCTGATACGTGACGTCAGCACTGTGATCATCTGACCCGATCATGCAGCTAATGTTGCCCTGACCTGGAAATGCTGGGAATCAGGGCTTCAATTGTATGAGCGTCTGATAGACACATGTATAATTGATTGCAGGGAGCCAGCGTACTGCACTTTCACTAAGGCCGGCTTCACACCACGTTTTTTTGCTGTCAGGTTTGTCCGGTGTTTTGCTGGATGCACCAGACACAGCCTGACAGCTACAAACAGAACCAGAGGGCATATCCTCCGATCCTGTTTTCTTCCGGAATCGGCATTGCGCGCCTGCTGCCGCTGTTCATTCCTGAAATTTTAGAATCGTGTCTAGCGGGGAGCTAGCCGTAGTTCTGAAATTTCTGCCAGGAGCTCTCCAGGTGCTGAAGTTCAGCAGCGACCGGTGCTGAACTTCATCACCGGCGTCCAGCAGCCGGATCCACTTTTCTGTCAGATCCGGTGCGATCCGGGGCCCATAAACTCCCATATTAGGGGGCGCCGGATCGCACTAGATCTGGGAGGATCCAATTTTGTCAGATTTTTGCCCCGGACACAAAAATGCTGCAAGCTGCGATTTTTGTATCTGGGACAAAATCAAATGCAGCCTGATGCTGCCGGACAGGGACGAAACCGAATGGCAAATCACTGCCATTCGGCCCCATCCGGCACCATAGGTATGCATTAGTGAAAAATCGGGTCCGGGGCTGTCAGGTTCACACCGGACATCCCTGGACCTGGAAAAACCGTGGTGTGAAGCCAGCCTAATCAGAGAATAGCCGGCTCCCACAATGGAGGGTGGCATATGAAGCCATTGGTGGGGGGGAGACACCTCAGGCGCTGCATCAGGAGGCCTGATAGCACCCCTTGTCTGCTGCACCAGTGAAGATGCCCTGCCAGCTTCCCCCTAGATACTGGTTTATACTGGTGTAAACTGGAGTATACTATGTACACTGGTGTATGCTGGGTTATACTGATGTGTACACTGGAGTATAATGATGTATGCTGGTTTATGCTGGTGTATACTAGTGTATGTTGGTTTATATTTGAGTATAATGATGCATGCTAGTTTATACTGGTGCATGCTAGTTTATGCAGGTGTATGCTGGTGTGTATTGGTGTATGCTGGTGTATACAGGTGTATGCTGGTTTATGCTTGTGTATACTGATGTATGATGGTGTATACTGATGTACACAGGTGTATGCTGCTTTATACTGGTGTATACTGGAATATAATGATGTTTACTGGTATAAGCAGTGGTCTATACTACTGTCTAATGATGTATACTGATATAAGCAGTGGTGTATACTGCTATATAATTATGTATACTGGTATAAGCAGTGGTGTATACTGCTGTCTAATGATGTATACTGGTATAAGCAGTGGTGTATACTGCTGTCTAATGGTGTATACTGCTGTCTAATGATGTATACTGGTATAAGCAGTGGTGTATACTGCTGTCTAATGATGTATACTGGTATAAGCAGTGGTGTATACTGCTGTCTAATGATGTATACTGGTATAAGCAGTGGTGTATACTGTTGTCTAATGATGTATACTGGTATAAGCAGTGGTGTATATACTGTTGTATAATGTATACTGGTATAAGCAGTGGTGTATATACTGTTGTATAATGATGTATAATGGTATAAGCAGTGGTGTATACTGGTATAAGCAGTGGTGTATATACTGTTGTATAATGATGTATACTGGTATAAGCAGTGGTGTATACTGTTGTATAGTGATGTATACTGGTATAAGCAGTGGTGTATACTGTTGTATAATGATGTATACTGGTATAAGCAGTGGTGTATATACTGTTGTATAATGATGTATACTGGTATAAGCAGTGGTGTATACTGGTATAAGCAGTGGTGTATACTGTTGTATAATGATGTATACTGGTATAAGCAGTGGTGTATACTGGTATAAGCAGTGGTGTATATACTGTTGTATAATGATGTATACTGGTATAAGCATGGTGTATACTGGTATAAGCAGTGGTGTATATACTGTTGTATAATGATGTATACTGGTATAAGCAGTGGTGTATATACTGTTGTATAATGATGTATACTGGTATAAGCAGTGGTGTATACTGGTATAAGCAGTGGTGTATATACTGTTGTATAATGATGTATACTGGTATAAGCAGTGGTGTATACTGGTATAAGCAGTGGTGTATACTGTTGTATAATGATGTATACTGGTATAAGCAGTGGTGTATACTGGTATAAGCAGTGGTGTATACTGTTGTATAATGATGTATACTGGTATAAGCAGTGGTGTATACTGTTGTATAGTGATGTATACTGGTATAAGCAGTGGTGTATACTGTTGTATAGTGATGTATACTGGTATAAGCAGTGGTGTATACTGTTGTATAATGATGTATACTGGTATAAGCAGTGGTGTATACTGGTATAAGCAGTGGTGTATATACTGTTGTATAATGATGTATACTGGTATAAGCAGTGGTGTATACTGGTATAAGCAGTGGTGTATATACTGTTGTATAATGATGTATACTGGTATAAGCAGTGGTGTATACTGGTATAAGCAGTGGTGTATACTGTTGTATAATGATGTATACTGGTATAAGCAGTGGTGTATACTGGTATAAGCAGTGGTGTATACTGTTGTATAATGATGTATACTGGTATAAGCAGTGGTGTATACTGTTGTATAGTGATGTATACTGGTATAAGCAGTGGTGTATACTGTTGTATAGTGATGTATACTGGTATAAGCAGTGGTGTATACTGTTGTATAATGATGTATACTGGTATAAGCAGTGGTGTATACTGGTATAAAGCAGTGGTGTATATACTGTTGTATAATGATGTATACTGGTATAAGCAGTGGTGTATACTGGTATAAGCAGTGGTGTATATACTGTTGTATAATGATGTATACTGGTATAAGCAGTGGTGTATACTGGTATAAGCATGGTGTATACTGTTGTATAATGATGTATACTGGTATAAGCAGTGGTGTATACTGGTATAAGCAGTGTGTATACTGTTGTATAATGATGTATACTGGTATAAGCAGTGTGTGTATACTGTTGTATAGTGATGTATACTGGTATAAGCAGTGGTGTATACTGTTGTATAATGATGTATACTGGTATAAGCAGTGGTGTATACTGGTATAAGCAGTGGTGTATACTGTTGTATAATGATGTATACTGGTATAAGCAGTGGTGTATATACTGCTGTATGATGATGTATACTGGTATAAGCAGTGGTGTATACTGCTGTATACTGTGTTTGTATAGTGGTGTACACTGCTGTATACAGTCAGGCGCCCAGAGTCCTGCCTCCTCAGTGAGCACCCTTCCCCGGCCTGCAGTTCTCTCTCCGCCGTGCTAGGGGGCAGCACTCCTCCATGTCTCCTCCGCCGTTCCTCCGTCGCTCCTCGGCCGCGGTTGTCCGTGTCTCCCGGAAGCAGCTGCTAGGCCGGCGCGAGTAGCAGATGAGCCGCTAGCCGCCGGTACTGGGCGCTGCCGGCCGGATCACCAGGGCAGGGCCGCGATCGGCCGCTCCGTCCCCGCTGTCCAGCCTTTCACCCGCAGGCCCGGGCCGCCCCAATGCCAGAGCAGGGACCGAGGATGAACGGCTTCTCTCTGGGGGAGCTCTGCTGGCTGTTCTGCTGCCCGCCATGCCCGAGCCGGATCGCCGCCAAGCTGGCCTTCCTGCCCCCGGAGCCCACGTACACGGTGCGGGAGGCGGAGGTGACCCCGGGCCAGGCCTGTGCGCAGGGGGACGAGCAGAGCGAGCCTGCGGCCTGCAGCCTGCACCTGACGGAGCGGGCGGACTGGCAGTACTCTCAGCGGGAGCTGGACGCGGTGGAGGTGTTCCGCTGGAGGACGGAGCGCGGCAGCTGCCTGGGCTGCATGTTCGTGCGCTGCGCCCCCGGGAGCCGGTACACGCTGCTCTTCTCCCACGGGAACGCCGTGGATCTGGGCCAGATGTGCAGCTTCTACATCGGCCTGGGCTCCCGGATCAACTGCAACGTCTTCTCCTACGACTACTCCGGCTACGGCGTCAGCAGCGGCAAGCCCAGCGAGAAGAACCTGTACGCGGACATCGAGGCGGCCTGGCATGCGCTCCGCACACGGTACGGGGGTCACCATCAAGTCAGATCACTAGGGTCACCATCAAGTCAGATCACTAGGGGTCACCATCAAGTCAGATCACTAGGGTCACCATCAAGTCAGATCACTAGGGTCACCATCAAGTCAGATCACTAGGGGTCAGGGGTCACCATCAAGTCATATCACTAGGGGTCACCATCAAGTCAAATCACTAGGGGTCACCATCAAGTCAGATCACTAGGGGTCACCATCAAGTCAGATCACTAGGGGTCACCATCAAGTCAGATCACTAGGGGTCACCATCAAGTCATATCACTAGGGGTCACCATCAAGTCAGATCACTAGGGGTCACCATCAAGTCAAATCACTAGGGGTCACCATCAAGTCAGATCACTAGGGGTCACCATCAAGTCAGATCACTAGGGGTCACCATCAAGTCAGATCACTAGGGGTCACCATCAAGTCAGATCACTAGGGGTCACCATCAAGTCAGATCACTAGGGGTCAGTGGTCACCATCAAGTCAGATCACTAGGGGTCAGGGGTCACCATCAAGTCATATCACTAGGGGTCACCATCAAGTCAGATCACTAGGGGTCACCATCAAGTCAGATCACTAGGGGTCAGGGGTCACCAAGTCATATCACTAGGGGGTTGGGGTCACTGGAGAGGATGAGGCACTGGGGGGATTGGGGGTCAATGGTCACCATCAAGTCATATCACTTGGTGGTCAGGGTAACCGGGGGATATGGGGGTCACTGGACAGGATGGAGGTCACCAGGGGATATGGGGGTCACTGGGGGGATGGGGGTCACCATCCAGTCATATCACTGAGTAGGATGAGGTCAGGGTCACCGGGGAGGATGGGGACGGGTCACACTTAAAGTTGTGTCACCAAGGAAGATGGGAGTTGTATTCTCCCTCCCCCCATAATATCATCAGGGGTTGTCACTGGGGATTATGGGGGGGGGGGTATGGTCACCGTACATCATCTAGGGGGCATCAGGCAGACCCTGTAATACCCATGTCCTCACTGGTCCTTCAATGTGTGACTATAGGACATGGTGGTCACAGGGAGGTCTGCAGCCTCTTTGGTACCTGTCACCCTAAGCCCCAGTGCACACCAGGACCCTGTACTGCTCGTCACCACACACCCCGGGCCTGGGAGCACTGTAGAGACTTCTGACCCTGGGATTGTCATGTCACCATAGTCCAGTCTCCTCCTTCTCTAATTGCCATGGTATAATAGGTCACGGCCATTACTATTTCAGTGGAGTGTGTTTGTTTTTTCCCTCGGTCCTATCACCTCTTGTCACAACCTCACCAGTCCAGGGCTTTTCAGAATGACCTCCGCCCTGTAGTTGTCATGTGTCCACCAGCCATAATGTTGTCACTAAAGGACACATAGGTGTGCATGCACAGGTGGATGTGTATGTGCACACATGGGTGGTATGTATGGATTGATGAGTGGGGGGGCTGTGTGTTATATGTATTTGGCCTAGGTGTCTTTACGTTACATAGACGCTAGTTATATTAGGATTCATTATGGTCGTATGTTTCTTCCATTCTCACTGGTTGTCTTTATCATCTTGGCCCTGTTCACACCGGGCACCGTTCTGATATTAATAATTGAGCTTTATAAATCTTGAGTACACTGATAGTTTCTAGGACATGTGGATTTTCAGAGACATCTGGGTGACCGGTGCTTGAAGTGACGCTCCCATCCACCAGTGATATCGCCGGTCACAATATTACCATGCTGTAGATCTGATGAGTGTCCCGCCTGTTTATTATCCCATCATTCCTGTATTATTATGGGAGTAATTATGGTGACAACATTTAGAAGAGCTGCTATTATGCAGATTACTAATCTAATTTATGAATCCACATCCAGGGAGGTAAACAACATACTGGATACTTTAGGAGTGAAGGTCGCCTCTTCCATAAAACCAGGGTAGAGGGGCTTTCTGCAGGAGGTGGGGGTGGCAGTGGGACCATCACTCAGTCAATGTTATTGGTATTGAGTCACCTTTCCTTTCTTCCTCACCTGGTTTGGATTGCCTCCTTCCAGTGTGGACATGAGCCATGTGGGCAGTCATTCTACCCTTACATGGATGTGCCCGTGATACCCGTGCTGTTGTTTCGTGCTGGGCACTATAGTAATCGTTTCTTGAGAATTATTTTTTTCTTGTACAGTGTTATGCGTTTTTTTCCTTGGAGGAAAAGCTCATGATTGTATGATTATATGTTTCAGTGTAATGAAAGTCTCTGTAATATAAAAGAGCTTATCTCAGTAGAAACGGATGGCAGGAGACGCTGTGACGGTCAGATCACATAGACTAACTATGACCCCAGCTACTAGAACATAGCGGCAATCGAGCTAGGAAAGAGCCTAACCATGACATCTGCTGATCCCCACCCTCATGCCTATGGTGGTCTGTGGGACGTGTGCTGTTCATCAGTCTTCATTGTGGCCCCTGCATACAAATTTCATGCCCATCCAGCAGACCTAAACTGGCAGATAATCTGTTTATAAGATTCAGCCACCATGACCATATCTAGCCACTGTGAGGGGTCACACTAATGGAAATACCCACCAGGTCTTCATCGCCACTGAGAGGTGGGCTGTGCTACTTGCAAGTATAATGTACCACCAAGCTTTGTAATGTGGCTAGTTTTGGTGAATTATCTTTAATCACAATCAGCTGACTGCCAGGCACACAGACCACTAAGATTGGATCTTCAGCTCACACGATCGCCATATAATGAGGGCACAGATGGCGCGCAGTCCGTCCTGCTTAGTCTTGTGTACATTAGTTGTTATCTCTGCAGATTCGCCCTCCCAAAGGTACACGTAGACATTAGATAACCGCAGTTGACAGGTGAAACATCTGTCTACAGGAGCCATTATAAGGTTTTTACCCTTTGAGGATTAGAATAGGGCTGATTAAATGGGTTCTATCGTGTATGTGTGTGTATGTATAAATATGTAATACGTCCACACACACGTCTATAGTGTGTATATAATCTCTTTAGAATGTACTGTTCGGCATGAACATCATAGGTCCCCTTGAAGCTGTCAGTTTGGGTCCTTAAACCCTTGGTCAGGCTGGGACTTGCATTTGTAGAGCACCCATAAGATGCCTGTCTGAAGCTGAACCCAGGGCATAATCCATTATTATTAGTACAATGTACAAATATATGAAGAGACGGGACAAGGGGTCATCCTCTACGTCTAGAGGAAAGAAGTATCACCCCCAGCGTGTTTTTTTTCTTTTTGTATTTTTTTTCCACCTCCTGTAGTGGTTCTTGAAACCCAAGTCCCCTGATCCTCCTCTTATACTCACCTTCCTCCGCCTTCATGGTTTTCCAGTGTCGCTCCGGTCGGTCTCCGGTGATTTTTGACCTGCCGGCAGCTCCAGGTGATCACTTCAATACATTTCTATGGGATACTGGTTCTGCCTCTCATAGTTACATTGAGCGCCTGTGACATAACTTCCGACCAGTCAGAAGTTACAGGCACAGGATGGCGCTGTGGGACCGGGGCTGTGTCAGAGTAATGTATGAAGACACCAGGAGTGGAGGCTAAAACGGGGCAGGGGGCTTAACTGAAAAAAATATGCCATAGTGATGCTTTAATTATAATCACAGACGCGGATTCTTTACAGTAAGGGCAGGGAGACTGGAACTGTCTGCAATGATGTTGTAATGGTTGATACACTACTAAAAATGAAGAATGGCCTGGTTGTCTTTCTTGAAAGGTATATATACTAGACTCTGTGATGGGGCGGTATCCAGGGAACAATCTGATTGCCTTATGTGGAATTGGGGAGGAATTTATCCCCTCGTATGGAGCTATTAGGGTGCGTGCACATGATCAGTGTACGCAGCGTTTTGCCGCTGCGTAGTACAGTATAAGCATAGTGGATGGGATGTCAAGAAATCTCATCCACACTATGCGTAACCCGCCCGCAGCGTCTTTGGAGCTGCGGTGAGGGTTGCCGGGAATCCGCTCCTCCACAGCGTGTTTATTTCATGCTACAGAGTCGGAAGCGGCTCCCATCAAGTGCACGGAGGGAGAAGCCGCCCCGCACCCACCGCACATGGCGAGTACAGGCCGGCTGCGGTCTCCCTGCGGCCACTCGCGGCTTCACTCAGGTCCGGAGGAGCTGCGTCCTACACGCAGCTCCTCCGGACCATGTGCACGCACCCTAAGTGTCTGCTCATTGGGGTTTTTGCCTTCTTCTGGATTAACATGTTAGGCTATAGATTGAACTCGATGGTCTACCTTCAACCTAAAAAACGATATAAACTTCATATTTACTACATTTCTTTTCATTCCTGACTTTCATCTTCACTGTTTGACATACCATAATCTGCCTATTGCTGCCTTGAACACTGATAGGTAATTAGGACTGTGCAGATCTGCCGGAGACCCCGGTAGGTCATTATTAGGGCTCATTTTCATCGCCCGGCTTGTGCAGTGTTCCCATGACTTTATCTCCCATAGGTATGGGTAATTGTTTTAATGACGTTAATAGGATGTGCTGGGCTTTTCATGGAAGGAAGCACGTTTATTCTTGTATCCCTCCTTCCCGGTTTGTGCTCCTGCATTTCCCGCTGACCACACTCACATCAGTGTGACTGCTTGTGTCAGATCCCGACCTGTGTAGCAATTAGCTATTTCTAGTATTCTCACTGGACAATTGGTATAACTCACTGTTTTATTATGGAAGATACACACCATGTGTGCCTGGCATGGTCCAATTGATGTTTATTAAGATGTATCTTGTTCTATTTTACACACCAGAAAACAACTTTTTTCCCCAAGATGGACCTATTTTTTTTAAAACAGATTTTCTATATTATTTATAATAATATGTATTCATTTATATAGGGCTATTAATTCCATAGCACTTTACATACATTTGCAACACTGTCCCCATTGGGGCTCACAATCTAAATATCCTATCAGTATGTCTTTGCAGTATGGGAGGAAACCCACACAAACACTGTTAAGGGATGCCACACGCGTCGATATCGCTGTCAATGTCGCTCATGCGTCACAGATTTTCAGTCGCTCAAGCGACGTAAAAGTGACGCAGGAGCGACATTGAAGCGTGTGACCAAGCGATGCAACCAGCGATATGTCGCTGATTGCCGATCGCAGGTTTCACTGCCAGATGTAAAACCTGTCGCTCATCGCTCAGTAGACCTTGTGCATCGCTGCGTGTGACACTAAACTCAGCGACGTATTTTCTATTTTGACAAAGTACAAGCGACTAAATAAAATCGCTTGCAAGATGACGACATCACCGCATCGCTGGGCCATATTGACGCGTGTGACATCTTACCTGCGATAATTTCACATCGCTCAGGCGATTAATAATTTGTGACGCATGAGCGATATCGCGGGCGACATTGACACGTGTGACAGGCCCTTTAGAACATACAAACTCCTTGCAGATGTTGTCCTTGGTGGATCTGAACCCAGGAGCATAGTCCAAATGTGACAACTTTTTAAAAAGTCACAATTGATGAATCCGGTTAGAAGACCTGGAATCACTAGACTACACCCACAAAGCAGAAAAAGAACCAAAAGGCGAGCACATAAATTTAGACTAAAAAATGCAAATAGACTATTGAAAAGTAATTAAAAAAAAAGGCCCAAAACTACAGAAACAGTTGCAAAAACTATAATGAATCATTGCCTCACTTCCTATTGTTTTAGTGAACAACACTTGTACATAATAGGGTCAGGTCTGGCCAATGTGGCTATCTTTGCATTTAAAGGGGTTGTGTACTACTCCAACAACCTCTATGTTCCTTCAAATAAAATAATATCTATACTCGGCTCTGCTGCAGTCACCTCTAGAGTAAGACCGGAAGTGAGTACATGTGTTATTACTTTATATGAGGAAACATAGTGATTGAGAAGGGATGTCCGAGTCATGGACAACTCATTGTGTCTCTTAAACCTGTGCAAAGGACATTGTAAAGAGGGCCGAGGGAAGTAAAATAATGTAGCAAAATACAGTTTTATGGATTCAAATACGTACTTTTTGCTCTTCTTAAATAGTATCTAGTTACCAGCATCTGGTTGCTTGTGTACTTAGCACTTGTAGAAAGGTCAGCATTTATTGTAGGTAAAATGTGTGACGATTTACTGCTTATTACAAAACCCTTCAATGGAATTACTGCCATCTATCCGTGCGAATTGCTGTTGGCATGGAATCAAGGAGAAAATGCCAAGAATGCCTTATTTTGTGATGTCAGTGCATTACATACCAGTAGAGTAAAGCACGGCACTTCTGGAATGATCAAGGAGCCCTGGTAGGATCCCAAATAATGATAATTATTAAGCAGGCATTCAAGAAATGAGAGTAAATTTCAATTATTGTGAGAAGCTGCATAAACCAGTTAGGCTGGCTTCACACCACGTTTTATTGGGTCTGGGGCTGTCCGGTGTGAACCTGACAGCCCCCAACGTGATTTTGGACTAATGCTTCACACCACAGTTGTTTGCTGTCGGGCTGTGCCCTGTGTTTTGCTGGATGCACCAGACACAGTCTGACAGCTCCGGACAAACAGAACCGGAGGGCAAATATGCCCTCCGATCCTGTTTTCTCCTGGATTCGGCACTGCGCAGCTGCTGCCGCTGTCCAGCTCCTGAAATTTCAAAATCACGGCTAGCGGGGAGCTAGGTGCGGTTCTGAAGTGTCAGCTGGAGCTCTCCAGGTGCTGAAGTGCAGTGTCGGCCGCCGCTGAACTTCATCATCTGGCGTCCGGCAGCCGGATCCAATTTTCTGTCGGAACCGGTGCGATCCGGCGCCCATAGACCCCCATGTTAGGGGGCCCCAGATCCGGGAGGATCCAATTTTGTCAGTTTTTGCCCCGGACACAAAAACGCTGTAAGCTGCGATTTTGTGTCCGGGACAAAAATTGAATGCAGCCTGATGGTGCTGGACAGGGACAAAACCGGATGGCAAATAGCTGCCATCCGGCACCATAGGCATGCATTAGTGCAAAATCAGGTTCGTGGCTGTCAGACTCACACCGGACAGTCCCAGACCCGAAAAAAAACCTGGTGTGAAGCCGGTCTTACTGGTTTATGCAGCTTTTCACAATAATTGAAAACTATCCACGTTTCTTGACTGCCTTGTTATAAATTCAGTGGATTGCACATCCACATCCCAGTTGGCATCGCATAGACGTATTCATCACATGGCATGTACAGGCTTGAGTTGCCTGTAGTTGTATAGGGCCTAACACCATTACTGCAGCTGCACAGTACTCTAGAGCTCTTGTCATTACATGACAGTATCATAGAACCAGGATCAGTACTCCAAAAGCTTCATGTGATGTCCTTCAGTCAAATCTATCATCAAGGAGAGGAGCATACAAACAGGCTACATGCTTCCATGTAAATCTAGTAATAGAGGCTTCCTGACGGTGATTAGGCAATTGTGTATTTCTCATGTTCAGATGAAACTGGTGCCGGGCTGCTCAGGTCAGATCTCATTCTCATGGCCCAGATAGGTATTCAGCCTGTAGCTGCTGTTATAAATGCTACATACTATGTAAGCGGAGATTCAGCTCCTCCTGTTAAATAATTCTGTTTTTTTACTAATACAGTGGAATATTTTATTACTCTTTAACCCATCCTTCCATAAAGGTTTTTATTCTCCCATGTTTTGTATGAAGTTTGTCATGTTTATTACAATAAATATTCAATAGTCCAGTCTTTAGCTTTTCTCCTTCAGAAGTAGATCTGTCCACAACCACCGGCAGCCTGGCACCGCGGGTTGTGGTAGTTGTAGCTACAGGGCAGGTAAGGTGAGCGGGGCAGACAAGGCTGTGGGCTCACGTCACCCTCCTCTTGTCCTGACTAGCTGCTCGTTGGGCTATGTGCTCATAACACTTCATTTCTTGTTAGTCTCTGGGGTAGCCTGAGGCCCTGTGAATCCTAAGAAGCCAAGAGGCTGCGGAGTCTGACTTTCTGGTGCTTTGTATGGTGATATTAATGATCCCGCTGCTCAGCTCTCACTCTGTCATGTATAATTGCAGGGTGTTCACTGTCCCAGAGTTTCCTTTGTGTCCTGCATTTCATTCAGTTGTGCCCCCCCCCCCTCTTATTTTAGGGCCTTGTGTCCTGAGATGTTTCCCTTCCTCTTCCCTGTCGGTGTTTTAGGTAATAAATCTTGGTAAGGATGGAGGGACTTGGAACAATTATGTTCATCCCCAGCTGGGACTTTGCTTTTGTCTTCACTCCTGCACTGCAGATCTGTAGGATATAAGATATTGGTTCCCCATCATGGAGACATCTGTAGCGCAGTCCCTGGTGGGGTTATCAAAGTCTGTTTAGTCCCAAATGATGCAAATAGGATTTTCTCTTCTTTTGCCAACATCTTTGCGTGGGTCTCTTCATAACCTCTTGTGATGAACGTATGGGCTTAAATGATTTTCATGCAGCCTGTCAATCACTTCTGAGGGGTGGGGGGGATAATAGGTGAGAAATCCACACTAGCCTTACTGTTGGACATGCTTATTTGATTAGCATCAATAGCTTTGAGGGCGGCACAGTGTCCCATGTTACTAGGGATTCAGCAGAGAACTATTGATGAACACTTGTTTTGCTGGTACATGTAGTCTCCATGGGGGGCCTCCGATCTCTTACCTGACAGGCGAGAGAAGGATCAGCCGTGTTGGGCTACATTCTCACACAATGTTTCTAGTCCGTTTTTTTTTGAGGATCCTTTTTCCTGCTGCGAAAAGGGATTAGCTTTTCCAAAAAGGGATCACCTGTTCACACTATGCGCTTTTGATCCGTTTTTGCTGCATTTTTTAGGTGCTGCTTTTTTTCTCCATTTACATTGGTTCTCAATGGGGAAAGTGGATCAGAAAAACGCCCAACAAATTGACATGCCCATTCTTTGTGATGATCGGTGTTTGACCCAAAAAGTGTATCCGCACAAAAGGTTGTGTCTGATAGTTCTGGAAATCCTTTGGCTTTGCTGGGATGCTCTGGGGCACTGCAAATCACTGCAAAAAAACGCAAAGTGTGAATGTAGCCTTAAAAATCTACGTCTGATGTATTTATTTTGTTGCTCTGCTTTGCACTGCTGCAGACCTGTGTCATTGTTGCAGGATTTCCTGCAGAGGACATTGTGCGTTGTTTAGGGTGCGAAAATCTTTAGCATGTCGATTCTTGCTGCAGGTTTTTCCCACACTAATGCACAAATTTCCCGTCTATCTCGACCAAGACGAGACCCCCGCTTCACCAAAATGGCTTGTGCCTTAGGTTAATGTGTGTAAATATGATTAAAATTGATTGCGTATGTGATAACATGTGGGGGCCTGGTGAGGGGCTGCATGATTGTTTAAAGCACTACTTTATTAGAAACACTGAAGTCCTGTTGGAGCTGAGTTGGACTTCACTGTCGCTTCTACGCACTAAACTGTCAGAATTTGTGTAAGAAAGCCAGCTACACCGCTTCTGACACTTCAGTGAGTATAGACCTTTCAGAATAGACATAGCTCGCACTCCCAGGCTAATTCTGACGGTTCAGTGCATAGAAGAAGCACAGAAGTCCCGGTCAGCGCCAGCAAAAGCCGACAGAACTTCAGTGTTTCAAAGAAAGTAGTGGTTTAAACAATTGTGCAGCCCATCACCAGGTCCCCACATATTATTAGCATGTGCACGAGAAATATTAATCACCTTTACACACATTATCATAGGGCAAAAGCCCTTTCTGTGAGATGTCCCTGACATGAAATCACATATGCAGGACAAAAATCTGCACCGTCAGACAAAATAGGGACCAAAAACGCGTTGTGTGCGTGACACCTTTTTTTTTTTAAATTTTTTTGGTGCATATTTTGTCTGAAGGTGCATATTTTTTTGGAGACAAAAATCTGCATCTACGTTTTGCCCCCGTGGGCACATAGCCTTGGGGTGCGTTTTTGCTGCATTTTTTTACCATCGTTTTTACTATGGTTTTATGCAAATGTATAATTCCTGCGTTTGGACTTTTCCAGCAAAACCTGTGTTTCAGACACCTTGGTTTTTGAGCTCTGTAGAAATTGTCAAAATACCCTAGTTTTTGCTGCAGTTGGAAAAGAATGAGCATGTCAATTCTTTCTGTTTTTGCTGCAGTAAGTGGCAAAAACACTGAAAAAATACAGCAAAAACGCAGACAAGAATACAGCACATCTCCTGCCAAGAATCTAGAGATCCTTGAAACCACTACAGGTTTGCTGTGTTTTTCACTGCAGCAAAACGCACTGTGCACATAACCCTAGACTTTAGTTCTTGCAAAAGATCCCAGCAGTCCTGTGGGCCACTCTCCCCATTGAAAAGAGACAGTGGGGGTCTCAGGAGTAAATTTAGTTAAGGTACCGTTACACGGCACGACATCGCTAATACATCACAGGTTTGGAGGCGTACCAGCAACATCGTTGTGACCTCGTTGCGTGTGACTCTGGCAAGTTGCTACGATAAATCGTTGGATCGGAGTTGACAGATTTACCAGCATGTTGTAAAACCTGACGATCTCAACTCCAGCAACCTGCTGCATCGCTCTGTGTGACACCGCAATAACAATGTCGTGGACGACTTCGCCCATTCACAGCAATGAGCAGGGATCGTTCACTGGGTTGTGCGAATGATACCTGCCCACTACATCGTTGGTGAGTTGTCCACGATATCTAGACGTGTGATATCTAGACGTGTGGCATCTCACCAACGATGTCAAAATGATGTCTGCAGCGACCACGAGATCATTGCAGACATCGTTCCAAGATTGTGCCGTGTGACGGTACCTTTATGCAGACTAGGTCATCTGTGTATGGCGGACTTTATACTGGATACTGTTGTCCAGGGGTTTGACGCTTTTCACAATTATAATCCTGCTTGACATGACCATGTTATTATGAAATGCATGTTTTTCTTTCTACATGTTGAAATGAATAGCTGAGGTTATTGATTGGGTACGGATACAATGTTGTTTTTTCTTTTTCTGGCTGAGGCAATAGTGCTATTAATTAACCTGCTGATAAGTTCTCTCTTAATAGATATTTTCCTGTTGGATTATGATCTTTTGACTCGCATGATTTGAGTCTTGTATGTTTCTCGGCTTTGGTAAAAAGCATCTGTCACTAAACAGCTGATCAAAGTCTGTAGAGAGGTTGTGAATGCTCCATACAGCTGCTTAGACTCCTATTGGGACTATCTAGGACAGTGATGGCGAACTCCAGGCCTCGAGTGCCACCAACAGTGCAGGTTTTCAGGATTTCCTTATATTGCACAGGTGATAATTGAATCACCTGCACTGGGGATAATTCCAACCTCTGTGCAATGCTAAGGGAATCCTGAAAACCTGCACTGTTGGTGGCACTCGAGGCCTGGAGTTCGCCATCACTGATCTAGGACATTCCTATGAACCGTGTGGCCTCGGGATTGAATTGTACACCATGTTCTAAATTATTATGCAAATGTTCTTTTTCTCTGATTTTCCTAAATGGTCGGTGCAAATGACAGTCAAGGCCACTTTACACACACCAACTTATCTGTCCAACTTCTGAACAACTTACTGTTTGCAGTGAAATCATGGACACATTGTTCCATTTTGTGGCTGTGTACAAATGTAACAATGTGTCCATGATTTCACTGCAACCAGTAAGTTGTTCAGAAGTTGGACAGATAAGTTGGTTTGTGTAAAGTGGCCATCAGTGTAATAAGTCATCACATTGAATGAGTATACATCAAATTATATTGAAGAAACCTCCCAATGATAACAGTATAATCTTCAAAATTAAAAAAAGACTCTAAGGCTATGTGCACATCTGACGTTTGTGCATCTCTGCAGACCGTCCAAAAACCTGGGTTTTTTTTAGCAGAAACTGAGTTTTCTGTGCTCAGCAGTGTCCCTCGTTTTTTGCTCGTTTTCCGCCCGGTTTTACAGCGTTTTTCTCGGCGGTTTTCTCGGCGGTTTTGAAAACTGAGTTTTTTGTGCACTTGATCAGCTGAAACCGGTGGAAAAACGGTGGAAAGAAGTCACTTGCTCTATTTTTGGAAAACCGGTGGAAAAACTCAGTTTTGACTGAAAACGACCAGAAGAAAACCGTTCTAGTGAAGACAGAGTTTTCTAAAATCCATTGACTAGCATGTTAATCCAACCGGAGGATAGGATTAACATAAATTAACATAAAACTGAGCGGAAAACGCCGACGGAAAACGTCCAAAAGCAGCCCACAAAACGACTGATGTGCACATACCCTTAAAGCACTGTTCCAAATTTATTAGGCACAGTAGAGTTTCTAAACATTTGATATGTTTGAAAGAACTGAGAATGCTCATTTGTTGAATTTGCAGCATTAGCAGGTCAAAGTCACTGAAATTATTATTATTATTAATAGGTATTTATATAGCGCTATTAGGATACATGGCGCTTTACAATTTAGAGGGTAGACAAAGATGAGTGGTCGAAGACGAACACAAACGACGACAAACGATGACAGATCACAATTGGTCATACAGGTACAATAGGGCCGGGGATCCTGTCCGCGAGGGCTCACAGTCTAAAGGGAGTGTGAAATAAAAAGCTATTTAACTCCAAAACATCCTAACAGGCCAAGTTACATGTTAACATAGGAACCCTTCTTAGATCTCACCTTCACAATTCTTGCATCCATTGAACTTGTGAGTTTCTGGAGAGTTTCTGTTTGTATTTCTTTGCATGATGTCAGAATAGCCTCCCAGAGCTGCTGTTTTGATGTGAACTACCTCCCACTCTCATAGATCTTTTGCTTGATTATACTCCTAAGGTTCTCTATAGGGTTGAGGTCAGGGGAAGATGGTGGCCACACCATGAGTTTATCTCCTTTTATGCCCATAGCAGCCAATGGCACAGAGGTATTCTTTGTAGCATGAGATGGTGCATTGACATGCATGAGGATGATTTTGCTCCTAAAGGCACGTTTTTGCTTTTTGTACCATGGAAGAAAGTTCTCAGTTAAGGTACCGTTGCCCAGCATGATGTTGCATGCAACATCGCTGTAATTTTGCAAAGTTGGAGCAACATTGCTGGAGCATCGTGCTGTGTAACAGCGCGATTTATCGCTGGTTGCAAGTTGCCAGGTTTTAGGACATTGTCCAAAAACCTGGCAACTTGCACCTAGCGATTTGGCGGCTAATTGCTGTGTAACACTGCAACAGCGATGTTGCAAGCAATTCCGCCTATTTGCTGCATTGAAGCATATCGCTCGCTGGGTTGGTCCCAGCCCAGCGAGTGATCGCTGCTTCAACATTGCATCAGTGTCCCAGGCAACATCTGCCTGTGTGACACCTAGGCAGCTATGTCGGAAGCAAGCGCGCACCGCGGCTTCGCTTCCAACATCGCTGCGATGTTGTACTGTGTAACAGTACCGTTAGAAACTCTACATACTTTGCAGAGGTCATTTTCACACCTTATGGAACCTTAAATGGGCCTACCAGCTGTTTCCCAATGATTCCGGCCCAAAACATGACTCCTTCTTGCTGACGTCGCAGCCTTGTTGGGACATGGTGGCATCCACCAACCATCCACTACTCCATCCATCTGGACCATCCAGGGTTGCTCGGCACTCATCAGTAAATAAAACTGTTTGAAAATTAGTCTTCATGTATGTCTGGGCCCGCTGCAACCGTTTCTGCTTGTGAGCCCTGTTTAGGAGTGGCAGAATACCGTATATACTCGTGTATAAGCCGAGTTTTTCAGCCCAAAAATTGGGCTGAAAAGTCCCCCCCTCGGCTTATACACGGGTCATACGGTATGCTGTGGGGGGGGGAGCTGTGACGGGGGGCTGGAGGGGGCCGCGGTGACCGCAGGCGGTCACGTGGGGCCGCCTCATTAGTGCAATGAATATGCACGGCATCCCCCCGTCCATCAGCGGCGGGGGGATGCCGTGCATATTGCACTACACAGCCCCCTCTCCTTAATATGCGTCCCCCAGTAGTAATAAACAGCCCCCCCCCTTATCATGTCCCCCCCGGCTGCGGCAGCTGTGAAAATAACAAACACTTTATACATCACCTTCCGGCGCAGCTCTCCGCTCCTCCGGTCCTCAGCTCCTCCGCTCGCGGCTTCTTCTTCCTTGTTGTGCCGGTGTCATGTGACTGGGTGCAGGAGATGACGTCATTTCCTGCGCGCGGTCACAAGCCGGCACATCAAGGAAGAAGAAGCCGCGAGCGGAGGAGCTGAGGACCGGAGGAGCGGAGAGCTGCGCCGGAAGGTGATATATAAAGTGTTTGTTATTTTCACAGCTGCCGCAGCCGGGGGGGGGGACATAAGGTGGAGGGGGCCGGTTTATTACTACTGGGGGACGCATATTAAGGAGGGGGGGCTGTGTACTACCACTGGGCCTGCTGGATACTACACTGGGGCTGTATATACCTCTGGGGCTGCTGTATACTACCACTGGGGCTGTATATACCACTGGGACTGCTATATACTACCACTGGGGCTGTATATACCTGTGGGGCTGCTGTATACTACACTGGGGCTGTATATACCTCTGGGGCTGCTGTATACTACTCTGGGGCTGTATATACCACTGGGGCTGCTATATACTACCACTGGGGCTGTATATACCTGTGGGGCTGCTGTATACTACACTGGGGCTGTATATACCTCTGGGGCTGCTGTATACTACACTGGGGCTGTATATACCTCTGGGGCTGCTGTATACTACCACTGGGGCTGTATATACCTCTGGGGCTGCTGTATACTAACTACTGGGGCTGTATATACCTGTGGGGCTGCTGTATACTACCACTGGGGCTGTATATACCTCTGGGGCTGCTGTATACTACCACTGGGGCTGCTGTATATACCTTTGGGGCTGCTTTATACTACCTCTGGGGCTGCTGTATACTACCTCTGGGGCTGCTGTATACTACCTCTGGGGCTGCTGTATACTACCTCTGGGGATGCTGTATACTACCACTGGGGCTGTATATACCTCTGGGGATGCTGTATACTACCACTGGGGCTGTATATACCTCTGGGGCTGCTGTATACTAACTACTGGGGCTGCTGTATACTAACTACTGGGGCTGCTGCTGTATACTACCACTGGGGAGGCTGCTGTATACTACCATTGGGGGGCCTGTATGCCACACTGCTGGGGGCTGTATACCTGTGCTGGAGTCCACCCTCGGCTTATACACGAGTCAATAGGTTTTCCCAGGTTTTGGGGGCAAAAGTAGGGGGGTCGGCTTATACACGGGTCGGCTTATACACGAGTATATACGGTAGTAGGTTTATGCACCACAGCAAGCCTTTGAAGGATCCTACACCTTGAGGTTCGAGGGACTCCAGAGGCACCAGCAGCTTCAAATATCTGTTTGTTGGTTTGTAAGGCCTTTTTAGCAGCTGCTCTCTTAATCCGATTAACTGGAACCTTCCTCATTCTACCTTTATCTGCACAAACACGTCTGTGCTCAGAATCGGCCACAAATCTCTTCACAGTACGATGATCACACTTAAGGCGGCCGTCACACGCAACGATTTCTTGCCCGATATCATTTAAGCGATCTCCTTTTTGATCGCTTAAGCGAGATCGGGCAAGAAATCGTTGCATGTAATCAAGCGATTTACGATGTGAAATCGCTTGATCGTGACATCGCTGATCTGAGCTCCGGAGCTCAGATCTAGCAATGAACGATGTCACGATCTGCTTCATCGTGGTGTATAACACCACGATGAACGATCTCCCAGCAGCAGAGCCTATGCTGGGAGATGGTAACTATGGTACACGTCGGGTAACTAAGCGACGCGCGGCGCTTAGTAACCCGATGTGTACCATAGTTACCAGCGAGATCGCGGATCCACATCGCTGGTGAGTCTGTCTGTGTGACATCTCACCAGCGATGTGAGCGATATTGTAAGCGATTGCGCGTGCACGTGATCGCTTACAATATCGCAAGAGATATCTGTGCGTGTGACGGCCGCCTAAGTTTTATCCAATATCTAATGTTTTCATCCCTTGTCCAAGGCATTGCACTATTTGTTGCTTTTCGGCAGCAGACACATCCTATTTCTTTCCCGTGTGGCCTGCTTAATATTGTGGAACACCCAGTTTTCCTTTTATTAGGCTCACCTGACTAATTATCACAGGTATCTGAGATTGATTTCAGTCATCCAAAAAGAACCCTGAGGGTACCTTTATGGCGGGTTTACACGTTGCGATATCGTAGTACGATTTTAATCAAAAGTCACGTGGTTCAATCGTTGGACCCGACATCGTGCCTGCGTTGTATGGTGTGAACGTCCAATACGATGCAGGAACGATGTCAATGCGATATCGGGGATTGAATGAGCGTGCTATTCAATGCCCCGATATTGAAGGGAGATTGGAGTCGGATCATGCTGTGTAAACGCACAACTACGATGCGATTTGAAACGTCACCCATTGACTCCCATGTTAAGTGTGTGATCCTGGGTTGGGGGGCGTAGACATCGCACGGACGTTGTATTCCGATATCGCAGCGTCTAAACATTCAATGCGATGCGGGAGGAACGTGCACTAATTGCGCGCTCCCGCGCCATTGAGTTGCGATATCGCAACGAAATTGAAGCGTGTAAACCCACCATTACACGTCGCAAGATTGCATGCAATTTCACTTACAACTTACTGGTTGCAGTGAAATCATGGACACATAGTTCCATTTGTACACAGCCACAAAATGGAGCAATGTGTCCATGATTTCACTGCAACCAGTAAGTTGTAAGTGAAATTGCATGCAATGTTGCGACATGTAATGGTACCCTGATGGTGGGTTTACACACACCAATTTATCTGTTCAATCTCTGAACCAATCTCTGGTTGCAGTGAAATCATGGATATATTGCTCCATTTTGTGGCTGTGTACAACATGGAGCAATGTATCCATGATTTCACTGCAACCAGAGATTGGTTCAGAGATTGAACAGATAAATTGGTGTGTGTAAACCCACCATGAGACACAATACCATCAATGGGTTTCATTGAAGAAAAAAAATAACCCTATGACACTTAAAACCAATTTGCATAATAATTTGGAACATGGTTTATATAGAAAGGCTATTTAATGTGTTGAATGCCCTAAAATTGGCATCGCTGATGAACCTTCAGTAGTCAGTTTTGTGCCTGCTCAGCACTTAATACAATGTGGTAATCGCTTATGTGGCTCGCAGTATGGTTTGGCTTCAGAATCTCATCTGGAGCAATTTGCCAAGGACATCTAGATTATTTGGAATTGGTGACTGGTTACTCAGTGATTTTGGAAAGTCCTAATTTGAAACACTTGGTTTAAAGCGAATCTGCCAGTAAAATTTTTATCTCCAAACTATTTACATGCACACATATCTTTAATTATATATATATAAATATATACATATACGTCCAGCAATTTTTCTACATTGCTAGACCATTCCTTACTCTGGTTTCACACTGGCGTTTGGGTGCATTGCGTCAGCATGCCTATGGATCCGCCGTGGCCCTATATTTAGCATGAGGACGCAAGGTGTATGCACAGGCATCAGTTTGTATGCACTTGAATCCTGTCACGTTTTTTTAATGTGTCTGCCAGACACATCATGTTGCGATTCTTGGGCGCATGAGGCTGCATGAAATAAGCACATGCATCCTGATGCACCCAAACATATTGAGTGCAATGGTGGCGCATGTATGACCGCCACATGGAGTATGACGTTCCACTGTCCTGGCTTGTGTCTGGCTACTATGGCATCTGCAGACGGCTTATCAGTGGTGGCGGATGTTAAACCTTCACCTTTCTAATGTTAAGGTCAGCAAAATGTGAGTATTGGACATCTTCTTTAATAGCCTTGGACGTGTTATCACTGTAGATCTGGTCTAACCTGTTGTTTCTGTACACATCTAATATATAATTTCCCTAACGCACTTCCGTAAGTTTCGGCACTGTTTCCGTCGTTGTGTCCGCGGGCGCGTGACTGACTCGCAAAGCCTAACTTGGTATTTTTTTGGTCATTTGGTGAAAAAGTGACTAAGTCCAAAAACGTTTTTGGAGCTTTCACACACACAAGGGACATTTTTTGGCACTCTTAAAAAAACGCATGTGGTTTTTTTCCTGCTAAAAAAAAACGCAAATTGTGTGGGAACAATGCTTGTATTATATATGTGATTATATAGGAATTATCAGTATTATATATATGTGGTTATATAGGAATTATCAGTATTATCTATTGTGATTATGTATGAATTAGTGAGTCGCGCCTATTCTGCTTGGCGGCCATTGCGAGTGAGGCTTTGCGAGTCAGTGGAGCCTATTCTGCAAGGACTCGCAACGCCATTGCGAGTGAGGCTTTGAGAGTCAGTGGCACCTATTCTGCAATGACTTGCAACGGCTCGCAATGCCCGCTGCGCGGGCAATGCTTCACTGGGCGCCGCTCGCCCACGGCCACAACAACGGAAACAGCGCCGAAACTTAAGGAAGTGCGTTAGGGGAATTATATATTAGATTATCAGTATTATTAGTGAGTCGCGCCTATTCTGCAGGGACTCGCAACGGCCGCTTGGCGGCCATTGCGAGTGAGGCATTGCGAGTGAGTCGCGCCTATTCTGCAAGGACTCGCAACGGCCTCTTCGCGGGCATTGCGAGTGAGGCTTTGCGAGCCAGTGGCGCCTATTCTGCAATGATTTGCAACGGATCGCAATGCCCGCTGCGCGGGCAATGCTTCACTGGGCGCCGCGCGCCCACGGCCACAACAACGGAAACAGCGCCGAAACTTACGGAAGTGCGTTAGGGGAATTATATATTAGATTATCAGTATTATCTATGTGATTATGTATGAATTAGTGAGTCGCGCCTATTCTGCAAGAACTCGCAACGGCCGCTTCGCGAGCATTGCGAGTGAGCCATTGTGAGTCAGTGGCGCCTATTCTGCAACGACTCGCAACGCCCGCTTCACGGCCATTGCGAGTGAGTCGCGTGGGCGCTGCGCGCCCACGAACAAAGCCACGGAAGTAGCGCCGTGTGCGATGGAAGTCGCTACGGCAATTATATAATAGATACTGATAATCTATTATATAATTGCCGTAGCGACTTCCCTCACACACGGCTCTACTTCCGTGGCTTTGTTCGTAGGCGCGCAGCACCCACGCGACTCACTCGCAATGCCCGCGAAGCGGCCGTTTGAGTCCTTGCAGAACAGACGCCACTGACTCGCAATGCTCACTCACAATGCCCGCGAAGCGGCCGTTGCGAGTCCCTGCAGAATAGGCGCGACTCACTAATTGTTGTAGCAGCCGAGCAATGCCCTATACACAGATTCTAGAATCCCGATGCAATTGCATCGAGCTCACAGCTAGTGAATTATAATTGGAGTAAAATATGTATGTTGCCATTAAGAATTTTTTGCAATGAAAGATCCAGTCTATACATATCATTATCACCATGCTCTGCAGCCTTTACCTTAATGCCTACTTCTGTTAGGGCCCTTTCACATCAGCGTTTTTTGAAATTCGCGGCAGATGCGGTGAAAAAACCGCATCTGCCGCGATTACCGCATACCGGCTGCGCTTGCGGCGCGGTTGCGGTAAACGCCATGCAAAGTATAGGCGTACTTGCGGCAGGTGCGGCAAGTGCGGTTTTGCACTTGCGGCAGGTGCGGCCGTGAAAAAAAACACGGCTGACAGCGTTTTTTTTCGCGGCCGCACCTGCCGCAAGTGCAAAACCGCACCTGCCACAAGTGCGCTATACCTTGCATGGCGTTTACCGCAACCGCGCCGCAAGTGCAGCGGTATGCGGTAATCGCGGCAGATGCGTTTTTTCACCGCATCTTCCGCTAATTTCAAAAAAACGCTGATGTGAAAGGGCCATTAGGCTGCTTTCACACTCGCGTTTTCGCCAAAATGCGGTGATTTTACTGCATCTGCCGCCTAACGGCCGCACTTGCGGCAAGCCCATGCATTGTCTATGGGGCTTGTGGTAAGGTTCGGCAAGTGCGATTGCGGCAGTTGTGGCCGCAAAAAAAAAAACACCTTAGGGCCGCTTTACACGTTGCGATATCGCAATGCAACATCGACAAAAAGTCACATGGTACGGTGGTTGCAGTTGATATCGTTTGTGTGTTGTGTCGTGTAAATGGGCAATGCGATGGGAAATAATTGTACCTATGATATTGCAAGAAGTTTGTGCAAACCCTTCAACCGTACGATATTGTATATGTGATGTGGCATGATCGTGCTGTGTGACGGCGCAACTACGATCTTGTTTGCAACTTCTCCTATTCACTACAATGTTTAATGGTCGCTCCCTGAGTTGCTTATACCCAGCACAAAAAAGGGGCGTACAACATCGTAGTTGCGTTGCCTGCCGATATCTCCCTGTGTGACAGCTCCTATGCGATCTTGGACAATACCAAAAACGTGCGCGCTCCTGTGAAATTGTATGCAATATCGGAACGATATCGTCATGTGTAAAGCAGCCTTTACTGCCAGCCCCATAGACAATGCATTGGACTTGCAGCAAGTGCGGCCGTAAGGCTGCACTTGCAGCAGAAGCGTTTTTGGGTTTTTTTGTCCAGATCCAGGCAAAAACACCTATGTGGAAAGGGGCCTTACTTAGAAAAATATGTTGCACACATTTCTTCAGAGTGAGCCTCATGTGGATGCCCCCAGTAGCCAATCTGCACACTTGTCTTACCATTCTGTAACTTGATTTTTGAGGCTTATTGCAGCCTTAGTTTATAAAAGATCACATTGATGTCAAATCAGGCTTCTGATTTCATTATTCATAGAAAAGTCTCCAATTATCTGATTTGGAGGAATTACCATCTGCCCTGCAGTTATTTGACAATTCCTTGTGACGTTCTAGAACTGGTTCCTCCAGTGTACAGAGTGCTGAGGTGTAACTCACTCCCTACAACGCCTATGAGGCTGCACCTTGTGCTAGAGATCCATGACCCATAAGTGTTGCTGTACCTGGGACTACATGCAGACTTTTTCTGTCCTAGTAATCCAATTGAGAGCACAGTGGAGCAGATTTACTAATCGCATCTGATATATACGCAGTGTAAAATAAGACTGTCTGAAGACGCGTTGCGTTCATCAGTGGCTCATGCTGGATGGTAGATTCTGATCTGGTTTTGGTGCTGCATTTTTTTTTAACCTGCACCAAAAATGGATCAGTCAAAATGTCTACCAGCAAAGTGAATGGGATTTTCAATTTGCTGTGCAGACGCTGCGTTTTTGACTACTGCATTACAGTGGTACAGAAAATAATGAGCATGTCAATTGATGTGGTGTTTTTCTGGTTCGCTTTCTGCATCACTAAAATCTAATTATTTACCCTCCCGTGATCCCACGGTGATCTCTGGTGATTTCTTTCTTCCGTGCACCGTCAGGACCTGTCTGTAAGTAGTGTGGTACTTCCAGGACCTTGCACCTCGTGACTCAATCACATGGTGCAAGGACCTGTAAGCAGCATACAGACTACTCACAGACAGGTCCTGCCAGTGCCTGGGTAGAATACCTCACCGGGTAAGAAAGTGTGCATCTGTCTGCCTGTGTCCCCCAAAAACAGAGCAAAAAAGCAGCACAGATGTGCTGTGTTGCTTTTTTTTTTTTACAAAAAGAGGATCTGGTTTTGGTGCAGATACTGGAAATGGAGCACAAACGCTATGTCTAGACTCAGCCTTAGACAATTTTTCATTTTACATCACATATTTGTTAGGTTTTAGTCTCATTTTTGTGATAAAATGTACCATCTTAAATGGAATCTGTCAGCAGGATTTTGCTGTTATCTAAGTGCAACATGATGTAGAGTCCTTGATTCCAGCAGTGTATTACTTATTGTATTGCTTGCAGCAGTTGTGATAAAATCTGTTTTCTCCACTGCAGATCTCCTAGTTCTCTGAATTCTGAGCTCTGTGTAAGGCTGCCTTCACACTTGCGTTTGGAGCGCAGCGCACCAAACGCAGCCAAATGCTTGCGCACATGCGTTCCTATGTTTAACATGGGAACGCATGTGCCTGCGTATGGCTGCGTTTGGCCGCATTTGCGTTCGGATGCGCATAATTTATGCACCCTCCGACCACACTTCAAACGCAGTATGCAGCATTTGTTTGTGCGTTCGCGGCGCTTGTGTTATCCACAAGCGCACAAAAAATGCATGGATCTCAATGGATCCGCAGTGTCCTCCACATGACAGCGCAGGAGAACGCTGCGGATCTCATTGAAATCTCTCCCGGTGGCCGCCGGTGATCAGCGGCGGCCATCGGGAGATCATGCAGAGCCGCTACTGATCTCCCGCCGGTGTCAGTGGGGAGAAACAGCTCATCTGACAGCTGTTTAAATCTCCCGCGCTGACACCGAATAAGTGATGTCGGCGCGGGAGATTTGAAGCAGCGATCAGCTGTTTCATATCTCCTGCACTGATATCACCCTATTCGGTGTCAGCGCGGGAGATTTAAACAGCTGTCAGATAGCAAGTTTCTCCCCGATGACACCGGCGGGAGATCAGCTGTGCCGGGAGGAGGAGATCTCTGTCGCTGATCTCCTCCTCCCGGCCGCCCCTAGAGACAGCTGATTGGCTGCCGGGGCACCATAGTAATGTGAACGCATGCGGAGATTCTCCGCTGCGTTCACATTAGTATGGGCTGCATTTGTGTCTGCATGCCCTCTGCATGCAGACAGAAACGCAAGTGTGAAGGCAGCCTAACATGTCCAGATCACTGGCAGCTTTCTATGTGCACTGTGCATAGGCAGCAGGGGCAGACACGTCATTGGTGCAACCTGTGCAGCCGTACATGAACCCAAGAGATTAGGGGACCCATTTCTACCTCCAAAGCAGGTGGAATTGTGCATTATGATGAGATATTGGACTGCAAAGGGCCCGTCTACTGTTCTTTCACAGTGGCCCTTTTTTGCCTGTGGCCACAATTAATGGACAGAAAGCTGCTAATGAATGGTCAGTGTGGTTACACAGAGCAGGAGGACTACATGGCACCAGACAACTAGTCCTCTAGTGATGATCTTCTGCTGATGAAACATCATCATACAGCTGAATATATGACACATCGTTGACATCAAAGTCTCAGCCTCTACTTCATGCTGCTCTCAGAGTATATAGCAAAAAATGTCCTTTTTCATGTTTCCTTCTTGAATCCAGCCTCCCCACAGGACACAAATAGTGTATCAAACACAAGTTGGCTCTCATGCAATAATTTGTGCCAAAACATGGCGCTTATTTATTTTTTTTAAATCGGCCCCTTGTGTTACAATGTACATGCTACTTTCAGGAGATGTTTATGATGAATGTATCAATTATGAAGTTATTGGGTAAATTGCAGAACGGTTGTGCACTAATCCAGCAAAATACATATAGAGACCTGCAGACTGCCCCCTGATGGTAAATGTGGGAAGGACACCAGGAACAACCATGTTGGTTTACAAGAGTACTTGTGTCTCCCCCAGGGGGTTCACAGCTGCCAGGGTAGTCCATCCATGACATCTCGTACTCTGACCATTAAAATAATGAAATTCATGCCCTGTGGCCCCCCCTGCCCACCCTCTAGGCATGTACAATACTTGGTGCAGAAAGGGTCAAGGTACCTGTTTCTATCGTGTAACTTAATGCAGGTCGTATGCATTGTTAATATGGCGACCAGTCAGACACTCGGGGATAAGGTAATGAACTGGCCTATAGTTACTATAATCATTAGTGATGGTTTTTCTGCCGCCGGTTGACTAAGTATTCTGTAACGCTGGATATATGGTAGATGTGTTGTAAAGCTGTTGTACAGCAGTGATTAATTGTGCTTTATCACCTGCAACATTCCAGATATTGATATGAAAAAAACATAGAATAGACGTCACATTAACACTTAGGATCCCATACAATTATGGGGGTTATCCGGGTCTTGAAATAGAGAAATCATTAAGAGCCGATTCATTAAAGGGGTTTTCCCACTAACAAAGTTACTGTAAAAGTTAATTTTAATCAATAGATCCTGTAATAATAATAATTTCCACAATTGGATGTGATTATATAAATTGTTCCTGTGCTGAGATAATCTTATAAATGTGCTCCTATACACAAGGTCACTCATTGATAGGATTAATTTTAGATTTATAATTACCCAATTATGTACAGTTTGATTTTTAGTTCTGACCATGCATGGAACATTGGTTTGATCCTGGGCAGGGAAGGACGAAATAAAGTATACAGACATTACACCGTGGGATCACATATAATTCTTTCTTTGAAGTAAAACATTTTTTACAATCAGGAGGTAAAACATTTCTCTGCCTAAGGCTACTTTCACATTACGATTTGAAGGGAGCCGATGCTGTCCGATATAAATCGGACAGCATCGGCTCCCTTCTGATGCCTGGAATCGGGTGCCAAATAGGCACCCGATTCCGGCATAAAATCGGTGCCGGGCTGCAAAAAAAAAAAAAAAAAATAAATAAAGGTTATTCTCACCTCCCCCCGAGCCCCCGCCGTCTTCCGCCATCTTCTGCCATCTTCTTCTAGGCTCCCGGTGGCTCCCGCAGGCTGCCGGTGTCAGCAGAGGTGTACCTCTGCTGTACACAGGACCTGCGGTGATGTCACAGTCACGTGACCGCGGGTTCACCATGGTGAAGCCGCGGTCACGTGACTGTGACATCACCGCAGGTCCTGAACAGCAGAGGGAGCGCTCTGCTGACACCGGAGCCTGCGGGAGCCACCGGGAGCCTAGAAGAAGATGGCAGAAGATGGCGGAAGACGGCGGGGGCTCGGGGGGAGGTGAGAATAAACTTTTTTTTTTTTTTTTTTTTTAACACTTGTGCTCCCAGTTAGGAGCAGTTTTACTGTACTGAGCATGCTCAGTACAGTAAAACGGGGTCCGAGGAGACATAGATGTTTTCTCGGACCCTTCTCCATAGGGCCTCATGTTATAGGGATCGGGTCGGATCGGATGTGCACTAAATGCCATCCGATTTGGTCCGATCCGAATCTGTCAGATTTTATTTACGGTGCTAAAATCGGAGCATGCTCCGATTTTAGCACCGATAATAAAATCGGACAGAATCGGATCGGACCAAATCGGATGGCATTTAGTGCACATCCGATTCGGTCCGATCCCCATAGGGATACATGGGGTCCGAAAATCGGTCCGATGCTGTCCGATTTTTTTCGGACAGCATCGGAAAGGCAAAAATCGTTATGTGAAAGCAGCCTAAAAAGAATTAGCTTTGATCCCGTGCTGCAATGTCTGTATGAGATGTGGTGTGATCAGACCATGTCTCTGTATGATCAGACATGGCCATTACACAGTACATAGCAGGTACATGTATATAAGATTATCTCAGCACAGGAGATGTGGTTTGATCAGACAATGTCCCTGTATGGTCAGACATGGCTATTACACAGCACATAGCAGGGACACACATATAATATTATCTCAGCCCAGGAGATGTGGTATGATCAGACCATGTCCCTGTATGGTCAGACACATCCATTATACAGTACATAGCAGGGACACATATATAAGGGCCCTTTCACATCAGCGGTTTTTTTCGCGGCCGCACCTGCCGCAAGTGCAAAACCGCACTTGCCGCACCTGCCGCAAGTACGCCTATACTTTGCATGGCGTTTACCGCAACCGCGCCGCAAGTGCAGCCGGTATGCGGTAATTGCGGCAGATGCTTTTTTTTCACCGCATCTGCCGCGATTTGAAAAAAACGCTGATGTGAAAGGGCCCTAAGATTATCTCAGCACAGGAGATGTGGTATGATCAGACCATGTCCCTGTATGGTCAGACACATCCATTATACAGTACATAGCAGGGACACATATATAAGGTTATCTCAGCACAGGAGATGTGGTATGATCAGACCATGTCCCTGTATGGTCAGACACGGCCATTACACAGTACATAGCAGGGACACATATATAAGATTATCTCAGCACAGGAGATGTGGTATGATCAGACCATGTCCCTGTATGGTCAGACACATCCATTATACAGTACATAGCAGGGACACATATATAAGGTTATCTCAGCACAGGAGATGTGGTATGATCAGACCATGTCCCTGTACAGTCAGACACATCCATTACACAGTACATAGCAGGGACACATATATAAGATTATCTCAGAACAGGGACATTTTTTTAAATACACCCAGTTGTGGAAATTATTATTATTCCAAGATCTGTTGATTAAAATGAACTTTATTCAAGAGAAAACCCCTTTAAACCTACCTTTATTTTCACACAATGTCGGTGTCCATTTTTATGGAGACTGTCGAATTCAGGGAAATTGAGAAATTAGAGGTTTGTCTTACTGACTGTACAGCCATATTAGCGCCTCGGGATCAGATATCTGATATAGCAGACGCTATTGATACACATTTGAGGACTGTATGGCTGCCTTCATGAGGCACCTTGTGAATGAAGTCTCTGACCCTTGATCCGGTGACACTACCTGCTCACAGTCATTCCTTGCTGATATATATGGATAGATATATAATATATGTTTTGCTAGTTTTCCCTTTTACTAGCCTAGATCAATTCCCCTCCTAGGGTCGCACCTTCTATCGAGTTCTTGGAGACTTGTATCCATTGCAGCTCATATCTAGGTTGTCACAGACCTTTCCCCGATGTGTGTGACTTATTGGGACGGTATGTTTTACTCCCGACAGATTGTGATTTACTAATGGACATGTCATCAAGTAAGACCACAATTGGCAATATAGTACATATTTTCAATGCAAATGACTTAAACATAGTCATAAAAATCCTGCCTGTGAATCGTAATGTGACCCCTTTGGCGGTGCGCTGCATAGTAAACTGGGGGTGATGATGTGTCTGAGCTATTCCTAAGCTTTCCTCTGTTCTCTTCTCTCTTGTAGTTGTCTGTGGGGGCCCACTATGGCCCCTCAGGGTATCTAGAGCATGTGATGATGCGTCCAGTGATTTAGGGTAATCATATGGTTGTAGTTAGCCGGGTCCTCTACATTAGCAGGAAATAGAACGTGGCACATTATCCTACAGTACTAGAACTTCTTGTGCTGACATTTTTTTTCCTCCACTTTTGATACTTTCTATTTACACACTGTAATCTATATTAGTACTGTATATTCTTTTATTACAGTAATTTGCATATCAAAGAGGAGACACGTGGCTCTCTGCAACAAGGATCTCATGTAGTAAAAAGGAAATCTAAGTGTCCCTCACCATGTGGTGAAATTCAGTACTGCCTATGATTAGGGATGGGCGAATCTACTCGCTAGGACTCGTTACTCGGCGAGTAGTAAGGGACTCGCAGGACTCGGTACTCGGCGAGTTTCCCAGTGATGACTCGCACGAGTCCAATGCAAATCAATATCAATCCTAGTTTTGTCAGAAACACTGACAAAACTAGGATTGCCATTGTTTGCATTAGACTCGTGCGAGTCATCACTGGCTACTGTGCCAGTGATAGCAGGGAGACTCGCAAAGTAACTGCTGTTTCTTTGCGAGCCGAGTCCAGTTGTCTTCTCTGTGCAGCTCCAGGGTCCTAGAGCCCCGCTGCTCACAGACATTATGTAGCAGTGCTGAGATTATTCTCAGTCTGCTCATTCCCTGTGCATGTAGCAGAGAGGACATCGCGTTTTGGACTACGTCGGACGGAAGAGGATTTTTTTAATTAAAGATGGAGTCCCTAATGGCTTTTTTTTTTATTTCAAATAAAAAATTTTCTCTGTGTTTTTTTAACCCTTTATTGGAGATTCTTAGTGGCTGGGTCAAACGTGGCCTGACATTAAGAATCTCGGGCTTAATACCAGCTTGTATAACAAAGCTGGTATTAACCCCTTTATTACCCAGCGTGCTACCGCCACCAGGGCCGCTGGAAGAGCGGGGTTCAGCGCCAGAGGATGGCGCTTCAATGAACGCGCCATCTTCTGGGGCGGCTGCGGGCTGCAATTTGCAGCGGGGGGTGCCCAGAAAGCTTGGGCATCCCTGCGCTGCGGATTCCAGCCCTCAGCTGCTTAGCTGTACCTGGCTAGACATAGAAATTGCGCGGAGCCCCACGCATTTTTTAAAAATTATTTAATGAATTTCAGAGTCAGAGTCTCAGAGTCAGAGTCAGAATCTCAGAATTTCATGAAATAATTTAAAAAAAATGCGTGGGGCTCCGCGCAATTTCTATGTCTAGCCAGGTACAGCTAAGCAGCTGGGGGCTGGAATCCGCAGCGCAGGGATGCCCAAGCTTTCTGGGCACCCCCCGCTGCAAATTGCAGCCCGCAGCCGCCCCAGAAGATGGCGCGTTCATTGAAGCGCCATCCTCTGGCGCTGAACCCCGCTCTTCCAGCGGCCCTGGTGGCGGTAGCACGCTGAGTAATAAAGGGGTTAATACCAGCTTTGTATTATCAGCTGGCCCTAAGCCCGAAATTTATGGCGGTCACGCCAATATTAGACATGACCACCATGAATTTCTATTAAATTGTTTTTTTTATTAGAAATAAAAAAAAAAGCCATTAGGGACTCCATCTTTAATTAAAAAAATCCTCTTCCGTCCGACGCAGTCCAAAACGCGATGTCCTCTCTGCTACATCCCCTGTGTATAGATATAGATCTCTATGCACAGGGAATGAGCAGACTGAGAACAATCTCAGCTCTGCTACATCATCTCTGTGCACAGACATTCATGTCTGTACACAGGGATTGAGCAGACTGAGAACAATCTCAGCACTGCTACATCAGGCAGCAGGCGGGCTCTAGGACCCTGGAGCTGGCAGCCAGCACAGAGGAGACAGGACTCTTATCTGTGCGAGTCAGCGATTACTTACAAAGTAAACGAGCAATGCAAATAAATGACAAAACTAGGATTGCTTCAGGCTGAAGCTTCCGAGACACATCTGCGAGTTGTAAATCTCACACTACTCGCTATTACTCGCTTCCCCATTCATTAACATTGGACTCGCTAGACTCGCAACGAGTAGCGAGTCCTGGGCTCGGACTCGCTAGAGTCAAGCGATTCCGAGTAATTTAGGATTCGCCCATCACTACCTATGATACTGCAGATGTGGCTGTGGTGCTGAAATATTTCTGCTATATTTTAAAGGTTCTCATGTTAGGTGTCCCTATTATTGGCCAACAGCCCTATTCCCTGATGAACCTTCAAATATCTGAGGGGAAACGCATCAGCATGGGACACACTCAGTTAAGGTCCGTTACACGTAGCGATATCATTAATGATATCGCCACAATGTCACAGGTTTTGTGACATAGCAGCGACCTCACCAACAAAATTGCTGTGTGTGACACACCAGCGAGCGGTCCCCCGCTGGGAGATCTCTTATCGGTAACAAATGGCCTGGACCATTTTTCGATCGGCAATCTCCTGCTGGGCATGCTGCATCGCTGTGTGTGACAGGGGCAAAGACCAGCGATCCCCAGTCTTTGCCCAGTCCCAACGACCATCAGATGTCGGCGCATCGCTTGGTGATCGCTGGTAAATCTGTCTGTCTGGCATCTCACCAGCGATCCCACCAATGATCCGACCTGGCCGGCATCGCTGGAACATCGCTATGTGATCGCTGGTGAGATGCCAGACAGGCAGATAATATCGCTATGTCTAACGTGGCCTTTACTCAGATAAATGTTATATTGTCTTGACCATTTTTCTTATTTCCATGTTTGGAAAGTTCCTCTGATATAATTTCTATTTTCACATATTTGTGGATGCTAAAATGTAAGTAATTGTATATACATCTGATAGGCCATGGAGGTTAGGTGATAAATGGGGTGTCTTCGGGGAGATGATGTTCTGCAGGGGCGCCTTATTATCACTCAAGGTGCTTGAGGGCATGTCTTCAGGGTAGAATGGTGGTAAGACATGTATATTTTCATGTTTTTTTCCCTTCTTATTAATTGTTGCACTATACATCTAGCTCCCATCACCCCAACCCAACATTTATAGTGAGATATATATATTATTTATTATTAAAGGACCATTTATTCAATGGTGCTTTACTTGTAAAAAGGGGAATACATAGACAAGTACAAAAAACATGATCAATGCAAGACACAGGTACAGAAGGGGAGAGGACCCTGCCCACGAGGGCTCACAGACTACAAGGAATAGGTGAGGGTACACTAGGAGAGGGTAGAGATGGTCGTGTGGCAGTTTGATGGGCTGAGGCTCACTGTATGTTGTAGGCTTGTCGGAAGAGGTGGGTGTACAGGTTCCCTTTTGAAGGTTTCCATGGTGAGCGTGAGTATCGTGTTGGGGCAGAGCATTCCAGAGTATAGGGGAAGCACGGGAGAAATCTTGTATACGGTTGTGGGAAGAAGGGATCAGGAGGGAATAGAAAAGGAGATCTTGAGAGGATCACAGGTTGTGTGTAGGTAAGTACTGGGAGACTGTCAGAGATGTTTTGAGGGAACAGTTTTGGATGGCTTTGTATGTCTTAAGGTAACATCACACACCGCAATTTTACTAGCAATTTCACTGGCAATTTGCTGGTTGCAGAGAAATCATGGACACATTGTTCCATTGTACACAGCAACAAAATGGAACAATGTGTCCATGATTTCACTGCAACCAGCAAATTGCCAGTGAAATTGCTAGCAAAATTGCCGTGTGTGACGGTACCTTTAGGGTTTTGAACTGGAGTCTCTGGACAATAGGAAGCCATTGAAAGGCTTGACAGAGAGGAGAAGCTGGGGAATAGCTGGGAGACAGGTGGACTAGTCGGGCAGAAGAGTTTAGGATACATTGGAGTGGTGCAAGAGTTCTAGATGGGAGGTCAGACAGTAGGAGGTTGCAATAGTCGAGGCAGGAGATGATGAGGGCGTGCACAAATGTTTTTGCAGTTTCTTGGTCAAGTATTGTATGTTTCCAGGAAATATTTTTGAGTTTGAGTTGACAGGAGGTGGCAAAGGCTTGGATATGTGGCTTGAGAGAGGGGGTAGAGTCGAGGATTCCCCCGAGGCACTGAGAATACAGGACTGGGGAAAGTGAGCAGCCATAAATTTTGATAGATCGATCTGGTGGAGGGGTATAGTGAGATGGGGAAAGATAATGGACTCTGTTTTGTCAATGTTCAGTTTTAGAAAGCAAGCAAAAAGAAAGATGAAAGAGTGGACAGATAGTGTGGGATTTTGGCTAGTAAGGAGGCGATATCAGGTAAAGAGAAGTAGATCTGCGTGTCATCAGCTTAGAGCTGATACTGAAAACTGTGGGATTCTATGAGCAGTCCTAGGCCAAAGGTGTAGATGGAGAAAAGTAGGGGTCCTAGAACTGAGCCTTGGGGAACACCGACAGGAGGGGTGGAGAGGGAGATGCTGAATGTCTAGTTTGTTAGATATGACGAGAACCATAGAAGGCCAAGTCTGTGATACAAAGAAATTGGGAATAGTCCACTGTGTCAAAGGCAGAAAACAGGTGCAGGAGAAAGAGGACAGAGTAGCGATGCTTGCTCTTGGTGGTTAGTAGTCATTGGTGACTTTAGTTTGGGCAGTTTCAGTTGAGTGATACAGTCGAAAGCCAGATTGCAACCGGTCAAAGAGGGAGCACGAGGAGAGATGGGAGGACAGTTCAAGATGGACGTGCTGTTCCAACAGTTATGAGGCATAATGGAGAAGTGATATCGGGTGATAGTTAGACACAGAGGTTGAGTCAAGGGAGGGTTTTTTTAGGATGCGTGATTGAAGCATGTTTGAAGGATGAAGGGAAGACACCATTTGTTAGTTAAAGGTTGAAGAGATGTGTTAAGGTACCGTAACACTCCTCCCAGAACGCTGGCAATTCCCAAATTCGGCGATGTGGAAACCACATCGCATGTGCGTAGTGGCGTGTGACTGGGCAATTCTACGGCGAAAAATCGCCGGTGGAGCTTCGCCTGATTGCCTTGCCCTGCAGTGAAATTAGGCGATATCCACCAGGCGATATCAGCGCATCCTGGCGTGACAGGGCGATAGCGACATTCACAGCGATCCTACAATCAATCCCGTAGGTGGATGGTGTTTTTTTGCGCTGCATCTGTGGCGATTGGTGGGTGATAGTGCATTTTGATGGGCTGGCCGTGTCTGAGGTGCCTTATTTGATGACCCGTGCGTTCACGCAAGGCTGACCAATGGGAGCGCAGTTCCGTCCACCAATCGCAGTGATAGGGGCGCGGTGGAGTTAGAGAGATAAGTAAGGAAACAGAAGCGGGTGAAAATAAGGTCCAGCGTGTGGTCATCTTTGTGAGTGGCTGTGGAGAACCATTGGGAGAGCCCAAAGGAGTTAGTGATAAAAGTTTAGAGGCAGTTGAGTTGGGAGTGTCAATGGGGATGTTGACGTCACCCATGATGATAGTGGGGATGTCGGAAGCAGAAAGGAAATGAAGTAGCCAGGTGGTGAAGTGATCAAGAAAGGTGGTGACTTGCTAGCTCTGGGGGTCAGTAGATGACAGCCAACTGGAGGTTGGAGGGGGAGTAGATGCAGACGGAGTGCACCTCAAACGAGGGAAGAGTAGCGGAGGGTGGTAGTGGGATTGCAGTAAAGGAGTGTTTATCGGATAGGAGCAAGCCAACTCTTCCACCCTGTTTATTTGCTAGGGCGAGGGATGCGAGAGAGATTTAATCCGCCATAAAGTGCATCTGGAGAGATGGGGGGAGCCAGGTTTCAGTGATGCCAAGGAAGGACACTTGGTGATAAAGAAGTCATGGATGTATGAAAGTTTGTTGCAGACAGAACGTGCCGTTCCATAGTGCTCCAGGTAGGGGGACTGGGGGTGCGGGGGCTGGCTGAATGGGTATGAGGTTATTAGAGTTGTGAAAATTTGTAAAGGATTGTTGCAAGGTGTTAGAAATGAGTGTGGGGATGTGATGGGGAGGGCCAGAATTTGGGGATATGTCGCCAGCAATGAGGAGTAGCAAAAAGAGTGTTAGAAGGTGGGAGCAGGATAGGGCATGAAGTGGCTGTGTGTCTGAAAACAAAGGATTGTATGTGGAGGAACAGTTCTGCGGAGATGGTGAGATGGCTGGGGAGGATGGAGGGAGAAATGACTAGTTCTGTTTTAGGTGGAGTGGAGGGATTAGAGGAGCTAGTGAGAAATTAAGTAGTATGGGGGGTGAAAGTGAAAAGAAACAAACGTAGTGGCTTTCTATCCCATTACCTTAGTCAGTGTCTGGTAAAATTCAAAGTGTTGCACTTAGAAAGCTGCATTTGGAAAGATGCATAGAACAGGGGTGGTATGGACAGACCAGATGTAAAGCTGAGAGTTAAAGAGGACTTGTCACCCCCTGGTGCTTCCCAAAGTGAAAGCAACACTGAATGCAGCGTGTTTGCTGCATTCAGGGAAGGGGCCTCCCATGTCTCTACCCCCCTGTAACCTGTAAAAAACACTTTTGAAAGTTTTAAAATAAGTCCTGCCTCTCTGTTCCGCCTCCCTATCTGTGTGGGTCTTCCCTCCTCACCTGCGCATCAGCGTCTGAAGTCACGCAGGCGCACAGTGAGGAATTGGTAGGAGCGGGCCCTGGCTGCTGCTGGAATGGCACATGTGCGGGAACGTCAGCGCCAGATTGCCACACTGCTGCATGCATACAGCATAATCTTTAGCAGGGCGGGCTCTGGCACTGACATTCCCACGCATGTGCCGCTCCAGCAGCCGGGGCCCGCTCCTGCCAATTCCGTGCTGTGCGCCTGTGTGAATTCAGATGCTGAGGCGTAGGCGAGGAGGGGAAACCCACACAGGCAGGGGGCGGGAGGACCCTGTGACCAGCAAGGAATTAGAAATTAGTAAGTCCCTCTGGACTTTTTATTTTAAAACTTTCAAAAGTGTTTTTTACAGGTTACAAGAAGGGGGGGGGGGGGGAGACCTGGGAGACCCTGTTCCCTGAATGCAGCATACACGCTGCATTCAGTGGTGCTTTCACTTTGGAAAACACCAGGGGGGGTGACAGGTCCTCTTTAAACACAGGTTATAAAAGGGACGGAGGGGGTGGACTGACCAGTCAAAGATATGCCAGAATAAAATAAGCAGGAGGAATGGAACAGATCATGGAAATGATGTGTAGGAAAATAGTCGTCTTGGAAAGAGAGAGTATGCGCTTCACATAGAGACAGTGCGAATTCTATATAAATCGGTCAAGTACTTCTTCTATCTTACTATTCATTATTGGTTTATTGGGGTGATGTGAATTTGATCAGCCTTGAAGCTTAAAGGGTATCTGTAAGATCAACTTTCTCTTCTTTCTCCCCAGTAAAATATTTGGGCATGCAAGTGTTTGAAATGTAAATCCACCAACACCTTTTATATCTTCTATTGGTTGCTGCATGTCTGAGGATTTAGGGTACCTTTACACGTTGCAACATTGCATGCAATTTCACTTGCAACTTGCTGGTTGCAGTGAAATCATGGACACATTGTTCTATTTTGTGGTCGTGTACAAATGTAACAATGTGTCCATGATTTCACTGCAACCAGTAAGTTGCAAGTGAAATTGCATGCAATGTTGCGACGTGTAAAGGTACCTTTAGAGTTTTCAATCATATGCAAATGAAGAGTGAAGTGCCTAATCATACACAGTCTCTGCCTCTCCGGAATGTTTCGCTCCCAAAATCAGCATCGCTATAGCTTTTATGATGGCTTACTGTGTGCTGGCTGTCATCAGATGGTGAGCTGTCAAAGTAAAGGAGCTAGTGCTGGGTAAGTACCGTATATACTCGTGTATAAGCCGACCCGTGTATAAGCCGACCCCCCTACTTTTGCCCCCAAAACCTGGGAAAATCTATTGACTCGTGTATAAGCCGAGGGTGGACCCTAGCACAAGTATACAGCCCCCAGCAGTGTGGTATACACCAGTCCCAGAGGTAGATACAGCAGCCCCAGTGGTAGTATACACGCAGCCCCAGTAGTATATACAGCCCCAGTGGTAGTATATACAGCCCCAGTGGTAGTATACAGGGCCCCAGAGGTATATAGCAGCCCCAGTGGTAGTATACAGTGCCCCAGAGGTATATAGCAGCCCCAGTGGTAGTATACAGGGCCCCAGAGGTATATAGCAGCCCCAGTGGTAGTATACAGTGCCCCAGAGGTATATAGCAGCCCCAGTGGTAGTATACAGGGCCCCAGAGGTATATACAGCCCCAGTGGTAGTATACAGTGCCCCAGAGGTATATAGCAGCCCCAGCGGTAGTATACAGGGCCCCAGAGGTATATAGCAGCCCCAGTGGTAGTATACAGTGCCCCAGAGGTATATAGCAGCCCCAGTGGTAGTATACAGTGCCCCAGAGGTATATAGCAGCCCCAGTGGTAGTATACAGGGCCCCAGAGGTATATACAGCCCCAGTGGTAGTATACAGTGCCCCAGAGGTATATAGCAGCCCCAGCGGTAGTATACAGGGCCCCAGAGGTATATAGCAGCCCCAGTGGTAGTATACAGTGCCCCAGAGGTATATAGCAGCCCCAGTGGTAGTATACAGTGCCCCAGAGGTATATAGCAGCCCCAGTGGTAGTATACAGGGCCCCAGAGGTATATAGCAGCCCCAGTGGTAGTATACAGTGCCCCAGAGGTATATAGCAGCCCCAGCGGTAGTATACAGGCAGCCCCAGTAATGCAGGCCCCCCCCAGCGTCTCTCCGGTCACCTGTAAAGCAAGCTATACTTATCAGTGTCCCGCTCGCACCCGCCGCTGCCGACATCCACGATCCTCCATCTTCATGCGACTCCTCTTCCTGTTTCCTGTGCGCGTCGCCGGGAATGACGTCATTGCCGGCGACGCGCACAGAAACAGGAAGAGGAGTCGCATGAAGATGGAGGATCGTGGATGTCGGCAGCGGCGGGTGCGAGCGGGACACTGATAAGTATAGCTTGCTTTACAGGTGACCGGAGAGACCCTGGGGGGGCCCTGCATTACTGGGGATGCGGGGGCTGCTGTATACCGATGTATACATCGGTATGTACCGATGTATACATCGGTATACAGCACTGACTCGCGTATAAGCCGAGGGGGGTACTTTTCAGCCCAATTTTTGGGCTGAAAAACTCGGCTTATACGCGAGTATATACGGTATATATAACCTGGGAGACAGTGGCTCCTTAAAAGGGTTATCTGGGACTATGATACTTTCTTTTACTATTGGCCTAAGAACTAATAGGTAGTTGCTAACTACCTGCTAGCGTATAGCAATTACAGATAACCCATTAGTGGTCTGTCACACTTATGCAAAAAAGGTGTTAATTGCTCTATTATTGAATTGTAAAAGTTAAAATTAAACTTGACAATTAAAGCTGCCCATTTGTTTTAGATTGGGCTGTGGTGCTGCGTTCGTTGGCACTCCTGATTGCCTCTACACTTCATTGGAGTTAGCCCTCTGTAAATGCTCATGTTTCATTATGCTATTGACTTGGCACATTATGAAGTCAGAATCATGCCACTGTTTTTCCTGTATAAAATGTTAGACTTCTAAGAAAGGCCACCAATCACTGCATACCTAATGTAAAGGGTTTGTTCTTGGGGGATAAAGTCCAGCTATCGGCTTGGGTATATATGATCCTTCACACACAAGGCAAAGATGGTTTATGTTCCAGTTTCCCTTCCATTCCAAATACGGTGTATTGTGCCAACTCTACAGAACAAATGCCGAATGTCAAACCCACAGAACAAGGCTGTATTCACACAACACATTGCAGGTGTTGGGCTTTTGATATGCAGAAATAGACAGATGGTTGAAATAATAGAACAGAGGAATTCATCAGAGTTGTGATAGGTTTATATAGGCTGATGTGTTTCTGGACCACACGTCAATGAGAAATCTTGGCTTAGTTTGCAGCAAGATTTAAAGGGAGTCTCAGCAACGATTAACACTCTAAACTTAGCACATTGCTTTACAGGGGATATAGCATATAACAATTACATATAGTGCTCGTTTTTACATAATGGAGGCAAAAATTAAAATTCAGCTAAAAAAAGCTAATTGGGGTGCTTGGTGCACCCAGGTTGTGACCAAAAGGCTAAGTCCCCACTGGTTTTACATGCACTGGGTTCTTCACTGGTGGTTGACAGCAATGGCTTGCCTGAGCTATCCCTGTAACCAGGGCTTGCTCCAGGCAAGCTGTCAATCAGAGTGAAAGAGATTGGGGCATGTACAAATAATGGGAGGGAATGATGCACAAAGCCTCTTGACTAGGCCAAGGGTGCACCCAGGCAGCTACTAAGGCACTAAAGTTATTGTTCTATAGGGGTTAAATCCCCTACAAGGCTATATATTTAACTTGTCCATTCAGGCAGACAGACTACCTTTAAAGGGACTCTGTCACCAGGTTTTTGCCATCTCATCTGAGAGCAGCCTAAAGCGGCCGTCACACATGGCGACATCGCTAGCGATATTGTAAGCGATCACGTGCACGCGCGATCGCTTACGATATCGCTCACATCGCTGGTGAGATGTCACACAGACAGACTCCGCGATCTCGCTGGTTACTATGGTACACATCGGGTTACTAGGCGCCGCGCATCGCTTAGTAACCCGACGTGTACCATAGTTACCATCTCCCAGCATAGGCTCTGCCGCTGGGAGATCGCTCATCGTGGTGTTATACACCACGATGAGGCAGATCGTGAAATCGCTAATCGCCAGATCTGAGCTCCGGAGCTCAGATCACGATTTTGCGATTTCATCAATCATCGCTCGTCGTATCTTGCCGTCACACGCAGAGACATCGTTGACGCGATGTTAAATCGGGCGCGTTCTAGCGATATCTTTCTAGATATCGTAGCGTGTGACGACCGCCTAATGTAGATACAGAGATCCTGATTCCAGCAATGTGTCACCGATCTTCTCAGTGTAGTTTTGATAAAATCACAGTTCAATCAGCTGGAAATTATCATTAGAGGACTAATCAATTAGTCCAGTTATATGTAGGAGCTGCCAAATCTGCAGCAGAGAAAACAGTAATTTTATCAAAATGACAGCAGTCTTTAGCTCTACATTATGCTGTTGTCAGATGGGATAGCAAAAACCTGGTGACAGTGCTTTTAAATGGAATCTGTCTGCAGGTTTTTGCTCTGTAATCGTAGAACAGCATGATGTAGGGGCGGAGGTCCTTATTCCAGTGTTGACATTTAATAGGCAGTGTTTTGCTGTTTTAATACCATCAGTGTTTTATCAGAAGGATGTTATCACTAGAGGACTGCTGACCTTGTGCCTCCTAGTCCATCCACAACTAAGTATTCAAACCTTTGCCAGATTTGCTGCAGATAAAACTGAGATTCTATACCAACTGCTGCACCAAATAAAAGTAACTGATACATCTGTGTCCCTACACATTATGCTGCTGGCAAATTACATAGCATGAACCTGCTGCCAGATTCCCTTTAGCAGCTAGATAGTTTCATAATAGTATTTAGAAGACTTACAAAAAAAATATGCTTTGGTTCCTTTTGCTGCTAAAGAGAGATGAGATTAGGTTTAGGATTAATCTGCACAGGATTTAAACAGGTTGTCCAGGATTAAAAAAATTCACAATTTTGTCTCTGGAACCAAGTTCCAGTACGAAACACGTCTCATGGATGAGTGTCGCTGCTTTTGTATTGAATCTGCCATGTCTTAACACTGGACTAGTTTTAGGTCCAGAAATATTTGGACATCGACACAAGTTTTGGCATTTTAACTGTTTGTTTAGCAAGACGTAAGCAAGATAAGTTATATAATCAATATGAACAAAGTGCAAACTCTTTGCCTTAATTTGAGGGTATTCATATCCTAATTGGAGTAAGGGTAGGAATTACAGCTCTTTCATATGTAGCTGCCTCTTTTTCAAAGGACCAAATATAGTTGCACAAATATCTCAAAAGCTCTTTATTGTATGGGTTATTCCTTTATTAATCCATCAATTAAGCTGGTAAAAGGTCTGTAGCTGTTTCCAGGTGTGGCATTTGGAATCTGTTGTTGTGAACCCACAACATGCAGTCAAAATAGCTCAATGGAAGAGAATCAGTAGGCTGAAAAAAAGAAAAACCATCTGAGAGGGCAGATGTGTTAGGGGAGGCCACATAATTTGGTTTCTTCTGCAAAACGTAAGAGTTCACTGGTGAGCTTGGAAACTCAAAAAGTTTCCTGGATGACGACATAAGACACCAGTGGTGGATGATCAGAGTCCTTTCCATAGTGAAGAAATACCCCTTCACCCTAGTGAGGAACTCTCTCCAGAAAGTAGGTGTTTCAGTATCCAAGTCTGCCATAGCATTTGACATATTTTTGTTCAACCACACTAAATTGAATCCAGGGCTGTGGAGTCGAATGAATTCAAATGAATCCAGGCCTCAACTCCTTCGACTCAGACTCCTTCACACATGGCTCATTTTTAAGTGATAAATTTATTGTAGTACTATGTGAACATCAGGCTTTCATTATTATTATTATGATACAATAATCAAGATATTTAGATAGAATATAATAATAATAATATTTAGCACATTCTGCATTGAACTACTATACCCAATGTATTATATATTTTAGGAGTCGTAGTCTGTCCCATTTTCTACTGACTCCAACTCCACAGCCCTGAGTGCATCTCAGTTGTTTAATTTTAAATAGTTACATGCAGAGCCCACATAACAAAGATACAGCCACTTTCCAAATATTTCTGGACAAGACTGTTTTAAAGAGGACCTGTCACCCCCCTGGTGCTATGCTAACTGAATGCAGCACTGAATGCAGTGTGTCAGCTGCATTCAGGGAAGGGGGTTCCCCATGTCTCTAGCTCCCCTGTAAGTTGTTAATAAGACTTTATAATGTGTATAGATAAAGAGTCCGGAGGCACTTACTCAGTAATGAGTCCTCGCTGTTGCTGGTGTCCTCCCCGCCTCTAGCCCTCAGGAGGCTGAACAAGAGGGGGCTGGAGATGGCGGGGAGAACACCAGCAACAGCAATGACACATACAGGAGGCTGATCAAGAGAGGGCTGGAGGCGGGGAGGACACCAGCAATAGCAATGACACATACAGGAGGCTGAACAAGAGAGGGCTGGAGGCGGGGAGGACACCAGCAACAGCGATGACACATACAGGAGAATGAACAAGAGAGGGCTGGAGGCGGGGAGGACACCAGCAATAGCAATGACACATACAGGAGGCTGAACAAGAGAGGTCTGGAGGTGGGGAGGAAACCAGCAATAGCAATGACACATACAGGAGGCTTAACAAGAGAGGTCTGGAGGCGGGGAGGACACCGCAACAGCGATGACACATACAGGAGGCTGAACAAGAGAGGGCTGGAGGCGGGGAGGACACCAGCAATAGCAATGACACATACAGGAGGCTGAACAAGAGAGGTCTGGAGGCGTGGAGGACACCAGCAACAGCGATGACACATACAGGAGGCTGAATAAGAGGGCTGGAGGTAGCACAGAGAGGGCTGGAGGCGGGAAGGACACCATACAACAGGGATGACTCCTTACTGAGTAATTCCCTCTGGACTCCTCTGTACGCTTTATAAAGTCTTTTTAACAGCTTACAGGGGGGGCTAAAGACATGCAGGACCCCTTCTCTGAATGCAGCAGACACGCTGGATTCAGTGCGGCATTTAGTTAGCATAACACCAGTGGGTTGACAGGTCCTCTTTAATCCCTTCACAACCTAGGAAGTACTGGTAATCCTAGGGCGTGTCCCCTGCCTTTAATGCATGCCCACACGTACATCCAGCATCTTTCCCTGCACATGTCAGCTGAACTGATCAGTTGACGTGTCTTTAACACTGATTGGCACATTAGAGATCCGCATGTGCAGTTAACTACGGTAGTTAAATCTCACTGTCAATCTTGGACAGCAGGATTTAACATGTCCCACCAAAAAGTACGCAATTCCTGCTGCCATCGGCATCCCTCTGACATTATTGCTGGGTGCCAACGGGCTGTCATGACAGCCTGGCAACAGCTGATGAACCCTGTGTCTGTCATGACATGTTCCTGTGAGCGCTGGCTATCATAAAAAGAAGTAATTTCTGATGATGCACCCCTCTGTACAGCACAAGTGATTGGATGCTTCAAATCCTCTATGACAGGGGTCCTGGAATGGGCCGTTGGGGATTTTTTGCCGACCTGCGCAGACCAGCACTAAACGCTGACTGTGTGCTCTGCAGCGGCTCGGAGCACACTGTGAAGTGGATGCTGCTCATTTCCCTGCACTGTCATGCCCTGGCCTCAGTGACGTGGCTCCCTTCAGAGAAAATTGAAGGGCAGTGGGCTGGCCTCAGTGACGTGGCTCCCAGCAGAGAATATTATGAGGGGCTTAGTCTAAAATCTAACCTCTATAGCCCCGCCCCATATGACCAAAACCCCGTTCCTGCATCACCCCTCCCTATTAGGCCATGGAAAAATTTTCTTGAAGCCAGTCTCTGATGCAAAAAAGATTGGAGACCACTGCTCTATTGGGACTAGTAAAACACATTTTAAAGGGAACCAACCACCCCAAATGACCCCCCCGGACTGTTAATATGTGTCCCTACACCCAGCACACACATTTGGGGCAATCGTTTTTGCTTAAAAAAAACTGTTTAGTAGAAGCTAAGATATAGCTTTATAAACTTTAAAAAATGTGGCCGACTGGGTGTTACCTAGCTTGTCCTCCTGCAGTGTTCATGTGTCTGTCAGCCTCCTCTTCCCCCCTCCCTTCAGTAAAGCCCTGCCCTTTCAGCCTCTCAGGTTTCAGCCTTTCAAGTGATCCTAAACCCAGAAACTGACCCCCCGTATCTTTAGACATGTCCCTGCTCCCCCTCTTATCATTTCTAGCCATCCCTTTTGCAGAAAAAATCGCTTTTGTAAAGTAAGAGAAAAGATTATAATACTTTTCCTGTGTGAGTTCTCTCTTTCTGTGCAAGCCGCAAATGCCCTGCCTGTCTGCTGCTGCCTGGTAATTATGCACGCCCCTCTCTGCTTCTAAGAGCCTGGCCGCGTCATGAAAGGGGCGTGGCTAAATCGCGGCATGCCGGAGCCCCGCCCCTTTCATGACGCGGCCAGTCGGCCACATTTTTTAAAGTTTATAAAGCTATATCTTAGCTTCTACTAAACAGGTTTTTTTAGCAAAAACGATTGCCCCAAATGTGTGTGCTGGGTGTAGGGACACATATTAACAGTCCGGGGGGGTCATTTGGGGTGGTTGGCTCCCTTTAAAAATGTATGGAAAAAGACAATTCAAATTGCCCCCTTTTTTGCCCCATTGAACAATATTTTTATTTTATTTTTTTTAAATACACATTTTGTATTGTGTTCAGGAATTTCAGATCTATCAAAACCCATGTATTACATTTTTATTTGGCTGCCGCAACATTGCAGTGAAATGCCGTAAGAGGCGATAAAAATGTCGATCTAGCCGAAAATAATAATAATATATATAATATTTATTCATTTATATAGCGCTATTAATTCCACCGCACTTCACATACATGAGTAATGCTGTCTCTCTTGGAGCTCACAATCTAAACATCCTATCAGTAGGTCTTTACAATGTGGGAGGAAACCGGAGTGCCCGGAGGAAACCCACACTAAAACCGTCTGTTTTGATCACAGAAAATAGTCCCATAACACAGCCCCTGATCCCGAAAAATGAGAATGCCATGGGTCTCTGGGAAAAAAAAAAAGACAAAAGCTATTTTTTTTTTTTTTTTGACAAATTTCAGATTTTTTTTAACCAATTAAATAAAAAACTACACAGCTGGTAATGTACAAAGTTGTACTGACCTGGAAAATCATGTAATGTCAGGTCAGTGTTACTATATTATGAACATGGTAAGTAAAAATAAAAAACATAATTGTGGAATTGCACTTTTTTTTTTTTGCAATTTTATGGTAAAATGAATCGCTTTATTCAGAAGGACAAGTTGTCCCGCAAAAAAACAAGTCCTCATGTGGCTATATTGATGGAAGAATTAAAAAGTTATGGCTCTTGGAAGAAGGGGAGGGAAAAACTAAAGCACAAAAAGGGAAAATAGCCATGCAGTGAATGGGATAAAGTTCAACCCCAGGCAGCCAATGGATAAGACCCAGAGTACCATCCTCCATGTTAGTAGCAGAGCACACTGCTGTAGAAGGCTAGTTCTCTTATATAGGGTCATTTTGTGGCACTGATTGTTTTCAGTGCTGCATGTCTATTAGAGTAAATTGACACAGCCGACTGTTCATGGCTTGTCTGGAATGTGGATGGGACATCGAGAAGTGAATGCATTTTACGCTGCTCGTACATTAGATATGTAGCTTGTCACTTAATAGTGAGTGCTCTGAACAGGCATGTTGGGGCCGTGGTTTGTACATAGTTGCTGTACAATGTGTATGCGAATGTCTGAAGGCAGAATCATTCATCTGACACAGACGTTGTGCAAGATCTGTCATTATCTATACTGGAGACCTTTTATACATGCATTTGAAAAATGTTTTTTCTATATTAAGGGTAGAGTCATACTAGCCTGTGACTTGCGCCAGTGCAATGAGAGATAATCTCACATTGCACTCGGCCCCATGTTAGACAGTCGGGCAGCTCAGATCGGCGATGTGTTCATCAGCCCTATACGAGCTGAGGAAAAAGTCGCAACATGCTGCGATTACCAGCGAGTTACGGCTCACTCACACCCATTCATGTCTATGGGAGCGAGCGAAACATTGCACTGCACTCTGATGCATTTGGCAGACACGATATACTCCACGGCCAGCAATAAAGGAAATGGGGAGATTAATGTCTCTTCCTCCGCACCTGTGATCCGGTAACAGGATCTGATCACAGTATAATGACACAGCAAAGCCTGAGCCTCGAGGTTCATTAGCATATTGCATCCAATGCCATACTCAAGCCTGTCCCTGGCCTTAAAGTGGCTGTTCTACTGTCTGCTAAAGGAGTCATCTGATATTCTTGGTGATCTCAGAGGGCTATGTTCACAAGTTACTTCTTTGCTGTGTTTTAAGCAGATTGAAAGCTCATACACACCCTTGCTATTATTTTCCTGACTGAAATGGAAACTGTTGCATTTTTGAAAGAAGTAGCATGTCAATTCTTTCAGCATTTTAGCAGCTTTTTTTGTTGTTTGTGCTGTGTTTTTACTGCTTTTGTGGTGAATGAAACCAACTTTATTTATACATGTACTAGGGCTGGGCGATTTTGGAAAAAATCAAAATCTCGATTTTATTTAAACCTATGGACGATTTTCGATTTAAATCTCGATTTTTTTTTCTATTTTTTTTTGCTTTTCTTTGATGAATAAAGAGGGGGCCCCCGTGACCCTGTGACAGAGGAGAGGAGGGTAACTGAGGGAAGCGTCCTGCTTCCCTTGGGTGTTCCCACCCCTCCTCTTGTCTGCAGCCCAGGCTCTAACCCTAGCCCTAACCCGAACCCTAGCCCTAACCCTAGCCCTAACCCTAACACTAGCCCTAACACTAGCCCTAACACTAGCCCTAACACTAGCCCTAACACTAGCCCTAACACTAGCCCTAACACTAGCCCTAACACTAGCCCTAACACTAGCCCTAACACTAGCCCTAACACTAGCCCTAACACTAGCCCTAACACTAGCCCTAACACTAGCCCTAACACTAGCCCTAGGAGCCCTAGTGTATAGTATATATAGAACACTCAATATAGGTGGCAGTGCCTGCACACAGTGTACACTATATATAGAACATAACACTACATATTATAACATAACATTATATGTAGCAGCCGGTCCGCACACACTGCACGGCCTCCGGGTATCAGGCTGCAGTAGAATAGTGCTGGGGCCTAGTACATGGCGGCTCGTCCCCGGCCTCAGATAGACACCTCCCGCCCCTCCTCATGCTCACCTGCTGGTATCTACTGCTGCTCTGCACCGACATGTCAGCAGGAGATGACACGGACAGAGGCCAAATAGAGACCCGGGTACGAAGTCAGCAAGACGGCGCCATATCCCTGTCAGGGCGCCGGCGGCAAGGGGCAGGTAAGACCTGCACTGGGCTCTGACAGCTATGCCCCCCCCCCGCCTGTAGCCTGCTCCTCACCCCCCTGCACACTCCGCAGCCTGCTCCTCACCACCCCCCCGCACACTCCGCAGCCTGCTCCTCACCACCCCCCCGCACACTCCGCAGCCTGCTCCTCACCACCCCCCCGCACACTCCGCAGCCTGCTCCTCACCACCCCCCCGCACACTCCGCAGCCTGCTCCTCACCACCCCCCCGCACACTCCGCAGCCTGCTCCTCACCACCCCCCCGCACACTCCGCAGCCTGCTCCTCACCACCCCCCCGCACACTCCGCAGCCTGCTCCTCACCACCCCCCCCCGCACACTCCACAGCCTGCTCCTCACACCCTCCGCAGCCTGCTCCTCACACCCTCCGCAGCCTGCTCCTCACCCTCCACAGCCTGCTGCTCACCCTCCACAGCCTGCTGCTCACCCTCCACAGCCTGCTGCTCACCCTCCACAGCCTGCTGCTCACCCTCCACAGCCTGCTGCTCACCCTCCACAGCCTGCTGCTCACCCTCCACAGCCTGCTGCTCACCCTCCACAGCCTGCTGCTCACCCTCCACAGCCTGCTGCTCACCCTCCACAGCCTGCTGCTCACCCTCCACAGCCTGCTGCTCACCCTCCACAGCCTGCTGCTCACCCTCCACAGCCTGCTGCTCACCCTCCACAGCCTGCTGCTCACCCTCCACAGCCTGCTGCTCACCCTCCACAGCCTGCTGCTCACCCTCCTGCACACCCTCCACAACCTGCTGCTCACCCTCCGCAGCATGCTGCTCACCCTCCTGCACACCCTCCACAACCTGCTGCTCACCCTGCTGCACCCTCCACAGCCTGCTGCTCACCCTGTTGCACCCTCCACAGCCTGCTGCTCACCCTCCACAGCCTGCTGCTCACCCTGCTGCACCCTCCACAGCCTGCTGCTCACCCTCCACAGCCTGCTGCTCACCCTGCTGCACCCTCCACAGCCTGCTGCTCACCCTGCTGCACCCTCCACAGCCTGCTGCTCACCCTCCTGCACCCTAGAGATGGCCATGTCGGGCGTGCAGCCGGCTCCATGCTGGGAGCAGTAGTCCCCCCAGGATGTGCCCGGCAGGACTCGCCATAGCCGCCCCTCAGACCACGCTTCTCCCCGGCTGTGCACCACCCCCACAGCCCGGTAATGAGCCCCTGTGTACCGTCGCTTGCTCCCGGCCGGGTGCTCCGCACTGTGCGGGCTGACCACGCTTCTCCCCGGCTGTGCACCGCCCCCACAGCCCGGTAATGAGCCCCGGTGTACCGTCGCTTGCTCCCGGCCGGGGCTCTGCACTGTGCGGGCTGACAATTCACCTCACCAGCGGCTGCAGCAGGGGCGGGGGGGGGGCACTGACAGCACTTCTCCCCCACTCCCCCAGGACATCTCCCGCCGCTGTAGCAGGGGCTGGGCTCTGACAGCACCCCCTCCCCTCAGCAGTGGCCGCGGGTATACCGCTAGAAAGCCCCTACTAGCCGCCCGGATCATTTAAACAGCGCTCCGGTGGCCATTTTAAATCGAATTACACGATTGTTAAGAAAACTACAATCGTGGCCACAGCAGGGGGCGAATTAATCGAATTAATTCGATTAATCGCCCAGCCCTAACATGTACTGTAGACAAAGGACACACTAAAAATGCAGCTAAAAAGCCTTCAAAAAGACAGCAAAATCTGCTTTTTGGATTATCTTTTTTGTACTGCCAAGAGAGCAATGTTTTGTGTAAAAAAAGCAATGTGTGAACATACCCTTATCATCATACAACAGAAATGTACCTATAGACAATAATGTTACTAATTCTATAAATTATTACAAAGGTGCTGATTTTGGCAGGGCTGGGAAATGCTTGGTCCCATTAGATGAATGGACACTACAGTGCTGGTCAACGATGGCGCTCATGGAATTATAATCTACTACTATATAAAATCCCTATCCGGTCTGTCTGTCTGTCTATTTGACCCGAAAACAGCATCACTTATAGGACAGTGTAAATTACAGTTAAACTGGAATGTGATGAAGGCCATAAGTTGGGTTGATCAGTCAAAGAAAAGAGCACCAAGTATAGGACATCTGTGACTGGGAGCCCACACGCTATCTGGGATACTGGCCGCAGCGCAGGCATTTTCGTCTGGGACAGCTCTGTCATTCCCTTGTGGCGGACCCATCCTGCTACTGCACTTTCCATTTACATTCCACTCTGGAACGTAGGCTGACGCTGTGGCTCCTCAGCATACAGGGGTGAGTGAAACAGTGCACATCAGAGGGAGAAAGACAGGACAAGGGGGAGGGATGGCATAAAGCGGGCGTGCATGGGGGGGGGAAGTTTGTGCACAGGGGAGAAGTGACGGCACAAGGGGGAGAGAGTGCACCAGTGGATTGCGAGCAACAGTAGCTCATTCCAAGCCACAACCACCCCATTCAGCAGCAGGCTCCCTCACCCTCCTCAATGGTGCTGCGATTAGTAGAGCTAATATATAATGGCACATGTTCTAAAATCACCCGATGCGATAGAATTGGGTCTTTGTCTAGTAGTAGTAATATTCACTTATAGAACCATTAATTCCACAGCACGTTACGTACATCAGCATCACTGTCCCAATTGGGGCTCACAATCCTATCAGTATGTCTTTGTAGTGTGGGAGGAAACTGGAGTGCCCGGAGGAAACCCGCACAAACACTAGGAGAACATACAAACTCCTTGCAGATGATGATCTTGGTGGGAACTGAATCCAGGATTCCAGCGCTGCAAAGCAACAGTGCAAACCACTGAGCCACACAATCAACCATAAAGCATAACTGCCGGTTAAGTTTTTATTTAATAATAATGTAGAGCAAGTGATGATTTTAATAAACTTTCAAATATATTTCATTAGAAAATTCTGGTTGAAAACCACTCCACAGGTTCATAAATCCTCCACAAGGTGTCCCCATTACACTGTGTGTGAAGCAGACATATGTTCACTGTTAGTCAGATCCGTCTTCAGTGAATATGGGTATGTAACCATATTAAGGGATGGGGGGGGCATCGCCTACACTCCTGATGGCAGCTGGTGGGGAAAGGGGGCATGGCCTACACTCCTGATAGCAGCTGGTGGGGAAACAATGTATCCGATTAACTCAGCATACAACACAGTTGATAAGCAATGTTAGAATGTCGGTGTCCGTGTAAACTCCTGTGCACAAGCTTCTGATCTGTCATCTGGCTCCACACAGCTCAGTCACAATCTCTGTTAACCCCTTGTCTGCTGGCTCCCCAAAGCTCACTATCAACCTACTCTCAGAGGCTGTGGAAATACACACAGTGCTGGCAGACGCTGGCCATGTCCACACAGCCATGAAATGCAGTTTTTAAAAGAGAACAGAAAATGTGAGAAAATAAGTCATATGGCACAGAAAAAACATAATATTAGATGCTACGTGACCGATGATGAACAACCAGTGCAGTATTTTGTTTTGTTTTTTTTAATGAAAGGATATTTACACTTTTAGATGATATGGCTGAGAAGTCAACCCTCTGAGCCAAGCACCTAGTTTTTAGAAAGTTTTTTGGTAAACTTTGGGGTGAGCCCCAAGTTCTCTTGCAAAACAGCTGCGTCATGTTGAATGTATACAAATGGCTGCGAGCATTTTCTCCCCATGTTGTATATTAGAGCTGTTGACTACTACAAATGAGCTTAATGTCTGATTAATTTTCTGTTTGTGTGTAATCCACGTTCTCCCCAAGGTTGGCGAGGTTTAGTTTGATGGTTTTCATTTAGTTTGTGGTTACTTGGGGAATGTCTGCAGTGAGGTCATCTGTCTTTCTGGTTTCCATTCCCTATCACCAGGGGTGTATTATCGCTTAGCACAGCCAGCACTGTTCATAACCACAGATCTTGCTACATGACAGCTGTTTATCCAGGTGGAGGTTGTTTTTGTACCTGTTGTGAACAATAGAGAACAGACTTGAGTCCCCATTTCTGGAAGTGGATCCTATCCACGAAGTATAGCTAATCTAGACCTGCACATTGGCCTTATAGGTGGATCCTGCCCTCCTTTTTATATCCAAGTTGAGTAGCCTTTCTTCAGTTTCACCCAACAGCAATGGTTTACTCATTTAAAAGTGTGATCTTCTAAGTATAAGAGCCTAACTACAGTGTTTAGTTATGGTCTTCACAATGGTCCCTTTTATTTAGAGAGAGGGACACTCTTGGCAGATACTGTCTGATGCCTAATGCAGGACATGAGGGAGTAGTTTTCTGTAAATTGCCCCTATTGTTTCAACAAACATTGTATAAATCAATAGTACGGGGGATTATAACAAACTGCAAATTCTGCTTCTTTCTCCCTGCCTCCTGAATTCATCCTTCACTAAATACTCCTAAAATTCATCTTGGTCAAAACACGATATACTGAGAAGTCTGGGGTATATTGGGATTGCAGCTCCCATTACAGTCAACAGAAAGGGAAGGAGCAGGAAGACAGAGACCAACAACTTGTGTAACAGCCTCCAGCTACTTTAGTGCTGGATTCACAGCCACACTGCTCACTTCTGCTGTTTAATGTCCTCCGTGATGCTGCATCTGCCTGCATATTACATAGAGAGAACAGGAATTCATCTCATTGTGTGTGCGTGGGGGGGGCATGCAGTAACTAAAATGTAGCCTGCAAAGGGGGAAAAATTGTAAAAAAGATAGGTACAAGTTCTATAATGGTAGAACCTGTGTTGTTTCGGTGGACGTAATAGCTTATTCTACTAAGATTTCAGATATGCTTTAAATTCCTGTCGTGCATCTGTCCCAAAGGTATGTCTGCCTGAGATGTAAATTAGTTAGGTAACAGTCTGACGCCAGTAAAACTGATTGCATTTCTCATGTCGATTTGTCTATGATTTCACTGTGTATTGTACGTTTTACCCTATGAAGGGCGATGGGTGAAATCTGCAGGAACAAGTCACACTGGGTTAATTCATTCCTCTGAAGATTTTATTTTCACATCATCTAATCAAATCTTACCCACTTGCTGTTACTATAGTACGCTGTGGATAGCCAAAAATCTGCAAGCATTCCCCATGGGAGCATACTCTTGGTTTCTGTAATAGGCGGCATGCAGTGTATTTATTTTACCTAGAGTTTTCCTTTTACTAAAGATCTGTGGAATCATTTTATGGGACAGGAGACGATAGATTGATGCATCGAATGTGTTTTATTTGGTAAAATCTCTGCTCTTTCTAGACTTAGTAGTCAAGAGGGTTCACCTAATCGGGGTTTGATAGTCATCCTTGTATATAGTGGCAATGAAACATTTGGGCACCCCTGCCCAAAATTACTGTTACTGTGAACAGTTAAATTGAAGATGAAATTATCTGTAAAAGCAACCTGTCACCCCAAATCACCTTTCTAACCTTTTAAAGGGAACCAACCACCCCAAATGACCCCCCTGGACTGTTAATATGTGTCCCTACACCCAGCACACACATTTGGGGCAATCGTTTTTGCTAAAAAAACTGTTTAGTAGAAGCTAAGATATAGCAATATAAACTTTAATAAATCCTGACGACTGGGTGTTACCTAGCTTGTCCTCCTGCAGTGTTCCTGTGCCTGTCAGCCTCCTCTCCCCCCCTCCCTTCAGTAAAGCCCTGCCCTTTCAGCCTCTCAGGTTTCAGCCTTTCAACTGATCCTAAACCCAGAAACTGACCCCCCTTATCTTTAGACCTGTCCCTGCACCCCTTCTTATCATTTCTAGCCATCCCTTTTGCAGAAAAAATCGCTTTTGTAAAGTAAGAGAAAAGGTTATAATACTTTGTCCTGTGTTTCTGTGGAAGCCGCAAATGCCCCGCCTGTCTGCTGCTGCCTGGTAAATTATGCACGCCCCTCTCTGCTGCTAAGAGCCTGGCCGCGTCATGAAAGGGGGTGGGGCTCCGGCACGGCGCGATGTAGCCCCGCCCCTTTCATGACGCGGCCAGGCTCTTAGAAGCAGAGGGGCGTGCATAATATACCAGGCAGCAGCAGACAGGCGGGGCATTTGCGGCTTCCACAGAAACACAGGACAAAGTATTATAACCTTTTCTCTTACTTTACAAAAGCGATTTTTTCTACAAAAGGGATGGCTAGAAATGATAAGAGGGGGTGCAGGGACTGGTCTAAAGATAAGGGGGGGTCAGTTTCTGGGTTTAGGATCAGTTGAAAGGCTGAAACCTGAGAGGCTGAAAGGGCAGGGCTTTACTGAAGGGAGGGGGGAGAGGAGGCTGACAGGCACATGGAACACTGCACGAGGACAAGCTAGGTAACACCCAGTCGTCAGGATTTATTAAACTTCATATTGCTATATCTTAGCTTGTACTAAACAGTTTTTTTTTAGCAAAAACGATTGCCCCAAATGTGTGTGCTGGGTGTAGGGACACATATTAACAGTCCAGGGGGGTCATTTGGGGTGGTTGGTTCCCTTTAATACCTGTTCCTGCAGCCTTACAATACATTCTAACACATCCCTGACTCACCTTTTTTACTAATCTACAAGAGCTATAATGTAGTTAGGAAACTTACAAAATTCTTGTCACGGGCGTTCCTCCAAGGCATTTTGACCGGTAGGTGGGTCCCCTGTGCCGCGCTACCCCTGGCTCATTGCTCTAATACGGTCTAATGGGTGTCATTATACAAATGCAGAGTGCGGGCACGAATTCAATATCGCGCCCACAATGACACAGCTGCGACGCGGTCATGTGATGCTGGGACCAGTGGCGTAACTACCGCGGTCGCGGCTGACACCGGCCCGCCCCTCCTCTCCTCCTCACTGCGGGACACTGGAGGCCTACGGCGGAAGCGGTAAGTGTGACAGGCAGCGGCGAACCTCCACCCTCGCCCCCCCCCCATCCCCCCCCCTGCTCCTCATGTGAGGGGGGACAAGCTCAAAAATTTCTACTAGCACCCCCCCCCCCCTTCACGCTCCTCACATGAAGGGCCCCGGAGCAAATCCTGCATCGGGGCCCGGATCAAGCTAGTTAGGCCACTGGCTGGGACGCATCACTTCCGGTCACAGGTCTCACAGGCACATTGCATGCTGAAGTCTGCCTGTGTGCGACCGGAAGTGGCGCGGCGATGCCGGCGTTACATGACCGCGTCGCAGTCTTTACCTTGCTTTTACCTGTTCACAGTAAGTAATATTGACCAAACTTTTGCATGCCACTGTAAATGTGCAAACAGAGCAGTAATTTTCTGAGCAACACCGGCCACATGACAGCTAGGCTCAGAATAAGCAGAGATTTCATTGTAATAGCTCAGTGTATCAAGCTTCTCCTATTATGACCCTTTACATATAATTCTGATTATAATTAGGTCTGATAAATGAATCCTTGATATAAATCTAATTAGGCCCCCTTCACACTGCATTTTTTGCACATCCGTGTGGATCCTTGAATTTCAAGGACCACATGGACAGGCACGGACCTGTGCCAACTGATGTCCACAGAACGTTTTTTTTAACATATCAGTCACCAGAGATAGGGGTGAGAGGAGCTGTACCTTGCTTCTGAGCATGCTGAATACAGCTAAACTGATCCGTCTCCATAGACCCTATGTTATTTGACGCAAACCATGACGGATCCATTTGTGTCTGCTTTTTTGTAGGCAGCCTAAAATCGGAGCAGTCTCTTGATTGTGGGTACATGAAAAAAGCTGACACAAGGGATTACTGACAATAATGACACACACGGATGGCCATATAGGACCACGCTCATAGGGATACATGGGAGGCCAGAACGGATCCCTGGCTATCTGTTTTAAAATGGATAGACCCGGATCACAAAAATGCAGTGTGAATGGGGCCTTAGCTTTTCTTTGAGATTGTCACTAATTTTAACAAGTGTGAATGGGGTTCTGAAATTCACATTCACTCGTTATACTGAAAACACAGTCGTAAAGCTCCACTCCAGCAGTTTTTTACTGCATTGCTGGAGTTTTCTTTAAATGTAAGTCCATGGCCCGTTCTTATACTCACCTGTTCCTCCTTCATTCTTTTCCAGCGTCACTCCATCAGTGTCCAGTGATCTGTGACCTGTCTGCTGCTCCAGTGTTTTCATGGAGCCACGCAGGTCACAACTCAATCCAGCTCTATGAGAGTCTTATTCTGGCTCTCAGAAATGCATTGACCTCTTGTGATGTATTGTCCGGCCAGGCAGAAGTTACTGATCAGACACTTCAGGGACCCGAGCGTTTTGACAGATGACATCGTGGGTGTGTAAGACTAGCCGCGGCTATGGTTTATAATAGGGCGCACCGCGGGTGTGAAAGCTTTACATTCACTCCTATACTGTGTACTGTCATTGTCAGCGTATACCCTTGCTTACAGTCTTCACACTCTCCACTGCCCGCATGCGATGTGTTATACCCCCCATTCTCGTCGTGCCCAGTAGCACTGGGAGTGGTGATCTGTCAAGCAGTCGGCCTCTAGCAGTACACTGATTACTAGGGTGAATGAGAGCTTTCACACCGCGTTGCGCACCCTATTTATAAACAATGTAGGGGCCCACGTCAGCATGTACAGTTTTGTCAGAATGCATTCTTGTCAAACGCTGCATGATCCATCTGCAAGTGTGAAGCCAGCCTTACAGATACAAGAAGGCACCCAGGGACCAGAGCGTAGAACAAAGATGACAATGCCGGTGGGTGAGTTTAAGACTAGGGCCAGGGGGCTTGGTTTAAAGCACCACTCCAGCGCAGAAAAAACAAACCGCTGGAGGGGTGCTCTAGAGGAGCTTTGTGTGACATTCATATGTTTCTGCCGTCTCTGACTGCATTGTACTGATGATTGCTGCAGTATACACACATTCACATGCTTAGCATTGTTCTTTGCTTGCAGCTTTCGGCACTTGACCCAAGCATGCGATTTGCTTCCAGTTATATTCCAACCAGCTTCTCTTCCTGCTCTCAATAGAACACTGGGAAAAACTGAAGTATCTAGTCAACATGTGGCCCTAAGCACGTAAATTGATTACTAGGGTCAAGTGACGTCAGAGTTCAGCAAGATGCAGTTTGTCTGCAGAATTGATGCCTGGTCCAAACCCTCCTATGAGGTTATATAGACTGAATGTTAGCATATAGGGACAGATGAGCCATGTACATGATGTTTGTCAGGAGCATTCGATCATTCCTCTGTCCTCCCCCATGTATTGTGCCTGCACTGCTTATCTGTCCATCTCTTGGGTATAGACACGCACACATTGCTCTTTACTGCTTCTCTAATGAGACACAGAATTGAGGTAGAGGAAAATGAAATGATAACTTTGTGGCAGCTCTGAATGACATTTCCAAGGACCTGTGGCTCCAGCCTGTCTCTATTAAATGTTCAGCTCCTCTCCACCTTCTGTACGGATGTGGAACATCACACTCGGAGAGTCAGAAATGCGAGTCCAAACATGACGTCTTCCTCCAAGCTACATAACATAAAACCCAGTGCAAATTAACCACAGCCTCATTGGAACAGTCAAGGGTTTCATTTTGGTTTCCAGAAGAACTTGTGTTTTTCCTTAGCATACTTGCTGCTAATTTGAAGCAGTAGCTTAAGTTTTGCTGGGTCGTGTAAGTTTAAAAGGCTTAGGTGCAAAGTGCCCCAAGAGTGGTGACCTTGAGGAGCCTTGTGGGACCCCATTGAGTTTCACAGCACATTTAGGCTTTGTTCACACATAGCGGTTTTTTTTTTTTGCGTGGCGCTTTTACCAGCGTTTTGCACCTGCGCAAAAAAGCACAAAAAAAAGTAGTAGCGATAAAATTACATGACCGCGAGCGGCCATCAGCACCCAAGACTCATCAATGACGTCATGCAAGGTTCCTGTTGATTCGGTACCTGCCTTGGCTCTGACAGAAGCGATAGCTCGAAAAGGTTAAGTATTCATTTTTGTTATTTTTAATACATTTGGTTTTATTTAATTTTGATTTTGATTTTTAATATCTGAGATAATTCTAAATTGGGTTACGGTATAGAAGGAAACAGACTACAGCCCAGCAATGTGACACATCACTTTCGTAGGGTGCCCGTGTCTCTGTTAGACTGCTGTCAATTCAGTGGCTCAAAAACCTCGTTTTAAGCTTTGGTGGAAAGGACACATCACTTTGGGACAACGGCACTTGCCTATTTTGTGTTCCTCTGTTCATAATGGCAATGGTATATATTCGTACTTTTCACTTTTGAGAGATGTATTGCACATTTTTTGTACATCTTTTTATTTATTTGCTCTTTTTTTTTTTCTCTCTTCTATGAAGTCAGTGTCGACTGTACACAATCCACTTCTGGTGTAATACCAATGGACTTTTCCAAACAGTTAGGCTGATGGAGACATGATGGTTGTTTCAGCTTCAGGTCTATTTCGCTGTAAGCCCTGGTTCTAGTCATCTGGTAGGACCACTCCTTATATTATAGCGAACTACAGGTTGGATGGCCTACGTAATATGGCAACCTTCCGTCGAGTGCCCAAACTGTATCCATAGACCATTTTAATGATGTAAATATTCCAAAATAAGCAGTTGCAGTTGCGAGCACGAGAGCAGCAACTGCCCGTCCTTCATTTCATGCGAGGGTTTTATACTGTACACTCATTACTTTAAGTTTAATTAGTTAAACTTACTTTGGAATGTTCCCAGCATAGGGTCACTCAACTGAAGATGATGCTTTTACCAACAATGAGCTGCTTTTCTTTGCTTTTCCAGACACATATTGCAGGTGCAGAAATTTTATGGAAAAAATTGCCTGAATGTAGATGGAGAGCGATATAGATTTAGTCACAATTACAGGAAGTAGCAATTTCTGCAGAAAATCATTTTCTGTGTAAATAGTCTGGCAAAATACCTTGTTCTTTTTATTCCTCGACTGTTGTGCAGCATATTATGTGCAGTGATCTAAAAACTCTTAGGGCGTCCACACTACGATTCTTGCAATATTGCTTGCGCGCCTGTCCTTGCAATTATGTGCTCCATGCTGACCCTCTCCTTGCAATTATGTGCTCCATGCTGACCCTCTCCTTGTAATTATGTGCTCCATGCTGACCCTCTCCTTGCAATTATGTGCTCCATGCTGACCCTCTCCTTGCAGTTATGGGCTCCATGCTGACCCTCTCCTGGCAGTTATGTCCGCATCCTGTGCACTTATTGTAATGTCCCCATCCTTGTCCACTAGCAGTAATGCCCCATCCTGCCCCCATCCTTGTCTCTGTGTAGTAATGCCCATCCTGCCCCCTCCTAGCAGTAATGTCCGCATCCTGCCCCCTCCTAGCAGTAATGTCCGCATCCTGCCCCCTCCTAGCAGTAATGTCCGCATCCTGCCCCCTCCTAGCAGTAATGTCCGCATCCTGCCCCCTCCTAGCAGTAATGTCCGCATCCTGCCCCCTCCTAGCAGTAATGTCCGCATCCTGCCCCCTCCTAGCAGTAATGTCCGCATCCTGCCCCCTCCTAGCAGTAATGTCCGCATCCTGCCCCCTCCTAGCAGTAATGTCCGCATCCTGCCCCCTCCTAGCAGTAATGTCCGCATCCTGCCCCCTCCTAGCAGTAATGTCCGCATCCTGCCCCCTCCTAGCAGTAATGTCCGCATCCTGCCCCCTCCTAGCAGTAATGTCCGCATCCTGCCCCCTCCTAGCAGTAATGTCCGCATCCTGCCCCCTCCTAGCAGTAATGTCCGCATCCTGCCCCCTCCTAGCAGTAATGTCCGCATCCTGCCCCCTCCTAGCAGTAATGTCCGCATCCTGCCCCCTCCTAGCAGTAATGTCCGCATCCTGCCCCTCCTAGCAGTAATGTCCGCATCCTGCCCCCTCCTAGCAGTAATGTCCGCATCCTGCCCCCTCCTAGCAGTAATGTCCGCATCCTGCCCCCTCCTAGCAGTAATGTCCGCATCCTGCCCCCTCCTAGCAGTAATGTCCGCATCCTGCCCCCTCCTAGCAGTAATGTCCGCATCCTGCCCCCTCCTAGCAGTAATGTCCGCATCCTGCCCCCTCCTAGCAGTAATGTCCGCATCCTGCCCCCTCCTAGCAGTAATGTCCGCATCCTGCCCCTCCTAGCAGTAATGTCCGCATCCTGCCCCCTCCTAGCAGTAATGTCCGCATCCTGCCCCTCCTAGCAGTAATATATAGCCCCATTAGGCCTCCTCCTGGTAGTAATCTGCACCATCATGGCTGCTATTTATAGGGTTTAAAAAAACAAAACATCCTACTCCCTTTCTAGTTCCGCTTCCACCGCTGCCCTCTCCAGTCCTCACGTCTTCTGTCATCTCCCGACTCCCGCGTTTGGTTACATGACGCTGGCACCGCCTCATGACGGTGCCTGCCTTGGAGAGTGTGTGTAAGAGCGAGGAGACATGTCCCTTGCTGTGATACAACACAGCTTTGTACTTCTGGCGCGATATCACCGGAAGTTGAAAGTGGAGTACAGAGGTGACGCAGCGTGCCAGCAGGGAGGACTCTGCACTCGTGCCATAGGTTCATGGCCTAGGTGGTTGCTGGGAGCACAACTATTCCTGTGATCTCACTTACTGGGCTACTTGCTGTTATTTTAGTGTCACTGTTGTCTCTGCTGCAGATATAGCAGCTCTCTGAATGTGGAGCCCTGTATATACTAGGGCTGTGGAGTTGGTAGGCCAGACATCCAACTCTTCATTTCCTCTGAATTCAACTCCGGCCCCCAACTCCACCAAAATGGACAGCAACTCCAACTCCATAACCAGAGCTGTGAAGTCAGTAAGCCACACGTCTGACTCCGATTCCTCAATTTCCCTGAATCTGACTTCACCGAAAATGGGCACCGACTCCACAGCCCTGGTATAAACCTGTCCACACCATTTTCTGCCCATGTACAGTATACACAAAGCTGCTAATCAGTGGTGGGTTGGAACTATACATAGCCCATGAATATGGAGGACTTCATGGGAACGGGTTTATTAATTCTGATGATAATCTCCTGATAATTGATTATATGAAAACTACACTGAGCAGCCCAGCAAGTGACACATCACTGGAGTCAGGGTCTCTTGTCATGCTCCTGTCATATTCAGTGGCAAAAAATATGTTTAAGCTTTGGTGGGGGGTGGGGTGGGGCACAGATTCTTGACCTATTCTGTGTTCCTCTGGGTCGGATACTTTGATAAAGGTTTATTGGCGACTTTTCACTTTAGGAGAGGATGTGATTGGCCGCATTTTTGTACACTTTTTATTTATTTGGCTCTTTTTTTTTTTTTTTTTCTGTAATGAAGTAAGGTGAAGAGAACAATCCACAGTTTTCCAAGCAGTAGTAGCCTGTGAGCCATGTGTGTGTGGTTTACAGGCTTCAGGATGCTGATTTCAGGCTTGTATTTACTGCCCTAATGGTATGCAGTAGTATCTGCGGTAGGTTAACATGGAGCGTTATATTTATAGTGAACACCAGTGTTGGATGGCCTGTAACTAATACGGCACGCTTCCTCAGTCTAGAGACGTGATGCATGACCATTGTAATATGTAACATACTTCCAAGAAATTGAAGTTGCGAGCATCTTGAGAGCAGAAGCTGCGTGACCTTTATTTCAGGAAGGTTTTATATGTTACACTCACAACTTTACAGTTTAGATCCTGACGTAATTTACTATCTGGAATGTTCCCAGCTTATAGGGACACTGCAGGACTGGAAAGACGTGGCTGCTTTTTCCTGAAATAATGCTGCTCTTTTTTTTCCTTTTCCACTAATTGACTGACATATTGCAGCTCAGCCCAATTATATGTGAATAATGAGCATTGACCTGCACACGTGTACGAGGCAGAGCGACTTATATGATTAGTCCACACCCATACACAGGGCAATTTGCTGCAGAAAATCATTTTTCTGCTGGCATAAATCAGCTGGAAAAAAACATTGTTCTTTTTCATTCCTCGACTGATTGGCAGCATATTTACATGTGGCAGTGATCGGGAAGGAACACTCTTAGGCGGCCGTCACACACTACGATATCTTGAAAGATATCGCTTGAACGCGCCTGATTAAACATCGCGTGAACGATGTCTCTTCGTGTGACGGCAAGATACGACGAGCGAGAAGTGTTCAAATCGCAAGATCGAGATCTGAGCTCCGGACCTCACATCTTGCGATGAACGATTTTACAAACAGCTTCATCGTGGTGTATAACACCACGATGAACGATCTCCCAGCGGCAGAGCCTATGCTGGGAGATGGTAACTATGGTACACGTCGGGTTACTAAGCGATGCGCGTCGCCTAGTAACCCGATGTGTACCATAGTTACCAGCGATCTCGCTGGTCCACATCGCTGGTGAGTCTGTCTGTGTGACATCTCACCAGCGATGTGAGCGATATTGTAAGCGATCGCGCGTGCACGTGATCGCTTACAATATCGCTAGCGAGATCGTAGCGTGTGACGGCCGCCTGAGTAACATTCAAAGTAACACTAAAAGTAAATGGTTTCTCCCCTTCCCCAACCCCACATGCTTGGTGCCTCCGGGTGATCCTCGACTGCCCTCTTCTTCAAGCCACATATCCAAGCCCTTGCCACCTCCTACCGACTTCAACTCAACATTATTTCCCAGATATGGTAAGTGGAGAAGGAACCGGGCACTGACCTGCTTAGAGTCTCTCGTGTCGTACAGCGGCGTTAGTGAAATCCTGTTGCTCAGCTGAAGGGTTAATCTTGCAAACAAAAAGTGAGGAGAGCAGCAGCACTCAGGAGATCTTTTTTACATACCGCCTTTAATGTGCTTTTTCAGGTTACATCTTAGGTGCAGGGCAGGGAGGTGCAGGGGGAGCAACGGTCCGTTTCGCGGACTTCCGCTTCAACAGGCTGTTGAAGCGGAAATCCGCGAAACGGACCGTTGCTCCCCCTGCACCTCCCTGCCCTGCACCTAAGATGTAACCTGAAAAAGCACAATAAAGCCGGTATGTAAAAAAGATCTCCTGAGTGCCGCTGCTCTCCTCACTTATTATTTCCCAGATACATACATTCCTTGACCAAGAAAATTCAAAAACACTTGTACATTCCCTCATCACCTCCCACCTCGAATACTGCAACCTCTTACTCTCTGGCTTCCCCTCTACCACTCTTTCACCCCTCCCATCTGTCCTAAACTCTGCTGCCCGACTAATACACATACCGTATCTCCTTGTTATTCCCCATACCTCCTCTCTCCCAATCCCTTCACTGGCTCCCCATTGCCCAGAGACTCCAGTTCAAACCCCTACCCATGACAAACCAAGCCATCCACTACCTGTCTCCTCCATATATCTGTGACATGGTCTACTGGTACCTACCTACACGCAACCTGCGATCCTTTCAAGATCTCCTTGTTTATTCCCCTCTTTTCACCTCTTCCCATAACCGCATACAAGCTTTCTCCTGTGCTTCCCCCTCACTCTGGAACTCTCTGCCCCAACATATCAGACTCTCGCCCACCGTGGAAACCTTCAAAAGGAACCTGAAGACCCACCTCTTCCGACAAGCCTACAACCTGTTGTGATCCTCAGTCCACCAAGCTGCTAGACGACTAGCCCTACCCTCTACTATTGTATCCTCATCCATCCCTTGTAAACTGAGCCCTCGCGGGCAGGATCCTCTCTCTTGTACCTGTGTGTGCCTTGTATTGCTTATAATTGTATTCGTCTATGTATGCCCCTTTCCACCTGTAAAGCGCCATGGAACAAATGGCGCTATAATATATTATCGATCCATGTAAAGGCGCCTTTACTTTAGTTCCGCTGACATAAAACGCTATGCTCTAACCAATATACACTTTTTGGGCTGCTTGAAAAACAAAGGTGCTCTCCTCCACCAGTGCTCCTTCTTCTAGCAGGGCTTTCATGGCATTCATGGCGCCACTTTGCCTCCAGTGGTGACTATCAGTCCCATATTACAACCAATCAGAAGATACTTACAGGTTTTAAGCACAGCGTGTCTGCTGCAAATCTGCAATATAGGCACATACCCTTAGTAGTATTGCTCTAGTTATAATGAAATAGCCACATTCCTTGATGTGTACAAATGATAGCGATAGAAGCCATTGGAGCAAAACAGGTTAATCCATTTAGGAAACCAATGCTGATCACACGTCTGCTCTGCAGACAGTACAAAGTTTTTCTTTGGTGCCAAATCTTCCAAGAGGCTTTTCTTTTCCCGACTATCATGTGGTGCGCACCTGCCATCACGGCTCGCTCCTTCTTTCCTTTACTGCTGGCCACGCTTCCTGACCAGGGAGATTTTGCTCATTAGTAAAGTTCACAACTACCTACTGTGAGAAATTCTCTGAGACCCCTCCATCTAATGCCTGACTGTGAAATTCTGTCTTCTCAATTATGTTTGCTGACTGGACAGATTACTTCATATTAAGGTCGGAGATGGCCGCGTGTGTGATAAATTCCTGTGCTATTACTCATCCCCATACTATGGTTCATCATATATGTTCATGTTTTATTCTGCTTTTTTTATGTTTGGCGAGGTTTTGAATCTGTAAATTTGCTGATCTAAACACATAACAGCTATTTATGGAGGAACTATAACCTGTAAGAACATGATCATGAGTTGAAATCAGTCTGACCTGCCTAAATGTTCTCCTTTATTTGTTTTTCTGCAGGTATGGTGTCAGCCCTGAGAACATAATCCTCTATGGCCAGAGCATTGGCACTGTCCCCACGGTGGACCTGGCTTCCCGGTATGAATGTGCGGCAGTCATTCTTCATTCCCCCCCATTGTCGGGGTTGCGGGTGGCTTTTCCGGACACCAGAAAGACCTACTGTTTTGACGCTTTCCCCAGGTGAGACGGCAAATTACTTATATCTGAAGTTTTTAAACTCTCATTCATTTACGCAAAAAATATGCTACATACATGTGTGTTCAGTGTTTTGGATCTGAGTGTTGACCAGTAATTAAGTTTTCACCATTAGTTTCATCAGTGATTTTCACATGTAAGTAAATAAACTGATGCCATTCATGTGGTGTTGGTCATTTTTGTGGACCCATACAGTCGTTTATTTCGGCAATTTTTATCTGTACAGCCTGTAAATAACAGACAACTTTGACACATTTGTTTTTTGGGGGGATTGCATCCAGTCCTAGAAGGTATGAATGCATAGGCAATGTTCCCAAGATTTCAAGCACACAGTGTGACTGAATTCACTAGACTGAGTAAAGTACAATACTGGTCAAAATAGTAACAGTCCAACATGACTAACCAGATTATTCACTGTTTTTGGTATAAATTATATTACCACATGTCAAAAATTTACCAGTTGATGCAGTAGATTCTTAGGCTGGCTTCACATTGCGGGTCAGATCCGATCCGTGGCTCTCAGGGTGAACCTGACAGCCCCGGATCGGATCAGCACACAGAATCGGAGGGCTAATATGCCCTTCAGACTGGTGTGCTGCCGCTGCTGATGAATCAGACCGCAGCTTGCACGGAGCTAGACGCGGTCCTGAAACAACAGCAGCGTGCAGCCGCAGGTGTCCGGTTCCTGGATCCTCCCGGATCGGGGAAATCCAGCCCCATAGGCTCCCATGTTAGGGAGCGCCGGATTGCCCCGGATCCGGGCGAATCCGGGGCAATCCAGGAGTAGGCAATTAGAGGAGATATTCTCCTCTCGGACACAAAAACGTTGCAAGCAACGTTTTTGTGTCCTTGAGCGAATACTGAATTCTCCCGGATTGTCCCGGACAGATAGAAATCGGATGGCAGAGAGCTGCCATCCGGCTTGTTTCCGGCCCCATAGTATACTATGGGGCCAAAATCCGGTTTGGGGCTGTCCAGCTTACACGGACAGCCTCGGATCAGACTTGACCCGCAATGTAAAGCCAGCCTTAGAAAACCAACAGACTCAGCATTCATGAGCTGCATGTTTTGAGTCTGTGTATTTGAATAACAAATTGTAAGGGCGTGTGTTCAGAATAATAGCAGTGTGGAGTTCAATTAGTGAGGTCAATCATTCTGTGAAGAAGCAGGTGTGAATCAGGTGGCCCTTATTAAGGTGAAACCAGCACATGCTGTACATGTATTTGGGCCACTTTACACACACCAACTTCTGTGACCAACTTCTGAACAGATAGCTGGTTGCAGTGAAATCATGGACACATTGTTCCATTTTGTGGCTGTGTACAAATAGAACAATGTGTCCATGATTTCACTGCAACCAGAGATCTGTTCAGAAGTTGGTCACAGAAGTTGGTGTGTGTAAAGCGGCCCTTTCTCCTTGAAAGCCTGGGAAATATGGGTTGTTCGAGACATTGTTCAGAAGAACAGTGTACTTTGATTATAAAGTTGATTGAAGAGGGTAAAACTTATAAAGAATTGCAGACAATGATAGGCTGTTCAGCTAAAACAATCTCCAATGCCTTAAAAAGGAAAGCAAAACCAGAGAGATGTGGAAGAAAACGGAAGACTACTATTCAAATGGATGGAAGTATAGCCAGAATATCAAAGGCCCAGCCAAGGATCAACTCCAGGATGATAAAAGTTACCTGTTAGTACTGTGACAGAGGGCGCCTGTGTGTAGCTAATCTATTAGCAAGACGTCCCCACAAAGTCTCCAGTTAAAAAAAAAAAAACAAACAGATATGTACTAAAGCGGATAACATTTTCAAAAGAACATGTCAACTGGTCTAAAGAGAAATGGAGAAAGATTTTGTGGTCTGATGGACCTTAAAAGAACAATATTACTTTCAAGTATCAATGTTCTACTCCGGAAAATAGCCACATAGGGTAATGAATGCTAAGGACAATTTATCTTCGAGCCCGCCATCTTCTGGAGAGTTCTTCTCCGCATGTTATTTATCCGGTGTTTCATTACCAGAACTGCCTTAATGGTGCAGAGTCTGTTCACTATTAAAATACTAAGCTTCTGAATTGGTCCCATCATCTTGGCCTCATAGCTATAATACTTTTCTTCTCTAAAATTACAGCTAATTTTCAGCATTCGATTACCCTGACATTTCAGGGAAAAATGTTTCGGCTGTGGAGGAACTGTCCACAGACTGTGCTGTTTAAACATTGGCTCCTCGCTCGTCGGAAGGGTATTCAGCCAAGGGAACAAATCCAGTTTTTTTTTATTTTCTAAATGCAAATATTATTTAATAAGGAAGTGAATAAAAAAAATCAGTGGCTGCAATGTCCTTACTAAAGTATTCGGAGCAAGGGGAAATATGACAACTGTTATGAAACTTCCACGTTTAAAGGGATCCTGTAACCCCCAAAACACCTATAAACCTATTAAAACCTGTCCCTACAGCATATTAACACTTTCCCTACACTCCTTTTACCTCCTAAATGCACATAATGAAAGTGTATAAAAACGTTTTTACAGTACCTCATTACTCATGATAATGAGTGACTATGCTATTCATAGTCACTCATCCAGACTGCCTCTCTTCATACTATCACGCCTCAATAGGCGTGATCTTCATCATGGATTCAAACTGCAGCCTCTCTGCGCGCCTCCCCGCTGTGTCCTGTGTCTGCCCGGCTTCAGCGTGGGGCTGTATGACGCGACCCGCGTCATTTCCGGAGCCGGGTGACGTATTTACAGCCGCGCCGCTGTTAGCTTCAATTCCCGCACTGCGCATGCGCATGCGCAGTGCACATTTTGAAGCTGACACAGCGGCGCGGCTGTACGACGTCACCCGGCTCCGGAAATGACGCGGGTCGCGTCATACAGCCCCACGCTGAAGCCGGGCAGACACAGGACACAGCGGGGAGGCGCGCAGAGAGGCTGCAGTTTGAATCCATGATGAAGATCACGCCTATTGAGGCGTCATAGTATGAAGAGGGGCAGTCTGGATGAGTGACTATGAATAGCATAGTCACTCATTATCATGAGTAATGAGGTACTGTAAAAACGTTTTTATACACTTTCATTATGTGCATTTAGGAGGTAAAAGGAGTGTAGGGAAAGTGTTAATATGCTGTAGGGACAGGTTTTAATAGGTTTATAGGTGTTTTGGGGGTGACAGGATCCCTTTAAACCATAGAAGTGTTTAGTTCTATGAACTGCTGCTGTCTTCAGTAGGATTTTGTGTTTCAAATAGCCACACTTTTCATGATGTTTGATGTCTGTGAATGGAAACATTCCGGTCTTTATCCAAAAGCTAAAAACAATCTATACTTAAAGGGAACCTGTCGCCATAAAAATAAACACTACTCCAAAAGAAAAGAGGATTAAATTAGATCGCAGGTTATACTGAATCTTTTCTCACAATACTTTGGCCCTAATTTTTGAAGATCTGCGTTGACAAATGGTGTGCACCTCAACACAAATGTTACTCCAGTTTGGAAATGGAGTTTGATTTCTAGTAGGGCTATGGAGTCAGTAAGTCAAACCTTCCGACTCAGACTCCTCAATTTCCCTGAATCCCACTCCAACTCCACAACTCTGACTCCACAGCCCTGATGTCTAATGTAGAAAACTGCACAACTTGGCGTAAATTAGTGGCGTGCCCTGTGCTGCTCCAGCTACGCCCATTTTTACAAAGCTGGGAGAAAATGCAAAGTGACATTTTAAAGCAACATTTTACAACTTTTCATTGCTTTTATACCAGAATTCTGGAGTGAAAGGTCTGATGGATCAGGACCCAAATATGAATATACTGTGCTCTTCCTGCTATATAACCTGCCAACCGATTACACTACATTTTGTGGTGGCAGGTTTCCCTGTATGAAGAGTTCCATGGCAGTGCTCAGTTAAGTGTAATGGTACCTTTACACGCCGCTACAGAAGGTTGGAAACAACTGGGTGTCGGAGACAAATGTATTTTGCACCGTCAAAACAACCCGAGGTATCGGCGTGTAAACTAGGTTGTTGCCACCCGTCACTTTCGGCACCTGTTTCAGAGCAGTGCTCTGGTAGCGGCATCTAAATGAGGACAGGAAGGTTTTTTCGTCACCTAGTTAACTCCCTGGGGCGTGACAAAGCCTCCGGAAAACCGCCCCCTTTCAGTGATCATTGGTGGAAGATCCTGCGTTTACGATTGGTTGTCGCTGCATAGGGCGGCATATTTAAGGAGATGACCACTCACACTACACAATTGCAATACCATCATGTATTAGGCAGCCTTCCTGCGCTGGCTGGCCAGCCAATCATGATGCTATTGCATTGTCCAATCATCGTACGAACGTCTCGTAATCCACAATTCTGGCACGCCTATGTGTTGTTCCTGCTGCACCAGGTCCGCCCATATTACCTTCTGTAGCGGCGTGTAAATGAGGGACGGTGCTCTACAGAAGGTAACATGTGGCACCCGGCGGTGCCTCCAGAGATAGATTAAACCTTCTGTAGAGCACTTTGTAGCGGCGTGTAAAGGCGGTATCGGGTACCGTTAGCAACCGTTGGAACGTGCACGTGAGACACCCGGTTGTTTCCAACCTTCTGTAGCGGCGTGTAAAGGTACCGTAACATTTAACCTAAAGTTGAATCAGGCCTGTGTGCATGTTTCGTAGTTCCCAGGGATTGCTTAGGCTGGATACTATTCTGGAAGAGCCTAAACTGGCAGAAGTAGTAGGTGTATATGTTTTCAGACACTGGAGGAAATGATCTGAAGATGCCTTTCCCTAGCTTAGGTATCAGATGGGTGATGCCATCAATGTCTGGCGGGTGGGTTGTGACTACTACATGAAATGGCGGCAGCAGCAGTACAAATGTGGTGTGCCGCCTCATTTTCCGTCATCTTTGCTTGGGTTTGTCTTGGGTCCATGTTCTGCCTTTGATCATCTGTCCCTGGAGAAAACCAATTGTAGGTGAAGAGGGGCATAACTATCGCTGCTGCCATTTTTTTTTCTATCAGTTGGGGGAGGGATTCCTGTGCTTGGACCCCTGCTAGCTCCATACAGTAAATGTCTGTATAACGACAACCCCTCGCAGTTTATGTTGTGAATGTGTGTATGCTTTCTGCTAATAATTCTTTCCTTTTTTGTCCCTGCAGCATTGACAAAATTTCCAAGGTGACGTCTCCTGTACTAATAATCCATGGAACCGAGGATGAAGTGATTGATTTCTCGCATGGCCTGGCAATGTATGAGCGCTGCCCTCGGGCTGTTGAGCCTCTTTGGGTGGAAGGAGCAGGGCACAATGACATAGAGCTGTACGCGCAATATCTAGAAAGACTAAAGCAGTTCATATCTCACGAGTTACCCAACTCTTGAGATCTTCCTCCTGTCTTACCTCAGTTACTGTGAACGGCAGATGCGACGAGTCTGTAAAGACGGGTCCACTATGGTGCTGGGCAAATTCTACCAATGCCCAAACATGCCCGCACTGGGGCAGGATTTCTCGGATCAAGCATCCCGTGGCACCAGTCTTTCTTTTCTTGTTTTAATTTCTCTTGTTCATGTGCTGTCAGCTGCTGTAATTAAAATCTCAGCCTTTTAGAGGAGACCACAATAACCGAATCTGGAGCCTCATTTTCTAGAGCACAGTTTATAGAACATGTTTACACTATAACATTTTGGAGGACAAATCCCATCAAAACCGCTCTGGGGCCGCTGGCTTTCTTTTTGGATCTGATGCCGAATTTTACCTGATAATACATATATTCTACTTCAACGAATGATCTTTTTTTTAACTGAATCAAGAGGAGATTTGCTTGTTTGGTAACTCATATAATAATGTGGTATTGTGATGGGGCATTTCCTGGCAGATTTGTAATTCTCGGTAGGATGTTGAATAATTCAAGTATTTATCCATGGTAAATTATTTCCATTAAATATCATGTACGACGAATAAACGGATAGAGTTCATAGATCATTATTTAATAATCAAATTCTTAATCTTTGGCTCATGGGACTTTCGCATAAGCAAAATGTGATGTAAAAATGTTAATGTGAACATTTCTGAGTAGACTGCAACGCCTTTACCTTCCGTTCCTGCATTCCATATAGGTTTTACTTGTCCGTTTGGACATTTAAGTCTTGCCGTTCTGTTCACTTCTTGTCCTGGAGAAATGACTGGCCCGTTTTTTAAACAACAAAAAACTAAGGATTTTGTTAACTTTTTATCCCCGGATTCGTTTTCTTTTTCTATTATGTGATTTTTATAAGGCTTTGTGGGAGAAAATCTATAAGAATATACATTTCACTTCAGTTTGTAGTATATGTTCCTTTTTTTTGACACTGGAAAGGCACAAAGTATAACACTACATGTTTGAGTCTGAATATGTCCCCTCGCTGGAGAGATGCAGGCTCGGTTCTTTATCCCTGTGGGTTAACAGGTGAACATCCCTTTTTCCTGATCTCTGGCATTTAAGGGATTGTGGACCTGCAATATACTGTGAGTCTAAGAAATAGTTTTGTTAACAGAATATGCTCTGATTTGTTTCATGTTGCTTGAGGACAGTACTACAATTGTGTTGGAATAAAGAATGCATGGAAAGGAGATCTACAGTGTGCTGTTGCTTTATTCAGTATAGGTAAATGGGATGATTGTCAAATGTTGTTTTTATGTACATACCCCCTGCCTTTATAGTGTGTATGCCCCCTTGTGCCAACAAAGCAGCTCTGACCTGTCCAGGCATTGACGCCACAACATCTCTGGTGCTGTCCTGTGCTATGTGGAAGTAAGGACACATTTACACTAATTGTGTACAATCAACTGTTATGGGGTGGGGGGAGACGGGGGATCTGCTGCTGACACTGTTATGGTAGTAATGTCCCCATCCCTGGCCCCATCCTGGTATATAGCTACCCCCTCACCATCCTGGTATATAGCCTTCCATCCTTGGATATAGCCTTCCTTCCTTGGATATAGCCTTCTATCCTGGTATATAGCCCCCCTCATCCTGGTATATTACCTCCACCCTCCCCCATTTTGTATATGGCCCTACTGCTGCCGCACACACTAAAATAATATACAGTGTAACATACCTGTCCGCCGTCTCTCCCTCTGCAGCATCACCTGTCTTGCTTCCTGTCTGTGTGTCCCCGGGGCATCCAATCATGTGATTGGGGACGTGATGATATCTCTCTGAGCCCCGTCACATGATCGGATGCCCCGGGATACACAAACAGGAAGCAAGACAGGCGATGCTGCAGAGGGAGAGACGGAGGGGACTGCAGATGGGGATGTTGCACTGTTTATTATTTTAGTATGAGCGGCAGCAGGGGGTCTATATACATGATGATGGGGGGGGGGGGGGGGTCAGTACACTTAGTGTACTGTAATATACACTGCCTTCCACTCACATGTCAGCGCAGCTTCCGCACTGAGATGTGATGGACAGCGGGCTGCAGTGAATATTACAGTAGACTAATGATTGGGGAAACGTGATCACCGGCTGCCTCTAAAGTCTGCGCTAGCCTCCTCCAGCTTGCTCCAGAGCCACCGCTCGTGCCTGCACTGCACAACAGCCAGCATACAGTCTGTATATTTGGACCATAAGATGCACCCCCAACTTTTCCCCCCAATTTGGTCCAAAAAATACGGTACATCTGTTGGTCACCAGATGAACAAGCCAAACACTTGATCATCGAGTGAAATCCTCTTTTGTGCTACATAAAATTGTTCTCTGTGGTGCATCGTCTGGTGTAAACAGGACTCGCACTGCTGAGAACTATGGCAACCTATGTGCACTGAGCGATCTAGTATTGATCACTCAGTCCACATAGTTTACTTTGGTCTGCCTGGGTAAGCAGCCATTCAAACGAATAATGATTGGAAAAACTTTACCGACAGGAAGTTGGACCGTCTAGATCAGGGATGTCGAACTCTGGCCTTCCAGCTGTTGTAAAACTATAATTGCCAGCATGCCCAGCCCAGACACCAAACATCTATAGGGCATTCTGGGGGATGTAGTGTTATAACAGCTGGAGGAGCAGAGTTTGACATCCCTGATGTAGACAGACCCTAAGACATTATCTGCAGATCTTTTAAGTCCTATATGTTACAAATGAAATCCTCCATGGATCACGCCTTTTAAAGCACATCACACAGGTGCTCGAACAGAGCATATACCTGAATGCTTTTTCATGTTCCTTAACTCCTTTCTGCTATGGCTTACTTTCTTTTTTTCCCCTACTATTCTTCTAAAAGCCATACATTTATTTATTTTTAAATTTTTCTTTTATATATCAAGATATGAGGTATTTCCATTGGTTGGAATGAGTTAAACTTTTGAATAACTCCATCCACTTTACTATGTGATGTACTGTAAAATGGGGAAAAAAAATCTAAAGGTGGCAAAATTGCACACAATAAAAATAAAAAAATTCTGACAGTATGAGTATCCAGCAGGGCTGTGGAGTCGGAAAATCAAACCACCGACTCCAACTCCGACTCTGACTCCTGAATTTCCCTGGCTCTGACTCCAACTCAGACTCCTTTGACTCCGACTCCTTCATGAATGGCTTGTTTTTAAGTGATAAAATGATTGTAGGTCAATGGTAACATTAGGCTTTAACTATTATAATGACATAATAATCAAGATATTTAAATAGAACATAATAATAATAAATCATAATAATAATCAGCACATTCTACATTGAACTACTATTATATATTTTGGGAGTCGGAGTCAGAACATTTTCTACCGACTCCAACTCCGACTCCACCAAAATGGGCAGTGACTCAGACTCCACGACTCCGACTCCACAGCCCTGGTATCCAGGTCAGTATGATTATTAAGATGTCGAGCATGCATAGTATTAATTTTAAGGACATGTATAAACCAGAAACATAAGGGGAAGAATTACTAATCATACTTAATAGATCAAAAAATTCCAAAAAAAATCTGCATATTTCCCTGAAGAAAGCCAATATTCAAATAAAAAAAGAAGGACAACATGGAGGGGAAACGGAACCAAATATTTCCCCCAATACAATCTGTTACCTTTCTTGCCATGGAGGTTGGCACCCTAATCTACAATGTGGGCCTTAATAACAGTCCCTAGAAATTGTCCTCTAAAAGGTAGAGCTACAGTTTGACATTGTACCAGAATAGTGCCACACAGCACACCTATTTGGTATTGTTTATCACAGGGCGCATGATACACTTGGCATCAATGAAAGCTGGCAAGTGTGCCGGCTTGGATGCGACCTCTGAAATTTGGCTGTGTTTGTATAATCAAGTTGCAGCTTAAAAATGGCTCTCCAGCATCATCGCACAACTTGTCCAAACATTGCTGTGGACTACCCAGTGTCAGCGTTTAGCCTAAAGCTGGCGTAAAGCCTTGTGTAATGTATTCTATATCTCTTGTGGAAGTTTATTCTGTCAATAAGAATCAGTTCTGCTGATGGATAGTACTGAGGTCCCCCGTGTCCATTATGAAATCGATAATGTCCCCAAATTTAAGTTTTAAAAGCTGCTCAGATGAGTAATCAAGTATCTATATATAATGTACTGTTGGTTAAATGCTGCAGGTAGAAAGCGCAAATAGCAAAAGCAACAACATACATGGGATGTTCTCGGCTCTGATCTAAGTGTATTCTTTAGAGACATTTTGTTTGTGGCCTGATTGTCTGCCCGAATGAAAACCAAGACATGTCCATTTTTTTTTTAATTTGATTTGTGGAACAAATTCATCCATTCAAGTTAAAGCGTCTGTCCGGAAAAAAAAAAAAAAAGATTGGTGTGCTATCAAAATAAATAACGCACACAAAAATGTATACAGCCCATATGCAATCTGTGAACCATATGAGAAAAATGGATTGTGCAATTGATGCCTGTTAAAACCAACCATCCAGATCAAAAATTGTTGAAAATTTGATTCAGCACATTAAGCACAGACATTTTTCTTTTACTAAAAAATGTTTAAATAAGACTTTAAAGGGTTAATCCGAGGCCATCAATAGTTTTTTACCTAACTTCCTATACAATTTATTCCTATAACCTAAGCTATTTTCTAATATACTTGTTTTAAAAAAAATTCCCCTATACACTAACAGCTACTGTTTTGTTTTCCTATTTCTTGTCTGATGATGATTTGTGTAAGTGCCCCAGTGCATGCTGGTATAATGACACAGAATGTCCTCAGGGGCAGAGTCTGCAGTCACTTCCACATCCTCTGCCCCTCCCTTCCTTATTGCCGTCTCCAAGATATATTAGACACATTCTTCATAAACGCACCAAATCAAATTCTGTCTATATAAAACCTCACAGCTCACAGTGCATGTCAGACCAAATGAGAATCATGAGGTCAAAAGAACTGCCCAAGGAGCTCAGAGACAGAATTGTGGCAAGCCACATATCTAGCCAAGCTTGCAAATGAATTTATGCCAGTACTCAAGGATCCTAAGAGCACAGCGGCCTCCATAATCTTTAAATGGCAGAAGTTTGGGACCACCAGAAATCTTCCTAGACCTGGCCGTCCAGCCAAACTGAGCAATCGTGGTAGAAGAGCCTTGGTGAGAAAAGTAAAGAAGAACCCTAAGATCACTGTGGCTTAACTCCAGAGATGCAATAGGGAGATGGTAGAAAGTTCCACAAAGTCAACTATTACTGCAGCCCTCCACCAGTCAGGCCTTTATGGCAGAGCCCAACAGAAGCCTCTCCTCAGTGCAAGATAAAACCTGCATAGAGTTTGCTAAAAAAAAAAAAAAAATGAAGGACTCACGATGAGGAATAAGATAAGATTCTCTGGTCTGATGAGATGGAGATAGAACTTTTTAGTGATAATTCGAAGCAGTATGTGTGGAGAAAACCAGGCACTGCCCATCACCTGCCCAATGCAATCCCAAGAGTCAAACATGGTGGTGGCAGCATCATTCTATGGGGGTGTTTTGCAGCTGCAATGATAGGACAACTAGTTGCAATTGAAGGAAACATGAATGCGGACAAGTATAGAGATATCATGGACGAAAAATCCTTCCAGAGTGCTCTGAACCTCAGACTTGGCCGAAGGTTCACCTTCCAACAAGACAATGACCCTAAGCACACAGCTAAAATAACGAAGGAGTGGCTTCAGAACAACTCTGTGACCATTCTTGACTGACCCAGCCAGAGCCCTGACCTAAACCCAATTGAGCTTCTCTGGAGAGACCTGAAAATGGCTCCACCAACATTCACCATCCAACCTGACGGAACTGGAGAGGATCTGCAAGGAAGAATGTCAGAGGATCCCCAAATCCAGGTGTGAAAGACTTTTTGCATCATTCCCAAGAAAACCCATGGCTGTACTAGCTCAAAAGGTGCTTCTACTCAATACTGAGCAAAGGGTCTGAATACTTATGACCATGTGATAGTTCAGTTTTTCTTTTTTAATAAATTTGCAAAAAATGTCTACATTTCTGGGTGGGGTGGGGGGGGGTTTCAGTCAAGATGGGGTGCAGAGTGTACATTTATGAGAAAAAAATGAACTTTTTTGGAATTTACCAAATAGCTGCAATGAAACAAAGTGAAACATTTAAAGAGGTTTGAATACTTTCCACCCACTGTAATTTTAAAGGTACAAATTTAAAGTCATCTGTCAACACCAAATGATTGTTCAAACCAACAAGAACAGCATGAAGGAGTCAAAGCTCTAACAAAAATTGTATCTTTAGCATTGAAATCCATTGCTGCATTTATAAAGATTGATCCTTATTAAAGTATGCTAATAAGGAGGTGCTTGGTGCGTCCTTGTGCCGAGATGTTCAGTGCACCTTCCCACCTACTCATTTTCCATATATTAGTCTTCCTTTTCCTTTATTGACAGCCTTTATGGGAGACAAAGGAGGGTATCGATAGGAAAGCAGGGCTGTGGAGTCGGCAAGCCAAACAGCCTACTCTTCAATTTACCTGAATCTAATTCCATCAAAATAGACACAGACTCGACTCCACAACCAGGGCAGTGGAGTCAGTAAGCCAAACATCCAACTCCACCCATAATGGAACCCGACTCCACAAGTCCAACTCCACATCCCTGTGGGAAAGTGCACTGAACTGTTCGGCTGCTCAAACAGTGCATGATAACCAGTCCTTGTGTATTGACAGACTCCCTTTAAGGCTGGAGTAACACTACAGTATGACTTGTGCGAGAATTGCATCAAAAAGTCTGGACTGGCCATCTGCTCTCCTGACCTGAGAGTGATGTCTGTATAGAAAGATATGAAGCTGTCACTCTCCGGTCAAGTGAACAGCCGGCGAGTCCGGGGCAGTGCGATGCTATCTTCTCATGATTCATACGATAGTGGGACTCCAGCCTAAAGTGAATCTGTCAGTAGGTTTTTACTATGGAATCCGATGGAAGCATAATATAGGGAAAGAGTCTGCCTCCAGAGACGTATCTATTACTGGGCTGCTTGGTGCAGTTTTTATAGAATACCTGTTTTGTCTGATGTGTATGTAGCACAGCTGGGACTTCTGAGCTATGTATAACCCCACCCACACACCTGACTTGCAGCATCCTGTATACACTGACTGGTCTGCACATGATACCTAGACCTCTAATGATAATCTCCTGCTGATAAAACACTGATTATATTGAAGTACACAGCCTAATACAGTGGTGTGAAAAAGTGATTGCTGGTTTTTATTGTTTTTTTGCAGGTTTATTACATTGAAATGTTTCAGATCACCAAACAAGTTTAAATATTGGACAAGATAACACAAGGAAACACAAAATACAGTTTATAAATGAATGTCTTTATTAAAGAAAAAAAATACATTCAAATCTACAGGGCCCCATGTGAAAAAGTGAATCCCCCCAACATGAATTAACTGTGGTTTAGCATATCTTTGTAAGTAAGGGCCGCTTCACACTGCGGCATGATCCGGTCCGGTTCTGTCCGGGATGACCCAGACAGCCGTGGACCGGATTAGCACACAGGACTGGGGGGCTATTATGCCCTTGGGTCTGGTGTACAGCCACACGCAGCTGCAGCCGCTGACAGTTCAGGACCGTGGCGCCCACGGTCCTGACTTATCAGCAGCAGGAACTGCGTGTGGCTGCACACCAGACCAGAGGGCATAATAGCCCCCCAGTCCTGTGTGCTAATCCGGTCCACGGCTGTCAGGGTCCTCCCGGACAGAACCGGACCGGATCACGCCGCAGTGTGAAGCGGCCCTAACACATCACTGAAATCAGGCTCTCAGTCCATACATCATGCTGCTTTCTGATTAGATGGTAAATAAATTCCATCTGAAAGATTCCCTTAAGAATACTTCTTCCCAACTCTTAAAACTTGGGAGACTCTTGCAAAACATTCAGTTACTTGGTTTCTGGGGATGTGGCCAGCTATTGCAAGAATTATGAAGCAATACGTCCCCACCAATTAATTAGAAACCTAATTGAATTCATCTTCAATTCTTAAGCTGCACGGCTTAGTAATATTTCTAAAGAGCTATTCACACAGATAATTTACTGTCATTCTAAGTGCTGCTGATCTGGGTTGGGTTGGTGCAGGTTACTTGCTGCCAGACCTGCAGTAAATGTACCGTGACCGGACTCCCACACACAGATCACCTGAAATGTAATTAGATCTGGTTCAAACTGTTCTATGTCAGAGGTCCTATCTGCTCGGCCCTGTAATCACAGGCTTTCAGACCACTTTCTGTGGATAATAATGAGTACCGGAGCTGTTATGGGCTCATTTTATACTTTTTACAATGTGCTATGAAGTGACAATGTCAATACATAATGTGAGTTTCTAATGCATATGCAGCTATTAATTTCCAGTGCATTAACCCTTACACTGAGAGGGGCTTGTCAACATATTGCACCTCCTTGTAGCCTGGATAATTTTTGTACTTTTGACAAGTACCAATCAAATGTAAATTAGAAAATAGAAAAAAAAAATTGATAATGCACCCCATACCTTTTATATTTTTTTCTGAATGTAGACACTTGACACATTGTCAAAATGCCACTCAGTACTTTGTACACACAGATACCTTGATGCAAATTTGTGTGAAAGTAAAAAGACTTTAGAAAAACTCCTAAAAGTGTATATTGGTGGCTAAAAGTGTGAGCTAAACAGAATATTAGATATTTAGATATACCACACCTCCTTGGGCCGGCTTCACACTTTCGTGTGATCCGGTCTGGGGCTGTTCGATGTGAATCAGACAGCCCTGGACATGATTTGCAAACAGAACAGGAGGAGAAATATGCTTTCGGGTCCGGTTCGCAGCTAGATGCAGCTGAGCTGGAATGTGAAGATCGCGGCTAGTGGGGAGCTAGCAGCGGTCCTGAAATCACAGCAGGGGACAGCTGTTGGTGCTGAAGTTTAGCAGCGCTCAGTCCTAAACTTCAGCAGCTGGTGTCTGGTTCCCGGATCCGATCCGTCGCCATAGATTCCCATGTTGGGGAGCGTCGGATTGCTCCAGATCTGGGAGGATCCGATTTGGGCAGATTTTTGCCCCAGACACAAAAACGTTGCAAGCAACGTTTTTGTGTCTGGGAGGAAAATCGGAATTCACCCGGATTCTCCCGGACAGATGGAAATCGGATGGCACATAGCTGCCAATCGGTTCCATCCACTCCCATAGGGCTGTATTATGTCAAAATCGGGTCCGGCCTGTCCGGTTTAGACAGCCCCAGACCTGATCATGCCGTGGTGTGAACCCGGCCTTAAAATAAATGTGTGACGTGTGTAGAGTCCATGCATACTACCCAGGCTTAAGCCGACATTTTATATATCTTTATAAAATCTTCAGAACTGGAGAGACTGGGTTTTTTTTTTTAATTTTCAAGAATCTTTCAGAAACCCATTCTATTTTAGGGGTCAATTCAGTTCTAAAATGCCTTTGAGGGTTCAATATATTAGTAACCCTTCCTGATTTTCGTCTATTATTCTGCGGCTGTACATGTGAATTGGTTTCATTGTGCTCAATAGAAGCAGGCAGTCACATTCTAATCTTTTTTAACCCAATTAACATTGCCTTAGATTCCCAAAAATACCCCCAAAATTGTTATGTCCTTATACACTAGCAGCTTCCTCTGAGTTTGGGATCATCCTAATCTAAATTTTAAGATCTCTAAAATACCTGGCCTGCTCACTCAACATTTTGATAATCCAGATTTTGCTTGTTCATTGTATGTTATTCACTTGTAATGCGTTATTAATTTTGAAGCACTTTACATTTGAGTCCAGAGATTTATGGCATGGGCATTGAATCACAAACTCTGATTCCAAAATGTTCTAACTAATTCTCTCACTTTGTCTACTGTAGTTGAGTTTATAGATTTACATCAAGACCAATCCTTTTCATGGTCATCGTATCTACAACTACAACCATATATCTCAACCTTTCAGCCGGTTTCAGTGCTCAGATCTGATTTAACACCTTTTAAATCGCTCTTAATTTAAGATTCTAGGACAAATCGTCTCATCTCTCAAATCAACTCAATCCTCTCCTCGCCTTCTAATGAGGACCTGCTGGTTCGTAAAAGACTGGGAGAGGGAAAATGGGTTGGACTTTTCTGAAGAACAGTGGAACACAGGCTACCTATAGCATGTATGGCCCATGAAAAAAGAACTATAAAACCATGACCAGGAACAAACTACCTTAGGGCCCTTTCACATCAGCGTTTTTTTCAAATCGCGGCAGATGCGGTGAAAAAACCGCATCTGCCGCGATTACCGCATAACGGCTGCACTTGCGGCACGGTTGCGGCGCGGTTGCGGTAAACGCCATACAAGGTATAGGCGGACGTGCGGCAAGTGCGGTTTTGGCACTTGCGGCAGGAGCGGCCGCGAAAAAAACCGTGGCTGACAGCATTTTTTTTTCGCGGCCGCACCTGCCGCAAGTGCCAAACCGCACTTGCCGCACGTCCGCCTATACCTTGTATGGCGTTTACCGCACCTGCCGCAAGTCCGCCTATACCTTGTATGGCATTTACCGCAACCGTGCCGCAAGTGCAGCCGGTATGCAGTAATCGCGGCAAATGCGTTTTTTTCACCGCATCTGCCGCGATTTCAAATAAACGCTGATGTGAAAGGGCCCTTACATTTGCATAAAACCAAGGTAAAAATCCATGCGGAAAACTCAGCAAAAATGCAGGAAAAACGTCCTGTGGGCACATACCCTTAGTGTTAATCCTCATCCCTCACCTCCACCTCTTACTCTCTTTACTCTTCTTATGCATCCTCATTTATCTTCTCTCTACTCTCCTCTTCATTCTTTTGTCTACTTTTATCTTTTTAATAGTACCATACAAATATTGTGAAACATTGAGAGTTTCTGAATTTAAATACTTCGTTACAACATTCTACTGATGTGATGTAATTACTGTAAGATCTTTTTATATGTATACTGTTCAAGTTATACAATAAAAAAGTGTATGAAAAGAATATATACATAGATATATTAGGGTCATTCCATGTCAAGTGATCCAAAAATGAATATTTTTTTCCCTGACGTCCTCAGATTTTTTAAATTTTTTTTCTATATGAAGAACAACTTTAGTTAATTACAAAAAAAAAGTTTTGAATTTTTTTCTTTATCAGTTAATTTTTTACAGATTCTTAAAGTTTTAAAAAAGTGCGAATTTTGGCCTGGTATGGCTTTACATTTTCTATCATATCTCAGGATAGAAATAAGATAGAGAGACAAAATAAACACCATTCTACTCAGAACTATACAGGCTTTTACCAGATATGTCACAAGAGGATCTTTGTTAATATTTTACCCATGTGATCGCAAGCGCAAAACTTTAAAACGCATTTACGAAAAATCGGCGCGCTTTAAATATTTCAAAAACTGCCCATGTGTCTGCTGTGCTCTTAGCCACATCTGTACCAAATTTCAAGTTGGGATCGCGATGGGATCATATTTTAAAATATTTTAATATTAATAGCGTCAATGGGTCATTCCATATCAAGTGATCGAAATATGAATATTTTTTTTTACCTGACGTCTTTAGATTTTTTTTATTTTTTTTCCTTTATGAAGTACTACTTTAGTTAATTACAAATTAAAAGTTTAGAATTTTTTTCTTCATCAGTTAATTTTTTACAGATTTTTAAAGTTTAAAAAAAGGGTGAATTTTGGCCTGGTATGATATTACATTTTTTTTATCTCGGGCTAGAAATAAGATAGAGAAACAAAATAAACACCATTCTACTCAGAACTGTCCAGGCTTTCACCAGATATCTCACAAGAGTATATTTGTTAATTTTAATTTTTTACCCATGCGAACGCAAACGCAACATTTTGAAACGCATTTCCGAAAAAACGTTTTAATAAAAATTTTCCAAAACTGCCCATGTGTCTTTTATGCTCTTAGCCACATCTGTACCAAATTTCAAGTTGGGATCTTGATGGGATCATATTTTAAAATATTTAACTATTATAGTGTCAATTCAAAAATCTTGAATTCAGATCTGTTCAACCTGTGGTCTAAAAGCGTGGGGTCTATATTTATCAAATCCATTATTTTTAGATGTGATGTACTATTGACACTGTTATTAAAAGTGCAGAAGATTTTCTAGAATGTTTTTGTGAACAGCTGATAGTCCTTAAGAAACATTCATTTATAGCTCGCCAACAGTCTGACTACTACAATCACCTCAAAGAAAGCATCAAACAGAATGAGGCAGTTATAAGCTTAGGCCGGCTTCAGACTGCGTGTCTGATCCGATCGGTAGCTGTCCGCTTGAAGCAGACAGCCGCGGACCGGATCAGCACACAGGACTGGGGGCTATTATGCCCTCCGATCCTGTGTGCAGCCGCACGCAGCTGAACCAGCTGACAGGTCAGGACCGCGGCGCCCGCGGTCCTCACCTATCAGCAGCAGGAACTGCGTGCGGCTGCACACAGGATCGGAGGGCATAATAGCCCCCAGTCCTGTGTGCTGATCCGGTCCGCGGCTGTCTGCTTCAAGCGGACAGCTACGGATCGGATCAGACACGCAGTCTGAAGCCAGCCTTAGACTTTTCAGAGAACTATTCCTTTGTTGCTCAGGATGAAGCACAGTCATTTCACTGGAACAATGAACAAGCAACTGTGCACCCTTTTGCAATCTATTACAATGAGAATGGAGAAATAAAGTACAAAAGTGTAGTTATGATATCTGAGTGCTTACTAGCACAATGAGTCAATGGGTCATTCTATATCAAGTGATCTAAATATGAATATTTTTTTTTACATGACGTCTTCAGATTTTTTTTTATTCTTTTTCTTTATGAAGTACTACTTTAGTTAATTACAAAGTAAAAGTTTAGAATTTTTTTCTTCATCAGTTAATTTTTTACAGATTTTTAAAGCTTAAAAAAAGGGTGAATTTTGGCCTGGTATGACTTTACATTTTTTTATCTCAGGCTAGAAATAAGATAATGAAGTGGGAGAGGCATCATTTTACTCAGAACGGTAACAGCTTTCATTTGAGATGTTACAAGACTATGTTTCTTTATATCAAATTCAAACTATTGTGAAAAAATGACTGATTGTGTTCTTGGTTATATTTGTGCAGAGATTCAACTTGGGACCTGTCAAATTTATATATTTTTTATTTTATGGTTGTATGAGTTATCACAACTTATTGAATAAAACATTTATATGCAACAAAAAAGAAACACAAAAAACAAATCCCATAAGTGCCAGGATAAATACATCTTAATCATCAGAACACAACGCTCAGCATTTTCATCTTGAATGTATTGAACAAACCAAAAGAAGAAAGGTGATCATATCCTCAAGTTTGATTAAACAAGATTAAAAGAACCAAAAATGTTAACCCCTATTTATACATATTAATTTGTTTTCTATTCTATCACTAAACATGTGATTTATGAAGTGTTTAATAAGAATAGTACAGTAGTTAAATCATCGTTCTATAAATTATGAACTAATCAAACAATTAATAGTACGTTTTTAAAGTGGCATTTTATCAATTTGTCCCTTCTAGTGGGTGAAATGTAATCTTGTCCATAAACGCTTACTAGCAATCGCCATTTCCTTGTGTGTCAAAGAGTATGTCCGGCCTGTCACGGTGTTAGGCTCCGCCTGAGTTAATATCTGATTTTTGTGCACTTTTAAAATGTCTGGCTTTCTTGGATACACAAAGGATGGAGCTGGACCAGAAGGATGCAATAACGTCAATTCTACTTCTTCATTTTCACAATCTTTGGAGATTACAGTAGCCGCCACCAGCGCCAAACATATTCACAGGTCACATAGCCAGTTATGTCATCCATTGCCAATCTTGTGCCGCCTTCTACCACTTCATGGACTTCACTGTCTTTGCTGAATGAAAAAATCCTTGTTTTTCTTTCTGTTTAACTACATGGAATGAAAGTGTGGGATTGCTGAGTCCCTTTGATGGGTTCTGCTTCCTGTAACCGATGTTTTAACAAACTCTCCTCCTCTTCATAGTCCTGGTTTGTACAATACATGAACTGGATGTTAAGAATATTTTTCTCACTCCATTTGAAAAGTTGCATGGGTGTTAAGATTTGGTCTGCATATGGCCTCTGGAGGCTAGCACGAGCTGCAAGGCGTTTCACAGTGCCTCCTAAACCATCACATACACCTTTGCCATGAGCAGTGGAAAAAAAGTGCCATTCAGCTTCCACTCCAAAATCTTTCTTGTAATGGCATACATTTATAAAATTTTTCCTGTTTTTATACTGTGCAGAAGAGCCATCAGAGAAGTAGTAGACCTTGCTCAAACTTGGTAGGATATCTGTTTTTATCACTGAAATCAATTTTTTGGGTACAAATGAACAGCAATTGAATCATGAAGTAAGCACTCAGATATCATAACTACACTTTTGTACTTTATTTCTCCATTCTCATTGTAATAGATTGCAAAAGGGTGCACAGTTGCTTGTTCATTGTTCCAGTGAAATGACTGTGCTTCATCCTGAGCAACAAAGGAATAGTTCTCTGAAAAGTCTAAGGCTGGCTTCAGACTGCGTGTCTGATCCGATCCGTAGCTGTCCGCTTGAAGCAGACAGCCGCGGACCGGATCAGCACACAGGACTGGGGGCTATTATGCCCTCCGATCCTGTGTGCAGCCGCACGCAGTTCCTGCTGCTGATAGGTGAGGACCGCGGGCGCCGCGGTCCTGACCTGTCAGCTGGTTCAGCTGCGTGCGGCTGCACACAGGATCGGAGGGCATAATAGCCCCCAGTCCTGTGTGCTGATCCGGTCCGCGGCTGTCTGCTTCAAGCGGACAGCTACCGATCGGATCAGACACGCAGTCTGAAGCCGGCCTAAGCTTATAACTGCCTCATTCTGTTTGATGCTTTCTTTGAGGTGATTGTAGTAGTCAGACTGTTGGCGAGCTATAAATGAATGTTTCTTAAGGACTATCAGCTGTTCACAAAAACATTCTAGAAAATCTTCTGCACTTTTAATAACAGTGTCAATAGTACATCACATCTAAAAATAATGGATTTGATAAATATAGACCCCACGCTTTTAGACCACAGGTTGAACAGATCTGAATTCAAGATTTTTGAATTGACACTATAATAGTTAAATATTTTAAAATATGATCCCATCAAGATCCCAACTTGAAATTTGGTACAGATGTGGCTAAGAGCATAAAAGACACATGGGCAGTTTTTGAAAATTTTTATTAAAACGTTTTTTCGGAAATGCGTTTCAAAATGTTGCGTTTGCGTTCGCATGGGTAAAAAATTAAAATTAACAAATATACTCTTGTGAGATATCTGGTGAAAGCCTGGACAGTTCTGAGTAGAATGGTGTTTATTTTGTTTCTCTATCTTATTTCTAGCCCGAGATAAAAAAATGTAATATCATACCAGGCCAAAATTCACCCTTTTTTTAAACTTTAAAAATCTGTAAAAAATTAACTGAGGAAGAAAAAAATTCTAAACTTTTAATTTGTAATTAACTAAAGTAGTACTTCATAAAGGAAAAAAAATAAAAAAAATCTAAAGACGTCAGGTAAAAAAAAATATTCATATTTCGATCACTTGATATGGAATGACCCATTGACGCTATTAATAGTAAAATATTTTAAAATATGATCCCATCGCGATCCCAACTTGAAATTTGGTACAGATGTGGCTAAGAGCAAAGCAGACACATGGGCAGTTTTTGAAATATTTAAAGCGCGCCGGTTTTTCGGAAATGCGTTTTAAAGTTTTGCGCTTGCGATCACATGGGTAAAATATTAACAAAGATCCTCTTGTGACATATCTGGTGAAAGCCTGTATAGTTCTGAGTAGAATGGTGTTTATTTGGTTTCTCTATCTTATTCCTAGCCTGAGTTATGAGGAGAAACGTAAAGGCAGGCAACAGCGAAATTCACACTTTTTCCGAACTTTGAAAATCATTTAAAAAAAAAAATAAATTTTTTAAAAAATTTTTCTTTTCACATTTTGCATTGTCTGACATGCTATTATCAAATAACAAAATCTCAAAAGAATTAAAAATATAGAGGTAATAATCATTGGTTCACTTGACATGGAATGACCCATTAGAAGACTTCTAGAAAGCTCCATATTTTAAAAAGTAGTCCCATTATAGAATTAAAAATTGTATTTAGGGGCGTGGCCTGCCTATGAAAGAGTGAAGATGTTAAGCATCTTGCTCCATCATGGGCGATGACTCTGGATCCAATCTGAGACTGCATTTTTGACCCGTTTAACTCCAAAAATGAAGAAATAATTCCCTCTCAAGTAGCTTCCCTCCTGCAGTCCCACAAATCAGAATATTGTGGTACCTCGAGCTCTGTGATGTCCCTGCCTGCACCTGCTGTTTCCAATATGGTGACTGCTAACATTAGCCAGCACTCATCCTCCTCGATATGTGAGAAGGGAAACCTTGGGGAAAAGCTCTCTGCTCCCTTACCGCCTGCAGAGAAACCATGATCTGTGCAGGTTAAAAGCCTTGTCACACACTACGATATTGTTAATGATATCGTTGAAACGTCACGGGTTTGTAGTCGTTCAAACTACATGTACAAACGATCAACGATAATCGTCCAGATCATTCATGGAGGTTTTTGAACCGGACCTTAAACCAAACGATGATTGTCCGTCCAACCTACAGCATCGGTGTGTGTGACAACTTGATAACGATGTTGTTAACAACTTCGCCTATTCATAACTGAAGGACGTAGGCGATCAAACGACCGCAAGTATCGTTTGCTTGTCGTGGAATTTTTGCTGCGTCATTAAAGATATCTGTACGTGTGACACTTCACTAGCGATCATTGAACGTCGTTCAAGCGATCTAGGTCAAGTTGGATCGTTGGTCGGTTCGCCGACACATTGAAGCATGAGACGGGGCCTTTAGGAAGAGATCCCGGTGAAACATGGAACCCCCAGCAGTTTCAGAAGTTACCTGGTGCTTTTGGGACAGGGCAGCTCTCCAGAAATGGCAGACAAGCAATTACAAAAGCAAGGTTTATGCCTCAAGAGGGAGCTGAATCCTGGGCTCATGCTCCTCTGAGGCAGCACATCATGCTTCTGCTCACAACCAGGGTACCATGAAACACAATCCTGTTGTTTGTGGCACCAGTTCATCTATAGTTCATTCCCTGTTTTACTCTGCATCCTCTGGGCAGTCAGCAGGATTCCTCAATCTATCTCAAGTGGACACTGTATGGAAAGCACTTAAGGTACGGTCACACACGGCAATATTGCTAGCAATTTCACTGGCAATTTGCTGGTTGCAGTGAAATCATGGACACATTGTTCCATGTGTACACGGCAACAAAATAGAACAATGTGTCCATGATTTCACTGCAATCTGCAAATTGCCAGTGAAATTGCAAGCAATATTGCCGTGTGTGACGGTACCTTTAGAGCTTGTATAAGAGCTGTACCAACAAAAGTAGACAGGGAGAACTATAGTGATGGACGAAAGTGTTGACACTCTTGAAATTGTTCCAGAAAATGAAGCATTTCTCCCATAAAATTATTGCAATTACATGTGTTTTGTCATGTACATGTTTATTTCATTTGAATGTATTTGAATAGCACAAAAAAAAAAACAGAAGAAAAGGCAAATTGCACATAATTTCACACAAAAAATAGGCTGGACAAAATTGTTGGCAGCTTTCCAAAATTGTGAATAAACATCTTTGTTTCAAGCATGTGATGTTTGTTCAAACTAAGCTGAGGCAAGGAACAGTTGTGGGCAATATGAAAATCACACCTGAAACCAGGTAAAAAGGGGAGAAGTTGACTTTTTACACTGTGATCATCACCGGAGCTCAGTTTAACTGACATTTGAGCTCCTAGAGCAGATTTCCCCAATCCAGTCCTCAAGGCCCACTAACAGTGCAGGTTTTCAGGATTTCCTTGGCATTTGACAATCTCCGGCACTGTTGACGATTCCAACTGCGAAATGCTAAGAAAATCCTGTAAACTGGGATTTGAGGACTGTAGTTGGGAACCTCTGACCTACAGACCTAGGTCCTGGCTCTCTAACTGTGGTGGTCAAAAATAAATACTACATTTTTATCTTCTTGAGTGAAATTAGCCAAAAGCTAAGCTCAGAATAGCTAATTGATAAACTGTGCGATTTTCATCCAGAAAAATAAACATTTATACATTTGTATTGTCATCAGTATGCAATCCATATAGCATCCACTTTTACACCATAACAGATATTCAAATTTCAAGACTAAACACATTTTCCTATGTTGAAATATTGGAAGGTATCCGTAAAAAAAATACTATACGGATGATCGGTAGGGGATCCAAATTTATGCACCCATAGACTTAAATAGATGAATCTCATTTAAAATATAGAGAAGACTAGTGCATGTTGCAAATTATTTGAAAATTACATATGGTCCATGAAAAGAACACTCATCTGAACACCTCTATTGAATCACATTGGTCTGAGAGTTGTTCATTTTATTAATGGATAGCGCTCTCATAAAAAATGTGGCTTTGTGAATGAAGCCTAAGGGTAAAATCACAAGCGCATATAAGAAAATCATACAATTTTCAACCAGAAACAAAATAGGGCAATTTTTCAGCTATACTCCACAGGGCCACGGAGTCGGGTCTCAGCCCCTGTGATCACGAGACTGAGTAGCCCAGCTCCGAGTACCCCACGGTCCTGGGGATGAGTCATTCTTGGCGTCACGAACAGGATGCAAACGGCCCAGTCTTAAAGGGTCATGTGTGCCTTGAAAGACTTATTGAACTGTTTAAAAAAGAGACTTTGAAAATGGCGACTAAGAGAGACTAACGCCATGTGCTGACCCGGAGGCATTCCCAGGCATCCCGTCGTGGGATAGGCCCGCACAAGTCGCGAGAAAGCAGACCCGCCCCTAAGGCCAGCAAAAAGCCAAGGGGGCCCTGTCTAAAGCCGCGCTGACTCCATCCATGAAAATGAGTGACAACCGAAAGGGTGGGGTACAGAAGCTGGAAGGAGGAAGGAGCAGGGGCGGAACTACACTGGTGCAGCTGGTGCAGCCGCACCAGGGCCCCGACCGGTTAGGGGGCCCCTTCAAGCCTGGAGGGGGGCCCCCAGCCGACCCCCGCAAGCCGCCGCCAGAGGAGAGGAGGGTCAGGCAAGGGAAGCAGAGAGCTTCCTGCTTCCCTTGCCTGATCCAGCCCCTCCTCTCCTCTGCTCCTCCGGCCCCTAGCAGACATCCGGCGCGGCTCCCAGGTAGGAGAGCATCGCGCCTGCGGCTCCCAGTGGCTCCCAGAGGCTCCCAGCGGCACCCCCCCCCCCTTTCCGGGCCGAGCCGACGGCCAGCAGCACCCCTCCCCCCCGGGCCACGCCGACGGCCAGTAGCCCCGCCCCCCCGGTCCTCTCCTGCACCAGGGCCCCCGGGGTGACGGTCCGCCCCTGGGAAGGAGTGCGTATTGGTGGTGCTGGATGTGGGTCGGAGTAAATGGCATCCAGTGGTCCCGAGAGCTTGGTGGACGAGGGAGCAGGAGTAGGCGTCCTCACGGAAGAAAAGGAGAGTGCAGACCTGCCGCTGCAGTTGGACATGAAGTTTTGGACGGCCGCATTGAAGGACTTGACCCTGCATCTTAACCGGGCTCAGGGCTGGGCTTTTAGGCACTGGAAGGGATGAGGTGCTGAGCAAATTAGCCCAGGGGTCTGGAGTGTTGAGGCCCCCGGTCCTGTTGGAAGAAAGCCGGAGGAGGAGCTGCAGACCACCACCGAGGCTGAACCACCCGTAGAGCCCCCCAAACCCAAGGCCGAGCTACCCGTAGAGCCCATCAGACTAGAGGCTGAACCACCAGTAGAGCTTGTTCAAACGAAGGCCGAGCCCCTGATGGAAGCTGCAACATAAGAGACTGTGACCCTGGAGGAGACCACGGCTGTGGAAAGCGAACCGATGTATGGGGTACGCCAACAGGAGGAGCTGGCAGAGTTCCGTGAGGCCGCCTGAGTGAGAGAGGTCCAGGCAAGGAGCAGAGCCGCCAGTGCCGAGATGGAAGACTACTTCACCCAAAGGCGACTAGCTGAGGAGAGAGAGCACAAACAACGCCAGGCCAGATGGTGGGCCAAAGAGGAAGTGAACTTGAAGGAAAAGGAGAACACCAGAGAGCCCCAGCCGTATCCCTGACCGAACGTCACCGGGGAGAGGTCGTGAACTTTAATTTGATGAATGGATGGGGATTTATCTGAGAACCCGGATTGGATGAGGAGATATTTGTAAGTAGGAGATACATGGAGTCTTCCCTGCCCAAAGGACATTCAGGTTGAGACCTGTACGAGGGCAATGAGGTCAGCTACTCCCAGGACTTGGGATGTAGAGGTTGGTACGCCCTTAGAGTATACTGAGTACTGGCTCCGCGAGTAGAAGAGGGACATCAGTGAAGTTTCGGAGCACTTTTGCTTTGTAAATAGTTATTGCTAGATAAGTATAGGTAATGACAGTGAACAGTATGTCCATGTACAGTGTGTTGTGTAAAGTATGTAGATTGTTAGGTACCCGTTATAAATACTTATAACCATAGATTTACAAGGACAATCATGGACGGTTTAGCATGAGTTACTGCACTTTGACTTTGCAGACCAGGAATGGTGCTTTTCTGATCAAAGGACAATATGGACACCCTAAAACCTGGAACTGAAACCCCCTTTTGCACTTATTGCTATTTTTGTATTTTTCAACTTTTATAGTGATAGGAAAAGTTTTTGTTATATAACGTTCAAGTCAAACCTCCTGGTAAGGGAAGATGAAGCACTGTTATATGGTTTAATTGTTTATGCATGCAATATAAAAAGTTAATTCTGTTGCCCAGTCAGGTCGCACGAGGACGAGCTAATCTTAACCAAGGGGGAATGTGGCAGCCCATCGGTCTAGATGCCACGAGGGATACTGCACCCAAGCCATGGGTGTGGTATTCCTGTGGTCGGGAGATGGGGATGGTAGGTATCGGATACTCACCAAACACCCAAACATGTAGACCCAAGTTAGGGACGATGGGTGGACCCACTGTAGGGAGGACCCAGTCCAAGGGAGGAAAGAAGGGTAGAGAAGTGTGGGTGGGAGGTAAAAGGAAGTAAGTGCAGTTTCAGTTTGGTGTCGCGTGGTAGGAGAAGGACAAGTACAGACAGAAGTGCGTAGTGGAGCAGAGAACAGAGAAAAGTCCAGTACCCGAACCGCTTAACCGGAGGCCACGAGCTTCATAAGAGCTGTGGCTCACACCTGGTGCATCCCCAGGGAAGGCAGCAGGACGAGGGTCAGATGACAGGTACCAGTCACCTGACAAGATCCGTGGCTGCTGGATTGGGGCCTGAGCACGGAGGTGTTGAAAGGAGACGCAGGCAGAAGTGCTGAGGAACAGGACCAGAGAAAGGCAGAGAGAGGCACACCACCAAGGATCTCATACTTGCTGCCCCGGTTTCTTAAGGACTACACAGGCCCTGGGGACCCATGGGAAGCCACTTCATCCTGTCCACCATCCCCAGAGGTCCTGCAGCAGTGGCAGTTACCCATAGCCACCAACCACTGGTGCCGTCACATACTCTATCCCTAAATCATTGTCATCCGCATTTTAAGTGACTCCACAGGGCCACAGAACTGGGTCTCAGCCCCCGTGATCCCGAGTCCGAAAAGCCCAGCTCCGAGTACCCCACGGCCCTGAGGGCAAGTCATGAGCTCACCTCTCTCATAGTAAATCCTCCCCTGGTCCCATCAGCATAACATTTGTTTAGGAAGAGATGATGTCCAGCACTCCAATTCTGGTCCCTAAAACCATGTGTTTATTTCAGGAACATAAAGAAATCAGAAATCTCCAGCGTTACAAGCCAACATATTTCAACCTTATGGTCTTAATCATCGCAATATATATTATGTTACAAAACAGATGTTTATACACACTATGTACCACCCACCAGGCTGCAACACTTATTGAATAATGCACACAGTTTAAAAACATTAGCATACTCAACATCAATACAAAGAATACCAAACATATACCATAGAGAGGAATTAAAAGGAACCTGTCAGCTAGTTTATGGTCCCCCAACTATCCCTATCTGTACCTGCAGCTTCATAATACCAGTCTAATCATCCCTGTCTGAGCTCATAGTGTAATGTTAAAGGTGAAAAAAAAAAGCATTTATACACTTACATTTCAGTCTACACCTTGGAGAAGGTCTGGCAGGATAATAGTTAACTCACTATTAACTTGCATGGCTAAAGGATCTGTGTGATGTAACGATCATGTGACCATAGTGGGCGGAGCTAAGCAAGCAAAATCATTATGGGCTATGGAAACTTAGCTCTGCCTATAATAGTCACATGATCGTGACATCACACAGGTCCCATCAGCATATTCTGACATTTGGCTGCAATGTTAACTATTAACCTGCCAGAGTGATGACTGCCTCATTTGCATAAGAAAATGTAAGTGAATAAATGCTTTTTTTCACCTTTCACATTACACTATGAGCTCACACAGGGATGGTTAGAATAGTATTATGAAGCTGTGGTACAGACAGTGATAACTGGGGAGGCATAAACCACCTCACAGGGTCCCTTGAATATATATCATAATTGTTTTCACTTAATAATGCTATACAAGACCATAAAACATACTGGTGAACTTTTATTTATAGAAAAGATCCAGAAGTCTTCACAATGCATTAAAGTGAATCTGTCAGTAAGTTTTGCCACTTAAATACAGTTAATTTTAATCAATAATAATGAATTACCATATTTTTCGCATTATAAAACGCGCACTTTTGTTTCCCCAAATTTTGGGGGGAAGTGGGGGTGCATCTTATAATGTGAAACTACTGTGTGCTATACATAGTAGGGAAGGGGGAACCTGTGGAGCGGTGTCCGGGGCTGTCAGGAGGTTGTAGCTATGGGCCGTGGTCACGTGGGGGCCGCTCATTATGCTCCTGTAATATTCACTGCATCCCGTTTTCAATCACCAGCGGGAGAGCAGTGCATATTACAGGAGCGTACAGAGCGGGTCTGCAGCTGCTGGTTGCGATCCTGCGTCCTGTGGGAGGACAGTGTGCCAGCATGGGGACCCAGATTGTAGGGAAGAAAATGGTGTGTCACGGTCCGCGCTGCCAAAAGCACTCACTCCAAATACAGTATACTTTATATAGATTAAGAAATATGTCAAAACAGCTACAAGAATAACGCATAAACTATAACATATTTGGTCTTTGGATTGTTTATTCTTTATATGTCTTGAAAATTCCTTAATAAACACTTATTGAAACCAACTATAACAGATTTGAATGTACTGTAAATAGTAACATAGAAATAGAGATAAGGGCCCTTTCACATCAGCGTTTTTTGAAATTTGCGGCAGATGCGGTGAAAAAACCGCATCTGCCGCAATTACCGCATACCGGCTCCACTTGCGGCGCGGTTGCGGTAAACGCCATGCAAAGTATAGGCGTACTTGCAGCAGGTGCGGCAAGTGCGGTTTTGCACTTGCGGCAGGTGCGGCTGCGAAAAAAAACGCGGCCGACCGCAAATTTCAAAAAACACTGATGTGAAAGGGCCCTAAGGAACATTTTTTTAAACACATACAATTGTGTATCATATTTTTCGCTTTATAAGACATACCTGATTATAACACGCACCCCCAAATTTGGTGAAGAAAAAGAGAAAAAAAAAATTGTAATGTTAAATGGGGTCTTTCTTATAATGCTAGTGTGCATAGCCGCAATATCCTGTTCCTGGTTGGCAGCAACGTCACATCTGTAAACACGCGCATACCAACCAGGGGCGTGACCGCAGCGAGCATGGTGGGAGGAAGGTGGGCGGTATTCACCCACTGGCGCAAGTCCCAAAACGTCATTTCCGGGGTTGTGCTTTGGAAAGGGCGGCGTGTCTTAAGCGATAGCGGCCACTCACAATTACAAGTAGGCTGCAGAAATGTGGCAGACTGCAATCATATGTGTGGTAAACTCGCAGGCGCAAGTAATGGAGGATTCAGTGGTTGTTAAAGAGGGGAAAGGAATAATAAAAAAACAAAATATGGAGGCATTGGGTTAATGATCCTGGGAAATGAGGGAGCACCAGTGTGGAAAGTAGTCCAATAGGGGCTCCCCCAGGAATGGAGAGCTTATCCTAAGACCAACTATATGTCTAATAGTGCAGGAAAAAGGGTGGATAGGGGGGATTTCCCAGTACAGAGCCTCAACTAATGAAGCCCCCCTAAATGGGCTCACAGGTAGTGGAATCAAGGATGTCAGCATGGGGCGTAAAGGATGTGAGTACAATAACAGTCAGGCCATGAAGGCTTTCTAGAATGGAATCCTGTAAGGGATGCATGGTCAGCCCAAGGTAGGGTCGGCCAGAAGGGTAAGAAATAATGTAGTGTTATCCAAAGCACCCTGGGTAAAAGAATAAGGTCTATATACCTATGTAAACACAGTGTATATACTAAACATGGAAATCCAAGGTAGCCCAGCGGTGTTATTATGGGCCCACTTGGTAGGCAGCTCAAGAAACATGATGTCTGAGTGGAATGTGGAAAAATAGGAAGATGACAGAAAAATAACTACTTAAAAGCAGTCAAATATGGGCGCTGGCCGGCCCATTGGGAATCATACGACATCATTGTAAACATGAGATGCAAGCATATAACCCCCCAGTGCCCAGGGATACATTTATGGACCGGAAATGGCCGTATTGGTGGTCTAATGTAGGCTGGCTAAATACCATATCTAAGACGCCCATACACATAGGATTCAATTGCTGTTATGCGGCAGGTGAGGCAACATCTGCCGCGAATTTACAACAAACGCTGATGTGAAAGAGTGTCTGCTTCTTCTAAAAGAAGCTAAATTTTCCTTGACTATTTATACTCACAATAAGAATTGGGAAGGTTTATACACAGCCCAGCAGATTAAATCCTACTCAAAGAGGTCACTATTCTTTTCTTAGTTTGAACTCATGTACTCACTTACTCTTGAAACAGGGAATAACCACAGGGCTGATGTCCTCTCTTAGATCCTTTGACTCAACCGAAGATAAACCTTCTCATATTATGAAGCCTAAAGGCATCTTGACAGCTATTTCTATGTCTCCTAAGCTTCCTCCAAAGGAATTAATGTTTTAGCTTTTAAAAGCACTTTGACAGAAATCCTTCTCTAAAAAGCCCATTCCTGTCACAGGGATACCATGAGGGAGAGTGGACCCCCTATTTTGGGTGTCAGAAGATCACAGCGCATGGCTACATGCACACTTGCACGGGTTGGATCTGCATTGCTTTCCAGTTAGCTTTGCAGATTTTCCTTGTCCGGTGCTGCAAGGGTTAAGCAGCGCTTTTGGTCTTCTAAGGTTGGTTTCACATTGTGTATTTTTTCCTGTCTGTGTGATCCTACTTTTTGCAGGACCCCACAGAAACTAACGGACATCATCGGAGGTGACCTCCAGATGCTATTTCTATGTCCGGGGCCATGATTATCACGGATCCGGACACAGAAAGAGATGACAGGAGGCAGCTGGGCACTTTCAGTGAAATTTAGTAAAAGAAAGGTTTAAAAAAAATAATATATGTATTCTCTCCTTCCAGCGAGTCCCCGGTCATGTGATCCAATCAGGTGATCGGGTTGTGACGTAACCGCAGGTCCTCTAAGTGTCCAGAGTTTGCTGGAGGCGTCGGGGGACTCGCTGGAAGGTGAGCGTACATATATTTTTTTTAACCCTTTCTTTTATTATATTTCACTTCCGCAATGTATTAATGTAATCCGATTTGTGTCTGATTTTTTGCTGTGCCCAAAATTGGAGCAGTCTCCTATTTTGGGCACAGCAAAAAATCGGACACAAATCAGATCCGACAAAAATTGGATGGCAATTAGGCCAAATCCGATCCGATCCGTGCCCATAGGATAACATGGGGGCCAAATCAGATCCATGGATGTCCGTTTTACAATGGACAGCCACGGATCCTCATAAATCACAATGTGAAAGCACCCTAAGACTTTCTGCTCTGGGTGTTCTCAGCTGTTCTGATTTTTCCACTCCCCCATTCTATAAATTCTCACCTCTCAGCTTAGATAGTTGACAGTAATAGCTTGCTATACCTTGATCTTGGTGAGGAGGTGTGAGCTGAAGATAAAGAATTCATTTAAGGAGACTTAGGGTACCGTCACACTTGGCGACGCTCCAGCGATCCTGACCACGATACGACCTGGTAGGGATCGCTAGAGCGTCATTCTGATCTCACCAGTGATGCAACAACGATACGGCGGTCGTTAGGAACCTGTCACTCTCGGGCATAGTATTGAAATTGTTGGTCATTGTCCCTGTCAAACACAGTGATGCATGCTGCCCAGCGGGAGCGCGACGACCAAAAAATGTTCCAGAACAGTTTGTAACGATCAGCGATCTCACAGCGGGGGCCTGGTCGCTGCAACGTATCAAAAGTAGCAAGGTCGCTGCTGAGGTCGTTGTTGCGTCACAACACTTGTGACTCAGCAGTGATCTCACTAGCGATCTAGACGGGGGGCTTTATTTGGAGATTGCTGCTTGGAAGTTTGTTAGGCTGGTTTCACATAGCATTATTTTTCCTGTTCGTCGGGTCCTACTTTTTGCAGGACGCCACGGACAGCAACGGACACCATAGGAGGTGACCTATTTCTTGTTCGGGTCCGTGATTTTAACGGGTCCGGACACAGAAATAGCTGTGCAGGTCACTTTCACTTCAGCAATGTATGTATATACATTGTGGAAGTGAAATTTAAGTAATAGCAAGGGTTAAAAATAAAAAATCTCTATTCTCACCTTTGCAGCGATCCCCCGACATCGGATCTATCTCCGGATGCTTACAGGAACTGGCTGGGGCGGGGCTACCGATCAGCGTCATAAGCGTTTTTGACGTTAATGCCAGGTCCTGTAGCCACCAGAGATGGCGCACATCGGGGATCGCAGGACAGGTGAGAATTAGAGATCATTTTATTTTTAACACTTGCTTTTGCTTAATTTTACTTCCGCAATGTATGTATATACATTGCAGAAGTGAAATTAGATGGCACAGAGCAGTTTTAGTGTACTGAGCATGCTCAGTACACTAAAATCGGGTTTGAGAAACGATCCGATGTTTTCTCGGACCTATGCTTCATAGGCCCCCATGTTAACGCGGATCATGTCGGATCTGATTGTGTCCGATTTAGTCAGCTGTACCCAAAATCGAAGCAGTCTCAAATTTTGGGTACAGCAAAAAATCGGACAGAATGAGATCCGACAAAAATCAGATGCCATTAAGGGCAAATCCGATCCGATCCGTGCCCATAGAATAACATGGGGGCCAAATCGGATCCGCGGCTGTCCGTTTTACAACAGACAGCCACGGATCCTATAAAATCGCAATGTGAATGCAGCCTAAGGTGTCTTCCTATCCTTTATTCTCTTTTTGGTTTGTGTCACTTATCTTTTCCCGTTTTTTCTTCATGTAGCCTGCTGTGCATTGCAGGATTGTGGTTTCTTTTACTCTAGCCTATCTTTTCTCCTTTGTGTATTTATCCTAGTTTGGGACTAGCTTTCCTGTTGCTCTATGCATTAGCCAGGGTCAAATTCAGGGAAAGACAGGGATAGGAATATGAACGCCACACGGGATGACAGAGCCCATCTAGCGACATTAGGGAGCTCAGGGTTGCTGGTTTCCTCCTTTGTGATGCTTTGTCAGGCCTTTATTGCAGCAGACTTTTTAGTTGTGGCTCGTTTGCTGGTCTTTTTCCATTAAGTTTTGTCTTAAGCGTATAAAGTGCATGCTTAATGGGGTTGAGATCTGGTGATTGAATTGGCCATCGCAGAATATTTCACTTCTTTGTCTTAAATTAACTCCTGGGTTGCTTTTGCAATATGTTTTGGGTGATTGTCCATCTGTACTGTGAAGCACCGTCCAATCATCCTTCTTGCATTTGGTTGAATCTGAGCGAAAGTATCACCCTGTACACTTCAGAATTCATCCAGCTGCTAATGACATGTTCAAGACATTAATCAACAATTTCCAGGTTTTGATGTAAATCAACTTATATGCTAACTCCTTTATAGGTTATTTACACTAAGAGGACTGGAGTAATTGCATATGCAACATATGTTTTTGATGAAAAACTGCAAAAAATGTATTGTACACATGTGACACCAACAGATTAAAAGTATTTTGGTAATCCACAGTAGATGAGGTACCAAACATTTATGTGGTCGCAAGTTACAATAATATGTGACCGGTTGTTTAGAAAAACATTTTCCATGATTACAGATAATTACACATTAATCCATTGCATCAGACCACTGTATGCAGTTTTGTGGGTATCCAAGTTATTGCACAATGCCCTTTTAAAGTGCTTTATGGATGCACATAAAAAGAGTTTCTGCAAAGAGCAGTTCAGTAACTACAAATGCACTGTCACAGAAGGTACTATACAAATAACCTCTTCTGAACACAAAGTATATTGTATTACTCACAGTAAAATCACTGGTATCCCACCATTCATGAATAAGGTCAGTACAAAGCTGATTCAAAGGCTGGCTTCACACTACGGTTTTGTTCCTGTCCGTCGGGATCCTGTTTTTTGCAAGACTCCATGGACAGGAACGGACAGGTCTGGATTGTAAACTCCGGATGCCATTTCTGTGTCCTGACCGGGATTTTGAGGGATCCGGACACAGAAAGAGTTGGGAGGAGCCTAACCAGGCAAGTGGTGTTGGCGCTTCTACTTTCACTTTAGCAGTGTATCTACATACACTGCTAAAGTGAAATTAAAGAAAGGAATGGTCAAAGATAAAAAAATAAATGCTCACCTCTCTGCCAAGGGTCCCATTTATTTTTTTTATTTTTAACCATTCCTTTATTTAATTTCATTTTAGCAGTGTATTCTACATGTGAAATTAAACCATATTCCAAATTATTATGCTAATTAGTTTTAAGTGTTATAGGATTTTTTCTTTTTTTTTTTTTCAATGAAATCCATTGATGTATTGTGTCTCAGGGTTCTTTGGATCACTGAAATCAATCTCAGATACCTGTGACAATTAGTTTGGCAGGTGAGCCCAATAAAAGGAAAACTGGATGTTCCACAAGATTGAGCAGGCAACATTTTTCAAGTAACATGAGAAAGAAAAAGGATCTTCCTGCTGCCGAAAAGCAACAAAGAGTGCACTGGCTTGGACAAGGGATGAAAACATTAGATATTGCACAAAAACGTAAGCGTGATCATCGTACTGTGAAGAGATTTGTGGCCAATTCTGAGCACAGATGTGTTCGTGCAGATAAAGGCAGAATGAGGAAGGTTTCTGCCAGGCAAGTTCATCGGATTAAGAGAGTAGCTGCAAAAAAGGCCTTACAAACCAGCAAACAGATATTTGAAGCTGTTGGTGCCTCTGGAGTCCCTCGAACCTCAAGGTGTAGGATCCTTTAAAGGCTTGCTGTGGTGCATAAACCTACTATTCGTCCACGCCTAAACAGTGCTCACAAGCAGAAACGGTTGCAGTGGGCCCAGAAATACATGAAGACTAATTTTCAAAGTCTTGTTTACTGATGACTGCTGAGCAACCCTGGATGGTCCAGATGGATGGAGTAGTGGATGGTTGATGGATGTCCCAACAAGGTTGCGACATCAGCAAGGAGGTGGAGGAGTCATGTTTTGGACCAGAATCCTTGAGAAACAGCTGGTAGGCCTCTTTAAGGTTCCTGAAGGTGTGAGAATGACCTCTGCAAAGTATATAGAGTTTCTGACTGAGAACTTTCTTCCATGGTACAAAAAGCAAAAACGTGCCTTCAGGAGCAAAATCATCTTCATGCATGACTATGCTGCAAAGAATACCTCTGTGTCATTGGCTGCTATGGGCATAAAAGGAGATAAACTCATTTACCTTTAGAGTATAATCAAGCAAAAGATCTATGAGGGTGGGAGGCAGTTCACATCAAAACAGCAGCTCTGGGAGGCTATTCTGACATCATGCAAAGAAATACAAGCAGAAACTCTCCAGAAACTCAGAAGTTCAATGGATGCAAGAATTGTGAATGTGATATCAAAGAAGGGTTGCTATGTTAACATGTAACTTGGCCTGTTAGGATGTTTTGGAGTTAAATAGCTTTTTACTTCAGTGAATGTGACCTCCTAATGCTGCAAAATCAACAAATGAGCATTTTCAGTTCTTTCAAACATATCAAATGTTTAGAAACTCTACTGTACCTAATAATGTGGAACAGTGCATTTAGAGTTTTTATAATTTTGAAGATTATACTGTTATAATTGGGGAGGTTTCTTCAATAAAATCCGATGTATACTCTAACGGGTGATGACTTTTATTACACTGACTGTCATTTGCACTAACCATTTAGGAAAATCAGAGAAAAAGAACATTTGCATAATAATTTGGAACATGGTGTACACAGATGTCACACGGGAACAGATCAGTTTAAGTGTACCGAGCATGCTCAGTACACTAAAACCGGATCCGGGAAATGATCCTGTTTTTCCCCGGATCAGGTGCCCACAGACTCCCATGTTAAGTTTGCCAGATCGCCCCGGATTCGTTTCTGTCCGGTTTGGTTCGGTTTTTTCACCGGAGCCCAAAATCGGAGCAGTCTCCAATTTTAGGGCTGGGAAAAAACAGGACAGAAACGAATCCGGGACTGAACTGGCAGAATCGGATGGCGATTTATGGCCAATCCGACACCATAGGGATACATGGGAGGCAAAACAGGATCCTGTTCTGTCCTTTTCAAATCAGACAGAACAGGATCCCAAAAAACCTGGTGTGAAGCCAGCCTAAGCAGTAATCAAAGGAGGTTTTACCGGCCATAGATGATGTGAGGACTTGCAGGCTACATGACCCCACTTCTTTGTCTTAAAGAACACCTGGGTTGTTTATGCAATATGTTTTGGGTGATTATCCATCTGTAGTGTGAGGTGCCATCCAATCAACCTTCTTGCATGTGATTGAATCTGAGTGGAAGTATCATCCTGTATACTTCAGAATTCATCCAGCTGCTTATGACATGTTCAAGACATGCTCTCCCATAATGCCACGACCATGTTTTGGTGTGCTTTGGATCATGAGCTGTTCCAAGCCTTATGCATACTTTCTTCTTCCCATCATACTGCTACAAGGTGATGTCTCCTTAAGTCTTCATTTTATGGCAGATTTAGATACTCAAATACCTGGAGAGTGTTCTTGACTTGGGTGGATGTTGTGAAGGGGTTTTCCTTCACCATGAAAAAGATTCTGCAATCTTCACCAACCACTCTTACCTTTCATGATGGAAAGCCCTTTGTGAATTCTCAGCTCACCAGTACTTTTTTTTTGCATAATGTACTGAACTATTGATATTGCCACTGCTAATATTTCTGCTCTCTCGGATAGATTTCTTTTTTTCAGCCTAATAATTGTTTGATTCTCTTATATTGAGAGCTCCCTTGACCACGTTATGAGTTTACAGCAACAGGTTCTAAATACAAATGTCACACCTGTAGCTTTTTAAATTATTGTCCAATTACTTTTGGATCCTTTAAAAAGGGGCAGCTACATATTGAAGAGCTGCAATTCCTAAACCCTTACTCCATTTACAATATGAATACCCTCAAATTAAAGCTGAAATTCTGCACATTAAGCCATTATTGATTACGTAACTGTATCGGGACAACGTTTTGGTAAACAGCTAAAGTGCCCAAATTTATGTCACTATTCCAATATTTCTGGACCTAACTTACTGGACCTAACCTACTTTACATTGCAAAGTGTTGTGATGGATGTTTATGTAATTGACATCTGGAGCTAGTGAGAGGGCAGCCACAACTCTCACCTCCTCTTGATGTGCCTCATTTTCCGATGGACAGAAGAGACACACTGACACACTTGTCAATTGAAAGTAAAAAGTTAGGTGTCAGTTATCTCTCCTATCCTTTGAAAAGTCAGACACATCTGGAGGAAGTGGGAGTTGTGGCTGCCCTCTCACTACATCCAGATGTCCATTACATCCACAGCAGTAGAGAGTGAAGCCAGCGCTGTTTGGCTGCAGGTAATGGTGTAATATAACATTGTTACGCAGTCCCCGGGAATGTCAGTGCTGACACCATTGTAACGGTGCTTGCCCGGAGGTGAGTATAAGTGTTATTACATTATGTGGGGAACTCATAGGGTTGATAAGGGGTTTTCTGAGTAGTAAACAAGCGCTTTAATGTTTAGAGAGTCCACCATCAGGAGGACACTAAAAAACAATGGAGTGCATGGCAGAGTTACAAGGAGCATTCACCGGTATTGGTTCAGATCTGGCACAAATCCTAAGTCATATTAAAAGGCTTGTTATAGAGTCATTTATGACTTTTAGGATTGCTACCTTTATTAGGTGGCATTAGAGTTCATCTACTTTCTCACTGAAGTGACAATTTGCATAGATAAATATTGTGACAGTTTGATAGATATGATAGATAAGATCATGGTAGACAGCATTCAAAAATGGGTTATATACAGTCAGTTGAAAACATACCGTACTTATTGTGATATACTAAGGATGCAATGCTTCGACCTGCCTCAAGTCTTTTTCAGTCATACAAAATGGAGCAATACATCCGGTTTAAATAGCATAGCTTATTAGAGAAAAAACAATCAGGGTTTAAAACAACGCCCCTAGCAATCTCAACCCGTCCACTCAATATATTACAAATCCATTGAAAAGAACAAAATGGCAATATATCATATCAAAATCCACACATGAATAGATCAAATCTCCCATCTGTAAATCACATCAAACATTTAATATCATGATAAGGACAATTTTATATTACAGGAGGATTTATGTAAACTAGAAGCTTGGCCTGATAAATGGCAAATGAGCTTTAATGGGGATAAATGTAAAGTCATGCACTTGGGCAGAGGAAACAAAAGGTATAATTATGTGCTTAATTGTAAAACACTGGGCAAAACTGTCACTGAAAAAGACCTGGGTGTATGGGTAGATGACAAACTCACATTTAGTGGCCAGTGTCAGGCAGCTGCTGCAAAGGCAAATAAAATAATGGGATGCATTAAAAGAGGCATAGATGCTCATGAGGAGAACATAATTTTACCTCTATACAAGTCACTAGTGCGACCACACTTAGAATACTGTGTACAATTCTGGTCTCCGGTGTATAAGAAAGACATAGCTGAACCAGAGCGGGTGCAGAGAAGAGCGACCAAGGTTATTAGAGGACTGAGGGGTCTGCAATACCAAGACAGGTTATTAAACTTGGGGTTATTTAGCTTGGAAAAACGAAGGCTTAGGGGTGATCTTATAATAATGTATAAATATATGAGGGGACAGTACAGAGACCTTTCTAATGATCTCTTTACTCTTAGGCCTGAAACTGGGACAAGGGGGCATCCTCTACGTCTGGAGGGAAGAAGGTTTAATCATAATCACAGACGCGGATTCTTTACTGTAAGAGCAGTGAGACTATGGATCTCTCTGCCACATGATGTTGTAATGAGTGAGTCACTACTAACATTTAAGAAGGGCCTGGATGCCTTTCTTGAAAATTATAATATTGCCAGTTATACATGCTAGATTCTTTGATAGGGCGTTGATCCAGGGAACTAATCTGATTGCCATATGTGCAGTCAGGAAGGAATTTTTTTCTCCAATGTGGAGCTTAGTGTTGCCACATGGTTTTTTTTTGCCTTCCTCTGGATCAACATGTTAGGCTATGGGTTGAACTAGATGGACTTAAAGTCTTCCTTCAACCTTAAAAACAATGTTACTACAGTTAGGGCCAGAAATATTTGGACAGTGACACAATTTTCGCGAGTTGGGCTCTGCATGCCACCGCATTGGATTTGAAATGAAACCTCTACAACACAATTCAAGTGCAGATTGTAACTTTTAATTTGAAGGGTTGAACAAAAATATCTGATAGAAAATGTAGGAATTGTAAACATTTCTTTACAAACACTCCACATTTTAGGAGGTCAAAAGTAATTGGACAAATAAACATAACCCAAACAAAATATTTTTATTTTCAATATTTTGTTGCGAATCCTTTGGAGGCAATCACTGCCTTGAGTCTGGAACCCATGGACATCACCAAACGCTGGGTTTCCTCCTTCTTAATGCTTTGCCAGGCCTTTACAGCCGCAGCCTTCAGGTCTTGCTTGTTTGTGGGTCTTTCCGTCTTAAGTCTGGATTTGAGCAAGTGAAATGCATGCTCAATTGGGTTAAGATCTGGTGATTGACTTGGCCATTGCAGAAGGTTCCACTTTTTTGCACTCATGAACTCCTGGGTAGCTTTGGCTGTATGCTTGGGGTCATTGTCCATCTGTACTATGAAGTGCCGTCCAATCAACTTTGCAGCATTTGGCTGAATCTGGGCTGAAAGTATATCCCGGTACACTTCAGAATTCATCCGGCTACTCTTGTCTGCTGTTGTCATCAATAAACACAAGTGACCCAGTGCCATTGAAAGCCATGCATGCCCATGCCATCACGTTGCCTCCACCATGTTTTACAGAGGATGTGGTGTGCCTTGGATCATGTGCCATTCCCTTTCTTCTCCAAACTTTTTTCTTCCCATCATTCTGGTACAGGTTGATCTTTGTCTCATCTGTCCATAGAATACTTTTCCAGAACTGAGCTTGCTTCTTGAGGTGTTTTTCAGCAAATTTAACTCTGGCCTGTCTATTTTTGGAATTGATGAATGGTTTGCATCTAGATGTGAACCCTTTGTATTTACTGTCATGGAGTCTTCTCTTTACTGTTGACTTAGAGACAGATACACCTACTTCACTGAGAGTGTTCTGGACTTCAGTTGATGTTGTGAACGGGTTCTTCTTCACCAAATAAAGTATGCGGCGATCATCCACCACTGTTGTCATCCGTGGACGCCCAGGCCTTTTAGAGTTCCCAAGCTCACCAGTCAATTCCTTTTTTCTCAGAATGTACCCAACTGTTGATTTTGCTACTCCAAGCATGTCTGCTATCTCTCTCATGGATTGTTTCTTTTTTTTCAGCCTCGGGATGTTCTGCTTCACCTCAATTGAGAGTTCCTTTGACCGCATGTGGTCTGGTCACAGCAACAGCTTCCAAATGCAAAACCACACACCTGGAATCCACCCCTGACCTTTTAACTACTTCATTGATTACAGGTTAACGAGGGAGACGCCTTCAGAGTTAATTGCAGCCCTTAGAGTCCATTGTCCAATTACTTTTGGTCCCTTGAAAAAGAGGAGGCTATGCATTACAGAGCTATGATTCCTAAACCCTTTCTCCGATTTGGATGTGGAAACTCTCATATTGCAGCTGGGAGTGTGCACTTTCAGCCCATATTATATATATATATAATTGTATTTCTGAACATGTTTTTGTAAACGGCTAAAATAACAAAACTTGTGTCACTGTCCAAATATTTCTGGCCCTAACTGTATGTTATATAATCTGCACATAGATTGTGTCTTTCTGGCAGTACTAATTATGTGTATGTTCTTTGTTTATACTTATCTTTACATAAAAGCTGCTTTTTTTTAGAGAAGAAATAGTTTTCCATGACTTTGTCTGACTTTTTTGTGTGGTTTTATGTTTACATTTTTACACATATTTTGTAACTTTTTTTTACTTAGTCGCACTATGGGACTTAAATATTTTTGAATATTTTACACTTTGATCACTGGTCTAATGCAATGCAATAATTCTGTATTGCAGGGCATGATACCTGTCCTGCTAGACCACACTTTTGGCAAGGCAAACAGGTAACCAAAACCTGAATACATTACTTGGCCCTGGAGGGCCATGGCACTTATATGGAACCCCAGATCGTGGTGTGTCAATGGGGATAAAAAGTTAGCTGTTAACCATCTAGATGCATGTGACATAAAGAGGATTAATTGGCCATGATGTGTGCTAACACTGCTCATGGCTATAGTGTACAGCTAACGTCTGCTGCATTTTTGCCTGCTGGATGGGGCTTTTTACTTATTTCCCTACGCTCTGTAAAGGGGCGCTGCGGAAAAGACACCTTAATGACTACTGTAAAAAGGCATACCAGTAGTGTTAAGGGGTTAAAACTTTTCTTGCTTTTTCTATGTTTTCTATAAGTAAAGGCATCATAGTTTTCTTAAAAAAAAAGTCTAGATTGATAATGTCCAGTTATTTCCTATATAAATGATGATAGGTTTTCCACCAAAAAATATACATTTAGGACTTATACTTAATATGGCTTAATTGATTGAAGGTTTACTAGAACACTTAATTCTACTGTGTGTCTCAATTTCATAAGAAGGTTTTCACTGTCAGTCTTAGATCGAATCCACCAAAAGCAAATGTAGCCTGCTCCCTCAGCTCTCTGAATAAGGCCCTAGTTTGTTTCACTTTGGGAATAATACACATAAAGTTCTGAACTTAAAATGGATTATAACTAGAACTGATATTCCCCCAAAATAAATATAATATTCTGTACAAATCCAGGAAGAAGGTAAGAAGAGCTGAAACCATCAATAAAATGCCAAAGCAAATGTCCCCACTGTGCTATCATCAACATTCCCAGTTAGAGATTTCCAGGAATGGAGATTGAACTTTTAAAATTGATTTGATTCCTTTCCCCATTATTAAACTTTAGTTACCCTGAATAACATAAATCAGTAAAAAATACCCAATGTGTATCATTTTGTGACATGTTTATAACAAAGGATGATCATAGCTGAAAATTGCTCAAAGATGTTAAATCTCCAGGACTAAGGGGCCTTTCACACTTGCGTTTTTTTCCTGATTTGGAAGATCAGGAAAAACCCGATTCTTATGGTGGGTTTACACGCCGCGATATCGGCGTCCAACTCCGACCCAACTCCGACAAAAAGTCACGTGGGTCGCGAGTTGGAGCCGATATCGTTTGCGCGTTGTACGGTTTGAGCGTACAACGCGATGCTGGAACGATTCCAAAACGATATCGGAGTTGAATAGCCGAGCTATTCAACTCCCCGATATCGCATGGCCGTTGTAGCAGCATCGCAGCGTGTGACAGCCCAACTCCGATGTGTACTCGCACCTCACCCGTTAACTCCCATGTTAAATGGTCGTTACTGGGTTGGTGGGCGTACACATCGGAGGGACGTTGTTTCCCGATATCGCAGCGTGTAAACCGGCGATGCAATATCGGGAAAAGGCCTGAAAAAATGCGCGCTCCCGCGCCGTTGCCTCTGATATCGCCGCGATATCGGGACGTGTAACCCCACCATTAGGGTGCCGACACACGCTTCAATTTCCTGAACGATATTGTTAGCAATCTCATGCACGCGCGATGGCTAACAATATCGTCCACATCGCTGGTGAGCTGTCACACAGGCAGACTCACCAACGATGTGGAACAGCGAGATCGCTGGTAACCATGGTACACATCGGGTTACTAGGCGCCGCGCGGCGCTTAGTAACCCGAAATTTACCATAGTTACCATCTCCCAGCATAGGCTCTGCCGCTGGGAGATGGATCATTGCGGTGTCACACACCACGATGATGCAGATTGATCAAGCGACTATCGCTTGATATGAGCTCCTGCTCACAAATCTGCGATCAACAATCAAGCGATTTTACATTGTAAAATCGCTTGATTACACACAGCGACGCACAAACGATATCGCTTAGCGATCAAAAAAGCAGATGCTTAAGCGATATCGTGCAGGAAATTGAAGCGTGTGACGGCACCATTACAGTATTTTGCCCATTCACTTTAATTTTGTCAGGTAGAATTTGTTGCTTCATGTTTTTTCCTGAAATCATTAAAGAGAATGGGCAAAAAAAAAGAATCCTGTAAAGGCCACTTTACACACACAGATATCTGTGACCAACTTCTGAACAGATCTCTGGTTGTAGTGAAATCATGGACACATTGCTCCATTTTGTGGCTGTGTACAAATGTAACAACGTGTCCATGATTTCACTGCAACCAGAGATCTGTTCAGAAGTTGGTCACAGATATCTGTATGTGTAACGTGGCCTTAAGAATCAGGTTTTTTCCTGATCTTCCAAATCAGGAAAAAAACGCAAGTGTGAAAGGCCCCTTAGACCACCACAGAACAAGGTTTCAAGTTTAATGTGTCACGAGCAATCCATAAGACCAAGACCTACACTAGCCTGCACCCTACATCTTATGGTACCTTCACACGGCGCAATATCGCCTGGGAATCCTAAAAGCGATATGTCGCCCACTATGGGCATATGTGCCTACATTGGTCCACGCCATGGCAGAGCTGTCATGGCTGAACTATGTGTGCACACATGTTTGCGTGTGTGTACTGAAGTGTATCTACATCCCCCCACAAACACCATAGCATTCTCCATGTGTGTAGTCACGTTCCCATGTGGCCAAACACATCAAAATGGACATGTACACACAGTCACGGCATACAGTGTGGGCCAAAGGGCTGGACCTGTGTACTGGACATTAGCAGACAATGCTGCGTGGACCCATCTATATTATTTAATGGATCAAATACCTCTGTGCACAGCATAAAGCTATGTGCAACTGCCCTGTATTTAAAAGTAACGACAGACACAGGTAGTTTTGTTTTTATTTTTTTTCGTTCGACTTTTTGTGCACAAAAAAAAGAATTCTAACAACACACACAAAACATTTAAAACGGAAGTGTCAACATCACACAAATAAGTACAAAATGATGAAAAATAATGGCCATACCCAAACATCTCAGAGTGCAGAACAAAAAACAAACAAACTAACTAACTAATGTTTAAACACCCAAAAATAAACAAAACACAATCAGAATCCTCATAGTGCAGCCACCCTGGTGACTCAACCCTCCTCATCATGTTGCTGCCTCACAACACCAGCCACCCTACACCTGCTGGTGCTGCCAGGCCACTGCCCCAGGGCCATTACAGTAGGAGCAGTATGTGTCTCTGTTGCTCCTGGCTCAGACCCTGGCTCAGCGGCTGGAGTGGCGCCACACCATGGTTGGCAGCATGCCAATCCCCGGGACAGAGCTCCCCTGTTGTGGGGTCCACAGAATCCACATAACTTACCGGCGTGTATGATGACCGATCCCTACGATGCAGGAAGTTATGAAGCACACAGCAGGCCAGCACTACCACATCGATAGATTCCAGTTTCATATGCAAAGGCATATGAAACACGTGGAATCTATTGGCCATGATCCCGAACGCATTTTCAACCACACGGCGAGGATAGCCGGTAATTGAAAATGCGCTGCTCAGAAGTAACCGTTCTCTGGGGATATGGCTGTAGTAGGTGAGCCTGAAGTGGGAAGGCTTCATCCCCAACAAACGCAAAGTTGAGATGACCGGTTGTCTCATCATTTGAGGGCAAGTTCATAGCACCTCTCCTTAGGTCTTGGCCCAAGGAGCTGTGTACAAACCCACTCCCATCTGAGACATGGCCGTTCATGCCAACGTCCACGTACAGGAACTCATACTGAGCATCCACCAGGGCCATGAGGACCATGCTAAAATATCCTTTGTAATTAAAATACAAGGACCCCATGTTGGGGGGTTGCATGATCCTCACGTGCTTACCATCCAAAGCACTGCTGCAGTTTGGAAATTGCCATCGATCGACAAAACCTCTGGCAATATCCATCCAGTGGGGGTTTTGGTAACTGCATGTAGGATGGCAGCAGACAACTCACGATGGCCTCACACGTCTCAAGTATCAGGTGGCTCAGCAGTGGCCGTGAGACTGCTGCCGAGTATTGCAGGTCTGTCCTCGAATGACCTGTTGCCAGGAACCTCAAAGTTACAGCCAAATGATCCTCAGGTGGCACAGCTCGACGCATCAAAGTGTCCTATTGGGCTATCAATGGCTTTATGCGTTCCAAGAGGAATGTGAAAGAGTCCTCGGACATACGGAGATAGTTTCTGAAAACATGCGGACTACTATCCTCCAGCTGATGCACCAGGCGCATGTGACTCAGGTTGTTCCGTTGCTAAGCCAATCCCAAACCCACACACGCCATGGTCTGCGAGCCCGCAACCTCTCAGCTCTCTCCTCCAGCCACAAGTCCTCTTCCACCAAGGCAAGAGCCGCGATAACATCTCCATCAGGGTCCATGATCATCTCACGTACCAATCCCTGCAAAAGGAACAAAAAAAGCCTATCATCAAAAGTATTGGCGGTATTCAGTGCTTAATCATGGGGAATGCCATGGACAGGGTTCATCCCAAACTGAACGCCCAAGCTCTTTAACCGTGGGCAGAACACTACTCAGACAACACAGGGTGATAGAATCCCAATAACAACACTTTATTGGATCCCCAACAGTTAACAGCATATAACACATAACCACCAAAACACAAAGTGTAACAGGCAACATAGTCTCACCCTTCCGCTGGCTCACCAGGATTTAGAATGTTCATGTCCCAACCTGTGTTGCTTCCTTATGCAGTCTTTGATATCCCAGCCGCATCTGAACATTCGATGCTGAAATCCTTGTAGTATTATAATCCAAGTTCTGATTCCCTTGGTCAGCACCGAAGTGCCTAGGCCTGGGACTATGGCCTGCCAATCGGATCCATAGATCATACATTAGCAGCATGTATCAAGTCCCGTGCACCTCTAGTCGGGGCAGAAGTCCCTAGACCGAAGTCACTAGACAAAATCTCCCAGGTTAGTGAACAGGTCTGCTTGTATACCTCTGTCGACTCAATTCAAACCTTGGGAACGTCACGATTGGTTGACATGTGTTCTCATTGCTAGATTTCAAGCTGCATATAAAATATCTCTAGTAGTATTGCAGTCCTGGCAAGGGAGACTCAAAGATAGATAGTTTACATAGCACCACAGATAGTTTACATAGTAATACAATGGAATGTTAGTAGGATTAAGTTCTTGGAGCCTCTGACCTTTTATAACAAAAAAGTGCCATCACCAGGCAAGACTTGTAGGAACAATGAGTGGCCCCTCACAAGGTAGGAAATAAAATACAGTACAAAGAGGTGAGATAATTACACTGCCCACGTTAACACTACCAGGTATCTAGAAGACTTGTAGGAACAATGAATTGCTTATCACAAGGTAGAGCACAAAATACAAAGAATTGTCTGGATACATAAGAAATCATCCTATGTTATATATTAAAGGAGTCCATTTTGTCACACCCCTGTCTGACTTAAATATGAAGTATAATGGTTGGAAAAAAGTTTTTATAACTTACATTTTCGCTCCATCATTTCGACGTGTGGGCTCCATGTTCCCCCTCGCTCTGTTATCATACCCCGGTGGGCGTGATAATTAATTCAGAAGTGCGGTCCTGCGTTTGAAATCCATGGGCTCCCTCCTGGTATGATGTGCAGCTATGCGTCAGTTCTGGTCCTGTGCATAGTAGGAGATTATTGGATATACTGGTTGGCGCATTACGAAGCTGGACAGTACACCCAATAATCTCCCACAATGCACAAGACCAGAAATGACAATCGGCTACCTGTCATACCAGGAAGGAGGCCCATGGATTTCAAACGTAAGACTGCACTTCTGAATTAATTATCAAGCCCACCGGGTATTGATAACAACGGAGCAAGAGGGGATATGTAGCCTTAGGGAACGCACAAAACGTTGAGACAATGGGGGGAAAATGTAAGTTATAAACAGCGTTTTTACAACCATCATACTTCAGATTTAACTCAAACAGGGATGCAGTAGGAAGCTGCAGGGACAGGTAGTAATAGGTTTGGGGACATAAATGACCTGATAGGATCCTTTTAATGACCTACCCTGGTAAGAAAACAGCTACATAGCACTCCTTTTAAAATGGGTGCTCAAGTACAATTCCACTCCGAATGTTAAAAATATTAGAAATTGGAACTCCAGAAGTGATGCAAAAATAAAACAAAATTTATTGTATTTCACAAAGCAATCCACAAAGGGATTTCCTACTACTTTGCTGACCTATCCATATAATAGGCCATCAATATTAGACTATTGAGGGTCTGACTCTTTGCACCCCCACCAATCAGCTATTATTGGTTTCGGCATCGGTCACATGTATATAAGGATCAGAACAGCAGAGCTCCACACACTATTTATGCCCATTGCTGAGATCTGCCTTTTAATTCTTGCACAACTGAATTAAGGGGGAGTCACACGCGTCAATGTCGTCAGTGAGATGATTGCTGACGACATTGACGGCTGATCGCTGGTGAGCTGTCACACAGGCAGACTCACCAGCGATCAATTGACCAGAAACATCGTGCCAGGCTGCTGGAAGTGGGAGCAGGCTGGTCTCCAAGGTAAACTGCGGGTATCTAGGCAGCGCGCGCTGCCTAGATACCCGACGTGTACCTTAGTTACCAGCCTCCTCCGCTCACCGGCTGGTATCTAAGGTACACAGCGGGTAACTAGGGACCCTAGTTACCCGCTGTGTACCTTAGATACCAGCCGGTGAGCGGAGGAGGCTGGTAACTAAGGTACACGTCGGGTATCTAAGCAGCGCGCGCTGCCTAGATACCCGCAGTTTACCTTGGATACCAGCTCCCAGCGCTTGTGAGATGCGCTGGGAGCTGGAATATCGCTACTCCCGGTGTCACACGCAGCAATGCTGCGTGTACACTGGGCGACCATCGCCAGGTTTTAGAGCAGGTTCTAAAACCTGGCGATCATCAACCAGCGATTTATCGCTGGTTGATTCAGTATGTCACATGCATCAATATCGCTGCAACGTCACGTGCAGCCGATATCGTGCAGGCGATATTGACGCGTGTGACATACCCTTAAGAGGTGAGCTACAGTTCTCTGCAGCCACCACTAAACAGTGAGCAGAGCTGTGCTGTTCCACTTTGCACATTGGTTACATCTGGCTAGCACAGGTGCTGGACGCCGATAATGTCAACCGCTACCAATCTAATATTGATGATCTATCTGTGACGTCCAGCCAAGTCTACAGGCACAAAAGGGTTATCTCAGGGAGAAGAGGCACAAGCCACTCCGTTAGGCAGAACCACGAGAAACCCTGACATACTTTAACCCCTATAAAGGGATCTGGATTTACAACAGTGTAAAGGAGACTGTTGTCTATGGAAGGGCTGCAGTCCAGAGAGGAAAGTCACCAAGTAGGGTCAAAGTTGGGAGGTCAGAAAAAGGACAAAATCAGGAACCGATATCGTAGTCGGAGCCAAGTCAAAACCAAATGGCAGCGAGATACAAAATCATGAGCTAGGAGAAGCGTCAAAAACACAGACTGAGGTAAAACAGGAAAACACTAATATAAGATAGGAGGCTAGCCAGGGGAACCAAAAGCTATTTCTCTCAGTTTCCAGCAGAAGGCTGAAGGTATTATTAGGGTGTGGTGCTTTTCACAGGTTGAAGCTTAGGAGTTATTAACTTCAGCTGGACAGCACAAACACACACCCATCTACTTTGTCAGACTGTGAAGTACTGCATGTCCCAGCCACTCTAAATTTAGAGGAACGGCGGAGCCAGTGCTCTCCAGAGTTTCTGGCACAGACTTCCCCTCTATCACCAGCACCATCCACAGAGTGAATATGGCGGTGCCTGGTGACAGAATCGAATGTCGCAGGAGCAGGCTCTGGTGGGGATGTCACACTATCTTTTGCGTAGGAAATATTGAAGCTTGGCAGAAGTGAATCAATAAGAACACAAAAAAATTATTTGATTTCACAAAGCAATCCACTCTACATAAATTGACATTTCCGCCACTGGCAGAATCATGTTGGTAAATTGAAGGAAGATAATTCCTAAGAGAACATTGATAAAAAAAATACATACACATCATATGTTATTATGTTATTACCATTTAAGCATAAAGGCTTACCAGATTGCAAGAAGAGAAGAGGTGCAGGCAAAAGAAGTAGGTAATGCAGTGTTTAGGGGGAAAAGGTCATCCATACTACAGACCTAGTTCTAGCCTACTGGGTATGGTGCAGCCTTTCATAGGGTTATGGAATGGAGCCAGCATGAATGAAACGCCAGAGTTTTCATGAACTTACAGCCATGGCTAGAAATAACTTTGCATGGGCTAAATTCCATTGCTTGCATGGGGCTGAATTGGTGGGTAACGCAACACCAGAAGTGATATATCGATAATGCATAATTAAGGTAGTGGCTGCCATGTTCAGAATATCATGCTTCGGGAAAAGTCCTGGTATAGAGAGGTAGAAATGTATAACAATGTGGTAATATGGATTTATATATAGGATGTACAGGGGCGGACTGGCCCAGGTTGCAGGGGGGCAAGTGCCCCCTAGGCTGGTGGCTTTGCCCTAACTTAGGGCCGCCCCTTCAATGAAATGGGCCGGTCGGTCTTGTTTTGCGGCCACAACTGCCGCACTGACACAGCGGGCAGAGTGCGGTGAGTGTCAGAATACGCCCCCACCTGATAGCAACCCACAACCACCCCCCCCGGCCGGACCTGATAGCTGCAGCCCGGAATGAGCTCCACCAGCCAGCCCCAGAGGATGTAGAGGATAAACACTGCATGAGCAAGAAAAAGTATAAAGATACATCAGAGACAGCATAACTATAGAATTTAGAATGGACTCAATTTTTTTCTTACCTTTCGTAGGATTTACCATTCTCTATCTAGATTGTAGTCAAAATTCATTAGCTTCAGGCTCTAAGGGCCCCGTCACACTAAGCGACGCTCCAGTGACCGGGATCGCTGGAGTGTCGCTACCTGGTCGCTGGGGAGCTGTCAAGCAGGCAGATCTCCTCAGAGACCAGTGACCAGGGAGCCACCTCCACATCGCTGGAAGCGGGAGGATGCTGGTAACTATGATAAACAGCAGGTATCTAAGCAGCACGCGCTGCCTAGATACCCAGTGTTTATCATAGTTACCAACATCCTCCCTGCTTAGCGCAGCCTGTAAGCAGGGAGGATGCAGATAACTATGATAAACACCGGTAATCTAGGTAGCACGTGCTGCTTAGTTACCCGGTGTTTATCATGGGTACCAGCCTGTGAGGTCCTTGATCGCTGGTCTCTTGCTGTCACACGCAGCGATGCGTGCTGACCAGCAGGAGACCAAGGACCAAAAAATGGTCCTGAACCATGTGCAGCGTGACCTCACAGCAGGGGTCTGATTGCTGCTACATGTCACACATAGCAACATCTCTGGGGAGGTTGCTGTTACATCACAAAACTTGTGACGTATCAGTGATCTCACTAGCGATCTCGCTATGTGTGACGGGGGCTTAACATGGTACCCTTTGCATTGTCTATAATATAGTCTACAAACATAGCCTTATATTCTTTGTCTTTTTAACTAATGTAAAGGACCATCTCTTTTATCTCTTTATTATCCTCTTGTGGTACTGATGTAATACATTCATACATAATTTCTTTTGTGTATAAAATCTGAACTGTGAATCTTGGTTGTCTTACGTTTGTTGTTCTGATGAAGGCTCAATAATTGGCCAAAAGGTCAAGTTATGCAGTACATTGCTTTGTGAAATAGAGTAAATTTCGTGTACTTATTCTGGATTACCAAGTTTTACTACACAAAGGATAGGTCTTCAATATTAGATCGGCAGTGGTTGACATCTCCGGCATCAGCGCCAGTTGCAGGCAGATGTAACCAATGTATGAAGCGGAGCAGCACAGCTCTGCGCGCTGTTTAGTTGATGGACATAAAACAGTGTGTACAGCTCTACTGTTTCGCTTCGTAAGTTATATACATAACCAAGCCGAAGCTGATTGATTGGTGGGGGTGCCAAGTATCAGATCCCCAGTGGTCTAATATTGATGACCTATCATATGGATAGGTCATCAAAGTAGTAGAAAAACCCTCTCAGAATTATTCTTGCATGGGTTTCCTGAAGGAGAGTTGAATGGCCATAATCCTTACTTCTGGTGAGGTTCCTGCATAAGAACTTCAAGATGTTTTCCTTGAGGGGAGATAAATGTTTCAGGAAACAAAGAGCAGTTAAGAAAGCCCTCATCTCTTTCTAAGAAAACACTTCGGCAAAAGAAGCAGTAGCAAGGATCAGACATAAACTACTCAAGACATTTCTGAGAACAGCAATCAGCTACAGACCATACTATTCCCACATATCTTGTATTGTAACTTAACATCAATGACCAGAGTGCTGAAATATAAAGATAAAAGCAGGTGACATATCCTAAAAGACTAAAAAAAATGTATGGTCTACAGTATTAAATAAAGTTCTTAGATCTGATAAGGATGGTCTACTCACTTTGTTAATCCTTGACATAATAGCTGAATAATCTGTGTATTACTTCCAACTCTAACTATAAAGTGATAGAGCTCATCAGTTAAAGGGCCTGTCACACGTGTCAATGTCGTCAGCGATCTGATCGCTGACGACATTGACGGCTGATCGCTGGTGAGCTGTCACACAGACAGACTCACCAGCGATCAATTGACCAGAAACATCGTGGAAACGATTTAAATATCGTTTCCACGATGTCCTGCTCCCGCTGCCAGCCTGCTGGAAGCGGGAGCAGGCTGGTCTCCAAGGTAAACTGCGGGTATCTAGGCAGCACGCGCTGCCTAGATACCCGACGTGTACCTTAGTTACCAGCCTCCTCCGCTCACCGGCTGGTATCTAAGGTACACAGCGGGTAACTAGGGACCCTAGTTACCCGCTGTGTACCTTAGATACCAGCCGGTGAGCGGAGGAGGCTGGTAACTAAGGTACACGTCGGGTATCTAGGCAGCGCGCGCTGCCTAGATACCCGCAGTTTACCTTGGATACCAGCTCCCAGCGCTTGTGAGAGGCGCTGGGAGCTGGAATATCGCTACTCCGGTGTCACACGCAGCGATGCTGCGTGTCCACCGGGCGACAATCGCCAGGTTTTAGGACAGGTTCTAAAACCTGGCGATCATCAACCAGCGATTTATCTTCAGTCATTCATCCTCAAAACTGCAGAATGTACTGAGTAGTGTGAAATCTCAGCAGCAGGGAAGAGGGATACTGAGGAGCTGTCAATCAGGCTATGTGAGAGGAGAATGAGTGTAAACCTTCAAAAAGGATTAAACAGCCATTCTGGCATAGATTTTTAATGAAATCTGAGATATCTATTTAGCAATGTTTATACACTGCTCAAAAAAATAAAGGGAACACTTAAACAACACAATGTAACTCAGTCAATCTCACTTCTGTGAAATCAACCTGTCCAGCAACACTGATTGTAAATCAATTTCTCTTTCTGTTGTTCAAATGGAACAGACAACAGGCAGAGATGACAGCAATTAGCAAGACACCCCCTATAAAGGAGCGGCTCTGCAGGTGGTGACCACAGACCATTTATCTGTTCTCATTCTCTTTGGCTGTTGTTTTGGTCACTTGTGCATTTAGTCATTGCTCTCCCCCCTAGAGGTAGCATGAGGTGGTGTCTACAACCCACAGAAGTTGCTGAGGTAGGGCATCTCATCCTGGATGGCACGCCAATGCGAGCTGTGGCAGGAAGAGTAGCTGTCTCTGTCAGCACAGTGTCCCTAGCATGGAGCAGATACCAGGAGAACGACCAGTACACCAGGAGATGTGGAGGATAGCAACAACCCAGCAGAAGGACTTATACCTCCTCCTTTTTGTAAGGAGGAACAAGAGGAGCAGTGTAAGATTCCTGCAAAATAACCTCCATCAGGCTACTAATATTCATGTGTCTTATCAAATTGTTAGAAACAGGCTTTATTACGTTGGTATGAGGGCCCAAAGTCCACAAATGGGGGTTGCCCTTATAGTCCAACACCGTGTAGGGTGATTGGCGTTTGTGCATATTCGACATTGCCACGCTGTGACGAGCTGGTTTACACTGAGCACATGTGACAGACGTGACAGAATCTGGAGACGCCATGGAGAACGTCCTGCTGCCTGCAACATACTCCAGTATGACCGGTTTGGCAGTGGGTCAGCAATGGTATGAGGATGCATTTCTTTGAAGGGCCGCACAACCCTCCATGTGCTAGCCAAAGATACCCTGACTGCCATTAGGTACCGGGATGAGATCCTCAGACCCATTGTGAGACCATATGCAGGTGCAGTGGGCCCTGGATTCCTTTTAATGCATGAGAATGCTAGGCCTCATGTGGCTGAAGTGTGTCAGCAGTTCATGCATGATGAAGGCATTGATGCTATCGACTGGCCTGCCCGTTCCCCAGGCCAGAATCTAATCGAGCACATCTGGGACATCATGTCTCATTCCATCCACCAACCCTACGTTGCTCCACAGACTGTTCAGGAGTTGACTGATGCTTTAATCCAGGTCTGGGAGGAGATTCCTCAGGAGAACATTCGCTGCCTTATCAGGAGCATGTCCAGGCATTGTAGGGAGGTCATACAGGCACGTGGAGGCCACACACTACTGAGCCTCATTTACTTGTTTTGAGGCATTTCCACCGAAGTTGGAACAACCTGTAATTTGATTTTCCACTTTGATTTTGAGTATCATTCCAAATCCAGACCTCCATGGGATATTCATTTTGATTTACATTGATCACCTTTATGTTTTATTGTTCTTAACGCATTCCACTATGTAATGAATAAAGATTTGCAACTGGAATATTTCATTCATTGAGATCTAGGATGTGGTATTTTAGTGTTCCCTTTATCTTTTGAGCAGTGTAGCTTACAGTGAAAAATTTGGTTACAGATTTGCTTTAAAAAGACAAAATTGAGGATACTAGCTATGAAGTTATATGTTGCAACTTGACAAATACTAATGATTTCAGAGCAGCCAATTTTCTATCAACAATAATGTTTATCATCTTCATATGAATATCATCATTTTATCATTTAGACTGGGTAATTATCATAGTGATTACTCAAAATCATAGTAAATGAGCTTTCAAAAGGACCTTTCACCACTTTTAACATTCTAAACTGGCTACATCATGATAAATGAGCAAAAACTCTGAATAAAATGTAACTTTTATTTCTCATCTCCATTGCAGAGATATTGGCGTGTAAAGTTTATATTCTAATTTCTCCTTTAACCTAAGTAGTTATAGGAGAGATTTTTCTCCGGGGTATGTATTTTTTCCCCTGTATGATGTTACTCTATCATAAGCAGGTAGTTTACATAGGTATACAGGAAAAAAGCAAGCCCCTCAGAAATGCTTAAGGTACCTTTACACGCCACTACCGAAGGTTAGAAACCACCGGGTGTCAGAGACAATTGTACCTTTTACCTTCAAAACACCGCGAGGTAGCGGCGTGTAATTCAGGTAGCACCGTCCTGTCTCTTTGGATACCTGTCTTTCAGCCTTGCTAAAAAAACAAGCAGGTATAAACCCTATGGTAGCGGCGTGTAATCGGGGCACAGGTACGGTATTTGAGTCACCTGGGGCGTGCTTGAGCGTCATGTATACCACGCCCCATCAGCTATCATTGGTGGGGAGTACTGTGTACCCATTGGCTGTCCCTGTACAGGGCGGCATATTTAACGAGATGACCAGTCTCCACACATTTGCTATAGCGTCATGTATTAGCCAGCCTCCCTGCGCTGGCTGGCCAATCATGATGTTATTGCTTTGTCCAATCACCGTACGAGCGTCTCGTAATCCACAACTCTGGCACGCCTATGTGTTGTCCCTGCTGCCCCAGGTCCTCCCATATTCCCTTGTGGTAGCGGCGTGTAAATCAGGGAAGGTGCTCCACAGAAGGTAACCTGCGGCACCCGTCGGTACTTCCAGGGACCGAAAATACCTTCTGTGGAGCACCTTGTAGCGGCGTGTAATTGCGGTATCAGGTACCGTTAGGAACCATTGAAACGCGCGCGTGCACGTGCGACACCTGGTGGTTTCTAACCTTCGGTAGCGGCGTGTAAAGGTACCATTAGAATTTACTTTTTTTCTGTGTAATCTGGTTGAAGGCCCCGTCACACACGTCAACGTCCGAACGATCCGATCAACGATCCGACTTGACCTAGATCGCTTGAACGACATTCAATGATTGCTAGTGAAGTACCACATGTACAGATATCTTTAACGATGCAGCAACGATTTCGCGACAAGCAAACGATACTTGCGGTCATTTGATCTCATACGTCCTTCAGTTCTGAACAGGCGAGGTCGTTAACAACATCATTATCAAGGTTTCACACACACCGATGCTGCAGGTTGGTTGGACGATCATCGTTTGGTTTAAGGTACGGTTCACAAACCTCCCATTAATGATCAGCCGACTTATCGTTGATCATTTGTACTTGTCACACGCAACCACGTCGTTACGAAGTCATTGCTCCACCCAAAAAGCTGTGACGTACTAACAATATTGTTAACGATATTGTAGTGTGTGACGGGGCCTTAAGACTGATATGTCTGCCCAGGTCACATTGAGATCTCACTTCCAACACCTACTGTGATTAGGAATGCATATGGAGGAGAACAGAGCTAAGAGGTGTGTATTAGGCGGCCGTCACACGCTTCAATATCGGTAGCGATATTGTTAGCGATCACGTGCACGCGCGATCGCAAACAATATCGCTCACATCGCTGGTGAGCTGTCACACAGGCAGACTCACCAGCGATGTGGACCAGCGAGATCGCTGGTAACTATGGTACACATCGGGTTACTAGGTACCGCGCGGCGCTTAGTAACCCGACGTTTACCATAGATACCATCTCCCAGCATAGGCTCTGCCGCTGGGAGATCGTTCATCGTGGTGTCACACACCACGATGATGCAGATTGATCAAACGTTTATCGCTTGATATGAGCTCCGGCTCACCAATCTGCGATCTAACGATCAAGCGATTTTACATTGTAAAATCGCTTGATTGCACGCAGCGATGCACAAACGATATTGCTTAAGCGATCAAAAAGCAGATCGCTTAGGCGATATCGTGCTTTAAATTGATACGTGTGACGGCCGCCTTAAATATATTCAGCACCCTACATCTATCTCAGGCATCAAGGAATATTGCCACAGGCCCTGGGATAGATGTAGAGAGGTGTATGTGACATGCTGTTTGCATGCTACTGCTCTCCTCTGTCATTCATAAGCTGGCATCACACACTTCAATGTCGTCAGTGATCTGATCGCTGGCGACATTGATGGCTGATCGTTGGTGAGCTGTCACACAGGCAGACTCACCAGCGATCATTGGACCAGCGACATCATGGAAATTATTTAAATATCGTTTCCACGATGTCTGCAGGCTGGTATCTGGTATCCAGAGTAAACTGCGGTTAACTAGGCAGCACGTGCTGCCTAGATACCCGATGTATATCTTGGTTACCAGCCTTCTCCGCTTACCGGCTGGTGTCCAAGGTACACAGCGGGTAACCTGGGTCCCTAGTGAGTGGAGAAGGCTGGTAACCAAGGTATACATCGGGTATCTAGGCAGTGCGCGCTGCCTAATTACCTGCAGTTTACTCTGGATACCAGCTCCCAGCGCTTGCTGAGAGGCACTGGGAGCTGGCTGATCGAGTCTCCCAGTCTCACACGCAGCAATGCAAACCGGACGACCATCGCCAGGTTTTTTTGTCCAGTCTGAAAACCTGGCAACCATCAACCAGCGATTTATCGCTGGTTGATGCGCGTTGTCACACGCGTCATTATCGCTGCAACATCACGTGCAGCAGCGATATTGACAGCAATATTGACGCGTGTGACGGCCCCTATAATGCAATGACATTGCAGTGCAGATAGAAGAGAGCAGAGGGCAAGCGAGCAGAGTGACACATGCACCACTCTGCATCTATCCCAGTTACCAGGGCATTATTCCCCTTTACCTGGGATCAATGCAGCATGTTGTATGTAATGACACACAGCTCTGCACTTGTCTCTCTGTGCTTAAAATCACATTGCTGATGGCAGTGAGATCTCTTTGTGACCAGGTTAGACACATCAGTCTAACCACATGAAATAGAGATAAACTATTCTAATCTTCTCCGGCAGCATTTTCTTTTTTTGACCCCATATGTCACTGTCTGCTTATGATTTGGAAAAATCATGCAGGTTCCCTTTGGTTGAAGTGGAAATTAGAATATACAAAGCCGTCCACAATCTGTCCCCCCCATATATCTCTGAACTAACCTCCCGATATCATCCAACTCGTAATCTTCAATCGTCCCAAGACCTCCTTCTTTCCTCCACACTTGTACGTTCCTCATCTAACCGCCTGCAAGACTTTGCCTGAGCATCCCCCATTCTCTGGAATTCTGCACCCCATAAACATCCGACTGTCCCCTACACTCAGAACCTTCAAGCAGAACCTGAAAACCCATCTCTTCAGAACAGCCTACAACCTGCAATGACCACAGTGCCACCTCACCACCACAGAACCTGGCGCTCCACCACTGCTGGACCTGGCGCTCCACCACCATGGACCCGGCACTCCGCCACCATTGGACGCAGCACTCCACCACCACCAGAGCAGACCCAACCTACTGTCTCTCTCCCCACTGCCCTGTAGAATGTAAGGTTGCAAAGGCAGGGTCCTCTTTCCCCTCTGTATCAGTCTGTCACTGTTAGTTTGTTCATTGTGTTTTTAACTTGTTTGTATGTATCCATTTCTCATGTACAGCACCATGGAATCAATGGTGCTCTATAAATTATTATTAATAATAATAATAATAATAATAATAATAATAATAATAATAATATACATTTCAATAGGCAATATCTCATAGATAAGAAGTTAAAAAATATAAACTGTGGATCTAATTAATAAAGACTAGAGTTATTCATGCTGGTCTTGACGAGGAGCAAGTGGAGTCAAAAGAAACCTGATGCATTAAGATGTGCACACCTGTGTGTGAACCCAGTGCTCCTGAAATGTGGTGTGCATCCTCACCACAGGTCTTACTCCAGTTAGGGATGTGAGTGAGATTTCTGCTTGTAAGGCATGCCTCCAGGTTATGATTTAGATGAGCGGTGGAGTCCTGACCCTGTTCTGTCTCGCCCCAGTGACACCAAATTGGCAGAGCTGGAGAATACTGACTTAAAATAATCAGCAAAAGTCACAACATTTTTGCACAACCTCAAATTGCTCAAAATGTTTTTGACTTCTCAAAGTGTTTTACCAGACTCCTGGCGAATACACTTTGAGGAGTCAGGGCCTTTGTTTTTAGCCTCCTTATCATGATGTAGCCAAGTTAGTAGGTAAAAGGTGGTGAAATGCCTTATTTAAAGCAGAAATTAAAGCTTCCAATTGACAACAAAACCCAAAAACGTACTACAAAATTCACAATGACATCAGACGATTGTAGTTACGACTTGTCAGAACAGAAAGGGATCCCAGCACAGGTGAGAAAGAAAAGGTTTCCAAAATCTTTTTTCGGGAATCTTTTCCCGCATCCCTTCTATTTTTCCATTTTCAATTAATTAGCTCATTATACAATAGAAACCATGTGTTACTGTCTTATGATTTTCTATTTGTGAAAGCAATATACATGGGACAGTGAATATTAATGGATTTACCATCAGTTCTCAGGATTTTGGGAGACCACATCTTCGCCTTATTTGGAACAGCTGTTTCGTCTTACATGTGGTCTTGGAGTGCGCACAAAGCCAGTCTGAGGGGGGTACAATGGATTATTTCGGGGAAAGTGTCAGTATTCTTCCTCGGAGCCACACTCGGACGCTGCACATTATTCCTGTAGTTGAAGGCACTCTGTGCTTGCTGAAAACCATTGCAGAGGTAAGTGTTACTTTCTCAATTTTAGCGTACTGATTACAGCACAAATAAAGAATATACTTACTTGTATTATAAGAGCTTCTAACTTAACACTTAGCACTGAAGAATGTCTGCCAAGTTTATACTTTAACTTCAGACCTATGAACAATGTGAGGCTGATTTTATTAACATATTTGGGACCGGAATAACACTGTGAAATTAATTTTAACACCATTTTACTTGATGTGATACACAATAGACTGATAGAGCAGGCGAAAGGTTTGACTTGGCATACACTAACTTTACTATTGAAATATCTTCATATATATCAGATGATATGGAATGGATTTCTGCAAAATTCTGAGATTTCTACATGTATTTTTATACAACAAATATATAGGTGGGTGTGAGATACACTCGCTGGTATGTCTCAGACACTTGGAGTGCAAATAAAAAAACACTTAATTTTTTTTAGTAAGATGACACTAAAGCGGCCGTCACACGCTACGATATCGCTAGCGATATTGTTAGCGATCACGTGCACGCGCGATCGCTAACAATATCGCTCACATCGCTGGTGAGATGTCACACAGACAGACTCACCAGCGATGTGGACCAGTGAGATCGCTGGTAACTATGGTACACATCGGGTTACTAGGCGCCGCGCGTCTCTTAGTAACCCGACGTGTACCATAGTTACCATCTCCCAGCATAGGCTCTGCCGCTGGGAGATCGTTCATCGTGGTGTCATACACCACGATGAAGCAGATCGTTAAATCGTTCATCGCAAGATCTGAGCTCCGGAGCTCAGATCTCGATTTTGCGATTTTAACATTTCTCGTTGGTCGTATCTTGCCGTCACACGCACAGACATCGTTCAAGCGATGTTTAATCAGGCGCATTCAAGCGATATTTTTCAAGATATCGTAGCATGTGACGGCCGCTTAAGTGAAGTTTAAGGACATAGTCCTGCATCACAGGAAAAATCAGTGGATTCTGTAGCCTGGAATTACTTGCAGACTCTGTTGCTGATTTTACCCTATGCATTTGCAAGAGTGATATCCACACAAAGTTTTCACTTTCCGTGAATTACAAAACTTACAGTATAAGGAAGTTTCTGCACAAAAATTATGTGCAGAAAGTAGATAAGATTTTTTAAGTCTCATTCATTCACTTTGCTTCAGTGTCGGCGTCACCACCTGAAGCACCTCGGGCAAGTGTCAAGGCCGTGGACAAATGGGGGGGTCACCAAGTGCCGCGCCGCTTGTTGGATGGAGTCCCCTATCCTATGCAATACTTTCACATACCTGCGGCTATGACTGGACACTGCTAGGCTACTAAAGATATACAAAAAGTTACAGAAAAATATGCAATTTGCAAGAATGAAATCCACATTTCAGCATAAGGCAATTTTTGCACAGATATGTTCTGCAATTAGCTATAGAGGTTCGCAGTCCCCAGCTTCTGTATTATATATATATATATATATATATATATATATATATATATATATATATATATATATATATACATACTGCAGACTCTCTATTATGTATATACAGCCTGCAACCTCTATATTAGAATAATGAATCATGGTATGTGTTAAAGGGCCCCACTGAAACTCTTTCACTGAGACCCACAAAATCCTGGGGCTGACCCTGGCTTCTACTGTTCTTCCCTGCTGATTTTCTACCCTCAAATCCCGACAAAAAATCTATGGCAAATCCACAATTTATGAATAAGCCCTGTGAGGTTCACAGGTATAATAATCTTTAAAAGAGATGCAATTTTTCATAGTGTAGCTGGGGTCATACTAGCGTATAACAGCCGATGATTCTCCCACGGAGAGAATTGGATGGATTATGCTAATGACACTTGGCTCAAACTTCTGTGAGCGTCACCGAGTGTCATTTACTGTGTTCCGATTCTTTTGCATGTGAGTATCAGATCAAAGTTGCGGAGAAGAGGGAGAGCTTAATTTCTCCATCTTCTCCACTGCCTGTCTCACCCCAGCGGGGGCCGTGGGGTACTCAGAACCGGGCCCTTTCGATGTCGTTGGGGCTGTGGGATGTCACGGTAGCGTGACCCGGTCCGTGGTCCCCTTGTTGGGCGGTCAGTAAAAAGGGGAGTTTGAAAAAGGGATGAAAAGAAAAATAAAATAAAAATAAAAGTGTTTGTGTCGTGACGCCACCCATGGAAGGCGGCCGGTAGAGCTGCTGCTGCAGTTCAGATCTCTGGGGATGATAGGGTAGCAGCTGTGATGGTTTGGCTCTCCATGTGAAGAGCAGGTCCCCAGGGCAACCGTAAAGTCAATGGAGATGATAGGTTCGTTGGGGGTGCAGGTAAGCCAGCAGGGCTGAGCTGGCTGTGGGCAGGATTGGGAATGCTCTCAGGCAGGCTCCTACTGTCTGCTCGGCGTTTCAGTCTACCTCTCCTCAGGCGCAAAATGAACAGTCTGACACAAGCTGAGTTTCAACACGGTTTACTTGGCTACTCTCGTCAGGTGTTTCAGGTTACAAGCAAGTACAGTGGCGGTTCCGGTAGTCTTCAGCAACCAGGATGGCTTGTCCAGTTCACCCCTTTTTGTGTTCCTTTCCATGGACCTCTCTTCTCAGCGCTGCCTATTTTCGGCCCTCCTGCATGCACCTCTGTGGCGCCCCTGCGGAACGGTCACCACTAGAAGGCGCAGCAGCCAGGAATGGTAAATTGGTCACCCCAAACACACACCCAACATAATCCGATTCCAAGTCTAGGGACTCTATGCCCAACAACGGGATGTCAGGAGGAGAAAAATGGGGGGTGGGAAGTTAGGACAAAACTCGGTTAGGGGAGGTAACAAAAGGACACAACACCAAGTGCAGAGAAAGCAGTCAGCAGAGAGACACCAGAGAGTCAAGTTCAGTAAGGAGGAGAGGTGAAAACACCATTATACAGGACTGAGAGGACACGGACCCTGCAGCCTGTGCCACCCTGAGGCTTGTCCGGGTCCCAGGCTGTAGACCAGGGGAAGAGAAGGAAGGAGTTCATGGTGTGCTCGAGTAAGTGGGGACACTGAGGGACTGGGCCAGAACCAGAGTGACGGCTCTGCTGAAGTGGCCAGGAAGCTCTATGCTCCAACCACAACCGGAGGTTGGGTCTGTATGTATCGCGACCTAACCTCTGTCGAAGCGAAAGGAAGGCCGCTGTATTAGGACTAGGGGACCAGTCAAGTCAACCACTGAAAGCCCGTGGCCGCTGGACTGTAACTAGCGTATGGAATAGACCGAGAAGGCCCGTGAAAGGAACACGAAAGGGGTGATTACGATGAGCCATCCCGGCTGCTTAGACCACACCGGAGCCGCCACTGTACTGTCTGTGATCTAACCATCTGCTGAGAAAGAGTAAACTCAGTTAAAGCTCTATGCTGTTTGAGACTGTGATTATTGCGCCTGAAGGGAGATAGACTGATTTCGTGAACTGGCAGCAGGAGAGAGGGCCTGCTTCTGAGCACCTCATAGTCCCAAACAGGGACGAGTCACCTCCGCACGCAGAGCCCAATCCAGCATCCATGGGCCTTCGTAGGGTGACCTATCGGGTCCCCTGTCCCTATTACGGCAGCCTTCGCTTTGTTGCGCCGGGAGTGGGGTTACAGATCCTAGAGATTCCGTGGCCTGCCGCTTCTGTGGTTAGAGCTTTGAGCTTCCTCGCCACCTCAGGGCTGGTCCCCTGGTTCCTGCCCTGTCCTTCGGCTTCACAGCTGATTCAGGCACGCGGTTGGATTGCTCACTGCTCGTGCCCCTAGGACTCCCTCTGTCTCTCTGCGGTCTGTAGCCCTGGGACCCGGAACAGGCCTCATGATGGTACAGGCCGCCGAGTCCATGTCCTCTCAGTCTCGTGTCCTCCTCCGACCCCTGCTCCTGAAGAATGTCCTAACGACTCACTGACTGCTCACTGACTCACGGGCTGACTGACTTCCTGTGGTGTTTCCTCTTTGTTCCCCCCTTTCCTAAGCGGTTGCTGTACTAACTTTCCACCCACCACCAGTCTCCTCCCGCTATCCCACAGCTGGGCTTATAGTCCCTCGCTCTGGGACCGGGGTATGTTGGGTGTGTGTGTGGGTGACTGGACTTACCGATCCCAATTGCTGCAAACCTATACTGACGACCGGTCCACAGGGGCGCCACAAGTCCCACTTCCAATCACCATCGGCTTGTATCCTCACGTTCGGATCAATCAACAAGAAGTGAGTTCTGCAGCTGGTGCTCCCCTCCTGTTGATCACTCCTTGTGCAAAGATGGGGAGAGAGACAAGTAGATGGTAACTGGTCACAATGTCACCTGAGCTCCTGGAATGCTAGATCTGACATTGCTGGAACCATGATGTTTTTTTTTTATTGGCGAATGAGAAAAGATTGTCCAAGTAACCTGTTTTAAAGGTCATTGTGCAACAAGTCCTAATATAATGATGAACATGCTGGTTCATTATCAATGCTTCTTGTAATACTCAGCCCATTGATGCCTTGCTGTCAAACACACCAGTCTTTGAAGCTCTGTTTCAGTCTTCTAGTGGCCCATCTGAGGGCTTTTTGTTTCATGAACCATCTCTCAAGGCCACTTTACACACACAGATATCTGTGACCAACTTCTGAACAGATCTCTGGTTGCAGTACAATCATGGACACATTGTTCCATTTTGTGGCTGTGTACAAAATGGAGCAATGTGTCCATGATTTCACTGCAACCAGAGATCTGTTCAGAAGTTGGTCACAGATATCTGTGTGTGTAATGTGGCCTTCACACAATCCAAAACGTAATACCTAATTAGCCTTCACTCCTTCTCAGGCTTTACACACTGAAAATGTAGGTCCTTACCACTGCTCACTTCTAAAGGCAGCAAATACCATTATGAACACCTTGAGCAAGACAAGGGGGTAATCTACAGGTATAGTGGTGCAGCACTGCAGTAAGTAGTACCAGTAGTGGCTCTTGGTGCAACAGAGCTTACACTTTACCCGACAGTTTAACTTACCCTTTATAACAAACAAATTAACTACCAGAGCATTGTGGGTATAACAGGCTGGTACTTTATTAAGATTTAATAATGTATCCATTTTCACTTGTTTATTCAACAATTTCTTTAAACACATGCTCGTTCCATAGTCATGTAACTAAATGACTCTTTTGTTTGTAAATACTGAATTGTAACTTTATTTAATGAACTGATCCCCCCCAGCAGAGCTGGGTGACCCTATCTCTAACAAAGTGCCAGCAAAAAATTTAAACGGTGATAACCCATTCCATGGGGCGGGCGGGCGGGAATTTCAGCAACTGGTGTTCACTGAACTGTCCGTCCCAAGATTGCCCCCTTTATATACCCCAGCCAGAGGACGGCTGACCAATTAAATAATCCAAATTTGGCGGGCTTCTTCCCGCTCAAATTTCGTCATTTGACCCAGCAACCAACCTGCTGGACCAATGAGCATCCTTCTTCATCAGCTTTAATGCTGCAGCCCGTTGCCCCAAGATGGCCACAGCCCTATGCGGGCAGTTGCCAATTCATGGTGCAACAGAGCTTACACTTTACCCGACAGTTTAACTTACCCTTTATAACAAACAAATTAACTACCAGAGCATTGTGGGTATAACAGGCTGGTACTTTATTAAGATTTAATAATGTATCCATTTTCACTTGTTTATTCAACAATTTCTTTAAACACATGCTCGTTCCATAGTCATGTAACTAAATGACTCTTTTGTTTGTAAATACTGAATTGTAACTTTATTTAATGAACTGATCCCCCCAGCAGAGCTGGGTGACCCATTAGGACGGTACCTTTAAGGTACCGGCCCCCCCCCCCAGCCATGCCTCCACAATGCTCTGCACCTCGACATTGAAAATGTCGAGGCCAACATCCGACAAGTGTACCATATCTTGTCGATATAAGCCCGGAACAAAACCTTCCAGCTCTTTGTGTCTATAGGAAAACATACCTATTGATGGCAGAAATTTTTCCATTTCTCTATTCAATCTTTTCCGCATTTTTTCCAGGAACATATTGTTTCTGGTTTTCCACGATAATCGTGGTATTATTTCTGAGAACACAAATGTCGAGCCCTGGACCTTCTGGGCGAGCCAACAGAAATCTGATTTAACACGCCAGAGCAGTTCCAGGGAAGAACCCTTACCCAAATCGTTTCCCCCGGCGTGACAAATCACTAAGTCGGGCCGGGGAAAAAGATCAAGCAGTTGTAAAAATAGATCGTTAACATTATGCCACCTCAGACCCCTTACCCCGTGCCAGTGAATGATAACTTCGGATTCGTTAAACGAGAGATTCTCGGAGTAGCCTCTGTTCTTAGCCCTCCTGTGTGCCCAATAGATGAACGAGTGGCCGATGATCCAGACTATTTTGGGGCCTAAAGGATAAATTGATCGTTAATTTACGCTGTGCGAAACAACAAAGGCAAAAGAAACGTGGCAAGTTAAACATTTTGGCTGATTGGCCGTATGTATTTTTTAAATGAATTAGATGTCCATCTGCCCAGTTTCTTAATGCACGACTCATTCAGACCTTGTTGCGCGGCTAAACTTGCAGCACCAATGCGGAATGAATGTGACGTCAATTTGAGGTTCTCCACTTTGAGTTGGTCCAAGCACTTCTGAAGCACTACCCTAAATTGGAACACAGTTAATGGGGTGCCATCAGTATGTATAAATAGACTGCCTGGTAATGGGTTACGCGTATCAATCCATGTCTTCATTGCTGTACATGGGCAAATTCTGACATCGACAGAGGGGTGAAGTATGATTACTTGGCCTCTGCCGATCTGGTCAGTTTTGGATTTACGCAAATAAATACACAATGTTTTTTGCAACCATGAAACATCTTCCAATCTAATCCCAGATGCATTAGCCTTACTGGTTGACACCAATTCGCTAATCCTCATTGCTGTGAAAAATAAAGTAAGGAACGCTGCCCTAAACATGTTTGCCTCATAGGTATTGAAGCAAACATCGTCGAGGACGCCGCATATCTTTGGCAGAATTGACAATGGCATAGGGGATCTAGCATCTGGTGTACAGAAAGACTTTTTGTATCCTTTCAAGAACTGTTTAACTATAAACGGTTCGGTAATTGCCACCTTTAAAAAGAATGAAATCCCGGCAATTATTTTAGTTACGGAAGAGTAAGATAAACGCTTAGCTGCTAATGATTGAAGGAAGGGGAGGGATGCCTGGTTTGCTGCTGTTGTAGGAGAGGCTCCGTTTTGTATACAAAACTGCACCCACGAATGCCAGGACGAGCAATAGGACGTCCAAGTCCGTGGTGCAAGTGACTGCTGTATGAATTGTGGTATCAACCCAAGAGGATATTCCATACCTCTGTTGGGACTCGTATGCTGTTCGGTTCCGCCCATGGACATCTGGCTTGGAACTGTGCCGTGTCATTGCGGGAAAGAAGAGCACACAAAGAATGACCATCAGGGATAGATAGCTGAAGCTTTATCCAGCTATTGCATTCTAAACACATAATAGACAATCTCTTTAATAATTTTGAAATTAAATAAGATTTGGAAGATAAAGAATTAACAGTGAATGCAGATATTTTATCATTAGTATTAAAAATTATCCGTCTATTCGCTAAATTGCTACACCAAAGAGTGAATATGACCGTCAAGGCGAAGACATCACGCAGCGGGGGAGAATTTACAAATGCGTCTTCAAGCTCTTTGGGCCATGCAGTGGCTATCCAGTTGTTTCTAAAGATAATACCCATACCCTCTTTAGCTGTATGGACATCCAGTTGTATTTCGGTAGAGGAGAGAAAAGGTTTCTGGCAACAAGTCACCCCATTAAAGCGAGATAAGAACTGGTACCATATATCCAGATCTAATTTGAGGGATTGCGTAATTAATATGGGATAGGTAGAATGAACCGCAGTCATGCTTTCGTACAATCGCCGTAGAAACGGCCCGACCGGCTGGTATTACTCTTAGTGCAAAATTGAGGGATCCTGCCAACGTCTGAAATTCTTTTAATGAGGCTGACTGTTTTGCCCGGAATGAATCAATCAAACCTCGCAGTTTAATAAGTTTATCTTCGGGGAGTCTAAATTCAATCTTTTGGGAATCGATTAATATTCCCAAAAATTCTATAGATGTATTTGGAAATGTGGTTTTATCAAAGGCTACCGGGACTCCAAAATGATCCATAAGGGATAGGAACGATTGTAGCAAAACTTCGCAACATCTTGACCCAGGGGGACCAATAAATAAAAAATCGTCCAAGTAATGAGATATCCCGCCCTCTGGCGAGTTTCTCTGAATACACCACTGAAGGAAAGTTGAAAAAGTTTCAAAATAATTACACGACATGGCGAATCCCATCGGGAGGCATCTGTCAAAATAATATTTTCCTTCAAAGGTGAAACCCAGGGAATTAAAGCCAGAGGGATGGACTGGGAGTAGCCGAAATGCCGATTGTATGTCAGATTTTGATAATAGTGCTCCTCTGCCAAATTTTTGGAGCAGGTTGACTGCGGAATCAAAGGATGCATAGGAAACCGATGCCACCCTTGGGTCCACTTGATCGTTTAGTGATGCACCCAAAGGATATGATAAATGGTGTATCATCCTAAACGATCCTTTCTCTTTCTTGGGTACTATCCCGAGCGGGGATATCCTAAAATCTTTAAACGGAGGGTCCGTAAAGGGGCCGAGGCATCTACCGGCTTGTAATTCCTTTTCAATTTTTTCACTAGTTATATTTGGGAACTTGTTTGCCGAGGGTAAATTGTTACGGGACGTACAGCCAGATCCTAGGAAAGGCGGAACGAAAAAAACGGATTTAAACCCGGAGTATAACATTTCCGCACTAACCCGATCCGGGTATTGGTTTAGCCAGGGTATTAGATTTATGAGCCTCACCGGGCTCGGTGCCTTTAAGAAAGGGCTCTTTAACTGCTGTGCCTGGCCGCTTGTAACATTTTAATGCAGGATGCGCTCCCCCGCACGTTGAACACTCATGTCGGTAGCGGCAATTTTGCAGCCACCGGCAGGAAGATTCATTGAATGCGAAACAGAAACCTTTCTTTACTAAGGGTGAGCTAAATTGTTTCGCCGGGGGCTGACGCTGGGGGATCATCATTTGTAGCCAGAGGCCTACGTCCTTGGTCCCCCATTTTAGTGACGGATGTACCGCTAACTTCTGACGAAATGCTTCGTCGTAGTTGAGCCATCCTGTGCCCCCAAAATTCCTATACGCTTCAAGTATTGTGTCTATGTGTTGGCATAAGCCTGAACACAAATTGGGGGATTTTCACCTAACACCGCAGCATAAATCAAGAAGGCCTGAAGCCATGTATTAAACGAGCGGTACATTTTCTTCTTATTGTCTCCTTCTTTTTCGTCTCGCCCCTCGTATTTAAACGAGTCGCGATTCGGAAGAAGGGAAAATCAATCTAAAAATTCACCTCCCCAAATTTTTTCTTTAACATTGTTTGCTAAATGAAATCCTAACGGGGATACCTCGCAAGGAAGGGCCTCTTTCAAATGTGCTTGAGAAACTCCTGCACTGGCTCTTGTTTGCGAGGATGCCCCGGGGGAGGGGGACACTGATAAGGCTGCTGCTACTGTTTGTCTAACTAAATCTGAAATAGATGATGCTAATGAAGGCATTAAAGGATTAATTAAATGAGCGTTCTCACCATATCCTGGCATCGCTGTACTTCCTCGTGTCGTATTGACCTCTGTCATCGGAAGACCCGGAAAGCTGACCCCTTCGTTACGGCTGCCGGTCTGGTGTAGTCCTGGATCCACTCTGTCGCTTCGGGTTGCATGGTGTACGCCCCAGACTTGGAGTGCCGGGCTCGCACTCCTATGGATGGAGGTAGGAGTGCTGGATGGACCTGATCCGATCTCAGTCGCAGGATCGTTTCGCAGGTTTAGCTCTTGCGAGTCCGTCCCTCTGCCCCCAAAGGGCATTGCGTGCAACAGAGGAGACGGGGGGGACCTGGGTAAGTATACCCCTGGCCCCTGGCCGAGGCCCGCTGGTGCTACAGCCTCAGTGCCTGGTTCCATAGCTCTTTGTGCCCACAACTGGGCAGCTTCCCTCAAGGGAGTTATTGCACCTCTCTGTACAAAGGTGCCAGGGACCGTAACCAGATTACCTGCCCCTGTTAGGTTTGGCTCTATTGCTAGGGAGGGCTGGGTGCCCCTCCCGTTTGTGTGCAGGTTAACTCCTGCGCCATTGCTGCGTGCAGGGGCTAATACCCCGCTTCCCGCATCGGTGATATCGGAGTCGCGTGACGTCACTTCCGGCGGGCCGGCTGACGTCATTTCCTGCGCGACCCCGGGAAATGCTCCTGCACTTGGATAACGCGGCCCGGCCGGGCGGACGCTCCGCGCTCGGCTCTGGCGGCTTCCGCTGCCACTGCCTCCTGACCGCTGTCCCCGATTCCTGCTTCGGCTTGGTGGTGAGTAATTCTCCTTCCTAGGTCTCTTCTGACGCTGGCTTCTCCGCCGCAATGCCGGGTCCCGGTCCTCGCAGCTCGCCTCCTCAGCTGGCGGACTCGGCGCAGCATCGTCTTGTTCGCCGAGGCATTTGCGGAGCCACTCTTCTCCTCCTTGCTGACCTGCCCTCACTAGCAACCGTTCCAGGAGAGCTTCCATCCTTTCAGCAACTGGTGTTCACTGAACTGTCCGTCCCAAGATTGCCCCCTTTATATACCCCAGCCAGAGGACGGCTGACCAATTAAATAATCCAAATTTGGCGGGCTTCTTCCCGCTCAAATTTCGTCATTTGACCCAGCAACCAACCTGCTGGACCAATGAGCATCCTTCTTCATCAGCTTTAATGCTGCAGCCCGTTGCCCCAAGATGGCCACAGCCCTATGCGGGCAGTTGCCAATTCATTCTCAATGACACATCCTTCTCCTGCAGGCTAATGGCCACTTTACACACACCAACTTATCTGTCCAACTTCTGACCAACTTACTGGTTGCAGTGAAATCATGGACACAGTGTTCCATTTGTACACAGCCACAAAATGGAACAATGTGTCCATGATTTCACTGCAACCAGTAAGTTGGTCAGAAGTTGGACAGATAAGTTGGTGTGTGTAAAGTGGCCCTAACATCTAGAATGCTGTTTCTATTATCATCAAGTAATAAAGTAATGGAAACAATGGTGGGTACTAGGCAATAACAATATAGTCCAGTATTAGGGAACGTACTCACGAGTCAAGACACGCTGTGTCCTGGACCCAGCATCATTCTTCTCGCAAAGATGCAATTGTTCTATGCGGGAGAACGCAGTATACGTGTCCACGATCAGTGTCCTGGGCAAAGTGTATTTTCACTGTGTTTCCCTCTAAGGACACTAGAGTCTCACCAAAAATAAATTGACATGCTGCAGCTCGGGAAGCGGCGTTGCAGGTCAGTTTATGCTGCGTAACAAAGAAGCACAAAGAGCATGGGATTCCTCTAAATTCCTCTTCCTCTGTACTTATATTGTAAGGCCACGTGCACACACTGAGTATTTGATGAGTTTTTTACCTCAGGATTTGTAGCCAAAACCAGGAGTGGATGATTAAATACAGAAGTGGTGCAGGTGTTTCTATTAGACTTTTCCTCTGATTGCGCCACTCCTGGTTTTGTCTACAAATCCTGAGGTAAAAAACTCATCAAATACTCAGCGTGTGCACGTGTCCTAAATGGTAGCGTTATGGATGCAGCAAAAATACACAGTGCCCAAATTGCTACTAATCCTAATCGTGGGCACTCACCTCTAGTCATTACAGTATTTCACACATATTATGGAGATAACAATTTGCAGGGAGGCAAACAAGGCCACATACAATTCACCGCCATACACAAAATTCAGTCTGTAGGAGCCAGTTTTTGCTCTTATTTTAAGACAAAACTAAGGGCCGCTTTACACACACCAACTTCTGTGACCAACTTCTGATCAGATCTCTGGTTGCAATGAAATCATGGGCACATTGTTCCATTTTGTGGCCGTGTACAAAATGGAACAATGTGCCCATGATTTTATTGCAACCAGAGATCTGTTCAGAAGTTGGTCACAGAAGTTGGTGTGTGTAAAGTGGCCCTAAGAATGGCTGTACAAAGAAGTATTAGGACATGTCCACATTGGAGTCTTCTCCTGTGCAATATCCTGAGGAAAATGCAGCAGCATTAAGTATAGGGCGGACTGCACTGTGAAAATGCTGTAGATCTGCTACAGCTTCCAGTTTTTGCATTGCAAAGGGCAAAATCTACAGCAGAAATTAACATGCTGAGGATTTCAAACTTTGTACATTTTTAAAATCTCATCAGGAATGGTGTTCTGCACATAACTCTATAGATTTTGTTATACATTTCCTTCTATTAGGCGGCCGTCACACGCTACGATATATGGCTAGATATCGGTTGTACGCGCCAGCTTAGGCTGCCTTCAAACTTGCAGATGCATCTGCAGCGTTTTGCAGATGCATCTGCAAGCATCTGCATGCAGACCGCGGCCCCTATGTTTATAATGGAGCGCACGGCGGTCTGCAGATGCTTGCAGATCGCCGTGCGCTCTCATTGCCCGCCATTAGTGATCTGTGCGCAGGCGGATGCCTGCGTACAGATCACACACTCTCGCCCGCACCAGAGACGCGACATGCTGCGTCCCGGGTGCGGACGCGGGACACCGGAAGGAGCAGATATGGTCCGCATCCGCACCCGAACGCAGCAAACGCTGCCAAACGCAGGCACTATGCGTTCCTATGTTAAACATAGGAACGCAGTGCGCATGCGTTTGACTGCGTATGGGAACGCAGCATACGCTGCGGCGCCAAGCGCTAATGTGAAGGCAGTTCGAACGATGTCTGTGCGTGTGACGGCACGACACGACCAACGAGAAATGATCAGATCGTTGGATCGAGATATGAGATTCGGACCTCATATCCCACGACATCGGCTCATTGGATCTGCACAATTGACGTGTCTAAATGAACGATATCGTTTGAAAGCTGTGAATTGAGCGATGCCGAAATCTAACACATAGGCGTGCCGGGTATTCACCTGAGTCACGCCTCCTCATTTGTGATTCGTTAACCCTCATGCGTTCCTATTGGCTGGCGCCACATCAGCTATTATTGGTGGAAGCTCCTGCGTTACGATTGGTTCATTCTTCACAGGGCGCCATTTTGGATGAGCTGTCGCTTCAGCACTACTACACATAGGCACCGTTTGGCTGATCATGCATTGTTTCTTTGAATTTACGGGCACACACAAGGGTGGCAAGCTCAAAAACTCAAGTCTTGGTATGGGCCCAATATAGTCTGCACACTCTCATACCCCCAAACGATCTTGCGTTACGCAGTACACAACGTGGCATTACGCCACGTCGCCGTGTTCTTGGCCCGTAGGTGCCGCATAAGTGTTCGGATTGTGCACGGCGCAGAAGGGGGAGGGCGCTTTCTACCTTTCGGTAGTGGCATGTAAGGTTTTTGGTATAGCACTCCGTGTTTACACATGTGCATTCAGATGCACATCACAGGACATTCGGTAAATGATGGCGCCATGTTTGCAAGAACGTCTGACCAATGGGGATACAGTAGTGCCCACCAATGATGGAGAGAGGGGCGCGGATTGTAAAGCATGTAGCACGCCTATGTGCTCAAATTGACCAACAGGCACGCCCACATTTACCACCGAGTCTTGCACGAGCCTTGTGTGTGACGGCGTTTCGAACGATATGTATATCTGATCTGTAGGTCGTCCGCACGATCGCGGATCCAGAGATCGTTCAGTTGGTTTAGCGATGTCTAGCGGTGTAACGTGCCGGCGAACGACCCTACACATCGTACGGACGATGTGCAAAATTGATATCGTTAACGACATCGTTATGTAGATCGTAGCGTGTGACGGCCGCCTAAGGCCAATGTTAAATACAGCTAGGGCATTTGTACAGATGTAAATCTCAGCTAGACCACCGGTTGTTCACCAGCGTCATAGGCCCTCATTTTCTCTTTTTGCAAATTAAAAACTGAAGAAAACAACTTGTCCCAGACTGCAAGTGTGAGCTGAGAAAGACCTTTGTAAAACTGTTGCATATCAGACACTAATCCCACAGTCTTTATGTGTCTTTACTTACTGGCATTAGCTGGATTATAAATGTCTGTTTGATAAAGGCGGTGATATTTTGTACCTATACTTTTCCTCACGTTTTATTAAGTTCTATTAAAACGTCTTGAGAGATAAATATCTGGAAAACGCTACGGCTGGAGAATGCTACATTCTGATAAAAACATTACTGTCCCCCCAAAAAAACCTTGTTGATAAATCCAACCCAAAGTGACAATTATTTTAATAATGAGCCCATAGTCATCCCAAAAGGAAAAAGCAACAGATAATCATTGGACTCCTGTTGCTCCTCTGTACTACCGTACTACCAAAATCCTCAGGGTGTCAAGTGGCTTCTGCAGCAGTCTTGTTCCATCCAAGTTATCAGAAAAAGGCAAGACGAAACATCCAGGAAACCAGGGGGGTCAGTGGCAGCAGTAAGGAGTGGTTTGGGTCCAGTAGGCAACTCGTATTTTGTTTTACTGTTAGGGCCACTTTACACACACCAACTTCTGTGACCAACTTCTGAACAGATCTCTGGATGCAGTGAAATCATGCACACATTGCTCCATTTTGTGGCTGTGTACAAATATAACAATGTGGCCATGATTTCACTGCAACCAGAGATCTGTTCAGAAGTTGGTCACAGAAGTTGGTGTGTGTAAAGCGGCCCTTAGACCAGCATGGGCCAATTTTTTAAACTAAAAAAAGTAGCGGACAACCCCATTAAATACTTTGACTATACAACTAATATTAGTATCTAGCTTAATTCATAATTTTTTATTATTATTATTATTTATTATTTATATAGCACCGATGATTCCATGGTGCTGTACATGATAAGGGGTTACATACAAAAATATATTTTAAAGCAGTGGTCCCCAACCTTTTTTGCACTGAGGACTAGCTCCATGCAAAACCATGTTTCCAGGGTCCGGCAGGGTGGGGTTGCACAAGGTCGGGACTTTGATCATAGGGGTGGGGCTATGGAGAAGGGGTGGAGTTTAGTACCCTGTTTCCCTGAAAGATGCGCTATGTCTTATTTTCAGGGGATGTCTTATTTTTCCATCCCCTTGCAGCCACCACTATGGTATCCCCATCATCCCCTTGCAGCCCACAATATCCCCTTGCAGCCCATAATATCCCCATCATCCCCTTGCAGCCCCCAATAACTCCATCATCCACTTGCAGAAGCCCCCAAATAACTTCATGATCCTCTTGCAGCAGCCCCCAATAACCCCATCATCCTCTTGCAGCAGCCCTCAATAACCCCATCATCCCTTGCAGCAGCCCCAAATAACCCCATCATCTCCTTGCAGCCGCCACCAATAACCCCATCATCTCCTTGCAGCAGCCCCAAATAACCCCATCATCCACTTGCAGCAGCCCCAAATAACCCCATCATCTCCTTGCAGCCGCCACCAATAACCCCATCATCTCCTTGCAGCATCCCCAAATAACCCCATCATTCTCTTGCAGCAACCCTCAATAACCCCATCATCCCCTTGCAGCCCCCCCAATAACCCCATCATTCCCTTGCAGCCTCCCACTAACTGCATCATCCTCTTGCAGCCCCCAATAACCCCATCATTTCGTTGTTGCAGCCCCCAATAACACACACTCAAACATACATACATACACACACTCTCACACTCTTTCCCCACCGGTCCTCCGGCAGCTCAGAGCCCGCTTTTCCGCCCCTTAGTGACAAGGCTCCCAACAAATAAGCCAGTAATGGAGGAGATGGAGAGATTAATCTCTCCTCCTCCGCACCTATGATCCAAATGTAGAATCTGAACACATTAGATGATACTCGGCTCACACTCACAGCAGAGCTTGAGCTGAGTATTATTAGCATATCACATGCTGCTCCAGCATCAGATGTCATACACTAATGTGACTCTGGCTATAGAGAAAAAAATGAATGGAAAATCAAATGTAAAAAGCAATTTATGACTAATGTGGAGACTAGAAAATAGTGTTGCAGATTTTTTGCAGATCTGCAGCATATACACCACAAAATCAGCATAGTCGGCACATAGCCTAAGGCCGCCTTCACACCACAGTTTTAAAGAAAGGCGTGATTGGGTAGCATAGTCGCGTGATCCACCAGTCACATGCTAAATTACAATAGTTCTTTATTACACACCACAGTTTTGAGCTGTCAGGTTTTGTCCGGTGTTTTGCTGGAAGCACCGGACAGAACCTGACAGCCCCGGACAGAACACAACCGGAGGGCAGATATGCCCTCAGATCCTGTTTTTTGCTGGAAATGGCAGATCGCAGATTTCAGGAGCTGTCCCTGCTGAAATTTCTAAATCGTGGCTAGCTCCCGCTAGCTAATTACCCCCCGGTCCTGAAATGTCAGTGGGGATCTCTCCACGGTGCTGAAGTCTGGGAGCTGGACTGATTTTCAGTTGGATCCGGCGCCATATACTCCCATGTTAGGGGGCACCGGTTCGCGCCAGATCCGGGAGGATCCAATTTGTTCAGATTTTTGGTCCGGACAGTAAATCGCAGCAAGCTGCGATTTTGTGTCTGGGACAAAAAGCTGAATTCTCCTGGATCCTCCCGGACAGATGGAAACCAGATGGCAAAACAATGCCGTCTGGCGCCATAGGAATACTATGAGTCCGAAATCGGATCCGGGGCTGTCAGTTTCACACCGGACAGCACCAGGTCCCGAAAACCGTGGTGTGAAGCTGGCCTTAGAGTTTTCATAATATCACATCCCTTAGGCTGATTTTTAACACAAAAAATGCTGCAAACAATATCCAGCATTTACATTACATGGAAACATGGCCCATCCAAAGCATTGTATACTCCCATGCGAAAATTTAGAGGAGCATGTTATGTGGGGGAAGGGGATGCAGTACATCTGCATGTGGACAGACAGCACAGGACAGGGACCATCAATCTGTTTTTCAGGTCAGACTTTCAGCCCATTAAACTCAATGGGTTCATTTATTGAAAACTGAATGTCTTATACAGTATATGACATTTGTTTTCCCTTGATGAAAACTGGATGATTTCAGATACACTGTCTGAACATGGCTGCACATGAATCAGTATTACATTGCAGTGTGCAGTGCAGTATTACAGTGATCTGTGCAGTGTGATAATATTGTACATGGATGTCACACGGACACAGAGTTTTCTGGATCAATTTTTCACATGACGGAGTGAGAGCACCATACAGATTCTACGATGTGAGAGCACCATACAGATTCTACGGTGTGAGAGCACCATACAGATTCTACGGTGTGAGAGCACCATGCAGATTCTACGATGTGAGAGCACCATGCAGATTCTACGTGTGGTGAGAGCACCATGCAGATTCTATGTGTGAGAGCACCATACAGATTCTACGGTGTGAGAGCACCATACAGATTCTACGGTGTGAGAGCACCATACAGATTCTACGGTGTGAGAGCACCATACAGATTCTACGGTGTGAGAGCACCATACGATTCTACGGTGCGAGAGCACCATACAGATTCTACAGTGTGAGAGCACCATACAGATTCTACGGTGTGAGAGCACCATACAGATTCTACGGGGTGAGAGCACCATACAGATTCTACGGTGTGAGAGCACCATACCGATTCTACGGTGCGATGAGAGCACCATACAGATTCTACAGTGTGAGAGCACCATACAGATTCTACGGTGTGAGAGCACCATACAGATTCTACGGGGTGAGAGGACCATACAGATTCTACGGTGTGAGAGCACCATACAGATTCTATAGGTGTGAGAGCACCATACAGATTCTACGGTGTGTGAGCACCATACAGATTACATGGTGGTGAGAGCACCATACAGATTCTACGGTGTGAGAGCACTATACAGATTCTACGGTGTGAGAGGCACCATACAGATTCTACGGTGTGAGAGCACCATGCAGATTCTACGATGTGAGAGCACCATGCAGATTCTACGGTGTGAGAGCACCATGCAGATTCTACGGTGTGAGAGCACCATACAGATTCTACGGTGTGAGAGCACCATACAGATTCTACGGTGTGAGAGCACCATACAGATTCTACGGTGTGAGAGCACCATACAGATTCTATGGTGTGAGAGCACCATACGATTCTACGGTGTGAGAGCACCATACAGATTCTACGTTGTGAGAGCACCATACAGATTCTACGGTGTGAGAGCACCATATCAGAATTCTACGGTGTGAGAGCACCATACAGATTCTACTGGTGTGAGAGCACCATACAGATTCTACGGTGTGAGAGACCATACAGATTGGGGGGGGGGGGGGGGGGGGGGGGGGGGGGGGGGGGGGGGTGTGAGAGACCATACAGATTCTACGGTGTGAGAGCACCATACAGATTCTACAGTGTGAGAGGACCATACAGATTCTACGGTGTGAGAGCACCATACAGATTCTACGATGTGAGAGCACCTATACAGATTCTACAGTGTGAGAGCACCATACAGATTCTACAGGTGTGAGAGCACCATACAGATTCTACAGGTGTGAGAGCACCATACAGATTCTACGGTGTGAGAGCACCATACGATTCTACAGTGTGAGAGCACCATACAGATTCATACGTGTGAGAGGACCATACAGATTCTACGGTGTGAGAGCACCATACAGATTCTACGGTGTGAGAGCACCATACAGATTCTACGTGTGAGAGCACCATACAGATTCTACGGTGTGAGAGCACCATACAGATTCTACGGTGTGAGAGCACCATACAGATTCTACGGTGTGAGAGAGACCATACAGATTCTACGGTGTGAGAGCACCATACAGATTCTACGTGTGTGAGAGCACCATACAGATTCTACGGTGTGAGAGCACCATACAGATTCTACGTGTGAGAGCACCATAACAGATTCTACGGTGTGAGAGCACCATACAGATTCTACGGTGTGAGAGCACCATACAGATTCTACAGTGTGTGAGGACCATACAGATTCTACGGTGTGAGAGCACCATACAGATTCTACGGTGTGAGAGACACCATACAGATTCTACGTGTGAGAGCACCATACAGATTCTACGGTGTGAGAGCACCATACAGATTCTACGTGTGAGAGCACATAACAGATTCTACTGGTGTGAGAGCACCATACAGATTCTACAGTGTGAGAGCACCATACAGATTCTACGTGTGAGAGCACCATACAGATTTCTACAGTGTGAGAGCACCATACAGATTCTACAGTGTGAGAGCACCATACAGATTCTACAGTGTGAGAGCACCATACAGATTCTACGGTGTGAGAGCACCATACAGATTCTACGTGTGAGAGCACCATACAGATTCTACGTGTGAGAGGACCATACAGATTCTATCGGTGTGAGAGCACCATACAGATTCTACAGTGTGGAGGCACCATACAGATTCTACGGTGTGAGAGCACCATACAGATTCTACGGTGTGAGAGCACCATACAGATTCTACGGTTGTGAGAGCACCATACAGATTCTACGGTGTGAGAGCACCATACAGATTCTACGTGTGAGAGCACCATACAGATTCTACGGTGTGAGAGGCACCATACAGATTCTACGGTGTGAGAGCACCATACAGATTCTACGGTGTGAGAGCACCATACAGATTCTACGGTGTGAGAGCACCATACAGATTCTACGAGTGTGAGAGCACCATACAGATTCTACGGTGTGAGAGCACCATACAGATTCTACGGTGTGAGAGCACCATACAGATTCTACGGTGTTGAGAGCACCATACAATTCTAAGTGTAGAGACCATACAGATTTAGGTGAGAGCACCATACAGATTCTACGTGTGAGAGCACCATACAGATTCTACGGTGTGAGAGCACCATACAGATTCTACGGTGTGAGAGCACCATACAGATTCTACGGTGTGAGAGCACCATACAGATTCTACAGTGTGAGAGCACCATACAGATTCTACAGTGTGAGAGCACCATACAGATTCTACAGTGTGAGAGCACCATACAGATTCTACGTGTGAGAGCACCATACAGATTCTACAGTGTGAGAGCACCATACAGATTCTACAGGTGTGGAGAGACCATACAGATTCTACGTTGTGGAGAGCACCATACAGATTCTACAGTGTGAGAGACCATACAGATTCTACGGTGGTGAGAGCCCTACATACAGATTCTACGGTGTGAGAGCACCATACAGATTCTACGGTGTGAGAGCACCATACAGATTCTACTGGTGTGAGAGCACCATACAGATTCCACAGTGTGAGAGGACCATACAGATTCTACGGTGTGAGAGCACCATACCGATTCTACAGTGTGAGAGGACCATACAGATTCTACGGTGTGAGAGCACCATACAGATTCTACAGTGTGAGAGCACCATACAGATTGTACGTGTGAGAGGCACCATACAGATTTACGGTGTGAGAGCACCATACAGATTCTACGGTGTGGAGAGCACCATACAGATTCACGGTGGGAGAGCACCATACAGATTCTACGGTGGAGGTGAGCACCATACAGATTCTACAGGTGTGAGAGCACCATACAGATTCTACGTGGAGAGAGCACCATACAGATTCTACGGTGTGAGAGCACCATACAGATTCTACGGTGTGAGAGCACCATACAGATTCTACAAGATGAGAGGACCATACAGATTCTACGGAGTGAGAGCACCATACAGATTCTGCGGTGTGAAAGCACCATACAGATTCTACGGTGTGAGAGCACCATACAGATTACATGGTGTGAGAGCACCATACAGATTCTACGGGGTGAGAGCACCATACAGATTCCACAGTGTGAGAGCACCATACAGATTGTACTGTGTGAGAGCACCATACAGATTCTACGGTGTGAGAGCACCATACAGATTCTACGGTGTGAGAGCACCATACAGATTCTACAGTGTGAGAGCACCATACAGATTCTACAGGGTGAGAGCACCATACAGATTCTACGGTGTGAGAGCACCATACAGATTCTACAGTGTGAGAGCACCATACAGATTCTACGGTGTGAGAGCACCATACAGATTCTACAGTGTACGAGCACCATACAGATTCTACAGTGTGAGAGCACCATACAGATTCTACAGTGTGAGAGCACCATACAGATTCTACGGTGTGAGAGCACCATACAGATTCTACAAGATGAGAGCACCATACAGATTCTACAGTGTGAGAGCACCATACTGATTTTACGTTGTGAGAGCACCATACAGATTCTACGAGATGAGAGCACCATACTGATTCTACGGTGTGAGAGCACCATACAGATTCTACGGTGTGAGAGCACCATACAGATTCTACGGTGTGAGAGCACCATACAGATTCTACGGGGTGAGAGTACCATACAGATTCTACGGTGTGAGAGGACCATACAGATTCTATGGTGTGAGAGCACCATACAGATTCTACGGTGTGAGGGCACCATACAGATTCCACGGTGTGAGAGCACCATACAGATTCTACAGGGTGAGAGCACCATACAGATTGTACTGTGTGAGAGCACCATACAGATTCTACGGTGTGAAAGCACCATACAGATTCTACGGTGTGAGAGCACCATACAGATTCTACGGTGTAAAAGCACCATACAGATTCTACAGTGTGAAAGCACCATACAGATTCTACGGTGTGAGGGCACCATACAGATTCTACGGTGTGAGAGCACCATACAGATTCCACAGTGTGAGCACCATACAGATTCCACGGTGTGAGGGCACCATACAGATTCTACGGTGTGAGAGTACCATACAGATTCTACAGTGTGAGAGGACCATACAGATTCTACGGTGTGAGAGCACCATACAGATTCTTCGGTGTGAGAGTGTCGAGCCTGAACCCGTGGCCTGGGTGACACTTCAAAAAGGGTGTATTTACAGGAGATAAGAGTTTGTCATGTGACGCCACCTGTAGTACCTGGTGATGGGTCACCAGCGCCACCACAGTCCGCCGGAGGTAGATGGTTGTGCGGCTGAGTTGGCAAAGCCCCCTACAGGTAGGGCTGGTCCTCCGGAGCAGTGTAGTGTGTAGGGGCAGCGTGGAGTGAGGCTGTAGGTGATACCGGGAGCGGAGAGGAAAGACGCACACACACTGTTGAAGTCTCTTTTACCTTTTACTGGTGGTACACAGGTAAAGACATCCAGGATACTGACAGGTGACCAGGTGCACAGTGGGTCCCCATAGCAAGTGGGTACAAGGCCTCCTCTGTTCCTCTATGGTAGCTGAAGCCCAGTCTGCATGCAACCAGACCGGTCGTCTCTCTCTTCCTGTCCTTGCTCTTTCCTCTTGTCCAGTCCATGGGTTACCCTCTCTGATCACTGCCCTGTGCTGTTTTACACTGCGGTGTCTGGCTCCCTCTCTCTGGACTCACAGGGGGACCGGGTGACTGAAGTCTCCATGGTGCAAAAGGTTTTCTGTAGTTCTGAAGTATCCTACAGGTGCGAATCCCCGATGTCCGGTACGTCTTCGGGAGAACTTCCACTAGTTCCTCACTCCCTTTGGCTGTCTACTCCTTGCCTTCTGTCCCCACTCAGGCTTGTGGGACGTCAGAAGGGCCACTTCGGGTCACTGGCTCGGGCCTAACCGCGGCACTGACCACCAGGACGTCTTCACAGCTCTCCCAGCGTCTGCACACTCTGACTAACTCCTCCCCTAGCAGCAGTATTTATAGGGGACCTCACCTAAAGGCTCCCCCTACAATGCCAGGGTGGAAGATGTTGCATATAGTAAGTACCTGCTGTGGAAACCCAGCTGTGCATTAGGGAAGTCTGTGGCTACCTGCGTGAGCAGGGCGCCACATACCCCCCCTAGGTAATTTCAGTACTCCTGGACTGAGTATTTTTGTGTTTGCAAGCATCTGCAGGCACCATGCGTCACATTATAAATGATAAGGCTGCGGTCTTTGCTTTAATGTTAGTACCGGGCCTGGGGAGCAACTACAGGGAGGAGGGAGCGCAGCATCGGGATTGTGGAGAGAAAGACACAGGCGGGGAAACCTGCGGTAAGAAGAGGACTTCTCCACCAGCTCTCCTGCTTTGTGCTTCGCTTTGTGCCCCCTCCCAACTCCTGCTCCTCACCCGCGGTAGCACCCCCCACCCCCCCCCCTCACTTGGCCTCAGGCGGCAGAGGGGCTGGCGGCTCGTCATAATGGGCCTCTGCACTGTGCTTGCCACCCAGGCTGAAATCTGCCAGCCAGCCCCTGACCATACAGATTCCAATGTGAGAGCACCATACAGATTCCACGGTGTGAGAGCACCATACAGATTCCAATGTGGGAGCACCATACAGATTCTACGCAAACAGAGCACCATACAGATTCCACGGTGTGAGAGCACTATACAGATTCTATGGTGTGACAGGACCATACAAATTCTACGGTGTGAGAGGATCATACAAATTCTATGGTGTGAGAGCACCATACAGATTATACGCGGTGAGAGCACTATACAGATTCTACTGTGTGAGAGCACCATACAGGTTCTACGGTGTGAGAGCACCATACAGATTCTACGGTGTAAGAGCACCATACAGAATCTACGGTGTGAGAGCAGCATACAGATTCTACGGTGTGAGAGGACCATACAGATCCTACGGTGTGAGAGTACCATACAGATTCTACGGTGTGAGAGCACCATACAGATTCTACAGTGTGAGAGCATCATACAGATTCTACGGTGTGAGAGCACCATACCGATTCTACGGTGCGAGAGCACCATACAGATTCTACGGTGTGAGAGCACCATACAGATTCTACGGGGTGAGAGGACCATACAGATTCTACGGGGTGAGAGCACCATACAGATTCTATGGTGTGAGAGCACCATACAGATTCTACGGTGTGAGCACCATACAGATTACATGGTGTGAGAGCACCATACAGATTCTACGGTGTGAGAGCACTATACAGATTCTACGGTGTGAGAGCACCATACAGATTCTACGGTGTGAGAGCACCATACAGATTCTACGGTGTGAGAGCACCATACAGATTCTACGATGTGAGAGCACCATACAGATTCTACGGTGTGAGAGCACCATACAGATTCTACGGTGTGAGAGCACCATACAGATTCTACGGTGTGAGAGCACCATACAGATTCTACGGGGTGAGAGGACCATACAGATTCTACGGGGTGAGAGCACCATACAGATTCTATGGTGTGAGAGCACCATACAGATTCTACGGTGTGAGCACCATACAGATTACATGGTGTGAGAGCACCATACAGATTCCACAGTGTGAGAGCACCATACAGATTCTACGGTGTGAGAGCACCATACAGATTCTACGGGGTGAGAGGACCATACAGATTCTACGGGGTGAGAGCACCATACAGATTCTATGGTGTGAGAGCACCATACAGATTCTACGGTGTGAGCACCATACAGATTACATGGTGTGAGAGCACCATACAGATTCTACGGTGTGAGAGCACCATTCAGATTCTACGGTGTGAGAGCACCATACAGATTCTACGGTGTGAGCACCATACAGATTACATGGTGTGAGAGCACCATACAGATTCCAGTGTGAGCGCACCATACAGATTCTATGGGGTGAGAGTGTCGGGCCCCACGGGACTGGGGTACTCGGTACCGGACCGGACGGTAGTGGGGATGTCACAGGTGGCTTGGTACGGACCGTGTCCCTGGCTCGGCAATAAAGGGGAATTATTTACAAGGGGATTTGTCACGGGTGACGCCACCCACTTGGTGCGGCCAGTGATGGGGCCGCCGCTGCTGCAGAAACTCCGGGGGTGATGGAATGGCAGCGGAGATGGTATAGTTCCAGTGGGGAGAACTGTATCCCCCGGGGCAGTAAGGGTTAAGTCTGTTGTGTGTAGTTGTAGCACACTTACTTTGCAGGCTGCAGGGATCTCTCCTCCTGGCAGGAGCTGACAGGCTGGGTCTGTATGAGGGAGAATGGTGTGCAGATGAAGGCAGACAAGAGAGGCAATTTAGGGTTTTCCAAAGCTTTACTCGTTGTTCTCTCTCAGCAGGTTACAAGTCATTTGCAGTTCTTACAGCACAGTTACAGTTCTCAACACATGGTTGCATTCTCCCTTTCCGGGTTCCCTTCTCTTCTGCAGCCAGGCCTCTCTCTCCCTGTGACCCCTCACACAGTCTTTAGTGTCCCTTTCCGGGCTGTTGCGTTTTCTTTACTCTGTGTTGTGCGACACCGGACAGTATGGCGGTGACTCGGGCTTCTGTGAGTCCTAGTGTGTCACTGAGCTGCCTGTCCTTTGGGTTAGGGATATCAATCTGGAACTCAGACCCCCCCCGTCGTGTTGTCTGGGGATGCCGGGTGACCTACGGTCCCCTTTAGAGCCGACACTCTACTTTAGCCCAGCCTCCAGTAGTCCTCAGCACGAGGCTCTACCAGGCTCCTTCTCTTTGTTCCTTCTGGTATTATAGGAGGGCTCCTCCGCCTGCAGTTGGTTGCTTTAGCTGTGTTTCTAGGGCCCCCGGGTTACACCGTCCCTCTCGGCTCTCTCACACTCCTGGGGATCTGACTCTGGATGGGCTTTCTCTCTCCTCTGGCTCGCACTGGCTCAGTACAGATTCTGCGCTCCGTCTGTCTTCACTCTTCCAGGCAGTGTGGCTCTCTACTGCTCAGCTTCAGCTCAACCTGCTGCTGTTCTTTGGCCTTTACAGCTCGGCGCCCTGGGCCTTCTGAACTTCCTTCACTCCTCCCCCTCACTATATACTGTCAGTCACCTGACCTCTGGTGTGCCCAACCCACTCCTCTAATCCACCACCCCTCCGATCTCATATAGTCTCTAATCTCAGGGCTGGATGTAACCTTCTCTGACACGTGGGTTGTGTGGGCTGTGAGGGTGTTAGTGTTTAACAATGTCCTACCTGCCTGGCTGCAGTTCCCTTTGTGGCCTCCTGGACGCAGGGGCGCCACATTCTCCCGGAGTTAAATAGCGCGTCCTCGCACTGCCCGGCTTGGATTACCCTGAAAACATTTTCATTTTCATTACAGTAAACATTAAGTATTCTTGGTTTCTTCCCATCCGGGAGGCACGATTCTTATAACGTTACGCTAACTATAAAACAAGTGCATGGGTATATACTCGTCATTACCCTTTTCTTTGTAAAAGACACATTATAAACGCATTACTTTGTATAAAAAGTATAAAAGTTCTTTCAAAAAGTGCAAAATTCTCAAAAAGCAGCTTCAAAACAGTCAAAGGTCTGGATTCAAAAATGCAAAGTCTCATGCACCAACTCTCATGTGCATAGCTGGTCTTAAAACCAAAGGGGAGCACACAAAGGTGCTCAACTATTTACAAAGGAAAGTTCTTATCGCATCATCGTCCGTGATATTAAATGTTCATTTGAAACATATATGAGACATACAGGGGAATGCTAGCATTCACTCAGGTAAGGTAGGGGATCAATAAGGAAAATGCTTCATTCACACTTAGTTTCTTCATCTGTTCTTGATACAGGACACGTATCTCACTCCTTTCCTTCTGGATGCAGATCCCGCATTTCCATCCTTTCTTCTGTGTCCACGGTAACGCTTGCGATGTCTTCCATCTGGAATACACCTCCAGGTCTTGCAGTGCATCGTTCAGCAAATAGCTCTCTGGGGTCTGCGTTATAACATCCTTCATAGACTTGGATGTAACAGTTTCTAGGCTGATCAATGTTGATCTGAATCCGGGTCCGGTTCTCTTCCTGGGCCCGTGTCATCCGTTGGGGCAGCAGCCGCAATACACCCCTCCGGGTGTCTAGGAAATAGGGACGCTCCTCGCCGCCTTCCGCCATCTCTGCTCGATCACAACTGGTCTTTCCCTGGCCGGGTTCCTCCACTGGGTCGTCTTGTGGGCCCTCCGGGATCACAGGTGGTCTCTCGTGTGCAACTCTTGTCTCGGCGTCCTCCGCTTCCGTCCTCGTGTCTCTGAATGGCGACTGCTTCTCTTCCGGTTGCTCGCTCCGCCCCCTCCTGATGACGATTTCCTTCTTCTCGGTTTGCGCCAGCTTCTTGGTAGGAGGGTCTAGGGGCGGTGGCTCTTCTTTGAGAGTGACAGCTGGCTCTCCCGGCGTTAAGGAGAGCCAGGGCGGGACCTTCTTTTCGAGCCTTGGACCGGACCGGCCCACGATAGGAGTCTTAGGAACGCCTCCTTTGCACATGGCGCTAGTCCTTTATTGCCGCCATTAGGGTCAGATTTGGCGGGAAAAGTTCTGAACACGTTTTCTGGGCGCACGAGGTCCAATTCTTTTGGACCGGGTAGATCCTGTTCGTGACGCCAGGTTGTCGGGCCCCACGGGACTGGGGTACTCGGTACCGGACCGGACGGTAGTGGGGATGTCACGGGTGGCTTGGTCCGGACCGTGTCCCTGGCTCAGCAATAAAGGGGAATTATTTACAAGGGGATTTGTCACGGGTGACGCCACCCACTTGGTGCGGCCAGTGATGGGGCCGCCGCTGCTGCAGAAACTCCGGGGGTGATGGAATGGCAGCGGAGATGGTATAGTTCCAGTGGGGAGAACTGTATCCCCCGGGGCAGTAAGGGTTAAGTCTGTTGTGTGTAGTTGTAGCACACTTACTTTGCAGGCTGCAGGGATCTCTCCTCCTGGCTGGAGCTGACAGGCTGGGTCTGTATGAGGGAGAATGGTGTGCAGATGGAGGCAGACAAGAGAGGCAATTTAGGGTTTTCCAAAGCTTTACTCGTTGTTCTCTCTCAGCAGGTTACAAGTCATTTGCAGTTCTTACAGCACAGTTACAGTTCTCAACACATGGTTGCATTCTCCCTTTCCAGGTTCCCTTCTCTTCTGCAGCCAGGCCTCTCTCTCCCTGTGACCCCTCACACAGTCTTTAGTGTCCCTTTCCGGGCTGTTGCGTTTTCTTTACTCTGTGTTGTGCGACACGGACAGTATGGCGGTGACTCGGGCTTCTGTGAGTCCTAGTGTGTCACTGAGCTGCCTGTCCTTTGGGTTAGGGATCTCAATCTGGAACTCAGACCCCCCGTCGTGTTGACTGGGGATGCCGGGTGAACTACGGTCCCCTTTAGAGCCGACACCCTACTTTAGCCCAGCCTCCAGTAGTCCTCAGCACGAGGCTCTACCAGGCTCCTTCTCTCTGTTCCTTCTGGTATTATAGGAGGGCTCCTCCGCCTGCAGTTGGTTGCTTTAGCTGTGTTTCTAGGGCCCCGGGTTACACCGTCCCTCTCGGCTCTCTCACACTCCTGGGGATCTGACTCTGGATGGGCTTTCTCTCTCCTCTGGCTTGCACTGGCTCAGTACAGATTCTGCGCTCCGTCTGTCTTCACTCTTCCAGGCAGTGTGGCTCTCTACTGCTCAGCTTCAGCTCAACCTGCTGCTTTTCTTTGGCCTTTACAGCTCGGCGCCCTGGGCCTTCTGAACTTCCTTCACTCCTCCCCCTCACTATATACTGTCAGTCACCTGACCTCTGGTGTGCCCAACCCACTCCTCTGATCCACCACCCCTCCGATCTCATATAGTCTCTAATCTCAGGGCTGGATGTAACCTTCTCTGACACGTGGGTTGTGTGGGCTGTGAGGGTGTTAGTGTTTAACAATGTCCTACCTGCCTGGCTGCAGTTCCCTTTGTGGCCTCCTGGACGCAGGGGCGCCACAAGAGCACCATACAGATTCTACAGTGTGAGAGCACCATACAGATTCTACAGTGTGAGAGCACCATACAGATTCTACGGTGTGAGAGGACCATACAGATTCCACGGTGTGAGAGCACCATACAGATTCTACAGTGTGAGAGCACCATACAGATTCTACAGTGTGAGAGGACCATACAGATTCCACGGTGTGAGAGCACCATACAGATTCTACGGTGTGAGAGCACCATACAGATTCTACAGTGTGAGAGCACCATACAGATTCTACGGTGTGAGAGCACCATACAGATTCTACAGTGTGAGAGCACCATACAGATTCTACGGTGTGAGAGCACCATACAGATTCTACGGTGTGAGAGGACGATACAGATTCCACGGTGTGAGAGCACCATACAGATTCTACAGTGTGAGAGCACCATACAGATTCTACGGTGTGAGAGGACCATACAGATTCTACAGTGTGAGAGCACCATACAGATTCTACGGTGTGAGAACACCATACAGATTCTACGGTGTGAGAACACCATACAGATTCTACGGTGTGAGAGCACCATACAGATTCTACGGTGTGAGAACACCATACAGATTCTACGGTGTGAGAACACCATACAGATTCTACGGTGTGAGAACACCATACAGATTCTATGGGGTGAGAGCACCATACAAACTCTATGGGGTGAGAGCACCATACAGATTCTATGGGGTGAGAGCACCATACAGATTCTACGGTGTGAGAGACCATAGAGATTCTACGGTGTGAGAGCACCATACAGATTCTACGGTGTGAGAGCACCATACAGATTCTACGGTGTTAGAGGACCATACAGATTCCACGGTGTGAGAGCACATACATTCAGTATCTACGGTGTGAGAACACCATACAGATTCTACGGTGTGAGAGCACCATACAGATTCTACGGTGTGAGAGCACCATACAGATTCTACGGTGTGAAAGCACCATACAGATTCTACGTGTGTGGAAGCACCATACAGATTCTACGGTGTGAGAGCACCATACAGATTCTGCGGTGTGAGAGCACCATATAGATTTCTATGGTGTGAGAGGGCCATACAGATTCTACGGTGTGAGAGGACCATACAGATTCACAGGTGTGAGAGCACATACAGATTCTACGGTGTGAGAGGCACCATACAGATTCTACGGTGTGAGAGCACCATATAGATTCTACGGTGTGAGAACACCATACAGATTCTACGGTGTGAGAACACCAATACAGATTCTATGGGGTGAGAGAACCATACAGATTCTATGGGGTGAGAGCACCATACAGATTCTATGGGGTGAGAGCACCATACAGATCCTACAAGATGAGAGGACCATACAGATTCTATGGTGTGAGAGCACCATACAGATTCTACGGTGTGAAAGCACCATACAGATTCTACGGTGTGAGAGCACCATACAGATTCTACGGTGTGAGAGCACCATACAGATTCTGCGGTGTGAGAGCACCATATAGATTCTATGGTGTGAGAGGGCCATACAGATTCTACGGTGTGAGAGGACCATACAGATTCCACGGTGTGAGAGCACCATACAGATTCTACGGTGTGAGAGCACCATACAGATTCTACGGTGTGAGAGCACCATATAGATTCTACGGTGTGAGAACACCATACAGATTCTACGGTGTGAGAACACCATACAGATTCTATGGGGTGAGAGAACCATACAGATTCTATGGGGTGAGAGCACCATACAGATTCTATGGGGTGAGAGCACCATACAGATCCTACAAGATGAGAGGACCATACAGATTCTATGGTGTGAGAGCACCATACAGATTCTACAGTGTGAGAGCACCATACAGATTCTATGGTGTGAGAGCACCATACAGATTCTATGGGGTGAGAGCACCATACAGATCCTACAAGATGAGAGGACCATACAGATTCTATGGTGTGAGAGCACCATACAGATTCTACGGTGTGAGAGCACCATACAGATTCTACGGTGTGAGAGCACCATACAGATTCTACGGTGTGAGAGGACCATACAGATTCTACGGTGTGAGAGCACCATACAGATTCTACGGTGTGAGAGCACCATACAGATTCTACGGTGTGAGAGCACCATACAGATTCTACGGTGTGAGAGGACCATACAGATTCTATGGGGTGAGAGCACCATACAGATTCTATGGTGTGAGAGCACCATACAGATTTTTACGGTGTGAGAACACCATACAGATTCCACGGTGTGAGAGCACCATACAGATTCTACGGTGTGAGACCACCATACAGATTCTACGGTGTGAGAGGACCATATAGATTCTATGGGGTGAGAGCACCATACAGATTCTACGGTGTGAGAGGACCATACAGATTCTACGGTGTGAGAGGACCATATAGATTCTATGGGGTGAGAGCACCATACAGATTCTATGGGGTGAGAGGACCATACAGATTCTACAGTGTGAGAGCACCATACAGATTCTACGATGTGAGAGCACCATACAGATTCTACGGTGTGAGAGCACCATACAGATTCTACAGTGTGAGAGCACCATACAGATTCTACAGTGTGAGAGCACCATACAGATTCTACAGTGTGAGAGCACCATACAGATTCTACAGTGTGAGAGCACCATACAAATTCTATGGGGTGAGAGCACCATACAGATTCTACAGTGTGAGAACACCATACAGATTCTACAGTGTGAGAGGACCATACAGATTCTACGGTGTGAGAGCACCATACAAATTCTATGGGGTGAGAGCACCATACAGATTCTATGGTGTGAGAGCACCATACAGATTCTACAGGGTGAGAGCACCATACAGATTCTACGGTGTGAGAGGACCATACAGATTCTACAGTGTGAGAGCACCATACAGATTCTACGGTGTAAGAGCACCATACAGATTCTACGGTGTGAGAGCACCATACAGATTCTACGGTGTGAGAGCACCATACAGATTCTACGGTGTGAGAGCACCATACAGATTCTGCGGTGTGAGAGCACCATACAGATTCTACGGTGTGAGAGCACCATACAGATTCTACGGTGTGAGAGCACCATACAGATTCCACGGTGTGAGAGCACCATACAGATTCTACGGTGTGAGACCACCATACAGATTCTACGGTGTGAGAGGACCATATAGATTCTATGGGTGAGAGCACCATACAGATTCTACGGTGTGAGAGGACCATACAGATTCTACGGTGTGAGAGGACCATATAGATTCTATGGGTGAGAGCACCATACAGATTCTACGGTGTGAGAGCACCATACAGATTCTACGGTGTGAGAGCACCATACAGATTCTGCGGTGTGAGAGCACCATACAGATTCTACGGTGTGAGAGCACCATACAGATTCTACGGTGTGAGAGCACCATACAGATTCCTACGGTGTGAGAGCACCATACAGATTCTACGGTGTGAGACCACCATACAGATTCTACGGTGTGAGAGGACCATATAGATTCTATGGTGAGAGCACCATACAGATTCTACGGTGTGAGAGGACCATACAGATTCTACGGTGTGAGAGGACCATATAGATTCTATGGGTGAGAGGACCATACAGATTCTACAGTGTGTGAGAGCACCATACAGATTCTACGATGTGAGAGCACCATACAGATTCTACGGTGTTGAGAGCACCATACAGATTCTACAGTGTGAGAGCACCATACAGATTCTACAGTGTGAGAGCACCATACAGATTCTACAGTGTGAGAGCACCATACAGATTCTACAGTGTGAGAGCACCATACAAATTCTATGGGTGAGAGCACCATACAGATTCTACAGTGTGAGAACACCATACAGATTCTACAGTGTGAGAGGACCATACAGATTCTACGGTGTGAGAGCACCCATACAAATTCTATGGGTGAGAGCACCATACAGATTCTATGGTGTAAGAGCACCATACAGATTCTACAGGGTGAGAGCACCATACAGATTCTACAGTGTGAGAGCACCATACAGATTCTACAGGTGTGAGAGCACCATACAGATTCTACGGTGTGAGAGCACCATACAGATTCTACGATGTGAGAGCACCATACAGATTCTACAGTGTGAGAGCACCATACAGATTCTACAGTGTGAGAGCACCATACAGATTCTACAGTGTGAGAGGACCATACAGATTCTACGGTGTGAGAGCACCATACAAATTCTATGGGGTGAGAGCACCATACAGATTCTATGGTGTGAGAGCACCATACAGATTCTACGGCGTGAGAGGACCATACAGATTCTCAGTGTGAGAGCACCATACAGAGTTCTACGGTGTGAGAGCACCATACAGATTCTACAGTGTGAGAGCACCATACAGATTCTATGGTGTGAGAGCACCATACAGATTCTACAGTGTGAGAGGACCATACAGATTCTACGGTGTGAGAGCACCATACAGATTCTACAGTGTGAGAGCACCATACAAATTCTATGGGGTGAGAGCACCATACAGATTCTATGGTGTGAGAGCACCATACAGATTCTACGGTGTGAGAGGACCATACAGATTCTACAGTGTGAGAGCACCATACAGATTCTACGGTGTAAGAGCACCATACAGATTCTACGGTGTGAGAGCACCATACAGATTCTACGGTGTGAGAGCACCATACAGATTCTACGGTGTGAGAGCACCATACAGATTCTACGGTGTGAGAGGACCATACAGATTCTACAGTGTGAGAGCACCATACAGATTCTATGGTGTGAGAGCACCATACAGATTCTACAGTGTGAGAGCACTATACAGATTCTACGGTGTAAAAGCACCATACAGATTCTGCGGTGTGAGAGCACCATACAGATTCTACGGTGTGAGAGCACATACAGATTCTACGGTGTGAGAGGACCATACAGATTCTACGGTGTGAGAGCACCATACAGATTCTATGGTGTGAGAGCACCATACAGATTCTACGATGTGAGAGCACCATACAGATTCCACGGTGTGAGAGCACCATACAGATTCTACGGTGTGAGAGGACCATACAGATTCTACGGTGTGAGAGGACCATATAGATTCTATGGGGTGAGAGGACCATACAGATTCTACGTGTGTGAGAGCACCATACAGATTCTACGGTGTGAGAGCACCATACAGATTCTACGGTGTGAGACCACCATACAGATTCTACGGTGTGAGAGGACCATATAGATTCTATGGGGTGAGAGCACCATACAGATTCTACGGTGTGAGAGCACCATACAGATTCTATGGGGTGAGAGCACCATACAGATTCTACGGTGTGAGAGGACCATATAGATTCTATGGGGTGAGAGCACCATACAGATTCTATTCATCCAACTTTTCAGGAGCGGAATGGGAGAAGATTTGTACACGCCTGTGTGAGAGTATCCTTACAGAGCCATATGTACTGTGTCTGCAGATACTGTACTCGCAGTACCTGACGTGGTGTCTCTGGAGCTGATACATGACAGGAGCTCAGGGCCATTTTTACTTCAGTAATACTTTAGTGCTTAATGTGGGTGACACTGGCAGGAGACTGTCAGCTCCTCATCCCAGGGAGGGTCAGCCCTGAGTCTGGAGGAAGCCATAAAACACCCACTCCTGTCTCCAGCCAGCATGGTCCCCGAGCCCAGCCCCTCCTCCACACCTCTGCTGTCCGGCTAGGTAGCATCTCTGTTTGCTTTTCCTCTGCTCCCTGGTTGGAGAGAGGCAGAGAGCTCCAGCCCCTCCATACTGAGCTGTCTGTGAGGGGAGAGGGAAGGGGGCTGCCACACTGGCCACAGAGCCCAGAGGACATGGAGGACAGCCGGACCCCGAGCTCCTGAGGAGGGGAGGTGAGAGGCCTGGGGCAGAGGTCCGGGGGGTGCTCAGGGACGCAGGGTAGCTCTCCCGGCCTCTGCTCCTCCCCTGTCCGCCGGCTTCTCCTCTAGGGGAGGCAGAGTCATAATAATACAAGGACGCCGGGCAGATGGGACAGTTCTGGGATCATTGCCACCAATAGTCTGTGCCCTGCTGCCACATCTAAACTGAGGGAAACAGGAGGAACCTCTATCTCAGTTATTGGCTAGGACTTTATTAAAGATTCACTTCAGTAATGTCCTGGTAGCTATGTCTCCATGTAGGAGAGTGTCCACACATAGGTAATCACTGAAACGGGTACAACTAACTCTGGAAATGTCTCAATAATTTGTTAAATGTATCAAAGGTGAAAACCTAACAACAGTAATCGGATCAAATTATTAAAAAAAAAAGAGTTTTTCTGTGTCTCCAATAAGGTTCGTGCCCACGGTCAGGGCTATGTGGCGTTTTATTTGCTGCGTTCCCCTGTGCAGGAGACTCAAGTGTCATGCTGCGGATAGGAAACCGCACTGCAGGTCATGTTACCCAACGTTAGTAAGACGTGCATGGGATTATTATAGATCCTTCCATTGTGCTTGTATTGTAATTGTATTGTCACGGTGAAAATACGCTTTGTCCAAATCTCTACTAATCCTGGTCGTGGGCAGGTGTCTTATGTAAAAGGCTCGGTCGTCTTTTAACAACTTAGGGTAAGTGCACACAGTCCAGAGGCGCTGCGTGATGGATGCCGTGCCTCCAGACCTGAGGTAAGCCAAGGTGAACGCAGGGTGATTGCTGCCACCCTGTGCCCACGATCTTCCTTTGGTGCAGGGTGGCTTCTCCCTACATTCACCCGCGGATTATCATGTTGCAGAGATGCGGAAGCGCAGTGACCTGCACCGCAACTGAAATAATGCTGCAGTCAGGAGAAGCATTGTGGGCACAGGATTTAGAGAAATGCCATCCACTGTGCTGGTAATTTACAACACAGCGTTTTGGACACAGCAGTAATATACTGCGTCCAAAACGTTGCTATTCTGGAATGTGTACATGCAGCCTTAATATAACAATGAACCAGCACAGTATGAAAACTGGAGCAAAGAGGAGTAGTTGCCCCAAGAACGTATGAGATTTAAGCTTCCATTTTCCAATGAGAGATGGGATCTGATAGGCTGCTGTGGTCAATCTGTCTCCAATTTTCCTTTGCACCAGTTTTGATAAACCTGCAACCTTGCATGTTCCCCAGTAGGTCTGATTTTGTGGGACAGTCTCATAAATTGGCCCCTTAATGGTGTATTTACACGTCGCGATATCGGCGTCCAACTCCGACCAAAAGTCACGTGGTTCGTGCATTGGCCCCGATATCGTTCGTGTGTTGTATAGTATAAATGACCAATACGATGCCAAAACGATATCGGGGATCGAATGAGCGTGCTCTCCAACGGCCCGATATTGGATGGAGGTTGGAGCGGATCGGGCTGTGTAAATGCCGAAACTACGATGTGCAGTACAACGTCCCCTATTCTCTCCCATGTTAAATGGTCGTTCCTGGGTCGGCCGTACAAGGGGGGCGTAGACATCGTAGAGACGTCGTATGCCGATATCGCGCTAGTGTAAATCTCTGATGCAATCTTGGAAATCTGGGCAGAAAAAGCGCGCTCCCACGCCGTCGGATCCAATATCGGACCGATGTTGGAGCGTGTAAAGTGGCCATAAGGGAAAAGGCTTAGCAACACCACTCCCACAAGTAGCCTCTTTGCTGTTCAGTTCCTGGGGCATACATACTCCCTATTTTGTGTGGTAAATGTTAAAGGAGTGGTTCAATAATATGTTGACAGTCATAAACATCAAACCGGTAGCGGTTCGACACCCAGCACCTCTTCCGATCAGGAGTAATTAACTGCTACAACGCCTGCTGATCATTGAGGGAGCTGAGCAGAGCAGCATCATTTATAATTTACATCCTGCCGGGGCTGATGGCAGCCGATCAGTATTGGTGTCAGGTGTAAGGAGGCTGTTCCCTACTGAACATCCCTTGTCTAATCAATTCAGAGGCCACTGACCTGATATTGAGACCACTCGTCATCCACATCCTTTACCATTTGATCAGAGTGGTTGTGAGTGGCCAACATCACTCTGCAGGATCAGCCGCACCAACATCGCAGGAACGGAATTTAAATTAATTAAAATGGGGTTATCCAGTTGTGGACTACCCCTTTATAAAAGGTCAATCAATATTATATGTCAACCCCTTTAAGCATGGGTATCGGAGAATGGGGAACATCTTGATGAAATCCAGGTTTTCCTAGAAATTCCTCACCATCATCTTTCTTTCTAGAAAAAATGGTGTAAATGTGGATTAACGCAGATTACGGGTTGACAACCATAACCTTTTTTTTCCAACCAAAATAAAAATACTGATTTGCATAAGTAAATATTTGGGCGGGAACCATAAATACGGAGTTTCATCTTCAATTCATTGAGAATTTCCATGCAGAATAGTTTTGCTTCCCACCCCGGGGGTAGGCAGCTGCATTACTCTTTTGTGTGATATCATCCTTTAATGTGTCTTGTATGATCTGCACTATGGCTGACTATAGAGCTGTGCTATTTGATCTGTCTTCCAGATGGCTTTGTAGTTGCTGTCAGCAAAAGGGTTGTAGGTTGATTATCTAGTCATACATAGGTTATATATGCACCATGTACACCCGGCTGTACAATCTCCTGTCTTGCATTGTACACCATGAATCATTTACTTATGTTTCTCATTTCCAGACCCGCCAGGCGCTCAGCCTCCGCCAGTCCATATGCTGCAGGGTTAGACTGGAGATTCACTATGAGATGCTGCACCTTTCAAGACAACAGACTACCCTACATAACCCACAAATGTCTTCAGCCGCAGCCTGGCACAGTTTGGCATCAAGATATGTGTAAGGACTCATCATGTCATCCAAAGGAGTCCTGGACCCATGTGCAGGATGTAGGCATCTGCCTGTGCTTGGGACAATTCCCGACAAGAAGAATGACTGGGCTACCGCTGGCGCTGCCAGGCTCTTCATTGGCTGCCATCCTCTTCGTTTTGATGCTGCTGCCCCGGATGATCTGTGAAGCAGGAGACGCACACTGTTAGTAAGCAGGATCTGGGTGAACTGGGGGGGCAAGATACTGAGCTCAGAGCCTGGTTTAGTTTACACTGCTAAGAGTAGTAGTCAGAGTTTGTGTAATATGACTCTTCCCAGGGGGAAAACCACTGGGTCTACTGTAAGAATCATTCATTTTCAGAGAAGGGGAATGTCTTAAGATCTTCGCTGATCTAGAGCCACATATACTGTCAGAGGAATCCAGATGTGCACAGGCCCTCTGGGAGTTAACAGCTGTTTATACATGCCTGGTGCGACTGGGCACAAACGTTTACAGTACTGGTATGCTAAATATCATAGTATTTAAGATATTGGTAAATGATAACACAACATTATGTACTTATGTGTACTAACACCTTGAGGGCCACACAAGCCATTTTGAAGCAAAACTATACAGTGAATATGTCACCAGGTTTTTTCCTCCCAATTGTAGAGTAGCATAACATAGGGGCAGATACCCTGATTCCAGCAATATGTCACTTACTGGACTACTTGTTATAGTTGTGATCAAATCACAGTTTTATCAGCAAGACATTATCATTAAAGGACTGATAAACCTGTTGCCATGTAGTTCTCCATATTCAAGAACTTTGCATAACCCTGTGCACACTACTGATTGGCAGCTTTCTGCCTATGCGCAGTCTATGCAAAAAGCTGCCATTCAGTGGTGTTGGGGGTTATGCTCATCACTCAAGGCCACTTCACACACACAGATATCTGAGTCCAACATCTGAACAGATCTCTGGTTGCAGTGAAATCATGGATACATTGCTCCATTTTGTGGCTGTGTACAATATGGAGCAATGTATCCATGATTTCACTGCAACCAGAGATCTGTTCAGATATTGGACTCAGATATCTGTGTGTGTGAAGTGGCCTTCAGAACTGCTAGATCTTCAGCAGATAAAACAGTAATTGTATCAAAACTGCAGCAAGCAGCCCAGTAAATGACACGGTCTCTGGCCTTACATTATGTTGCTCTCAGATAGAATAACAAAAACATAGTGACAGATTCCCTTTAAAAGTATGTTTGCACAAAAATATTTATACCTACACTTTAGCGTAGACTTTGCTCCAAAAAATTCCAAAAAACACTTAGGGTATGTGCACATCTATCAGTTCTGCATCTTTGCAGACCGACCGGGAACCGGTGGAGACTGGCAGAAACTGAGTTTTCTGCAGTCGCCAGTGTCCCTGGTTTTGTTAGCGTTTTGGTAACGATTTGCGATCGGGTTACTAGCGGTCGCACAGCGTGTTCTTGGCGATTTTCCCGGCGTGTTCCTTAGCGATTTCCAGACTGGTCTTTGCTGCACTTGTTCAGCTGGACCCGCTGGAAAAACGCTAAAAAGAAGTCGCTTGCTCTATCTTTGAGAACCGGTCGGAAACCGGTGAATAAACTGAAATCGTCAAGAAGAAAAACGTTGTAATGTACACAGCGTTTTCAAAACTCCATTGACTAGCATGTTAATCCTACCGGTGGGTAGGATTAACATAAATTAACATAAAACTCAGCGGGAACCGCCGACGGAAAACGTGCAAAACCAGCCCACAAACCGACAGATGTGCACATACCCTTAAAGGGGTTATCCACTTCCTGGTCAACCCCCTTCTTAAATTCTATATTCCCCAGCATAAAATAAAAATAACAGATATGCACCTACTGGGCTCATGAGGCTCTTTTGACATCGCAATACCACGTGAGCATTGCTCTCAGTCAGTGGCCACTAATGGGCTACCGTTCTTACATTTTCTTTGGATGTCCAAGGTTCATTGGTAGGAAGTAAGAGTGAAGTCGGCCATTAGTGGCCATTGATTAGCCGCAGGGCTCGTGCAGCTTAATAATGCTTTGCGAGAGCCGATGCCGACCTCACTGGAACTGTGTCAGTGGGGTAAGTAAGTATCTGTTATTTTTATTTTACACTGGGGAATATAGTATTTAAGAATGGTTTGTCCAAGTAGTGGACCATCCCTTCAAATACCCTATATAAAGGTTCCTAAGACTGCTTTCACATCAGATCCGGCACTTGCAGCCGCCCCAAAAGAAGCACTGCCAGCAGAGTTTTTTTTGTGTGCCGCACGTGCCGGATCTGGCAAAATCGCACTTGCCGCACCTGTCCACAAGCCCCATAGAGAATGAATGGGGCTTGCCGGATTCGTGCCGCAAGTCGGCTGTTACTCGGCAGATCCGTCAGGTGCGGTGACATCTGCCGGATCTGCAGCAAATTACAATTACCACTGATGTGAAAGCAGCCTAAGAAATTCACTGGAAAAACCACAGTAGGTTTTTCCAACTGAGGTTTTAAAAACCGCCCCACTGACATAAACAAGTCACCTGTCACTTCTTTGATGCTGTTTCCTTGTGAAATCGCACCAAACTTGAAGCTAAAGTTGAAAGACTGGAAAAACATTTGGAAAAATACTGAAAGGATTTCAGATATGGATTTCTCTTTACAACTGAGAAAGTTTCTGTATAAATATACCATTTGGGCACATTCCCATAGGACATTTCCAGTGCTGAACTCCACCTTCTCTATAAAAAAAAAAGCTTCAGATTTTGTTGAAGAAATCCTGCTGTGTCCTGCACATGTTATCCTTTGCACTGATTTCAGATCCATAACGCCCGTTTACTCTGTCAATTATTGTTCCTGGGATTATGGAATTTCATTTCCAATTCTGCCACATAGATTACTGGATGCAGCACTCTTATACAATCAAAGCATTTAGTTTTAGGAACACAGCAGAGCTGAGAGAGCTGCCCTGCCCACACCAGGCTCTCAGCAGAGATTGTACATTAACTGTGAGTTGTCAATCACAGCAGGGTGGTCCTGACTGCCTTGTACGTGACTAATTTAGTCCTAATGCAAAACACTGGAAAAGAAAACAGGCGCACAATAGGGTTTATCTGTACATACAATTAAAAAGAATGAAGTGTAGCATTGCACACCTAGAAGGGTTTTATAAAGTCCCCACCTGGTAGGATTCCCCAAAGACAAGGAAGTGGGGTCTAATACTGTGCTACCATGGATAATAGATTAATGTAAACTAAAGGTTTATGTGATCTTTATTTTCTAAGCGTTTGAGTCAAAGCCCCTTCAGGAAAAATCACAAATGTACCAAAGGTATTACACCCCACTATTGTAGTCCTGTAATGGTAATTACAGGGCAATAAAGCCTTTTGTGTAAGTAAATAATAGCACAGATCCTGATAACAGCAGCACAGTTGCTTTTAGTTTCTCTTAACCCTTACAGCATGTTGTACTTAGTTAACATAGCAACAACTTGCTGATAGATTCCTTTTAAGTTTTTGATGCAGTATTTTAAGCCAAAGCCAGTAGATTCTAATAATAAATACAAAAGAAGAACTAATTCTTCTTCCATCTGCAGGATTCACTTCTGGCTTTGACTCCAACATACTTTCCTGGACTCATAGATTTTCCAGTGCAGAGAAAATCAATATTAACTCTCTATGTAAATGAAGCTCCGAACGCATTGAGAGTGGCACTGCCAGCTTATGCATTGACCCCCTATATTACTCCTTGCCTTGGGCCACCTGTAGGTGCTTTATTGATGTCTCTCCTGCTTCGCCACTCTCTTTTTTGTTGCGCAATTGGGCATATGGAAGTGGTGCTATATAGAGGATGTAATGCAGAGGGTTGATGCACTGGCTTGAATCCTCCTACCCTCTGTGTACCTGCAGATTCCCATTTATTTCTGTAGGCAGCCAAGCTAAAGCATGGTAGCACTGAGGCCCCCGTCACACTTAACGACACACCAGCGATACTGATAACGATTCGACCTGGCCGGGATCGCTGGTGCGTCGTTTTCACATCGCTGGTAAGATGTCAAACAGGTATCTCACCAGCAATGTCACCAATTACTTCAGCAACGATCCAGAATTATACCGAGGTCGTTGGGAATTGTCACTCCATAGCGTAGTATTGAGATCGTTGGTCATTGTCCCTGTCAAACACATGATGTAGCTCTCCCAGCGGGAGAGCAACGACGTAGAAATGACCCAGAGCAGTGTGTAACAATCAACGATCTCACAGCAGGGGATAGATCATTGGTACGTGTCACACATAACGACATCGTTAGCGGGATCGTTGTTACGTCACAAAATCTGTGACGTTACAACTATCTCGTTAACGAACTCGTTATGTGTGACTGTACCTTAAGACTTCATAGAGGCCCTCTGTCTTGGCTAACATAGGTGCAGCTGCAGTGGGATTTATATGAACTGGGGTAATCCTGATAGTTTAAGGATTTATATAAATATCATTCCTCTCCTTTTTTATTTAAGTGACAGTTTCATTAGCAAAACACAACTGTTCACAAGTTCTGCCAGTCGGAAACACAACTACTGCAGCTTCTCCGTTGTACATAGACATACTCCTGCAATGTGTACAGGAAATACACGCACTTCTGGTATCTGTTAGGGTACCTTTACACGCGGTAACTTTTCTAGGAATTTCACTGGCAACTTACTGGTTGCAGTGAAATCATGGAGACATTGTTCTATCTTGTTGCTATGTACAAATGGAACAATGTCTCCATGATTTCACTGCAGCCAGTAAGTTGCCAGTGAAATTCCTAGAAAAGTTGCCGCATGTAAAGGTACCTTTAGGTGCACTGGTCGGATCCAAATCTGTAGTAGCAAATGAATTAACCAGGCACTTCGCGGGTCGATCAAACGTGACTTTGATGTATAAGTAGCGACCTCAGACAGTGGTGGATACCGCTCTGCTTTCCTGCAGTCTTTGCAGACAGGACTAGTGAACAGAAGAAGGTCTTCTTCCAGACTGAAACTCTGTTGTATACTTGTTCCATGCTATTTATACTTTAAAGTCACTTTTGTTCAACCCATGGAGTTCCTGTTCATATTAATTGAAGACTCCTGCCATGTAACTGGGCCGACTGTCTATTGGTGACCATTTAAGACACAATCTGTGCTGCCTATATCAACCATATCAGAGAAGGATCCAGACCTCTGTGTGCCTGTGCAGAATGCCAAATCCTTGGTGCCCTGTGACTGTCCTTACTAATAAGTAGAGCAGTTCATTAAGTAGGAGCATATTGGAGAATTAGTATTCTTGCATTGGATCACTGAAGATGAACTACATTTTCAGTTAAAGTAGACAATATGTTGTCATTGAATACCCTGCTAGCCGCCATCTGTTTGTTATACTTTGTCTTGCAATTCAGTAACAGATGGAGAACCAAGTGTTACGTACATATGACTTATGTGTCAGTAGTGACAGCTGTGTCCCCATATATACACAGTTTTACTACTGTCAACTTTAAGAACTTCCTAGACCACTTAAAGTCTTTTCTTCCTAATCACTTTTGATTTTGACTCAATATTTCTTATTCATGCCACACTGATAATGTATTCCATTTTACATGTGTGGACAAAGTGGTCACCGACAGAGAGTAATTGATAACATATTAGAAAACACGTTTTATTTGTGGAATGAGATTTTTATCCTATATTGGTGAATATTTATTTTGATGGAGAATGTCTTTAATGCACAATAACTAGTGTACAGGCAGATCTACATGGTAAAAGACAATATCTACCACTGTTTTTGCATTTGGATAAAAAATATCTTAACTGCCTTTAAATAGTCAATCCAATGTGATTGTAGAAAATAACTTTTGAATACTGGTTATTCAGTAACTATGTCCTCATGCCCTGGCACAGCCTTCTATGTGCCACAGTTATGTCTTATATATCACATGGAGGTCACTACTGCTTAAAGTTGAACTCTGGGGAGATAAAACTTTAGTACAGTCCCTGCCCTACTACATGATGAAGCAGAGCTGGGCACTACAGTTCTAGGATCTATAGATCGCTTATAAATCAATAAAATCATATCTGCTCCTCAGCCCTGAGCCCTCCCTTCAAGAACAGAGAAATTCAGCATCATGCTTCAGCAGTGACAGGAGGTGTGTTGGGGGCTCCAGGATCATCTTACATTCCTGCCCTGTCACACTTCTGTATGATCAGGGTTCATGGCAGGGAGAATGGCTGCTGGCCCCATGGTGACACTACAATCCTACCCCTGATATACCATCCTATGTAATGTATGAACGGGGGTGTTCTCCCTTCAAATAGCAAACATGTGACCAAGCAGATACAAATATACGCTGTGATCGATCTTCTGTTGTACAATGATATGATGGTGAATAAAGTGTGCTGACATGTATCAGGCTAGGAGCAGAGGCAATGCAACATTGATTGATTCAGCACTGCCATGGTCTCTGCTTACCATATCAAGTTGGTAACTTCCTGTCCCCTGAAACTTTAGCACTATGCATCACTGAATTTATCTGTCCCTCGAGCGAGAGGTGAGAGCTGAGGAGCAGATATGATTTTATTAATTTATAAGCGATCTATAGATCCTAGAACTGTAGTTCCCAGCTCACCTTCATCATGTAGAAGGGCAGGGACAGTACAATTTTTTTTTTATCTCCCCGGAGTTCCCTTTTAATAAGCCATGGCCTGGCTGCAGAACATGGACTGGACCACAGCAGTGCATAGGGTGCAGTTACTCAAGAAAGCCTACTGAATGCAGCAGCAGTAAACACTTTGGAGCTGATTCATCAGTTTGCACCAGAAATCTTTTGTAAAAATGTTTGAAGGGTCACAAGACTTGTCAGTTTTGATGAAACAGTTCTTATATTTGTATTGAAGGTTGCAATTATCGCTGACAGTAGTGGTCCTGCACTAAGGCCAGGTTTTCTGTTGTACGGTTTGAAGATCCAGGACCCAGTGACTTGTTATCATACTTATTTAGCTAATTTACAATGACCAACCCTGGTTTTATTCTGTGTTTAGTATTGCCAAACAGCACTTTTGATGATATCATCACATTGAGACACCTGGATTTCAGTGCTCTGAAACGATCCACACGTGAGATCCCCAGGAACGACCCGTTAGTGAGAGATGATGTCCTGACAAATGGTGGCCACCACTTGGACATGCAGTGGAAAGGGAAGACCTGGCCCTGTGATGTTCTGCTCAATTTGTCTCGCCATGTTTTAGTATCTGCTTTAGGACCCAACCTTGCCTGGAATATTTTTCCTTATGACAACTGTGACCAGGACTTGAAGCCCACAGACACTCTTATTAGCCCTTTGAAGCTCTTGCAAGTCAACGTGAAACCAATTCTACTCCACAGAGTGCTGCGATTCTTAGGAGACTTGGGATTTCTGGTAGAGACACAACAAAATAAAGCGTTCTCTTTACTAAAGAAGACAATGTACAAATCTGGAAAACCATTGAAGGATCCCAGCAGCAGTCCATCGGTATGTGATGGGAATGGATAATGCATGAAGCCTGCTATCTTCCTCTTTTCCTCCTGTTTTTTGCTTTGATGCATGCTGCTTTCTCTACATGAATTACCTGCTACGTTGCAAAACAGACCCTTGTGCGAGTCAGCGGCACATAGCTCTCTGTGATCACAAGGAGTTCCTTACTTATTAACATCCTTGTCTTTATATATTATCATACACAGGAAAACGTGTCATTTTTGAGAAATATTTTAGGTTGCCTCTTCCTGCCTGTGAAGTGTGACTCCAGGTCACATATGGTGTCCTTTCCACAACTATAATTTACCTACATTTCGCTGCTAGATACAATGTACGGTATATACATGTGTTTGTTGGTAGCAATTACAAGGTTGCACATTTTATAAAAATTGGTTACAGTCTTTTCCAGTAATTTTGAATATACAATAGTGTGATCTCTTCCAGGGGTGGACAGCAGATCTATAGATTTGGTTGACTGGTGGATGAGAGGGAACATCGGTAAAATACCCCTATACATCCAGAAAGGGTCCAGTTACAATCCTGTACCATATTATATATAAAATATATAGGAAAGAAAAGATCAGCTCATCCAGATATAGAAGATCAATGCAGGGAAACTTGCTGTGTTGCAGAAAGCCTCATGGAAGGAAGGAAATCCAGCATCAACATGTTCAACAGAACACTCTAATGAAAACATAATGTAAAAATAGTATGCAATGATTAAAGACAGCAGTCTGGAATAAGTTTGTTAATCATAGCCAATACTGGAGATGCGATTTTTTTAATACTAATTTTGATGCTGGATTTCCTTCCTTCCATATTATGTATTTTGTTACTGTGAACCAACACTTAATTCTATTGACACACATTAGTGATGAGCGAGTTGTAAGATTCGGGTTCGGATCACTCTAACCGAATACTTTGAACTGTTTCAGTATTCGGATCTGAGTGAGTTCCCCATTGACTTACACGAAATTTAATACTCGTTCAAAGTATTCGGTTTGAGCTATCTGAACCTGAAATCTTGCTACTTGCTCATCACTAATAGCCATGACATAAAGTACTTTTTTAAGGTTACAGTTTTTAGTTATTCTTGCTGGTTTATGAATGTAATTTTTTCTTTCTGCTAATATTTGCATTTTTTTGCCAATGATCTCCTTTGTTTTTTATTGTTTTTTTTTAACAGTGCATGTTCTGATGTGAGTTGATTTTTGCTTTTTTGTTTGTTTTTCAAATATAACCTTTTGATTCTACGCATATTCTTGAATTAATGAACCATGTGACTTGTAATGAGAAAAACGCAGCAAAAAAACTAAAATACTACAACATAATTTTTGTTTTTGTGGGAAAAATGTACAACAAAAAAACACTGAAAAAAGCACTTAAAAATGTAAACGGTGGTTACGCTTTATTTAATAATAATGCAGAGCAAGTGTTAATAATAAACTTTCAAATATACTTCATAAGTGAAATCTGGAAGAAAACCTTTCATAAACCTTCCAAAAGGTGTCCCCACTAGACTATGTCTGAAGCAGACATATGTTCATTCTGAAGCGGCCGTCACATGCTACGATATCTTGAAAGATATCGCTTGAACGCGCCAGATTAAACATCGCTTGAACGATGTCTGTGCGTGTGACGGCAGATACGACGAGCGATAAATGATCAAATCGCAAAATCGAGATCTGAGCTCCGGAGCTCAGATCTTGCGATGAACGATTCAACAATCTGCTTCATCGAGGTGTATAACACCACGATGAACGATCTCCCAGCAGCAGAGCCTATGCTGGGAGATGGTAACTATGGTACACGTCGGGTAACTAAGCGACGCGCGGCGCCTAGTAACCCGATGTGTACCATAGTAACCAGCGATCTCGCTGGTCCACATCGCTGGTGAGTCTGTCTGTGTGACAGCTCACTAGCGATGTGAGCGATATTGTAAGGGATCGCGCGTGCACGTGATCGCTTACAATATCGCTAGCGATATGGAAGCGTGTGACGGCCGCTTCAGTAAGATCTGCCTTCACACTGAATACAGCCAAATAACCATATATGGGTAAAGGGGTGGGGCCTGCACAGTGTGCAAGCTCCTAACTGCAGCTGATGAGGTGACAATGTATCAGATCACCTCAGGCAACAGCACAGTTACTAAGCAATGTCAGAATGTCAGGATCACTGCAAACTCCTCTGCCCTTTCCTTTTCACAAGTTTTTCTAATCGGTCATCTGGCTCCTTCTTATGGCTCCCCACACAGCTCAGTTTCTGATCTCGCCCCTTCTATGCTGCCACATTTCCCTGTTCACCATTATCCGCTGCTGGCCACGCCCACACAGCCATAAAATGCAGTTTTAAAAAAAAGTTGAGAAAATAAGTCATATGGCACAAAAAAAGCATTATCTTAGCTGCTATGTGAGTGCAGTATTGTTTTCTTTTGTTTTTTTATTTCAATGAAATGACATTTACACTTTAAAAAAAACAACAACAACACAAGAAATATATTGCATATGTTAAAGCAACCCTAACCAATACATGATCATAATCTCAGATTATCATCACCTCAGAGACCACACCCCATTTTGGTCCACACAAATATCTGGCAGCAAATCTGATAGGACGTAGGTATTCTTTTGCTTCGTAATGTGAATCTGTAAAACAAAACTTAACAGAAAGTACAGGAAATACAAGAATAATGTGCAGCTTCATGTTGAATGAAGTGGAGGTGCGTATGCTTGATTTCTGCTCCATTAATTGTCACTGTTACTGATAGCCAAAGATAACTCTCTGCTTTCTGCAGCATTCCCAGAGACAGTGAACTGAGAAAAGAAAGATAATGTCCACTTTTGTTTCATTCTGTTCTTGAGGTTTCGGAGCCATGATCCAGAGATCGGTGGGTGTCCCAGCAGTCGGACCCCTACAATCAGGAAGTTACCCCAATCCTTCTGATAGGTGATCATTTGGAGTAATACTTTAATACACCCTTATGTTTTAATCCGTCACTTAAAGTATTCTTGAAAATAAAAGTAGGAAACTGAAAGGCATAAAAAGTACATTTTAATGCCACTAAAATACTTAAACAAATGAAGTTTTGGTCAGTAATCAAGCTTAAACTTGTGTACATAGAAGGTGACCCTACAAATTAGGCCGGTTTCACACCACGGTGTGATCAGGTTTGGAGCTGTCCAGTGTGAACCTGACAGCTCCAGACCTGATTTTGTGGTAATGCAGCCCTATAGTTCCATATAGGGCTGGATGGCAGCCATTTGCCATCCGGTTTTGTCCCTGTCCGGCAGCATCAGGCTGCATTCGGTTTTTGTCCCGGACACAAAAACATTGCTTGCAGCGTTTGTGTCTGGGTCAAAAATCTGCATCAATTGGAGCCTCCCGGATCCAGTGCATTCTAACATGGGAGTCTATGGCGCCGGATCTGACAAAATCGGATGCGGCTTCAGGACACCTGCTGCTGAAGTTTAGCAGCGAGCTGCTAAACTTCAGCACCACGAGCTGTCCCTTGCAGTGACTTCAGGACCGCGGCTAGCTCCCCGCTAGCCACAATCTTGAAATTTCAGCAGCTGCAGCGGCGATCTGCCGCAGATTTGCCCTCCGGTTCTGTTTGTCCGAAGCAGTCAGGTTCTGTCTGGTGCTTCCTGCAAAGCAGCGGACAGAACCTGAAACACCACAACTGTGGTGGAAAACGGCCTTAGGGTAGGGACACACTTCAGTTCCTGATCAGTTTTCCTGATCAGTTTTCCTTATCAGTGTTCATCAGTTTGTGGGCCAAAACCAGGAGTGAACTTTGCAGAGAAAAAAGTATAATTGAAAGATTGGGTGGGTTTTGGAGTCACTCCTGGTTTTGGCACACAAACTGATGAACACTGATCAGGAAAACTGATCAAAAAAACTGATCAGGAACTGAAGTGTGTCCCTACCCTTAGATAAATGTCAGCCAAATCTGCACATTTCTGACAGCAATCAAATGTGTGCAAGGACTTTCCTGACTTTCCTCAGACAGCAGATGTCAGGGTAAAGGGGGATCGGCCATGTAAGGCTTCATTCACACAAGGAGTTTTTGCTGCATTTTGTGAGGATCCGTTTTCGGTGCAAAACTGCACCACCAAGAACGGATCCTCACAAAGCGTAGCGTTCTGTGTGTGAATGCTGCTGCATTTTTTGTTCCCCTTTGCTCACCTCGCCACACTCCCTCGGTGACCACCGGCTATGTCCTGTCATACTCGGTCACTTGGTGCTGTCCAAGGTCCTCTCACAGGTCCTGCGGCCTCAGTATGTGGGGAGATCAGCAAAGGAGCGCAGCGAGGTGAGTGAATAGCGCAGGCAAATAACGCCACAAAATAGACATGTGACTTCTTTTTATGGATCCGTTTTTCAGCCCAAAAACATGTCCATAAAAAGTGCAGTGTCTGAATGCCAAATAATGAAATGCATTGACTTGGCTGGGACAGCCAACATCAATGCGTTTCACTGCATTCCACTGCAAATAGCGGATCCGTACAAAGCAGACCAATAGGGCAGCGTGCGAACGTAGCCTTAGATTTCAATATGCACAGTTCTTTGTTCTCAAATGAGATAAGGTGCTGCCAGTGACACCCCTTCTCCACAACTTCTCACAGAGTTTCATTATAAGTTCATTACTAAGGGCGCCTTCACATAGGTATTTTTTTGTATCCGGCAGAGATCTGTTACTTCATTAAAACAAGAATGCAAACCAAATCCAGTTTGTGCCCATTGAATTTTTAATGGGCATCCGGCACTTTTGTTTGCATCCAGTTGCATCCAGTTGATGCAGGATCCAGCCGAAACAGTTTTTTAATCAAGCCTAAAAAACGCAACATGTAGAGTTTTTTTTTTAACTATATCCAAATATCCAGCAAGGAAATGAGCCTGCACTTCGAGCTCCTCATAAAATTTCCGTTTATTTTGAATCAGGTTAAAAACAGATTTCCATTGTACGTAAAACCATACAAGTCAGTACATCGTGATTAGGTGACGCATTTCGGCTAGCTTGTAGCCTTATTCATAATCTCGTGTAGCGTTTTGTGGGCTCCATAAAATACCGCTGTCGACCAAATCCGGCAGATTGCAGTATGATTTTTAATGTGTGTCAATGGTTTTACCGGATCATTCCTGATCTGCTAAAACCAGATCCGACATTCCTACTGTGCATGTGTAGTATCGTCACACCACTGTTACGTGGGAGTGCGGATCCAGCAGCAGCTGTCTGAGCTAATTTATCAGTTGTGGGGGAACACAACTGGATCAGGTGAGCACATACACCTATGACGGTACTGCCGTGAAACGATAAGACCCATTTGCACCTCTTTGTCTCCCCTTTCTTTGTATGGATTGAAGCAACCAATCATAGACGCAATGGGTGGGGAGCAACAGCCAATCAGACTATAACAGAGACTGGGCGTCTGTGATTAGCTGTCCAGCAATCAGAGTGAATATAAATAGAAGGATAATGGCAGGCTCACTGTCACTTTTTTGGGTGCACCAGTAAAACAATAATGTCACTGGTAAGGATATCTGGGCACACCAAGTAATTATATGACACAACAAGATTGCTTGAGAAAAAAGGAGTCCGTTCTATATTGCCACAAAGTTCAAAACAAAACAAAGATCCCACCCAACATTTCGGCCTCACATAGGCCTTTCTCAAGGGTCACGGGTCTAATTGACAACAAGTTGAAAAACAAAGAAAGAAAACATTTTTTTAGAACAATGCATTATTGACCATAAAAACATGTATAGTGTTTGTGTTCAATGCTTAAAGATATTTTCGTATTTATATAGTGACAATAGTGGTGCAAGTTATCATAGTTTTGTGCCTAAGGGGCATGAGGTGTCCGGTGAGCGAGTAAGGAACAGGTTTCTAATTGTGAGGTCAAGGGAAAAGAAGTAGAAAGAGAAATTAGGTTCTATGGAAGCAGGAAATTTTAATTTTATATTGTGATAGTCACCGCAATCTTGCAATCTTGTTGTGTCATATAATTACTTGGTGTGCCCAGATATCCTTACCAGCAATCAGAGTGGACCCAGAAATGAGAGCAGCACCAAGACAGGTGAGTTTAGTGCTTTAATCACAGACTTTTCAGTGAAGTCCCTGTCTGGGGTCCGTGCCGATAACACTCAGGTGTTCAGTATGGACCCAAAACAGGCAAACGGATCTATATAATACCAGATGCAACCGGATGAAACCATACCGGTATTATAACGGAACCGGATCCGGTATACTTCCAGTATGGTTTCATTCAGCGGCATTCGGTTTAAGAGGAAAAAGTATCCAATTAGATTCAGTTTTCGCCTGATCTCTGTCAGATACCAAAAAAGGTCTATGTAGCCCGGCCTAATGGTTGTTATTGTCTTGACACATATCCTTTAAAAGCATCCAGGGCACTTTCTAACAGTGGACTAATTGTGTGGTATAAGGTCTGATATTGCATAAACAGTGACATAGTGAGACATATAGGCTGTTTAACTAAGACCATTCAACCTGTAAGCAAGCGCTAATAGCTATAAAGACAGCCTCAGGATGAGCCTTCCTTATACACAAGGCCATGCTCCATGTAGTAAATAAAAATGCCCAGTTCTAAGTCAATAGTATAAAAGATATACTGTAATTCCTAAGCCGTGTACCTGCCCACAGCTGCTGTGTAAGACAGTTTCCTTTATTCACATACAGTACTAGCTCAAAATAAAATATTCCATACTGGCCACATTAGAAAAATGTGAGCATATCATATAAACAGCTAGTGTGTATGTGGGAATAGGCCTCAAGAACACAACAGCTATATGAAGAAGATGGTTCCCGGAGAAATGCCCACAAGGAAAAAGGCCCACAGGCAACTCTAACCCCAAATCCTAACACCTAATTCCTAAACCTCACACTATACCCATCCTCTGGGCATTTTTCTGGTTACCGCATAAAATAGATTAGCCCTCTATATATAAGGGTGAGTGCCCGCTATCAGGATTAGTAGCGTTTAGGATGCAGCATACACTGTGTTGTACAGTACAAGCACAATGGATGGATTTATAGAAATCCTGTGCCCACTGTGCTTCTTCCCTCTGCAGTGTAAACTGATAAGTGGTGCAGCTTTCCGAACCGCAACATGTCAATGTACGGTATGCATGTAGACAAGTGAGTATTTTCCGTGGGAGAACACAGCGAAAATATGCTGCTCCCAGAATCCTAAACATGTGAATGTACAATACGTTTTCTCATGGAGGACATTGGCGTCTCTGCAGGAGAAAACGCTGCGCTCTGGACGTAGCGTGCCTTGATTGCAGACAATACTTCCTTTACGCCCCTTACAACAGCACAACATATGGAGATTTAGAAGGTTGAATCCTTTAAGGTACTTTTACACGCGGCAACTTTCCTAGGAATTTCACTGGCAACTAACTGGTTGCAGTGAAATCATAGACACATTGTTCTATCTTGTTGCTGTGTACAAATGGAACAATGTGTCTATGATTTCACTGCAACCAGTTAGTTGCCAGTGAAATTCTTAGAAAAGTTGCCGCGTGTAAAGGTACCTTTAGGGAGATCTCAAATTAACAATGATAGACTCTTCTGTAGATCTTTACATATAGATCTTAGCTCACACCACCGTATAAGTTGGACGATTGCTATCCAATGTTTTATCAGCTAGCACTCGACCCAATGTTATACTACGTGGCAGTGCTGATCGGAGTCTTGTCGTCTTGTTTGTTGAATCGGCATAAGAAAAAAAACAAATCGCAGCATACTGGGATTGGTAGTGTATCTCAGATCACGCTAACCCATACAAGTCCATGGCTGCCTGTGAAACATCGCAGTGCACTCACATGTCATGTCAGTGTAGTACGATTACCGCAGACTCAGACAATGGAAAAGACATTGAGATGGAGAGAGTAATCGCATGCGAGAGATTCAGATAACAATAAAATTACACTCGGTCACACTCGCAGAAGAGTTTGAGCCCTGTGTCATTAGCACATAGCAACCGTTTCTCTCACCTAATGTGAACCCGATCTAATGGAAAGTTAAAAATGGTAATTAGACCACATTAAAAAAACTGCATTTAGCAATTATTAGGCTAGGGTCACACTAGCGATAGGTTTCTGTTCGGGGGGAGGTCCATTAAAAAGATAGAATCTGGCAGCATTAACGCACCGTAATCGTAGTGGATCATTACGGAAGCGTCATATCCGGCCCCATGCATTGTGGTGGCTGAACATGTGGTCGGCCTAGCTCCGGCGCATGCGCAGTGGGCATATTGAAGCCGAGCCCTACACGTCATAAGCTCCCACAATGCACCGGTCCAGGTATGATGTCTTTCCAGTCTACAGATGTAGAATGCATGTAAGTTATAAATCATTTTTCTTAAATTTTAGAGGGCACTTTTAGATCAGAAAGGGATGGTTAGGGATCAGCTAGAAAGGTGCAGGGACAGGTAGTGATAGCATAGGGGGCTAAAACAAGCATCCATAATGGCCACTTTACACACGGCTACATTTCTAACTTATCCACAGGTAACTTACTGGCTGCAGTGAAATCATGGAGACATTATTCCATTTGTACACAGCAACAAGATAGAACCATGTCTCCATGATTTCACTGCAGCCAGTAAGTTACCTGTGGATAAGCTAGAAATGTAGCTGCGTGTAAAGTGGCCATTAAAGGTGCAAAATACGTGGGTAGAGATCAGAACAGAGGATTGAGGCTCTTGGCTACACCAAGGGTGAACCGAACACCCAAATTGGCATATTTGATTAAAGATGCCAATTAAAGCAGTGATTAGAAAACTAAGGCTATGTTTCCACGATGAGCTTTTGATGAGTTTTTGATGCTGTGTGTTTTCGCTGCATCAGAAATGCCGCGCCTTACAGTTTCAGCAAAGTGGACAGGATTTGCAGAATCTCCTGCCCACTGTATTTTTCACCCTGTGAAAACTGACCTGCGGTGCATGTTTCAAATCTGCAACATGTCAATTTCTCTGTGCAGATTTTCCCCATAGATTTGCTTTAGATGCATAAAATCCACAGGTAAAAATCTACTTTATTTAATATGCAAATGAGGGTGCTTCGCAGCACTCTCATAGTTGTGTACTAAAGCTTGTCTTTATTGACAGTGCTCCGTTAGTAAAAGTGAGTGCTGTCTAAAATCAGCTTGCAAGTCTGTGCTTACTCACTGAGGTGGTTTCACAATTGTGTTTTTTTTAAGTCAGGCAAAATCACGTTTTTCAGCCAAATCCTGATCCTTTCAGGATCCAGTTTTTTGTCCATTCACTTTAAGGGTACCTTTACACGCGGCAACATTTGTAGGAATTTCACTGGCAACTTACTGGTTGCATTGAAATCATGGACACATTGTTCTATCTTGTTGCTGTGTACAAATGCCCTCCAGTGCCTAGTGGCAAATACGGCCCAGCGTGACCATATAGTGATAGATACCAGTTATAAACAGGAGCTCTGTTGATAGTATTAGTCTATTAGACAGTACAGGTAGATCCAGTGACTCACCGGTGATGCCTCCAATTGAAGTAATTTGTTTTTTCTTTTCCTCATCATCCGGAGCAGACCACTATGATGTATTCCAGCCAGCATTCATCTCTGCAGCATGTAACACACACATCTGTGACTGCTCATTTATAGAGCACCCTCCTAAACTTTCTTACCAGCCAAGTTGTACTTTTGAAGGCCATTATTCATTGTACCATGTATAGTACTGAACAATAAATGCAATAAATTCCAAGTTGGATAAAGTGGTGAACAAAAAATGCTATTCTGCCGTTATTTTGGGTTTGTTTTTATGGCATTGAATGGGCGGTAAAATGACCTGCCACTTGATTCTCTAGGTCAGGGGTGGGAAATCTCTGGCCCACGAGCCATTTGCGGCCTTTGATGTAATTTCACCTGGACCTCGGGCAGATTCTCAGTGAGCAGCAGTGATTTAGCTGCTGACTCATTTCTTTTTACCATTAGCGGTCAGTGTGGTGTTATGGTGGTATTTTTCACCCTTGTAGCCCAATTTTACCTAAACCACATTAAAACCTGTTAATGCCTAAGTGATCTGTTTTGTTTTGTGTGAATTTTTTGCAAAGCATTAATAGCAACATCTATGATGGCAGTTCAGTAATGTGTGATATGAATTAATATATCAGTTGAATCAGTCCTGCTTCTGTGAGCTATCTGTACAGTAACCTGCTATTTTATTATTCTCTGTGCATCCCCTGGTTAAGGACATGTCCTTCATTGCTACGGTTAGCAGGCAGAGGAGTTGTAGAATATTTTATATAAAAAAACCTTACATCAGTATTGTTCCTGCATTACACAATCTGCTCACTTAGAGCCTCACCGTTTACATGCACAATGGCTTCTTTATTTAGGGTGTATGATCTGGAGTACCATGCTTTTTTCAGATTCTTTTAGATTGCCCAGGATACTAATTGATTCTTTTTATAGAAAAAAATCCATTCAAAGGGGACTTACGGTATTAGAGGATCTATGTTCCCTAAACCAGTAGTCATGGGCGTAAGGGTACCTTTACACACGGCTACATTTCTAGGGTGGCTACAGGTAACTTACTGGTTGCAGTGAAATCATGGAGACAAGGTTCTATCTTGTTGCTGTGTACAAATGGAATAATCCATGATTTCACTGCAACCAGTAAGTTACCTGTAGCCACCCTAGAAATGTAGCCGCGTGTAAAGGTACCCTAAAGGTACCTTTACACGCCGCTACAACAGGATGGATACAACCCGCTACCTCACGTGCACGAGCACGCCCAAACGGTTACAAACGGGAAACGCACCACCTTTACACGCCGCCACAAGGTGCGCTACGCTACGCTACATCTGTAGCGAGATACATCGCCGGGTGTGTCAAGTAGCCATCTGTAGCTCATCTTACCTCATTTACACACCGCTACAACAAGCTAATATGGGCGGACCTGGTGCAGCAGGGACAGCACATAGGCGTGCCACAATTGTGGATTACGAGACGTCCGTACGCTGATAGGACAAAGCAAGAAACCCATGATTGGGCAGGCATCACAGGAGGCTGTTTAATACATGACGCTCGAGCAATTGTGTAGTGTGACTGGTCAGCTCCTTAAATATGCCTCCCTATGCAGCGACTACCAATCATCATGCAGGAGCTTCCTCCAATGATCGCTGAAGGGGCGCGGTAACCCGGAGTCTGTGTCACGCCCCAGCTACATACCAGGTACATCGCCTAGTGTCCAGACATCGCTTCTTTACACGCCGATACAGCTCGCTGCAATCGGCTTTGTAGCCACCTGTTTCAGAGCAGTGCTTGGAAACAGATGTATCTGTTGCCGGCTGCCTCCTACCATCTTCACACGCCGCTACTACAGGCTATATTGGGCGCTATTATCAAGTAGACAGGAGGCTTGACTGTATGCCTCTGTCAGCGCACACAGAGGACGGAAGGAGGTTTCTCTGTTATCCTTGTCATACTGTCACTCCTGATGAAACCCACGATTTATCGAGTGGGTGGAAACGCGTCGAGTGTTGGGACAGCGTGCATAAGATAAGTTATATCAACTTGTATATACTGTCAACTGATATTCCCATGGTGTTGTGAGGTGATAAATAACCCTTCAATGATTATTATATTCCTGCTTCATATAGGGGGATTGAGATATTAGTGTTTGGAGATACTTATGGTATGAGGGTGGAAGTGGTCTTATGCCCATTGAGTAGCTATTCCACTCATCGTAGTCCTTCATAGATACACCTTGTACCCCTGGTATCATAGTTTATTACAGGGGGTCCTTATGGTGACCGGGCTGGATGATACAATGTTTTAATAACACTATGCCTGATATGAGGACTGTTTAGTATAATTAAGACACCATATCACTCCACTAAAATAATACCCTGTATGTTAGCAAGGGTTTGAAGGGACACTGGGATTGACCCATGTCATCAGATAGTACCTTACTCCAGCATGGATGAATGTTTGACTATGCCCTGTATATAGGTGACGAAATATAGGGACAGCCGTCGTGGAACGGGGACACCGTATAACTTAGGTGTTTAAAACTCCGTTGCTAGGCAGTATAAGAAAACAGGGCTTGACTAGGGATATTCCCACCCCTGTTTGAAGTGTATGTTTATAGACACTGGGTGTGAGAAAACACTTTTTTGTTATTTTTAACAAATATTTATTAAAAGTTATATTTTAGAAGTGCACTTTAAAGGGATCCTGTCACCCCCAAAACACCTTTAAAGCTATTAAAACCTGTCCCTACAGCATATTAACACTTTCCCTACACTCTTTTTAGCTCCTAAATGCAGTAAATGATATTGCATAAAAACGTTTTATAAGTACCTGATTAGTGATGATAATGAGTGACTATGCTATTCATAGTCACTCATCAAGACTGCCCCTCTGCTTCATAGCACGCCTGAATAGGCGTGATCTACATCCAGGATTCAAAATCGCGCGTCCCTTCTGTGCCCTGTGTCGTAGGAGGCTGCAGTGTGGCTTGTGACGCGATCCGCGTCATTCCCGGCGCCCTGTGACGTATTTACAGCGGCGCCGCGCTGTCAGCTTCAAAATGCGCACTGCGCATGCGCATTGGGCATGCGCAGTGCACATTTTGAAGCTGACAGCGCGGCGCCGCTGTAAATACGTCACAGGGCGCCGGGAATGACGCGGATCGCGTCACAAGCCACACTGCAGCCTCCTACGACACAGGGCACAGAAGGGACGCGCGATTTTGAATCCTGGATGTAGATCACGCCTATTCAGGCGTGCTATGAAGCAGAGGGGCAGTCTTGATGAGTGACTATGAATAGCATAGTCACTCATTATCATCACTAATCAGGTACTTATAAAACGTTTTTATGCAATATCATTTACTGCATTTAGGAGCTAAAAAGAGTGTAGGGAAAGTGTTAATATGCTGTAGGGACAGGTTTTAATAGCTTTAAAGGTGTTTTGGGGGTGACAGGATCCCTTTAAGTAAGAGATACAGGCTATATTGACGACGCAAGCTACAATCGTAGCCTGTAGCGGGTTGTATCCATCCTGTTGTAGCGGCGTGTAAAGGTACCTTAAGTCCCACAGGATACTCCCATCCCAACTTTACTTGACAGACAGGTTTCTCCCTTTGTGTGTATATGGCGAGATTTGTTAGCCAAGTAAGGTTAGATGAAGAGAAGACAGTAGAGATCACTCCATGATTACACTTAACATGTCTATTTGTAATAACCCTGCCTCAGATCCATGCTGCTTGTGGTTTGGGTAGCATCCTTCAATATAAACTTTGAGACTTTAACCCCTTCCTGTAATAGAATGTGAATTAACGTCCTGGAATGGGCTCGAGAGCTGAAGCCGGCTAGATTACATAACCGGCATCTGGCAGCCGGATCTAGGCTTTGGCCATGGCTCTTAACCTTTTAAATGCTGCTATCAATCTTTGACAGCGACATTTAAATAGAATGCACCCAATGCTTGCGTGCGTCAGCTCCCATTGGCTTCATGTGATTGTGGAGATCAAATGGGTTACTATCACAACTGAGGCTGGGCGCCTGCTGAGAGCCCATCGCTGTCATCAGGTACCCCTGTAAAGCTTTGCCATAACTGAGCTCCATAGGAGACCAAGATTTTTCGCTATATACTTTAATACCATGGTATTTCAGATGGTAGTACAAGCAATTGCATGTTCAAGTCCCCTAAAAAAAAGAAAACTATTAAATAAAGTGAAAAAAGTTTTCAAATGATTAAGAAAAATTAAAAATATAGTAATTCAAATCACTCCCATTTTCCTTAATTAAAAATAAAGTAAAACAAAGTATTCATTTCTTAAAAGTCTGAGATGTGAAAATATGGAATTGATTAACTTCTACAATAAACACTGTAAAGGAAAAAAAGACAATGTCAGAAATGCATTTTTTTGGTCACTTCACCTCCCTAAAAATAATAATAAGCAACAAGAGCATCATATGCACAGAAAATTACTGTTAATTAAAACATCAGCTCACTACACAAAAGAAGGTCTAACTAAGCTCTAAGAACAAAAAGAATAAAATGTTAGGAGTCTCAGAAAATGGTGACAAAAAACCTAGATACATTTTTTTTTACAAGATTGTAATTTTGTAACACAGAGTTTTTGTTTTTCCCCCCAGAAATTGCTGTTTGGCCCCGCCCCTCAGGGGCGGGGCCAAACGGCAAGTTCTGAAAAAAAAAATCTGTTTAATGCTGCTGAAGAGGGAGAGAATGATTGGCAACGGTGGGCAGATTAAACATGCAGGGGGTGTGAATCTGCCCTTCGGCTGCAGCCCCTAGCCACCTCCTTTTAGGCTGCAGGATGTAAGTTTTCTAAGTGTATTATCTCGGGGTACAGGGCTGCTCAAGTGCTGGGGGACCCCTTGCCTGGATGCTGCAGACATGCTGCATCCAGTGCTGTAATTAGATCACCATGCCTGGTTTGGTGACAGGTTTTCTTTAAGACTATGGCCCACAGGCGGCATTTGTTTTTTGTTGACTCATTTTTGGTGCAGTTACTGCAGCCAATACGTATCCTCTTTTTTTTTTTTGCAAAACATCACAAACGCATCATCTGTTTGTGTTGTATTTTTGTTCTGTTATCTGAGTGCTGCACTTTTGCTTTTTCAAAGCAAAAACACAGTAGTACTCAATAGGGGGGACACACACACAGACAGAGGTACACCTAACTATATAACCTTCCCCAAAGTCCACGCTGTGCAGCAATGAGTTACTTCCAGATATTGCGCTGTACAGGATCTGGGAGAAGTTAAAAGGACCTGGCTACGTGTGTCATGCAGGGTGGTATATCGGTTAAGCGGCCGTCACACATGGCGACATCGCTAGCGATATTGTTAGCGATCACGTGCGTGCGCGATCGCTTACAATATCGCTCACATCGCTGGTGAGATGTCACACAGACAGACTCACCAGCGATGTGTATCCGCGATCTCGCTGGTAACTATGGTACACATCGGGTAACTAGGCGCCGCGCGTCGCTTAGTTACGTGACGTGTACCATAGTTACCATCTCCCAGCATAGGCTCTGCCGCTGGGAGATCGTTCATCGTGGTGTCATACACCACGATGAAGCAGATCGCTAAATCGTAAATTGCTAGATCTGAGGTCCGGACCTCAGATCTCGATTTTGCGATTTGATCAGATCTCGCTCGTCCTATCTTGCCGTCACACGCACAGACATCGCTCACGCGATGTTTAATCTGCCGCGTTCAAGCGATATGTTGCGCGATATCTGTGCGTGTGACGGCCGCCTCAAGGGGATAAGGAAGCAAGATGGTAAGATGGGCAATTGGTGATCAGGTGAGCTAGACTGACCGTTAGACTGGAGGTCCCTGACTCACCTTGTTCCCAGAATTACCTCTGATGGTAAGGACATCCGGGCCGCCACCCTTGCTCCTGATCAGCCCTAGGCTAAGACCCCGTCACCTCCACCCACAGACCCGGAAGCATAGGAACTCCCACCAGAGAAGAAAAACGCCAAGATGGCTACAGCAGCAAGCAGACACACGTCTCCTTAGCTCCAGGTCTTGCAGAGACAATAGTCTGTCAGTGATATCTGCTGGTGGAAGAAGGAACTATTTAAAGGCTGTGGGAGCAGACAACTATGTCAGCTGACACACCCAGCAGCAGCTCACCTGTGCCTAGAAAGCCGTAAACCCATAGACAGCAGCAGCTTCTGATATTAAGGGTAAAGCCACACTTGCATCAAACTTGCGTAAGTGCAATGCGAGAAAAACACACAGTACACTCAGACTGATGTTAAACAATCAGTCAGGTCAGATTCATAACTTTTTTCTCCGCTGATCTTGGACTGCGTCCAAAATCGCAGCATGCTGCAATTACACACATACTGTATATTGCAAGTTATTGCAAACTGCATAACTGACATCTACCAATGCAACAGGCCCAATGTAGGGTCACAATGTCACACTTCCTGAGACTACGGGCAGATCGTAATGATTAACCCACCAACAAAAAACACGATCAAGTGTCCATTTATGCAAATTCAACATAGCTTCATTATTCACATCAGGTATCAGAGTATTAAAAAGTGCAAATGCAGTATTTAATCAGGGTCTATCTAACAGCATTAAATTCTTTAGAAAGGTAAACTATCTTAAGGCCCAGTCACACATAACGATATCATTAGAGAGATCGTTGTAACTGTGACGTTACAACGATCTCTCCAGCGATCTCGTTATGTGCGACACTTAGCAGCGATCAGGCCCCTGCTGTGAGGTCGCTGATCGCTGCAAAGTGCTCTGGGTCATTTTTTTGTACATTGGTTTCCCGCTGGTCAGCACGCATCGCTGCGTGTGACAGCGAGAAACCAGCAATCAGTGACCTCACTGGCTGGTAACCATGGTAAACACCGGGTATGCAGGCAGCGCGCTCTACCTAGATACCCGGTGTTTATCATAGTTACCAGCATCCTCCCTGCTTAGCACTGTCTGTAAGCAGGGAGGACGCTGGTAATTATGATAAACATCAGGTATCCAGGCAACGCGTGCTGCCTGGATACCCGCTGTTTATCATAGTTACCAGCGTCCTCCCTGCTTACAGGCAGCACTAAGAAGGGAGTGCGCTGGTAACATCGCCTTCAGCGATGTGGGAGGTGGCTCCCATGCCCCTGATCGCTGGGGAGATCTGCCTGTTTGACAGCTCCCCAGTGACCAGGTAACGACGCTCCAGCGATCCCGGCAGGTCGTTATCACTGTCGGGATCGCTGGAGCGGTCGTTGTGTGTGACAGGGCCTTAACTGTACAACATTATACAATGCATCACTTGCATAATTTACGTCTGTGGATCTGTTTAATTACCTCACAGATGCCCAACCCTATATAGGATACATATATCAACTAGTTATACATAGCTCTGTGACAAATCGGGATACAAATCAGTCATCTGTGCATTTACTGTATCTTATATAATTGTAACTTTATCAACATATATATCGTGGTGGCAATATAACATGTGGTACCGCATATATATATGCTGGAGTGGTGATCCCCTTAAAATTGCATTCCTTGTTCCTAATATCATGTATGATCACAGCAGGAGAAGTGACAATATTACTTGCTAATTGCTAACCCTGATAGCAACAGCAGTCACCTCTCCAGCACCAACCACCATCACCCATCCACAATATTGAGAGAGGGGAGGGGGGATAAAGGGAACTTTTCTAATCACCCTCACTGCTAAACCAAAATGATCTCACAAAGACCAATTGTCTAAGGCCACCACGTAACGTAAAGCACATGAGACATTCAGTACCTGAGCAATGGCGCTGCTAAATAGACTCGGCGTCCTCCCCTACAGCCGTTTCGAGGTAATCTTCTTCAGGTGGCGGAGTTATGGTGGCCTGTATAATACTGTATATTGCATGCGGATGGCCAATGCAAGTCAATGGGTGCGATAAAAAATCTGACAGCATGGTCTTTCCCATGCTGTATAAAGTTGGAATAAAATAGTCAGTTAGGAAAGATAGAAAGATGATAGGAATAGCTAGAACATCTCACCAGTCTCCCGCTGTTGCTTCAGGGGCCACCCATTAAGACTGGTTTCACACTACAGTTTTTTGCCTGATCAGGTTCTATTCGGTTTTTGTGCCAAAACCAGGAGCGTCTCCAAAACCCAGAACAGGTGTCAATCTTTCAATTATAGTTTTTCTCTGCAAGTTCCTCTCCTGGTTTTGGTACACAAACTGGATGGTACCTGATCAGGCAAAAAACTGCAGTGTGAAACCAGCCTAAGCTGCATGCATATTCACTGCATTGACCGGCAACAGCCAATCACATTGAGAGCCTCTGTGATTGACTGTTGCAGTTAGACTGCATTTCCTCAATCTGGATGGTGATTGTGCTTGGTTGCCATATACATTAGTGTACGGCAACCAGCCTGCCGTCATAGTGTGTTAAATAAATAAATAATAAAAAAAAAAACAAGTGTAGCTTCGCAGTATTTTTCAGTCTAGCCCAGTGAAAGCAGTTAGCTGTGAGCTGCCACCCTCAGCTACCTAATTTTACCTTGGCTGGCAAAAAAATGTGTGGGCTCCGCCCTATTTTTAATTGCTAGCCAAGGTAAAACTAGGCAGCTGAGTGCTGGTATTCTCAGCGGGGAGAGGTCACATTGTTTTAGGGTCTCCCCACACTAAAGAATAGCAGCCCACATCCACCCCTGAAAATGGCGCTTTGATCATAGCACAATTTCGAGGCACTTTACCAGGATCTTCCAGCGGACCTGGTGTGGGTGGCACACAGGGTAATAAGGGTTTCATACCATCTTTGTATTGCCAGCTGGTATTAAGCCTTGAGATTCTTAATGTCAGTTAGACCCAGCCATTAAGAATCTCAAATATATGGTTAAAAAAGACACCACACAGAGATAAATAATTTTATTATAAATAAAAATACATTATTACCCCCTCCCCACCCTCATACCCCTCAATGACCCTCGTCTACTCTTCCTGGACACACGTAGCTTTGCTACATCAGAGACAACGGGGAGGAAGAACACACTCGCTCCCCATGGTCTCTGATCACTGAATGAGTGAGATGAGACCTGTGGCATGGTAAGCGATGAAGTCACCGAGGAAATCGTTGCCACAATAACAGAGTCAGTGGTTACTATGGCAACGGTGCCCTCGGGTCACTTCAGTTACTCCTGGTTACTCCTGGCCTACCAAATTCCAAAAAATTGTAAAAAGAACAAGAATACAACGATTTTGAAATCTCTTATGGTTATATTTTATTTACAACAGAACATAGATCAGAAGGTAAAAGTTAGAAATTTTTCTAGTTGACAAAAAAATGTGTTTAGAAGTTGGTGGAAGCGACATATCTCGTATAAGTTGTAAAAGGACCATTTCAACCGTTGTGTAGCTTTCCTTCTACTTACAGCAATCTGTTAATCTTTGGGTAAGTAAAGCCCCTGTCACATATAGCGAGATAGACAGGTTTTGTGACGCAACAGCGACTTCGCCAACGATCTCGCTATGTTTGACAGGTAGCAGCGACCGAGCCCCCGCTGTGACATCGCTGATCGTGTTGGAATGGCCTGGACCATTTTTTGATCGTCGGGTTCCTGCTGGGCAGCATGCATCGGTGTGTTTGACGCCTTAACAATGACCTCGTTGGCAACTCAGAAATCAGCCACGTAGGTCTGAGTCATCAGATTAGCTGCTGTGTGACAGGATCCCAATGACCGCCAAATTGTTGCTGCATCGTTGAGTAGATCTGACTGTTTGACATTTCACCAGAGACCACTTAGTGACATTCCAGTGATCCTTACCAGCTTGTATCGTTGTCAGGATCGCTGATTCCACTTGAGAAAGACGGCACTACACCGTCGAAACATTTCGTGGTGACGGAGGTTTCTTAATAAAGGACTTTTCACCTTACCAGGATTCCTTGCCTTGTTCTGAGCGCCCAGCAGGAGATCGTGCTTTTGGTTTTACAGGATCGCTGGAACGTCGCCAAGTGTGACAGGACCCAAAGGCTAGGTCACACTTGGGAGCTTGCATCCGTTAGTAGGATGCATTAAAGGATCCTATTTTTTCCCCTTGCCATTTTCATGGCATGTGTGGATACTTGTTGGCTCAATTAACTTATTATTATTATTTATTTATATAGCATCACTAGTTCCCATGGCGCTTTACATGATAGGAGGGTGGACAAGGACAAGTTCAATATATTCATGTAGTTTGTACAAACAGGAACAGGAGAGAGTGGGGCCCTGTCCTCGAGGGCTCACAGTCTATGCAGGATTGGAGGGAACAGTAGGAGGGGGTAGTGCCGAGACAGTGCGGTGGACTAGGTCTCATTGCAGATTGTAGGCGTGCCAGAAGAGGTGGTCTTCAGGTGTCTTTTGAAGGATCCCAAGGTAGGCGAGTGCCTGATATGTTAGGGAAGAGTTTCAGAGGACAACGGATCACAGGGGAAATCCTGTACGCGGTTGCGAGAGGAGGAAATGAAAGGGGAGTAGAGAAGGAGTTCTTGGGAGGAGCATAGGTTGTGTGAGGGTAGGTAACGGGAGACCATCTCAGAGATGTATGGAGGGAACAGGTTATGGATGGCTTTGTTTGGTATGTATGTACCATGCATTAACGGATGCGTTGCCCATAGACTCCCATGTTAAAAAAAAATGCGTCGTTTTTGCAAATGCACCAAAAAACGCTGCAGACCGCGTTTTTTGGTGCACTTGCAAAAACGCATAGCGTTAAACGCATTGCACTTTTGCAATGCGTTTTTTGCATTGGAGTCTATGCATGCGTTTTTGCAGATTTAGACTCTAGCCTAAAAAGACCAATTGCTGGAGTTTTTCAAAGAATGTTTTCCTACTCCTCATTTCCAGGATCCTGCACATGCTTTTACATAGTCTGAATTTACACACGAGCAAAGTTGCCACTGTTCAAAATGGCAGCAGGATCGCTGCGAACTGTCATTCCGGGTTTCCTTGACTGCCGCGTCAGGTGACTTCCACAGCATGTTTTTACTGATCTTACCAATGATTATCCTCAGAAGTCACCTAAACATGATGTAAACTGATGTAACGTCTTGTGCTGGATCCTTGGTAATTGGTTGGCAAGCCTATGCTAGCATTTCTTCTGCCATGTTGCTATCAGTGTGTTAAGAGTGGGAGAAAAGAGGGTTGCATTGACAATCCAACACAACGGGCAGCACTTTGAACACATTTTATAAGTGGTCATAAACTTGTAAATAACTCATTAAAGAATAAAGTTATGTTAAAGCCAAGCACACAATTGTTTTTCTTATGAAATTCTCAATATGTTTTGATGTGCCACATGACCCTCTTCCCATTGAAAAAAATAAAGTTGGATCCAAAATGGCTAACTTCAAAATGGTCCCATGGTCACCACCCATCTTAAAAAGTTTACTTCCCCCCCCATATACTAATGTTCCACAAACAGGAAGTTGATATTTACCAACCATTGCCATTTTATTTAGGTGCATCCATATAAATGGGCCCCCCCTGTAGATATCCCCCTAAGTTAGTGTCATAAGCAAATTTAATCAGTTTACCCTCAATTCCTTCATCCAAATCATTGCTAAAGATATTGAACAACACTGAGAGCCCTGTGTTACCCCACATGTGACTTTCTTCCAACTGTATGTGCAGCCATTTATGACCACTCTTTGGGTTCGATCACTAAGCCAGTTATGAATCCATCTAAACCATTGCCTTGTCCATTCAATACTTGGTCATTTTTCGATAAGGATGGTATGATATACCTTGTCAAATACTTTCCTGAAGTTAAGATATACTATATGTACTGTGTTTTCCTCATCTACCCAGTCAGTGATTCTGTCATAGAAGGAAATTATGTTTGTCTGACAAGACGTATTAGTTACAAACTCATGCTGGCTCTGGTAAATCACTTCATTCTCATCCAGGTACTTGTATACATGTTGTTTAATAATTTGTTCAAAGATCTTTCCTGGTATATTAGTCAGTCTCACAGGCCTATAGTTCCCTGGGTCCACTTTCTTACTCTTCTTAAAGGGAACCTGTCACCCAAAATCAGGTTCCTAACCCCTTAATACCTGTCCCTGCATCCTTACACTGCTATCTAAACCATCCCTGTCTGAACTTTTATAGTAATATAGGAGTAGAATAAACTAGTTTGCAAACTTACAAGATCCAGGACAGAGGGGCGTTTCTCGCGGCGTCAGCAACAGGTAGGTGGGTCCCCTGTGCCGCGCTACCCCTGCCTCTCTGCTCTATTACGCCCTAATGGACGTCATTTCAGCCTGCAGAGCGCGGGCACGATTTAAATCTCGCGCCCGCAACATCACCGCTGTGACGTGGTCACGTGACGCCGAGATCGCGTCACTTCCGGTCGCCATAGGTTTCACACAGGCCGACTTCAACATGCAATCTGCACATGCGCTTAGTCGGCCTGTTTGAGACCTGCGGCGATCGGAAGTGACGCAATCCCGGCGTCACGTGACCGCGTAACAGCGGTGACGTTGCGGGCGCGAGATTTAAATCATGCCCGCGCTCTGCAGGCTAAAATGACGCCCATTAGGGCATAATAGAGCGGCGAGGCGGGGTGGAGCAGCACAGGGGAACCGCCTACCCGACACAGACGCCGCGAGAAACGCCCCTCTGTCCTGGATTTTGTAAGTTTGCAAACTAGTTTATTCTACTTCTATATTACTATAAAAGTTCAGACAGGGATGGTTTAGATAGTACTGTAAGGCTGCAGGGACAGGTATTAAGAGGTTAGGAACCTGATTTTGGGTGACAGCTTCCCTTTAAAGATAGGGACATATGCTCTTCTCCTGTCCTCTGAGACTTCTCCTGTTCTCCAAGAATTTTCAAAGATTATGGAGGGTGGTTCTAAAATGTCCTGTGTCATCTCCTCCAGTACCCTGAGGTGTGATTCTTCTGGACCTGGAGACTTGAATTCATTTATGTTAGCTAAATATTCCCTAACTATCTCTCTGTTTATAGATAGTCTGGATTCCTCTATTCCTTTAATAGTATAGTGAAGATCAGTTAATGTTACATTTAGTTTTTGAGAGAAAATACCGTATATACTCGTGTATAAGCCGACCCGTGTATAAGCCGACCCCCCTACTTTTGCCCCAAAAATCTGGAAAAACCTATTGACTCGTGTATAAGCCGAGGGTGGACCCCAGCACAGGTATACAGACCCCAGCAGTGTGGTATACAGGCCTCCCCAGTGCTAGTATACAGCAGCCCCAGTGGTAGTATACAGATTCCCCAGCAGCCCCAGTGGTAGTATACAGATTCCCCAGCAGCCCCAGTGGTAGTATACAGGAGCCCCAGCAGCCCCAGTGGTAGTATACAGGAGCCCCAGCAGCCCCAGTGGTAGTATACAGGAGCCCCAGCAGCCCCAGTGGTAGTATACAGGAGCCCCAGCAGCCCCAGTGGTAGTATACAGGAGCCCCAGCAGCCCCAGTGGTAGTATACAGGAGCCCCAGTGGTAGTATACAGATTCCCCAGCAGCCCCAGTGGTAGTATACAGATTCCCCAGCAGCCCCAGTGGTAGTATACAGATTCCCCAGCAGCCCCAGTGGTAGTATACAGGAGCCCCAGCAGCCCCAGTGGTAGTATACAGCAGCCCCAGTGGTATACAGCAGGCCCCCAGGGGTACATATAGCAGCCCCCAGGGGGTACCCAGCAGCCCCCTGGGGGTACCCAACAGCCCCCTGGGGGTACCCAACAGCCCCCTGGGGGTACCAACAGCCCCCAGGGGGTACCAACAGCCCCCAGGGGGTACCAGCAGCCCCCTGGGGGTACCAACAGCCCCCTGGGGGTACCAATAGCCCCCAGGGGGTACCAACAGCCCCCTGGGGGTACCACAGCAGCCCCAGTGGTAGTATACAGGAGCCCCAGCAGCCCCAGTGGTAGTATACAGGAGCCCCAGCAGCCCCAGTGGTAGTATACAGGAGCCCCAGCAGCCCCAGTGGTAGTATACAGGAGCCCCAGCAGCCCCAGTGGTAGTATACAGCAGCCCCAGTGGTATACAGCAGGCCCCCAGGGGTACATATAGCAGCCCCCAGGGGGTACCCAGCAGCCCCCTGGGGGTACCCAGCAGCCCCCTGGGGTACCAACAGCCCCCAGGGGGTACCAGCAGCCCCCTGGGGGTACCAACAGCCCCCTGGGGGTACCAACAGCCCCCAGGGGGTACCAACAGCCCCCAGGGGGTACCAACAGCCCCCTGGGGTACCAACAGCCCCCTGGGGGTACCAATAGCCCCCAGGGGGTACCAACAGCCCCCAGGGGGTCCCCAGCAGGTACCCCAGCAGCCCCCAGGGGGTACCCAGCAGCCCCCTGGGGGTCCCCAGCAGCCCCTGGGGGTACACAGCGGCCCCCAGGGGGTCCCCAGCAGCCCCCTGGGGGTCCCCAGCAGCCCCCAAATGCTGTCCACTCTCACTCGCCCCCCCTTGCAAGGGCCCCCCCCGCTTCTCTTACCATTCCGGACTTCTGATCCGCGCCGCTCCTCGCTGCTCCTCGCTGCTCCGTCCGTCCGTCTTCTACATCCGGGATCCCCAGCCGTCGCGATGACGTCACATGCCTGCGACGGCCGGAGATCCGGGATGTAGAAGACGGACGGAGCAGCGAGGATGAAGCACCGAGGAGCGGCGCGGATCAGAAGTCCGGAATGGTAATATAACCATCGGGAAGGGGGGGGCCCTTACAAGGGGGGCAGGTGCCAGCACTTGGGGGGGGATTTATTTAGTTATGCACTGCTTCCCCCTGCCGCTGATTGACAGGGGAAAGCAGTGCATATTTAATGAGCGGCCCCACGTGACGGGGCCGCTCATACAGCAGCCTCCCCCCCCGCCTCCTGAAGCCTCCACAGCCCCGGACACAGCCCCCCCCGTATTGACTCGTGTATAAGCCGAGGGGGAGACTTTTCAGCCCAAATTTTGGGCTGAAAAACTCGGCTTATACACGAGTATATACGGTAAATGCAAAATGGGAATTTAAAAGATCGACCTTCTAATCATCATTTTTTACCACTTCATCATTTTCATCCTATAAAAATCCTACAGCATCTTTGACTTTTCTTTCACTTTTGACATACTCCCCCAATCCTTTTTTTATTGCGTTTGACATCTCTTGCAAGCCTAAATTCATTATCAGTTTAGCTAATCTAATGCGTGGCCTGCAGGTTCGCACACTGCATATAATCTTCTTTAGATATGCCTCGCTCTTTCCATTTAAAACCATTACTTTTTCCTTTTTAGCATGTATTTTAAGTTCTGTGTTCATCCATCCTGGTTTTCTTAAATGCTATCTATTCAATCTATTCGGGCATTGTTGATGATTGTGTATGATAATTTAAATTTTCAAAATTTCCCATCCTTCCGGGACATTTCTGTCCTAAGGACATCCAGCCATTGTATTCTCGCTATTCTCTTTCTGAGTGCCTTAAAATCTGCCTTTCTGAAATCCACTTGAAGTCTGAGTCTTCACAGTCTTCCTCCTCAAGTTATCCAAAATTCTATAATAGCATGATTGTTGCCTTCTATGGTCCCAACCACCTTACCTCCTCAACCATTTCCTCCCTGTTTATAAGGATTAGTTCAAGGTAGCAGATCCCTTGTTTCTCCTCTACCTTTTGGAAGATAAAGTTGTCACAAGAGAGATAAGCGTTTGCTTGACCTTTAGTTTTGCCTAGATTTCCAACAAATGTCTGCATAGTTGAACTCTCCCAAGAGCACTACATCATCTTTTTGAGAACTTGCCATCTGATGCAAAATAGTTCATCCATATGCTTGCCAGGTAACCTGTATAAACCCCTACAATGGTGTCCTTTCTGTTTCTCTCTTGTATTCTTACCAACGAGTTTCCACAGACACCAGTTTGTGAAGCTCAATCTTTGTGGAATAGATGGTTTTATAACATACAATGCATACCTCCTCCTCATTATTAATTCTGCTTCTTGCAAATACTGTATTGTTCGGATTTTAAGACACACTTTGTTTCCCCCAAAGTAGGGGACAACGGGTGTGTCTTAAAACCCAAATTAAAAACGAAATTCTAAAAAAAAAAATCTTACCAGCGGGGGTGTTTGCGGGTGCATGCGGTGCTTCACGGGTCCACAGGGAGGGTGGGCAAAGCCGGAGGTGTGGGGAGTTGCGCAGTTTTCCGGTGGGTGCCGCCATTATTTCAGCATGCATTGCTGAGAGGCATTGCATCCTTGCTTTTGTGTCCAGACTTCAAAAAAATGAGGTGGTGCAGTCTGCACTGCTCTGCCTCCGCGGCATTTTCTGCAGTCTGAACACAAGAGCAAGCATGCAATGTCTCTCAGCAATGCATGCTGGGAAATAAATAATGGCGGCACCAACCAGAAAACTTCCGCAACGTCCCGCAGTTCTGGGCTTTGTCCCCCCCCCCCGTGGACCTGTGAAGTCATCCCCTGCTTCCCCGCAAACACCCCTTTGGTAAGCCATGGAGGCTATGTGACAGATGGGAATATATGTACCAGATGGGGACATAGAGTGTATATATGTCCTCTGTTATGCCTGTGCCCATTCTTGTATATACACTCTATGTCTCGTATCCTGTATATATACTAGGATGGGGGACATATATATCAGGAGGTGCACATATTTAATATATATCAGGATGGGCATACAGTGCATATGCCAGAATGGGGCACAGACATAACAGAATAGGAACATATATACCAGGATGGGGGCCATTTAATACCACGATAGTAGACATATATACCAAGATAAGAACATATGTCCCAGGATGGGGGGGTCATGTACAAGGATGAAGGACATATATACTAATTATAAGACGGATACTGGCATTATAAGACGGACCCCAATTAAACTTTAAAAAACAATTTTTTTCTCGTTTCCTTCACCAAATTTGTTGTATCCTTCTATTCCAATCATGTGCATAATCCCACCAGGTTTCAGTGATTCCAATGACATCCTATTTTTTTTGTGCATTAGGAGCTCTAATTCTCCATGTTTGTTGCCCGTGCTTTGTGCATTTGTATAGAAACATCTTAGTATTTGATTGGTTTCTCTTCTCCAATATTTTTTTTTTTTTTTTTCTTTTTTGGGGGGGGGGGACGCTAAAATGCAAAAAAAGTAAAAGAGCAGTACTTTGTTATCTCCAGCAGTTGCACACTTCTGAAGACACATGTAGATATATGTAGCATATCCTTATGATAATAAGAACACAATGTGTCCCTTGCCCCTATAGTGATGTAGTGTAAAAATAAATACTACCGTATATATCTCTTTTCTTGAGATGATGTAGTATACATATAAAAAGTAGAGGATCCCAAAATAATCTTGAACCATATGTACAACTGTGTAGATAGTTATTCTCTAGGTTTCTTTAAAAGAGATGTTTGGATAGCAGGATTATGCACACAGAGGGTTTGTCTGCTGATATTTTCTTATGTTCAGGTCTGACTCATACAAAGCACAATGTATGACCACTGAGGATAGCACTCACCATTGTAAATGAGATACTCTGCTGCCCCCTGTGGTGGAGTCAGGGATCACTCATAAATCACTGTACTCTGTTTTTATACAAAAGCAGTTACTGTGCAAGTCCCTGCAGTGAAATAATAAATTCTCACTGAAGAGTATGTTATCTCGACTGTACACTTATCATCAGCTCAAAGAAATGCAGGAAACAGCAGATAGAAGTGGAATGTGGCAAGGAACAGGTTAAGCCAGTGTCTGGTTTATATTTCAGAGATGAATAAATGACAAACTCATTGTACCAAGCGGAAAGTTTCTGGGCTCACACCCACTGATTGGGCAGAGGTGCTGAGAGACTGATAACTGCCCATTGCTTGTGCATCCATAAGGATACAGATGCAGCTATGGGAGGTACCATACAGGAAACATACCAGAGAGGCCCAGCTGCTTTATTCTGCCAAATATGTGTCAGGGATAGGGCACCACCTCTCATCATAGCATGGTCACCTCCGCACAATACATCCCTTGAAGACTCAGACATATTCATGGCCGTTAACTGGGAATGTATCTTGAAAATCCCAAATTATATCAAATTGGAGCAAAGATGAGATGAATTTGAGACAATTCATTATTCCAATCGATTCTGTAATATTGATCATAGCGATTCTGTAGAAGGTTGTATAAAAATGTTTGGAAAATTGTGCATATCCTAATAGGTTATCTAAAATAATATAAGTATTATATAATAATAATATTTATTAAAATATACAGCTGTGGCCAAAAGTATTGACACCCCTGCAATTCTGTCAGATAATACTCAGTTTCTTCCTGAAAATGATTGCAATCACAAATTCTTTGGTATTATTATCTTCATTTAATTTGTCTTCAATAAAAAAAAACACAAAAAGAATTGTCCTAAAGCCAAATTGGATCTAATTCCACACCAAACATAAAAAAGGGGGTGGACAAAAGTATTGGCACTGTTAGAAAAATCATGTGATGCTTCTCTAATTTGTGTAATTAACAGCACCTGTAACTTACCTGTGGCACCTAACAGGTGTTGGCAATAACTAAATCACACTTGCGGCCAGTTGACATGGATTAAAGTTGACTCAACCTCTGTCCTGTGTCCTTGTGTGTACCACATTGAGCATGGAGAAAAGAAACCAAATAACTGTCTGAGGACTTGAGAAACCAAATTGTGAGGAAGCATGAGCAGTCTCAAGGCTACAAGTCCATCTCCATAGACCTGAATGGTCCTGTGTCTACCGTGCGCAGTGTCATCAAGAAGTTTAAAGCCCATGGCACTGTGGCTAACCTCCCTAGATGTGGAAGGAAAGGAAAAATTGACAAGATTTTAACGCAAGATTGTGCGGATGGTGGATAAAGAACCTCGACTAACATCCAGACAAGTTCAAGCTGCCCTGCAGTCGAGGGTACAACAGTGTCAACCCATACTATCCGTCAGCGTTTGAATGAAAAGGGACTGTATGGTAGGAGACCCAGGAAGACCCCACTTCTTACCCCGAGACATAAAAAAGCCAGGCTGGAGTTTGCCAAAACTTACCTGAGAAAGCCTAAAACGTTTTGGAAGAATGCTCTCTGGTCAGATGAGACAAAAGTAGAGCTTTTTGGGCAAAGGCATCAACATAGAGTTTACAGGAGAAAAAAAGAGGCATTCAAAGAAAAGAACACAGTCCCTACAGTCAAACATGGCAGAGGTTCCCTGATGTTTTGGGGTTGCTTTGCTGCCTCTGGCACTGGACTGCTTGACCGCGTGCATGGCATTATAAAGTCTGAAGACTACCAACAAATTTTGCAGCATAATGTAGGGCCCAGTGTGAGAAAGCTGGGTCTCCCTCAGAGGTCATGGGTCTTCCAGCAGGACAATGACCCAAAACACACTTCAAAAAGCACTAGAAAATGATTTGAGAGAAAGCACTGGAGACTTCTAAGGGTGCTTTCACATCTGCGTTTTTCGTAATTCGCGGCAGATGCGGTGAAAAAACCGCATCTGCCGCGTTTGCCGCATAACGGTTCCACTTGCGGCACGGTTGCGGTTTTTTCCATAGGAAGTATAGGGGGACTTGCGGCAGATGCGGCAAGTGCGGTATTGCACTTGCGGCAGGTGCGGCAGCGAAAAAAAACCGCAGTAAGCCGCGGTTTTTTTCTCTGCCGCACCTGCCGCAAGTGCAATACCGCACTTGCCGCATCTGCCGCAAGTCCCCCTATACTTCCTATGGAAAAAAACCGCAACCGTGCCGCAAGTGGAACCGTTATGCGGCAAACGCGGCAGATGCGGTTTTTTCACCGCATCTGCCGCGAATTACGAAAAACGCAGATGTGAAAGCACCCTAAGGTGGCCAGCAATGAGTCCAGACCTGAATTCCATAGAACACCTGTGGAGAGATCTAAAAATGGCAGTTTGGAGAAGGCACCCTTCAAATATGAGGGACCTGGAGCAGTTTGCCAAAGAAGAATGGTCTAAAATTCCAGCAGAGCATTGTAAGAAACTCATTGATGGTTACCGGAAGTGGTTGATCGCAGTTATTTTGGCTAAAGGTTGTGCAACCAAGATTTAGGCTGAGGATGCCAATACTTTTGTCTGGCCCATTTTTGGAGTTTTGTGTGAAATGATCAATGTTTTGCTTTTTGCTTCATTCTCTTTTGTGTTTTTTCATTGAAGACAAATTAAATGAATATATTAATACCAAAGAATTTGTGATTGCAATCATTTTCAGGAAGAAACTGAGTATTATCTGACAGAATTGCAGGGGTGTCAATACTTTTGGCCACAACTATATATAGCTTTATTAATTCCATAGCGTTTTACATATATTTGAAACACTGTCCCCATTGGGGCTCATAATCTAAACATCCCATCAGTATGTCTTTCAAGTCTGTAGTGAAGATATTGGGTATACAGGTCTCAGAGCAGATTTAGGGACTGGGGTTCTAGTAGACAACACTTTATTTACTGGGAACAGGTCCACATACACAGATTACATGTAGAGGGGTCTCCAGGGACATGCGACATGTAAGCAAATGTAGACATGTCTGGGAGTAGGTTGCTTGAGGTAGCACCAGGGCCGCACCGTCCATTGGACAGTGTGAGCCCTGAGTCCAGAGCGGCGGCAGCCAGGGGGAGCGGCATGAGAGAAGGGGGCGGCGCCACCAACATCAGCGGCGGGCTCAGGAGAGACGGACGCTGCCAGCGGTAAGAGGGCGCGCGCGCTGAGTCACTGCAGGCTGCAGGGGCGGCGGGGCCGAGCGGACGCTGCAGGGGCGGCGGGGCTGAGATCCACCAGCACCCCTTCCCCCCCGGACGCTGCAGGGGCTGCGGGGCTGAGATCCGCCAGCACCCCCCGGCCTCCGATTGGCTCAGGTGGCAGGGTGGCTAGATGCACCCCTGGGTAGCACTGCTATAGGCTCATTGTACCATCTCCAAGGAAAAGTTAAATCTGGTAAATCTGATGATATGCAAAGCTGTACATTCAATAGAATAGAAAAGCTGCATATCTACTTGCATAAAAGCCTTAGTCTGGTTGTAAGTTTGTTCCCGAAATAGTGCCACCTAGAGGTCACTGACCACAGCGCAGGCAGACCCAGGTATCTCCTGATTGACCAGATTGTAAAAAAGAAAAACTCTTTCCATGCTCATGCGCAGTAACTGACGCGGCTCCCATCTTTGTGCCAGACTGTATAAAAATACTGTCTTCCCATGCTCATGTGCAGTAATGGATGCGGCATACACCATTGTACATACAAACATGTGCAGTAGCGGACTGGATGTAGCGGTGGCCATATTGATATCCCTAGTCATTTATTTAGGAAAAGATGCAGCCATGGATTTTCTTAGAATTGTATTGGCTGTCTGGGAATAAGACCCACAGGTGGGTGGGGGTGCAGAGGGTCCAAGATCCCCTCTTGCATAGGCTGCACCGCTACGCCCACCAACTAACACGGTCACGCCCACTTCGAAGCAAATCATACATTCAATAGGCATGACTGCCTTCATTGGTAGGTGTGAACGGCTTCTTTGGTGGGTGTGGTGACAGTTCCTTCTGTCCAATAGAATCATGAAAGGATGGCCTTCGACCACCCCTCACCCAGGCCCCTGTTATGTGAGCACAAGTCACATCAAACCTGGAAAGAGAACATACAGCCTAGCATCTAGCATCAAATCATAGTTAAAGTGTCCGCCATATTACTACACCTGCTGATGCTCAAAATGTAATGTTGTAAATGTAAAATATTCTCAATATTGCTCCACTTGCCAGATTTGAGGTCACACACATAACCAGTACTGTTTGGATACCATTGCCTCTTTACAACATACATATTGGTCACACACATAGCCAGTACCATTGGGATACTGTTTTTACACAATACCAGCATTCATCATTCATATTTTCCATACATATACCTACTTTGTTGTTTACATTTTAGACAATTTAACTGGTGTTGCTTTTTTACATGCAGCTATTTTTATTTGCATTTAGTAACCTAAAACATTAATAATATACAGTACAGACCAAAAGTTTGGACACACCTTCTCATTCAAAGAGTTTTCTTTATTTTCATGACTATGAAAATTGTAGATTCACAATGAAGGCATCAAGACTATGAATTATCACATGTGGAATTATATACGTAACAAAAAAGTGTGAATCAACTGAAAATATGTCTTATATTCTAGGTTCTTCAAAGTAGCCACCTTTTGCTTTGATTACTGCTTTACACACTCTTGACATTCTCTTGATGAGCTTCAAGAGGTAGTCACCGGAAATAGTTTTCACTTCACAGGTGTGCCCTGTCAGGTTTAATAAGTGGGATTTCTTGCCTTATAAATGGGGTTGAGACCATCAGTTGTGTTGTGCAGAAGTCTGGTTAACATATGGTTAACATAGAGCAGGGCAGGTATAAGTGGTGATTTCACTGCAGGAGGTGGGGCGACCGGCCTCCTGCTCTGACATCACCACCTTTCCCCGCCCTGCTCTATGTTAACCATAGAACAGGGCGGGTATAAGCAGTGACGTCACCGCAGGGGGCGGGGCAAAAGCGGCCATTTATAAAATAAGCTCTGTGTTATGCTGCAGGCGAGGGAGACAATGATTGGCATCAGGGAGTCAGCGGTGGGCAGATTAAACATGCAGGGGGTGGGAATCTGCCCTTTGGCTCCAGCCTCTAGCCACCTCCTTTATGGCTGCAGGATGTAAGTTTTCTAAGTGTATTTACTCGGGGTACAGGGGGGCTCAAGGGCGGGGGGACCCCTTGCCTGGATGCAGCATACATGCTGCATCCAGTGCTGTAATTAGATCACCATGCCTGGTTTGGTGACAGGTCCTCTTTAAGTTCAATAGAAAACTAACTGTAACTGATAAGGACATGTTCCCATGATCAGAGTTTCCAGTGGTTTGGACACAGTGTTATTGCTGTGTCCAAACCGCTGCATTGTACAGTACTAGCAGAGTGGATGGAATTTATAGAAATTCAGTGTCCACTACACTTCTTTTCTCTGCAGTGTAAACTGACCGACAGTGCGGCTTCCCGAGCTGCAGCATGTCAATTTATAGCTGTGGAGTCATATGCGATCTCAGCCGGTGAATGAAGGGAACGCTGACCATGGGCACAGGCGGCTGCGTTCACCCGCGGAGATCACCGGCTCCCCACAGGAGAGGAGACGCTGGACACAGTGTCTCCGGATTATGAGGACATCGCCTAAGTGTACAGCACATACACAGTGTTTTCGTTGTGATGACTTCTTGACTCTGACTGGAGTTATTTTCTGGCACTTTCTATCTAGGCTGTATAGGGAACCATGTGTAAACATCACCCCTTCCCTTCCCAAAAAACTGCTAAAAGTTCATACTATTTTTCACAAGCATTTACAAATGCTGTAAAGTCAGTGTATGAGAAAACACCTAAAGTATTACAAAGGGAAATGTTGTTTCTCAGTGATGTTTTCTTTAAGTGGAAACTGAAGTGGATATTGTTCAGCCAGATGAGATTTGTTAACGTCACACCAATCATATTATCCAAACCTACAATCCCACAGAAATGATTTCTCACTACCATGTCCTATTTCCGCTGGGTCAGATATAAACTCAATATGTTGGAGGTCCGCGAAGCCTAATTTGCCTACTGTGTATATTGCATTGCTTGTGGGATTAGACATTTGAAGTTGCTTGTGCTTGTTATGACTGGGTACAGTACTGACAGGATGTTATACCTTGGCCAAAGAGTTTGATGTTTCCATGAGCTGTGTTACTTCCCACAGTGTTATCTGCGGTTTTACACAAAGCGAATCCTACTGGGAGGGAGAGGCACTCAGTGATTTTTAGTCAATCTGAGTTTTAAAACAGTTGCCCCATAAACATTTATCACTATCCACAGGACAGATGATAAATGTATTATAGATTCTGAAAATGGGGTCCAAAGTCCCCATGAGCATCGAGGAATGTTTATGACCACAGCTCCATTCACTATAGGACTGGTGCATGCTTACTACTGCTCCAATCACAGAGGGAAGCTTGGACCCCCTGTTCTTGTGGGGAGTCCAATCAGACATACATTTATCACCCCACCATTTCTGGAAATAAGTTTATCCCTCTTTGTAAATGAAGAAACGTTAATGTATTAGTTCCACATACTTCTGTGATATATTCCTCACAATGTCTGTTGATTCAGGTTGGAATTTCTGTAGTGTTGCTGGTAAATGTTTTCTTCTTCCTATGCAATCTATTAGTTTCTTATGAAAGCCCCTGTGGTAATATTCAGTATGTCTGGGCATCAGAATGTCCTGTGGACATGTGATAAATGTATGTCCACAGGGAATCACAGGGAGATTTGGACCCCTGTTCTTATGGGAATTCCCAGCAGTTGGACCCCCTGCAGACATACATTTATCACCTCTCCATTTCTGTAAATAAGATAATCCTTATTTATAGGTTAAGAAACTTTGGTTTATTAGTTCTGTGGTAAGTCTGTCACAATGTCTGTAGATTCATGCTGGAATTTCTGCAGTTGTTGATAAATGTTTTATCCTCTCTGGTAACATTGAGTATCTGTGGACAGTAGAGCATCCTTTAGATCTACCATGAGTACGGTGTATATCCTAGGGCATCACAGGGAAACTTGGCCCCTTTTCTTGTGCTTGTTAGGGGCTCCAGGAGTTGGTCCCCATCAAATATGCATTTATCACATATTCTGTGGAGAGTGGTGTCACTTCAGCCTCATGGGCCCCAATGCAAAATATACAACAGGGCCCCCAACTATCACAGGTGTTTAATAGTAATGGTTTTCTCATATGTGCCAAACTGAATTTTTGTCACTCCCTAGGCCTCAGGACCCAGATGGGGTTGCAACCCCTGCACCCACTATAGTTATACCCCTGCTAGTGAGGGCATACAATAAATCTGCTACATGTGATCATACCCTTATACCTATGGTATGTCTTCTCATTGTCCCCTGCAAGTGTATTATTATTTTAGAAATGCAGGGAATGTGCAATCATGAGAAATCCATAAAATCATGGAATTTATTCTCTATGTTCATTGTCCACTCATTCTCTGAGCTCCATGTACAGAGAGAGAAGAGGGCATCCAAGGACAAATAAAAGAAGTTCATACTATGCCAGAGGCTAATGCTTCACGGCTGCTTTCCCAATAGGAGAGAGAACGAGAGACTATGACTGAACTTAAAACAATGTGGTTGTGTCAAATGTGTTGTGTCACTTAATCTGAGGAACGTCCCATGGTTTATCAGGTGCTTACTGATGTGAGAATAAATGTTTTAGGGTAAACGATGGATATGTGAGTGTACTGTAAGATAAAAGCTTGCATGGATATACACTGCAGTTTAATGCATATCACATAGCCTCCAAGCTACTCATCCACTCAGCATTTTACAAATCACCACTATAAAGCAAGCCGTCCTTGTGCTTAGCTGTTATTGCCAGGCATGTTTAAGGAAAGTATCTCAATTTCCTTGCACCAGCCACAGATGGTCACAGACAGAAGAAGGCCCCTGTACAAAAAGCAGTATATGGGCCCTTTGTAGTGCAATAGCTCATCAAGATGCACAATTCCACCTGCTTTAGAGATAAAAGTGTAAAAGCATGCCCCTCCCCTATTGGGCCCCTGTGCGGCTGCGCAGGTTGTGCCACTGGTTTGTCCACCCCTGGTAGCGGTCTCCTGCTCTGGCTAATATCTAATGAGTGAACCATCCTTTTTGGCACCTATACGTGACATATGGACCCTGGGACACACTCTCCATACATTACATATTTAGCTAGTATTTCATTATTTCTGTCTCTTACAAATATAGGTAATAATAACAAACATGGCTACTTTTACAGCAATGAAGGATTCTGTTTCCCAGCACCTATTGTGGTAAAAGACTAGAATGTTTTTCACCTCCTCCTCAGTCTTTTTTTTATTGGCTGCCAGTAATGACGTAACATGATGAACTGGCACGTAGCCGTTATTGGCTAAATCTCATTTTTTTTCCACACTTGTATGGAACTCATAGACTGTGAGCCCTTGTGGACAGGGTCCCTGCCCCTCCTGTACCTGTACGTCCTGATCGCCTAGATTTAGTGTACTTGTTCTTGTCTCCCTTATCCTCATGTAAAGCTCCGTGGAACCTAATGGCGCTATATAAATAAATAATAATAAAACTATGGCCACAGACTTTGGGCAAGCTTTACAGATGGTGATAGTGGAGGCATTACTTTTCACTCATAGCTATATACAGGCAGATTTCATGTTCAAGACTAAAAAAGCTGGATGATTACTAGTGATGAGCGAATAGTAACATACTGTATATGGATTTGGATTATTTGTATCAAATACTTTTCATTTATTCCAGTGTTTGTCACAAATAACAAACCTACTGCAAGTCACTGGGGAACACAAGATGTCCATGAAAAATGCTCAACTTCCCCACTGACTTGCATTAGGTTTGATATTTGTGATGAATACTGGAACAGTACAAAGTATTTGGTACGAATTATCCGAATATATTAGGCCCCTTTCACATCATTGTTTTTCGCTGATTGTGGCAGATCCGGCAGATTTACTGCATCTGCCGCCTAACGGTCGCACTTGCAGCACACTTGCATTGTCTATGAGGCTTGCGGTAAGTGCGGTACTGCCGCGATCTGGCACTTGTGGCTGCGCAAAAAAAACACTGCTGACTATGGGGTTTTTTGCGGCCGCAGCTGCCGCAAGTGCAGGATCGCAGCAGTACCGCACTTGTCGCACCTGCCACAAGCCCCATAGACAATGCATGGGGCTTGCCGCAAGTGTGCTGCAAGTGCGACCGTTAGGCGGCAGATGCAGTAAATCTGCCGGATATGCCGCACTCAGCGAAAAACACTGATATGAAAGGGGTCTTACTATTCGCTCATCACTATTGACTACCACTGTAGGAGTTGTAATGGTGACCAGATCAATTACATCAACCTAATCTCCTCTAAAAAGAAAATTGTTCCATATAAAGCCAATTATCCTCCCCCCCCCCCCACACTATTTTCTATGAGACAACCTCCTTGAAAATGCAGTAACTGATCATCCTGGGTCTCGCTCTTTGAGGAACAAGAGATAACGCAAGTCATTGGTAGTATTGGATAAATGCACATCCACGTAATACAAGGGCAGATGGAGAATGTCTGAGCGAGAATCATTCTCCATCCTGGTTGTAGAGGGATGCTTGAGTAGATGACCCCTATTACTATCCATACATCTAATAGGGCATATAATGAGGGATCAACCATATGAGACACCCCTCCCTACAAATGGAATCTGTTCAGTGTTGGCAGAATATTCAGGACCTGTCTGCCCCCACAATCACTGCTGAATCTGACATATTTCCTGTTCTGAGAACCCTAATTAACATTTATATCTATTTTTGTAAATGGGATAATTCCTATTTGTTAAGAAACTTTAGTCTATTAGTTGCAGAGACCTGTGTGATACATCCATCACATTGTTGATAAATCCGCTGCTGATTCATGCTAGAATTTATTTTTACCCTGTTGTTGCCAATAAATCTTTTATTCTTCTATTACAATGTTGATTCGTTCATTTTGTAGGCCCCTCTGCCGAAATTGTGTCTGTGGTCAGCAGAGCATCCTGCTCCAAGGTTTATGTTTCACAATACAACATGCGTGTAGTAAACAGCTCCATGACACAATAATGATTATTAAGGGGTTAGGAATGTAAGAACCTGTGGGGCGAGAGAAGTGGCCTTGCCTCATACTGGCATCTGGTATAGTAATAGATATAGCTGGCAGGGGCATTGTAACATCCTCCTTAAGGGATCACTGAGTGTATAATCCACAGCCCAGTTTATAATGAGAACCTCAATTATTCACATATGTATGTGCACATGACGCTAGTCTGAACTCTTTTATAACTCCAATATTGATTCGATCAGACATTATTTATCATGCTTACTTATAGAGCACCATCATATTCCGCAGCACCCTACAGACATTATCACAGTCCCCACTATCTATCTAAATTCCCGATCAGTATGCCTAGGCCCTTCAGCCCAGTAAACCTGGGTACCCAGCCAGAACATACAGATGTTGTCTTTGGTGGGATTTAAACACACAAAACCAATTCTGCAATCAGCAGTGCTGCCCCTTTATAGTCCAAGACCTGGATATGTCATTGAGTTGCTGGTCCCACTTCTAGGACTCACATCTATATCAAGAACAAAATCCCAAATGGTGAGATGACCACGATGTACTGGCAGAAAATGAATGCAGAGGTGGTGTCGCCTGTGTGGCTCCCCCTACTTTAGAGTTACTACAATAGCTGAGCCCCTTGGACAACTCCATTAGCACTCAGGACCCCATTAGGACTGTGCAGATAGGGTCTGAGTCGTTAATCTTAAAGATTCCAAATGTATATGTCAACTAAGTCCATAGGGTCCTACTGTAAAATAAAAACCCTGTATACCGCACACTATACATTTTTTGCAGTGGCCCTTTGCATTGAAACGTATATTATTCTGCAGTATCCTATACAATTGAAAAAAGGTATGTAGATGTATAGGAACCCTTATCAATTTAATCATATAATCATGGAGCTTTTCCTTGCATTTCTGGTCCACATAGGGCTCTGGTGTAGTGTGCAGAGGGACTTGCAGAAAGTGGGACCATCCCCTGCTGTTCTATGACTTGTGTTGTGCCAAATATTGAACTCAGCTACACCTGGTATATTCTGCTTTAATAAAGGGATCCTGTCACCTCCAGAACACCTCCTAAGCTACCAAAACATGTCCCTGTAGCATCCTATCACTAATCTCACATTTCTTTTGTCTCCTAAAAGCATCCCGTGAAAGTGCATAAAAACGTTTTAATACTCACTCATTAGTGATTATAATTAGCAGGGGCTATATTCTTTAGCCCTTAGGGCAGTGTTATTTTGCAGGCTCCAGGATCCACCCTCTCTGTCTGTTTGCTTTGCTTGTGCAGGCTTTACCCTCTCTATCACTCACAGAATGCAAATCATTAGTCCTGCCTTCAGCTCCACATCACAGCAGCACAGACAGATAGAGGGTGGATCAGTCGGGGCGTGAAAATGAGCATCTAGGGAGGGCTTAAGGGCCCGTCACACGGGGAGATATCGCCGGCGATGTTGCCGGCAACTGAGGGGCGTGGCCAGGTTGCGGCGACATCGCCGGCGAATTGCTGCGTGTGACAGGGCGATAATCAGGCGATGAATCGCCTGAGTAATATCGCCAGGTTTCCCAACAATGTTGGGAAATCTGGCGATGTTGCTCAGGCGATCATGCCTGATCGCCCTGTGTAACGCGGCAACCCGCAATGTTACGGGCGATTCCGCCTATCTCCAACATTGCGGGTTATCGCTCGCTGGGTTGCTGGGCAACTCAGCGAGCGATAGCCGCGGCAACTAGCCGGCGACATCGCCGGTAAGTTGCTCCGTCTGACAGCTCCCCGGCGATGTTGTCAGGGATGCGCGCTCCCGCGATCGCCGGCAACATCGCCGGCGATATGTCCCTGTGTGACGGTACCTTTAGAGTCTTGTCCCTGTAAGACTTATTCAGCGACAAGAAGTTTCAGATTTGTAAGTGTATATTGTTGATTATTCCAATGTCACAGAGCACTTTTTTTTTTTATAGAAAAAGAGCACTAATACTGATATGTTAGGGTGCAGGGACAGGTATTAATAGAGCTGGGGGTGATTTGGAGGGGTCAGGTTCCCTTTAATTTTTGCTTCTCAGGTATTTTATGGCCTCTCTGCCACTAATCCCATTATATAACCGAATACTCAGCCTGTCCCTAATATGAAATGGGAACAGGGAACAATAGATATAGCTAATGGAGAGAATAACATCAGATCTATGGAAAATCAATTTTTATTGCCTGGTGAAGAGAATGCAGAATTTTTAGGTGATTTCTGCATCATCATTAGATGATCATTACATCATTAGAGTCCTATGCTTTTCCATAGTGTTACGTACTGGTCATAGGCAGAAAGTGACACTTTTGTGGCCAGGTGGAAATCTGCAGAACAATGGTATATGCTAAGTCTGGTTGTCACTTGTCCTGTCAGGCCAGGAGTGCCCAACCTGCACCCACCATGGTACTTGCCTGTGTGCTCTGCTCTGTGCCCATCCTGCACCCACCATGGCACTTGCCTGTGTGCTCTGTGCCCATGCTGCAGCCACCATGGTACTTGCCTGTGTGCTCTGCTCTGTGCCCATCCTGCACCCACCATGGTACTTTCCGGTGTGCTCTGCTCTGTGCCCATCCTGCACCCACCATGGTACCTGACTGTGTGCTTTGTACCCATCCTGCACCCACCATGGTACCTGCCTGTGTGCTCTGCTCTGTGCTCATCCTGCACCCACCATGGTACCTGCTTATGTGCAAGTGTCCATCCTGCACCCACCATGGTACTTGCCGCCTGTGTGCTCTGTGCCCATCCTGCACCCACCATGGTACCTGCCTGTGCCCATCCTGCACCCGCCATGGAACCTGCTTATTTGCAAGTGCCCATCCTGCACCCACCATGGTACCTGCCTGTGTGCTCCGCTCTATGCCCATCCTGCACCCATCATGGTACCTGCCGCCTGTGTGCTCAGCTCTTTGCTCATTCTGCACCCACTATGGTACCTGCCTGTGAGCTCTGTGCTCATACTGCACCTACCATGGCACCTGCCTGTGTGCTCTGCTCTGTAGCCATCCTGCACCCACCATGTTACCTGCCTGTGTTCTCTGTGCCCATCCTGCACCCACCATTTTACCTGCCTGTGTGCTCTGTGCCCATCCTACACCCACTATGGTACCTGCCTTGTTTGCTCTGTGCCCATCCTGCACCCACTATGGTACCTGCCTGTGTGCTCTGTGCCCATCCTATACCCACTATGGTACCTGCCTGTTTTCTCTGTGCCCATCCTGCACCCACCATGGTACGTGCCTGTGTGCTCTGCTCTTTGCCTATCTTGCACCCACTATGGTACCTGCCCGTGAGCTCAGCTCTGTGCCCATCCTGCACCCACTATGGTACCTGCTTGTTTGCCCTGTGCACATCCTGCACCCACTATGGTACCTGCTTGTTTGCTCTGTGCCCATCCTGCACCCACTATGGTACCTGCCTGTTTGCTCTGTGCCCATCCTGCACCCACTATGGTACCTGCCCGTGAGCTCTGTGCCCATCCTGCACCCACTATGGTACCTGCCCGTGAGCTCTGTGCCCATCCTGCACCCACTATGGTACCTGCCTGTTTGCTCTGTGCCCATCCTGCACCCACTATGGTACCTGCTTGTTTGCTCTGTGCCCATCCTGCACCCACTATGGTACCTGCCTGTTTGCTCTGTGCCCATCCTGCACCCACTATGGTACCTGCCTGTGTGCTCTGTGCCATCCTGCACCCACTATGGTACCTGCCTGTGTGCTCTGTGCCATCCTGCACCCACTATGGTACCTGCCTGTGTGCTCTGTGTCATCCTGCACCCACTATGGTACCTGCCTGTGAGCTCTGCTCTGTGCAGCAACAAGTGTCCGCAGCTCCATCTCTGGTATGTGCAGCATGTGCCGGCGTCACCGGCAGGGAGGAAGAGGAGGAGGAGTGCGCCCTCAGACTCCACTGCTGGAGGGAGACAGCACAGGACAGAAGGCAGAGGAGGGAGGGAGGGAGAGAGGGGGCACATGAAACAGAGGGATAGAAAGAATCAGAAGAGGAGGGATGGAGATAGAGGAAAGGTGGTAACATAAGAGACAGAGGGAGGAGAGCCCTCAGCACCACACACTATATATAAGAAAGAGTTTACAGCAGCACACAGCAGCGCAGAGGACCACAACTAAAGAGCAACAACTCTCATCATCCCTGAGAACTCCGGACACACACAGGTATTGTAACATTGTATGTGGGATACTTACAGTAACGAGCTAGGGCAGTGTGGCAGATGGGATACAGCAACAAGCAAGTGCACAGTGTGGCAAATGGGATACAGTAACAAGCAAGTGCACAGTGTGGCAAATGGGATACAGTAACAAGCAAGTGCACTGTGTGGCAGATGTCCCATGGTGGCAGGTGCAGGACTCAGTTGATGTCTATAGTCCATGGTGAATTGGTTTCTCCACTTTACTTTTGGTTATTTGCATCCATCACTTAATTGTTCCGTTTATTCCAAGTCCCATCTTCCTGGAGATACCAGGAGGAGCCCTATAAAAGGAGAAGGCAACAGGTGGGTGGACTGTGAGCTCTGTCTGCTCTGTACAAGCTGCTTTCTCTGCTTTCAGCTCTTGTCTCACAGCTAAACTGTGTTTGTTCCAAATCTTCCTCCCAAACCCCTAAGTCATCTGTTGTCCTGCATGCATCTAAGCTGTCCTACATGCATCTAAGCTGTCCTACATGCATCTAAGCTGCCCTACATGCCAGTAACAATGTGTTCTAAGTATGATAGAAAAATGTATTGCAGACAGGTGTCCTGGTAAGAAGCCTTATCTCATTCCTTGGCACCCTGGCCATGATGGACGGAGGTCAGCTGTTATAGGACATGGTCTTGCCCTAAGACTTGAATCCTCAGCCACCTTTCACTCACTGATAATTCAGGATGGAGGTAATTATGTGAGGGTCATGATCTATGGAAGAATATATGGTTTGAACCTATTGGGCATGGTAACTAACCCTGTAATGTGACCTTCAGCTTTAGTGATTCATCAATGTGAAATAATACTTGCACTTTGGGCATTTGTGGTTGACTTCTGCTGGATTACACTTTTCTTCACTGACTATTGTTGGCAAGGCTGGAGATGAACTTTTGCCAAAATACCTTTTCACTATCTTTAATCTCCTGTCAAGTTAAGTTTTATGTCCACGTAGAATGAAAAATGCTCTGTTAAATGCAGCATTGGCATGGACAAAACTCGTACTAGGGGATGTAAATGAATCAATAGTCTGATAACTGTACTGTAGGAATTAATCAGGTTTTATAGCACTGATTTTTGTGTTTCAGGGTCTTTAGTCTTTGCTGATGACCAAATACCAATAACTCTTAGAACCCAATATATCCTAATTAGAAATGGTGGGTCTCTACACATTGGGTCAGCCCAGTGTCCCTATAACTCTGATGCAACTATATCTCTGTATGGAAAGTCCACCGAGGGGGATGACATAGGTGACTTTGGAAAGAAGTTTATTGGTGTAGATGAAGGAGGAATATTGGAGCTACATGGACGAAGACCTTTATCATGGACACAGTTAGATGCAACTCTGTATCCTGGTGGCCTTCGCTATGGATCATACAAATGGGAAAAACACTGGGGAAGCCGGGGTATCAATTTAAGGATTATTGATCCGGAGACTGGTCATGTTGAAGCTGCTGAAAGATTTGATACCCACATGTTTCTAGAAGAAGGAAGGAGACTGGAAGATTTCTTGTCCAAACAGAGTCCTGGTAAGGTGGTGGCCGCAGCTGTCGGAGACTCGGCTGCAAAGAGTTTAAGTCCAGACGTGAGAAGATATCTGAGAGAAGTTCTGAGCAGCAGATACATCTATCATCTGGGCTACAGGTAACCTTATATGACCTTAATTTACCTCATTTTAATAAATGCATGCTACCTGATGTCTCTATCTACTATGGAGTGAATTGTCAACGTGGGTCATAACTATACGGCCCACGTCACACACATAGATAATTGTGCAGATATTGTTCGCAGATCTCTGGTTGCAGTGAAACCATGGACACATTATTCATTTGTACACAGCCACAAAATGGAAAGATGTGTCCATGATTTCACTGCAACCAGAGATCTGTGAACAATATCTGCACAATTATCTGTGTGTGTGACGTGGCCCTAAGGGCCACTTTACACACACCAATTTATCTGTCCAACTTCTGACCAACTTACTGGTTGCAGTGAAATCATGGACACATTGCTCCATTTTGTGGCTGTGTACAAATGGAACAATGTGTCCATGATTTCACTGCAACCAGTAAGTTGGTCAGAAGTTGGACAGATAAGTTGGTGTGTGTAAAGTGGCCCTAAATGTGTTCTTCGCATCTTTATCAAAGATAGGTCATTTATGGAAATCAGTTTGTGTGGAACTACAAGTTCCAGCAAGTTAGGGTTTGTAGTTTCAAAACAACTTCTGCAGTTAATGAAGTCTGGAGAGCTGGATAAGGGTTGATTGACTGGGGCTCAAACTAAACATCAATATCTGAGTGGTCATAGTTTCATAGTTTGGGGCTTTAGGCTTCACACACACAGGTCACACTTTATTATTCTCATAGATTTGTTTTGAATGGATTCAAGAGTAGGAAGATTGAAATTAATGAATAATTATGAAAATATTCATTTCAACTAAATCTGTCTGATTTCATGATTTCTTTTTGCTGGGTAGATTAGTCTAGAGGTCCAGGTCATTCTATTCTCCATAAAAATGGAAATTTGAAGCCCATTGATTGCAAGAGATCACATTGAAATCAATGGGTTGATTACCTAAGTGATTTTTTTTGGAGATGTGACAGCACAGAGAAATTGAGGAAAACAATTTACATGAACTGAGGACTTTTTGCCAGGATAAATCAAATATATTTAGAGAGAAAAATATTTTCTATTATTGACTGATCATTAAAACAATATACCGATATCAATTTTAGCCTGTTTGGTCAGAAATTAATGGGAAATGTACTTATATGAAGTCAGCCATATAGTAAATGTGTGAGCCCCTGACTAGTATGCTATTCTGCTTCATCCATTATCATTGATGAATGTGTTAAAGAATAATTCAGAGCGAGTGCTGGCGAGTGACATTACCAGGTGTGTCCTCCTTTCCCTCAGATTCATGGTGGTGTCTATTACAGGTTTCTGCATTGTCTCAGTATACCACTTCCCCAGTATTGCCCCCGGAGAGGTGGCATCAGTACGACATGTCATTGTCACTACCACTGGGTCTGTAAGGCTGGTATGACAGCTAGTCTAAAGCTATCTGAGAAAGGATATAGACATTCAGCCGAAGTATATCATGGAATCAAAGATAAACAGCCAGGGTGCTGTCTCCTAGGATGCTACATTGTTGCGATACTTCATGATGATTAGTTAGGTTATATTGTTGTCTTTAATATTTCTTAGAACATACATTTTTTGAGGCTGATAATGAAAAGTTTTCCTAATCTGAAGCATTTCTATAAGACAGCTGGAAAGTCTTCTAGCTGGTGTAGAGGTTCTCCAGTGGAGCTTGTAGGAGCAGGGAAGTCTACCATGGACAGCTCCTTTTCTGCTGATAAGATATCAGGGATAGACTCTGGAAACACCAACTTACCTGGACTCATTTCTGTGTCTAAAAAATGACAGCAATGTGAGGAATGTGAGAAGGGGGTCAGGGTAGAGACTAGTCTACAATAATACCTGCACAGGGTCTATTCACACCGCCATCACTTGCATCGCACCTTCCCTTATCACACAATTACGCACTAATGTATTTTGCTCCAAATATTTACTTAGCGTTGGATGAATTATTACAGGTTGAGCAGACCTGAAGCACGCAGGGAATTCCATAGTTTTCTGTTCTTGTTTGCTTATAATAATTTGCAACTCTGACAGACTAATCCTGTTGAGGTTTAAGTATGTAATTATCCATGCTATACAATAAAGAGTTCATACAAGGTGCTGTATGACAGATGAACATCTGCTTAGCATAGAGTTGGGCTTCCTAAAATATATGGTGCTGATGGAAGCGAAGGGCGACATCTACTATTCTAATATTTGTAACTATGAACTTATTTTTAATGGTGATAATATGTATTGTTCTTTCTGTTTTATAGTGATGTGATCATTTTTTATGTTTTTTTTTAGACAGCCATGGGCCTTGGTTGGTGTTTTAGGAGAAGGACCATTGAAAGTAAACGAGGACAGAAAACACTATGAAACCAATGGGACAACTGGACTAGCGATTGCAACAAGAGAGTTTCAGACTTATGGAGGAGTATATTTTATAGTTACTGCCTACAGCGGCTGGATAAAAGGTAACAGCATACTGTCACTACATAACTTGTAATGTTGATACCATTTTAATTGTTTTCTTGGTACAAGAAGAATAGAAAAAACCCCATAAATTAATGCAGAATATATTGTCATAATATAACATCTATATGAACATTATTATTATTATTATTTATTTATATAGCGCCATTGGGTTCCATGGCGCTTTACATGAGGATGAGGGAGACAAGAACAAGTACACTAAATCTAGGCGATCAGGACGTACAGGTACAGGAGGGGCAGGGACCCTGTCCACGAGGGCTCACAGTCTATGAGGGGTGGGTTAGGATACAGTAGGATGGGGGAATGTCAGGTATGGGGCGTTCGCCTGGGTCTCATGGCAGGTTGTAGGCTTGACGGATATAGATGTACGTACAAGTTTGACAAATTTCCAATAATAGAATGGCCCCATTCAATATGAATAGGCCAGTATGAGGAGACGGGGCAGCAAGGGTTAATGTGGGGCTGACAGGATTTTTTATTACTTGAATAGGATAGCAACATCGAAGCCTGTATAAAGGTGTAAAGGGCAGTGATTGGTCAGGAGTTTTTTGCGCCTTTTTTGGGTCAGCTGATTGGTTAGTGTAGTCAGAGAAGGGGTATAAATATGAGGGTTTTCTGACAGGTCCTGTCAGAAATCCTCAGCTGTGAAGGATCCCCTCCCTCCCTCCCTAGTATTGTTTTATTTGTGTTACCTCTTGCTGGGGGTACCTTATTAGTGGTAGGATTGCCCGGGTGTGGGTGGATCAGTTTGATTTATATTTTTAAAATATTTAAATTACATTATTTATTTAAAGTTATGGGTTTAATAAATATCTGATTTCGATGGAGTGTTTATGAAATATTTATATTTATTATTTATTGATTTATTTATGATCCTTAATATGGTACCCAACCAGATTGTTTAAATAAAATTTTTATTCCAAACTAAAATTTTTGGTCTAGTTATTTTTAGATAAGTCTTTAGATAAGTCTGTCCTTGTCACCTCATGGCTCTTTCTAAAATCAGCATACTCTGTATATTAGTGATAAATATTATTAGTTCCATCTAAGGTGAAACGATGCCGCTCCTGTAAGCTACTTCAACCTAACAGTCATTTTCAGATTGTACTAATATTCGGGACGTGTGATCCAGTTGTCCTGGGATTTAACACTTGTGCTCCCACCTATCAGGAGTTCCGAGGAATGGGTTCCGAGTGGCGGTGTCCAGGGGCGTCCTTCTGACACTAGCGGATGATATTACAAGTTGGTTGCCAGGTAACAGGATCGTCATTGCCAGCACTGATTACTCAATGAATCAAGCTGAAGAATTCAATCTGCTCCACTGCCCCGAATGTAAAAGCAATCAGGTTAAAATTGATGGTAAGAAAATACTTTGTAAAGTCTCAGCTTAATACCATTAATCATCCTAGCAACTTTCTCAAAAAATCATCTGCAATTTTATCTTACGATCATATCATATAATTAATCACTGTATATTGAATATTCACTTATAATAAAACTGGCATCATTTATTCTAATCAAGGCAATTGATTCTCGGTTGAATGTCTGTTCTATATCTGATTACATATACCTCTTGTATGTTTACATATAATACCCAGTTATTAGAAATGATTATAGCCTTTAGCTCTCTTTTACTATACATGTTAATACATATATTTAATATTTTCATTATATATAAGAGCTAAACAAACACTTGTACTGAAATTCTTACTATGTTCTATTTACCTTTAATACTTCAAAATAATTATACATATATAAATTGTAGAGAATTGTATATTTCTACACCCAGTTTTGGGTACAGTTTTCTGTTATACACATTTTTTATGACTGTGCCTATAAAATAATGTATGAAATAGTATACAGTTCCTATATTGTCCATTAGGTGGCATTACAGGAGACATTTACTTTAGACTGGAGCCATCTCTCTTTTCCTCTTGCTGTGAAGATATGTATTATTATTAGCCTATAACTATGGGTGGCTGAATACAAATATGATATGCACATATGGTTAGTCTATGATTCCATCCACAGTTTTGGGGAATTGTGTAATTTATAAAAAAAAAATCCCCAATCAGTACATTCAATTGCATAGTGTTCTTAAAGGGAATAAACCACCTGTAAATCAGTGCAGCAGGTGATTGACGTGTGCAGCATCACATCACTATTTTTTTTTAAATTCCTCCCCTGTGGTCTTGTCTTTCTGCTGTAAGCCAAACCCCCCCTCACCCCTGGATAAGTCTGGATGAGAGTGAGGGGGAGGGGGTTCGGCTTACAGCAGAAAGACAAGCCCACAGAGGAGGATTAAAAGAAATAATAACCCAAATAGTGCTGTCATGCTGTACACGTCAATCACCTGCTGCACTGATTTAAAGGTGCTTAAATCCTGGTGGTTGGTTCCTTTAAGCTCCAACATGTAATTTTAATACATGCAATACATGCAGACCAAGTTTCATATTCGTGTTTTTTGCAATGTAAAGAAAAGTTGCCAAGAGGTCAAGCCATACAACCATGATCCCTGTGACCCAATCAATGGTACAAGATAACAAAATAAGTGCATTTAGTGTGCTCTATGTTCCCTTTCTATTTGAGGAACTCTTTGTTATATGGATCAAGGTAAAGTAATATGGAGTGATTGCTTACTTTTAAAACAGTTGTGAAATCTATTCTCCAGGCTACCCCCTGTACCTGCACATTGGAGAAGTAGTCGATGGCATTGATATGAGAGCAGAGGTTGGACTTCTCACACGGAATATTCGCATCGAGGGGGAAATGGAAGCCTCTTGTTATGGTGACAACCATTGCCAATTTTTCAATTATGACACGTTTGGGGGCCAAATTAAGGTAAAATTTCTCACTCTATAGGACACCAGTTGTCATGTGTAGACTGCAGTCTTCTTAAACTGCTATGCAGTGATTTAATATGTTTAATTTCTGTTGGTAACTTCCGAGTTAATGTCAGAAGCTGCTGCTGTCTATGACAGTGACGGTGTGTGTCTGGTTTCAAAGTTGTCCACACCCCTTGCCTGATAAAGTTTTAGTCTCTGCAAAGACCGTGAGCTGTGAGGATGTTACTTCAGTTTGAGCTGGAGCCTTCCTGCTGTTCTTGCCTGGAGCTTTCATTTTCTTGTGGGAGTTGCTGTGCTTGCCGGTGGAGGTGAGGGGGTTTTAGCCTAGGGCTGATCAGGAGCAATGGCAAGAGTGGCGGCCCAGACGACCTCACCTTCAGAGTTAAAGGGAACCTGACCCCTCCAAATCACCTCCAACCCTATTAATACCTGTCCCTGCACCCTAACATATCATTATTAGTGGTCCTTTTCTATAAAAAACGTGTTCTGCAACATTGCAAAAATCAACATTATGCACTTACATATGTGTGACTTCTTGTCCCCGAATAAGTCTCACAGGGTGTTCCCTGTGAGACTCTAAGCCCTCCGTAGCTGCTCATTATCACGCCCCGATGGGTGTGAAACGTAATCCTAGTCCTCCCCACCCTGCTGTAGGGGCGTAATAGCCGGTGTGACGCTATTTGCGCGACATCCGGTCTTTGTGACGTCGGTACACCCTCTAGGTGTACGCCGACTTCACCATGCGTATTGCGCATGGACGGCTTTAGATTTCCACCTAAAGGGTGTACAGACGTCACAAAGACCGGCTATTACGCCCCTACAGCAGGGCGAGGAGGACCATAACTACTTATCACGCCCATCGGGGCGTGATAATGAGCAGCTAAGGAGGGCTTAGAGGGATCCTGTCACCCCGAAATCACCTCTAAACCTATTAAAACCTGTCCCTAGAGCATATTAACACTGTCCCTACACTCCTTTTAGCTCCTAAATGGCATTAGTCAAAGTGAATATAAACGTTTTATAAGTACCTGATTAGTCATGATAATGAGTGACTATGCTATTCATAGTCACTCATCAAGGCAGCCCCTCTTCTTCATATCACGCCTATTCAGGCGTGCTCGTCAGTCTATGTTCAAATTCGCGCCTCCCTGCGCGCCTCCCCTCTCTCTCATAGCGTCCGGGCTTCACTGTAAGCTGTATGACGCGATTCGCGTCATTCCCGGCGCCGGATGACGTATTTGCAGCCGCGCCGCGCTGTCAGCTTCAAAATACGCACTGCGCATGCCCATGCGCATGCGCAGTGCGGGACTTGAAGCTGACAGCGCGGCGCGGCTGCAAATACGTCATCCGGCGCCGGGAATGACGCGAATCGCGTCATACAGCTTACAGTGAAGCCCGGACGCTATGAGAGAGAGGGGAGGCGCGAATTTGAACATAGACTGACGAGCACGCCTGAATAGGCGTGATATGAAGAAGAGGGGCTGCCTTGATGAGTGACTATGAATAGCATAGTCACTCATTATCATGACTAATCAGGTACTTATAAAACGTTTATATTCACTTTGACTAATGCCATTTAGGAGCTAAAAGGAGTGTAGGGACAGTGTTAATATGCTCTAGGGACAGGTTTTAATAGGTTTAGAGGTGATTTCGGGGTGACAGGATCCCTTTAGAGTCTCACAGGGAACGCCCTGTGAGACTTATTCAGGGACAAGAAGTCGCACATATGTAAGTGCATAATGTTGATTTTTGCAATGTTACAGAACACATATTTCATAGAAAAGGACCACTAATAATGATATGTCATGGTGCAGGGACAGGTATTAATAGGGTTGGGGGTGATTTGGAGGGGTCAGATTCCCTTTAATTCTGGGGACAGGGTGAGCCAGGGACCCTCAGTCTAAGGGTCAGACTAGTTTCTCTGATCACCTTTTGCCCATCATTACCATCCTGCTACCTTACCCCCTAGATCGTTATACTACCACGTGACACCAATGCTTCCTCAACTTTGAGACTCCCTGTTGTTGATTGAGAGATGAAAAGAGGGAGACAGGTTTTATAGAAATGATCATATCCTTCACATTAGTTTCTAAAGCTGCAAAATCTCTAGTTTAGAGCTGCATAAAAGACCCATTTTACACTTATTCAATGTTATTTTGGTTTCAAGGCATACAATAAATTATTGAGAGTTATTTTTAATTTTAATATAGACTTTAACTACAAATAATAAGGCCCATACATCCTCAGATGAGGCCCTGGCATTATATCAAACTGTCTGATGAGACCACAGTAGAAAGGTTTTCATGTCATAAACTGCAATGGGATTAATTACCTTAATCTCAAGAATGTTCACATAGGCATAAATGAAATGCATTAAATTGTTATGGAGTAGGATTATTGATTTCGTAAAGTCTCAATATAGTAATCCTGTAATTTCCTATAGGGAGCTGTCTATAAAAAGCAATTTGTAAATCATTTGATAGATTTTACTTTCTTTTATAAATGTTCATGTGTCCTGTCTTCTGTAGATTCAAAGACACTTTGCTTCAGTTCACCTGTCAGGAGTGGAGGTCACCAACATGGGGCAGCAGATATTAGGAAGTTACCCGGTCCACTTTCATATGACAGGAGCTGTGGATGAGGAAGGTGGCTATAACCCTCCATCGTACATTGATAATCTGGCCATTCATCACTGCTTTTCCAGATGTGTCGCCATTCACGGCACCCATGGTCTCTTGGTATGAGCGTACTATTTGTTTTTCTGATATTTCCCTTTACTTTTAGACTGTGTGCCATTCGATGCTGTCTAATTCTAATGTCACTTTTTCTTTACTTATCTGATTTCCTATTTCTTTCTGACTTTACACCTGAGTTTTAATCACTTGTGCTTTTCTGCCTATATATGATGTACTGACTTTTAATAATTAGAGCACACAATGGATACAATAAAGGCTTGATGTTTTCTTATTTCGAGGATCCGTATCAATATTTTATTTCTGTCGTCTTCCAGATAAGAGATACAATAGGCTATGACACACTTGGGCACTGCTTCTTCCTAGAAGATGGTGTGGAGCAAAAGAACACCTTCTACCATAATTTAGGATTGGTCACAAAGGCGGGCACTATCCTGCCTACTGATCGCAATGAGACCATGTGTCTGGCAATGCGGGAACATGTCTATGGAGATTATATCCCTGTGCCCAGTGCAGAATGCATGTAAGTTTTGATAAATGCTATACTCTTATGTATTGGTTTCATTTAAAGGGAACCTGTTACCTAGATTTAAGCCCCTACACTATCACTACCTGTCCCTACACCTTCCTAGCTGCTTCCTATGTATCCCTCTCTGACCTAAAGGGGCCCTATAAAACAGCAAAAAAATAACTTATAACTTACAGCAGTCCTTGAGGCTGGTGACTGGAAAGGCGGGCCCAGGCTCCATTCTGCCCTACTCGATGCTGCAGCGCACTCCCCGCTGGGCGGCGTTATTTTTTATTCATCGCCGCCTCCTCCATTTGGAATCTCCCGCCCTCTGTACACCTAATATGCACCGCCCGCTACGTCACATCCGGTGCGGTGCATTATGGGGCCGATCACGTGATCGGCCCCAGTGCATTATGGGCTTGATGACGTGATCGGCCCAGCTGCGCGCATGCGCAATGCGCTTATTGAAGCCGGGCCGATCACGTGATAAGGCCCATAATGCACTGGAGCCGATCACGTGATCGGCCCCATAATGCACATATTGTACAGAGGGCGGGAGATTCCAAATGGAGGAGGCGGCGATGAATAAAGAATAATGCCGCCCAGCGGGGCGTGCTCTGCAGCATTGAGGAGGGCAGAATGGAGCCTGGGCCCGCCTTGACAGTCCCCAGCCTCAAGGACTGCTGTAAGTTATAAGTTATTTTTCTGCTGTTTAATAGGGCCCCTTTAGCTCAGAGAGGGATAGATAGGGAGCAGCTAGGAAGGTGTAGGGACAGGTAGTGATAGTGTAGGGGCTTAAATCTAGGTAACAGGTTCCCTTTAAGGTAATTAATGAACCAGTGTGCATAGAATTCAGAAAAATGATACATGTAGCATATTCCATAAACATGCAAATTATCATATATTAATAATCTAAGCAAAAGAAAAGTTTTACTCCTGTGTGGACTGTTTGGTAATATTTCATACTACTTCTAGGGCTGTCAGTACATTTTGGATTTCGAACCCTAATAATAACCTAATTGGGAATGCAGCAGGTGGAGCTCAGGTGAGATGGGGTAATTTATTCTGATACTTTATGGTAGTAGTTGAAGAGTTCAGAGTTATCCTACAATGATTAGTGGTGTTGATAACCATTCTGGCGTATATGTTCTTAGTATCGTTATTTGTTGGCCTCTATAGGATGTCGGTATATGGTTTATATTTCATCGAGTACCTTCTGGTCTTTCGGAGGGCCTGTATCCAGAAGGACATTCAGAATTTACTCCCCTGGGAATATTCCTCAACAACAGAGTACATTCCAACTTTAAGGCAAGTCTAGAGATAGTATACTTTGACATGTAGTTATTTTACTAATGTCATTTAACTTACATTGAGAATTGTTTTCTTTCCTTAGGCAGGATTATTTATTGGCAAAGGTGTGAAGACAACAGTGGCAAGTGCAGAAAACCCTAGGGAATATCTAACAGTAGATAATGCTCGGTGGGTATTGAATCACATTGCAGAATGATGATAGATTGTGTTCACAAATGTTGTCACCTAACAGATATTGGTTAATTGGAATGGGGTATTTGATTTATGTTTGGCATACGTAGGGTTAAATGATGTGTTAATGTTCCATAATTATGTATATGACATACTTTATGGACTTTCTATGCACCGCTCCACTACCTCATGCTTCTTTGGGACAGCTCCCCACCTTTTTGCTGTTGAATCCATATAATAATGTATAACCGTCACCAGAGTGGTCCCATGATAATTTCATTATTGATCAAAATATAAAAGCTAAAAAAAAGTAACGTTTTAGCCACAATATGGCTATGTCAAGCCAAGGTGTAAGGAATACAGCAGTTGTTTTTCTTACATCTTGGCATGATAAAGGCTTTACTTTGGCCGAAACTTCATATTTCTAAGTCTATGTATTTTGACCAATGAACAATTGATAACGGGACTACTTTGGTGCCTTCTATACATTTCTTTGTACATATAATTCTGAGATATTACTAATCAGTTTGTATCAATTCTCTCTTCTCTTGTTCATCAATTTAAATGGTTTCAATTGTTTCTTAGTTTCCGTCCTCACCAGGATTCAGACCCAGCCAAGCCTCGGGTGCCAGCTCTCATTGACAGACTCATAGCTTTCAAGAACAATGATCATGGTGCTTGGGCCAGGGGTGGTGACATCATTTTCCGAAACTCAGGGTAAGATATTTATTATTGCTTTTATGATCCGATATTACCATAAGGGTAACTTTAAAATCCTAGAGAAACATGAAAGGTTTAACTATAGTACCCAATCAATAAAACTGGATTTCCAAATTATGCATTTAATCTGAGATACAATACACCTTACTACACTAGTGTTATATATGTCCTCCATGTTCTAATAGGCACATAGGATCTTAAGTAATTATTACAATAAAATATAGAGAGCACAACGTATCTTGGTCTGAGTGTCAAATATATACCACTTGCAAGAATGAAAAAGATAATTGGATAATGTGTATATACATAGTTGGTATAGCTTTTAGGGACAAAACTAGAGATGTACGTATGACAAAAGTATAATTCTAAGGGCTCATTCAGACGTCAGTTTTTCACATACTTGTTTTTCATGGATAGAACTCATAACTGTTATTGTCTTTGTGGCTGCCCATATCTGTGTATTTTTGCATACCACGCTGTCCACACAAAATCTAAGATAAATCAATGCTTTTGATCCAAGTCTCAGATTAAGTCTACCTTCACATTTGCGTTCCCCTCCACAGCGTTCTGCGGAGGGATCCGCAATGTGACCGCAGCACTGCAAGCCCCTATCTTTATAATGGGAGCGCACAGTGCTGCGTATGACCGTGCGCACCCATTCACTACCACATGTGATCTGAGCGCAGTCGGATGCCTGCGCACAAATCACCCAGTCTCGTCCGCACCACGAACGCGACATGTTGCATTTCTGGTGCGGACCAGACTGGGTGATTTGTGCGCAGGCAGTGAATGGGTGCGCACGGTCATGCGCAGCACCATTCGCTCCCATTATAAAGATAGGGGCTTGCGGTGCTGCGGTCACATTGCGGATCCCCTCCGCAGAACGCTGTGGTGGGGAATGCAAATGTGAAAGTAGCCTAATTTCATCAATGCAAATCAATGGATCCATGAATAAATCGGATAACACTTTTTCGATACTGCAAAGGAGAAAAATATAAAAAAGAGCTTCCCACACAATTCAACGACAATTAACTAAACAGACATTAAAATTATTAATATACAAATAAATACATACATATAACTCATTTCAACTTTTGTGTAAAGCCTTCATCAGGTTGAAAATGAATATTATTGTTAAAACTACTAGAGCATGCTTACATTTTAAAGTCCATTTAGCCACCTGTACTTGGAATTGTTTGGGAGCACTCTTTGTTTGGATTTTTCCTTTCGCCATACCTTCCCTGTGAAGATCCATTGGAGGATTTATCATCAGGATCCCCAAGAGGGCAGCATACCAATCAAGGGCAACGCGGACAAATCTCCGAGGTGAACCCTTCACACCGCTTCGTTGAGTGCATCATATGCTGGAATTGCACTACCCAACCTTAGAGTATTAATGATATCTTGCTTGGCCAGTTACCTACACTTAGAACGCTTTTCCCCTCTTATTCTCCTTTTAGGATATATGTTTTTGATACTCTAAGGTTGAGAAACCTCCATTGCTATTTTTTTCAACTGGGAAAAACTCCTGAAACTCTGAGCAAACGCTGATGGACACTGACCAAGGCTGATGAAACGTTGATAAATCAGACTATTTATTGCGTACAAGAAAAATCACTGACATCTCAATGAGCCTTTATGTGATTATCTACCCCCACACATAGAATAACGGCTGTGATTGAATTTACCTTCTCTAATGTTATGACCGTTCTGCTCTTCTAGGTTTTCAGACAATGGCATTGGGCTTACACTGGCCAGGTAATAACCCCTTTATTGTGAGATAATGTGTATTGTAGGGCATGTAACAGACATGGTCATTCGTGTTTCTCCCATACACATATAGGGCTATTATATTATCACTTTTACGCCTTATTTTCATTTCTTTATTCTCATTTTGCCACCTAGAACTTGAAAAACACTAAAGTGTTTTCACAAGGAAATGAGCACTTTACTCTTTACATGTCCAGCACTCCTCTCTCATTCTGTCACTTCATACATCTGGGAACACCGCTCCTCTCCTGCTCCGGCTTTGTACATACAGCCGGTGAGGTCTGCTCCGGGCTATGAGTCTCCGGTAAATGTGTGCACATCTTGTGCTAGGCTTCTCTTTCCTGCAGCTAAGCCTTCTCCCATTCAGTAATACCTGGCAATAAACCAGTCATTTTCACACCTCATAATTAAATTCCTAGAAATGTAATACTTGGGAAGAAGACCCGGATTCCATTACTAATATTGCAATATCTATAATTATTTTCTATAGCGTTATAAGTTTTATATTTTCTCATGAAAGTTGTGCATTTTTTTGTCAGAATAAAATCAGTGGATATAGCTTTTTTGCACTTGTAGCATTTATTGTATGTTATTAACTTATGATATATATTTTATTTCAGTGATGGAACATTCCCAACTGATGAAGGATCAAGTCTGGAGATAACAGATTCCATCTTTGTAGGAGAAAGTGACAATGTGGGCTCATCTGGCGGGCAGAACAGCTACTGGGGGCGAGGAGGATCAGGTGAACAGAGGTCGCTACCACGGAACAAGTACGTTTCTTTGGTGAAATCATCATCAGCTTCAGCCCTACTATTTGATCACAGCAATTTAGAAATAAAAATAATTAAACTAATGCTATTTAAATTCATAATTTATGTTTATGTATCTTAAATGGGTTGTGGAAAAGTGTAAGAAATATAATTATCTGCAGGAAACGTTATAGGAATTAAAAACAAACATTTCTCTTAAATTAAAGCATAAACCAGTACAGTATTTTTAATAGTTTTTTTCCAGCTCTTTAAAGAGCACCTGTCACCCCCCCTGCTGCATGGCAATCTAAATGCAGCACTGAATGCAGCATGTCTGCTGCATTCAAGGAAGGGGTCCCCCATGTGTCTGTGTGCTTTGTACCCCGTAACCTTTGTAAAACTTACAGTTAGAAGCCATGGAGGTAGTCACTGTGGCTGGAGGGAGCTTGATTGACTGCGGCCATTCCCTCCCCCTCTGCCTCTGTGTGCCGCCTCCTACTGTGCTGTGTATGCTTTGTCAGGGCAGGAATCTGGAGCGGAAGTCAGGACAAATGATTTGCATGCTGTGAGTGACAGAGAGGAGGAGAGAAGGAGGGCAGAGCCAGCACAGCAGAAGGCGGCACACAGAGGCCGAGGGGGAGGGAATGGCCCCAGTCAATCAAGCTCCCTCCATCCACAGGGAATGCCTACATGGCTTCTAACTGTAAGTTTTACAAAGGCTATATCTCGGGGTACACAGCACACAGACACATGGAGGACCCCTTCCCTGGATGCAGCAGACATGCTGCATTCAGTGCTGCATTTAGATTGCCATGCAGCAGAAGGGTGACAGGTCCTCTTTAAATGTAAGCCACACTGCCCCCATTATTATGTTCACCTACCGCTGTCTTCATCCTCTATTGGTGCTGCTCCAGTTCCACAGCACCATTTTGTGGTGGTAACTATTGACTGTGCAGAAGTTAGAGGTTACATCACAAACACTCAATGCATCTCTATGAGTGCCAGGACGAGGCATAATGAGGCTTTCATAGAGATGTATTGAGTTGTGACTTCCGGTGCATTCCATAAAACCCAGGAGCTGCTGGCAGCTCACAAATTACCAAAGACTGATGAGAACAATGCTGAAAACAAATAAAGACAGCAACAGGTAAGTATAATACAGTGAGCAGGGGACTTGCATTTAAAGCACCACGCCCCTGAAATAAAAAAAAAGAAACAACAAGACATGAGTGGTGATGTAAAGGTGTTTACACAAGATTGATTGTTGCACTGTGCTAGCAGAGGAGGCAGCTACAGCCGTAGCATTGGAGAATTAGAGGGGCGATGAAGTTGGCTAAATTAACTGATCAGGACAGATTCAGAGTGGTACAAGCAATCTGTAATGCACCGAACCTGTTGGCGATTCATGCTCCTTACTTATACCAGCACCACAGCTGAGTCCAGGGAGGGGGGCAGTGAATCATTGCTCCATAAAAGTACACAGATACCGTCAAGGACCACCAAAGTACCACATTGTAGTAGCAGGAGATTTGCCAGATGGGTGACTTTGTCTCTTTATATTATAACATTTCCTGTACTTATTAATCTTACAAACTCTCAGACAACCCTTTAACTCATCTGAAGCTTCTATAAAAGATATTGTTGCAGGCTGTGCCAAGAACGCTTTTTTCTTTGACAATGTCTTTTAAACATTTCCCCTACCTTTCTATAGTCATACCCCATAATTGATATTTTGACTTATTATAGACTGAGGTGACACAAAGTAAGGACATTTTATTACCTAGCACAGGGATAATACAGATATAGCTTTTTGATAGGATGGCTTGTACATGTGATATCTGAATATATGTTATATATCTCTTATTTTTCACCTAGGACATTTCCGATTCGTGGCTTTCAGATATATGATGGTCCGGTCAGACTCCTCAGATGTACATTCAAGAAGTTTGTCCCAACGGCAGAACGACCCTCCAGTGCAATCGGATTTTCTCTAAAGAATTCCTGGCAAATAACACCTCAGAATAACATTTCTCAAGTTAAGATGGAGAGAAATGTGAGTAAAGTAGGATTAATATTGAGGGATGACCTGTATGGACATTATATTTGATTGTTATTGAAAGGGTTTAAACATTGGCCATCATTACATAAAGCGGTCTGATTGTTTGCAGTAAAGTGTCGAGGTTTATGCCGGCCAGAGCCAGGCGGAAAGTCGTAAGATAACATGCTGAGGAATCTGTGGATTTTGCTGGGATCCAGTCTGAGGGTTATTTGTGTTGGCAGCCCGACTCTTGGAGAAATGTGTTTGGTAGCTGTGTGTGTCTTGCAGGTTGCCCTGACCTTTCTCCTAAGCTTGTATTCAGTGGAGTTAATATGCTTTTCATTATCCATTATAAAACAGAGGTATTGTTTGAACCAGTTTAGGACTACACCCTAAAAATGCCAAGCCCGCTGAGTCTTGTAGGAGACAGACATTAAGTGAATGATGATTAACCAAACGGTGCCAGAGAAGATGTGACTGGAGAGCCAGCCATCATGGAGGGAGTCTTCTTAAACATGCTCCAGCTGGCTACCATAGAGTTAAGATCCATAAAACTGTATGCAAACATAAATCTTAAGAAACCTATTCAAACAGAGTTAATGTCTATGTGGGGAAGAAGCTATGTCCACATTTCCCCACCTTAACCAAATGACTTGAGTACTGTTGCAAGATGCTGACTGGGATTAGGTTCTCCACGTAGACAGCATACAAATCTCTCATTATAAGGATTAAGTGGCAATTAATATGGAAATGGAAATCAGAGAATGCATAGTATTCCACGGCCACGTGCCAAGACGTTCAAGAGAAGACATGCTAGCGCCTTCACTTCTCTTGGAATTGTAATATGCTTGCAGCTGTTGGAGACCTAATGTCAATTAACTCCACTGCCCTGCGATGTGTGCCAGGGGTGCCATGTGTACCACAGCCATCCCATCACTTGTTATAAGCAGTGTTAGACTTATCTACATGTTGCATCTTTCTACATTGCTGACATTCAGCAAATATATAGAGGGTCTACAAGTGATTGCTCAGCTTTTACCTGGTGCTATGTACGAGCCACGTATTACCTGAAATATTTACTTGCCTGCTCACTGTCATTCTTCATCCTTGTTATCATATAGGGCTGCTATGCTGCACTATCTTTTACCACTTAGCATTCTTTATAGGAAATACTATATGCACTAACCAGCTGAGAGAGTTTTTCCTATACAGACTAACTTGTGGGCCATGACACTTGTAAATGGTTTTCCCACCAGTCAATATCCCATCTCCTCTACATGCCTATATGCCATAATAGTTGGTCGGTTGGGTCCACTAATCCGAATAATAGGAAGGCCATAGCTTCACTTTGTACTCAATTCTGCACAAAAACTTGCAGTCCCATGACTTTCACTTGAATGGTGTGTACTATTCACTGAAAATCATTTGTCCACTAGTGCTGATATGGGATATTGAAGTTGGTGAGTCTGTGCTCCATTTATTCTAAGGACTGTGATGATCCCAGTGGTCATCAACTTGTTCAACATTTCTGGTAAACATTTAAGGGTTGCCCTAACCTAATCCACCCAGGAACCCCCGCCTTTCTGAGAATTGTCTCCAGTCTTAAATAACCCTCACCCCCATTTGTGCCAGGAGTCTCAAGAAATCTGGAACATTGACATCTATGCTATTTTTCCATAGTCTGCTAAACAGTTTAATGTAGAGTATTCATAGCTCAATAAGCAAACTTTCTATTAGAAGACTCAATTAATGAGCTGCCAGATGTCATTGCATAAAGGGGAATTGGAGATTGCATTTACAGGGGTCCCACAACCAAAGTTAATTTTAAGATTGATATTAATCAATAGATTGTGGAATAATAACAATTTCCTCACTTGGATATGTTTCATAAAAATGTTCCTGTGCTGAGATAATCTTATATACGTGTAATGGACAGGGACATGGTCTGATCATTCCACATCTCTTGCATCCATTTGATGATTCTATATGAGTATCAGATTGGTGATCACTGATATCTTCTCTGTTTCTCATACTTTACCATACGTTACATATGATTTTTGAAGTGGCACACATCTATTTATCCATTTGTCCTTTGGGCCAGTACCAATCCTGATGACTGTTATTGGTGATCAGGGTGAACAGCATGTACCATTCCCAAAATAGAAATATTTGTCTTGTTTCTTGTTATTTCTAGTCATTCTGCCATTTTGGACGTGTAATAAACAAGATATTTATTTTGTAAGCTTAGTAGTGAGGAAAGGATTGTGTAATGTGATCCGTGCGTGTGTCCGTACTTCCTCTGTGAGCATTAACTGAGTACTATCATGATACTGGCAGTTAAGTCAATTCTCATTTAGAACATAATAGCTCTGCCAGGTTCACTAGAACCCTGCAACTGATTTTACCTTTCCTGCGATATGTAGATAGGAAACTAAACCAATCTAATATTTACCTAATGTTACAGCCAGATTCCCCTCTGTGATATTAACCCACCATTGACATCAGACATCACTGGGCCAATTCATTATTTGCACTTTTTTAAAGTAATTTTTTTTTACTTTTAACTCTCACTGATGATTTTTAAATACTTAAAAATGACAAATGTGATTCATGAGTTTTATGCAAAGTTCAAAACTGTCTTTTATTCTGCCTGTAACTATTGCTGGTATTTTGATGTCCTCTGCTTGGTATAGACCAGAGGTCCCCAACTCCAGGCCTCAAGGGCCGCCAACAGTGCAGGTTTTCAGGATCTCCTTAGTATTGCACAGGTGCTAATGTGATCATCTGCACAGGTAATGATTCCAAGCCCTGTGCAATACTAAGGAAATCCTGAAAACCTGCACTGTTGGCGCCCTTGAGGCCTGGATTTGGGGACCTCTGGTATAGATGATAGATCAAGAATTTAGATCTATAGGGGCCCAACATCCCACACCCCCACGATCAGCTGATTCAGGTGTTTGCACCACCCAAGCAAGTGCCCCATTCTCCTTATTGTTCATCAGGCACAGCTTCAGTTCCATTCATGACCTGCAATGCCAGATACGTGCACTTGTTGGTAATGTCAGGAGTTGGACCTTCATCAATATAATATTAATATCCTATTGTAAGGGAAAACCCCTTCAAGGATCACACAAAGGGCAATTTGCACTTCTTTTAACATCGTTATTGCATTTACACCTGTTATTTGTCAAGTTTATATTTTGGCCCTTTTTTAAACGTTTTCATCGTCCGTTTTGTGCCTTTTTAAAATGTTTACTTTATGTATTTTTTTTATTTGCCCTGGTTGGGGGTTATAGGGTTATCAGTTTTCATTTGATTCATCATATGCAAGTTGTTGAAGAGTCCCAATATTTCTGACTAATTTACTCCTGTCTCCCTCCCTTGTATTGACTTTATGTATTCCAGATTAGTGCAATTATTGCACTGAATTCCCAAAACACTTTTTATGCTAAAAAGTTACATAACAGGTTGGGGATTCCCTGTTGCTTAAAGGGAATCTGTCTGGTCGTTCTACCCCCTGACCAATCACTAGCTGTCCCTGCACCTTTCCAGCTGCTCCCTAACCATCCCTGTCTGCTGTAAATGTGCCCTATAAAAATGGTGAAAAATGAGTTATAACTTACAAGCAGTTGCTCAGTCAGGAGACTGGAAAGGGGGCTCCAGGCTCCATTCTCCCCTTCTCGCTTCATCACCGCATGAACCGCGGGGCGTCATCATTCGTTCTTGATCGCCTACTCTTGTTTGAATTTCCCGCCTCTTCTGCTCCTATCATGCACCGGCTGGAACGTCATATCCGGCCCGGTGCATTGTGGGGGCTGATCACGTGGTACGGCCCCGGCTTCTGGCGTATGCGCAGTGCGCATATTGAAGCCGGCCTGTACCACATGTCCAGCCCCCATAATGCAGCGGGCCAGATATGACGTTCTGGCCGGTGCATCATAGGAAGAGAAGAGGGTGGGAAATTCAAACAGGAGAAGGAGATCAAGAACGAATGATGACGCCCAGCAGTAATGGCATCAGGTCCATCATTTATATCACTGCTGCAGCCAATCACTGCCCCCACAGTCTCATCACCGCTGTCAGTAATTGCAGCAGTAGTATTATGAATGATTGTAGGGATGTCATCAGTGTAGGACATGTGGGGAATAAGTGACGCTGGAGAGCTGGTGGATTCAGCAGTAAGTAATGATTGTTTCATTATGTTAGAACATTCCCAAAACTTTGGAAAATGTTTTAGATGACTGGAAAACCCTTTAAACAAGCAAATGCCATACAACTCTCTGAACCGTTTTAGGGTGGCTGCAAACTGTCTGTTTCAGGCATTTAGATTATAAAGACACTTGGGTGGAAACAGGGCCGCTTCTGCCATGAAGTGAGATGAGCACCTCTCCTCAGACAGCGGTTTGGGTGACTGCCTGAAACATTAGGAGAGTCCTCTCTGTCAGCGACTCCAAAGCTGATTTCTTCTGATATCTAGAGCTCTCCCTGCGCTCTTCATATACCAGTATCCTCAAAGTTTTTGTACTAGAACTTAATTGTATGGCTGGAGACACACTATGCAAGACGCATACAAGATACTCGCATGAGTCTCGCATGACTCACCCAGCACATCCGCCAACTCTCTGGACAGGAGCGCGTCAACTCCATAGAAACACATGCAGTTGACGCACTCCAGTACAAGAAATGGCAGCCGTTCCATGTGAGTTATGTGAGGCTCAATGCAAGTATCTTGCATGCATCTCGCATAGTTTGTCTCCAGTCTAGCAAACAAAAACATTGTGAGAAAACCAAATAAACACATGCAGCCTAAGGGCTTGTTCACACATTGCATTCTTTCTGCATTTTTCCCAGGATTTTTTCCTGCTGAAAAATCGCAGTGTTTAACATTACCATGAGATTTCAGAAATCGCTTGCACAGGCTGCTTATTTTTTCCTTCCAGATTTAAAGCCTAAGGGTATGTGCACACTGGCCGGGTTAGGGTCGGATTAGGTGTGTAAACCGCCGGTCGGTTTACATAAATTTCATGTAAATTTATGTTAATCCAAACCGGCGTTTGGATTAACATTAAAACCTATGTAAACCGACACCCGGTGTCCACACACCGGCGGTTTACACATGCTCATCCGTTGCTAACCCGCTGGGTTCCCAGCGGGTTAGCAACGAATGAGCATGTTCTATAATCCGGCCGGTTCTGCAGCGGCTGCAAGCAGAATCATGTACTGCTTCCAGCCGCCGCAACACCGCCGGCGCTAACCCGCTGGCCACCCGCCCCGCACCCGCCCGTCACCCGCCGCACATACCCGCCAGGATGCCGGTGGACGGCTCCGGAGCTTCCTGGCGGGTCCGCCCAGCCGCCGCCGACCAACCCGCCGGCCAGTGTGCACATACCCTAAAGCTTTTCTTCAAATCTGTAGTATGTCAATGCTTTCAGCCTTTTGGCAATGTATGTCATCCATTTAAATGAATGGAAAAAAAACACATAAAAATCTGCTGTAATCACTAAATGTGTTCACTTACGCTTAGCCTCTGTACACACATCTGTTTGGACATTCAGTTGTTTTGTTATATATATGGAACAGGCAAGCGGAATAAGTGAGGTTAAATCAGTTATGGAAGTAGAAGTAGATGGGTCCCATTTACACCATTCTTTAGAACACACAAAAATGTCCTCCATGGAGAACTTTCTCTTCTGTTCTAAATAGCGGCCCCCAGGTGGACCCCATAAAACTTCTAAAGGCCGCTTTACACGTCACGATATCGCAACGCAACTACGATAAAAAGTCACGTGGTAGTGGCGTTGCAGTTGATATCGTTTGTGCGTTGTGTCATGTAAATGGGCAGCGCAACTCAAAAACGATGCAACTACGACATCGTTTTGAGATTGTGCATGTTCTTCAACCGTGCAATATTGGCTAGGCAATCTGGCAGGATCGTGCTGTGTGACAGCGCAACTACTATTTGGAGTGCAACTTCCCCTATTCACTCCAATGTTAATTGGTCGTTCCCTGAGTTGCTCAGACACAGTGTGAAAAAGGGGCATATGACATCGTAGTTGCGTTGCCTGCCGATATCTCCCTGTGTAACATCTCCTATGCGATTTTGTACAAGTGCCAAAAACGTGCGCGCTCCCGTGACATCGTATGCAATATCGGAACGATATTGCGGCATGTAAAGCGGCCTTGAGGGTACCTTTACACGTCGCAACATTGATTGCAATTTCACTTGCAACTTACTGGTTGCAGTGAAATCATGGACACATTGTTACATTTGTAAACGGCCACAAAATAGAACAATGTGTCCATGATTTCACTGCAACCAGTAAGTTGCAAGTGAAATTGCAATCAATGTTGCGACGTGTAAAGGTACCCTTAGCGTTCCTCAGCTTCTGTTTGCATAACTGATGCAACGGGTCATTTATTCCGTTTGTCTGTTCCTAAAACGGAACAGACTAACAGGATGTCCGGACAGATATGCGTCCAGAGCCTTCGAGATTTCCTATCTATTCTCTGTGTCAGATGTTCTCCATGTTTGGCCTGACAAAGTACACAAACTTTCATTGAGCTTTCAGATGTTACCTAAGTACCGGAGCCGTTCACATGTTATTCTTTCTGCTTTATGTACTGGAATATGCTGGATTGTACCAGACAGCTCAGAAGTAAATCCAGATGCAGTAATAGATTCTCACTTTCCTGGCAGCAGCTGTGTTTACAAGTGTCAATGCTATGTACAATGAAAAAATAGAATGGCCCTTATTTAGTCATGGATGGAAGACTGTGTTACGTGGTTAGAACTACTGCAGACATATACCATATAAAGAATAGTGATATGAGGATCTGATGTACACAATGTCATCTATATCAGCTACTTTGTTCATCAATCCAAATTAGATATTATATTTCCCCAGCTTCCAGAATAGATATCATGCCACATCTGCAAAACGGATGCTATTGTGAGCAATTGCCGTACTTATTTACTGCAGATGTACCGCTCTGATCTTAGCAGATGATAAATATTTCTCCTGATCCTTATATTAACCACGGCACACAATGTAGATTCTTTATTGGATGTTGGAGTGGAGTCTGCTCATCAATCACTATAATAGGATGATCTGTTCTGGCACTGCTATTGTTTAACATGTTCCCCTTTATTTTCAGGTTGGACGCAAAGTATTTTTTGGTCACCCAGGGCAGTGGTTTGGATCTAATGACTATGATGGTGACAAGGTGTCAATTTTTCATGATTTGGACGGCTCAGTCACTGGGTATCCTGATACCTTTGTTGGGAGAGCTAATAATTATCTTCTACGTCATCCAGGATGCCTTACAGTGCCACAATGGAATGGAGTCATATGCACCGGCAAATATGCACAGGTTTGTTCAAGAGTTACCAAAGTTTTTTTGTTTAAGGCCACATGTCACTATGTATATCTTGAATAAAAGAAAACAGCATCACTCTGTATGTGAGATGTTTGCAAATATTGAATGTATGACTGTCATGCTGGAGTAAGGGGTAGTCCGGCTACTGTGTGTGACAGTGGCGCACGGACCAACGATGTCCGGCGCACTACCCACAAATCAACAGATGGGACAAACACAGTGGAGGGCCCTGCTCATAGGGAATGGGAAAGAAGTAACCTCCTGCTCTCACCTGCGGCTGTGCCCTGATGTCTCTACTGTCCCTATACAGGTTCGTTCAACCCGTCGCCGAGCAGGATAGCTAGTCCCTCGCTGGCTCTGATGTTAGCCCTTAATAGGGAATGGCCGATGGGAGCACTAGTCCCAAAAACTGCAATAAAAACAACAAGAGGGAAGGGGAGACAGACAGGGAAACAACACAGGCAAATTCATGCCTTCAGAGACTTTCCTTCACCTCAGGAAGTTTGGCCAGGGATGAGGTTCAATCACCAGCAAAGCGTGCTGGAACCATGTAACCATATAAAGGGGATGGGATTAATCTCAGAGTAGCCACAACCGGACAAGAACTAGCTAGCTTGTTAGCAGCAGAGACTGACATTAACTCCTCAACTGCCAAAGGAAAGAAACACGTTTAATATGAAGTCCCAATACAGACATGAGACAGAGGTCCAAAACCAGTCACTAGTCTCCCGGGTAAGAGAGACCATTGTGACAATGACATGTAGACTGTATTACTGCTATATAGAATATACGTATAAAGTGAAGGTGCTTAGCGCACAAATTGGCCAATTCATGTGTGCCCACCAGTTATGACAATTTGACCTTTCTCTTGAAAGATGCTAAATATTTATCAAACTTGTAGCATCTGGGCTAAAAGCCTATCGATTTAAAAGGCAGTTAGTATCGAGCACTGATTAAAAACAGCTTTAGGGCTCATTCACACATCCAATTTTTCCACGTACAAGGAAAATAGACCTATTATCCTGATCATGCAAATAGAGTCCGTGGAGCCTCGTTTAGGAGTCTCAAACACGGAACTAGCCAATATCCCTCCAGGGAAGGACCTAGCCCTGGGGTGGCTCCTTGCGGAAACCACCATAACCACCGTATTAAGTGGCCCTTTCAGTCAATATCCAACTCTTTACGAGTTTAAAGATATGACAAGGATATCAGATCAGTGAGTGCTATTATCCTGATCAGACTTTCTTCAAAGTTTGACCGAGAGTCATCTGTTTTTCTCATACATTGAGAAATAAATATAAATAAATTTCTATCAATTACCCCATAGACTATCACAGGTATGAGTGCTATAAATGAAAACCACGGATAGTACTTGTATGCAAAAATTGGTGTGACTGAGCACTTAGGCTAATAGAAGGAGTGCTGAGCCAAATATGGAGGCAGCCATCATCTCTGTATGCTACAGAAGACTAACCAACATTTTTTAACAGAATAAAGCAAGTATGAATAGGTGCAAGCTATGACTGCATAATACACAAAGGAAAGTATACTACAGCCTCTGTATAGTATTATGTATGCAAACATTAAGTATACGGACAGCATTACTGCTACATAAAATATAGAATAATGTTTCTTATCGCACAAATTGGCCAATTCATGCCATGTAAAAGTGACCATTCATATTAGTCATGTTTGTAAAAATCTGAGCAAATACAGATTTATTTGCTATAAAGACAACATTTCAGGTCACGGGATCTAATTTCTTCAGTTCTGTGTTTTACTAATGCCAGGACATTTTAAAGGGGTATTCTTAAGTTTGGATGTTACTCCCTATACATAGGACCCTCACCGACTTTGGGAATCGGGGCTCTAAAGAGACTCGTGGGAATCGTGCATTGGTTGATCATGTGCACTGCAGCTCCATTCATTTCTTTGGGAAAGCCAAAGTCCAGCATTGCACAGTGCTCGGCTATCTCCATCTGTCCCATTAAGAGTAAATGAAGCAGGATTGCGCAACACACCATCCTTTATATTAATGGGGTCCTAGCGGTTGTACTCCCAGCAATTGGGGAGTCATTCCCTATTGAAAAGATAGACGGTAACTTCCAAACTTTAGAATACCCCTTTAATGTTCTATACCAGCCTTCATGAAATAGCAGGCTCAGTTTATTAGAGGGCATGCATAGTCTATTAATACTACATAAATATGCTTCAGATTTATGATTGCGTATACTAGATAATTTTAGCCATTATCTTGAAATATGTTTTCCAGCATCTTCACAACTTGAGTCCTATAGTACATCTGTGATTTTTCCAGAAAACAAAATGTCTCATTGGTTTCTTAGGTGATTTTTCCAGAATTGTACAGTACTTCATTGACAAATACTTTCAATGAGATCCTATCCCTTCTATAATATGGACATGAATAAAAATAAAAATTATTATTATTATTATTATTATTATTAATAATTTAAACATTCTTCCAGCACTGGTACAATGTCAGTTTTCACTAGAGGGCAGCAGACAGCAAACATGTCAGGGGGTCTCCATTCTCCAAATAGTTGTGGGTCCCAAAAGTAGAACCTACATTGATGAAACATTTTTGTCATGTTCTGTCAATGCACCATCATAAATGTCTAAGTTCTGAATATCCCTTTAATGCATTTAAGGGGGATCCACAAATCCCAGTGTAGATACTTACAATAACACATCTCAGTGTAGCACTTCTTCATCAATGCTATTTATGTAACCAAAACCATTCCATCAAACATTGCCTTATTAGAGATGTCTTCTGCACATTCCCACAGTTATGTTAAGCCTGGCTCACGTGTCTTATTAAACTTCCAAAACATTTAGCTACCCAGTTAAGTGCCAGCAAGTCACTGCTTTTACCATTATTAACATTTTTTCTCGTGCCAGGAGTTGGCTTGTGGGAATATCGATATTGTAGAATAGACTAAAGCCTTCAGAAATAGACATGGTATAATGAATGTTGACTTTGTGGTTCTCTAGAAACTGTGACTGTATGCGCCATGTGTCCATTAGGTCTCACGGAAGGTTCAACTATACCAAAAAGCTATAAGTTTAATTTAATGGAAATAGGAAGATCTCAGTGCTAAATATAAAGATACCCAGGTGTTAACCTGTCAAACATATGTTGTAAGGTCAGGGCTTTAACAAATTGTTTGACTGTGGCCTGACAGACCAAAGATAATACATAAGTCTGGAGCTCCACCACCCAGTACTCACTAGACTCCTTAGGCTTCCAGAGGAGTGACCGGCCGCACCCACTTGAACATAAGGAAAAGAGGTTTCTCTGGAGTCATGGTACAGTTTAACTCTTTATTATCTTCTAGTTAAAATCATACAGATGCCCCTGGTAGGGGTTAACTAGATGCGTTTCGGAGACATGCTCCTTACTCGTTAGCTAAAGACCATGTAAAGTCATGCACTTGGGCAGAGGAAACAAAAGGTATAAGCATGTGCTTAATTGTAAAACACTGGGCAAAACTGTCACTGAAAAAGACCTGGGTGTATGGGTAGATGACAAACTCCCATTTAGTGGCCAGTGTCAGGCAGCTGCTGCAAAGGCAAATAAAATAATGGGATGCATTAAAAGAGGCATAGATGCTCATGAGGAGAACATCATTTTACCTCTATACAAGTCACTAGTGCTACCACACTTAGAATACTGTGTACAATTCTGGTCTCCGGTGTATAAGAAAGACATAGCTGAACTAGAGCGGGTCCAGAGAAGAGCGTCAAAAGTCATTAGAGGACTAAGGGGTCTGCAATACCAAGACAGGTTATTAAACTTGGGGTTATTTAGTTTGGAAAAACGAAGGCTTAGGGGTGATCTTATAATAATGTATAAATATATGAGGGGACAGTACAGAGACCTTTCTAATGATCTCTTTACTCTTAGGCCTGAGACGGAGACAAGGGGGCATCCTCTACGTCTGGAGGAAAGAAGGTTTAATCATAATCACAGATGCGGATTCTTTACTGTAAGAGCAGTGAGACTATGGAACTCTCTGCCACATGATGTTGTAATGAGTGACTCACTACTAACATTTAAGAAGGGCCTGGATGCCTTTCTTGAAAACTATAATATTACCAGTTATACATACTAGATTCTTTGATAGGGCGTTGATCCAGGGAACTAATCTGATTGCCGTATCTTGAGTCAGGAAGGAATTTTTTCCCCCAATGTGGAGCTTAGTGTTGCCACATGGGTTATTTTTGCCTTCCTCTGGATCAACATGTTAGGCTATGGGTTGAACTAGATGGACTTAATGTCTTCCTTCAACCTTAAAAACTATGTTACTATGTTACATAAGAATCCGCAACAAATAAAAAATCCCATATCCCAAAAAAATGGAATATAGGGGGGATCAATGGGAATACAACTATAGCTAAAAATGGCCACTTTAACCTTTAAACTGGCACACAACAGAAGAGATATAAATCTCTGCATTATATTATGTAGTGAATGATCTTCACTAGACAGATAAATAGCTAAATAACTATGGAAGATAGGCAGATAAAGGTGAAATCATCTATGTATGTGTGCATATATATGTATGGTATTGCAATTACACTTTTATTTCCTATATGTGTATTGGAACAACACAAAAAATAGAGATATAAAAGTCAAATTGGACATAATTTAACAAACCCCAGTGGGATTTTTTTTATATACGGATGTGAGTGAACACTTATGCAGAGAAATAGAGATCGCTGTGCACTATGGTGTGTAATATGTAACATAGTACACTCAGTAGACCTTATGTAAAACTTCTACTGCAGTCACAAATTGAGGGTTATGGCAAGACGCCCACTGCTGGGATTATCTTGTTTGTTACCATGTGTATAGGGTTTGTTGTTTGAAGAGCCATAGGGGAAAATAGTTGTAATTAAATAACAGAAAGATTGTAGATCCAGATTATAAACCATGCACCAGTTCTTCATCCTACCAAGAAATGTCTCCTTGGCTGTGCAGGACAGGTGAGAACGAGGCAGGAATCCGGGCAGCTGTCATGGAACATTAAACACATAAGTGTCTTTCGCTGCTTTACATTGTAAATCAGTTTTGTTCAGTTTCTTTGACAACAACAACAGGTTGCATTCCTCTTCGGGGAGTAGATTATGTGTTTTTCCCATACCTGAGCTTCTCACCTGTTTTGTACCTTTGTCCCATTAGTTTTGATCTTAGACATTTCTTTAACGTGCCCGCGTTACACCCAGAGCAATTACCCATTTCTAGACAGGTCTTTCCATGACTTCGTAGACAGGATAAAAATATATCTATCAATTTTTTTTTTTACATCTTTTACTTTATTAACCCTTTAAGGTACCTTTACACACCACCACAGGAAGGAAGAAACCGCCAGGCACAATTGTGCCTGTTGCCATGAAATCACTACGAAATGGCGGCGTGTAATTCAGGGAGTTCCTTCCTGTGTCTAGCAGTTCCTTCAGATACCTGTTTCTGAGCTGTGCTCAAAAACAGGAAGGAACAATTCCTATGGTGGCGGCGTGTAATCGGGGCACATGAAGGTATTTGCGTGGCCTAGCGAATTCGCAGGGGCGTGACAAAGCGTCATGGATACCACGCCCCATCAGCGATCATTGGTGGAAGCTCCTGCGTTACGATTGGTTGTCCCTTCACAGGGCGCCATATTTAAAGAGCTATCCATTCACAGTCCACAATTGCAATGGCGTCATGTATTAGCCAGCCTCCCTGCGCTGGCTGGCCAATCATGATGTTATTGCATTGTCCAATCACCGTACGAGCGTCACGTAATACATAACTCTGTCACGCCTATGTACTTACGGCACGCAATATGTACGCCCATATTCCTTTGTGGTAGCGGCGTATAAATCAGGGAAGGTACTCCACAGGAAGTAAGCTGCGGCACCCGTCAGCAATTCCGGGGAATGCAAATACCTTCTGTGGAGCACATTGTGGCGGCGTGTATATGCAGCATCGGCGACCGGTATCCACCATTAAAAACGCGCGCGTGCACGTGCGATGGCTACCACTCTGTGGCGGCGTGTAAAGGTACCATTACAGATCACAGCATCTTTTTCACCCATGTAGTCCGTGTTATTTTTAAATTTTTAATTATGCATTTAAAGCATACCTGTCATTTATATTTCATAAGTAGTGATGAGCGAATAGTGAAATATTTGGGTTTTAATTATTCTAACCGAATACTGTCTACTATTCGAGTATTCATCTGGAATACTGAACGTAATGTAAGTCAATGGGAAACTTAAAAAGTTTTCAGGGAAATCTTCCTGAAAAATATTTGAGTCTCCCACTGACTTGTATTAGATTCAATATTCCAGATGAATACTCGAATAGTAGAAAATATTTGGTTAGAATAATTAGAACCCAAATATTTCACTATTTATTCATAAATGAATTATACACATGAAAATAAGTAACTTTGTAATATATCTTATCAGACAAATTTGCCTAAATAGAAAGCTCTGCCAGAATTGATCAGTCATTGTCAATATTCTCAATTCTGGGGTAAAATCTGTATTCAGTGAAGACTTTCCCATTACTGAGATAGGAGATGGCAGCTGTCACTGATGAGATTCTACGTAGATAGAGGGAGGAGGGGACGGAGCTCTGCTGCTAGCTCCTCCCTCTGCCTTTAGCACCTCCCTCCTCCTGTCATCAGAGAATCTCCTCAGTGACAGCTGCCATCTCCTATCTCAGTAATGGGAAGGTCTTCACTGAATACAGATTTTACATCAGATGGTAAAATTCTCTCATTGAGAATTTTCATAATCAATGATCGTTTGTGGCAGAGGAAGTAGCAATAATTATGACTCTATGAGACAGCGTTATCTTCTCCATACTAAATCTTCCAAACTGTTTAAGATGTGAAATGTTGTGAAGTCATATGACAACAGGTGATATACAGTATAACTAGCCACACTTGCCATAAGTTATTTTTTTTTTTTGGGTGGAGGTGAATATTTTAAATATACATCAGCTGTAACATTACAGCCATGCGCCTAGCATTGTGTAGTTCCTGATGATTCTGAAACAGATCTGAATTTTTAAGGCATGGACTCTGCAAGACGCAGGTGCCCGGTGGTGCCTGGGACCAAGATGATAGCAGTAAATAGTTCCTTTAAAGGGAATCTGTCACCAGGCTTTTACATCTCCATATAAGAGAGGCATTATGTAGGGTCAGAGACCCTGAATCCTGCGATGTGATACTTTATTGGGTGATGAAGTTTTGATTTAAAACCGTTTAATCTGCTGCAGATCTAGCAAACCACTGATTGGCAGCTTTATTTGTAGACTGTGCGTAGGCAGAAAACTGCCAATTAACGATGGGGGCGTGGTTGGACTTCTTGGCAGCAGGTTTACTAGTCCTTTAAGGCCACTTTACACACACAGATATCTGTGACCAACTTCTGAACAGATCTCTGGTTGCAGTGAAATCATAGACACATTGCTCCATTTTGTGGCTGTGTACAATGGAGCAATGTGTCCATGATTTCACTGCAACCAGAGATCTGTTCAGAAGTTGGACACAGATATCTGTGTGTGTGTAAAGTGGCCTTTAGTGTTAATTTCTAAGCAGACAAGTAAATGACACATCGCTGGATTCAGGGTCTCCATCCCTGCATTGTGCTGCTCTCTGATTTTGTAGTAAAAAATCTAGTGACAGGGTCCTTTTGAGTTCTAATCGGAAATACCATGGATCATAGACTTTTTTGGGCATATCCCACTTAATGCTCAGATTACGATCAAGTCAACATCTTGATCTCCATCAGTTTTTTTACCCATGTTTGAACAAGTTTTACAGTGTGGTGGGCGCATTATCCTGCTTAAAAGGTCACTGCCATAAGAAAATGCCATTGTCATGCAAAAATCAGTACATTTATGAACCTATAATAATGACCACAAATTAAATATGATCAAATAGTGTTTATTAATTCATATATTAATCATAATACATAAAAGATGCTGTTAAAAAGCGGTTAAATCATGCATGACTAAGGGCCACGTCACACACACAGATAATTGTGCAGATATTGTTCGCAGATCTCTGGTTGCAGTGAAATCATGGACAGATTGCTCCATTTGTACACAGCCACAAAATGGAACAATGTGTCCATGATTTCACTGCAACCAGAGATCTGCGAACAATATCTGCACAATTATCTGTGTGTGTGACGTGGCCCTTACATAGGGATAACAATTAAATTGGTCAAAACCGACATCATTTATATCTGTTACAGTAGTAAAATGTATATAGCCTCCAATAAATTTTTTTGGCCTATTTCACTTAGTATAATGTTACCATAGATCAGGGGTCTCAAACTCCAGGCCTCGAGGGCCACACACAGTGCAGGTTTTCAGGATTTAGTATTTGACAGATGGTCGTGTGATTATCAACTGTGTGTGCGACTCTCGAGGCCTGGAGTTTGAGACACTGCCATAGATTGACATGGATTAGGGTATTGTATGCAAATCCTTTCCTTTCAAGGTCAGTTATGTAATAACATTACAAAGTGCATTGTGCTTATAGTTCCATGTCATATCTACTATATAATCGTCTAATTCTGTCTGTAATGGAAATCCTGTGTTGCTAATTGGTCGCGCCAGCACCCGCGACCAATCAGCGACAGGCGCAGTCCGGGCGCGAATTGGCGCAGGATTTAAACCAGCTTCGCATTGCATTATTCTTAAATCTTCATAAATAAACTACATACATATTCTATAATACCCGATGCATTAGAATCGGGCCACCATCTAGTTGTATATATGGGTGGTGCAGTAAGGTTTCCATACTCCAAAAAATATATGAACAATAAAATGCATGATGCAGTTAAAAGTGCAAAATGCTTTAAATGGAGTCAAATATACCAGGAAATAAATATATATTATAAGCATTACCAAGGAATATGTATAAATATTCTAAAGAGTAGCTGAGTCATCCTTACACCCAACTTGCGTTTCACCATTGCGTCTTCCAAGGTGTGGAGGAGAAGAGGTACTTGGTCTGTAAAAATCAATTCATGTCAAAGTGACATATGGATGTCAGGACCCGATGTTTCCCAACTGTACATGTTCTAGACTAGCGCATCATACTACCTCTACTGCCTTCTTCTCATAAAGCATCCTGGTGTCAAGTCTTCCTAAGTAAGTGACGCTCACATACCAACTGCAAAAAACAATGTGATTCATAAGAACAGGCCACATTCTGCCATTGCCCCATTTTCCAGTTCCTATGATAATGTCTGCACTATAGATGCTTGTTATCACCATATAAACATTCTGGCTGCTTAAAGCACCACTCCAGAATTTTTAAAGGTTTATATACTCACCTTCTAGCGGCTTCATCTGTTATTGACACCACTCTAATTTTGTGTCACCATCTTGTGACCTGTTACTTCTGACTGACCAGAGATCAAAAGTTATGTCACAAGCACTCAATGCATCTCTATGAGGGCCAGAACGAGGCTTCCATAGAGATGTATTGCTGTGACCTGTAGAGTGCTCCATGAAACACTGGAGCTGCTGGTAGATCACACATTACTGGAGACCAACGATAGAAGATAAAGCTGCCAGAAGGTGAGTATAAGACAGGGGGCAGAGGTCTTAGATTTCAAGCAGGGGTGGGGAACCTTTTTCTGTCTGGGGCCATTTGGAATTTTCTACCAACCTTTGGGGGCCGTACAAAATGATCAACTTGAAAATTCTCATGCTATATAAGGTTAAACTATCAACTCACCCCTAATGTGGTGGCGGGGGCTGCTTCTGTTTGGCGTGGCTGTGATGTTAAATGATATTGTTCCTATTGCTTCTCAACAACTTTTCCAGGTTTGCTAGAGTCATAGACATCCCAGGAGAGGCTGGGGCATAGAGATCACTGGGGAGCTGGATTTAAAGGGCAGGCAGTCGGTAAAACGAAGCTGCCAGCCTGAGCATTGCGGTCCCCAGGAATTTGCCCGGTGGCCGCAGAAAAGGTCTGAGGTTCCACAACCCTGATTTAAATCATCACTAAATTGGTGCAGTAAAAAAAAGTTGGAGTTGTGCTTAAAATAGAACTTGAAACATATTTTTCTGATTAAAATTTTTAAAATTGCAGTACAGTAAAAATGTAATAAGATATTTAGATAGTACATTATGCAATATGTATAGTTTAATACGCGGGAGATTTGAAGTAACAGCTGATCTGACAGCTGTTTAAATCTCCCGCGCTGAAACCGAATAGGGTGATATCAGTACAGGAGATAAGAAACAGCTGATTGCTGCTTCAAATCTCCCGCGCCGACATCACCTATTCGGTGTCTGCGCCGGAGATTTAAACAGCTGTCAGATCAGCTGTTTCTTCCAATCTCCCGCGCTGACACCAGCGGGAGAGCAGCGGCGGCTGTAGCTGATCTCTCGGTGGCCGCCACTGATCACTGGCAGCCACCAGGAGAGATTTCAATGAGATCCTCAGCGTTCTCCTGTGCTGTCATGCGGAGGACACTGCGGATCCATTGACTTCAATGGATGGTTTGTGCGGTCATGGGCGCTTGCAGATAAAACAAGCGCCCGCGACCACACAAAAAATGCAACAGACTGCGTTCTGATTGCGGGAGGAGGGTGCACAAATTATGCAAACGCAACCGAACGCAGCCAAACGCAGGCACATGCGTTCCCATGTTAAATATAGGAACGCAGTGCGCAAGCGTTTGGTTGCGTTCGGTAGGCTGCGCTTGCACACGCAAATGTGAAGGCAGCCTTAGTGAATGAAGCTTTCGGTGTATTTGATCGGCATGCTTTGAATGGTACTGTTCATTGCAGTGTTTATTGCAGTGCTCTATATCATGTTCCTTCTTTTGGGGCCATGCTACTGTATTACTGTTTGCATCTGATTCACTCATTTCATCATTTATATGAATATTGCTTTTGTCCAATACAACATGCACTGTTTTCACAATCCTAAAACTCAAAACTACTTTGCACTTTTTATATATGTGCCAAATGCCTTGTAATGTGCTGTAAACACATTCTTCCTGCAGCTTTTTCCATGAAAGTGTTGGATATCAAAAAAATATTTTACTGTTTAGGTGAGCATAGCCTAATATCTTCAGCATGACAAGTCCAGCAATACCTTTACATAACTAGTCAATTTCTCTGTTACTGAAAAATCAGCATTTAATTTGAAAGGCAGATGAGGCTTAATGACTATGGTAGATTTGAAGCCTCTGTCACTCCAGCTCTAGTCTACACCCCACACCGCCTCCTCCTGCTATACTCATGGCTTCTTTACCTCTTGTCACACAGAATAGAGGCTGTTAGTCAAGCAGGAGAAGGCGGCACTGGGTGGTGAATAGAGTTGGAGTGACAGAGGCTTCAGATCTACAGAGCTCTTCGTTCACATTTGTCCATCAATACAAACACTTGTTTCTCAGGACCAGACTGGATATGTAAATGTATTGCTGAATTTTTCTTTGAAAGAGCTAAATGTACATGTAAAAAGTGTGGGGTAGATGAAATCTTGCTGACAGATTCCTTTTCAGTGATTTATTTTCAGGAAATATTTACATTCCTTTCTGCCCTTATTCATTGCAGCTATATATTCAAGCCAGACGACCTGAGAACCTGACTATATTGGTGGCTAGAGCTACTTATCCTTCACATCCATTAAGACTAGTTGGTGTTAATAAGGGTGCGCCATTTCAGCAGTACCAACCAGTGGTGATGTTACAGCAAGCCTATAGCATCCGATGGGAAGGACAATCACCCAGAGAAATCATATTGTATCCAATCAACTTTAACAGGTATCAAAAACTTTTCATATCTTTGCTGCTTCACTTCTTGTTTTACATTTTTAATTCTTGAATAATTTTACTGAGTTTCAAGTTAATGTGACTGTCTCGTCATCATATATGACATCTATATTACACATTAGAATAAGAACATAAAATACAGCCTAGAATAAAAACATAGCAAATAGTAATAATCATCATAAATTGGAGCACACAGGAAAGAGGAAACACACAAGCAAGACAGTATTATCAGACTCCAAGGCTACGTTCACACATTGCGCTTTTTTGCGTGCACTTTTCAAAAAAGCGCAAGTGCGTGTGCATCTGCTGGCAAAGTGAATGTAAATTCACTTTTGCCGTTCAGACAATGTGTAAATATACGCTGCGCTTTTATGGAGAAAGCTTTCTCCCATAGGAGCCCATTGTTCCCGCTGGAATTACGCCTCACCGTTCAGACAATGCGCAATTCCAGCGGGAATATGCCGGCGCTGCAGGATGTGATGTCACACAGGGGAGGAAGAATCCTCCCCTGTGTGACATCTGTGACAACCCTTTTTGGGTTTCGTAGTGTATTAATATACACTGCGAAACCCAAATTAAAGTAATCCAAATGTGTTAAAAATAATAAAAATTGAATACTTACCCTCCGCCGGGTGTTTCGGGAGCCGATACAACCACATGTACTGACCTTCCAGGGCCTATCATATCACATGACCGCGAGCGACAAATCAGCGATCTTGATAGGCCCCGGAAGGTCGGTACCTGTGGTTGTGTCGGCTCCTGGAGCACCCGGCGGAGGGTAAGTATTCAATTTTATTATTTTTAACACATTTGGATTAGTTCAATTTGGGTTTCGCAATGTATATTAATACAGTACGAAACCCAAAAGGGGCTGTCACACATGTCACACAGGGGAGGATTCTTCCCCTGTGTGACATCATTTCTCCCCTGCACTTTTGGGGGAGAAATGAGCCCGTAAAAAAAATGCGGTGTGTGAATGCACCAAGTTTTTTTATGGTGCGGGTGCAAAACGCGGCAAAAAGCGACTGCGCAAAAAATGCGCAATATGTGAACGTAGCCTAACATTTAACATAGTGCCATATGGTGGTTGCTCAAGACAGTCCCTGCAGTATAAGGCCATGTTCACATATTGCGCATTTTTTGCATGGGCGCTTTTTGCTGCGTTTTGCACCCGCGCAAAATAGAGCTGTAAAAAAACACAGAGCATTCACACACCTTTTTTTATGGAGTCACTCCTCCCCTGTGTGACATGTGTGACAGCCCCTTTTGGTTTCGTAGTATATTAATATAATAATAATAATAAAGTTTTATTTATATAGCGCCAACATATTCCGCAGCGCTTTACAATGTAGGGTTAGAGTACAGAAAATATACAGTAAATAATTACACTAGAGAACAAATACAGTACAATAATTGGATACAAAACAATAGGCATAGAGTCAATGTAAAAAAGAAAATACAATAAATAAAGCAAGAAATGAAGGTGAACCTGCTCAAAAGAGCTTACAATCTACAACGGGATAGGGGTAGCACAAGGTACAGGGGCTTATTGCATTGATGCTCCAGGCATCTTGAGGAAATGGGGCATAGAACTAAGCTTACATGGATGGTCATTATACAATCTGTGTAGACCTTTTTTGGTTTGGTGGAGTTTATAGAAGAGTAATGTCCAGAGGGATAGCCCATTCACTGTTTACAGTGCAAAGGACTTCTATTAGGGAGTATGATAGGCCGCCTTAAAAAGATGCGTTTTTAGGGATCGTCTGAAGCCATGCAAGTTGTGGATAGTCCTGATTTCTTGGGATACAGCATTCCAGAGGATTGGTGCAGCTCTGCAGAAGTCTTGGAGCCGGGAGTGGGAGGATCGGATTAGTGCAGATGTTAGTCGAAGGTCATTTGAGGAACGTAAAGAACGGGTGGGGTGATAGACAGAGATGAGGGAGGAGATGTAGGGGGGTGATGCACTGTGAAGAGCTTTGAGGGTGAGAAGGTGAGAACAAGCAATTTGAATTTGATCCTGTAGTATACGGGCAGCCAGTGCAATGACTGGCACAGAGCAGCGGCATCTGAGTAACAATTGGCCGGCGAACGCACCTGCGCTTTTTTGAAAAGCATGCGCAAAAAAGCACACAGTGTGAACGTAGCCTAAGTCTGCAGCTGTTGTATACTTCAAAACAGCTTTTGTCCCTGTCTTGGTCTTGTTCTCAAAGTCTCGGCATTGTAAGACTATGCGAAGTATTCATATATAAATTTCCATTTAGCAGTTATCCTTCTCCCAGGCCCACTTATCGGCACAGTCCTTGTATATCCTTAATTAAATTTTATTCTGTATATATGTTTGTGTTTTTGGTACAGCATCACATTTCTAGATTTGAGGTTGCAGAGGGAGCATTTGCTGTTGAATGCACAAAGGCTCCACAAATATATAATTGTCTTTAATAGTATAATTATTATTATTGACCAAGTACATATAAAAATGATTGAAAAGGTTTAGAGAGAAGTCACTTGGTCCTCGGAGATAGAACTGAGTATGAGTGGAGCATTCTTAGCCTAGTCACAGGGATACCTACCATATTGTACACTATACCCCATAATAAAATACAACTTTAGGAAGTGAATATACCATGAAGGTTTGCTCATATAAAGTGGTGCTCATAATCCTTGGAGAACTGCCTGGATAAAAGAATTCACATTATAATTATAGGGTTGTCTTTCAATTTGTATGTAAGTAATTATTGGTGCCACATGCACAGTGTGATGTGTCTGTCTTGCTGGATTCCCTAACAGCATATGTGTGTCTGGCGGCATGCGCCTGTCTCCAGTGACACGTGACAAGGGTGATTTGGACATAAGATGGTCCTGTTTTGCCTTCCCAAATAATTACATGCATTCTGTGGATTTCGATCAGGCTTGTCAGAGAGGCCTTGCTTCTGACTGGCTTCCAGGCAATGATTCTTTGTTCTCTGTCAATGCTGATAACTGCCAGAACTCCCTACTGGAGCACGGCCTATAAATGTACATACCGACTGCCAACACATTTCACCAAACAAACTCGTTCCTAAACAGGAGCGCATGGTAGCCGCAGCAGCTCGGTCAGGGAGGCTCATGTTGGAATAGATACATGGAGCTGAACTTATAGAAAGCATCCCGCTAGTTTTCCCTGAGCTGCTCAGGAACGTGGACCTCAGGACGTTTGTAAGCACCCTGGCAATGGACAGGGAAGGGATTTATTTTCTGTCGGCAAGTGCTATGTTATATCAATATTGCTGTTTATTTGTGCTTAGGAACTTCGGAGTTTGGCAGATGCTCTGTGCTAACTGCACGGCAAAAAAATCAGCCTGTTTCGCTATGATTTTGTTCCCAAAGAAATCCTTCTAAGCACTTCATCCATAGTTTACTTATGATAACAAATTGCATCATCTCAGACTGATAAATTGAAGTAAAAATATATATTAAAGTTAGTCAGTGATTAATATGCATGGACTAACAATAAAAACATTGAAGGATGCATGCCATTGATTTAAAGGGTTGGCCACTTTTGGACAAAAGTTGGCATTGACTCTGTGACTGCAGACTTGTGAGTCTTAACATTGCACATGGTGTACGCTGTCAGGAATCTCCAGTGTTGGCACCAAGAGTAAGCAGCATGATGGCTCAGAGGTTAGCACTTTGTCTTGGTTTCAAACCCACCAATTTCAACATTTCCAAAGAGATTGCATTTTCTCCTCAGGTTTTTACGGGCTTTTTCCACACTCCAAAGACAAACTGATAGAAAATATAGATCAGAGGTCCCCAACTCCAGGCCTCGAGGGCCGCCAACAGTGTATGTTTTCAGGATCTCCTTAGTATTGTATTAGTATTGCATTACCTGTGCATTTGATTACATTAAAGGTACCGTCACACGCAGCAATATTGCTAGGCAATTTCACTGGCAATTTTCTGGTTGCAGTGAAATCATAGACACATTGTTCTATTTTGTTGCCGTGTACAAATAGAACAATGTGTCCATGATTTCACTGCAACCAGAAAATTGCAAGTGAAATTGCTAGCAAATTGTCGCGTGTGACGGTACCTTAACACCTGTGCAATACTAAGGAAATCCTGAAATAATGCATTGTTGGCGGCCCTCGAGGCCTGGAGTTGGGGACCTCTGATATAGATTGTGAGCCCCAGTGGGAGTGTCTAGTCATACTGTGGCTGAAAGTATGAATATCAAATATTTGAAGTCACATGACTGCCTGGTATCACTGCTGGCATCAGGGAATCCCGACAGCTTGCACCATGCTCGCTGTGAGGATTCACAAGTATGCTGTCACATAGACTGACTGAAGACTTTTGTGCCAGAATTTAACAACCCCTTTAAAGAAAAGACCTTCATGAAAGTACAGCTATGTTGAGGACAGAACCCAAACTACAAGGATCGCTGGTAGCCAACTCAGTAGTGCAGCTCACAGTTTAGATACAGAGGTGGGAGCATCTTCAGTGTTATTAGCAAGGTGTGTCATGGCACTATCTGTTGTGTGTGTAGTGCATCTGTCCTCATTCTTTTTGAACGAGTGGCCTAACCCTCAAATACACTTTGTGTGCTATACTCCCACTATACTGTGCCACAACAACCATAATGTGGGCTGCTGCTACATCTGTAAGCATACACTGATTATAATCTAATAATTATTAGGCCTTAATCAGACGTCCATGAGTCACGTGAGTTTTTTATCTCTATTTTAGACAAATAGAACATGTACCAATTATAGTCCACATGGCTTTACACATGTCTGTCTTTTATGGATTATTTGATCTACATAAAAATGGTGGCAACATGTTTGCTTTTTATTCAAGTCACCATCAAAATTAGCCATGCAAGTCTAAGGGTACCTTTACATGCCGCAACCGCGGCAAGAAATATTGACGGCGATATGTCGCCCTGTGACAATCGCCGTCAAGATGTCTCCCAATTGCGGCGTGTAATTGGGGAATTTGGCGGCGATATGTGGCCTCGCGCCGGTCACCTGATTTCAGAGCACTTCTCTTAAATCAGGCGACCGGCGCGTGGCGGCTTATCACTGCCAAATTCCCCAATTACACGCCGTAATTGGGAGGGATTTTGACTGCGATTATCGCAGGGCGACATATCGCCGTCAGTATTTCTGCTGCGGTTGCAACAAGAATGGATCCTGCACTCTGTGCACGCTGCACTCTGTGTGTGAACACCGCTGTGCTATTCGCCTGCACTTACTCACCTCACCACGCTCCCCCTGTGACTGCCGGTAATCTCTCCTCATCCCGAGCGTGGCCTCTAGGACCCTGCAGCCTCCCATGTGACCGGGTGACATTGCTCGGTCACATGGTGCTGTCCAAGGTCCTTCACAGGTCCTAAAGCATCGGGATGAGGAGAGATCCCCATGGGAGTGCGGCGAGGTGAGTGGAAAGCGCAGCGAAATAACGGCAAACTAATTGACATGTCAATTCTTTTTACGGACACGATTTTGAGCCCAAAAGTGGATTTGTAAAAACCGCAGCATTTGAATGCAAAATAGTGAAATGCATTGACTTGTATGGGACAGCTAACGTCAATGCGTTTCACTGCATTCCACTGCAATAGCGGATCCGTACAAAGCAGATCAATAGTGCAGCAATTGAGCAGCGTATAAACGCAGCCAACATTGCAATGGCCAGGTGACATTTTGTCTTCTAATTTTTCATACGAGAAATTCACTAATGAAACACTGAATGTAAAAATGACACACTGATGAAATTCAGATCCAAAACACTGAACATGAACAGCGATCTATGTTTTTACGTACACAAAAAATCATGGACATTTGAATGGGGCTGTAAACCATGTTCCAAATTATTATGCAAATTGATTTTAAGTGTCATAGGTTTTTTTTTTTTCTTCAATTAAATCCATTGATGGTATTGTGTCTTAGGGCCACTTTACACACACCAACTTATCTGTCCAACTTCTGACCAACTTGCTGGTTGCAGTGAAATCATGGACACATTGCTCCATTTTGTGGCTGTGTACAATGGAGCAATGTGTCCATGATTTCACTGCAACCAGTAAGTTGGTCAGAAGTTGGACAGATAAGTTGGTGTGTGTAAAGTGGCCTTCAGGGTTTTTTGGATCACTGAAATCAATCTCAGATACCTGTGATAATTAGTTTGGCAGGTGAGCCCAATAAAAGGAAAACTGGATGTTCCACAATATTAAGCAGGCCACAGTTTTCAAGTAACATGGGAAAGAAAAAAGATCTCTCTGCTGCCAAAAAGCAACAAATAGTGCAATGCCTTGGACAAGGGATGAAAAATTTAGATATTGCACAAAAACTTAAGCGTGATCATCGTTTGGGAAGATATTTGTGGCTGATTCTGAGCACAGATGTGTTCGTGCAGATAAAGGCAGAATGAGGAAGGTTTCTGCCAGGCAAGTTTATCGAATTAAGAGAGCAGCTGCTAAAAAGGCCTTACAAACCAGCAAACAGATGTTTGAAGCTGCTGGTGCCTCTGGAGTCCCTCGAACATCAAGGTGTAGGATCCTTCAAAGGCTTGCTGTGGTGCATAAACCTACTATTCGGCCACCCCTAAACAGTGCTCACAAACAGAAATGGTTGCATTGGGCCCAGACATACATGAAGACTAATTTTCAACCAGTCTTGTTTACTGATGAGTGCCAAGCAACCCTGGATGGTCCAGATGGATGGAGCAGTGGATGGTTGGTGGATGGCCACCATGTCCCAACAAGGCTGCTACATCAGCGAGGTGGAGGAGTCATGTTTTGGGCTGGAATCATTGGGAAACAGCTGGGTTACCAGCCTTTAAGGTTCCTGAAAGTGTGAAAATAACCTCTGCAAAGTATATAGTTTCTGACTGATAACTTTCTTCAATGGTACAAAAAGCAAAAACGTTCTTTCAGGAGCAAAATCATCTTCATGCATGACTGCTGCAAAGAATACCTCTGTGTCATAGGCTGCTATGGGCATAAAAGGAGATAAACCTATGGTGTGGCCACCATCTTCCCCTGACCTCAACCCTATAGAGAACCTTAGGAGTATAATCAAGCAAAAGATCTGTGAGGGTGGGAGGCAGTTCACATCAAAACAGCAGCTCTGGGAGGCTATTCTGACATCATGCAAAGAAATACAAGAAGAAACTCTCCAGAAACTCACAAGTTCAATGAAGATGATATGAAAGAAGAAGGTTCCTATGTTACCATGTATCTTGGCCTGTTAGGATGTTTTGGAGTTAAATAGCTTTTTATTTCAGTGAATGTGACCTCCTAATGCTGCAAATTCAACAAATGAGCATTTTCAGTTCTTTCAAACATATCAAATCTTTAGAGACTCTACTGTGCCTAATAATTCGGAATTTTAATTTTGAAGATTATACTGTTATCATTGGGAGGCTTCTTCAATAAAATTGATGTATATACTCTAACAGGTGATGACTTTTATTACACTGACTGTCATTTGCACCGACCATTTAGGTAAATCAGAGAAAAAGAACATTTGCATAATCATTTGGAACATGGTGTAGAGAGGAGCAGAGGAGCTAGGTGTTATTTCTACGTTAGGATGGTATCACCAGAGAGCAACCCAACTCCTTAGAGATAAAGTAGAGCATCTTTCTCATTATATCTGGACCTTTGCCACAGTCTCTTCATGTAAATGCCCTGCATTATGTGATAATCAGAATGAAATACAATACATAATCCAAGTATAAGAAAGAAATACCTCACTTTAGAAATTGTCCATCTTGCATAACCATAAGTTATAAATAGGCCACATCTTGGCAGAGTGCATTGCTCCCATGAACCCGGGGTGAGAGTCCTGTGCAGTGTTATGGGGGATACAAATTGAAGGAATCATGTCCTAAAAAGGAGCCTCTTGCCCAGAATAATAAATCTTTGAGCCTTGAGAAAATAATTTTAGAGGCAGTCAGCTGAGTTTATCTTTTAGTTCTGCTTCCAATCAAGTATAATTAGTATTGGAAGATTATTTTTTATTCCAAGAAAGTGATAGAATTAATTTCCTCAGAAAAAAGTACCCTAAAAACATAAGTTCCTGTTAACAAAATTAATTAATGACTCATGTGAACCTTTTTTGGGATGAATCTAGGTAGGCAATCCAAGAGGTATGCACTGATTAGTAAGCAAGATGCAGAATAAAAGGGATCTTGTTGATGTGGATTATGGTGGGTTCACGCTAGGATATCCTGAACGATATCCTTGAAACGTCATAGATTTGTGATTGTTGAAAAGATATCGTTCAGGCGTCGTTGCGGGTAAACGAACGATATAGGATGAAAAGATCGTTGGATCGTTCATCCTAGATTTGAGATCCTGACCTCAAATCTATCGTTCGTCATCCAATTAACGCTGCTTCAGGAAGCAGCATCGTTCAGTGTGACACCTTTATGAACGATATCGTTCAAAAAGTTCCTATTCCTGCCGCTTCATTACATCGCTCACTCCTTCCTCTCCTATTTAACAGTTGCGCTACCGCATAGGATATCGTAAACGATATCCTTGTGTGTGACAGCACACTAACGATGTCGGAACGATCACGGTCATGTGATCATTCCAAGGATATCGTTCACGATATCCTAGCGTGTAAACCCACCATTGCAGACAGGCAAAGAGGAGGTTTATGGTACTGACGCCCCCCAGGAACAGGGCTTAGCTCATAAACCTTTTCAGTTTTGATCGATTAATTCGTTTTCTTAGCAGAAATAAATAATTGTAATTAAAACTTAGCAAGAGAGTGGCGAACGCTCAAGCTCTGGCTCTTTTTCAACACAGGAATGTCTTCCAGATTTTAGAATTTTCTTGGCTGTGCATGGAGCTGATCGTTATCCTGGATTGCTCCTGAGCTCAGACTACTGCAGGAATATAGCTCCAAGAAGCTCTCTCTGGGAAATGTCCTAAATGTTGAGTGCTCAAGTCCACTTAGCTGTCACTTAGATATGTGTTGATTTTCATTTTGATGCCTTGCAGATAGAACTTTTCCATATTATCAGAGTACAATATATCCCCTACTTTATAGCGCACATAATTGCACATCTTGCATATAGGACATTTCTGAACATTTTCAATTCTGTGAAACATATATGACACGAAAATTCAAGCAAGGAGCAGTATTTTCATAAGATGATAGCCTTCAAATGTTAGAAAAATAGAAATGAATGCAAAATTTTCATATTCATGTTGACCCTTATTCGAAATAAAAGTTTGTATATATCAAAACAGGGTCAAAATATTAAAATAAAATTAACCATTGCTCTTTGTGATGAATACCACACCTATCACAATGACGTCTCTATTACATCAGAGCCACACGATACGGTCTCTTCACTTCCACCAACATATGACATTCCGCACCCACAGGGGGGTTAGGTTACGCAGTTGTACACTGACACCCCCTGACTACATGAGCACAGAAAGGCATGGGGAGTGAGAGCGGTGATTCACGCATTTGTCTGGCGTGACATCACACTCGCTCACAATCCTGGCAGGCTAGGGGACCTTTTTACCCCTTCCCGAACAAAACAGTCCTGCTAGCACAGTACACCTGCCACCAGTTTCTCGTTAGGTATAAACCTGGTTTGTTACACGCAGGCCAGAAACCAGCCACGGTAGCTTATAAATTTAACCGAGGACATGGATGTATGGGTGAAAAATAAGAGAGCAGCTCAAGATTAAATGATATATTTAATTGCCTTCTGGGCACACTAGACATAACAATATTTACACGATTAATGTATAGCTATTAAAGTCAGATATGCATACAAAGGTGGTAGTTATCCAAAGGTATATGCCGTGAAATGGAAGTCAGTTACCAGTTTCTTGTTACAGGGGGCCACATGGAGGCAATGTAGAGCCACAAGGTTTCCTTAGTTATTCCAAACACGTAACACGACGCAACCTCCTTGGACAATGAACACTGGAGCAAAATGGCCAGTGATTTTTAATATCTTGGTTGGTCATTCCCTCTCCACCCTCGGGCTGTTCCTGATTTCCCTCCTCCTGTTCTTTTAGTTGAAAGATCCCAAAAAACTATAATGGGTCATAACTTCCCACCAGGAGATCTGAGGCAAAAGGTTCTGGTGCCTTTGAATCCGGCTGGGTCCCTTTTACTTTTAGAGACTAAACAGTTTCCCTACCCAGCTTCTGCTAGCTGTTGTCCGTATCTCCTTGTCCTGGGGCGCTAGGAAAATTTGGGACCCAGGTGTCTGTGCGTATCATTCTCACGAGTTCGGGAATATATTTGGTGTAGGCCTAGGATATATGGTAATTTCATAATTCTTTATTAAATTATGGCGCCAGTGAGTCTGCCATTCTGTGTGAAGGTCTCTCTGCTGAATTAAATAGGTCTCTTTGAAGCTCCAGGCTCAGCATGATTCTTACCTGTCAAATGCCAATTGCCCTGGCTTCTTAATTGCTTTCGTCACCTCATCATCTGTCAGTGGATGCAACATCCTGATTCAGACTGCTACCCTTCACTATGTGCCAGTAAGACCATTTGGATGTGAGATATAAGCTCCTGAGGAGGGGATCAGAGGGGAATGTTAATATGTGCAAGAAACAGATGCAATAATATCTATGACTTACAACCATAGTCATCTGGGACTTATAATTGAATGGCATGTTCTTCCATATTCTTCACACTTTTATGTAATACATTATTCGAAAAACTGAAAGTGTAGGTTTGGTTCACATATAAAAATGCTTATTGTTTTTTTGTTGATTATTATTATATTATTATTATTATTATATAAGGCAGTACTGTAGTGTTTTATTCCCAATTTTGGATGGCAAAAAATAGCAGCACGAACACAATGAATTGTACCATTATGCATTGAAGACATTAAAGGGAACCTGTCAGCTAGTTTATGCCTCCCCAGCTATCACTGTCTGTAGCTGCAGCTTTATAATACCAGTCTAAACATCCCTGTCTGAGCTCATGGTGTAATGTGAAAGGTGAAAAAAAAGCATTTATACACTTACATTTCCTTATGTAACAAGGCAGTCAGTCTCCAGCTTGGAGGAAGGGATAATTTGACAACTTAATAGTTAACATTTCAGCCTTATGTTAGAACATGTTGGGAGACCTGATGTGATGTCATAACCATGTGACTACAATAGGAGGAGCTAAGTCCCCATAGGACATAATAGGGTTTCTTGCTTAGCTCTGCTCACTTGGTCACATGATCATTACATCACACAGGTCCTTTAGCCATGCAAGTTAATAGTGAGTTAACTATTATCCTGCCAGTCAGTCTCCTTCCTCCAAGGTGTAGACTGAAATGTAAGTGTATAAATGGTTTGTTTTCACCTTTCACATTACACTATGAGCTCAGACAGGGATGATTAGAATAGGACTATGAAGATGCAGTTACAGACAGTGATAGCGGGGGAGGCATAAACCAGCTGACAGGTTCCCTTTAAATTACCAACCTCCATCTTTGTTTCTTGCAGAGGAGATTGGCTGCAGATTGCTCTGTGCTACCCTAAAAGTTCGGTATTCCAGGTGACAGCGGATATCTATGAACGTAACACTGGACGTGTACACAGTGTTCGCCATTACTCCATGGCATCCTCTATCCATCAAGGCCTGAATAAGTGGGCAAATCGACTGTATCACTTTAGTAAGGAAACTGGGTGAGTGCACTAGTCCTGCCTCTGTGTACATGGGGTATTCATTGCGTCACGTTAGCTGTATTTGTTACCAACATCCATAGTCACTGTTCTTAATGCTATTATTATGTTGTTCAATATGCCCATTATAAGTTGAGGGTGAGCTTAAACAGTAATATAACTCTTTATTTAATGCTTCCAGTTCCCTATCTGCACGCTAAACTCTGCTAGAACATGTTATCCACAAAATTAGCTCCCTGGAGGCAGATATTACCATGTATCCCAACACGCTCCCAGACATGAAGGTCAGAGTACAGTTTAAGTGTCGCACCTGCACCATTCTGTCAGTACAATGGGCAGCTGCGTGTGCGCTTGTCTCACTAACAATGCTCATGTTTCGCGCTTTAGAGAGACATGTATGCGGTAAATATTTAACTCCTACCAGGTTTATCCAGCACTTCTATTTGATGTACTGATGTGATTAAATATCTTTTAATTACATTTGGGATTAGAGTCCAGTCCCCATCCCAACTATGTGAACAGTAGGGAAATGTCTACTCATGTAAGCACATTGTGACAACTGTGGTTGTCACTATTCTCTCTTTACTGGCCATTATAACCTTGATACCAAGTCTCTTTATGCTGGAAGATTTGAGCCACATTATAGTTTTTTCTACCCTATATCAGCTCACATGACCCAAACTGGCATCATATCACTGTCCTGAAGATGAGCCGACATATAGCCCAGATGGGCCACCGAAAATTATTAGTATTAGATGTAAATTGAATAGTTATTACTGGCGACTTTGTTTTGTTATTATCCAAAATGTATATGGAGATATATCAGTAGATAGTGCCTGTAACTTTCAATTCTTGCTGGGGATTTCCATTTTCGAGCTGAAGTACCCAACAGGCATATTGCCAAAATCTGAAAGCATTTGAGTCACTAGGTGACTGGCTCCGAGGCTGGGACCATTGATATGAATATGTCACTGCTTAAATTGTTCTTCCAGAGATGTCCAGTTACTGAACTAAGTTATTTAACTTCTGGAAATGGGTGGTAGTTCATCCTCATGGATTACATTGTGTTATCTTCTAATTAGTGATGAGCGAGCACTATCATGTTTGGGTTCTTAGTACTCATAATGAGCAGTTGGATACTTGAGTGGTCATGACTCGAGTTCCCAAGTATAATGGAAGTCAATGGGAAACTCGAGCAGCTTTCCAGAAAAGTTCCTGGAATAATGCTCAAGTTCCCTATTGATTTACATTATACTCGGGTACTCGAGTCGAGCCCATCTGAGCATCCAACTGCTTGTTACGAGTACCAATGACCCAAGCATGGTAGTGCTCAGCCATCACTACTTCTACATAAATCTATAATACTGTAAGTCACAGATTCAATTGTGGCTGGCTTTAGAAGAATATGACACCTTGAAATAGTTTAGAGATTGTTTAAAAACTGGTAATATTTGAAGGGGTTATAAGAAGTATAAAAATAAAACTTGGATTCTTTCTGCCAGAGAGTGTGCCATTGTTGTCAATGTTCAAATGTGGCGCTGTTTGGGGAAGAAACCAATCAACCAAGCTTTTGTGTCCACTTCAAAAAGCCAGGCAGACACTGCCAGCAATGAGGTCAGACATAGCACAAAGTAACTCTGTCTGCTTCATTAAAGTCAATGGCTCTGTCATCAGATACACCTAAATTCCACTTTTAAGAGCTTCAGACAAAGGCCCTGACTAAATTACTGGTATGCGGCAAATTTGTGACGTGAACTCGACCATACTCAGAAGTGGAAAAATCATTCCACTCATGATTATTAAAAGCAAAGAATATTATTGAACCAAGTTTTTTTTCTTCAGATATCTCTTCCTTCACCTTCAAGCCTATGAAGCTCGGATTGGGCATAGCTACTGTTCTCAGCATGGCTGTGAGAGGATTAAGATAACGGCCCATTTCCATCCATATGATTACTCAGAGTGCACACATAAACCGTTCCCTGACAAAGGTAGCAATCACCAGTTTACCAAGTTACATGTGTCCCAACGACTAGCCTTGCCTTGTAGGCAATGTGGAGCCCCACAGGTAGGAAAAACAGTCAAGTAAAAAAAAGTATCAAGTGTAAAAAGTATCAAGTTAAAATGAAAAACATTCAGGGCCCGAATCATTATTGTATTTTCTACTATTCATTTGTCAAGTTTTTAGTTTTTTGCGCCTTTTTTTTGGGTGCGTCATGTCCACATTTAAAAAAGGTGTAAATGCTTTTATGCGTTTGTCAGTGTTTTTTTTAGTTCACCATTGGGGGCAGAATTTAGGGAATCCAGATGTTTTTGCTTCATCACTCGACTTTTCAAACTCTGAAGTGATTGTATGCATGTTTAAAGCACCACTCCAGCCTCTTTTCTGATCCCTTTGTTAGAGTTCACGTATGTAAGTGTAATACATGTAGTTACATATGCACCAATCGGCATCTTCATCTGTTTTCAGCCCTGCTCGACTACCATGTAATGGCTTTTGAAGGCCACCAAATACCTGTGTGTTCCAAAAGTCACATTTCTCAATAAAAATCTATGGGACTTAGGCTAGGTCCACATCACGTTCTGGCTTTCCATCTGGACGGATGCGTTTAACAGCAGCATTAATGCAATGTAACTCTTGCGTTTGCTTGCGTTAACGCTGCCATAAAGATGCATTGGTAAAAGTATCCAAACGCAAGCAAAAATGTGCTTGCGTTTGAAACTCTGCATGAAGATGGTTCTGGTGAGTGACTCCATGCATTAGGCTGGAGTCACACTTGCTTGTGACGTGCACTGACCTTGCATCGCATCACCCGGCATGGCCTCCTGCTCTCCAGACGGGAGCGTGTCAGCTGCATGTATTTCTATGCAGCAGGAGAGCGGCCGGCTGTGTCGGGTGATGCGATTCAAGGCCAGTGTAAGTCACACGCAAATGTGACTCCAGTCTTAGGGCCACTTTACATGTTGTGATATCGCAATGCAACATCGACAAAAAGTCACGTGGTGTGGTCGTTGAAGTTGATATCGTTCGTGCGTTGTTTCGTGTAAATGGGCAATGCGATGGGAAAAAAATCGTACCTACGATTTTGCAAGAAGATTGTGCAAGCCCTTCAACTGTACGATATTGTATATGCGATGTGGCATGATCGTGCGCAACTTCCCCTACTCATTTCAATGTTAAATGTTCGTTCCCTGGGTTGCTCATACCCAGCGCAAAAAAGAGGCGTACAACATCGTAGTTGCATTGCCTGCCGGTATCTCCCTGTGTAACATCTACTATGCGATCTTGGACAAGTGCCAAAAACGTTCACGCTCCCGTGAAATTGTATGCAATATCAGAACGATATTGCGACGTGTAAAGCGGCCCTTACGCTCACATTCACGAGCACTAACAAAGGGGTTAAAGAAAACCCGCTGGAGTGGTGCTTTTAAACTTTGGCTAAATTTTTATGGCATTTTACTGGAACATTTGACTTTTTGTGCTAAAACACCTCAAAATAGGTTAAAGATGAAGAGCACTTTTTTTCTGTTTTGCACAAAATGTAGGAATCCTGTGTGCTATTTTGATGGATTTGGCACAATATTTGTCAATGAAGAGAATAAGTTGGAAAAAAGTGACTTCAAAAAATTGCTAAATATTTATATTTACTAGAATGTAAAAACCACTAACATTTGGAGGCTGAATATTATAGACCAAATAATAGAAAGAAGGAATGAAAGGGTCATTACTTTGGCTGTCTTTCCTGATAATCCTAGTGCAGCTTTGGGTAGCATTTATTTTAGTTAGCTATGGTTTTTAGGTGAATGTGACTTTGTAGAAGACGTGGATTGGCAGCTGATGGCCTTTATGTCATCCAAGGCTTTTTAAGGACAAGTTGGCAGCAAGCACAGATATCCAGAACGTCAGTATGAGAAGATAGTTACTCTGTATTATATAAATACTTGGGCAGTGCAACAAAGTTTTCATATGAAGTTATTACATTATAGAAGGAAGGGCACAATAGTCATTAGATGCAGAATAAAGCCACTGCTCAGTAAGCCCAGCCCTGAAATGTTTTAGCTTTTTTCACTGTATTTCTCTAATTATCTATGAATCGTTTATAATGCAGTCTAATAAATCTTCTTACAGATGGCTATCACCAGTAGTCTGTCACTAAAATACATAAAGATACAAGTGCAGTCTGTCCGCCGGGAGGATGTATTAAATGGAATCCAAACTGCCTTCATCAAGGTAATACAGGAGATGCTGCATGGATTCCCCATCAGACCAGGGAGAAATTGGATGTTTTATTTGTCTTTACATTACAGTCTTGTGGAAAAAAATCGAAGTACAGATATGAGTAGACTCAGCCTTAATAATAAGTTAAGGGGTTATTCCTGCTCTATTCATTTCTGCATGAAAAGGTGAGCAGAGCAAGTGAAGGCAAGACTATGGGTACCTTTACACGCCGCTACGGCAGGATGGATGCATCCCGCTACTTCACGTGCACGAGCACGCTCAAACGGTTACAAACGCTCAACGCATCACCTTTACACGCCGCCATAAGGTGCGCTGCGCTACGTGACATCTGTAACTAGCTGCATCGCCGGGTGTCTCAAGTAGCCATCTGTAGCTCATCGTACCTCATTTACACACCGCTACAACCAGCTAATATGGGCGGACCTGGTGCAGCAGGGACAGCACATAGGCGTGCCACAATTGTGGATTACGAGACGTCCGTACGCTGATAGGACAACGCAAGAACATCATGATTGGGCAGGCATCGCAGGAGGCTGATTAATACATGACGCTCGAGCGATTGTGTAGTGTGACTGGTCAGCTCCTTAAATATGCCACCCTATGCAGCGACTACCAATAGTAACGCAGCATCTTCCACCAATGATCGCAGATGGGGCGCGGTAACACGGAGCCTGGGTCACGCCTTAGCTACATTGCAGCTACATCGCAGGGTGTCCAGAGTTCCCTTCCGTAACGTCTTTACACGCCGATGCATCTTGCTACCATCGGCTTTGTAGCTCTCTGTTTTCGAGCAGAGGTCGTAAACAGATGTATCTGTTGCCGGCTGTATCGTCACGTCTTCAGACGCCGCTACGACGGGCTATATTGGCGCTACAAGCTACATTTGTAGCCTGTAGCGGGATGCATCCATCCTGCCGTAGCGACGTGTAAAGGTACCCTAAGGCTACCTGCCAGGACGCCTGGGATCGTACACTTGTCTTATTCACTATAAGGGTATGTGCACACCTTTAGTATTTGGTGCACAAATGTCTGAGCCACTTGGGCATCTCTTGGCAGGAAAAATGCAGCCACAAAAACATTAATTTTTGCAGCATTTTTGGTGCAGATTTTTCTCATTAATTAGAATGAGTGAAATCTGCCACAAAAATGCTGAAAGAATCGACACATTGCAAGTTCATTACTCCACCAAATCTGCAAAGGAAAAATCCAGCAAAGGATTCTTATTGACTTTGCTGGCATCATTATTGTCTTCAAGTTTTCTGTCAAATCTGCACTCAAAAATACATCAAAACATGAGAAAAAAAGCAATGTGTGCACACAGCCTATTTGTTGGCAGGTGTCAGTAGAAGTCACATGCATCAATCACCTCTCGAAGTAGAAGTGAGTGGGGCAGGACTAGGGCTACATCTAGTCTTTCTACCTACCTACAAAAATCGCCATGATAGCGCTGTCCATAGAAATGCAATAAGTAGCTTTAAAGAGAACCTGTCAGCTAGTTTATGCCCCTCCAGCTATCACTATCTGCACCTGAAGCTTTATAATACCAGTCTATTCATCCCTGTCTGAGCTCATAGCGTAATGTGAAAGGTGAAAAAAAAGCATTTATACACTTACCTTTCCTTATGTAATGAGGCAGTCAGTCTCCAGCTTGGAGGACGGGGACTGTTTGGCAGGTTAATAGTTAACATTTCAGCTTTTATGTTAGAACATGTTGGGAGACCTGATGTGATGTCATAACTATGTGACTACAATAGACGGAGCTAAGTCCCTATAATACAATATGAGTTTGCCTGCTTAGCTCCGCCCACTATGGTCACATGATCGTTACATCACACAGGTCCTTTAGCCATGCAAGTTAATAGTAAGTTAATTATTATCCTGCCAGACAGTCTCCCTCCTCCAAGGTGTAGACTGAAATGTAAGTGTATAAATGCTTTTTTCACCTTTCACATTACACTATGAGCTCAGACAGGGATGTTTAGAATAATATTATAAAGCTACAGGCACAGATAGTGATAGCTGGGGGGGGCGTAATCCACCTGACAGGTTCCCTTTAAAAGACCTACAAAATCTCTATAGTCAATGAGTAGCTCTGAAATCCAAGCATGCATTGAAAACAGTTGTTTGCAAATCACTTGACTGGAGCAATTTTTAAGATATTTTTCAATCTACTCCCTGGTTTCCAATACACAGCAATATTTCTGCAGTTTTTTGTAGAAGGTTTGGTTTGAGCATAATGCATTCTAGTGGGCAGAATTTTTTTTAAGGGTGGAAACACACAGACAAGAAAAAATGCAGTCCGATTGTCGTTCCCAAGAGTCTTACAAATGTCGTCCATTTTTTGGTCCGTTTTGCATCCAACTGCTACTCATGACTAGTCATGAGTAAGGCTGCGTAATACAGCTGAAACGCGTTGACTGAGGTCACACTACTCATGTAAAATGTTTTCTTCATTTGGATTGCAAAGGCCAAGGTGAGGCTGGTGTCTTAGCTCCAGGTGGATTTGTAGAGAGCATTTGGGTGAGCTGGAACCTTTATCTAACGCTGAACCCAGTGATTAGGTTTGGGTGGTTTTAATTCCAACTTGGTCCAAAGTTGGATCTTTTTATTACTTAAATATTATAGGCAATAAAGAACATTGTTAAAGATGACTTGCGCGTATCAGAAATATTTCATGTTCTTACCTGGTACAAATAAGGCTTCCTTCACACTTGCAGACCCCTCCGCAGCGTCCTGTGAAGGGCATCCTCAAGCTGACCACAGCCACCGCCAGCCCCTACATGGTTGCGTTCCTGGTGCGGACGAGAGCGTGCATCCGCTTGCGTACAAATCACATATTGCAGTGAATGGAAGCGCACGATCATGCGCAGTCCTGCGCAGCACCGTGCGTTCTCATTATAAAGATAGGGTCTGCGGTCAGCTTGCGGATCCCCTCCGCAGGACGCTGTGGAGGGTCCGCAAGTCTGAAGCCAGCCTAACACTGTTCTCATGACTACGGGTTGTTTTTTTCCTGGATTCTCTGTTCCTGCGTTAATTCTTCCTCTCCCCTTTATGTAAATCTAGTCTTATTATTCAAGTAGGCGTGGGCCTAAACTCTTCTCTAGTGGAGTCTTCTTGTGGGCCTTCCGCAGTTGGTTAAAAGACTAGATTCATATACACATATATATTTAGATTGTGAGCCTCAATAGGGACCGCATTACTGAGGTATGTAAAGTGCTATGGAATTAATAGCGCTATATAAATGAATAAATATATTATATTATTGTTATATACCAGGAACATGGATCTTTATCTCAGTAAGTGAGAGGCATAGGAACAAAAAAATAATGTTAAATTAGGAGAATATCAGCATGTATGCCATTAACATAATAATATTTATGGCAGGTGATCAGTTGTATTTAAGTGTATATATTTTTCCAGGTTGATGAGGAACTTTTCCTGTTTAAAAGGAGAGGCCTTTTCTTCTTGGTGTTGGACGCCTGTTCTGGAGCCATTGTTAGCAAGAGACATTTTGAAATGATCAGCGACACATTTACAACAAACGCCATCTCTAGCTACATACAAGTATCCATGAAGCAACGGTAAGTATGTACTTAAATGAAGCCTAGTCGTCCATGTAACACACTAAACCACTGGCTCATATCTTCCATATATTTTTATGTTCTAGATCTGTGGTTCTTATTTGCTCTAGAGATATTTTGGAAACTCCACCAGGTTCTGAAATGTCTGTGTTCACCAAGCTTGGATCTGCCAAACCTATAGTGCTTTATGAAAAGGTAATGTACAGTGAAAAAGAGAAAACATAGATTTTCTTGCTAACGTGGTAGCACATATAATTTTTTATCGTACATCATACCCTTTATGAGGACAGTTTGTGATTTAGTGTAGAAGACTGTAAACCTACAGAGCGAGATGGCAAAAATAAATGTCATTAACTAAAGGTGAATGGCAGAGATATAAAGAATGCAGACATAACATACAGGAATCTTATCAAGTATTTGTTCTGTTTTTACAGGTAGCTTTGCCATGGTGGGATATAAGGGGCTATCCACCCCATCCTGGATCAAAATCATTAATAACAGTCCTGATAAGAAAGCGGCATCCATACAACTTTATTTGCCATTGATGTTGACTGAATACAGATGCCCAGCTCCAAAAACTTGATTAAAAGATGCCCCATCACACTGTACCCCCTGTGGTCTCCACAGACCATATTGCCCATCTGCCCCTTCCTTCATCATCAATATCTGTTCTCCTAACAGCTCCATTCTTGTTAGCTCCTGAAAATGTGATGAAGAGACTTGATACCATAGAAGAGACTTGATACCATTTTATACTGCCACGTGTTTATATTGTCGAGTAAATAAATGTTATCTCTTCTTATTTAATTCATTTTATTTTTCATTGCTGGATCTGAAGTGTTATCTAGATACAAGTCTACCGCCTGCACCTGCCGCTTGTAAATGGGTCAATCTGCCACTAGTTATTTAATAACTTCTATCTACCATATATATGTGTCACATCACAAACTGTGCACCTGCTTGTTTGGTAGGAGAACTTTGCTTGTGTTACCTTGTATCTTTATATATTAGGCCTGAGACATTGTGAAGGAGCACATCTTACATGGTAAGTTATGTCTGTGGTCAAAACAGGTAATATAGATCTGGGACATGATGTTAAAACTTATTGCTACTATTAATGATTGCATTATCTCTGCTTTCTACAGTCTCTGGTTTTCTCCATGTCTTACGCCACACATGGGTTATGGTTTTTATATCTTCAATGACATGAAATAATAAGCCTAATTGAAGTTTTCTAGTGTAAGTTCTGTGTGACCTACCGGTGGCCTTAGATATGTGGTTAACTACATGGGCCATCTGCTAACTGGGGGGGGGAAGGAAACTTTTGGAATTAGTACTGAAACTTATGCTTCTGGTTACAAATGTTTTGCATATTGCCTGTGTCAGCACATAATTTTACATCTCCCCTTTATAGTGCAAAGTAGAAAATGTAAGCAGATATCTAATGTTTTTTTGTTTTGTACTAAATCTGACCATACACAATAGCTGATAGCCGATGGCTCCTTCATCTCTCAGTTTCCAATTCCCCATACACATGAACATTGAGTTCACCAAAGCATTCTTGTGTATGCAATAGGTAGAGCAGAGAAAGCAGTCACCAAACAGCTTTGAAAGTGGCTTATGTCCTCAAGAATAAAAGGGTCAGGTGTAGAGAGGAGCAAACCTTTTCTGGGCTGGATTTCGGGTGCTTTACGTTTTTAAAGCCCTGGAGCAAGCATTGCTTTGGTCGGGTACAGTTGGTGCTTGGCTCAGTATGAGCCACGTGCAGTGTTTGATTGGCTCACACAGGGGTTAAAAGCACAGTTTTTGGTTGGAGTGTGTTTTCAAAATTTAAAACAAAAAATATCTCTGCTCTCCCACCCCGAGAAGTGTTTTGCTTATCGCTCGCTGTATGTGGGCGGAGAGCTGAACTTCCAATCAGTGACTGCCATTGAGGTTCGGGTTAAGTTTATGTTCCAAAAAGTGCGCAAGAAAAGTCCGGCATCACCAACAAAACCTGAACTTCTATGGGTCTGCTCATCTCTAGCCAGGTGTAAAATTCAAACACTGATCTTTATTTTTCCTAACATCATCTGCCAGGGGAGAGTTGAGAGTCCCCCCATACAATACTACAATACATACATTTGGCTGTGAGCATGATTGAGAGGTTGACTGATGTTAGTTTTGTTGGTATACTGTACATAGAGATCAATTCATTATGATTTGTGAATTTTATGACAGTCTATACGAAGAAAGCACTAGACTTTCTTAAAAAATTTGGGGTAACTTTCCACTGATGTGTGCCACCACCGCCAGAACTGTACATATGCCAGGAACTGGTGTGCATCTCTGGTGTGATTTACACTACTTTTGTGGTGCAAATTATGAATAATTTTTCAGAAAGGCTTGACCATACTCATATCATCCAACTGCACTCCAATTTTTACATGGACCCATAGACTTAGGCCGGCTTCACACCACGGTTTTTCAGGTCCGGGTCTGTCCGGTGTGAACCGGACAGACCCGGATCTGATTTTGCCCCTATGTATCCTATGGTGCCAGATGGCTATTATTTGCCATCAAGTTTTGTGGTTTTCCGGGAAGATCTGGTTCTTTTCGTTTTTGGCATCGGGCACAAAATCGGAGTCTGCATAATTTTTTGTGTTTAGTGCTAAAAAGGAACAGAACTGGATCCTCCCCGATCCGAGGCGATCGGCACCCATAACATAGGAGTCTATGGGCGCCGGATAGCTCCGGATCCGGCAAAAAATCATACCAGTTCCCAGGTGCTTGGTTCTGACGGAACGGTGACTGTGAAATGCAGCCGCACTCATTCAGCACCATGGACAGCACAGGATTTCACAGCCGCTGCTAAAGTTCTGCACCTGGAGATTTCTACGGCTGAAATTTCAGCACCGTGGGCAGCTTCCCTGCACCCGCGCTGCTGAGATTTCAGTACTGGACAGCGGCACAGATGTGCAAAAACGATTTGTGTTTAAAACAGGATTGGAGGGAATATTTGCCCTCAGTTTCTGCACGTCCAGAACTGCCATGTTGTGTCCGGTGCATCCTGCAAAACACCGGACACAACCTGACAGCTCCAAACCGTGGTGTGACACCGCCTAAGGGTATGTGCACACGATCAGGAGGCACTGCATGTTGGATGCAGTGTCTCCGGACCTGTGGGAAGCCGTGGGTGAATGCAAGGAGAATGCAGTGCCCTGTGCCCACGATCTGCGTTAGGTGCAGGGCAGCTTCTCACTGCATTCACCTGCTGGAGATCGCTTCCAACTCCACAGCATTAATCTTGAGGAGTCGCCTTTAATGCAATTGCGCTATGACGGCTCACTGGCTTTCTTTCCATGTGACATATGGTTCTTGCTAGTTATCTGTAGCAATATTAGATCATTATGTTGTCTGTTATCATCGTTTTCTGTTACTTTATATTACTGGAAGGTATTTGTTGGGTAGCACCTTTTGCATTCTTCTATGGGATTAGTTCTCATTTAGCTGTTCTGTACATGTCTCTGCAGATGTTGCCAAACGCTATTAACAAGTCAGCATTGCATGTGTTTGATATCATGTTTCATCCTGTGGTTCATCTACATATTTGAGGTATTCACTCACCATAACAGACTGGAACGCAAGCAAGGTGTTTATGGGCTATGTGGTATATTGAGATTGGCAGCTTGCATTCTAACATCACCTATAGCTCCACGCTGAGGATAAGGCAGGACACAGGAGGAGTTTGTCTCAAATCATAGGCTATGACAGTAATTACAGGCAGAGAAGAGCTGTCTGCTAAACAACATACTTTCCACCACAGTCCTGTGATTAGACCTGATGGCTCTGGCATGAACCATAGGCAGTCAGAGATGGGTGTTATCTTGACTTTCTTGAAACACAAAGCACTTCATACCTCCAGTCTGTGAGTTCCCCATGACTGCTGCTTGACCTGTGCCAGGTTGGCCTAGGCTGGCATTTTCTACAGACCCATGTAATACAGAAGGCTGCACACAGGTATGTGATTTGTATATAGTGTACTGCACTGTGTTTTCTCACTTGTCTTTTCAATATATGCAGACATCACCCTGCCTGTTTATTTTATTAAATTCCTGCTGTTTATTGGACTCTGCCCATGCCATAATACACTTCAGATCCAGGTTTTTTGCTGATTTGATTAATGCATTTTTTTTTTTCAAAGAACACAAACTTGATGGTTCAGCTCCGTCCCGTAAACACTAGCTTTTTCTCTTACAGAAGTGTCACTTTACCTGCATCGTTGACTTCAGCAGTTGTTTTTGTGAATGAGGGTAGAATGAAATGTGATAATTGCTGAGGACACGCGCTGCCTGACACTTAAGGTACCGTCACACACGGCAATTTTGCAAGCAATTTCACTGGCAATTTGCTGGTTGCAGTGAAATCAAGGATACATGGTTCCATTTCTACACGGCAACAAAACAGAACCATGTATCATGATTTCACTGCAACCAGCAAATTGCAGTGAAATTGCTTGCAAAATTGCGTGTGGACGGTACCTTTAGTGCAAAGTGGGACATTCATCAACAAGCCAGGAGCTAAGAGTGCTTGTGGGTTTATTTCCCTTGTGATTATGTTGCTCTTTTCATGAATTTCTTTTTTAGATCCAGCAGCCTTGTTGAATAGATCAACGTATGTATCTCAGATATATCAATATATTTTTTCTGCTTGGTTTCCATCAGTTACCAGAAGATTGTAGACATAACATCATATAGCTAATCACAAGAACTTGCATGGGCACATTGTGTAACTCCTATAGAAAGAAGTGCGAGTTACAGAAAACAACACAGTAATGTGAGCGATGCTGTTTGTGTGATTGCGGAGTTGTGAAAGCGCCCAGCTTGCTGAGCTACACTGTATCTATAACTCCCATCCACTTCTAGGAGAGATACGTATGCAGGTGCACCTGGCTCTTTCATAGTCTCACCTCTGGTGGCTGTAACCTAGAAGGAGTGATTCCCAGCTCTATCATTCATTTCAGGGACAGACGAGCATAAGTGAATGGCCAAGTTCCATCCAGAAAATGCGCCCGATTTCTGTGTGCCTGTTTTTTATATCTGTGTGACATCCATGTGTGATCCATTTCCATACATTTACATTCTAAAATTAAATAGTTTCCTACATTAATAATTGAAGTTTATCTGTAAAAATCTAATGTTCTGTGAAGGATCCGACTTTTTTTGTGCACCTATTGATTTGAATGGGCTCATCCGACACTCAGAGGACAATAGCGCGTGCACAGAGTGCCCATGTGAACATTGATCAGTGTGCGGTCTTGTTGTTACTCGGACAGCACATGCTGGTCTGAACAAACACTTAGGCCAGGGGTAGGAAACTCCGGTCTTTGAGAGCCGCCAATAGGTCAGGTTTTCAGGATTTCCTTAGTATTGGACAGGAGGTTGGAATCATCACCAGTGCAGGTGATTATATTATCACCTGTGCAATACTAGGAGATCCTGAAAACATGACCTGTTGGTGGCTGTCAAGGCCTGGAGTTCCCCACCTCTGCCTTAAGCTTAAGGGCCTGTTACAAGCTTCAATGTCTCAGCAATCCAACCAATGATCCGACTTGACCTGGATCGCTTGAACGTCGTTCAATGATCACTGGTGAGGTGTCACACGTACAGATATCGTAAATGACGCAGCAACGATTCCGCGTCAAGTGATTGATACTTGCGGTCGTTTGATCGCCTACATCCTTCTGTTCTGAATAGGCAAAGTCATAAACGGGATCGTTATCACGGTGTCACACACGAAGATGCAGCAGATCGAACGTACGATCAACGACTGAGTTATGGACATGTTCATAAACCTGCGATCAACGATCAGCCAACTTATCGCTGGTTGTATCTACGTGTCACACGCAATGACATCGGTACGATGTCATTGCTCCGCCTCAAAAGCCGTGACGTACCAACGATATTGTAGCGTCTAATGAACCTTTTAGGCTGACATGAGAATAACCCCTAAATGACTTGCATGTCAATAGTGATTAATATATGATGCTTTAATCTGTGTAAGGGCCACGTCACACACACAGATATCTGTGCAGATATTGTTCACAGATCTCAGGTTGCAGTGAAATCATGGACACATTGTTACATTTGTACACGGCCACAAAATGGAGCAATGTGTCCATGATTTCACTGCAACCAGAGATCTGTGAACAATATCTGCACAGATATCTGTGTGTGTGACGTGGCCCTTAGGCGGCCGTCACACGGTTCAATTTAATGCACGATATCGCTTAAGCGATCTGCTTTTTGTTCGCTTAAGCGATATCGTTTGTGCATCGCTGCGTGCGATCAAGCGATTTTACAATGTAAAATCGCTTGATCGTGACATCGCAGATATGAGAGCAGGAGCTCATATCAAGCGATAAACTCTTGTTCAATCTGCTTCATCGTGGTGTGTGACACCACGATGAACGATCTCCCAGCGGCTGAGCCTATGCTGGGAGATGGTATCTATGGTAAACGTCGGGTTACTAAGCGCCGCGCGGCGCCTAGTAACCCGATGTGTACCATAGTTACCAGCGATCTCGCTGGCCCACATCGCTGGTGAGTCTGTCTGTGTGACAGCTCACCAGCGATGTGAGCGATATCGTTAGCGATCGCGCGTGCACGTGATCGCTAACAATATCGCTCACGATATTGTAGCGTGTGACGGCCGCCTTAGAGCCATGTTTCCATTTTCTGGAGGATACCTATTGCTTTACTCTATCCTCTAAATAACAGTACAAGTCAATGATAAATAGCAGGTCCTGCCTTTTGCTGAGTTCTGTGTACAGGAATGCTGTTAATGGAGATATTACACTAACCCTTTGAGAGACCCCATATGTTATTATCATTGACCCCAGTGGAAATATGTACATAATGATTCCATATACTACTGTGTGAGGTGAAATGATGACACAGTTCACATTCAGATGTGTCTAGGGCAGGTGAAATACCTAGAGAGAGATTCATTACAGCACTTTGACGGTCAATATTTTCTTACTTACGGTAATCTGTCTGTTAGTCAAGTGTTTCCAATTACTCGCGGCACAATAAGCGTTATCTTTTATATATGACGGGCTTCGGTTTCTAAAACGCTGTCATTTAAGCAACTCCCTAACATTTCTTAAAAGATCTCCTGGGGCCTTTCGAGATGAGTCTACTTGACTTTATTCCTGGTATATACTTAGGCGGCCGTCACACGCTACGATATCGCTAGCGATATTGTAAGCGATCACGTGCACGCGCGATCGCTTACAATATCGCTCACATCGCTGGTGAGCTGTCACACAGACAGACTCACCAGCGATGTGGATCCGCGATCTCGCTGGTTACTATGGTACACATCGGGTTACTATGCGCCGTGCATTGCTTAGTAACCCGACGTGTACCATAGTTACCATCTCCCAGCATAGGCTCTGCCGCTGGGAGATCGCTCATCGTGGTGTCATACACCACGATGAGGCAGATCGTGAAATCGTTAATCGCAAGATCTGAGGTCCGGAGCTCAGATCACGATCTTGCGATTTGAACAATTCTCGCTCGTCGTATCTTGCCGTCACACGCAGAGACATCGTTCACGCGATGTTTAATCTGGCGCGTTCAAGCGATATCTTTCAAGATATCGTAGCGTGTGACGGCCGCTTTAGAGTACAATATCTTTAATTTGCTTAATATTCTTGTAGTTCAGTGGTGAATTCACCCATAGTAACCTATGTCAAACACAGCCTGTTACTTGTGCTGCCCTCTGAAAATCTCATAAGGAGCAGATCCTCCGCTCCATTGTGGTATGCAGCCTTGCTGATGAGACTCTGAATACTACAGCTGGAAGTCATTTGACAGCTTTGGTCCTGCCAGGAATCCGAATATATATCCAGGAGTTGCTGCCAGGCGTCTTTCCAAGGCGGGCTGCATAAAGCATCCTATCCATAAGGGAATACACAGATGGATTTAGTAAATGCTTTAGCAGGACTCATCCAGCTATATCCTGACCCAGCTGGCATTATTGTTTGCTAACCTGGTGATATGCACTTTGTGATATGAAGGCATTACTTACTATTGGACTGCTGGAAGATTGAGTGCTGGGTTTAATCCATGAAGAAAATTATTACTGGTCTACATAAATATTTTTCTGCAATGGATTAGGTGACCAAAGCAGAGTAAAACTGGAAACCAGAACAGTGAAAATTCCTTAAAGTGTAAATTTAGCAAACAGATTTCCAGCTTAGAGGAACGCGCACAAAAAAGCAGTGAGTACTGGAGAGGGAATGCAGGTAGCGGATTACAGTTGGTCACATGCCTGACAATACATTATTGAAAATACTATTTAGTAGGGATCCACAGAAGATTTGTTTATTCACATAAAAAAGGATAAATAGGGAGCGCACATAGGGCGTTATCTTCTTAATAAATAGTCCAGTCCCCCAATCGGTGTGACTCACCTGCGGTGGTTGTGAGAGCCACAACAAACTGAGAGAGCCTGGTAATGGTCGCTGCAGGAGCCCACTGAAGATAAATGATTTCCACCGAAGAAAGAGCTGGGCTTTGTAGTCCGCACTGACCTCAAGAAACTTCCAGTCCAGTAAAGGGTTAATCAGGTTCTGGTTTATTTGCCTACGCGTTTCGTGGCTTTAAATCTGCCACTTCATCAGGGCTAGCCCTGATGAAGTGGCAGATTTAAAGCCACGAAACGCGTAGGCAAATAAACCAGAACCTGATTAACCCTTTATTCACATAGATACATAATACATGCAGAGCTGACCCTGTACATGCAACTAAATGAACATGTTATGGAGAATGTTTACTCTAAATGCACCCTTTCAATGTTGTATCTCCAACCATTGCATGAATAGTGTATAGGTCAAGGGTGGGGAACCCCAGGCCTCAAGGGCCGCCAACAGTGCATGTTTTTAGGATTTCCTTGCAATGCACAGGGTGCTTAAATCATCACCTGTGCAATACTAAGGAAATCCTGTTGGCAGCCCTTGAGGTCTGGGGTTCCCCACCCCTGGTATAGGTGCAGTGGTTCATGAAGTAAGACCTCATTCAGACTTGCTTTTTTGTCTCCACGTGCAGCATCTATTTTATTGTGTCCGGTTTTACAAACTATGTATCATCCATTTTTTTTCATGAAAAACTGTTTTCAAAGTTTTTCAAAGCTTCTTTTATCAGCCGTTCACTGTAAAAAGGACGACACTTCGATGACACATGGGGGCCTCATTCATCAAAGTCTTGACACCAGAATTCTGTCAAAAAAGAAAAGTTGCAACATTTTGGCAGAGAGCAAGGATCAAATTCATGATCAGCGGCAACATTACTTCAGCCATAAATCTTACTCCAGTCCCCAGCTGGAGTAAGATTTGTGGCCAGATGAACGCGACTTGTCAGACACTCCTGATTCATTAAGAGATGCACTTCTTAATGAATCAGGAGGATCTAACTCCATCAAGAATGGCGTGCTCCATTTGATTTAAATAAGCATGGTGATCCACAAGTCAGATAAATACAAACATGTCTCCTTTTTAGTTATTTTTTTCTCATTGTTTTAACAGTTAGACTTGCAAATCATAGCCATTTTTGGGGTTTTGTATTACATAAGCTCTTAATGCATCATTTACACCAGAGGTGCCCAACCTGAAACCAAGGGTCACGTGTGGCTCACGGGTCCATTATGTGGGGCAAGGGTCTGTTTGCCAGCTTGTTGCATTAGTACCTGGTCTACCAAACCACTATGAAGAGCAGGGGTCCAGATGGTGAATTATGTGAGTAGCCCCACACAAGAGCAGATCTGGATGAGTATATATTGTCCTTGGGGCTTTAGTGATAATTTAAAGCGTAACTGTTTTATACATGTTACTCTAATAATAATGTAGATCAAGTGATTTTAATAAACTTTCAAATATACTTTATAAATGGAATCTGAAAGAAAACCTTACAAAAACCTTCTAGAAGTTGTCCCCACTAGACTGTTTCTGAACCAGACATATTCTCACTGTCAGGGAAATCCGTATTTAGCTTCAGACAGTGAATACGGGCCTTACTAGGGTGCGGGCAGAGCCTACACAGTGTGTGCGCTCCTGGCTACAGCTGATGTGGTGTCAGTTTACCTCAGGCTAATGGAAAGTGCTGAGCTCTGTCAGCTGATAGCACTGAGCAGAGCCGATGTGACAGCAAAGCAGGAGGCAAATGAGACATCAGAGAAGCTTGTGCCATGGAAAGTGCAGAGGAGCTTGTGCTGACAACCTAACAGCCCAGTACTGTGTCAAAGTCTGAGGTAAACTGCAGATACACTGATGCCACATCAGCTGTATATGGCCGTATTCAGTGTGTGGAGCTCAGTATCGATTTTGCTGACAACAAGCAAATGTTTGGTTCTGAAACAGCCTTGGGGGGACATCTTCTGGAGGGGTTTTGAAAGGTTTTCTTACAGATTTCATTTATAAAGTATATTTGAAATGTATTATAATTACTTAATCTACATTATTATTAGATATAATTTTAATCAACGGTTGTGCTTTAAGTACTTTGGGCTGGAGAAAGGATGATGCTACCTGTCAAAGGAGGCACTTGAAGCTGGATGTGACTGTGGTGGGTGTGCTTGATGTGAATATACTGAATGTGGGTTAGGTAGGAATCCCTGGTCTTGGCGTACTCACTTGGTGTGACTTCTGTAGTAAAGCTTTAATGTGATTATACATCATAAGGTATGGATGTCACTACTGTGAGGGGGTGTGAACTGGATGAGGCTTGTGACCCTCTCTCAGATCTAGATGTGGCTAACAGGCCAGGGTCACACGAGTTTATGACTTATGTGAGTGCAACGGGAGAAAATCTTTCATTGCACTCGGCTCTATGTTAGACAATGCTGCAGCTCAGATCTGCAATTTTTTAACAGCCCTAATCAGACTGAGGAAAAATCGTAGCTTGCTGCGATTCCGAGCTTTGGCTCACTAACACTCATTCAAGTCTGTTGGCGCAGGGGAAACATTTCACTGCACTCAGATGACATCCGAGTGCAGTACGATATACATCGAGACAGGCAATGGAAAACATGGAGAGACTAATCTCTCCCTCTCCTCCACAACGGTGATCTGATCGCAGGATCTGATCACAGTATACTGATACTAAGTCATGCTTGCAGCAGAGCCTGAGCTGAGTGTCACTAGCATATCACATCCAATGCTCTAGCATGCAATACTCTACTGTGACCCAGTATACAATTTGTTTAGGTACAATGCAATATTATATTTCAGTTTTTGGAAACTATTTAAAAATAATATTCTTGATGCACTTGTTTTGTTTTGCTGCTCTAATACAGTTTAGACATTTAGTTATCTTAAACTCCCATACACATTATATGAATGTCAACCAAACCCATCAATATTGATGGTTTTGGCCAACAATCTAATGTGTATGGGAGCTCCAGAAAATGTATTGACTGATTTCAGACTGCGGATAGTATTGTCTCTTGGAGATAGCCTTCATCAGACATGACTGGCAGTGGCTCTCATAGAGAACATGGGAGCTCTCGGGGAAGCCGGTAGAGCTGTCATCTAATGTGTATGGTGGTTTTTTTTTCAAGTTCATACAATTTTTGTTGGTTTATAGAATAGACCTTCATAAATGCCACAAAATGTGCTGTCAGAATAATGATTTGCAAACACTGGAGAAGGGTTAACTATAAAAATGGCCACATCTCATCAACATAACTTGTTCCTAATCTGTGTCTGCATCTCAGAGCACTGACCATAGCAGTGTGTCCATACCTATAGCAAAAGGTGGAGTACAGGTCATGCTCCAATCTAGTGTTATCTAGTGTCAGTTACTTTGGATTACTGTTGACTTCTGTGATCATCATGTCAGGATGGGTGTAAGCTTGAGGTTAAGTGTACTTGGCAGAGGGCTGTGGATGTCATCTGATGAAGGGGACATTATGAAACACAAGCATTGGCTGTTCGACATACAGAGCTGTCTGTCTATAAAATTTGGATGCTATAAACTAGCACAAGCCAGGGCATTAGGTAATATGAAAGCTGGTCGTTATTCACTTGACAGCATCCTAACAAGTCTCCCGTCAATTAACAACTATTTTCTGTTTTGTAGGAAATGACAACTCCAAGCACCATGACTGCAGGCAATGTTGGAAGAATTCTGCCTCTACTTTTGGTTGCAGCAATATTTGCTCTAGGGGCTTCAGGTAACTTTATAATTTTCAGAATTAAGTTTACTAGAAAAGATTAGCTAAAATCACTTTCTCATAATCAAAGATGACTTTTTAAATTATCCAGAACGTGCTAAAATAATAAAAATCCAGGGATGGTGTGGACTGGAAAGGAACTTCTGACCTCGCTCCTGCTACAATAAATCCACGGATTTAAATTATATAGAATTCATATGGTGGATTAATTCATTCAGAAATAAATCACCGTATGAATTCTATATAATTTGAATCAGTGGATTTATTGGAGCGGGAGCACAGTCAGAAGCCCCTTTCCATTCCACACTATCCCTAGAATTATAACACGTGGGAGGACTGCTGCACACCATACAAACTTTGAATATCAAAGATATGGCATATAATAAAGGTGGTTGTGACGGATCCAGCATATCAGGTTGGGACGTCCTGAGTCATCTGGTCCAACTTCCTGCTCAAAGCAGGATTCACTAAATCCTCCCAGACAGATGTCTGTGCAGTCTCTGTTTGAAGACTACCATTGAATGAGAAATCGCCAACTCTCATGGCGTCTGTTCCACTTGTTGATCACCCTCATTGACAAAAAGTTTTTTCTAATATCTAATCTGTGTCTCCTCCCAATCAGTCTCATCCCATTGCATCTAGTCTTTCCTTGTGCAAATGAGAATAAAGCTGATCCCTCCCCAGTGTGACAGGCATTGAGAAATTTGAAGGCAGCTATTAAGTCACCTCTCAGTCTTCATTTTTTGTAAGCTAAACGTTCCCAAATCCTGTAACCGTTCCTCACAGGACGTGGTTTACAGACCGGTCACCATTCTGGTCACTCTTCTGTGACCTTGCTCCAGTTTGTTGATGTCTTTCTTAAAAGCAGGTGCCCAAAACTGGACACAATATTCCAGATGAGGTCAGACCAAAGAGGAGTAGAGGGTGATAATTATTTCACATGATCTAAGCCGGCCTCGAGGGCCGCCAACAGTGCAGGTTTTCAGAATTTCCTTAGCATTGCACAGGGGTTTTGAAACATCATCACTAGTGCAGGTGATTATATTATCATCTGTGCAATACTAAGGAAATCCTGAACACCTGCACTGTTGGTGGCACTCGAGGCCTAGAGTTTGAGATCCCTGGTCTATAGTGTATGTTCCAGAATTGTGTTTGCCTTTTTTGCTGCTGCATCACATTGTTGACTCATGTTCAGTTTGTGATCTATTAGTATACCCAAATAGCTAAATTACAGATCTATGATTAAGAGCACCTATAGAATTAACTTATAGGGTTTCATAGGTTCATACTGTAATTCTTTGTAAGTCACAGAAGGGTTGTTTTGTTAAGAATACTAAACCATGATTGAAAAAAAAATGTCACTGCATGCCATAAAACATGTTCTTTACAAGCCTTGCTTCTCGGAAGCTATATAATAATGTTTGGTAACATAGACCGATAGAAGTCTCTGGGCTGCCTATTTTGCACCAGTCTTTATTTCAGTCAATTGCCCTAATTCAGTTTGCTGTACTTGGTAGAAAGATGAAAACTTTAAATGTTAACCTACTTAACCTATGAAGTTGTTAGCCTCAATAACGTACATGTCAAGGCACGAAATGCTAAAAAAAAAATATGTGCAAAATTGCATTTTTAACACATCTGTCCTACAGCCTGAGGATAAGACACAGTATTATAGTAAATAATTTCAAAATATTGTTATGTAGTTACTATGTTATCACCATTATTGTGTTATTTTTATTATCATGTTACTATTAATGAATTAACTTAAGATTTTCAACATTAGAAAAATAATGACAACATTGTATAATATTAAAAACAGTGAGTATCTTGAAATAGTTGGGTTTTTGTTTTTGTGTTATACATGATGAGTACAATATATGTATGATTTGTATGAAGGATACTTCAAAGTAAGAATACAAAGTGAGTAAACAAAAGAGAAATCTAAATGAAATCAATATTTGGTGTGACCGGCCAGTTAGGTTCACACTTGGAAGCGAATTTGTTCCAAAGATCTTGGAGAACTAACCACAGATCCTTCTGTCTCTTCATGTAATCCCAGACAGACTCCATAATGTTGAGATAAGGGCTCTGTGGGCCTGATGTCAACAGTTCCAGGATTTCTTGTACTTCTTTATGTTGAGGATAGTTCTTAATGACGTTGGCTGTATGTTTGCAGTTATTCTCCTGCTGCAGAATACATTTGGAGCCATTCAGATGCCTCCCTGATGTTATTGCATGAAGGAAAAGTATCTGCCTGTACTTCTCAGCATTGAAGACTAAATCCCTTACTCCATTTGCAGAAATGCCCCACACTTGTAAAGAACCTCCACCCTGCTTCACTGTTGTCTGCAGACACTCATTGTACCTCCCTCTAGCTATTTGGCAATCAAACGGCCATATGTTATAGACAAATGTTTCATATATTGACTCATTGTAGAGTACCTGCTGCCATTTTGTTTGCACTCTAGTTCCCTTGTTTTTGTGTATAGTTAGATTACTTGGCCTTGTTTCCATGTAAAAGGCCTGGTTTTTGGCCTCAGTACTTCTATAAAAATCACATCTGGCCAGACATCAAACAGTAGATTGGTGTAGCTACAGGAACGTATCTAAAATAGTTGCAGGGGTTGCAATCGCACCTGGGCCATGGAGCATAGGGGAAACAAAAAGTCTTTTTGACCTACTGTATATGAAAAGATCAATGCTAATTAAGACTATCAATATTTGGGGGCCCCAATGAAGCTTATGTATTGGGGCCCATGAGCTTCAAGTTATGCCACTATGTAGCTGGGTCCCACTGCTTTCCACCAGTTCTGAGCTGATGACATTGCTGCACTACTTCTGATTTTGATGTGTCTTTCATCTGCTGCACTGAGGGTCATTGGTGGACCACTGTGTCTGTGGTTCTCAGCGTTGCCCATTTCTTGGTATTCTCAATGCTAAAGGAACTGAGAGTTGTCACAATGAATATTGAATTAATTTAGATTTTTCTTTTTTTTTTGTTCATTCACATGCATTTTTATTAATTGATAAAATATACTATGCATGCTCTTATTTTTTAAAGCATTCTTAAGGCCCCGTTACACATTTCAATGTCCCGGCGCTCCCACCAACGATCCCACCTGAGCTGTCAAACAGGAAGATTCACCAGCGATCAGGGCCAGCGAGAACGCTGGTAACCAGGGTACACATCAGGTAACTAAGCAGAGCACGGCACTTAGTTACCTGCTGTTTACCATGGTTACCAGCTCCCAGCGCTTGCTGTGCGGTGCTGGGAGCTCGTCCATCGTTGGTCTCCCGCTGTCACACATGCCTATGCTGGCCACCAAGCGGGAGACCAACGACAGATTTATGGTCCTGGCCATAAATCTACGATCAACGACTTATCATTGATCATTGATACGTGTCACACACAACGATGTAGTTTCGACAACGCTGCAACGTCACCAAACCGTTGCAACGATATCGTTCACAATATCGTAGTGTGTAACGGGGCCTTTACTCTGCAGCATATTTTCCACACCTGTGCGCGTTTGTATCTGTGTAAGTGTGTGTGTGTGTCTGTGTCTGTGTGTGTGTAGATAGTTTATAGTTCTATTTAACTGGAAATTGTACCTTAGCATTAAAGTTTAGAAATAGCCGAAAATAAGTGACACTTGGAAATGGTTGCAGTGCTAGATTTTCCTTCTGTGGAAATTGAACTGCGACCAACATGTTGTATTAGGTGTTAGATCTTTATTGGATGCGTTTAAACATCATCGCTTTCTATTTGTGTTGGACTCGGTCACATTCCCTTTAGGCCATTGAACAATACAGACATTTTGCAACTGTTCTCTGAAATCAGAAAAAAAAGTATAATCTCAAATACAAATTCACATCAGTGAGGTTAAGGGTCTGGTTATGTCTGTGCTCATGAACTGTAAACCTTTGGCCAAAGTAAACTGATTGCAGTCATTGCCTAATGTGACCGCTTTGTAGCTGAATACATTGTACGATACACTAGACTGTGTTGCACAAAATATGGGAAATATTGGGAGCATATCAAAGTGTCTGGGCTTTAGTAAAAATTAGAAATACCACATTTCCCATCATTTAATACATTGGTGAGAATTATGGCAAAGGTCTGGCGCTCAACATTAATAACGCATGCTAGAATGATAGTCACGATTTATATATATATAGGCACCACTATACTCTATGGTACTTTACAATAAGGGGGATTAAAGAATAAAGAAACAGGTTAACAATAGAATCAATTAAAAAAGTGAGTGATTACATACCAATCAGAAGTGGTCTTCCAGTACAGTCAGTAGTTGCAAAATTAATTTACAATCAAGCAAAGATGTATTTTCCGTATCGATAGCAAGTATATATGTCTAGAGAAGGCTCAGTGTAGCCTCTTACTCCATGAACAGTGGCACACTGCCTACAGAGCCACCATCAGGGCAATACAGCTAGTACTGCCATATGACACCTGATCATTTCATAAACCCAAAGGGCCCCACTGGGTCCTTATATTTTATTAGAAAAAAACTTTTTGTCATACTATATATAATGTGTACATATACACTGTATATTTTACTAACAAAGGTGGAAGGTCCCATGGAGCCCTTGCCATTTTTGTGTGGGGCCAGAAATTTGATGTGAGCCCTGACTGCCTAACTCATGTCTTTTCTCTGTCCCTATAATCCATGACAACATTTTGAATAGAAGTTGAACCCAGAAGTCATTTTGGATATAGTTAGATGTACCGTAGTTGTTTTGCATAAAAATATAGTAAATGAGCTGTTAGATCTATGGGCCAGACAATGATCCGCATGAGAATCTGTCTCCAGAGCTTATTTTTAATAAAAGGGGACATACCAGTTAGATATATACAGTAACTAAACAGAACAGTAGAACTGACCTTTGTCTCATTACAAACACTCTGTAACAGCAGCTTTCACAGCTCTGCTCTATTGCATCATTGACTGCCTGTAAGATGGAAGCTGGAGCTCTCTGAGCGGACACCTGCAGATATGTTCAATGCTGTCCTGTGTCTTTTATAATCACACACAGTTCTGCAATAAGATCAGGAGAGCAGACTGTCAGTCATTATATGTCCCACACTGGTAACGTCCTTTTTCACATAAACTAAGCTCTGCAGGTAGATTTTGCAGGAGATCTATGTCCGGCCTATAAATCTTAAAAGATCATTTACATGTGAGGAAAAAAGGTGATTACTTTGGAAAAAGACATCAGATTGCAGATATCAAAATATAATTTTATTTAACTTTGTATGATCCGCATACCCATATAGAGGGTTTAGGAAGGTTAATCCTACTAACATATCAAGTACCATATTTTTTGGACCATAAGACACACCTAGGTTTTACAGGAGGAGATATATATATATATATGTAAAGTGTACATGAAAATAAATGTGATTGAGATTTTTATTCATTTTTTTTCATAAAAGGAATTTGTCCGCATGAAGACCCTGAATTACAGCTCTGGAGCCCAGAACACAGTGAAGAAAATCACGTAACCATTGAGGGGGGCAGAAAGTTTCTTCTGACGTCTTCTGTAACCGTACACTCTATAAATATCACCAGCGGGGGTAAGCCAGATATTTCTGCAGATCTGCGGAGAAACACATCCCAAAAGGCATATATTTCAGCAGAAAATGTTTCTTTTCTTCATTTATTTATTTAAACAAATCATTTTGCTGATTAGCTGGACCACAATATTTGGCAGAGGGTAAATTAATAACTGGGTTTCTCAAAAGCTGAACCATATCATATTCAGTCGTACACAAAGGGTTAGGCTAAAGGCAACAATCCGCAAGTGTGAACTTTACCCTTTCTACTAATTAGTATTGTCATATTAAATCTTCTAGTCCAGGTACTTGTGAAATATGTGTTCTGAATGGCCAGAATTACTCCATAAATAGTGAGTAGTGATGAGCGAGCGCTAAAATACTCCAGTACTGGAATCGAGCAGGTCGGACTCTTGGACAGACTCAACTCAGGCACCAAGTATAATAGAAGTTAAGGGGAATTGTAGGCATTGTTCTGAAACTCTATCTCTATGCAAGAACTCAACCATTGCACTCAAACATCTGCAACAGTAGACCAAATATCGAGCAGTGCCGAACGCGCTTGCTATCACTAATAATGACCACATTCATACACTGAGATTACAGCAGAAATGGATAGACAAACTTATAAGCTAGGATCATTTTTGGTAGAAGGAAAGGAAAGGAAGAAAGCGCACCGATCTAAATGTAAATGTATAATTAGATCGTAGGTGGATGTAGATGACACTCACCTTTTTTAGGTCTTGTTTACTTGCGTATCGTCACTAGGGACCATTAAGTATCCAGGCGTAAATTTCCTCAGTAGTCGGTATGCTGCAAATCCCTGGTAGCTAGTATGTAGCTCAGACCGAGTTACCATAGGAGTATAGATCCAATAGAGTTTTTACCAGGCTATTTGCGCTCCCAGAGGTCTATGATTCAAAACTTCTTGCAATTCATAAAGAGTTTTTATTATTTCTTAAGAAAAGCACATACCAGAAGGGGCCTTGCAACTATACAGACAGTAATGGAAATCCATCATACCAAGCTTAGGGCACATGCACATAGCCATACGATATCCATAATGCTCACCCATAGGCATTTGTCAGGTCTTTCTGTAGATCCATAGCATGCCAATTTTATACAGACTTGTTTTCTTTAGGATTTTCCCCTTCAGAAAAAAAAGTTAAATATTTAATGGGATGGCTGTGATCCAGAATAACACCAAATCTATAATATTAATAATTATTTATATAGGACCAAGATATTTTTCAGCACTTTACAAACTGGAGGGGGACACGGGCAATCCAAATTACAGATAATATTATATTGGCCCCGTTGTGCTAGGACTCGGGGCCAAGCTCACAAGAGCTTACAGTCTATGAGGAATCGGGAACGTCACATAATGTAAAAGTACAATAGACCATAAACCTACAGGAGCCTACACAGCCAGTATCTATGTAGTCAATAAAAGAAAACCTGTTTGCTTCATCCAGATCAACGTGGCTTTATTGGCACCCATCCACGTTGACAGTACATAGGTCAAAGTCTTCACTTTAGAAGCACCACTGTGAGGGTTGCAGTTCATTATGTACGGGCGGCTAATAAAACTCTTTAATCAAAGTAGATGCCGGTAAACTTTTTCTTTTTATCGTTATTGCCTAATCTGGAGATCTGGTGAGGAAATTAACTTCTTTATTGTTGTATCAGACAATTGGTGCTCCTCTCCCTGTGAATTCACATTACTAAAGATGGGTACATTTATTTAAATGGAATTGAATTCTCAAATTTTGCAAATATTTATATTCCCCAGAATACTGATTTTATTGTAATTTTTTTGCAATTCACTCTATGTAAATTCGGCAAAGAACATATTTAGGTCAACTGTAGAGTGTCGAAAAAAGCTTACACATGATGTAAATGGGGTTCTAGTAACCTCTCTATGTGCCCAGACACTCCCCACATACATCAGAAAATAACTTTTAGGCCACGTGCACACCCTGAGTATTTGGAGAGTTTTTTACCTCAGGATTTGTAGACAAAACCAGGAGTGGAGCAATCAGAGGAAAAGTCTAATAGAAACACCTGCATCACTTCTGTATTTATCACCCACTCCTGGTTTTGGCTACAAATCCTGAGGTAAAAAACTCATCGAATACTCAACGTGTGCACATGGCCTTATTGTGTCCAGCGCTGGCCTCCTATTGAGTCCGGGAGGCTGCTATTTAGTCCAGGGGGATAAAGTCCTTTCTGCAAAACCCACCCTGTACTTTTTAAAAGTGCCTCCCGCTCTGTGATAGGCGCATGAGTGACAGCCGCACTCGCGCCTACGCAGTGGAGCAGGTATTCGCGCTCCTTTCAACATAGTGCTGATGTCTCGCAAGACTTCACAAATCTCGCTAGACATCAGCACTGACAGACACACCTGCGCAGTGGAGTAGGTGTCCGTGCATAGCGCCTACATCTCTCGAGATTCGCGAGACATCGGCACTGTTTAGTGGAGCATGGACACGGGCATGAGTGCAGGGCAGGTTTTGCAGCCAGGGGGCGGCAAGGACTTAATCCACCAAGACAATATACCAGCCTCCCGGACACAATAAAAGTAATTTTCTGAGGTATGTGGGGCCAGTCTGGGCACATATCAGGGTTACTAGAACCCCATTTACATCATGTGTAAGCTGGTGGGCACAGTTTAAAATGCCCAAAGGGGGGTGACAGATTCTCTTTAAGAAAAAAAAATCATATTAACCTTGCCACTCAATTGTTCCAATGCCCTGACATCCTGCCATACAGGTCCTCGCACCTCTTCTTTTCACCTCTTTCCCCTTCGTGTGCATCACCTTTGGCCTGATTATCTCTGGGCTGCGACAAAGCCTCAAACATCCATGCACACAATGCGCACATGACGTCACAATGTGCATCGCAGAGGTGCTAACAAGACCTCAGGTGACACATTGAAGCACCTTGACATGTTATGGCACTAAGAGATTTCAGAGGCCTAGGTGCAAAGGAAGTCATGGCCCAGAGTGAAGCAGTCGGAGAAGATGTGCACGATGAATGACGACGTAAAGAGGAGCTGCGGAGAACCATAAGACGGGTTGCTGGGGCAGTGGATCATGGTAGCTTTGAAGTGAGCATTAATTTTTTTGGTTATTTTAATTTTTTACATCCCATGCTGCTTATGCTCTGGAATCTAGAGAGAACACACGACATCATAAGAAACATTCAATTCACCTCAATGCAATTTCTCAGATAAATTCAACAGTTTTACCAAATTCGAATCTTTGCAGATTCAATCATTTCTACACTCACTAATTGTTCTACAGTATATTTGTATCTGAAATTATGAGATTCATTAGTATTGATAAAACAGTTCAGGTTCTGTGGAAGAATAAAAATTAGTCAAAATAGGGAATGTAATAAGTTTGCTTAAAGCGTAACCACTGTTTACATTTTTATTTAATAATAATGTATAGCAAGTGATTTTAATGAACTTTCAAATATACTTCATAAAGGAGTCCAAGGGAATTCATAAGGAAAAACTTTTCATAAACCTTCCGCTAAGGTGTCCCCACTAGACTGTGTATGAAGCAGACATATGCTCATTCTCAGTCAGGTCCATCTTCACACTGAACACGGCCACATAACCATATAAGGGTAAGGGGGTGGGGCCTACACAGTGCAAGCTCCTGACTTCAGCTGATGAGGTGACAGTGTATCAGATTACCACAGGCTACAACACAGTGCTGAAGAATGTCAGGATCACTGCAAACTCCTTTCCTTGGCACAAGCTTCTGATCTATCATCTGGCTCCACACAGCCCAGTCTGGATCTTTGTTAACCCCTTCTCTGCTGTCACATTACACTGCTCACTATCAGCCTGCTCTCAGGAGCTATGACTGCTGTGCACTTCCGGGTGACAGCAATGCATTATGGGAGGTGAGGGAAGCTGTGGAAAGACAAACAGTGCTGGAAGACACTGAGGGACACTGGTCCTGCCCACATAGACATAAAATGCAGTTTTTAAAACAGCACAGAAAAATGTGAGAAAATGAGTCATATGGCACAAAAAAAGCATTATCTTAGCTGCTATGTAACACATTATTAACAACCAGTGCAATATTGTGTTGTTGTTTTTTCAATTAAATATCATTTACTCTTTAAACTTATGTGTGAATCTTGTTAGCAGAACTTCACACCCCAAACTATTAATATGTACATTTAGCTCTTTCAAAGACAAGTCTGGCAATTCATTTACAGGGACATTCTGTTCCTCTCTTATTGAGAAATCAGTGTATGTCAGTATAATTGATATGCAAATAAAAGCTATTTCTATATCTGGAGCCTCTGTCATGCCAGCTCTTTTCCTTACCCAGTGCTGCCTCTTACTGTGTGACTGACATCTCTGTTGCCTTAAGTTACATAGCTTAGAGGCTTCAGATCTACAACTGCTTTTGCATTTCAATTTAAACAATGCTTTTAATGAGAAAATATTTTCTTCACTTACTTTTTATACGCTTGTGGGACCCCAGTCAATTTAACTAGTTTGCGTTGTGAAGTTCTGCTTACAGATTCCCGTATTAGATATTATTCAGAACATCAGTATTTCATAAGTGGTTTTCTCATATGTCAAAAAAAGAAAAATTGCAAAGCTTCGGAAATTACAATTTCTGAAAAACGGACAGCACACAAATTTATAGATTTGCATTCAAGAGACTAGTCAGCGGCACTCACCATAGAAGATCTTTGTACTTTTATTCAGAGTCCAGCAAAATCCGTGGACAATTCAGATGGGGGAGGGGGAGTGCTGGGACGACGGACGCCGGCCTGCTGTTTCGCGGTGTGTACCGCTTCGATGTGTCCTGGTAACCGCAAAACGGCAGGCCGTCATCCGCCGTCCCAGCACTCCCCCTCCCCCATCTGAATTGTCCATGGATTTTGCTGGAATCTGAATTAAACCACAAAGATCTTCTATGGTGAGTGCCGCTGACTAGTCTCTTGAATGCATGTGATTATTGCGGGATCAGTGTGCAACACCTGTAAATGGCACCGAAAAGGTCATAAATATAGTGGCTACACCTAGTTACACCATATAGTGCCCAGTAACCTCTAATATTGGACAAATTGATAGATTTGTATGGGTGATTTTGATCTGTGATTCAGATCAAAAAGAACAAATAAATGTATTTGTAGTCCAGTATGCGCTTACATCCCAGCCTTTTTCATTCATATTTATTTAGAATTTGGTATTGACTATATATCATGGCTGCAGCCAATCACTGAGCACAGTGTTTCTGCTAAGCTCTTTGATTGGCTGCAGTGGTAGAGAAGCAGAACTGAATCGGAGAGGGTGAGTAACATCTGATTTTATTCATTTAAGCCAATGCAGGCCACTAGGGGCCAAAGAACTTTGACCAAAAACCCCTTTAATCTCAGCTGAAAGCCCAGGAAGGATGGTAGGTGTAGATGTTGAGGGAGATATAGGGTGGTTCAGAAATGTGCCAAGACTAATACATTTAAATTGTATTCTAGAGTGGATGGGAAACCAGTGCAGCAGCTGGCACAGGATATTGGTGTGGCTGTAGGATGGAAACATTGGCTTTGTAGCTGCATTTGGAATACATTGGACAGTGGAAAGTTCAGTGACAGGAAAAGTAATGAATTACAAGTAGTCAAGATGAGAAGTGATAAGGTTAGAATTCAGGACTTTGGCATGACTGTTGTAAGTAAAACTGTGTTGTTTTTTATTTTTTTTACAGGAAAGCTTGTCATCAAACCCAGCAATAATCCCATCATACTCCGGACAAGATACATACTGATTGAAAATGGTGCAGAGCTACACATAGGTAGTGAGGATTGTCCCTTCCAAGGACAACTCACCATCATCCTTTATGGAAGGTAAACTGGGCAGCAGCGGTGGATTCTTGTATTGTGGAGATGAAGTCATTTCTGGATACCTACATTATCTTTCTGAGAACTAGGCAAGCTAAAGTTTGTGGTCAGCATTAGGACTTCAGCCTGGATGTGGAAATGTAAATAGAAGGGGGGAGACAACTAAAGAAAAGGTTAGAAAATCAGACTCATTTATAGGAAAAGCTCATTATTATGTGAGTCACAGAACACAATGTGATGTGAATAAGTTGAATTTCAGGATGCATTGATTGAAGTCTAACCTTTACCATCTTGAAATGGGTGAGAATTTGGTATTGTTGTTTGGAACACACAGTATTTTTTTATCAAGTACGCAGTTCTATTTGCAGCACTTAGATGGCTTGTCGGTACTGTAAAAGGAACACAATGTCATCTTTATCAGATTACTCATTTAATAATGACCAGAAATCATCAAATATTTAACAGTGGAGGCAGTGACCACTTTATTGTGTATTTCAGCGCATTTCAAGTCTTGTACAATTTCCATTACTTTTCCTACATCCGGCATTGACCATAAACACTAGTCAGGACAGTGCTTTTCAACCTTTTCTTCTTGTCATGGCTCAGAGTGTATGTGTGTTTGTGTGTGTGTGTGTGTATATATATATATATATATATAACGAAAAAACTGCACAGCACTCACAGACCAGTGTGAACTGGTGCAAGCAGGGACACAGAGATATATATATAGTAGAAAAACAATATGTATACACGCACACGCGCACACACACAGTATTTGCTGTGGACAGTTGGTATAACTGTATTCCTATCCCTACTTGCAGGTCTGATGACGGTGAGATTCCCCATGATTACTTTGGTCATAAATACATTGGTTTGGGTAATGGAGGAACTCTCGAAATCCATGGAGAGAAGAAGATGTCCTGGACATTTCTGGGTAAAACTCTACACCCTGGTGGCATGAGTGAAGGAGGATACTTCTTTCAGAAGAGTTGGGGGCACCGTGGGATTATTGTTCATACTATTGACCCCAAAACAGGAGATGTGATTCATGCAGATAGGTACTTCTACATTATATTTACATTATGTTTTTTTCTTTAGTATTTCAAGTTGTGGAACTAAATATTGGATACAAACCAGAAACCATCTCCTGACACTCATCAAGACCAATAGACAAAAATGGTGGGCACTCAATGATGCAATAGAGTTGGTGCTAAATGGTAGAAATAAATACCATGGCACTACAGTTGAACTGAAGTTTAATCTTTAATTGAAATTCACCTCATCAAGACCAGTGATTTTTATTGCTGGTCTTCATGAGGAGGTTTGGTGAAGTCAGGGATTCCGGATTCATTAAGAGGCACATATCTGTTGATGATTCAGGAACATCTAACCAGTGGTGTGTGCCTCTAGGCGCCATGTCTCTTACTGGATTAGAGTTTCTGGTTTAAGGAATACCAAAATTAATCGTCACTTAGATGAGATACAGTGTTACGCCCCCCATCCCCCTGCACCCCTGTCCCTTCCCAGCTCCACCAATTTTCCCAGAGTAGGAAGAAGCTTGCATGACAATGCCAATTGTTGCAAAATGTGCCACTCTCCAAAGTCATTTACACTAAAATTCTGGCAAATTGACTTTGAGTTGGGACCAGTGGGTTTAACTTTGATTGTGGGAAGGTGTATCCCAAGTGACATAAAACTTCACAGGTTTATTCTGGACTACCAAAGAGACGATTTAGAAGGACTCTGGTGAGGGGGTGTTTGACTGTTTGCACCACTTTAGTGTACATTAGGAGTTGAAGAGATTAATTTTAATAATTTGCATTAACTATAGCAGATATCTGTAATAGTTGAAATTATAAAGTTTTACTAAGTAAATTTGAAGCTCTGGACTTCACTGAACCACAGTGAGACACTAAACTATTGGGACAGTGGTGAATCTTCTCTCTGTATCATCTAGACTCCTAAAATTTCTCTAACAGAAGAGCAACAATTTATCTAGAAAGCTACAAAATATCTCATTCCAAATACTATAGACTTTTCTACTTTCACCTAATATCCAACCACCGCAACCCCCATGTATACCGGATCAATCCTCTCCCCCACTAACCCTCCTCCCATCCATCACTGAAGGAGAACTTGCACACCTCCTGTCCAGATCACATCACACCACTTGTCCACTGGACCCTATCCCATCCCACCTGCTCCCCAACCTCACCACAACACTTATCCCAGCCCTAACCCACCTCTTCAACCTATAACTAACTTCTGGCACCTTTCCTCCTGCTTTCAAATATGCAACAATTACACCTATCTTAAAGAAGCCATCCCTTGACCCCACTTCCATATCCAGCTACTGACCCATATCCCTGCTCCTGTTCGCTTCCAAACTTCTCGAAAAGCATGTCCACACTGTACTCTCATCCCACCTTTCATCCAACTCTCTCTTTGACGACCTTCAATCCGGCTTCTGCCCTCACCACTCTACTGAAACTGCCTTTTGTGGGTATGTAAATAAAAATTAAACAGGTAGACATCGATGCCATTATATCAGGCATAAAAGGAAATACATTTACTGTAAGAACATCTAGCCAAACATTATGGTGGTGGTATTGGGATGGCAAGTGAATACTTTCAGCCGCAGCAATTGGTCAACTTTCCATTTACTCAGGAATCAATAATTCTCCCCACATTAGTAAAAAAATGTGTTATGAAGTTTTATAGAAGTTGGTTTCATTCAAAAAATAAAGTATTTTTCCTTCTATTTTTATAACATTTTTGTACTATTTTTAGGTTCGATACATACAAGTCTAAAGATGAGAGCCCCCGCCTGGCCCACTATATTAAATCAGTCCCAGAGGGTACAATAATATCAGTGGCAGTGAATGATGAAGGATCACGACATTTGGATGATTCTGCTAGGAAAGTGATGACCAAACTGGGGAGCAGACACTTCTTGCACCTGGGCTTCCGGTAAAAATGTTACCAATCAATTTTCATGTTTTTGTGTAAATTTTAAGAATCTTGTCTGTACAATTGTGAGTCTTCTAGTTTGCATCATATTATTATTAGATAGTAGCATGTTAGTTTATTGGGTGCATAGGCAGCTTTTTTATATGAGAGGAACAGACGCCTGCTCAGTTCTCTGTTACAAAGCCTCAGTATGTGACTAAAACTTGTAGCTGGTTCTAAAATACAGGATGTGCTATTCATTACAGACACCCCTGGAGTTTTATCACGGTGAAAGGCGATCCCTCCAGTTCTGTGGAAGACCACGTGGAATATCAAGGTACAGAACACTTAATAAATGGCATGAACCATTCCCAGGTTTACTCATAAACTATAATGTGTCATGGTTTTTACAGATAAGGCAGTGCAGTATGAATTGGACTCATTTACTCAAGAACTTTTCTTAAAAAAACACAGCTTTTCCTTATTGAAGCATTTTTGTCTTATACAGTTAAGGCATATCCTCCAGATAGATGGCTAAAAGGTGAAGGATGCATCCTTGATAATGGAAGCCTTACCTTTCTGGTTAGGTGGCCTGTGGATCTTACATCCAGAGTATAAATAGAGTAATAGCTTTGGATGTGGCTAGCTGTCTTAACGCACATTTATGGGTGACACACAGGGGTGTAAATACAACAGGTGCACTGGTTGCAATCGCACCCGGGCCCCGGAGCCTAGGGGGCTCCAAAAGTCCCTTTGGCCTATAGAAAGAAAATATTGCTATTAAAGATTTGTGGGCACCATTGGAGCTTTTGCATCGTGGCCCTTGAGCTTGAAGTTAGCCACTGGTGACACAAAAGCTATTTTAAAGACTTGGTGACTCGCCTCCGGTACCCTCACTGATCCCTAAATTGGGGGGTCCCAAGGCTCCCATTCATCCACACTGCAGTCACAGTGAACAGGAGTTGAATGAGCCTATGTCCTGCTACTTCATTCAACACCATGGTCATTTTAAAAATTAAATGGTGATTTGCATCAAATAAAATGACATCATGACTGACAGCAGGGTCCTCATTCTTATGAGATTACAGTGAACTGTAGAAAGGAATGCCTTGAAAGGGACGCTGTGCTTAAAGGGGTTGTCCAGGAAGGAAAGAAATATGTCTAAAACCAAACAAAGTGAGGTACAATAATGAAAAAAAGCATACATACTGGCATCACTGATCCCCACTGTTGCTATTCTAGGCCTGCCTGGTCTCCTGCTGGTCTCTACTTTCTGTTACAGTATTGACGTCCTGACAGAGGGACACATGACTAGAGATGAGTGAACTGTTCAATGTTCTGTTTGGGTCACCAAATTTCTGAGTAAACCTGACCAGGAGCTTGGGTGTTTTACATTTGGAAAATACTGGAGTGAGCATTACTTTGCTTGGCCCAGTATGAGCTGCATTTAGTGTTTGATTGGCTCACACTGGGCTTAAAAGCAGTTTTTGGGTGTAGTGTATGTCTAAAATTAATTTTAAAGAAGAGAAAAAAAAAAACATCCTTCCGCCCCCAGAAGTGTTTTACTTATGGCTGGCTGTATGTGGGCATGAGGTTCAAGTCAAGTTCGGAGTCGCAAATGGAGCACCAAAAGGTTCACAGCTGCACCGCTCAAACCTGAACTTCAAAAGGTTCACTGAATCTCTACATGAGATCACTGCGGGCGATATCAGGTCCATTCTGTGGCCCTCACAGCCGGAAACAGGCAGGAAGCAAAGCTGTAAAGAGGAAAACTTTGCTGTCAAACCCCTTAAATTGACGTATCCACATGAGCGAAAAACTGTTATCAGGAGGAGAACCAGCCAGGGCTTTGATAAGAGCGATGGTGGAACAGTCAGGTGAATTTGCCTTTATTATTTTGGAGATCAATCTGAGATGTTTTAAAAAAATATCTGACTGGAAAACACTCTGGGGGTTCGCTCACATCAGTGTATAAACAATTGTGCAGAATTTGTGCAGAAAAGTGAAGTCCATTTGGTATTCCAAATGTCAGGTGAGTGCTATGCGAGTTTGCAGGGTTTTTTGTCGCCCAGCATTCCTATGCTGTCTATATTCTGTGCAGTTTTTTCTCAGCAGCTCTTAATCTACAATCATTTATAGTCTTCTATGCTACAGAATGGTAATGTATCCGTAAAAAACAGACAGTATATGGATGGTCCGTGTAACCTCCGATTTTTTTTTTTTTCTTGCACCCATTGACTTGCATTGGCAAGACCCAGCCATTTTACATGACCATACACAGCATGCTGCAATTTTTTTCCTCAAGCTAAATATATCTGAGGAAAGACTCGCAGATCCGCACTGCCTCACTCATTGAATAACATTGATGCGAGTGCGGTCTGATTTTTTTATCGCCATGCACTTGGCGTATTTACATGCACATGTGTGCGAGCCCTTAAAGTGACCTTCATTCCTCATATGATGTGATCTTTAATTTCTAATATACAGTCACTAAACCTAATGGTCTATTACCACATATAAAGTGGGGGAAACTTAAGGTACCGTCACATGAGGCGAAGGTACTGCCAATTTAATAGGCGATGCAGTGGCGTGGCCTTTCGGCGCCGTTATCGCCCTTGCATTGCCTAATGTGAATGGGCGATGGTGACGCCATTTACTGGTCGCCTGGTTTCAGAGCAGTGCTCTGAAACCAGGCGGACGATGTGGGGCGATGTGCACACATCGCCCCATGTAAATGGCCGCCGGCGACCTGACAGGCGATGGGAACCATAGGCTCCCATTGTCCTGTATCGCCGCTGGGGTTTTGAGAGACCCCAGCGGCGATGCCAGCCTGTCAGATCGCCGGTGCGGCGCTTGAGCTGGCCTAAAAATGTGCGCGCACAAACCGCCAGTCGCCGCCGACATCTCCAGCGCCGTTGCCTCGTGTGACGTACCTTTAGCTTCACCCACTTTTATTGGAGAAGACAGATATAAACAAGTGAAAAGCTACAACCCCACAACAGTATGAAAAACATCAATTAGTACAAACAGCAAACATAAAATGGATAATATAACAGTTCCTGGAATCATTGGTAATCGTGTTGGCAACAGAAAACTAATGACTCTAATTAGGGGGGGTTCTCTCATTAGTCAATTATTTTTGGCCACCCTCGACTTGTATAGGGTTAAAATGTCTCTTTCACGATGGAGACGTCTGTCCTGACATGATCACTGGTGTACAGTAACCGCTTCCTACATATAATTATTGTCTTCTCTCTTTTGTGCAAAGATCTTTCTATATAAATAGAAATAATGACACAAGACAGTGAGATGGTCCCTTGTAGCCCGGGCTTTCCTGTTTTCTCCCTGCAGACTCTGTATGATTTCATCTCTTACCTGCTGCCTGTTTATTTAACTCGCTTCCTCTACTATTTCTATGTTTGACAGGAAGCCGAGGGTCCGCCGTGGCTCGCGTGCATAAACTTTTCCAGGCTGAAAACGGTGAATACTTTAACGTTTCTCTGGCCAGCGAGTGGGTCCAGGGTAAGTGATGATATTTTCTACGTGTCAGGATTTTCCTGCAGAGATGTAACGGCTCATTGATGATAGTCTGACACTTCTCCTGCTAGCTGTTTGCTGCACATTGAAGCCACAATTTTCACATAAACTTCCCATATTTGTTTTCCTTCGTGCTCCATTGCCTCATTACTGTTGCGGTCAGAGCTGTCTTGCCTGGAACACATGGATCATTTATGTAGGAACCTTTGGATATCTGCAGAAAGGCCCGGCAGTCATGCAGCTCCTACATACAGGACTGCACATGAAATATGTATGAGCTTCTGGATGGCAGGCACAGAACTCCCTTTTAACTCACTTGCTCTATTTGCTGATCTTGGCTCAACGAGATTTTGGCCTTAGCTCGACGACAACAGCACACGTACTGTCCTAATTTCATTATGGCAGCGATTTATTGCACAACCTGAAAATGTCACTTGCTATTTCTGATTGAGGAAAGAATTTGTGTTTTCCTTGGCGCCAGGGTTCCTTTTCTAATTGATATTCCTGAATAAGAGACTGAACATTAATCTGGATTAAGACAAGGCTTTACATAATCTGTCTCATTATACTACGTAACTGATCCTGGAACTTTGTATCTTGAGACAGAATACACCTTCCGTGTCACCCAGTGATGACTGATCTGAAACACGTCTGCGGATTTATCGTTTCCATCACTTTATAAATCTGTTCTCTGTATTAAAGAGGCTTTTGATATTTTGCCATATAAGCAGTAATATTGTTTAATACATTAAATTAAAAAATTATACACTGTACATATAAGCGCCCTTTCACATCAGCGTTTTGCGCTGATCGAGGCAGTTGCGGTGAAAACGCCACAACTGCCGCGATTACCACATAACGGCTGCACTTGCAGCAAGCCCCATACAATGTCTATGGGGCTTGCGGTAAGTGTGCGGCAAGTTCGGTTTGGGCACTTGCAGCAGATGCGGCCGCGGGAACACTGCAGCTGACCGCGTTTTTTTCGCGGCCGCAAGTGCCGAAACCGCAACGGTAACGCACTTGCCGCACCTGCCGCAAGCCCCATAGACCTTGTATGGGGCTTGCCGCAAGTGCGGCCGTTATGCGGTAATTGTGACAGTTGCGTTTTTTTCACCGCAACTGCCGCGATCAGCGCAAAATGATGATGTGAAAGCAGCCTAAAAAAAAATGTTCTGGTAATTAAAGCTTATGTAAAAAGATGGAATTAGACTAAGGATACACATTGGGATAAGCCACCACCTGGGACCCTTGGCAGCAACCATTCCACAGAGGAAACAAATGGCTTTCAACATGCCCAATCTTTATTTTCATGGATATCTGACTTTGTGGGACTACCAAAGATATGCAGGTTAATCTGTTTTAAGGTCGTTTAAATGACATCGTTACGACGTCGTAGCGTGTGACACCTGAGATACGACTACGATAAATCGTTGGATCACTGATCGCAGATTTGAGAACATGTTCAGCCAACGTGCTGCATCGTTGTGTGTGACACCGCGATAACGATGTCGTTAACGATTTCACCTATTCACATCAGTGAACAAGTATCGTTCGCTGGGTTGTGTGAACGATAGCTGCTTGCCACATCGTTCACGATATCTAGACATGTGACATCTCACCAACGATCTCAAAAAGATGTCCTAACGACCGCACGCCCGTGAGATCGTTGGTGAGATCTTAACGACATTGAAGTGTGTAACGGTACCTCTACTCTCAGGCTATGTGCACATTATGTTTTTGCCACACATTTGTGTCTTTGTTGGAAAAATTAGATTTGGATTAAACCAACAACACCGCCGCTCACTGAAATGAGGCACTGAGTCACTTTGCACTCCTTTGGTCCTGTGTTCCAGAATTGTCTGTCTTTTAGGTAGGCTAAAGTGTGGTAGACTACATGTGTGTGCCTGCCTAAGGCAGGCTTCACATCACGGTTTTAAGGATCCGGGGCTGTCCCGTGTGAACCGGACAGCCCCGGATCCAATTTTTGCCCCATAGTGTTGCTATACGGCCGGATGGTAGCTATTTGCCATCTCGTTTTGTCCTGTCCGGGAGGATCTGGCACATTTAGTTTTTTTCTCCCGGACACAAAATCGAAGCTTGCAGCATTTTTGTACCCGGGGCAAAAATTGGAGAAAACCGGATCCTTCCGAATACAGCGCAATCCGGCGCCCCATAACATGGGAGTCTATGGGCGCCGTATCGTGCCAGATCTGACAGACAATCGTTCCGGTACCCGGATGCGAGGAGGCGGAATGAGCGTTGGCTTTGAAATTCCGGCTGCATTCATTCAGCACCTGGACAGCGCAGCTCACAGAGTCGCCGGCTGACATTTCAGCACTTGGAGAGTTCCAGGGCTGAAATTTCAGCACTTGGCCAACGGCAGCCGCGTGCACTAATGATTCCGGCAGAAAACAGGATCGGAGGGCATATTTGCCCTCTGGTTCTGTGATTCCGGAGCTGTCAGGTTCTGTCCGGTGCTTCCTGCAAAACACCGGACAGAACCTGACACCACAAAACCGTGGTGTGAAGCTGGCCTAAGAAGTTGAGCACTTCCAGAATGGAAGCTAGGTGGTATACAAAGCGTGTCAGTCTGCCTCATTTTAATAAATGACTTCATTGGGGGTTCTGTACAAAAGTCATCTTTCTGAGCTAAAAACAAAACTCCAAACTGAGCCACGAATGTATGGCCTGATTATGATTTGAACCTGACCTTATAAGTCTGGCTATCTAGCCTGAAGTCGGGGATGCACCACCTAATTATCACATATAGATCCTGTCCAGTAGTGTGAAATCATTATATGTTTTGTTATGTGGGAGAATCAGACCTTCTTAAGTCAGAGATTAGCAATTTTCAGCAATCCACCTACTGTGAAACTACAAGCCTCAGCATTCCCTGACAGCCGCAAGCAATCAGGTAGTTGTCCTGGCATGGTGGGAGTTGTAATTTCACATCAATTGGAAGACTGACAGTTGCTAACCTCTGCTCTAAGTACAATAGCAATACCTGAAACCCCTAAAGTAGTACTTCATACTTCAATTAGTCTACTGATCCCCCCAAATCCCAGAATCACTACTACATAAAAAAAACTGACAGCAATTCCTAACATGCAAGTGGAACAGGGACATACTGAACATGAAATATATTATAACCAATAAGGAAACGGTTGCACTCTGAAATGTTAAGGTATGCAATCATTGAATATAGGAATAATGACATGCTAAGGAAATACATAAAAATTGGGATACTTAGTAATAAAAAAATGTCCGTTTTATGTGAGCCCAGGAGACGTATCCCTTTGCCAAGTCCCTTTCCAATCTGATGCCTCTCTTTATTTAGTTAAATCCATACTGTTTTTCCTGGACGTTTCATTTATATCTAGTTTTGTTGTCTGTTCTTTAAGACCTTCTTTCATATGTTTCAAGCATGTTGGTGATACATACAGCTGTTTTCTATATGCTGATAGTAACTGGTCTATAATCAGGTGTTGTCATCCTGCTGGAAATCCTGTGACATTCTGTCATGGCTTCAGTTATGTTATCTGATATAATACCTACACAAGTAATCTTACATGTGATTTGTGCTTCACTCTTACTTTCCAGATGTGGAGTGGACGCAGTGGTTTGACAAATACGAAAGCACTCGGGCTAGAGATTGGGAAAAGTTGTCCGAATTCCATGCTGCACATCCAGGCAAAATCTGCACCCATCCCATTAATATCCAGGTAATATGACTGGGTAATATTTTGGGGTGGGGGCCCCTTCAATGAGATTGATGGAGAAATTAGACCATTTGACTGAGAGCACATCGCTTTCTACTCCAGAAGGTAAAGGCAGAGTAGAATTGCGAACATCTGAGGTTATAAAAGAATTGTATTGTTAGTACATAAATGGTTCAGGAGCCCAGACAAGCTTCTGTACAAGAAATATACATTCAATAATAAACCGGATCCTTTATCTTCCATGGACACATCACCATTTACCATGGATTTCAGCAATAGAATAAGCATTCTAGTTATTATTTTCCCAATTTTGCTGAATATTTCTATATTGTTTAAACCATTGGATTAGTTATTATCTTCCTACAGACACCAAATTGTAGCTACGTGCATCAGATGTGTTAGATATATATTTGTAAATTGTTTTCCATCTTACAGTTTCCTTGTAATGAGTATCCTTTAGCTGTGTGGTTCTATAGTTAACAATACAACAGGTTTGAGACCCAAGACCACGAACGTCTCATTGCCAGCCATAAACACAACCACATGCTGCGAATAGCATTACATCCTTTTCTGTGATCGCAGTCGGCTTCCTAAGCTCATTTTCAATGTCTGGGGTTGATACAAAAGGTATAATGAGGCCAGCAATGTAGACAGCCCTGCAGAAACCTCCACATTCACTTCTCACTAGGTAGGGGATGAAGAGGAAGAGGAATGTCATCAAACGGCCTCACAGGGTGAGGATTTGTCATGTTGTTTCATTTACTGGCAGGGGAGCAAAATACCAGCTTATATCATAAATTATCAAACAAAGGCCACATTATGACTGTATTAAAAACTCAGCATATACATTGTGTTGTTCACTAAAAGATCTTTTTTGAACTTCTGCAACAAGGTTAAAGGGGTTGCCCAGGCTTTTTGGATAATTTCTATGTATATCTAGGCTGCAAAATGTTGACAGTTTGTAATTTAGCTCCTATCAACATTGTGCACAGTTACCCAGATATCAGTGTTTTGCAGCTGCAAGAGAACAACCATGGAACGTGTTTGTGTTGGAGCCTGCATGGAAATGGAGAACTGGACGTTACGCCAAGCCCAGACACTTCCAAACACGCTCCCCTCCCTCAGTCTACAGTATGCCCGGCCACCTCCAAATTGCTACAGGCCCTCCTCAACCCCTAATATAACCACCCACCCCCATTGCACACAGCAGTCCCCTCCTCCACTGACATAATGTTCTGAATCCGCAGCTGTGAAAAAGATTCGGCACACTGTGTCAGTGGAGGAGGGGACCGCTAAATGCAATATGGTGTGTGCTCACCCTATAGCCGCTGTCAGTGGAGTCGAGGACCGCAGCCTCCGGATCTCTGTGCACAATGGAGCCCAATGCTTCTCCACTCTATACCTCCTGTAGCATAGAGCCAACGGCTGCGGTATAGAGAGGACTGTTTTCACCGGCTCTGTGCCCCATTCTGTACTGCGGGAGATACAGAGGAGGAGCATCAACTCCACTGTGCACAGAGACCCGGAGGCAGCAGACCTCAGCTCTACTGATAGTTGCCACAAAGTGAGCGCACATACCATAATACAGGGCCACAGGGTGAGCGCACACACCATATTACAGACAGGGGTCCCCTCCTCCACTGACACAGTCTGCCGAATCTCCGTCACAGCTGCTTATTCGGCACATTGTGTCAGTGGAGGAGGGAACTGCTGTTTGCTATGGGGGTGGGTGGTCACATTAGAGGTTGGGGCAGGCCTGTAGCAGTCTGGGGGGCATACTGTAGACTGGGGGAGGGGGCGTGTTTGGAGGAGTCTGGGCGTAACGTCCAGTTCTCCATTCACATGCAGGCTCCAACACAAACACGCCCTCTGGTCGGTCTCCTGCAGACGCAAAACAGTAATATCCAGGTAACCCTGCAAAATGTTGACAGGATGTATATTACAATCTATCACCATTTTGCAGCCTGGATACACATGAAAATTATCCAAAAAGCCTGGACAACCCCTTTAATTTATTAATACATACAACGCCAGTGCACACCTAGTAGTGACCTGTGGAATTAACATTTTATATGCTCATACTGTTGGCATATAATGATAATTATCAGAAAACTTAATATTGGCCATGTCTACCATTAGGCTCCGGCTACCCCGCACATGTGTTGCACGACAGCCATTTTCATGAAAGTTGCACAACTAAAGAGCTGTGATTTTGCTGTAAATAAAACAGCGAAGTGGGAGACAAAGTTTTGGTGCGACTTGTGACCACAGAGAATATCCACAATTATTTAGAAACATCTGAGACTGTAACATCAAGTGCTGCAATTTCAGTGTTATATGGCACGTTGCCCTGTAAGCCCCAGCCTTATACACAAAAAAGTAGTAAATGGCTCCCCACGAGCCACGGTCCTAAATTACGAGCAGCTGCGGCTGCAAATGAAGCCTTCTGGCTGCACACCGGACCGGAGGGCATAATTGGCCCTCCGGTTCTGTGTCCAGATCCGTCCAGGGCTGTCAGGTTCACACCTGACAGCCCCGGATCGGATCTTGCCGCAGTGTAAAGCCGCCTAACCTGTAAGGCCGGGTTCAACCCACGGCACAATCCGATCCGGGGCGGTTGACACCCCTGACAGCCCCGGATCGATTTCACCATTTTGTGAAGCCAGCCTAAGAGGGGCCCAAAGTAACATGGGAAAGGAGGGAGCTGTGGAAATGGTGTTTGGTATCTAGAATTCAGCATTAGTATCTTGTCATTATAGCACATACACACAAGTCTGAAGCCGCTAATACATCATCCTCTTCCATGTACTCTGTAGTTTGTAAGTTGCAGCAGATAAGGCAGGGCTCTCCCCACTTGTCTGTTTTAGTTAATACTTGTATTTTCCATTTAATAACAGAATACTGTCTTATGCAGATGATATTTTTCTTCCTTGGGCCAGAGACACACTGTGTGAGATGCATGCGAGATACTCGCGAGAGACAATTTCAGACTGTAGGGACACACCCCAATGGGTGACACCAGAAGTCAATTTATTAATACACTTCTAGCAGGAATAACAGTGGGACACTACAGTTCAGAATAATAACAGATTGTCTATTATTGTTATTGCAAGGAGAACACACTTACTAAAACTGAGAGGTCCTGTCTAATCCAACCTCTATCTTGTTAACCTCTTATGGAGAACTACATGGGCTCACACTTTACACTCATGCTCTGGTTATTTTGACTGAGCATTTGATCTTGTTGCCATCTGTAACCTATGTTTTATTCCTTACAGGTCTCTACAGTTGATGGGACTGATATACCAACACAGGTCTTCTATAAGGGAGGCCGTGACTATAGGTTTGAATGCCGCCAGAACAACCAGGTCCACGCACAATGCCCAAACTACAAAGTCCGTTTCCTTTGTGGAAAGCCAGGTGTGTATTCAAATAGGAAAAGTCACTCTTTCTTATTTTTAGCTTTATTTTTTCATTTTGGAGTTTTAATAGATTTTCAATAGACTATAAGCAAACATGTACATCACCTTCCTGGGACAGTAACAGGTAAGCCACCCAGAAAGCTAATGATAACTGATAGAGCAAGAGAAGCAGAGGAATGATGGAGTGATGGATGGAATGATGGAATCCATACCAAAAATATAGAATGTGGGTCCATTAAGGGGCTGTCTGGTCAAACAAATCTAATCATTATATATGGTAATAGCATTGAAATGAGAAGGACTTCATTTAATGCCCATTGAAGCTATGAAAGTAGTCTACTGTTATACCAATGCAATCACTGTCCTGACTCCACCATCAACAACATATAGACATTACTTATTTGTGAGCAGAGTGCCACATGCCCAAATTCTGATGAAAATGTCTACAAGCTATAAAGTATATATTATTTCTTGCTCAATAGCTCACACAATCACATGTAATAATACTTGTTTTTTATTTTTTTACATTAACCCTTTGAGAATCAACTTTTTTTAAATAAAATACTCAACCACTAAGCTCAGGCCAATGCAATTATATAATATATAGGGTGAACGGCGGCTGATGTACACCAGTATGTTGTCTTCTTGTCCCTTTTAGTGTTCATAAAGCAAATGAAGTGTAAAGAGTCAGTCTTATCTAGCAGTCGACTATTGCTCCATTTCCCTAATGTCACCTGTCACAAAAGTTAGACACGAGAACAAAAATTAATTTTTCTTATATTCTCAACTGCAATAATATTTATGCATCATGTTATTAATATATCTTAATCGCAAGTGCGTCCTTTGTTTTTAGAAGCAGCATTAATGCGCTCCTACCCCTTAGGTAGCTGTCAGTTAAGTGGTTAATTGACTTGACATCTGTCTTTTTTGACTCCCCATTATATGAATGCTCACCTCATGTGTTCTCTATGACAAGAGTGGAGTTAATCTGCTGCCATAGATTTCTGGCAGTGGCTTATTCCCCGGAGAACAGGAGCGGGCATTTAAATTCAATCTGCCATTCTTGTTGGGAATCCTCCATACATTAGATGGTAGTCTTGCTGAAGTCTGTGGGATCAACCACCCTTATGTAATATGTATGAGGGCCTTTAAAAAGTATAATCAATATATTTATTAATTAAGGTATCAAAAAGACTTAACCCAAAAACAGTGAAGCTAGAATGAGTTAACTTAATGTATTTTGGAAAATATTTTTCACTCAAATTGGCATTCATACACAATTGTCAACTGCATCATCCTTCACACATGTTAAAAGTAAAATGAGGTTCTTCTCCTTCTCAAAATTAATTAGTTACGGGTGTTAGAATATCCCACATGGAATTCAGTGGGATTTTCAGGATGACTATTCTGTTCCATTTTTTTTATGTAACAACAAGGCATGTGCCCAGATTTATCTCATGTTGTCTCTATATCTATTGACCTTTTCTGGGATGGTTTATATTAGATTGTAAGCTCCATGTGTTAATAATATTACAATATGTAGTTCCAATGGAGAGTAAAATAAGTAATATCTCTGCTTTGCTGAATTACTGAAGAATTTAGAATTAATTGATGACATTGAAATTTGGAAACCGCCGCTCCGTATTTGCAGTAAATGATGATACACAGGTTATATCCTCTGGAACATAACAAAAAAGATTGTATTTAAATTGATGTGACTTAAATAAAGGATAAAAAAAATTACTTATTGGATGCGCTGTTCTCATGAGCGCCTTGACCAATTCTGTATCAAGTCAAGAAGTAAAAAGAAATAGATTTCTTGTTCAAAGCAGAAAAATAAAGATCCTATTCTGTTTTACAGTGAAGCCCAGGCTGACAGTGACTGTAGACACCAATGTGAACAGCACCATCCTGCATCTGGCAGATAATGCCCGGTCTTGGAAAGCTGGAGATATCATCGTGGTGACCAGTACTGACTATAGCATGTACCAAGCTGAAGAGTTCACAGTACTTCCCTGCAGAGCTTGTACGCCCAATCAGGTCAAAGTGGAAGGTATGGAAAACTCTGTAAAGATATTTATTATCCCCTGCTCATAGATATATATGTGAATTAATCAGTATTTATCAACCCTGTACCTATAACTCACTTTGCAATTCATGGTCCTAAAAAACTTTACATTTAAACACCCAGTTATCATCACCACCATTATACTACAGCCCAGCAAGTCTCTGTTTCTTTTCATAGTCAGAACATAGGGCCAGGAACGTCTCTACATGCCACAATAACAACAGTGATGGGACATTTTCTACAGATGAAAGACTTAACATCATTTAAAATAGTCAACGCTCACATCTGCACCAGGTAGTTGTGGACCTTAGCCCTTGGGGGAGGCATGACTATATGGGTAAACATTGTTTACAGATGTCGGGCAGACTGGGGTTCACCACAACTCTACCATACTAGGGCCTATATGCTCCTAGAGCTAGCCCTGGCAATATTGTTCTAGGGGATGACCACAAATGATGAGATTAGGGACAGTAATAGGACATTTACAAAATACTGACCAAGAAACATTTTGAGGTATGTAAAATGCATGTGATAAAAGAAGGATAATTCAGCCTAACGAACAAGCAATCTGCTTTATTCAAGTATTATATAAAGGACAGTTTCATGAAGTTAAAATTAAAGAAGGCACCCACACGTTTCAGGTGCCGCAACAAGAACCAATATATCAAATATTTTAATGACAATGTAGCTATGAAGGTTGACGTGCATCGATTTTGTAGTTACTAATGGAATCCCTTTCCGTTAATAGAATGGGAAATGCCTATTGACCTCGGCTAATCTTTCTTAATGCATGATATTAGTAAAGTATTATGATGACAATATCTCTGTGAATTCCTTCCAGTTCTGATCAGTCAGGCAGTCCCAGTCTGACCGGTGGTTTTTTTTTTTCGTGCAGATAAGTTGTTTATCATCATCTAAAAACCTCATTGTGTTTGTGATCGGTTTCCTGTAGAAAGATGGGGCGACCTGATAAGTAGTGGAACATTCTTCTCCGTTTACTATGTCACCTCTATCTTCTGTATCTAGACTGCAGGGGGGTATTGGCCTTTGCGGAAACTTGTATTGGGATAATTGTATCCAACTGATGTGACTTGGATTGCTTTGCCAAAGGAAAGGTTGGACATTTTTCAAAGAAAATAAAGGCGGTCAGGAAAGTGTAATAGAGAGGGGATAAAAAGCAAGAGTGCAGCGAAACGCAGAGTTCAGCCAGAGAGGCATAAGCTGTAAGTGTATGAGAGGTCATGAGCAGGCTCCTCACATTATTATTCTATATATGCACAATTTTTGTAAACCAACAAAATCCATAATGTTTAAACATTTAGCAAACACTTGGACCTGGAACAAGAAGTTTGTTAATATTGTTTATTTAGGTTAGTATTAATGTGTCTGCAGCTCTTTACAGTCAGTGGGAGCAGTATACTAACTGTGCACGAAGTGTTAGAGGAAATCACAGATTAAATAGTGATTTATCTAAAGCTAAAACAAATGTAAGCAAATCTCCAACATGCTCTATAGGTAGTTCACTTACAGATCGGCAGTGCTAATTCATAGTGGCAGGTCAGGTTTAATGGAAGAGTAATATGTTTATACATTAGACCTGCTTTTCCTTAACCTTCTCTAAAGGGATGGAAACATATACATTTGTGACAGGTACAAAGAAGCTTTTTAGTATAGGGGCAGCTTGTATTTCACTCTGCTGTGAATCATTCCTGAAGCTTTTCCTGCCACTGTCTAACCATCTGTATTTTCCTATTTGACGCTCATTTTGTCTGATTTATGCCACATAAACAGACAGTGAATTACCGTCCACTTTAATCTGATAAACGCGATCTCTAGCTGCTGGGGACTACATGTCAAGACAGTTCAGTGCTACCTTACTTCATATACATGACATTCTTTATCCTGAGGCAGATCTCATCATTGCATGGGAATTCGATATACACTCTGAAATGAGCGCAAAGTGTTTACTAGACATCTGTAACATCTGCAAAAAGTCAGTTTCTGGGTAGAATATGGATATAGTGGTACCTTAACTTCAGAGTGCACCAACATACAAATCTCTTAAGATATGAGCTGTAAGTCAACAAGCAGCTGAGCATCTCTGCGTGATCATGTGTAAGCAGTTGAATATTCCCTGATCCCCCATGCCAATCATCCTGGATACAGTATCTCGGTAGCTGATCAGCATATGGGATTGAGTGAAGCTCTTCACACACTGATCAACTGTCTGCATCACACGGCACATTTTAAATAAAAAGAAAAAATTATACTCACCCTCACTCCGGTCCCCAACAGTGCGGCATTTTCATCATGCAGGCAGCTGACGGTGGGTGGAGTATTACAGTTTTTAGTTTAAGTGTGGGGCATGATGGGGGTTTATGTACCAGGATGGCGGGGCCATGTACCAAGGTGGGGTCCTATGTGCTGTAACAGGATGGGGTGTCATGTACCAGGATGGGGGCCATGTACCACGATGGGGGCCATTTACAAGGGATGGGGGGACTGTGTATACCAGGAGAGGGGCCATGTACCAGGATAGGGATAATATATACCTGGATGGGGGCCATGTACCAGGATAGGGATCATATATACAGTCCCTTACAAAAGTTATATCGCTTATCCATGTTATGTAAATAAAAGCTTAGAACCTGACGTTAAATTCATCCATTGGTTTTATAAATTACTCTTTTGAGAGCTGAAACCCTCCCAAATGTGGTTTAGGTTAAGAAAATATAATATTTAATTTTGATCATTTAATGAACACAGAATGGTCAGATTTTGTCAAGACAAAAGTTTTGTCGTCTGGTCATATAATGCACCCAATCCTACTTTACATCGTCAGCGACATAACTTTCAGGACTTATAGTGAGGCATACCAGGATGGGGGTGACAAGTAGAGACTGGAATTGATTAATAGCATTTCAATTCATTTTAATGGAGAAATTTAATTTGACATAAGAACAAATTGCATTAAGAACTCTGCCACAGGAAGAATTTAACTTTTAATTCAAAGCATTACTTTATATGTGTTCTTAAAAATCAGAGCTTGTGTGGGTATGATAGTCCTTGTTCTGTCCTGTATAGATGACTTTTTACCAGTCTTATTATCAACATAAAAAGGTTACAATGAACAGTAACACATCTATTTAAAAGTGGATAAGGCTGCCTTCACACTGCATGATTTTCACATCCGTGTGGTTCTTGAATTTCAAGGATCACATGGACAGGCACTGATCTGTTCAAACGAATTGCAACTGATGTCCCCAGATCTGTGTTTTTCACTGATCCATTGATCCATCATCAGTACCAGAGATAGGGCTGAGAGGAGCTGTACCTTGCTTCCATTTTATGGATCCGTTTTTTTTCACGGATCCATATGGATCTGTGTTTCATAGACATCCATGTTATTTGACACAGACAGCTACGGATCCGTGTCTGTCTGTTGGTGTCATTGATTTTCAAGGCAGCCCAAAATCAGACCAGTCTCCGATTCTGGGTGCATGAAAAATACTGACGGATCAGTGACAAAACTGACACACCTGTATGGCCATATAGGACCAATCCGTGCCCATAGGGATACATGGGAGGCCAGAACGGATCCGTGGCTTTCAGTGTTAAAATGGATAACACGATCACAAATCTGCAGTGTGAAGGCAGCCTAACACAGAAGCTACCAATCTAAGTGGTGTCCTAGATCACTTTCTTCCTCTGCCGTCACAATGACCTTTGCCTGATCTTAACATGCCAATAAAATACTTCAAATCTATATGGTAGGGTCTCTGTCAGTTGATTGCTGCCAATGTCCTTGCTGCAAACATTATGTGAGTCTAATATTAGGCCTAGCAGCCAGTTTAAAAATGTCAAGTTTTCTGACAAAAAAAACAAATGGAGATATGAAAAAAGTTAAAAAGCAACTACTTTTAAAGGTTGTTACAACTGGACAGCCCATTTCTAGTTGCTAAAGCACCCTACAAAAAAGAAATCTCTCTACCCCTCCTGGACTGACACTGCCAGGGGCGGACTGGCCCAGGTGGCCGGCCGGTGATACAGCAGTGGACGGCGTCGGACATGGTAAGTGAGCTGCGGTGGCCTGATAGCACCCCCGCCTTCCCCCCCCCCCACCCCGGGCATCAAAAATTCCTGATAACAATTCCCCCCCTTCCCAGGGCTGGCAGATCAAAACTGCCACCCGGGGCCAGAGGCACCAGCCAGCCCCTGGACACTGCCCATCCGTTATGAGCATACTGTCTCCTGGTGGTCCTTGGGAATTAAAGGGAACCCACCAGCAGGATTATAGGCTATAAAGTGAAGCCAGTGCCTTACAAGCACTGAGATGCTGATTGCAATCATACCTTTACTTCAATGATTACATGTATGATTGCAGGAAAATTGTTATCAAACATTGTGAAATCCTCTCACAGACCATAGTCACAAGCAGGAGAGGAGACCGGGGATGTGCAGACTGGAGGGGGCGGGGTCTTCTCCTGCACTCCTGTGACCAATCACAAACAAGGGAAGAAATGAGAAGCCGAGAGATGAAGGCGGGAGGGAGTGATGAGCACAGGCACATAGGACGCCTAACATTGTGCTATCACCATGCACAATGTCAGAAGACCTGTCCCTGGTATATACTGACAGGGAGGGAGTGAGGAGGGAGTGATATAAAGAAACCCAACCCCTCATAGTGCTGCTGTGGGGCACTTGTGCTAATTTGCTGCACTGTTTTCCCGGTGTCTGATAACACTTTTCTATGCAATCATACATGTAATCCTTGAAGTAAAGGTATGATTGAACTCAGTATCCCCGTGCCTATAAGGCACTGGTTCACTTTATAGCCCTAAATTCTGATGTTTGGTTCTATTTAAGAACCTGTCAAGATCGAGGAAGATTTACCTGAGACCCCCTTTAACACCTACATCCTAGTGGTGTAGCCACTCACCCTCCATTGCTGTCCTATACTGCTCCATTTCTATACTGTAGCAGAAACAAGTTGGAGTGTGTATATTACTTCACTCCGCTCTTCTACTATCTGTAGGTTTACTAGGAGAGGAGGTAGCTGGAGAGAAAAGTGAGTCACTACCAAAATGGTCATCAGTAAATGAAAAAAAAAAAAAGTCTGCAGGAGAGCTGCATACATTAAATGTTTGTTTTTGCGAATTGGTTTTTATGAATCTGTAGATGCATTGGAAAAAAAAAGTTGTTGCAAAACTGTAACTAGACCTTAATGTTCTTTAGATGGGCTTGTAAACGCCAAATGTATTAATTTACAAAGTGGAAAAGAGTGTTGGATGTTAGTGCCGGCCATTGCAGCTAATTTATTGCTCCCCAGTCTATATTATTGGGGCAGGTTCTAACAAAGAGAGATGTCCGCAGACAAGCTGCTACAATCATCTGTGCGTGTTCTATCTTTAGCACTAATCCTCCCATGATTTTTTGAAAAATGTTTTCAATGACAGAAACGGCTCTATAATCACAGCAAGACAGATGTTGTATATGTTGTACTATTCTTTACTCTAAATGTCGGAGAACTGCAAACAAATAGTTATGCAATGCCATGATGAAATGAGAGCAGTGTGTAGAGATTTAGCTGGAGTGAAACATCTGGTTTATGGTATTTGTGCTTTTTAGGGTCAGTCATAGGGAACCGATATGTGAAAACATGACATGAGCAAAGCTGTTTAACAGAAGGAATTAATATAATATTATTAAGAATAAAATAATAATAATGAGTGGGTTCATTTATAATATAAGTCCAGTGACAGGTAAGTTAGTTATCACAGTGAGAGAGTGGCTGTAAGAAGTTGAAAAGAGAACAGGTGAAGAACAAAGAAATGATTATTAATATTTATTATTATAGCACTATTTATTTCATGACACCTTTCATGTGAAAAGAGGGCATACATAAAGAAGTACAATAATTATAACATACAAACACACACATGACAGAAAGAGGACACTGCTGAAGGGCCACATGTCTACAAGGGAATGAGTGAGGACACAGTAGGAGAATAAGAGGCCTGCCAAGGGTTCACAGTCTGCATGGGATGGTGAGATCCAGTAGGAGAGGAGAGAGGACCGTGCCCACAAGGGCTCACAGTCTACAAGGGATTGGTGAGATACAGTAGGAGAAGAGAGAGGACCGTGCCCACAAGGGCTCACAGTCTACAATGGATTGGTGAGGATACAGTAGGAGGGGGTATGGCTGAAAGAAATAAGGAAAAGCTTCAGGTGGCAGAATAAACCTGATGTCTCCAATTCAAAAACGGTACTACCTTATTTTTGTGAATTAAATTGGCTTATGAACAACTTGTGGGCATCTCTGGACCATGCTTAGCGTGGCAAATCTTGAACATTCTCTTTATAATGTATGAAAGACTGCAGGGGTGCAAGAGTCAAGTGGATTAAAAACATTGATAACAATGGTCAAGCAGTTGTGGGACCCCACAAATGTCACAGGTTATAATAGTTACTACGCATTTTGTAATGTATTTATCACACAAAAATTCAATAGATTCATGTGATATTTTTAAAGATGACCTGTCATCCCCCTGGCACCATTAAATGCAGCATGTCTGCTACATTCAGGGAAGGGGTCTCCTATGTTTCTACCCACCCTGTAAGCTGTAAAAAACACTTTATAAACTTTAGAGATAACAAGTCCAGAGGAATTTGCTGATTATGGAGTCTTTTCTGTTCCCGGGGGTCTTCCCCGCCTCCTGCCTCTCTGTGCTGCCTCCTGCCTATGTGTGCCGCCTCCTGCCTGTGACGTCAGCACTGGAGCCCGTCCTGCTGTATGCATACAGCATAATCTGTAGCAGGGTGGGCTCCGGCGCTGACGTCACAGGCAGGAGGCGGCACAAAGAGGCAGGAGGCAGCACAGAGAGGCAGGGGGCGAGGAGGACCCTCGGGAACAGCGAGGACTCAATAATCAGTAAGTCCCTCTGGACTCGTTATCTCTAAAGTTTAGAAAGTGTTTTTTACAGCTTACAGGGCGGATAGAAACATGGGAGACCCCTTCCCTGAATGCAGCAGACACGCTGCATTTAATGGTGCTTTCAGTTTGGAAAGCACCAGGGGGGGTGACAGGCCTCTTAATGTTCTAAATTAAAACTCCTATCTTTGATTATGCATTAGAACATTAAAGAGGACCTGTCAAAGTGATAATCAAAGATAGGAGTTTTAATTTTTTTCTGGATAATATGGGCATTTTGGGAGTTGTGAAATATAAAAGTATTATCTTTATATTGTGACATTATAAGCATCAGTAGCCAGGTTCAGAAGGATCGTAACCTGAGAATTCTCTACAGGATGGGTTAATATTCTACCATTTTGGTAAACTATATTTCCCCTCTTTTCATTCATCAGGACAAACATCTGTTAGAATATAACAAAAACTAAATTTAGATTGACCTGGCTCTGTTCGGTATTACACACACACATAGAGCACACGCTTTGGCACCTCTTCTAACTCATCTCCGCGCTCCATAAAATATCCAATCACTTGTCACTTAGTAATAAGAAACTTTGAAGAATAATATTTGTAATTATGTTCTAAAAAGGCTGCGTGGGTTACAAAATCTTTAGGCCATGAGTCAGGACCTGGATTACCAAAAACAAATCTAATCTACTGCTAATTGCGGCTCCGAACTCTTTGGCAATTCTTCTCCATGTTCTTCACCATGATGGGACACTTAGGAGCACAGAATACATAGAGGACTATTACAGTTATGTTGTTCTAACATGAGAGCCGGAATAAAGTGGTATTAAGTGACTACTCACTGGTGCTGAGAAAACGGGCTTGAGGAGTATATAGACAATTAAATTACATTGCAAAACACGGATTACATTATTCCATAAACTAATAAGACTAAAAAATTAAATAGTTCTATAGCCCTTTGCCCTTTTTAAGCAATATATTTTCTTTAGTTCCAATAAATGTTAGAACATGTTAGATGAGCATCTATGATTTCCATTAGTAAGAAGACAAAGTTGATTTAAATCTCCAAAAATAAGACATTGTCTAATTTTTTTTGACCTCTGGAAAAAGGCCTAGGGTTTACTTTTAAAGTAGGGTTATTTTTGGTCAGGAAAAATCATTCACACAAATTGGGGCCATATACTGGGATATGGGCCAAATATACCAGGATTGCAGTCATATTACAGGATGGGCGCTTTACACCACAATCAGGGCCATATACCAGGTGAAGGGAAGAGTACCATAGTGTACTTGCCCATGGAGAGGAGCCGGAGGCAGCAGGATTCGGTCTGCGTCCTTCAATACCAAACAGGACCTGTACTTCCTGTACATGTGACCCATGACAAATCAGCTCTCGGAGTCCGTGTATGTCTCACTTTCTCACTGCGGGAGCTGATTGGTCGCAGTTCACAGCTCCTTGAATAAATCTCCGATGATGAATACTTCTTCAAGGACCTGTGAACCGCGACCAATCAGCTCCCAGAGTGAGAAGGTGGGACACACTGACTCTGAGAACTGATTAGTTGCAGGTCACATTGGGCTCCATGATTGCAGGTCCTGACAGCGCTAGAAGCCCTGCGGAGGATGAGGTGAATTTAAAAGTTTATCATTTTAAGGATGGGGCGCCGGTAATGTACTCATCAGCTGTTAGTGACACTGCAATGTGTATTTTTATGCAGGTGTCACTTTCAGCTATGAGTACTCCACTAGGGCTTACTTTTGAGGTAGGGCTTACTTTCAGCATCAGTTCCGACAAGTGGGGAAAAAATGGGGGGATGGCTTACTTTTGGGGGATGTCTTATTTTGAAAAAACACGGTAGACCAGGTTTTTGCATTTCTTTATGCATAAACAACAGATGCTTTGAGGTAGAGATACGTAATTTTCTTTTTGTTCTGAGCCAACATCAGATATGACAAATTATGATATTATAAAGAGAAAACATATTGTAATTTAGGATTACTAGTGAACAGTTCATGCTATGTCAAATCTAGAGGTCCTGATAAAAAATACTTTATGTACCATGTACTGTACATTGCAGATGACTCCTTGATGTACTGTCTCAATATTGCACTTATGGGGCAAGAACATTTTGTTTTATATAAACATGACACTTGCTGACTCCTTGTAAAAATTCCTGAAAGTATCCTCCCGCCAGCTTTATTTATGTAACTGGAGATAATATAGTGTTACTTCAGTGTAAGATTAGATTTAGTATTAATCTTAGAATAACATTGAAGGATGGACAAGGAAGGGCTCGGTAGAACTGGATGTTTTTGACATAGATATTGAACTTGTATTGTGTAGCTTGAGAGCAGTCCGACCTGGAAACCCAGCCTTACAACAATATACTTTTCACTATTTATTGATGTTTCAGAAGGATGAACCTTGAAGTGTTATTTTTATCAACTTTTAAACCAAAATTCCCAAAATGCTTTTTTAAAGCAAATTCCTTACATCACAATAAAAATAAGAAGATTTGGCACATACATCAACAAGAAAAGTTCCTAATGTATGTGTTAAGTGTGTCCACAAGGTTCAGTTGACCCAACAGAGTATAAAAGGTTGTCCTTTTGGCTTCTGTCAGACCAGTTTATGACAAAAAAGGTGTGGCACAGCATTGTAGACCAGACTAGTAGCGAACGACATCCAGAAGGAAGTGAATACCAGATTTTATACTATCATCGTTATTATTCATAGAGCACCATTGATTCCATAGTGCTGTACATGTAAAATGGGATTTACATACAAATTACAATGAATAAAACTAACATTCACAGCCTGGAACAGAGGGGAGAGGGCACTGCCATTGTGGGCTTACAGTCTACAGGATAACTGGAAAGGAGACAGTGGGTTGAGGGAGTTGTGGCAGTTCTTGTGATTCTGAGATGGCAGTGGGGTTATTGCAGGCTGTAAGCGTTCTTGAAGAGATGGGTGTTCAAGTCCTATTTGTAAAGTTAGGAATTCGGTGGTGTTGAGCAGAGGATGTGTGATTTTTGAGAGAAGTCTTGGAGGAGATTGGGTGAGGAACCTACGATGGTGTGGAGGACAGAAGGAGGTCTGGGAGGGCCAGAGATTACATATTGGAAGATAGTGGGAGATTAGTTTGGAGATATATGGAGGAAACTGGTTATGGATGGCTTTGTAGGTCAGTGTTAATAGTTTGGACTGGATATGTTGGGGAATTGTGAGCCAATAAAGGGATTTGCAGAGGAGAAGTATAAGAATAATGAGGAGAGAGGTGGATAATTCGGCAGCACAATTAAGGATGGACTGCAGAGGTGCAAGAGTGTTAACAGGGAGGCCACAGAGGAGGAGGTTGGAGAAGTCGGGGCGAGCGATGATGGGAACATGCCTAACATTTTAGTAGATTTTTGGCATGTGTATTAAATAGAATCTATCAAGAACTTAATTGGTATAAGTCATGCATTACTGAAGGGCCCCTTACACCAAACAATTATGGGTTCATCATTTGGATGAACAATTGTTCTTTAGTTGGAGAAAAAAAACATCTCAAACTACAAGAGCCATGTTTGATTCTATGAATGGCCTGTCTTTTCCTATGGATTTAGGATATATACCGTACTTGCATATTTACATGCATGCATATACATAAATCCCACCTGCATGTATGAGAAATTATTCTTCCAATACCTAACCATCCTTTACTCTCTACTGACCTAGTCAATGTATCACAAAGTGGCGACCCTTCTAGATCCCAATGGATAAACCCGTTTTAAGTTAATTACTTACTCTTTTTGAAGTATTTCGTATTACTCAGCTCAGAAGTAAAATGTTGTAATGTACTTGTGGTAAACCCAATTTTATAAATACACAGGTTATTTTTCTTACTTTTTATTACTTTTCAGAATTTTCTCTATTTCTCATTATAAAACTCTTTGTTGTACGTCTAATTTTTCCCTTACTAAACCAGTTTAACCCTGGCAGAAATAATCATGGAAACTCTCTGCTCCTGGTATTGTTGGTATAGGCGTTTGTTTTTTCAGGCTCTAAATTAAAGGCATTCCTTTATTTTAAATAGATCTTTAAAGAGGGTTTTTTTTTGTTTTAGGCCGAAATGTTCCATAATATCTCTAGCGTTATGGGCTGAGCCAAGTCTACAAAGCTAGTTTATATATAGACGGCACACTGTGCATTTTTGGCATTTTTTCGAGTGATTACAGCTTAGCATGACCTGTATTATGATTAAATTAAAAGCATACAAGTGGGACAGTCGTTCCGTTCAACTTCTCTAACAGACAACAGATTTCATGCAAGGAAACAGAGAAAGAATTTTGTCTTAAACTGGTCCCGGAGTAATATTGTCTCTGACATGAATGTAAAGCTATGGTAAATTCTCACTGGAGTGTGTTATAGATGAAATATGATAGTCAAACCATATGTCTAGGTATAGAAAGACACATGGAGGTAGTCTTCATCTGTGTCTAAATTGGCATCATTACTAGTGAAGTGGAAAAATGATTTGATACATGTACAAATGCTGTACGTCTACTGTAAGAGTCCTAACCTGCTATGTCTATGTGATTGCAGCATGTTCATTAAACCTCTGGTCTGCTTCTGGAAAGTATTTAGACCCCTTTAAATTTTTCACTCTTTGTTTCATTGCAGCCATTTGGTAAATTCAAAAAAGCTAATTTTTTTCTCATTAATGTACACTCTGCACCCCATATTGACTGAATAAAACAGAAATGTAGACATTTTTGCAAATTTATTAAAAAAGAAAAACTGAAATATCACATGGTCCTAAGTATTCAGACCCTTTGGTCAGTTTTGAGTAGAAGCACCCTTTTGAGCTAGTACAGCCATGAGTCTTCTTGGGGATGATGCAACATCACCTGGATTTGGGGATCCTCTGCCATTCTACCTTGCAGATCCTCTCCAGTTCCATCAAGTTGGATGGTGAATGTTGGTGGATAGCCATTTTCAGGTCTCTTCAGAGATGCTCCATTGGGTTTAGGTCAGGGCTGTGGCTGGGTTAGTGAAGAATGTCACAGAGTTGTTCTGAAGCCACTCCTTTGGTATTTTGGGTGTGTCCTTAGGGTCATTGTCTTGTTGGAAGGTGAATCTTCTGCCAAGTCTGAGGTCCAGAGCACTCTGGAAGAGGTTAACATCCAGGATATCTCTGTACTTGGCCGCATTCATGTTTCCTTCAGTTGCAAGCAGTCATCCTGTCTCTGCAGCTGAAAAACACCCCCATAGTATGATGCTGCCACCACCATGTTTCACTGTGTTTCACCGTTGGGATTGTATTTGGCAGGTGATGAGTAGTGTCTGGTTTTCTTCACACAAACCACTTAGAATTATCACCAAAAAGTTCATCTACATCTCATCAGACCAGAGAATCTTATTTCTCATAGTCTGGGGGTCTGTCATGTGTTTTTTCTACAAACTCTATGTGGTCTTTTATAAGTCTTGCGCTGAAAGACTTCCATTGGGCTGGGCGTGGAAGGCTGCAGTGATAGTTGACATTGTGGAACTTTCTCCCATTTCCCTACTGCATCTCTGGAGCTCAGCCACAGTGATCTTAGGGTTTTTCTTTACCTCTCTCACCAAGGTTCTTCCCCACAATTGCTCAGTTTAGTTGGACAGCCAGGTCTAGGAAGACTTCTGGTGGTCCCAAACATCTGCCATTTAAGGATTATGGAGGCCACTGTGCTCTTAGGAACCTTGAGTACTGCAGAAATTCTTTTGTAACCTTGGCCAGATCTGTGCCTTGTCACAATTCTGTCTCTGAGCTCCTTGGGCAGTTCCTTTGACCTCATGATTCTCATTTAGTGTGACATGCAGTTGTCAGCTGTGAGGTCTTATATAGACATGTGTGTGCCTTTCCAAATCAAGTCCTATCAGTTTAATTAAACACAGCTGAACTCCAGTGAAGGAGTAGAGCCCTCTCAAGGAGGATCACAAGGAAATGGACAACATGTGACTTAAATATGAGTGTCTGAGCAAAGGGTCTGAATACTTATGACCATGTGATATTTCAGTTTTCCTCTTTTAAGAAATTTGCAAAAATCTCTACATTTCTGGGTTTTTTTCAGTCAAGATGGGGTGCAGAGTGTACATTAATGAGGAAAAAAATTAACTTTTTTGAATTTACTAAATAGCTGCAATGAAACAAAGAATGACAAATTTAAAGTGGTCTGAGTAATTTCCATACCCACTGTATATAATATATGAATTACTTATCATACCGTATCATATGGTCATCCAACCTAATGGTAGCATAAATGGTACTTACACATAATTGCTTGTACGTAAAATAACACATATATGTCTCTGCCATTGTACTACACTCAAGTTTTTATTTTAAGCCTCAAATAACCTGTGCCTTATATCATCAGAAGTTATGCTTTATCTCAAAATTTCTGTGTCACATGTCCAATTGTTGAAATAAGGCCTCCAAATGAAAGAAATGTTAGTTACTTTGGCATTAGGCGCTGTATAAACATAGCATTCTTGGCTCGCTGATTAGATTCTGCCACTACCCAGTAATCTAGTAATGGTTTATATGTTTATGTGATTTATATGTGTGCAGCCTCTACCTCCTGATGTTTGACAAGAATATCAGAAACTGATTAGATAATTTGGGTGCAGAATCTAGGTCATTGATAGAAAGGAATTCCCCTAATAATTATTGCAGAGGGGCACACTTTTCATAGCATACATATGGAAATGTATAATAAGGCAATAATCAGGGGAGTAACTGCAACAGGTGCAGGGGTTGCATTCGCACCCGGGTCCTTGAGCCTAAGGGGCCCCATTGACCTATGGAAAAAGATTAATGCTATTAAAGATTTGCAATAATTGGGGGCCCCATCAGGAGCTTTCTCATTGAGGCCCATGAGCTTCAATTTACGCCATGGCAAGAATCATATCTAATCTATAGTTTGAATAGAGAATAACTTGAGCAGCATTAACATAGAGATATATAGATGTTCATATGAGTCACCCATTATATGTTTCTGCTGATACATTAATAGAATTCTGGATATTTACAGAGGCTTTTATGCCGTTACCTGCCCTTTGTCCCACACATTGAATGGTTTACCACTGTTCAATTGAAGATTTTACTATTTGTAATAAAAGTTGCACTGTATATGAAGCAGAGTCTAGGCATTTATGTGCTCCCCAGACTTGACAGAGAAGAAGGTTGAAGCATTGCACGCAACCAGGCTAAGAATGTTGTGTCTAGTAATCCTCTAATTCTCAGGGACAATGGAATTTTACGATGGAATTTTAGTAGGAGAGAGCAAAACAGGGACCATATGTGATAGACAGCTTCAAAGCAGGTAGAGAAGGAAATGGCTAGACATGTCTTCATGAACTCGCCTGCTGTGTCCTCCAACATTCCTCATAATTTCTAATATTCACCAATCTCGTGCTAATTTTTCTTCCTTGCCACAGCCTTAAATTGAGTATTTTCCAAAAATTCCTTTTAGAAACTGACAAAATAAATGGGTTCTGTGACTTTCTATTAACGCCATCATACAATTTATTGCTTACTTATTATAATCTACTTATAATACTACAGATTGATATTGAGAACCAAACAAACTAAGGTATGATTCTTTCACCTTAAAAGATGAAATCGTTATCATGCAACATGTACAGTTATTTACATTTTGGATAATGATTTTTTGGTGTTGTTCTGGTTTACAAAAAAGGATCCAACAGCAGTCGCGCTCTTGTCTTAGGTCTATGCTTATTCATTCCAAAGTACATGAGAGCTGCAATACTAGTCACAGCCCATTCAAAAGAGGGGCAATGTTTCTCAAGATAAAAATATCTTTTGTTTTGATGTAGGTAGTGGAATTCAGTATTTTTCAGGATAAGTTAATGTTTTCTATAAAGTCATGGCATTTTTATAGAATATGTCAATACTTTTTTGATCAGGGAGGGTCTAACCTATGGGACCCATAAGCATCTGAAGATAAAAGAATTTTACTTTCCTATTATTTATATAATAAGGCTGCGGCAACGAGGTGCAGGGACAAAACAGTAAGGTCAGTATTGCACATCCAACATTTAAAGCGTCATTTAGACCCCAGCGTTTTGACTTGCCACCAGTCTACTAACATGATCTCATCAGCTACATACATGTTTATGAAGTTGGAGAATCCCAGTCAGGCGACAAGTGGCCGATCTAGATATTGTGTTACTAACATAGACCTTGAATGTCGAATGTGTTAAACCAGCCTTAGGTCCAATCCGCAAAAAAACACATTTTCCGAGGGTCCTGCCTAACGGCCGCACTTGTGGCACAGTTGCGGCAAGCCCCATGCATTGTGTATGGGGCTTGCGGTAAGGTGTGGCAGGTGTGGAAAGTGCGGTTGCGGCAGATGCGGCCACGAAAAAAAACGCGGTCAGCAGTGTTTTATTTTCGCGGCTGCAACTGCCACAACTGCTGGAACCGCACTTTTCGCAGGCCCCATACAAAATGCACGGGGCTGCAAGCAAGTGCAGCCGTTAGGCGGAAAATGCGGCAGATGCATTTTTTTTGTCCGGATCTGCCTCATTTTCATAAAAACACCAGTGTGAAAGCACCTTTAGAGATTTATAATTACATCAGTGATGTGCCCTCTTCATTTGTAGGGTTGGTGGAGGTCTCAGGGTTGGACTTGGACTGACAATAAAGTGATGGCAAATCCTAGTGAATAAAAATTAAATTAAAAAATTACATTTAGATACATAGGGTGAAATTACTTCTATAGGGAACTAACTCGCCAGCTTACTTGTTTGCACAGTGATGCATTATAATGGAATTTATTGAAGTGAATGCCGAGCTAGAAGTTAATATTAGACCATCTGTTATTGTTGAATCTACAAGGGGATTCTGTTAGCTTAATTTCAAGTATGTTTTTGCCAAATCGGAGGTGAGATTTCAGTAGAACAAATTCATGGTTTGTCTTTTTCTTTTTTTTTTATAAGTAATGGAAAAAAAATACTTTTTTGTATCTTTTAGGACAAGCTAAGTATCTCCATATCGGAGAAGAAATGGATGGGGTTGATATGAGAGCAGAAGTTGGTCTTCTTAGTAGAAATGTTGTCATTGTTGGCGAAATGGAAAAAAATTGTTACAACCACGTTGTGTGTAAATTCTTTGACTTTGATACTTTCGGGGGTCATATTAAGGTATGCTATTAAATAATAAACTCGTAATACTTAATAATATAATGGAATATTTGTAAATTTGTAAATTATAGCTTGCCTTATCGATTTCAGATTAGCCAAGGCTTTAGAGCTGTTCACTTGGAAGGCATAGAACTGAAACACATGGGACAACAATCAATGGGACATTACCCCATCCACTTTCACACTGCTGGTGATGTGGATGAGAAGGGAGGTTATTACCCTCCCACTTATGTGAAGGATATCTCCATCCATCATGCATTTTCTCGCTGTGTTACTGTCCATGGCACCAATGGTTTGCTGGTAGGTACTTTCAGTGCATTGATCAGACCAAAAAAGAAAATTAGTTCAAAACATTAATGTATTATATATAATCAGAGTCCAATTGGCTAGCTAGTTATTTCACCATCAGCTTAACGAGCACTACAGTCAGAGTACTTTATTATTTCTGTATTTGCTAATTCACCATAATGTAATATTGAAGATTAATCAACTTCAGTTGCATTTTCATTGAAAATATAGGGTGGGAACACTTGTTAAATAAGGAGGTATTGAGATGTCTGTAATTTTAGGCTCTTTCTATTGTTTAGTAATGATTTCCAATGAATGGCTTTGTATGTATTACGGTATTTTTTTTTCGTTAAGGTAAAAGACATTGTGGGTTATGACACTCTTGGTCATTGTTTTTTCACTGAAGATGGCCCAGAAGAACGCAACACTTTTGACCATTGTCTAGGTCTTCTGGTCAAATCTGGGTCTTTACTGCCTTCTGACAGAGATAATAAAATGTGCAAGTCAATAAGTGAAGGATCCTATCCTGGATATATAGCAAAACCGAGGCAGGACTGCAAGTAAGTAGGCAGAATCTGGTGAGATTACTACTATTACTATTACTTTAGTTATTACTTACTCTTGACATATACATAATAATAATCTTTATATAGCGCCAACATATTCCGCAGCACTTTACAATACAGAAGATCATATTTGACAATCATAAGATACATTTATTTGTATGTTTATACTTGTAACAACTGTGCCTGAACACTCATATGGGTTACTGGGTTACGTACAAATCAGGAGAAACACAACACCTGCTCAGTAGGGAAAAGTAGCAGATTAACCAGGTGTGATAATGCCGAGCTAAAGAGCTGGATCTCCAAACACCCATCTGTCTTGCAATATAGTCCTCAAGGAAGACCGTTGCAAGGTGAGTATAAATAGCCCCTCCCAAGATATGATAGGACAGAGCCAAATAGGTATGTTGGAGACACCCGATTAGAAGCATTCCCAAGAAAGGGAGAAAAGATAAAAGAACCATCAGCAGTTGGACAGAGAACAAAACAGGCTGTGATTCAGCAGAGCGGGAAACCAACTATGCATCAATAGGTCACTGGATCGAGTGCCAAAGCATGATAATACCCCTCCTCCTACAAGGGTCCACTGGACCCTCAGGAGTCCCCCAGCACCTGACGTTATTGATGGTACTTTCTCACCAGGCGATCCATATGAAAATTCCCTGAATCATCCAAGGACTTGATCTTCAGGACCATAACCCTTCCACTTGACGAGATACTGTAAACTGCACCTGACCCACCTGGAACACAACTTCAAACTCCCAATCCTCTTCCAAATCCAACTTAATTATGTCCCAAGAATTAATGTCCCCTCAAATAATTTTGAAAGGGAAGATTGGAAGCATTTTTTGATCTTCCAAGCCACAGGGAGTTTAAGTTAAAAGTTTAACCATCAAAGGATTCAAAACTTTAATAATCTTATAAGGATCTACAAATTTGGGGCAGACTTCCTAGGTGCAATTTTAAAACATAGATTTTTTGGGGACAATCACACAAACTGCCCCACCCTAAAGATAGGGGGCCTTCCTGCATCAGCAGTTGGCACCTTTTTTTTCGCCTGGTCACTGATTATCAAAAGACCCCCTTCTACCTCTTTCCTGCCTTTAATTAATGAGGAAGTAACTGTCTCCTCCGAGTTAGGCAGATCGGTGACAAAGTGCATGGTCAAATGAATACAGAGTCACAACGAAATCTAGCTAGGCGAGAGAAAACTCACTGGAACCTGAAGAGAGGTCCTAGCCCTGAAACAAGCTCTGCAATTATGGACACACTCTTCAATATCCTCATGAGCTTTCTGCCACCAAACACATATTGAAACAGACCTCCTTGTGGTAAAAAAAATGTATATCTCGGAAGAGAATGAAACATACATTTTGTTTATAGGTGAATCATCAGGCACACTGTTCTGAGCATTCTTAATGCGCTGTTTGAGATCTGCCCTCATAGTATACACCACCCCCCTCACTAAAAACCCTGATTGGTTCTTTGTCCCTCAATTCTGGGAAAAAGCTACAAGACAAAACATCAGTCTTAACATTCTTAGATCCATGAAGACAAATTATGGGAGCCAAGGATCTTGAAAGACCTAGAGAAAAGCAGGAGTCATCCCATGACCTAACATCGTCCCAATTGATGCCCAGATTGTGTTTAACCTCCCTGGCGGTCTGTTTATTTCTGGAATTTGTTGCTAAAAGCGGGCTACCCGCGTTCGCGGTAGATGCGGTTAAAAAACCGCATCTACCGCATCTGCCGCACTTGTGCCGCACTAGCGGCGCGGTTGCGGTAATCTGCATAGGAACCAACCACCTCTGATGCCCCTCATACATTGTTAATATGTGCCCCTGCAGCCTAGTAAACCATTAGCAGCCCTGTTGTTGTGGGCAAAGTGGCTGCAGTAGAAGTGCGATAATGATGGTATATACTTACATGCCTGCGTTCTTGAGGGCGTCTCCCTGTGTGTGCTGGGACTTGTTGTGCTGTGGTCATCATGTCTGCTCGCCCCCTCCCTTATGCACGCCCCCTCTCAGCCTGCTATAGTGATGTGAGGCTGATTGCGTCATGAAGGGGCGGGGCTAAATCGCGGCATCACGGTAGCCCCGCCCCTTTATGACGCAATCAGCCTCACATCACTATAGCAGGCTGAGAGGGGGCGTGCATAAGGGAGGGGGCGAGCAGACATGATGACCACAGCACAACAAGTCCCAGCACACACAGGGAGACGCCCTCAAGAACGCAGGCATGTAAGTATATACCATCATTATCGCACTTCTACTGCAGCCACTTTGCCCACAACAACAGGGCTGCTAATGGTTTACTAGGCTGCAGGGGCACATATTAACAATGTATGAGGGGCATCAGAGGTGGTTGGTTCCTATGCACAAGTGCGGCACAAGTGCGGCAGATGCGGTAGATGCGGCAGATGCGGTTTTCTAACCGCATCTGCCGCGAACGCGGGTAAGCCCGAGCCTGACTCGGGGTTAACGCTTCTGGTAGTGAATGTTAACCCCGAGTCAGGCTCGGGAATAACGCTAGGAAGGTTAAATAACCATGTCAGACCTAGCACAAACTTTACAGGTAGAGAAGGAAGAATCATAAATGAAATGCATTCTGTGTGTACCCTCCTACTTTCATACATACATTTTCAACCCTCATGACATTGTGAAGGAGGAGAGTTATCGATAGCAGAAACTTTAAAGGGTAAGATGAGAGAGGAAAAATCATAATCACAATCTACAGCAAAGTCATAATCAATTAGATTAAAGGTAGAACCTGAATCCACAATGCAGGCGTGCAAATAAAACCAGACTTAGGGCCCCTTTACATGCTGAGACTTACCCAACGATCCCACCAGCGATCCGACCTGGCTGGGAATGCTGGAAAGTCTCTATGCAGTCGCTGGTGAGCTGTCAAACAGGCAGACTCGCCAGCGACCAGTGGACCTGCGACATCGTGGAAAGAATATAAACTATTCTTTCCGCGATGTCGAGCTCCCCCTCCTGTCTTCTAACATTCTGCGGTAAGTGGGAATGACAAGGACCATTTTTTGGTCCTTTGTCTCCCGCTGGTCAGCACGCATCACTGCGTGTGACGGCGAGAGACCAACGATCAGCAACTTCCCAGGCTGGTAACCATGATAAACAACGGATATCTAGGCAGCGTGCAGCGCCTAGATACCCGATGTATACCTTGGTTACTAGCCTTCTCCGCTTCCAGGCTGGTATCCAAGGTACACAGCGAGTAACTAGGGACTGTGATGTGCTTAGATACTCGCAGTGTACCTTCGATACCAGCCTCGATGCGGAGAAGACTGGTAACCAAGGTATGCATCGGGTAACTAGGCGCTGCACGCTGCCTAGATACCCGTTGTTTAGCATGATGACCAGCCTGGGAGGTCGCTGATCGGTGGTCTCTCGCTGTCACACGCAGCGATGCGTGCTGACCAGCGGGAGACAAAGGACCGAAAAATGGTCCTGAATGACTTGCAGCGATCATCGACCTCACAGCAGGGGCCTGATCGCTGCAACGTGTCACACAGTACAACATCGCTGGAGAGGTCACTGTTACGTCACAAAACCTGTGACCTTTCAGTGACATCGCTAGCAATGTTGTAGTGTGTGAAGTACCCTTATGTCTCAGGGTATACCTGTAAGAAAAAAAATGGATGCCTAAACTAGAGACAATCACAGACTCTTGGAACATGAATTTCTAAAAAAAAGTATCTTCTTTTTTTCTTTTTGACATTTAAATTAAATTTAATATATTTAATTTAATATATTTGAAACATTGAACCATGACGTGACCAGAGACACCACAATATAAACAGAACTGAGCAGAAGCTCCACGTTCAGTTCCCCCTTTGATGTCTCTGCAAGCACCAATTTGCAACCAGTGTCAACTGGTAGTGAGGAAGATGACACCAAAATGAATAGAGATGTGTCTCTATATCTCAGGTGTCTTATCTAAACAAGCAGGGGCAGGGACTGCAAGCAAGCCATCAAGTCCCTAATCTGACCTAAGAGTCCCTGTTAGAGCTGACCCCTAAGAGCATAGTCGTTGCATTCTGGGACGTTTCTACTGTCCAATGTCTAAACTGTGAGCAGAAGTCCTCAACTCTACGGCCTCCCTGAACCAACTTACAAATCTTTGATTCAGTAACAACAACTCTCTCAGGGTTGTCTTTTATCAGACCATAAACCAAGAAAAACGCCTCAGCAGATGAAAATGCCGGGGAATTATTGGGCAAAGAAACTGCCCAGGTTTGCAGATCCACAAAGAGCAAAGACAGATAATGGCCACTCGTTGACTCACATAAGAGACAGGACAGAGGCAACAATTTGCACGAACCAGAAAAAAATGAAAACTTACTTCTATCCCCATCTAAGCAATTTGGTAACTATACCTTTGCTTCCCCTGCACCTCTACGACTAACGAGTTGTTGATGACATATTATGTCCACAATATCCAAGGACAATATTTGAAGTTGTGCGGCTAAAGTGTTTATGGATCCATTATGACGCCCCAGCACACACTAATGGGCTGGCTATAATGTTACCACTCACGGGTTACATATAAATCTAGAGAAATGCAACAATACTACACTACATTTTGATAACTCCCTGCAAAATGTTTATTTTTTGTACTTAGGCTATTGCCCTTTCTACGTGCAGCCAGCCTTGGACTGTAGAGCAGGCTTATCGAATTAATTTTGGAAAAATGATGACTGTATTAATTTTAATTTATTTCAAGATGTACTCTGCTGCCTTCTTATTCTTTTTATTATAAATAACTAGTAAAAAGGCCCGATGCAATTGCATCGGGAGTGCGGTGAAATGAATTGTGTGTATACAGGGGTGTGTGCGGGAGGAGCAGAGTATACAGGGGTGTGTGCGGGGGGAGCAGAGTATACAGGGGTGTGTGCGGGGGGAGCAGAGTATACAGGGGTGTGTGCGGGGGGAGCGGGGTATACAGGGGTGTGTGCGGGGGGAGCGGGGTATACAGGGGTGTGTGCGGGGGAGCGGGGTATACAGGGGTGTGTGCGGGGTATACAGGGGTGTGTGCGGGGTATACAGGGGTATACAGGGGTGTGTGCGGGGTATAGAGGGGTATACAGGGGTGTGTGCGGGGTATACAGGAGTATACAGGGGTGTGTGCGGGGTATACAGGGGTGTGTGCGGGGTATAGAGGGGTATACAGGGGTGTGTGCAGGGTATACAGGGGTATACAGGGGTGTGTGCGGGGTATACAGGGGTGTGTGCGGGGTATAGAGGGGTATACAGGGGTGTGTGCAGGGTATACAGGGGTATACAGGGGTGTGTGCGGGGTATACAGGGGTATACAGGGGTGTGTGCGGGGTATACAGGGGTGTGTGCGGTGTATACAGGGGTGTTTGCGGGGTATACAGGGGTATACAGGGGTGTGTGCGGGGTATACAGGGGTGTGTGCGGCAGAGTATAGAGGAATGCAGGGGTTAAAAAAAATATATATGCTCACCTGTCCCCGAGCCCCCGCCGTCTCCCGCCGTCTTCCTGCAAGCTCCCGGTGGCTCCGGCAGGCTCCCGGTCTCTGCAGAGGTCTTCTACTGCAGTACAGGACCTGTGGTGATGTCACAGTCACGTGACACCAGGTTACCATGGAGTAACCTGGTGTCACGTGACTGTGACATCAGCGCAGGTCCTGTAGTGCAGAAGAAGACCTCTGCAGAGACCGGGAGCCTGCTGGAGCCACCGGGAGCCACCGAGAGCCTGCAGGAAGACGGCGGGAGACGGCGGGGGTTCGGGGAGAGGTGAGCATAATTTTTTTTTTTTTTTTTTAACTGTAGTGCGGCTGCAGCTCGCGATGACGCTGCGCGTCATCGCTCGCAGTGCCGCAAAGGAGCTTGGGATTCGGCTACAGTGCCCGAATTCCAAACTCCCGATTATATATAGAGATGATAAATTACATGGCTAGATGCTTCTAGAATATATAAACCCTTTGGTTTTTATCCTATTTAGGAAAACAGTTAGCTGAGTATATAGACGGCGAGGGGCATCAAGTACTGTTTCCGGGCATAAGCAGGACACTTATTTTCCACTTCTTGTTTTCAGTGCTGTTTCCACCTTCTGGATCGCCAATCCCAATAACAACCTCATCAACTGCTCAGCAGCTGGCTCAGAAGTAAGTATAGCACTAAGACTTAAGGTAGCTTAATCATACAGCAGAAGCAAAGTCGGACATAAATTATAAGTCCATCTGGAATAGTTTATATGTTACCTTACATTTGGAATCCACTACAAGCTCCTGCAGAGTGTGGTTTACTGAAGCATGCTAAAAAATTAAAGGCTCTATTAGCCTCCCTAATTCTCACCTTGATGTTCTGGCCAGGACGGCTCTGTTTTATGACCATTGAGCAGATATAAAAGGTTTACATAGCTCAAAAAGACATAAAATCGTGAAGGTTCCCATAATCCTAACCATTCTTTGTTTAAATCCACACCGCTGGAAACTCAAAGGAGAAAGTCCAGTAATGTTTTATTATAGATTTAATGGAATAATATAATTTAGTTAAATATCAGAGCTAATAATGATATATTTCATAGTGCTTAAACATTATGATTTGTTTCCAGGAAACTGGATTTTGGTTCATTTTTCATCATGTACCTACTGGGCCTTCAGAGGGACTGTATGCACCTGGAAAATCAGAGCTCACGCCCTTAGGAATATTCCACAATAATCGTGCACACTCCAACTACAGGGTAAGTCTAATATATAGCAGAGGAAATATACAGATGGAGCAAAAGTTATCTTTACTCACAATGAACCATCTTGATAAAGGTTATCTCACTTAAGAGAACTAGGTACAATGTAATTGAAAACAGAAAAAAAGAAAGGGTATTCGGCTCACCTGAAATCGTGCTCGGTGCGGTGCAATCCAAAAAACGCTCCAATAAAATCCAATGGTTTATTTAGAAAAACTCAATCATAAAATCATAAGGTCAGTAGGCACACAAAAGCATAGGAGAAAAAACACTAATTAGAGGAGTTTCCCATTTATATACTTGCTATTCCATGTTTAATTTCAGGTTAGAGGGCCAGAAAGGCGTCACCTGACTTCACGATTTTTCTTCTATGCTCTTATATGCCTACCGACCTTGTGATTTTATGATTGAAGTTTTCTACATAAGTTTTATTGAAACATTTCTTGTGTCAGTGTTTTCAGATTTCTTTCTTGGGTGCAATGTAACATTGCACAAGAAACTGACCCATCTTAAGTTAGGTGTCCAAGTACACTTTTTATACCGTGGTATCTCAGTGCAGCCAACAATTTTACCAATCTACTACTCAAACCACAATGCACCTTATCCATGTTTGTACACACTGCCAGCCCCTGATGGGACATTCATAATGATTAGTTGCAGAAATGCGTAGGTATTAATCTCTAGTGCCTGGGTTTATTCTCTATTGACAACACCAATAGGTTTTAATCATTCATGCCAATACTAACATGCCAGGTGTTCAGTTGGTTTTATAGGATTGGAAAGTAATGAGGATTCCCTGATCTTATCTGATCATATTCATCTCAAAGCTGGATACTAAAAAACTGAACAACTGTGATCCAGTAGTAGATTGGTGTTTATAGTTTGATTCACAATTGGGCTTCATATAATCTTTAAACATTGTTTTTAATAAGAATAAACCCATTGGTTCGGTCAGCAACTCTTGATTGTGAATTGATTAATTGCCTTAAAGAGGACTGTCACCCCCTGGTGCTATGCTAACTGAATGAAGCACTGAATTCAGTGTGTCTGCTGCATTCAGGGAAGGGGTCCCCCATGTCTCTAGCCCCCTTGTAAGCTGTTAATAAACTTTATAAAGTGTACAGATAAGGAGTCCGGAGGGACTTACTCAGTAATGAGTCCTCGCTGTTGCTGGTGTCCTCCCGCCTCCAGCCCTCTCTGTGCCACCTCTTGTTCAGTTTCCTTTATGTGTTTTGCCCTCCTCCCCGCCTTCAGCCCTCTTGTCCACTCCAGCCCTCTGTTCAGCCTCCTGAGGGCTGGAGCGAGAGGACACAGCACAGCGTGCACATACAGGAGCTGAACAAGAGAGGGCTCAACTGCACAGAGGCTGAAGGAAGGAGGAGGGCAGAACATAAAGGAGGCTGAACAAGAGGCACAGAGAGGGCTGGAGGCAGGGAGGACACCATCATACGATGATGACATACATGACTGAGTAAGCCTGCAGCTCCTTATCGGTACATTAATAAAGTACTTTTTAACTCATTACTGGTGGGCTGATATATACATGGGGAACCGTTTCCTGAATTTAAGCAGCACACTGCTTCAGTGCTGCATTCATTAGCATAGCACCATGGGCTGACAGGTCCTCTTTAAACTAAACAAAAGGAATTATTTGAGAGATTATTGCCTGAAGGTGTATATCAATTCTTAAAATAGGGCTGATTTATGAAATTCATACATGTGGGCACTGTTAGGTATTTTTATTAATAGTTGAATTAAGATGATATTTAAAAAAAAACTTAATAAAAGTTACATTTTAATATTACTCCATTTGGATTTGACAGTGAATTATTTCTATTTTGTTATTCGGTGAGTCATGTTATCTCGGTGCTGTATTATCTGAATCAATGTAACCTTTCCTAGATCTGTATACTGTATGATTTGTAGACAGTCCTCTATGTGATTACTGTCTCTAACATCTCCCATTTGTATGTGCAGGCGGGAATGATTATTGACAATGGTGTAAAAACGACTGAAGCCAGTGACAAGGATAAGAGACCGATCCTCACAATGATTGGAGCACGGTAATTACTTGCGGTTCACATATTCCAATATGTGTCCCATGCCAGTAAAATAGTATTTGATTTAAGAAAAAAATCGTTATATTCCTTTTTTATGTTAATTAAGAAAATAGTTTATACACTTGGGGAACTTAAAGCTGTATTAAATACAGTATTTATGCATTTATCGCACACTTGTGATGACCTTTCCTAGAAAGCTTCCATTTATTGTTTATATAGCCAGATATTATATTTTTTGTTTGTATATTATGCCATCATAGCTTGAACCTTTTCACACATGCTTTATTCAGTTCAGAGGTGCTGGTCAGATTTTATTTATTTGTATTAAATAACACTAAAACATGTCAAATACCTTTTTAAAGGAATCTGTCATCAGTTTTTTGCCACCTAATCGAGAGCAGCATGATGACATGGAGACCCTGATTTCAGCAATGTGCCATGTCCTGGGTTGCTTGCTGTAATTTTGATAAAATCACTGTTTTATCATCATGAGATTATCACTACCTGATGCCACATGATCCTCCAAATTAATAAGCTCTGTGTAACCCCACCTTCACCACTAATTGACAGCTTCCAGTGTACACTGTACATAGGCAAGAAGCTGCCAATCAGTGATGTGGGCAGGTTTATACAGAGCTCAACATTACGGATGGGGGAACTTCTCTGCTATCCCCGTGTTTGGGAGCGGGGCTGGCCTTTTAAAGCAAGGAGAGGTTAGTATCGCTGCTATATTTACTGGGTCTACGTCTTGGCTTCCTGGTGTGATGCGCGTTGCATCACTTCCGGGTTGCTCCTTATCTTCTGCCAAATGTGATTGGCTGTTGAAGCCAGTCACATGATTTATCCCCGGTAACCTGTAAGTGATGCTGCGCCACCGCACAGCTGCACCGCTTACCGCGGACCCGATTAGTATATTCAGGTGGCTGACCAACTCTTTCACTGCTGAAAGAGGGCGGCCCTGATCCTGAACAGGGTGATGGAAGAGTGGTTCGCCCATCCCTACTCAACATTCAGAGAACTGGTAGATTTGCAGCAGATAAAACTGTGATTTTATAAAAACTGCAGCAAGCAGCCCAGTAATTGACACATTGCTGGAATCAGTGTCTTTGCCTATACATCATTCTCCTCTTACATGGGGTAGGTAAACCTGGTGAGAGATTGCATTTAAATAGGCTATAAATTACTGTAAAGTTGCAAATTTATGCTGTATGGAAATTGATGATACTCCATGAAGGTCACAAAGTATTCCACTGTAATCTAATACTTACACTATATCAATCTAATAATCAAGACCCAGTCTGGATTCTTACTTTCCATATAAAACAATAAAGTACGTTTATTAAAATACAGTTGTTAATATCCCCGGGCCCTGACGTCTGTTTTTTGTATTTTTAACTCTCGGACAGGTATGGGCCGCATCAAGATGCTGATCCTTTCAAGCCAAGAGTACCTGCAATAATCCAGCACTTTATTGCTTACAAGAACCAGGACCATGGAGCTTGGCTGCGGGGAGGAGACGTTTGGCTGGACGGCTGCCAGTGAGTTCAGCATTTTTACAGCCTGTGATGTGAAGCCTCTTGTTTATTGTATGAGAATTTCAGATAAGCTGCTAGAATAACCATTGGCAGATGGTATTTTTAATAAAATAAAGAATGCAACATAACCCAGAAGTAAAAGACCAATATTAGATTACTTTATATTGTCTTATTAACCCAATATCCATAATACATGATTTTCATCTGTACATCAAAAATACATAAAACAGCTGGAGCCTTTCATGTAGGTGTGTTATATTAATGAGTGGGATACCAGAGAAAAGTATTAACAAGTAACCTTAAAATTCTGGATGGCCAAACATTGGAATCCAGTTCATGCCCAAACTCCTTCCTATCACCTACTAGTACACCTAACCTTAAAGGAGTTATTTACTTTTTTTTTTTACCTAAATGTATGTGTTTGGGGGTAAACTTCAGGTTTCCAATTGTATTTCATCACAAATGTAGCACCATTTGGGTTTTTACAGGCCCTTTACCATGTAAACCCACATTTTCAGAAACCTACCATCACTACTATACCCATGATGGTTAAGGTACAGAATCCAGGACTGCACAATCATCAGTGCATGCTCGCTGTAATTGACTGAAAAATTAAGGGATCAGAAATAACTCTGATCTTGGCTGATAAATAGCGATCACAGCAGTTAAAGAGACTGACTGTTTAAATCAAGCACAGGCACCCGGTGCACCCTTGGTGTGATGAAACATTTAAGTGCACCTTCCCACCTACTTGTTTTCCCACTTGCATTCCACCTCTTCTTTGATAGATCTGGCTTTATAGTTATAGAAGAGCAGAAATTAAAGGAAAAAAAGTAGATCGGGAATTTATATAAATGTTGGGACACACAAAGGGTGCACCGAGTGCCTGTACTTGGCTTGACTCCTTTAAGATCCAATAATAAACTCAGATGGTTCCTGCTATCAAACTAAGCACTGCTGCAAAGTGATCAAAGGCCTATTGAAGGGTTACTATGACAAGCAGATGCCTAAGGGTACTTTCACATTGCATTCTAGCACAGTTCAGTGGTCCATCGGGGATTGTGTCCAAAACCCAGGGTAGACGGACTTCAGAGATATGCACGATGGGGTCATTGACTTTAATGTGCAGATGGAGTCAACATGTGCTGTCTTGCACCATTTTCGGTCGCCTTCATTTTCTGCAGAGGACACACAGATGCACTCTACTGTGTTCGGATATACACCTGCAGAAAACGTATACTCCTGAAAATGGTGCACACGCTCGACTCCATCTGCACCATTAAAGTCAACGACCCCGTCCGCACGTATGACCGTAGCTTGTTTTGCCGGGGTTTGAATGAAAGCCCCAATGAACGACTGAACACGTGCTAGAACGCAATGTGAAAGTACCCAACAAAGACGCATATGAGTGCCATAGAGTCTGTATTCAGTTGTACCTTTGGCAAAATAAAAGCGACAGCTAAAAGTCCACTGAAGGAACAACTTACTTCTGAAAGTGTGAAAACTATATAGACCAACATGGACATAACATAATAAAAGTTTAGGTACTATTGTTTATGAAGCTCAAAATAATTCCAATAAGGGCAAAACACAATTCATTTGACAAATAATAATTGTTTCTGTTCGTCCCCTAGGGCAAGTGACGCTCTTCTTAGTTGTTGTTGTACCCTCTGGGTAATAGACGGGAATGGAGAGACTGCTTGGGAGTCTTTGATTAATGATTTATCAGATTACAGCATTTGACGTCTCTGCATTTTTATGAATGATCTCCTTCCCTTCCTTCTGGAAGGTTTTGCAGAACTTACATCCACATAATTCAGCTACACTTCATACCTAAGTAGACAGCAGTCATCCCCCACCCAGAAATCCGTATTCACAGGCACAACTGATGAATGATTTGTGTTTCATTATTCATAATTGTGAAAAGTGATATAATATATTACATAATGTTAGTGCTGGTGTGAAGGATGCAGCATCCATTCTCATCCTCAGTAATATTCCTGGGACTTACATACTACAGTGTGAGCCCCAAACATCATATATTCATTGTGTTGTTCGAAGATGACATTTTAGCAACACACAAAAGCCAATGCTGTTGTGGATGAGCAATGGTTCATATGATTACAGCAATGTTTCTCCAAATGTATTCACTTTCCTTTCTTGTTATTCATTCAGGTTTTCGACAATGGAATTGGTTTAACTCTGGCCAGGTATGTATATCAACTATACTTATATATGACTGTACATTATGTAAATACAGTTTATGAAGTGCTTAATGAAAGTTGTTCTTCCATTTCTAATCATTGAAGTCCACTTGCTGTCATGTAACAAAACATTCTGGTTTATATGCTCGTTGGAAGACGCGACACACAGGCACAATTTATTTAAGGGGTATTCCCATCTCCAAGATCCTATCCCAATATGTGGTAGGTGTGATAATAACAATATTAGAAAATCCCTCCAATTAGAAATGTGGTATAGTTCTCCTTAATAGCTATTGTTGTGGCCAAAAGTATTACACCCCTGCAATTCTGTCAGATAATACTCAGTTTCTTCCTGAAAATGATTGCAATCACAAATTCTTTGATATTATTATCTTCATTTAATTTGTCTTCAATGAAAAAACAAAAAGAATTGTCCTAAAGCCAAATTGGATATAATTCCACACCAAACATAAAAAAGGGGGTGGACAAAAGTATTGGCACTGTTAGAAAAATCATGTGATGCTTCTCTAATTTGTGTAATTAACAGCACCTGTAACTTACCTGTGGCACTTAACAGGTGTTGGCAATAACTAAATCACACTTGCAGCCAGTTGACATGGATTAAAGTTTACTCAACCTCTGTCCTGTGTCCTTGTGTGTACCACATTGAGCATGGAGAAAAGAAAGAAGACCAAAGAACTGTCTGAGGACTTGAGAAACCAAATTGTGAGGAAGCATGAGCAATCTCAAGGCTAAAAGTCCATCTCCAAAGACCTGAATGTTCCTGTGTCAACCGTGCGCAGTGTCATCAAGAAGTTTAAAGCCCATGGCACTGTGGCCAACCTCCCTAGATGTGGATGGAAAAGAAAAATTGACGAGAGATTTCAACACCTGAAACCTCATGTGCAGGCCTTTGCATTTCAGGTTTCCATGGTTACAACCACTCCTATAGTGACAATTAGGTAGCTGCTCGTGGTCGAAACCATGGATACCGAGCTGTAATATCCTGCACATGAGATAAGAGACATCGCTAATCAGGAGAACTATACTACATTTTCAATTAGTGCTGTTTGCTAATATAATTATTACACCTACTACATACATATTGGGATGGGGCCTTGGATATGAGAATACCCCTTTACGTTTATTGCAGTCTTTCCTGTATCAAGATTAGGCCTCATTCACACATTGGTATTTTTTCATCAGTTTTTGTATGTCAGGACACCTGTTTTGTATTTTGGAGACTCTCTTGGTTTTGGTATAGAAATACTGATTAAAAATACTGATGTGTGAATGAGACCTAAAGCATAGTGTATACTGTGTGTGCAGTCCACCTAAAGTATAAACTGGGAGTACACTAAGACATTCCCATAAGTTCCCACTTAGCAGATGGTGGCCAAAAGTGTGTTTTTGTAGTTTTCCTCTGGCCGTCTGCATCTGCATAAACTATATTTTACTGTATAGGAAAGCACATCAGACAGCATGTTTCTATAGAGAGGAATGAAGTTTATAATGGCTCCCTGTGTTGAATATGCATCCATAACATGGCCACTGTTGGGCATATACCTCCTGAGCATGAACACATGACAGTGGCTACAAACAGTGTAAATGTAGCCTTAAAGCATGACTGTTATTTTAATTTGTATTTCCTAAATCAATAGTACACATGAAAATAATCAACTTTGTAACATGTCTTATCAGATACCTTTGCCTCTTTCTCTGCCAGAAATGATCAATCATTATCAAATCCGAGGACTTATCTGTATTCAGTGAAGACTTTCCCATTACAGAGATAGGAGATGGCAGCTGTTACTGATGAGATTATATATATATATATATATATATATATATATATATATATATATATATAAAAGTAGGAGCAGCAAGGTATGCTGGTATTCCCGGGTGCAGAGCGACCCACACAGTCCTCAATGCGTATAATTACACATACAAATGTCGCAGCACTCCCTTGGTGATGTTCAAAGATGTTTAATCCAGCTTGCAAAAGGTACAATGGCAACGTTTCAGGCACCCACGCCCTTATTCCTGCACAGGAATAAGGGCGTGGGTGCCTGAAACGTTGCCATTGTACCTTTTGCAAGCTGGATTAAACATCTTTGAACATCACCAAGGGAGTGCTGCGACATTTGTGTGTGTGTGTATATAATATAGAAGAGGGAGAAGGAGCAGAGCTCTGCCTCTAGCTCCTCCTCCTCCCATCCTCGGAAATTCTCCACAGTAACAGCTGCCATCTCCTATCTCAGTAATGGGAAAGTCTTCACTGAATACAGATTTTACCTCAGAATTGAGCATGTTGGTAATGACTGATCAATTCTGGCAGAGAAAGAGACAAATTTGTCGCATAAGAAATATTACAAAGTTGCTTATTTTCATGTGTACTATTCATTTATGAAATTGAAATTAAAATTTAAATTATGTCCCTTTGCTTTCAGGGGACATAAGTCGCTGCAGATGTGACTGGCAGTGGTTTTTCTTCTCTCTATCGGTTGAAACTGCATAAACTCTTCACCAAGCCAATCCCTTATGTGTGTGGGAGTCAGGAAAGATAGATGTCTGCAAATGACACTTTTGGCCAATATGGTACCTAGGGGAGGACCATTGGAGCAACCAATTTTCCCCCACATCAGCCCAAGATGTAAGAGGGTGGATTTCTACCCCAAAGCCAGTGCAATTTTGCATTTTTAAGTGCAAACAACATGGTCGTAACTACAATAGGTGCAGGGGTTGCAATCGCACCCGGGCCCTGGAGTCTAGGGGACCCAAAAGTCCCTTTGTCCTATTGAAAAAGACTAATGCTATGAAAGATTTGCAATAATTGGAGGCCCTGTTGGAGCTTTTGCATTTAGGCCCAAGAACTTCAATTTACACCACTGGCAAACAACATAGTGCAAATTAAAGCAATAAGAAGCGCAAACAAAGTAGGTTTATTAAAAAGGTGCTGAGCTTTTCATTAAAAAGTGATTAAACTGTATGTGCATAAAAGATGGAAGCCCTACAAACACTTCTCTAATTCCAATTTCTTTTTGTAGTGGAGGGACCTTCCCAGATGATGATGGATCCAAACAAGAAGTGAAAAACAGCATATTTGTTGGAGAAAGTAACAATGTGGGAACAGAGATGGCAGACAACCTTGTTTGGGGTCCTGGAGGACTTGATCACAATGGGAGGACTCTGCCAAGAGGAGTGTATGTACTGAAATATTTACTTTTTTCCTTTCGTTTTATAAGAGGTAGTACAAATCTTAACAATCTATGTAAATTTATCTAATTTTAGGAACTTCCCAATCCGTGGCATACAGATTTACGATGGACCAATCAACGTGGAAAATTGTACCTTTCGCAAATATGTCTCCTTGGATGGACGCCACACCAGCGCACTTGCATTCCGTCTAAATAACTCCTGGCAAAGCTGTCCACACAACAATGTGACCAAAATTACATTTGAGCAAGTGCCGGTGAGTGCTTCTAAAAAATGTTGATGTATCATATATCAGCTATTCAGCAGATGACTTTGAAGATGTCGTTCACAAGGTCACCAGCTCCCAAAAAGCTTCATAGGCTCATATTGTCTCTTTCTAGCATAATCCATTCACCTATAGTTGTAGTAACGAATTTCGCCATTTAGATTGGGAACGGATAGCTTGGAACAAATGAGTTTTTGGTGACATATGTTTCCAAGAACCTTTCTTCGCCAGTGCCAGACCTCAGATGCTGGTTTTCAGGAACTTCACTGTAACCTATGCCCTACTATTATTTCTTACAGCACAGATTTTTCACTTATGAAGCAATCTGTCACATTTGTGACTGATCGTTCCAGTGAAAGAATTAATTATCAGATAGGAAGACTGGTATTGCAGCCAGATCCTCGGGCCAAGTGAGATTACACAAATATTGTCTGTCTGATGACATGCCAAGTAGTCATAGACACTGCCACTGAATTCCATTTTTTACTGTATTTTGTATAAGCTATTTATCACAATCATCATTTGATACTTATCAGCCAACATGTGCAGATGTGTTTCACCACAGCATATTCATTTTAGTTATATGGAACATAGCTATATAGCATAGTAGTTCTGATATCAGAGGCAAAAATTACAAAGTTCCAGCTCCTAATTATTAGCCATGTGAAAGGCCAGCTAAGTGAAAATTCTCATCATTTAAAGTTGTTGTCCAATACTTTTTTATTGACCTATCTTTGGGATAAGACATCAATGTCAGATCAGTGATTGTCCAACACTTGGCATACCCACTAGCCAGCTGTTATCACCTCCAGCTAGATGTACAGAGTATATGGAAGGAAAACACCACTCAACACACTGTTTGATGGCTGCTGCTCAGTACTATGGATCAGCTCCTATTCTGTTCAATAGAAACCAATCTGGAGTACCCACCACTGATCCATAATTGTGTACAGAGCTTTGCTGTTATGGCTCCAGACAAGCTGCTGACAAGGCAATAACTGCTGGGGATGTCATGTGTCAAACAGGATAGGTCATCAATATTAGAGTAGTGGACAACGCCTTTAATGTTGTTGCATTATGCCATAGTAATGTGATCTGTGGGTGTCTGACCTTGAATCCCACCAATCCATAGAACGACATATGCTGAATAAATCATTGCAACCCAGCTTCATTCAAAATAATGAGGTTGTCTTGTGGATCCCCACACAATGGTTTCCTGGAAATGATGCTGTGTAGGAAAAATTAATGAAAATGCATTTTGGAGTTCAGGCAGTCCAGCCTAAATTCTACATACACTGTCACGTTAAAGGAAACCTGTCACCATGAAATGCAGTTCAACCTGCACGCACCAATATTATAGAGCAGAGGGGATGAGTAGATTGATATATGGGTTTTGTGAGAAACTTTTCATCACCTAAACCTCTATATGTACACTTATACCAAGAAAATTGTCAGTCACTGATTGGACCACCACTGGACTGAAAATTTCAGAAAACAGAAGATTAAATTAAGAAAATGCAGGTTATACCATATATTTTCTCAAAAAGTTATATATCAATGCACTCCCCCCCATTCTATACATGGTGTCTGCAGATTGGACTGCATTTTCATGGTGACAGGTTCTCTTTAATAAACCATGATCAAGGTCTTAAAGTGAACAGTTTTAGGCATAGTCACCACAATCTAGATAACTCTAATGGTACCTTTACACGCCGCTACCAAGGGTAGCAACAGGTAGGCACCGCACGTGCACGCGCGCGTTTTCAACGGTTCCTAACGGTACCTGATGCCTCAAATACATGCCGCCACAAGGTGCTCCACAGAAGGTATTTTCGTTCCCTGGAAGTGCCGACGGGTGCCGCAGGTTACCTTCTGTGGAGCACCTTCCCTGATTTACACGCCGCTACAACAAGGGAATATGGGCGTACATATTGTGCGCCGTAACTACATAGGCGTGACAGAGTAGTGTATTACGCGATAATGCAATAACATCATGATTGGCCAGCCAGCGCAGGGAGGCTGCCTAATACATGACGCTATAGCAAATGTGTATTGTGACTGGTCAGCTCGTTAAATATGCCGCCCTGTGCAGGGACAGCCAATGGGTACACAGTAGTCCCCACCAATGATAGCTGATGGGGCGTAGTATACATGGCGCTGTAGCACGCCCCAGGTAACTCAAATACCGTGCCGATTACACGCCGCCACCATAGGGGTTATACCTGCTTGTTTTTCAGCACGGCTGAAAGACAGGTATCCAAAGAGACAGGAAGTTACAACCTGAATTACACGCCGCCACTTCGCGGTGTTTTGAAGGTAAAAGGTACAATTGTCTCCGATACCTGCCGGTTTCTACCTTTCGGTAGCGGCGTGTAAAGGTACCATTAGGGTACCTTTACACGGGGCAACTTTGCTAGGAATTTCACTGGCAACTTACTGGTTGCAGTGAAATCATAGAGACATTGTTCCATTTGTACATAGCAACAAGATAGAACAATGTGTTCATGATTTCACTGCAACCAGTAAGTTGCCAGTGAAATTCCTAGAAAAGTTGCCGCATGTAAAGGTACCCTAAAGGTAACCAGAAAAAATTCACTGCAGCACTCAGTTACTACCAAAATTGTACTCATGCTAATAAGCGGTTTATATATGAGGAAAAAATCTAAAACTTATGTTTTTTTAAAAAAACTCAATATTCTTATCTTTTTATTTACTGGGGTTCTTAGTACATATTTTGGCCAATATCTGTTTGCTCATCAACCACTCCACGGTAACCCCAGATCTGATGAGTCCTATGCTGACATCCCTGTCCTCCTTGTCCTCCCTATCCCACTTCTAAGTGGGTGGACACCATCTCAATCTCAGACCACCTGGGGGCGATGAGTGTGCCAAGTGTAGCTGTGGAGCCAGCAACTCCACATATTAGACATAAACAGAAAAAAATCTGCACAGCACTCAAGATATAGTGTGAACTGGTGCAAGCTGTGATGCTGGAACAAACAACCAGAAAAAATTCACTGCAGCACTCCTACAATTCTGGTAGTAACTGAGTGCTGCAGTGATTTTTTTCTGGTTGTTTGTTCCAGCATCGCAGCTTGCACCAGTTCACACTATATCTTGAGTGCTGTGCAGCTTTTTTTCTGTTTAACTCTAAAGGTACCTTCACAGACGGCAATATTGCTAGGCAATTTCACTGGCAATTTGCTGGTTGTAGTGAAATCATGGACACATTGTTACATTTGTACACAGCAACAAAATAGAACAATGTGTCCATGATTTCACTGCAACCAGCAAATTGCCAGTGAAATTGCCTAGAAATATTGACGTGTGTGAAGGTACCTTAAGGCTTAAAGTGACTGTCCAACCATGACATGAAAAATATAACTATAGTGCATGATTATCTATTTGTTTTTCTTGATATCTCACTTTTTGGTTACTTTTCAACTTGGCTCTATTGAACCAGATTTGTGATGTGTGACTAAAGCTTATCTACAGCGCTCATAGAGTCTGAAGTAGTCTGAGACACACCCCTCTATGATCATTGGTTCAGAATACAGCTCTATCCCTCCCCATACAATGCTGTCATACCTGATTGGCTGAATCAGATAGGACAGAATGTCTGTCACAAGCTCATCAAGAAGTTAGGAAATAATAATATTTATTCATTTTTATAGTGCTATTAATTCCATAGCGCTTTACATACATTTGCAACACTGTTCCCATTGGGGCTCACAATCAAAACATCCTGTCAGTATGTCTTTGAAATGTGGGAGGAAACCGGAGTGCCTGGAAAACACCCATACAAACACGGGGAAAACATTCAAACTCCTTGCAGATGTTGTCCTTGGTGGGAATTGAACCCAGGACCCCAGCGGTACAAGGCTGCAGTGCTAAGCAATGAGCCACCTTAAATACAGAGGAGCTTTTCAAACCATCTCTAAAGGTTTGTGGGCTGGACAAGTTTAAATTTAACCATTTTGGGAATGTAAATTTGGCCAAGAATAAGACATGTACAGATGACTAAACTACCAGTGAGAAACAGATTAACTACTGTGAAGATAGTAAACGATATAGTAAGGGCAAGGCTATGGGTGTAAAGGGCTTTCAGTGCATTTGCATTGGTGGTGTGCCTCCTGTATCCATCATTAAAATTATACACTGCCGTCAGTATGTAATGAAGGATAATACTGGATTGTTTCCAACATAAAATAAACAGCAAACATTTCTGTCTGACTCATGGACATAATACAGCTCCGTTATCTGTATAAATCACTGCTGACATTGGGTTATCTCTAATAATCCATGTTTATGAGGTATCATACAATCCGGGATAGATCAGCTCGCATGATTCATGGTTCCCTCGTACATCATTTCCAGTATACTCAGTCCTGAAAATGTGATGACTTGCCTGATTAGATCAGTAATTAGAAGTGCTTTAAGAGCTGTCTGTCATCAAATAAACTAAGTTCATATTTTTGCACTTATCATTGAGGGATGATATTATATTTGCACTACATGGGTCTTCTTCATATATTGATCCTGAATGTTGTTCTTCTGTGTTAATCAGATGGTTTCTTCTTGTTCCACCATTTTACAACCCTCTAAGGGCCCTTTCACATCAGCGTTTTTTGAAATTTGCGGCAGATGCAGTGAAAAAAAACGCATCTGCCGCAATTACCGCATACCGGCTGCACTTGCGGCGCGGTTGCGGTAAACGCCATGCAAAGTATAGGCGTACTTGCGGCAGGTGCGGCTGACCGCGGTTTTTTTTCGCGGCCGCACCTGCCTCAAGTGCAAAACCGCACCTGCCGCAAGTACGCCTATACTTTGCATGGCGTTTACCGCAACCGCGCCGCAAGTGCAGCCGGTATGCGGTAATTGCGGCAGATGCGTTTTTTTCACCGCATCTGCCGCAAATTTCAAAAACGCTGATGTGAAAGGGCCCTAAGAACAGATGATTAAACGTCATCTACTGTACATACTGACAGCTGATTGGTCTGTCACTGTGATCTCATATTCCCTGCTGACCAAATGTGGCTGTGATTGGTTAAATCCTGCTCCTCCGCTCCAGCCTATAGAGACTCACTCAGAAATAGACACAACCACCAGACTCATTCACTGCTAACTTAAATGTACTTCTCAATAGGACACTCCCAATAGAATGTATAGCAATATAATAGGAATTATAGCACAATTATACAGCCTCATTAACGCTAATGTGTCTGTATACTTAATATTGTGTTAACCAATAATGATTTCGCACTATTGTGCATAATTTAACGGTTTAAGAAATATGTACAGTTGCGGGTGTTTCCTTGTCATTTAAGTCATGCATATATTTTATGCTTTATTGTGTGACCATTAATATATAAATTCTCTTACCATAGCAGATTCTGGTCAGACGACCATTACACTCTTGTGATCCGTGGGGAGCCGTGTAGGGGCTCACAAGCTTACGTGTTTTGGACCAAAAGACAAACCAAGACCCCACAATTTGATATAGTTTAAAACTAACTAAATTTCCATAATGTCAGTTTTCTGTCATTTTGGTTTTTTCTTGCACTCTTTTGTTGCTGTGTGCAGCTGGGCCGTATGGGTGCGTTTGTTCTGGCGCAGGTAACGGTGTTGAATGCCGTAACAGCCCGCCTACTGAGATGGGGGTTAATGTAAGAGGCTGGGCATACACTGTGCAGACCTGTGTGAACAGCGCCCTATATGGAGCCCATTGTGTGTGCAGGACAACCAGTGGTCACTCCCTCTGTGTGAATGGAGGTTGTTAGTGATTGGGGCTGGTGTCTTGCATTCACAACGCCTTTAGTTAAAACCTGGGCAGAGCTGCATACAGCACTGAGTGTAATGGTCGTCTGACCAGAATCTGCTATGGTAAGAGAATTTATTTTCTAATTGGTCCTTTGCTCACTTGAGATAAAAATTTAGTGGATAGGACTTGTGATCCGTGGGGAGCCGTGTAGGGGCTCACAAGCTTACGTGTTTTGGACCAAAAGACAAACCAAGACCCCACAATTTGATATACATTAATATATAAAGCCTTTACTGTTATTGCAGATGGCCTCCCGTGTTTTCTTTGGAGAGCCCGGACCATGGTTTAGTCAAATGGAAATGGATGGGGATAAGACCACAGTTTTTCATGATGTAGATGGCTCGGTGTCAGAGTATCCAGGAGCATTTTTGGTGAAAGAAGACAACTGGTTATTGAGACATCCTGATTGTTTAGATGTTCCAGATTGGAAAGGGGCGATCTGCAGTGGCAATTATGCACAGGTAACAGGCTGTCAGAAACAAACACTAATTTGTACCAATGTGTTCACGTTTTCTTAACCACATTTAGAATATATACCGTAGTATTTTTATTTTTACATGTATAAATGAAAAGTTAAGTTTTAGAAACTACTCCAATTGGAACTGTCATTGAATTAATATAATTTGTACCGATGACATCATGTTTTACATCACCAACATGCCTTTCTTTCGTGACCATATAATACCTAATAAAGTGCTATCTAAATATAACCTTTTTATCACAATCGTTGTAGATCTATATCCAAGCCCGACGACCAGCTGATGCAAGTATGACAATCGTTAAAGATGAGTACCCTGAACACCCACTGCAGTTAGAAGGAGCACTTGGAAAAGGCCATCATTACCAGCAATATCAGCCTGTCATCACTCTGCAGAAAGGTTACACCGTGCACTGGGATAAGACCACCCCTGAGGAGCTGACTCTCTGGCTTATTAACTTCCAAAAGTAGGTCATGCCTGTATGTGCATTATTCTCACTAAACTGAACTGGTTATCACACTTCATCGTCGAAAATAGCCGAGAAAGAATACATATTGCCTCATCTGTTTAAAGGCATCATAAGTAACAAGAAAAGTTCATGAATAACAAAACATGTTTTAAGTAGCATGAACATTTCCCTCATGCATTATTATGACTATATTACCAAGTTTAGTGTGCCCCTGAGAACATTAGTCTCCAAATAAGAGTCCTTTGCCAACAGGGTATTAATCACCACTGAGGTGAATGTTTTAACATTTCGGATACGATTCATAAGACAAAACTAGAAAGATAAAACTTCTAACCTGAAATGCTCTTTATGGTGTTATTATTTGTATTCCCGGCACTATAAAATGGTTTCCTTGAGTTAATTGAAGTGTTTTTCTAGAGTTTCATGCAATGAGCTTTCAAGCCAGGAAAAAATAGCCATCTCGAAACGTAATATTTTTCTTGGCCACTTGATTCTTTAGGAAATTTGATGTTAAGTTCTTATTACTCGTGGTAACACATGATTCTCCTATTTTAGGAATGACTGGATTCAAGTAGGATTTTGTTATCCTAAAGGGACAACATTTTCCATCCTCTCAGACATTCACAATCGGCTCGCGAAGCAAACCTTCAAGACGGGAACCTTTGTGCGCACGTTCCAAATGGACAAAGTGCACCAGGCTTACCCTGGCAGGGGTTACTATTATTGGGATGAGGAGTCGGGGTATGTCATCTCTTTCTTTTATCTATTGTTGGAAATATTTTTTTTTTACAATAGATGTCGTTTAATAGTCTTTGTTAATTGTACTTCCTGTGCATTAATTTTCAGTTACCAGGTTGGTATTTAGGTTGTGATATAATGGCTAGCACGGTGGCTCAAGTCGTTACACGTGTAGCCTTTGCCAGCGCTGGGTCTTTGATGAGTTCCTGGGTTCAATTCCCACTTAGGACACTAAGGATCAAAGATCTGCAAGGAGTTTGAATTTCCTCCTCTCGTTTTGCGTGGGTTCCTCCGGGCACTCCGTTTCCCTTCCACATTGTAAAGGACATTACTGATAGGTGTTTAGATTGTGAGCTCAAGAGAGACAGCATTCTCATGTATGTAAAGTGCTATGGAATTAATAGCGCTATATATTAATTAATAAATCTATAATATATTATAATATAATAACCTGGTCCAACCAAGTGTTGGATGACAATGCTGATATATGCACAGCAAAGTTCAATGTCATCAAATGTTGTAATACAAACACATTTTGTAAAATGTCAGTAATTTTTGTATGTATGTTTGTAATGTAAACAAATATTCTATGTATAATTCATTTTACAGTTTTATGCATGAAAAGAACATAAAGCCGCAGACATACATTTACATGTATACTGCTTTCTTCCAGGCTGCTGTTTTTAATGCTAAAAGCTCAAAACGAAAAAGACAAATTTGCATTTGCTCATAAAAGGATGCGAAAGAGTGAAAATCAAGGCTGACATCCCAAAAGGTTCCGGTGTCAGTAACTGCCAGGCTTCAGCCTACCCAAAATATTCCCAAATACCCATAGTGGACGTGCCTCTGCCAAAGAAACTGAACGGGAATGCTCTGGTAAATCAGCTATGGTTATGTTTTATGACAGGCGGGGTGCAATCTTTATTTAATAGGCTCTGTGCTTGGTGGTGATATAATATTGTCTGAGGAGAATTTTCAGAAATCATAAAAGTTAAACTTTGTGTACTGGGAAAAAAAAGTTCCTAACCAATGTTGTAATATATTATATATGACACAAACTATGCTCATGTTTGGTGTAAATGTAAACTTGAGGGATATTAGAGAATTTCATAAATATCTATCCCGTGAGATGTTATTATCAGAAATGTTCTCTTTAGTGTGAGGACATGCCAATAAACAGGATGGCTCCTCCAATGTGTTCATTCCAACATTGTATTAGCATTAGCAATTTTATAATGGGTTTATGATATTAGAAAAAAGAGTCCATCACCACAATCATGTCTGGTTAACAAGAATAATCTGCACAGTGCCTAAAAGAATCTGCAGTAATCCAATAGGGTCAGTCCTCCAAAGCCAAGAGTGCAATAATCCAGAAAATTACTATTCACTGTGTTACAACTTGTAGGCCATTATGGAAATTTGGTCCTGCAAAATGCGTCACTCACTACCCTTTTATTCAAAAAGGGATATTGAGTGCAAAAGATCCACATAACACAGATATGTCGTTCTTCTAACCTTAATTTCTGGTGTCTGCCCAACAGTATTAAAATCGAAAGTCCTCAGTGGTTGATACTTTTTAATGGATAACTGAAAAGATGGTAAACAATAGCAGCTTTTCAAACTACTCAGGTCTCTTCTTTAGGCTGGTATAAGACAAAATCTGATGTGCCACATATATCAGATTGTGTCTTATACCAGCTGTGATTGATGAAGAGACCTGAGGTGTCTCAAAAGCTTGCTAATATTTACTATCTTTCAGTTAGCCATTAAAAGGTATCAACCACTGAGGACTCTCAGATTTTAATATTTTTCGTATCTACTGGTTAACACAGTACAAACATATGCACTGTTTTCAGAATTATTAGGCAAATAGTATTTTGATCACATGATACTTTTTATACATGTATGTCTACGCCAAGCTGTAAAGGCTTGGAGCCAACTACCAATTAAGTAAATCAGGTGATATGCAATCTCTGTAATGAGGAGGGTGTGGTTAATGACATCAACAACCTATATAAGGTGTGCTTAATTATTAGGCAGCTTCTTTCCTTTGGCAAAATGGGTCAGAAGAGAGATTTGACGGGCTCTGAAAGTCTAAAATTGTGAGATGTCTTGCAGAGGGATGTAGCAGTCTTGAAATTGCCAAACTTTTGAAGTGTGATCACCGAACAGATCAAGCTTTCATGGCAAAAGCCAACAGGGTTGCAAGAAGCGTGTTGGGGAAAAAAGGCGCAAAATAACTGCCCATGAATTGAGGAAAATCAAGTGTGAAGCTGCAAAGATGCCACTTGCCACCATGTTATATTTCAGAGCTGCAACGTTACTGGAGTATCAAAAAGCACAAGGTGTGCTATGCTCAGGGACATGGCCAAGGCAAGAAAGGCTGAAAAACAACCACCTTTGCAAGAAACATAAGATAAAACTCAAGACTGGGAAAAAATATCTTAAGACTGATTTTTCAAAGGTGTTATGGACTGATGAAATGAGAGTGACTCTTGATGGGTCAGATGGGATGGGCCAGAGGCTGGATCAGTAAAGGGCAGAGAGCTCCACTCCGACTCAGACCCAGCAAGGTGGAGGTGGGTACTAGTATGAGCTGGTGATCATCAAAGATGAACTTGTGGGACCTTTTGGGTTGAGGATGGAATAAAGCTCAACTCCCAGACCTACTGCCAGTTTCTGGAAGACAACTTCTTCAAGCAGTGGTACAGGAAGAAGTCGGTATCGTTCAAGAAAAACATAATTTTAATGCAGGACAATGCTCCATCACATGCATCCAACTACTCCACAGCGTGGCTGGCCAGTAAAGGTCTTAAAGAAGAAAAAATAATGACGTTGCCCCCTTGTTCACCTGATCTGAACCCCATAGAGAATTTGTGGTCCCTCATAAAATGTGAGATCTACAGGGAGGGAAAACGGTACACCTCTCGTAACAGTGTCTGGGAGGCTGTGGTGGCTGCTGCACGCAATGTTGATCGTAAACAGATCAAGCAACTGACAGAATCTATGGATGGGAGGCTGTTGATTGTCATCATAATGAAAGGTGGCTATATTGGTCACTAATTTTTTTGGGTTTTGTTTTTGCATGTCAGAAATGTTTATTTCTAAACTTTGTGCAGTTAAATTCGTTTACCTGGTGAAAATAAACAAGTGAGATGGGAATATATTAGGTTTTTATTAAGTTGCCTAATAATTCTGCACAGTAATAGTTACCTGCACAAACAGATATCCTCCTAAGAGCCAAATCTAAAAAAAAAAACACTCCAACTTCCAAAATTATTAAGCTTTGATATTTGAGTCTTTTGGGTTGATTGAGAACATAATTGTTGATCAATAATAAAAATAACCCTCTACAATACAACTTGCCTAATAATTCTGCACATAGTGCATTTTACCTTGTACAACAGCAGTAATGGGAGCTAGTGCTGATTATTCCACCAGCACAATACCTAACAAATATCTGCGGAATAATAGATATAATAGTGTAGATTAGCCAAACTTCAGGCAATTAAGAATCTTTATTCAAAATAAATTAAAAGTTCTCATTTTACAAAATCTTATATAAAAGTAATCGAATGGCACTCTGATCCACCAGTTGTATTACATTATTAGTTGTATTACATTAATTTGATCTTATACAACCCTATACAAGGAGGTGCTCTGTGTATGAAGACTACACGGTGGCACAAACATCTCCTATGGGTTAGTTGTACAGCACACTATAGTGCCTCCACATTACGGCACATCATGGAACATGTCACACTTATTTTATCACTCATTTTTACATCTGTAAATAAATTCAGCTGTACACAATTGAATAAATCAAGGTACTATGTGAATTAATAGATTTGTATGGGTTGTGTATTAGGGGATCTGTGTATTACGAGTGCATTAATTCTAAAATAGTTAACATTGCCTTCATTTGCTATGGATTTTATACACAGTATATCAAAAATAAAAATACTGGTATAAACTGGTGACATCAAAACGGAAAAATCTTAGGGCCCTTTCACATCAGCGTTTTTTTCAAATCGCGGCAGATGCGGTGAAAAAACCGCATCTGCCGCGATTACCACATACCGGCTGCACTTGCGGCACGGTTGCGGCGCGATTGCGGTAAACGCCATACAATGTATAGGCGGACTTGCGGCAGGTGCGGCAAGTGCGGTTTTGGCACTTGCGGCAGTTGCGACCGCGAAAAAAAATGCTGTCAGCCGCGGTTTTTTTCGCGGCCGCACCTGCCGCAAGTACCAAAACCGCACTTGCCGCACCTGCCGCAAGTCCGCCTATACATTGTATGGCGTTTGCCGCAACCGTGCCGCAAGTACAGCCGGTATGCGGTAATCGTGGCAGATGCGGGTTTTTTCACCGCATCTGCCGCGATTTGAAAAAAACGCTGATGTGAAAGGTCCCTTAGATTTTATCACTTTTATAAAAGATCTTCTGCCACAACATTGGAGGTTACCCCATAAAAATATTAAAAATAGTAATAAATGCCATAAAAAAAAAAACTACATGCCTCTTCCGGGCCCAGCTGATCCAACGCAGACTCTGTTGGTCTTTCAGGTCTTCGATTACAAACTGTTAGCACATGATGGCAGCAGTTATTGGTCGCGGTGAACATATGTTCCTGACGTTCAGCAATGCTCAGTGCAGAGCCAAGATGCCAATACTTAGGCATATTACCCCTGAGACCACCTCTTTTCTTCTGGTTTGTAAATCAAGACCATGTGGTGTCTACACCCCACAATTGGCAAGAACAAGAGCTGTTTTTTTTTTGTTTTGGTCATAGCAGTGGGTCAAGTGAGGGGAAAATGTCATTGATTGTTTTTAGCTGACACCCAAGTGTTCTGTGTGCTATAAACTGGTAGCATCTTTTGCTAAAATAATGTACTACTCTTCCAGGAAAAGACCAAGGATCATTTGCTAGAAATCAAAGTGGAGTCCTACAACACCAGATACTACCATCTGAAAGATGACTTTGCATACATTGAGGTAAGTAATCTGCGCACCATCGCTCTAAAATCTATCTTACCCAATTACGCTGCTTTAAACATTAAAACAACAAATCCCTCTGTTCATAGCATGGGACAACATGCCATCACAGGGGTTTCAAGTTTCAAGCTTTGGGATACTTGGGTGTCAAGTTATAAATCATAGCGATACCATAAATCAGCCCACAGTCTAGATATGGCAGAGTCTGGAGGTGGACATGTCATTAGTGCAATATGTGCAGCTGCACAGGGGCCCAAGAGGTGAAGGGGCCTATTTCAACCTCCAAAGCAGGTGGAATTGTGCATTTTCATGAGCTATTGGACTTCAAAGAGTCCATATGTTACTTTAGCACAAAGGGCCCTCTTCTGTCCGTGTCCACCATTCCCAGAATTAGTCATCTCCCTAGCGTCAGCCTTCTAAAGCTGCATTAGATGGTTGTTGGCCGAACGATGCTTTGGTTGATTGTTCGGCCCACAGCAGTTGCAGCTGGCTCTCTCGCTCTTCGGCCAAACTATTGTTCCTGTGTTCTCTGCGATATCTGCCAGCTGACTCGTTGGCCAGCGGCTTATCCCTGGGTGAACAATTGCCAAAGACATTCCAAAATTGTATATGCACAATCGATATCTCCCTCAACCATCAGTAGGCTGATGCCTTCATAAAAATTAGATTGCTGTCCAAACCCATTGTTATCAGCAAATTTGTCCAACATAAGTCTAATGTGTATGGAGGCCTTTAGTAATACACAGCTCCCGTACGTGTTTCATTATCACATGCTGGTCTCTTCTCTATTGTTAATAGCTATGAAATTACATTTGAGCATTGTTTTCCTTTATCAGGGTGGTTTAAGTGTAGAATGATTGCTCTATTACTTATTGCACTGTTGGGACAGTGCTGAAATGAGTACAGGAGTTTGTAGTAAGCACAAAAGTCCCTACAGAGAGGTACTATAAATAATGCACACAGACCTGAAACCTGCAAATTATAAATCATCTGTTTGAAAAAATATATAGCCTTTCTGGAGCATTACAGAGTTGGAAGGCTCCTCTATTGGTGTATGTATCTATATTTTGGTAATGGGACTCTCGGCAAGAGAATGTCCACTCATTTATACATCAACGTCATGAAAATCTGTATTACAACAGGTGGATAACAAGAAGTTCTTCATGCCAGATGATGGGATACAAGTGGTTGTGATTGATGGAAGTCAAGGGAAAGTTGTAGATAGTGCAAGCTTCAAAAGTGCCATACTACAAGGGATCCCAGCTCAGTTTGATAACTATGTGACCAAGATTAAAGACAAGTGAGTAGCATTCTCATTGTATAAGCATGAAATTGACATGAAGTTTCACATGCAACTTTTGGTAGTAGTTTCTTCCAGTGTGGGAGATTCACGTGTGACTGCAACTCTGTATTCTGTGCTTGTTCATCACTAAAATGTACACAACAATCGCACTATACAACAATAATTCTGTGACCATACAGTAATGGCACAGAACTTAGGGATCATTCAGACTTCTACACCACCACAGGGATACTAAACACTGTGAAGTCACACCACAGAAATCAGACATTTTGTGTTGTCTCAATACAGGAATAATACCTATAGTGATGTCACAGCACAGGAATAATACCGATAGTCATATCATACTACAGAAGTAATACCTATAGTGATGCCACAACCCAGATGTAAAACATAGAGTGATATCACACCACAGAAATAATAGCTATATTGATGTCACAACACAAAAATACCTATAGTGATGTCATACTACAGAAATAATATATTTAGCGATCAGATAAAAATTGGACATGTCGCTGTGATTTTGTGTGGCCCACTCAGTCTGCAAAGTACATGGACATGTAAACCACTCTATAGACTATAATAGGTGCGAGTTCTTATGTGAAAACCACAGAATTTGCACCAGCAAAACTGAAGTATGAACGAGACACAACACTGTGTAATCTGTAATTTTCACGTATAGAACGTGCACCTACAGTCCCTGACAAAAGTTATATCACTTATCCATGTTATGTAAATAAAAGCTTATAATCTGACGTTAAATTCATCCATTGGTTTTATAAATTACCGTATATACTCGTGTATAAGCCGAGTTTTTCAGCCCAAAAATTGGGCTGAAAAGTCCCCCCCTCGGCTTATACACGAGTCACTATACAGGGGTGAGTGGGGTGGGGGCTGTGTCGGGCTGGGGAGGCAGGAGGAGGCGGGGGGAGGCTGCTGTATGAGCGGCCCCGTCACGTGGGGCCGCTCATTACATATGCACTGCATCCCCCTGTCAATCAGCGCCAGGGGGAGCAGTGCATATAGGTAGATAATGCCCCACATAAATGCTGGCACACGTCCCCCCCTGTTGTAAGGCCCCCCCCTGCTGAATACTTACCATCCCTGGTCTTCAGCAGCACCCCGGCGCCGGTCCTCTGTGCTCCGGTCCTCCGCGATCCCGTCCTCTGTGCTCCATTCCCCGGCTGTATCATGTGACCGGCCGGGTCGCAGAAGCGATGACGTCATCGCTTCTGCGACGCGCGGGGACCCCGGATGCAGCCGTGGAGCGGAGCACAGAGGACGGGATCGCGGAGGACCGGAGCACAGAGGACCGGCGCCGGGGTGCTGCTGAAGACCAGGGATGGTAAGTAATCAGCAGGGGGGGCCTTACAACAGGGGGGGACGTGTGCCAGCATTTGTGTGGGCTGCTGTATATAGGGGCTGCAATACCACTGGGGCTGCAATACCACTGGGGCTGCTGTATATAGGGGCTGTATACACCACTGGGGCTGCAATACCACTGGGGCTGCTGTATATAGGGGCTGTATACACCACTGGGGCTGCAATACCACTGGGGCTGCTGTATATAGGGGCTGTATACACCACTGGGGCTGCAATACCACTGGGGCTGCTGTATATAGGGGCTGTATACACCACTGGGGCTGCAATACCACTGGGGCTGCTGTATATAGGGGCTGCTGTATACACCACTGGGGCTGCAATACCACTGGGGCTGCTGTATATAGGGGCTGTATACACCACTGGGGCTGCAATACCACTGGGGCTGCTGTATATAGGGGCTGCTGTATACACCACTGGGGCTGCAATACCACTGGGGCTGCTGTATATAGGGGCTGCTGTATACACCACTGGGGCTGCAATACCACTGGGGCTGCTGTATACAGGGGCTGTATACACCACTGGGGCTGCAATACCACTGGGGCTGCTGTATATAGGGGCTGCTGTATACACCACTGGGGCTGCAATACCACTGGGGCTGCTGTATATAGGGGCTGCTGTATATAGGGGCTGCAATACCACTGGGGCTGCAATACCACTGGGGCTGCTGTATATAGGGGCTGCTGTATACACCACTGGGGCTGCAATACCACTGGGGCTGCTGTATATAGGGGCTGCTGTATACACCACTGGGGCTGCAATACCACTGGGGCTGCTGTATATAGGGGCTGCTGTATACACCACTGGGGCTGCAATACCACTGGGGCTGCTGTATATAGGGGCTGCAATACCACTGGGGCTGCAATACCACTGGGGCTGCTGTATATAGGGGCTGCTGTATACACCACTGGGGCTGCAATACCACTGGGGCTGCTGTATATAGGGGCTGCAATACCACTGGGGCTGCTGTATATAGGGGCTGCAATACCACTGGGGCTGCAATACCACTGGGGCTGCTGTATATAAGGGCTGCTGTATACACCACTGGGGCTGCTGTATATAGGGGCTGCAATACCACTGGGGCTGCTGTATATACCACTGGGGGCTGCTGTATATACCAATGGGGCTGCTGTATATACCACTGTGGCTGCTGCATATACCACTGGGAGCTGCTGTATATACCACTGGGGGCTGCTGTATATCATACTGCTGGGGTCTGTATACCACTGCTGGGGGCTGTATACCTGTGCTGGGGTCCACCCTCGGCTTATACGCGAGTCAATAGATTTTCCCAGGTTTTGGGGGCAAAAGTAGGGGGGGTCGGCTTATACACGGGTCGGCTTATACACGAGTATATACGGTACTCTTTTGAGAGCTGAAACCCTCCCAAATGTGGTTTAGGTTAAGAAAATAAATTGGCATCAATGCTGAAATTTTGATCATTTAATAAACACAGAATGATCAGATTTTGGCAAGACAAAAGTTTTGTCACCCACAGAAAGTTATGTAATATTCAAACAAATAATTAACTTAAAATACAAATATACGTTGCATAACATTGGTGAATGAAGTTGTGGTGCCATTAAGAGTCATATTTAATATTTTGTGTGACTTCCATGAGCTTGAAGGACTGCATCCATGCGGTTCAACAATGATTCATGCAATTTATTAATGAAGTCACCAGGAGTAGCAAAGAATGCAGTCTTACATGCCTCCCAGAGTTCATCTAGATTCTTTGGTATTGTCTTCCAAGCTTCTTCTTTCATTCTACCCCAAAGATGCTCAATGATGTTCATATCTGGTGACTGGACTGGCTAGTCCTTGAGCACCTTGATCTTTTTTGCCTGGATGAACTTTGTTTTAGAGATGGATGTATGAGATGGATCACCATCCTGCTAAAGAATTTGACCCCTTTTATGATTTGGAATGTAAGACGCAGCTAATATTTCTTGATATTTTAGGCTATTGATATTGCCTTCCACCTTGCAAATGTTTCGCACACCCCCATACTGAATATAACCCCAGACCATGATCTTTCCACCACCAAATTTGGATCCATACGGGCTCCAGTAGGTCTCCTGTAGTATTTGCGGCGGCTGTGGTGTAATTCTACTGAAGATCATCAGAGAAATCCACTTTCTGCCACTTTTCCAGCATCCATCTGTTTAGCAGGCTGTGGGACTTTGCAAATGCAACACGTTTTTTTATTTGCCTTTTGTTTAGTGCTGGCTTCTGGGCACTGATTCGACCATGGAGGCCATTTTGAGAAAGAATCCTACAAACTGTTCTAGTTGACACAGGGACTTGAGGTGATCAGGCCTGTTGGAGCTCTGCTGCAGTGGAAGAGGGGCTTGCTTTGGATTTTCTATTCAACAAACGTTCCTCCTGAACAGTTGTCTTGCGTGGTCTGTTGGACCTGGGCTTGTCAAACACATATCCAATCTCTTCAAATCTTTTTTTAATTCTTTGTACTTGACACTGATACACATTAAAGGTGTCAGCCACCTCTGCAGTAGATCTTCAACCTCTTGATAATCAAGGTTTTGGTCGCAGGGTGGATTTTAGGCATGTTGTCAGAGCTCAAGTTGCCGTTCAAGTGAAGGCCTGGGGTGCTGGGTTTCTTTTTATACACACCCTCTAATAAACTGATAATTTACAGAGCACAGGTGAGCATGTAAACTAGGATTGGGTGCATTATATGACCAGGCGACAAAACTTTTGTCTTGCCAAAATCTGCCCATTCTGTGTTCATTAAATGATCAATATTTCAGCATTGATGCCAATATTTTCTTAACCTAAACCACATTTGGGAGGGTTTCAGCTTTCAAAAGAGTAATTTATAAAACCAATGGATGAATTTAACGTCAGGTTATAAGCTTTTATTTACATAACATGGATAAGCGACATAACTTTTGTCAGGAACTGTATTATGGTCTGTGGCGCTGTTCACATGTGCAAGTATTTTTTGCAGACTGAGTGGCCCAAAAAAAATCACAGAGTTACATCTGATTTAGATCCAAGTCTTGGATTAAAGTCACCAATGCAAGTCTCTGTCTGTTTTCTTTTTACTATGAGAAAAACTTATGAAATGGATGATTAGAACTGACACTTTCACCAAACTATGATGAAAATCAATTAAAAAACACAGTTGGAACTAGGGATGTTTTTTGCATTCATGGAAGATCCTTGAACAAGCCCGAACACTATCTTGGAAGAATACTTTGAATTACCTGGTATTTAAAAGCATTATAGAAGCTCCATGCGATCGCTGCTTCAGGTTCCCAAAAAAGAACAACAAAAGTACTAAGGCTGCCTTCACATTTGCGGACCCCTCCGCAGCGTTCTGTGAGGGGATTCGCAATGTGAGCGCAGCACCGCAAGCCCCTATCTTTATAATGGGAGCGCACGGTGCTGCGCTTGACAGCGCACGACCGTGCATACCATTCACTCCCATATGTGATCTGTGCGCAGGCGGATGCCTGCACACAAATCCCCCAGTCTCGTCCGCACCAGAAATGCAACATGTCCACGTCCCTGGTGCGGACGAGACTGGGTGATTTGTGCGCAGGCATCCACCTGCGCACAGATCACATATAGTAGTGAATGGGTGCGCACGGTCATGCGCTGTCAAGCGCAGCACCAAGCGCTCCCATTATAAAGATAGGGGCTTGCGGTGCTGCGCTCACATTGCAGTTCCCCTCCGCAGAACGCTGCGGAGGGGTCCGCAAATGTGAAGGCAGCCTTAGTGTAACAATGGTGGAATTGGTTTAGTTTTTTTATTTTCATTTCTAACCTAAAATAGTCAATAAAAGTTACTCTATTTAGTTTTATGTATGTTAAAACTAAACCACTAAATATACAACTTGGCCAATTCAATTAAGACAAGCTCTCAAGCTGCTATTTCAACAGTATAGAGGTAAAGAATACTGGAAATCCACCTATATGACAGAGCAAATGTTACCACCAATAGACTCTGAAGCCCAGTGCATCTGCAGCCTTTGCACCTCTATAAATGGCCCCTGAATACACGTTACAAAGATAATCACTAACAATGAGTTTTGTATTACAGCTCAATTGTAATCATCGTATCAAAAGGAAGACTTTACTACAAAGGACCATGGATCAAGGTCCTGGGAAAACTTGGAGCTGATGCAAATCTAAAACTAAAAGGTGAGGCACAGCCGTTTTTCTAAATGTCAGAGAGAGAATCTGTCACCAAATTTACATTATTAAATAGATCTGAGACCTAATGTGTCTGATATAGTTACTTTGAAAATCATTGTCAGAATGACTCTATAATCCAGCAGCAGCTTGAATTCAGCAATGTGAGATTATACAACCCCTGGCAAAAATTATGGAATCACATGGCTCGGAGGATGTTCATTCAGTTGTTTAATGTTGTAGACAAAAAGCAGATCACAGACATGGCAGAAAACTAAAGTCATTTCAAATGGCAACTTCATGGCTTTAAGAAACACTAAAAGAAATCAAGATAAAAAATGCGGTAGTCAGTAAGAGTAATATTTTCCAGACCAATCAGAGGGAAAAAATTATGGAATCACTCAATTATTAGGAAACAATTATGGAATCACCCTGTAAATTTTCATTCCTAGAACTAACACCTGCATCAAATAAGATCTGCTTGTTAGTCTACATCTAAAAAGGAGTGATCACACCTTGGAGAGCTGTTGCACCAAGTGGACTGACCTGAATCATGGCTCCAACACGAGAGATGTCAATTGAAACAAAGGAGAGGATTATCAAACTCTCAAAAGAGGGTAAATCATCACGCCATGTTGCAAAAGAGTTGGTTGTTCACAGTCGGCTGTGTATAAAATCTGGTCCAAATACAAACAACATGGGAAGGTTGTTAAAGGGAAAAATACTGGTAGACCAAGGAAGACATCAAAGCGTCAAGACCAGAAACTTAAAGCAATATGTCTTCAAATCAGGAAATGCACAACAAAACAAATGAACGAATGGGAGGAACACTGGAGTCAATGTCTGTGACCGAACTGTAAGAAACCGCCTAAAGGAAATGGGATTTACATACAGAAAAGCTAAAAATAAACCATCATTAACATCTAAACAGGAAAAAACAAGGTTACAATGGGCTAAGGAAAAGAAATCGTGGACTGTGGATGACTGGATGAAAGTCATATTCACTGAATCGCGAATCTGTATTGGGCAAGGTGATGATGCTGGAACCTTTTGTTTGGTGCCATTCCAATGAGATTTATGAAGATGACTGCATGAAGAGAGCATGCAAATTTCCACAGTCATTGATGATATGGGGCTGCATGTCAAGTAAAGGCACTGGGGAGATTACATCTTCAATAAATGCCCAAGTTTACATTGATATTGTGGACAGTTTTCTTATCCCATCAATTGAAAGGATGTTTGGGGATGATGAAATCATTTTTCAAGATGATAATGTATCCTGCCATAGAGCAAAAATTGTGAAAACAGTCCTTGAAAGAAGACACACAAGGTCAATGTCATGGCCTGCAAATAGTCCGAATCTCAATCCAATTGAAAATCTTTGGTGGAAGTTGAAGAAAATGGTCCATGACAAGGCTCCATCCTGCAAAGCTGATCTGGCAACAGCAATCAGAGAAAGTTGGAGCCAGATTGATGAAGAGTACTGTTTGTCACTCATTAAGTCCATGAGATAGCAAGCTGTTATGAAAGCCAGAGGTGGTGCAACGAAATACTAGTGATGTGTTGTAGTGTTCTTTTGTGTGTTTGTATTTCATGATTGCATAATTTTTTCCTCATAATTGAGTGATTCCATAATTTTCTCCCTCTGCTTGGTCTGAAAAAAATTACCCTTACTGACTACCAAATTTTTTTGCTAGTTTTGTAACATGTCTGTGGTCTGCTTTTTTTTCTACAATATTAAACAACTGAATGAACATCCCCCAAGCCAGGTGATTCCATAATTTTTGCCAGGGGTTGTAGCAAGAGGAGGGTCACTGGGATCTGTCAGTGAGGCTTATTGAGTGGAGATGGAGTTAGCTTTGCATAAAGGATTACACTGTCTTTCTGACATAGATAGTAAGTGACAAAATTATTTTAAAGGGAATCTTGTCAGCATGATCCAGGCCTATATAGTTATGTTGCCTCTGAAAAATAATGTCATCCTCACCTTTACTGTGCCAATCTGTTGCTTTTTGCATTAAAAAAGTGCTGTTTGAATTCATATGTAAATGAGGCTGAAGTGCTCTGGGATTGTCAAAGCACTTCCGAAGCATCTGCCTTACTGGCTATATTACCTCCAGCTCCACCTACTTCTGCTTGACTGACAGCTCACTGGCCAGAGAACTGTCTGTCAGGCAGAGAAAGGTGGGGCTGTGCTGGAAATAAAGCCAGGGAGGCAGAAGATGGAAATTTGTTTATTTTCCAGAGCATTTAAGCTTCATTTGCCTTTTATTATTTACTAGCTGGGTGCCCGATGCACATGCATCGGGATTCTAGAAGAGCGAGTCTCTGACTCGCAATGGCCGCTTCGCGGCCAATGCTTCGCGCTGCTAAGGCGACTCGCCATGCCCGCTGCGCGGGCATGGCGAGTCGCCTTAGAACTGCTCGCAATGGCCGCTGCGCGCCAATGCTTCGGGCGTATCCACATGACCACGCTGACTCGCAGCGCGAGCGGACTCAGAAGGGGCAAAAAACCCATTCGCAATTATATAATAGATTATTATAGCAATATTTATTTCATGGTGCTTTACATGTGAAAAGGGCATACATAGACAAGTGCAGTATTCATGAACGATACAAGGCTCACACAGGTACAGGAAGAGAGAGGACCCTGCCCGCGAGGGCTCACAGTCTACAAGGGATGGCTGAGGATGACTTAAAAACGTCACAGGTTTGGAGACGTTCAACCAACATCGTTAGGAGTCGTTTTGTGTAACACCGAGATACGACAACGATACATCGTTGGATCGCTGATCGCAGATTTGAGAACATGATCAGCCAACCTGCTGCATCGTTGTTTGTGAAACCGTGATAACGATGTCGTTCACGACTTCGCCCATTCACATCAGTGAACAAGTATCGTTCGCTGGGTTGTGTGAACTATACCTGCTCACTACATCGTTCGTGTGTCGTCCACGATATCTGGACGTCTGACATCTCACCAACGATGTCAAAACGATGTCCTACCGACTGACCGCTCATGAGATCGTTAGTGATATTGTTTCTCCTTGGTGTTCTTTGAATCCCTATTTCATACACCACCTCTAGGGCCCTGCATTAAGTATAACCCAGTGTATACATTTTGCCCAGTGAGTTCCTCTAGATATTGTGATTAGTCAAATCGATGCTGCTATAGAGAATCTGTTAGCCTTTTTTGCAGCCCTACAATAGAGTATAGACTTCAATGTCTCATGGCACCAATAGCTAATGTACATTAAAGGGAATCACTGGGATTATAAATCCCCTGTGGATGATCTTCTCCATGTCTGGATTACCCCTATTTACAGCATGAAGGATTGTCAGAGTTTACAAGGAAAACCTGGAAATAATGCCCTTTTCTGGTATTTAGTCAAATGTACATTTCTTCAAAGTAAATGATAAAATAATAAATGCTGTCATGTTATCTCCTATAAGGATATCATATATCTTTCATGACAATGTTTCACTTCGTCACAAATGGCCCATAATCGAGTGTAATAGAGAAACATTTCAAGTCACTTTCTACGTATGGAAACAAAGGTTTTCTCATCTTGAAAATAAATATTTTTATTCCAATATTTAAATTTCATTATTTTTTAATAATATTTCATGATATTTCTGTCTATTCCTGTGTTGTCTGCAGATAAGCTAGCGTTCATTGGCTATAAAGGACATTTCCAACCTATCTGGACCAAGCTGGTCACAAATACGGAGGCTGCAAAGATTTACCAAGTTGTCCCTTTTCCAGTGGAGAGAAAAATGAAATTATGAAGCTGAAAGGATGAAGTTTTACCACTGTTATTATCTCCAGGCAGGGAAGGATTACAGACACTGGCACGTCACAAATGCACAACCTTTCCTCCCAACGACCCTGGAAAAGTGTGTTTGTGTTATACACATTGTATCGGCGTATTGTAAAAAAAAAAAACCCTGTACCCACTGTGCCAGTCTCCTGTGTGTTCAGTGCATTATGAGCAACTAACAGAACTTGCCAATTGCACATGTGATTCTATGGGGGGCTCCGATATAACCTAGTTGTATTCTCACCACTCTGCCAGGTTGGCGCAGTTGCTCTACATTCACACAGATTATTTTTTATTGGCTATAGAGTTATTCAGGTTTATATTGATTGTTTGCATCAAACAGATTTGTCAGAATACTCAATATTGTAATTGTAACACCTGAAATCTCTACTGTAACCAGTTGTCTGCCAAGGTAACGTTCTTCATCAAGGTGTAATGTCTGTCTGGTGAATGCAGGGTTTTTCACATGGAATACACAAAGAGGGACCAAAGTGTTACGATGAGAATAAAGACGCTGAGCTGCCTCCCATATGATCTGTTGATACAGGTGGACATTGTCATCGGGTATAACATACTCCAGGTGGAGTTCATCCTTCATTTCCATAGCGTGCATCGACAGCAGGACGTCTTCAAGGCTTCTGAAGCTTTTTGTTAAATTGAACATTTACATTTTGCCTTTGGAGATGCAGCTTTTTAAAGGAAATAACCATAACACAAACCAGAAATGCACAAGCGAAATGGCATAGGGCGAATGTATGGACAATCAAATAATACCTTGTATAGGTCCTGATAACAGAAATTATTGGATTCTGACAATGACTAGATCAGATGATTGGTGTCCTATAGAAGATTCAGTATAAAGGAATTCCCTTGATATGTATGGTATTTTAAGGTATGGTATTTTCCGGTATGGTTTGACAGTGCAATTCACATTCTACTTGGTGATTGCTTGCTATGGCATTGGAACATTTTTGCACAATTGAGTCATACAGTATTACTAAATTAACCTCTCTGTTAATGCAAAGGTTCAGTTATGTGATTGACAGCTTGATGGTATGTTACTTCTTAGGAGAATTATGTTAAGCACCACTTTACATTGAGGTGTAATCTAAACAAAGTGATGATCACGGTTTTTGTATGGGGAGAGGAGAGAAATCCACTGCCAGGCATCTCCGCCATCTGCTTATCTCCAGGGAGAACACAAGGAATGGGTATGGAAATTGAACATGCTCAATCCTAATTTCTCCTGACATTACGGGCCCAATTCTTCAAGTTGGCTTTGCCAGTTTTCATCTTAAAATGTCACAAACCTTGAGATGCACAAAAAAGAATGGCAACTTTTGTCATTTTTACTCTAGTTTCAACCAGCTCAAAGTTGGTAGAGCTTGGGCAAGATGGGATTTGACATTCCTGGCACATTTATACCTCTTTAATGACCTTAAATATAGTAAGTGGAGTAACATTTCTGGCGGTGGTGCACGCACTTGTAAGATGTGCATGATCCATTAAGAGGCGTGCACCTCTTAATGAATTAGACAGATGCTACTCCAACTTCATTAAGACAGGCAGGCAGGCAAAACTCCATTCTAAATGAATGTTGCCCAATGTGTCTGGAGATGGTTGGGAGGCCCCATACATGTCATCTAGTGCTGATGAAATAGGCGAGTTCATCCAGCATTACTCTATCTATAGAGGGCATACACTGGGGGGCCATCAGATAAATGACTGAGTAACATATCAGCAGAGAACATTGCAGCATTCCTAACAAGTTCACTATAGTCAAGTTTTGCTAGTATAGCGTTTACTCTATGTTGTCTTGAAGTATTATACTATTCGTTTGGCATTTTGTACAGTCACTATTTTGCTCATAATTAAAGGACTATGGCATTTTCTGTTTTCGCTTTGCACTATTAGGTAATTATGCTTCCTAGTTTTAAAACCACTTGAAATTGCCCTAGTCACTCTCCACAGTAGATGTACCGTGTTTCCCCGATAGTAAGGCCCCCCCGATTGTAAGGCCGCCTGGGGGTAAAGGGGGGGCCTGCCAATGTAAGGCCTCCCCCGATTATAAGGCCTTACAATCGGGGGGGCCAATATAAGGCCGCTAGCGGAGGGGGGGGGGAGCGGGAGCGGGTCGCACGTCACGTGCGCCCGCTCATTACATATGCACTGCATCCCCCTGTCAATCAGCGACAGGGGGAGCAGTGCATTATACAGTATATATGGGCCCCCTATTGCTGGCACACTCCCCCCTGTTATGAGGCCCCCACCGCTGCTGCTGCTGAAGAGATCTTACCCTCCAGGGTCTTCTTGCAGCGCGTCCATCCGTCCTCTGTACTCGCTCGGCGGTCTCCCGGATCATGTGACCCGTCGCAGCGCATGACGTCATCGCGACTGCGACGGGCCGGTCACATGATCCGGGAGACCGCCGAGCGAGTACAGAGGACGGATGGACGCGCTGCAAGAAGACCCTGGAGGGTAAGATCTCTTCAGCAGCAGCAGCGGTGGGGGCCTCATAACAGGGGGGAGTGTGCCAGCAATAGGGGGCCCATATATACTGTATAATGCACTGCTCCCCCTGTCGCTGATTGACAGGGGGATGCAGTGCATATGTAATGAGCGGGCGCACGTGACGTGCGACCCGCTCCCGCAGTGTCCCAGCAGGAGGGGGCCTGTAGGCCACACTGCTGGGGCACCCAATGTAAGGCCCCCCCGAAAGTAAGGCCGGGGGCCACTTTTGGCCCCCAAAAGAATGTAAGACAGGGCCTTACTTTCGGGGAAACACGGGTAGTAAAAGTTGACGTGGGCTCATTCAGTTGCCCAAACAGGCTTTGCTAATGGAATTTCTAGACAACCCGCAGTGCACAAGGATCACTAACATAGTATTTTCTGGTACACAATCTCAGAGTTTTATGATACAATCTTGTCTTGTCTGTTTGTTTTCCATACACCGAAATAGCTGGTCCTTTTTCGGAGATAGATGTAAAAGTACTGTATAGTGTTTTCTATGTATGCAATATTTCATATCAACTTCTTGTGAAACAAAAAAAAAAAGGAAAAATATATATTTTGTATTTATTTATTCATCTGGATGCCAGGAATGGACTAGATGTGTCATTATCCTGTGATTGTATAGGAATCGCTATAAATGGTTGATTTTAAAAATGACCTTTTTGTAAATTAGGATTTGATTATTTGCAAATGTAGAGATGTATGTATCAGCATTTGTCGTTTGTGTAAGTGTGCATTCACTTAAAAAATAAAGTTATTTTGTGTTCATTTCTTGGAATTCTAAATTGTGTCCATTTTCTCCGCAAATCAGTGTTACAGTATGTTATCTCATCAAGAGCTCAGCGGTATATAAAGTGTTGCGGTGTATAGAAATTCTTTCACGCACCGTTCCTCTGCCGTCCGGTGTCCTGCTTCCCAGGTGGAGACGCTTGTCTGATTGACAGTTCAGACCAAATCACTGTCGAGACACTGCTCCAAACTGTGTTCTTTCACTTACTGCTTACAAAGGTAAAGAGTGTTTGCTATGCAACTTGCCAGTGCGGCTCTGACGCTAGCCAGATGGTCAGCACATGCATGTCTAGGAAAGTGGCCAATCTCATACACTGTAGAGGCGGCCAGTAACAGTGAGCAGTAAAATACAGAATAAAAAACATGATCTTTAATGAACAGTAAGTTGCAAAGTTGCCTGTTTGAACAAGTACAGAATTTGACACAACCCCTTTAGACGATTTGGCAGGCTCCACTCACCTCCACATTGGTAGCTGAGCAATGCTAAGAAACCTTTTACCTTTTTAAAGTGTGATTTTAAGAGTCGAAAGTTAATTAAATCACATTTTGAAACGGCATTTTAACATTGGAGGGCCAATATGTTCATTGGTCCTGTATTAGCTAAATTATACCTCCATGACATGTCCTACCAGGTGGATCCCATCCAGAAATGGACTTGTTTCAATCCCACCCACACATCACAAACGCATTGTATGAACACAGAGTAAATAAACTTGTCCGCCGGGTCATACCGGTTTCATTGTTGAGATATTCACCTTTTAATGCCCCAGCACTGTAATAATAAATGCCCAGGACTTCCTTAAGCTTCAATCAGGAGACTCCTAGAACATCAGTCAGATGAGAAGGTTTAGAAGCAGTTGGTACAAAGCGCCCTTGATGTTGAATATGCAAGGACTGCATCCACCCTCCGCCTCAGTGCTGGCGAAACAACATAAGGGGCAAATAAAATGTGAATCTCAATCATGCAACCAAAGGGTGAAAACTGCTGACAACATTGTCACCTTACGTAGCATCAACTCTGCAATGTTTCAACATATCCCACTGATATTTGAGTATTTTTTCGTGACACATTATATTTTATAATACTGGGAAATTTAGGTTGATAACCTTTGTGCTTATTTATAAAAATATCAGAAATTTTACAAAAATTTCTAAAAATTAGTCATTTTCAAACTTTGTACCTTTACTCACAGCTAATAAAATAGTTATTTATTAACATTTCCCTCATGTCCGCTTTACATCAGCACAATCTGTAAAATGTTTTATTATTTTGTTTGGATGTTAGAAGCTTTGAAATTGTAGCAGTAAGTTTTCATTTATTCAAAGAAATTTACAAAACTTATTTTTTGGGACCAATTCAGTTTTGAAGTAACTTTTAGGGACCTATATAATGGAAAAACCACCAAAGGTGACACCATATTCAGAACTGCTGTCTGGTGTTAACCCTTTAGTTATTTTTCAGGAATTAATACAAACTGACATGGCAGGAATAAATAAGTTTATTTTCGCCACCTAAATGTTGCTGTCTTCTGTATCTGGCACACTATAAGGCAGTTTTTAAATGTTGCTGTCTTCTGTATCTGGCACACTATAAGGCAGTTTTTAAATGTTGCTGTCTTCTGTATCTGGCACACTATAAGGCAGTTTTTTGGCCGAGAATCGCCATGTCAACCATCAGGAGCACCCAATCAGACTGCTGATGGGATTATAGAGGGGCCCCCTACACACTCCGTTAACCATCTAGAGCAAGGGTGAGCAATTAATTTTCCCATGGGGCCGCATAAGAATATTGGGATGGTTTTAGAGGGCCGGACTAATATAATTAACTCAGTTCTACCCAATACTGTACTGTATATAGTCTTTATAGTATCCCTTCATAAACAAACAGTAAATGAAACAATACAAAGATTTAATGAAAATATAGAGTAATTACATCATTATTTAATGACCAGATGATGAACTTTAATGAACTTGTGATTGTTCACTTTAGAGAATGATCAACTTTTACAGTGTTTAAAAAAACTAGCATCACATCTTGACCTAAAATAGCAAGTTTTTCAAAGACCGGCATCAGTTAAAACTTAATAAAGAACAGTAAATAAAACATTAAAATAACATGAAGTGAGATAGGACTGGCAGAGCTGGGCATACAGTGGCACAATATAAAGTGCCACAGGATTGGCATAGCTGGGCATGCACTGGCAAAATGTGAACTGGTAGTGCTGGAAATGCAGTGGCACAATATAAAGTGGCATAGGACTGACATAGCTGGGCATGAACCGGTACAATATAAAGTGGCATAGGATCAGATAGCTGGGCATACAGCATCACAATATAACATGGCACAGGACTGGCAGAGCTGGGCATTCAGTGGCACAATATAAAGTGGCATAGGTCTGGAAGAGGTGGGCATATGGCAGTGCAAAAGTTGCAAAACTATCTCGAAAGAGTAAGCAGATTGAGGAGCCTCATTCATCATTGGCACCGCGCAGATGGTATACCGGCCAAGCAGTGTGCACCCATCACTGCCGTGCACAGGGGGGCAGTGCCCACCCTCTGTGCTGGCACAGCTCAGTACTTGGCTAGGGAGCCCGGGGGTGGCTGCTGTCTCTGGTGCAGGGCTTTCTGCATCCTCCTGATGCTGTAGGGCTCAGTGTGATGATCAGCCCCGGTCGGGGAAGACATAACACTCCACAGCAGCCAATCAGCATGCTTAGGGGGTGGGGACAGATAGGGGAGGGGCAACAGCTGCAACTGATCATGTGACATGGGGATGGGTTGCATTGGTTACAACCCGGATTGTGCCAGTGCCGCTGTCACATGTGATAACGGCAATGTCAGAGCGTTGGCGCCTGGGGCACTGTTGGGGGCAGAGCTCTGGGGATGCAGGGTCATGTGCACACTCCCCGGGGCCTGTAAACACTCCCTTCTCCAGTTTCAATGTTTGTACCTGGAACAATTGGGCTTACTCAGTAGTCGGGGATCACCAAGCACGCTAAACACAGTAAATTCATTTTAGCAAGAAAAATCAGTGTGCCAAAAAAATGGGATCGCTCGAGTCAATATACAAATAACACAATCTTTATTAAGTAAGTACAAAAGAGAGCCACAAACATTAAAAACATTTAAAAATGCAAACATGCACACCACCCCTCAGTTTTACCCAACAAATAACCAAACTATAGCGGGAAACTTTTCTGCTACCTGTACAAAAAGTAGTCAATAGTACACTGCAATAAAATGAATCACACAATAGATGGCTTATATCTTGTATCCATGCACAATACAGAGGAAAGATACCCTTCAACAAGCAACACAGCCTGGTTTAAGAATTAGTTAACCCCTCCGGTGTGCAAACAAGATTCCACCCTATGAGATCAAGGACCCATGGTAAAGTTACCCGGCCCTAAGGGTGATTCCTGATAGCTGCAAAGAAGCCAATCATACACTGCAATAAAATTAATCACACAATAAAAGGCTTTTATCTTGCAATTATGAACAGTACAGAGGTAAAATACCCTCAAATAAACAACAATGCCTGGTGAAAAAGTTGTTTAACCCCTCCGGTGTGCAGTCAGGGTTCCACCCTGTGAGGTCAAAGACCTAAGGTATAATTACCTAGCCCTAATGGTGATTCCTGGTAACAACCAAATAAAAGCCCTTTAAGACATCTTAGGTGGGTGACGGGGATGTGTGGGAGGACCTCACACGTATCGCCGCTGTACGTGCGGCTTCCACAGGGGATAAAGTATATAGTAATGCAGCTCAAGCTGTACTAAATACCGCCAAAAAAATGGGATCACCCAAGTCAATATACAAATAACACAATCTTTGCCAAAAAATGGGATCACCCATCAAACTGAGGGGTGGTGTGGTTTGCATGATATGCAGGTTTGCATTTTTAAATGTTTTTAATGTTTGTGGCTCTTTTGTACTTATCTAATAAAGATTGTGTTATTTGTATATTGACTCGAGTGATCCCATTTTTTTGGCACACTGATTTTTCTTGCTAAAACGTTTGTACCCGGATCTCGATGGCTGTACAGGACAGAGCGGAAGTGAGCACTCGCGGACTTCCTGTTGCTGCCCCGGGATGGCTCTGTCAGTGTATGTGTATAAGGTGGCGGCAGCAGAGGGGAGGGTGCTGACTCTGGTTCCAGCTCTTACTCAGGCCGGGCGGGCAGTCAGAGACAGTAGGCAGGCCGGATATGACCCGCGGACCACCCCTTGCCTAGGTCTGATCTACAGTCATCATATACAGTTAATCATCTAGTCACTATTGACGACAGCATCTAAGGGCTTAAGCTGCCATAGTCGGTGACATCACCAATCGTGACTGATACAACAGGGTGTCAGCTGTAATTGTTCAGCCGACAGCTGCTTAATTTTCACCTGTTGGAGGATGCTATTCACTTATAACTCAGGTCACACTAAAGTTGTATTGGTTGTCACTAAGGGGTTAAATATAGAGCACAACAATATATAGGAGATAGTTTGTGCAGCTGTTGAAATCTACATAATCTCATCAGTCCTTGAGAAAATGGAAAGATCGTATTCACGGTCTGAATATCAGAACTAAGAACGGAGTCAGAGTGCTGCCAGACTTATAATTACACATCAAACTTCAATGATATGAATTGCCATAAAATAGTACAACATTTCCAGAATATATTTTACAGCCATGGTGCCCATTGCTGCATTCAAAATTGATCCACTGGCAGTAAATGAAGCCATCCAGTTTTCTATTAAAGAGGTTACCCGGGACTTTAACAATGATGAGCTATCTAAGATATCAATATCTGATTGGTGGGGCTGTGACACCCTGTCACCCAGCTGGTTGGCTTTTCCCAATACCGGCACTAGTGATGAGCGAGTACTAAAATGCTCGGGTGCTCGAAGCTCGGGCCGAGCATCCCGAGATACTCGTGTACTCGGCCCGAGTACCGAGCCCAATGTTATCCTATGGGAGACCCGAGTATTTTTATGAAATGACTGCCGGCAGCATGTAGAAACCCTAAAAATGTCACAAAAGTCTCAGAAGAGTGCTCAAATGACATGGCAACACCATGGGAAGACCCCTGGAAGCATTTCTCACTCAAAAGTCACAGCTGTGAACAATGTTGTCCGAGTTTCACGCCAATTTTTCGGAGTCACCAGAAAACCTTCCAAAATGACACCAAAATGAATATTTAGGGTGGAAATGTTAAGGGCACATACCCAATAGTGAGATACAGCTGGTGTATGTTACTTTTTGTGATTACATGAAAGATTTTACGTGAAAACATTGTGCGGCACTCCGATGACCCTGAGAAGAGACGAACATGAAGCCCTGTCTTGACATAATGTGCCCATTTTGAGGAACTGGGTCTATTGTAGTATTTTCCTTTGTCAGGGCAGTCCAAAATTGGGAGGTTCACCAATGCCCCTGGATAGAGACGTGCATGAGGCCCTGTAAACCTGAAGTGGGTGTATTGTAGTATAGCCCTTTGGCAGGGCAGCCAAAAATTGGGAGGCTCCACATTGTCCCAGGATAGAGACGTGCAGGAGGGCCTGTAAACCTGAAGTGGGTGTATTGTAGTATAGCCCTTTGGCAGGGCAGCCAAAAATTGGGAGGCTCCACAATGACCCATGCATATAGACATGCATGAGGGCCTGTAAACCTCAATTGGGTGTATTGTAGTATAGCCCTTTGGCAGGGCAGCCAAAAATTGGGAGGCTCCACATTGTCCCAGGATAGAGACGTGCAGGAGGGCCTGTAGACCTGAAGTGGGTGTATTGTAGTATAGCCCTTTGGCAGGGCAGCCAAAAATTGGGAGGCTCCACAATGACCCATGCATACAGACATGCATGAGGGCCTGTAAACCTCAATTGGGTGTATTGTAGTATAGCCCTTTGGCAGGGCAGGCAAAAATTGGGAGGCTCCACATTGTCCCAGGATAGAGACGTGCAGGAGGGCCTGTAAACCTGAAGTGGGTGTATTGTAGTATAGCCCTTTGGCAGGGCAGCCAAAAATTGGGAGGTTCAACAATGACCCATGCATACAGATGTGCAGTAAGGCCTGTAAACCTCAAGTGGGTGTGTTGTAGTATATCCCTTTGGCAGGGCAGCCAAAATTTGGGAGGCTCCACATTGTCCCTGGATAGAGACGTGCAGGAGGGCCTCAAAACATTTTTCCCATTGAAAAAGAGCGGGTCTCCTGTCGTTGTAATGCCCATTCTAAAAGAATGGGCGAAAAAATGTACCACTGGGGGTATACCTGAAACAACAGCCTAACTATTGTAATGGTCATCATGGTGGCACATGAGGAGAAGGAGGAGCAATCCAGCGATTAGCCAAAGTGCAGAACTGTGTACCCATGGGTGAGTGGAGGTACCTGGCAAATTCCCATAACAAAATTTAAATTCAGTTGTCATTTGTTGGTGGTGTGGTGAAGTCTGGCCCAATCCAACCCTTGTTCATCTTGATCAGAGTCAGCCTGTCAGCATTTTCAGTTGACAGGCGGGTGCGTTTATCAGTAATGATTCCACCTGCGGCACTGAAAACATGCTCTGACAAAACGCTAGTGGCAGGGCAGGCCAGGACTTCCAAGGCGTAGAGAGCCAATTCATGCCACGTGTCCAGCTTGGAGACCCAATAATTGTAAGGCACAGAGGAATCTCGCAGTACAGTTGTTCGATCTGCAAGGTACTCCTTCAGCATCTGGCCAAACTTAGCATTTCTTGTGGCACTACCCCGCACCTCAGGGGCTGTGGTACATGAGGGGCTGAGAAAATTGTCCCACATCGTAAAGACTGTTCCCCTACCTCTGGCGGATTGGACTTGTGCCCTTCTCGGCCGTACGCCTTGGTTGTCCACCGATTCCTGACCTATGCTGCTAGCGTTTTGTGAGGGGAATGATTTGCCTACTTCCGTGACTATGGCCTTCTGGAACTGCTGCATTTTGGCTGACCTCTCCGCCTCAGGAATGAGAGACATAAAGTTCTCCTTGTACCGTGGGTCTAACAGTGTTGCCAACCAGTACTGATTGTCGGCCAAGATGTTCTGAACGCGAGGGTCACGAGCCAGGCAGCTTACCATAAAGTCAGCCATGTGCGCCAGACTCTTAACAGCCATCACTTCAGTATCCAGACCAACACGATGACTGAACATGCTGTCCTCCTCCTCCTCCTCATCTCCCCTGTCCTCTGGCCAGCCACGCTGAATCGAGGGTATGACTGGTGTGCATGTCATATCCTCAACTTGGCCAGAGAGTTGCTCCATGTCTTCATCCTCCTCCTCCTCATCATAGTCCTCCACTGCACGTTGTGATGAGATTAGGCTGGGCTGTGTGTTATCACCCACACCCACTACTGTTTCTTGCTCCAAGTCATCACGCTCCACCTGCAATGCATCCTCTTTGTTTTTCAGCAGAGACCGTTTTAGAAGGCAGAGTAGTGGTATGGTGAAGCTAATAATGGCGTCATCGCCGCTCACCATCTTGGTGGAGTCCTCAAAGTTTTGGAGGACGGTACATAGGTCGGACATCCATCTCCACTCCTCAGGTGTTATGTGTGGAGTTTGACCCATTTCCCGACAGCTTAGATGATGCAGGTAGTCAACAACTGCCCTCTTCTGCTCACATATCCTGACCAACATGTGCAGAGTTGAATTCCAACGCGTGGGGACATCACACACCAGTCTGTGGGCCGGAAGACGCAAACGGCGCTGAAAGCCGGCAAGGCCGGCTGAAGCAACAGGTGACTTGCGAAAATGTGCAGACTGACGGCGAACTTTTACCAGCAGTTCAGACAGCTCTGGGTATGACTTTATAAACCTCTGAACCACCAGGTTGAGCACATGGGCCACGCATGGAACATGCGTCAGCTGGCCTCGCCTCAAAGCTGCCACCAGGTTCTGGCCATTGTCACACACGACCTTTCCTGGCTTTAGGTTCAGAGGTGTGAGCCAGTGATCTGCCTGCTGTTTCAGAGCTGTCCACACCTCTTCTGCATTGTGGGGTTTGTCACCTATGCAGACTAGCTTCAGCACAGCCTGTTGCCGCTTCGCAGAGGCAGTGCTGCAGTGCTTCCAGCTTGGGACAGGTGTGGAGGGTACAGTGGATGAGGATGCGCAGGAGGAGGAGGAGGCTGAGGAGCATGACATTCCGGAGCTGTAGAGTGTCGGTGAAACCCTGACAGAGGTAGGGCCTGCTATCCTTGGTGTGGGAAGGACGTGTTCCGTCCCTCGCTCAGACTGGGTCCCAGCCTCCACAATATTAACCCAGTGTTTTGTCAAGGAGATGTAGCGGCCTTGCCCACAAGCACTTGTCCATGTGTCTGTGGTTAGGTGGACTTTGGCTGAAACAGCGTTGTTCAGGGCACGTGTGATGCTTTGGGACACGTGGTTATGCAATGCGGGGAGGGCACATCTGGAGAAATAGTGGCGGCTGGGGACCAAGTAATGTGGGACAGCAGCCCACATGAGGTCGTGGAATGCTTCCGCCTCCACCAGCCGGAAAGGCAACATTTCTAGCGCTATGAGTCGTGAAATGTGAGAATTGAGGACAGTGGCATGTGGGGCGTTGGCAGCGTATTTGCGCCTGCGTTCATAGGTTTGCTGAATGGATAATTGAACGCTGCGCTGGGACAAGGACGTGCTTGATGGTGGTGTAATTTGTGCGTGGGCAACTTCAGGTGCAGGGCTGGAGGCTTGTTAGCGGCCAGCATGGACAGGGGATTGGCTCGCACGCACAACACGCTAAGACGTAGCAGTGACATCAGCAAGCACCGCTCCTCGACTCTGTTGCACTTCCCACAAAGTCGGGTGCTTGGCTGACATGTGTCTAATCATGCTGGTGGTGGTCAGGCTGCTAGTTTTCGTACCCCTGCTGATACTGGCATGGCAGGTGTTGCAAATGGCCTTTTTAGAGTCATCTGGAGCCAACTTAAAAAACTCCCAGACTCGGGAAGACCTAACATTTGCACAGGCACCTTGAGTCGTGTTGTTGTTCCGGGGAACGGTTGCCTGCCTTCTGCCTGCGGACACGACCCTGCTTCGTACTGCCTGTTGGGATGCTACGCCTCCCTCCCCCTGTGCACTGCTGTCCTCGCTCTGCATATCTTCCTGCCAGGTTGGGTCAGCTACTGGATCATCCACCACGTCGTCTTCCTCTTCCACACCCTGATCCTCCTCCTGACTTCCTGGCAATTGTGTCTCATCATCGTCCACCCCTTGTTGAGACACGTTGCCAACGTTCCGTTCGTGAGAACGTGGCTGCTCAAATATTTGGGCATCTGTACATACCATCTCCTCATCACCCACTTCAACAGGAGCTGGCAAGAGGCCAGATTCTGCGAATGGATACGTGAACAGCTCTTCCAAGTGTCCAACTGTGGGATCAGTAATGTCAGTGGACGTGTACTCGGCCTGGTGGTAGGAAGGAGGATCAGGTTGGGAAATGTGCGGTGCAGAATCACGGCTAATGACACTTGAACGTGTGGAAGACAGGGTGTTTGTGGAGGTGCCCATCTGACTTGAAGCATTATCCGCTATCCAAGTAACAACCTGTTGACACTGGTCTTGGTTCAAGAGTGGTGTACTGCTGCGGGCCCAAGAATTTGGGACAGGACGTGCGAGCGAGTAGATGTGCCACTTTGTTGTTGCGAAATTAGTGCTTGCACACGACCTCGGCCTCTGCCTGCACCACCATCACCTCCACTTCCTTGTTCCTTGCCAACGCCCTTGCCAACGCCCTTGAGCATTTTGCCTGTATACAGCGACAACAGTCTGGTGACTGTTCAGGTCACAGGAGAGAAGGATTTTAGTCCCTAACCTGTATCAAGGTAGTAAGTACAACAGTCTGGTGACTGTAATGGTCACAGGAGAGAAGGATTTTAGTCCCTAACCTGTATCAAGGTAGTAAGTACAACAGTCTGGTGACTGTAATGGTCACAGGAGAGAAGGATTTTAGTCCCTAACCTGTATCAAGGTAGTAAGTACAACAGTCTGGTGACTGTAATGGTCAAAGGAGAGTAGGATTATAGTCCCTAACCTGTATCAAGGTAGTAAGTACAACAGTCTGGTGACTGTTCAGGTCACAGGAGAGAAGGATTTTAGTCCCTAACCTGTATCAAGGTAGTAAGTACAACAGTCTGGTGACTGTAATGGTCACAGGAGAGAAGGATTTTAGTCCCTAACCTGTATCAAGGTAGTAAGTACAACAGTCTGGTGACTGTTCAGGTCACAGGAGAGAAGGATTTTAGTCACTAACCTGTATCAAGGTAGTAAGTACAACAGTCTGGTGACTGTTCAGGTCACAGAAAAGCTTGGATTCCGATCTGGATCACCCTGCTTATATCCTCCTAGATTAGTCCTGAGAAGGACTGTTGTGATCAGCAGCAGTTTGCAGCCCTGCTCAGGATCTACCTATGAGGGCCGCAAATCTGTCCCTAAGCTGCAGCAGACACTCTCCCTACACTCACTGTCTGGATGGCTGTGTGCAGAGCACAGCACGGCCGGGTCTTATAAAGGCTCGGTCACGCTGTGCAGGCCGGCCAATCACTGCAATGCCACAACTAACAGGGATGTGGCATTGCAGTGGTCTGCCAGCCAATCCCTGCATGTGGGCTGGCTCTCTAAAGAGCGCCAATATGCAGGGATGAGGACCACGAGCACAGCACGAGATTACTCGGTGCTCGCCGAGTAGCCCGAGTACAGTGATACTCGTGCGAGTACCGAGCAGCGCAGAGCATACTCGCTCATCAGTAACCGGCACTACTCAGTTGTAGAGCTACACAGCACAGCTATGTCAACGGACCAGTCGCCATGACTGGGTACTGCACATCTGCCCCTTAGGGTATGTGTACACAATCTGGAGGCAGTGCATATTGGACATAGTGCCTCCGGACCTGCAGGAACCCACAGGTGCATGTAGGGAGACCGCAGCCGCCCTGTACTCATGATCTGCAGTGGGTGCAGGAGGCATCTCCCTGTGTTCACCTGATGCTTATCTCTTCCGACTCCACAGCATGAAATTAACATGCTGCACAGAAGTGGAAGTACAGCTGAAATAACGCTGCGGAGGGGAGAAGCACAGTGAGCATGGGATTTCTTGAAATCTCATCCACTATGCTGGTACTGTACAATGAAGCGGTTTGGATGCAGAGGCAATATGCTGTGTCCAAAACGCTGCAATTCCTGATTATGAGCACACACCCTTATTGATTCAAACAGAGGGTGGACACCAGTACCTAGTAGCGACCACTATTCAGTTGACAGAGCTATGCAGCTCCGCAGCTGAGTAGTTCTGGCCAGTATTGGGAAGAGTTTATCGGCGCAGTGATGGGTGTTGCACCCCCACCGATCATACATAGATGACCTATCTTAAGGATAGGCCATCAATGTTAAAGTCCCAGACAACCCCATTAATGGTCTCTTTTTTAAAATCATGACCTTGCTGAAAGAATTTAGGCCTTTTGTTTTCTCTCAACCAAAGGACAAAAGTGACTTACACCTTGACAGACAGGACATCTACTTGGCTTGGATGAGCATGACATGTTACAGAAGATGTATTATGGGACATTTTATTATTCCACATTACTCAAATAACTTCTACAGCAGCTCACTTTTTTTTTAAAAGAAAGAATATGTACTGGCCCTTGTTCACATCATTACAGGGAATCTGTCAGCAGGATTTTACTATGTAAATTGACAGAAGCATGAGGTAAGGATAGAGACTCTGATTCCAGCGATCTATCACAAAGTTTCCTGGGTGCAGCAGTTATAGAATCACAGATTAAACTGCAGCAGTTGTACTAGGTTGGAGACACACTGAGCGAGACGCATGCATGATACTCGCACGAGTCTTGCATGCCTCACCTGGTATGGTTGCCGGCTTTCTGCGTAGGAGTGGGTCAGCTGCCTAGAAACACATGCAGCTGCACGCTCCTCTCTGCAGAGCTAGTGGCCATGCCAAATGAGGCATGCAAGACTCGTGTGAGTATCTTGTATGCATCTTGCTCAGTGTGTCTCTGGCCTTAATCTGTTATAACCCAGCCCATACCACAGCTTCCTGTGTACATTGTTTAGTGACAGAGAGCTGCTAATCAGTGCTGGGGGTGTGGTTGGACAAGGAGGCGCGAGGCCAGCTGTTCTGTAGTCACAATCTCCTGATGATAAAAGACTAATTGTACTGAACCAGCAAAGCACATCACAGTAATGGTACCTTCACACGCTGCAATATCGGCTGGCAATCCTAAAGGCGATATGTCGCCCCGGAGCAATCGTCGCGAAATTGCCTCACAGTTGAGGCATGCGATTGGGGAATTTTACGTGATAATTCACCTCTCGCCTGTTGCCTGATTCCTGAGCACTGCTCTGAAATCAGCCTCAATCATGAAGGCGATATTTCCGGGTTGTGGCGTGTGATAGGGCGATAGTAATGGAATCAGTGTCGCCTATGATTTCCCGTAGGTGTGCCACAGCGTGCTGTAGTCCGCGCCCCATCAGCGATGATTAGTGGGGCTACTGTGTTCCCATTGGCTGTATTAATCGGCGCTGTGTGGGTATAGTGCCACATGCCACCTCAGATGTTGGCCTACATATCGTACATGGGTGCCGCTGATGCGTACATTGTACTGCTCCCACTCCGGCTAGCGTCCACCTTGTTAGCGTACTCAAGTTATGTTGGCGGCGCCAGTGTGCGTGGTGATGTCATCACGTTTGTGCTTGTTCATCCCTGCCTGCCAGGTGCCTGCCCCTCCCCTGCACATAGTTCTACAGTCATGGTGGTCGCACAGAGCGCTGCTACATGGGGGATGGCAGAACTCCTGATCCTCATCGACCTGTGTGACCGGCATGACTATTGGTGCCATCAGCGTCACCGCCACCCACGGCTGCGCAAGCAGCACATACTCAGAAGGATTCAGCGAGCCCTACTCCAGAGATTCGGTGTTGAGAGGACCCGCAAGCAAAATTATGAAGAAGGTGGTGGACCTGAAACACAAGTCCCCAGGGAGGATTGCAGAGATTCGTGCATGGATTGCCAGGCTGCGTGGTGAGTATGTGGCAATGACCAGGGGCGTAACTACAATAGGAGCAGGGGTTGCGATCGCACCCGGGCCCTGCAGCCTAGGGGGGGCCCCAAAAGTCCCTTTGGCCTATTGAAAAGACTAATACTATTAAAGATTTGTAATAATTGGGGGCCCCATTTGAGCTTTCGCATCGGGGCCCCTGGGCCTGAAGTTACACCACTGGCAATAACAAACACACACATGGCAAGCATCATAATCCAAATACTACCCAACCATCGTGTTATTGTGCCATAGCACATAGTGTGACCTAAGCCACCATGTGGATCTGTCACCAATGTGCATCTGCATGTTGTTCACAATGCAACATGAAGGTGCAGAAGACACTCATATGTTGTTTTAATGCTGATGGTTATAGTGGTCTTTGACCTGTGTGTGGCCGAACATAGGTGTGTAATGATGCGCACTCTGACACATAGCATTTCACAAAACATTTATGATAATACGCCAAAGACCCTACAAGCTGACTGCTCTGTCTTTGACCCCATAGTGGTACCACCTCATGCTTACTGTCTGCTCTTATGTAAATGTGTAATCATCCATCCTCTGCTAATCCAAGGGTGTTTCACATCCCAAATATGTGGTCACTGTTGTTGTTGTTGTAATGTCCTAAAACAGACTGGGCCCTAACCATAGGGTCGCGCCCGACCCAAATCTTTAACTCTATCCTTCACGCCATCATTACATTCATACACACACAGTAGGTGTTTTCCCTATGTTGTGTTCCTTTGCTTAAATGGTTGTGTTGTCATGTTTGATATTACAAATGAGGAGGACTCCCCGCCTGTGGAGGGACGACGGTCTCTCACCCCACCCGGGACCCCCCCACCCCCTTCCCTGGAGGGCCCAGGAACTCCCTCACCAACAGGGACACCACCCGCAGCTGGCCAGGAGGGCCCAGGAAGTCCCCCAACACCAGGGACACCAACCTTGGCTGCAGGCAGCCCTTGGCCCCTGGGACCAAGAAGCCCCATCCTGTGGCCACAGACACCGAGCCGAGGAGCAAATCCCCCCAGCATCTCCAGCTCCCGTCCGAGCCCTGGTGTGCTGTGGTCCCCACACCCTGAACTTGAGCCTGGTGTTTCTGTTTATGGTGGTAAGTTTCTGCAAAGGCCTGCAAGCTTTCTAATGTACATCTTGGTGTGTGGGCCACACAGCAGTATGTGAGTCCTGATGTGTTTGTCATTCTTTTGTTTGTCAAGGAGAAAGAGCTCACGCGGCAGGCTGGGCTGTGAGCCTATCCCCATCTCCTCCAGATGGCACCCAGGATGGTGATGTGCTGCGTACGTATAATCCATAACAATGCCCTCAACCACCCACCCACACCTACACAAGGTCACTGACTAATGTCCTTATTTCCAGGTGTACCAACTATTGAGGAGCTGCTGCTGGCTCACCAGGAGGCACAGCAGCATTTGGAGAGGGCACACCTACAAGGCCAGCAACACCTTGCCCGCTTAGGTGCCATGATCCACGCCCTCCAGGCAGGCCAGTCCGCCAGGGCCCCTACTCCACCAAACCCCCCACAATAATGTGGCCACTCTCACATTTTGTAAGTTGTCCATGTTGGACCATTGTTGTCCCTGTTGCCATGTTGGCACCTTAGTTTGTTAGGCCCCGTTGGCCTCTTTTCTTATAGTATCCCACATTGGGTAAGTGGGTAGTATGGTTTGTCTACTAGTAACCTGAAAGCACATCTTTACACAAATGTCAAACTAAAAATAAATGTTCTTGACACAAATTATACGGTGTGATCACTTGTCTGTGCACACACAGGGAGACCTTGTCCCACTGAAAATGTCAAACAACACACATGGCTAATGACTTAGTGTAGTTGTGCAGTGTGACATGATAACAACCTGACCATAGTGTACCATTGGACCAGGGATCAAGCCCAATTTTACATGAGTGTTTCCAATATCATACACACATTACCAAACACACACAAACACACACACTTGCCTATGTCCTCCACACAACATTCATTATCTCCCCATACTCACACATGTCACCTATGGATAGGCTTGTGTGTGCTAAAATTACCCAAATATGTGATAGTGGAAATGAGGTCTCTCCATTTGGCACACAAACTTCACCATTATACCCACAACACACTACACACACAACCATACTGCACAACCAGACACATATGTGGACGTAGGTATGAGAAAACAAAGGGTGGTTTATTAACAAACTAAAAAAAAAAAACATACTTGGTTTTGTGGTACACATGACAATGTTGTGCTTTGCCTAGTAGTGTCCTTGGTCTTCCTCCTCCTCTGCTGGCTCAGACAATGGCTCCTCCACCTCATCATCCTCATACCAGGCAGTGGTGGCAGGTCGCCGGTGCAGTCTTCGTGGTGGAGGTGGAGGCTCCTGATGTTGGCGGCTCCTCACCATGTGTCTTTGGTGCGCAGTGGGCCCGGGGGTGGTTTTCGATGGCAAGGAAAATGTACCACCCCATCGCAGTGTCCCATTTAGGCCCGCTTCCAAGACCCGAAAGATGGCGCTCTCAGCGTAGGTACGCTGCTCTGGCTCCATGTGCGCCACCTTCTCACTGGTGATGTACCCGATGCCAGAGCCGGGGGTCCTCTCTCGATCCAAGAGGACCCGTTTAGCCCAGGTAGCCAGCTCCGTGTTGGGTGGGGCGGGTGTACGCCCTCGGCGTATGCCAGAGCTGGGCCCTGGGCCCGGCCCCCCCACCACTGGTCTCAGGCACCGGCTCTCCAAAAAATGTTGATGGGAGAGCCTCACCAGCGGATGGGTACTCGGCAGTGGAGCCAGACTCCCGAGGGGCCTGTAAAGAAAACAGAAGAAACAAAACCATTACCAACAATGTAATGACATCAATTACTAAACACCCAGCACTACATTGTGACTATCTGAGCATGGCTAACACCCAAAGTCAGAGTAGCTGGGTTGGAAACAGACCTGAAGAAAGAAGTAGACCAGTGCTCTGTACTCACCTGATGCTCCAAATTGATATGGGAAGTGACCCCACATAACACAGCACAATCTGTGCCAACAGCCACGAGCCAACACACAGAAGAACAGAAAGAAGTAGAATGGTGAAAGAAAAATCCAATTGTGCCTTCTACATGTGCTGGAAACCCCACATCCGTGCAACCAACAAGCTGTCTACATAGATCACACAAACACAACTACGCACCTCCGGTAACGGGGCAGGGTCTTGGCCTGTGGCCAAAGCTGGTTGCACAAGGTGCCTGCTGCACCGTGTTCTCCGAGGACCCTCCTGGCCCAGGGTGAAGGTGAGAAGGTCATAATATCACAGACGTGGCTTAGGGATCGGATCGGGCATCCATCCATTTGGAATAGACCTTGGTGAACACGGTCCGCAGGCGCTTGATCTTCTCCACAACCATCGGCACTTTCCAGGTCTTAATGGGGTCGAGCTGGCCAACCGGTGTCCGTAGGCCACAGCCCTCACTGCCTTGTTCTTATATTCAGGCAGCGACACCCGCCACAGGCATTCGTGGTGCTGGTACATGGTGAGGAGGTCGCGAACAAAATCAGTAGTAGCCATCTGGAAAAAAGCAGAAAACTTGTGTCACAAAAATACATACATGTACATATCAGGTCACACCCTACTCTGTGTGTCCAATCCATGTCCAGCACTACCAATGACAGGTGGTCTGGTAGTGAGCTTCTGAATGCACAGTCAGTAAAGGCCTTTACATGTGCACTGCGATGGGACATGGTGCATATGCCACGTTCTATAAGTATTTTGGGGCTGGCCAGGGACAGATACAAAGCTCTGTACTTGCGCAGTTGCACACATGGCATTACAACCAAATAGAACACACACTATATACCTGGACACATATTTATGTACAATTATAGTGCTGGAGGACACATTGTTCTGCCATTTGTCTCAAGGATCATAATGTGTGCAACAGGACACGGAGGGGTGGTACGATGCGTAGCCGTCGCAAAACACACATCTACAGGCCAATATATTCCGGGTGTTTCATATGCCTTTGCATATGAAACTGGAATCTATTAAGGTGGTAGTGCTGGCCTGCTGTGTGCTGCATAAATTCCTGCGTCGTAGGGATCGGTCATCATACACGCCGGCAAGTTATATGGATTCTGTGGACCCCACAGCAGGGGAGGTCCATCCTGGGGATTGGCGTGCTGCCGACCATGGTGTGGCGTCACTCCAGCCGCTGAACCACGGTCTGAGTCAGCAGGATGCCAGGAGAAGCAGAGACGCATACTGCTCCTACTTTAATGGCCCTGGGGCAGTGGCCTGGCAGCACCAGCAGGTGTAGGTTGGCTGGTGTTGTGAGGCAGAAACCTGAGGAGGAGGGTGGAGTCACCAGGGTGGCTGCAATAGGAGGCTTTGGGTTGTGTATTTGTTCATATGGTTTGTAACACGTTAGTTAGTGTTTATTATTTTGGTTGTGTAGTGTGACATGTTTGGGTATGGCCATTTTGTGTAATAATTTTGTCTTTATTTGTATGAAGTTGACATTTTTTTTTTAATGTATTGTGTGTGATTTGCAAATACCTTTGTTTTTGTGCACAAAAAGTCAAACTAAAAAGAAAATCCACACAAACAAATATGTGTCTGTTGTTACTTTTGAATACAGACAGTTGCACATAGCTATATGCTGTTTACAGAGGTATGTGATCCGTAAAATGGTATTGATGGGTGCGTGCTGCATTGTCTGCTAATGTCCAGCACACAGGTCCAGTCCTTTGGGCCACACTGTATGCCGTGACTGCGTGTACATGTCCATTATGATGTGTTTGGCCACATGGGAACGTGTCCACACACTTGGAGCATGCAATGGTGTTTGTGGGGGATGTAGGTACACTTCTGTACACACACGCAAACATGTGTGCACACAAAGACATCAGTTCAATCATGGCAACTCTGCCATGGCGTGGACCAATGCAGGCACATATGTCCATAGTGTGGTTTGTATCTTACCGCCATCACCTACAGACGCACACATAGCCATTCATTCATGTAATCCACTGTACTGCACAAGATGGCTCCTGTGCGACGCTTTGGCATCTCGAAAGTGTGTTGCAGGAGCCACAATTGACGACACGAGCGTGTCTTTGTCAGAAACTACGAGACACAATCGCGTCATGTATTAGCCAGCCTTCAAGAGCAGGCTGGCCAATCGTAAAGCATTTGTGTTGTCCAATGAGCGGCTATGGGGCGCGGTGTTGACTGCTGTGGCATGCCTATGTCATCGGGGCGCTGAACATGTACGCCCACATTGCTTTTGGGATTGCGGCGTGTGAAGCGGTGAGGGAATTCCACCGGATTGGTTCCTCTGTGGGTGAGGCGATTTCCGGGGTGACACATAGTCTTTCTTTCATGGTGAGATTGCGGCGTGTAATACGGCCATCGGAGATCTGAGGCGAGCATGAAAAACGTGCACGCACACACGCACGTTAGATCGCCTCATATCGCCAGCCGATATTGCGGCGTGTGAAGGTACCATTAGGGTCTGCAGACAATATACCAGGTAAGTAGAAGGGAGGGGTCAGAGGAGGGAGACAGGACACTTTTACATTTGCCTCTCAACCTTTGGATTGCCAGAGCTGTTGGAGGCATCGTGACAGGATTAAGTTCTGATCTCTCAAGCCCTGCATTCCTGCTGGAGATTGAGGCACCATGATGTACTATGTTTGTCATGGGCCATCTTCCTTGCTTTGACGCAGACTCGCATCTTTACCTGCACATGTCAGCTGACGTACCTCTAACAGCTGCTGGTGGATCGGAGATCTGTCCATGCCTGCCAACCAGTTAAATCCCATTGCATTTAACAAACGCTGACACTGGGTGTCTCATTCCCTCCTCCTTCGACAATCCCCTGACATGATTGCGAGGCGCCAATGAGTTGTCATGACAGCAAGGATCAGCCGATGACCCTTGTGTCTGTCATCACAATCCTCCTCTGAATGCCAAATATGAGCTAGCGTTCATAGGGAGATAATGATTTCTGCTGTACAGAGTGGTGCTGATGCACTTCTCTGTACAACACAAGCGATTCGATAAATCCCCTAAAGAGACTAGTAAAATCAGTAAAAAGAAAAAAAACAAACAAAAAAAACAAAGTTTAAATGATCCCCCCTTTTGTCACATTGAAAATAGAATAAAAACAAAATACACAGATTTGGTATTACTGTGTTCAGAAATGTCTGATCTATCAAAATATAAAATAAATTTATCCAAGTGGTAGACGATGTGACGAGAGAAAATATCAGAACGCCTGAATTTCAGTTTTTCAGCCGCCACAACAGATAAAAATGTAGGTGACCCGGATTGATCATGAATTGAGTTTTCATCTTCAAGATGCACGGGGATTATATGTAATATTGATTCGATCTGTATGAGATTCAAGTTATGTTGATTAAGTTATGTTTTCCCTGCTTTTTGTCATTTTTCATTACTTTTATTAAACATGCATATTATTAGATTTGTACTATTACTAAATAGATCTATTAGTAGACTTGTACTATGCTGCTATATCTTCTTCTGTGTTTCTGAATTTTCCTTTTGGAATATCTGATTACTTATGTAATTGTATAATATGAATATAATTGTGCATTGACAGATAATGACATAGCGACATAGGGTTATAATATATAGGAGATCCTTTCCCAGGGATAGTAATCACAGTATCCTAAGCATTGGGATGATCGGCATTTGTATTATAATAGATCGACTAAGTGTCCCAAGAGGACCGCTGCCCCTGTCGCCTAGCAGTGTCTCTATTCACAGCATGATTCCGGTCATGTGACCGGGAATCTCACGGTTTTGAAGATTCGGATGGGGTCAGCACCACCTTGCAGCGTCTCCCATACAGCCTGGGGAGATTTCACCGCCGCCTGCAAGCTTTCCGCCCTTGGCTATGGAGGATGATGAGGAGGGTCCTCCCTGCTGCACCGCTCTGCTCGCTCTGGTGCTTACTCCCAAAAGTCCGATACGTCACATCCAGTTTTGCCCCCCGTCCTCCCACCCGCATGCCACCACCTGCTGTGTGCACTGAAGAACAATAAAGAACCGCTGTTTATAGAAGCTCTGAGTGCGACTTCTTTTTCTTCTCCTATAATACAAAACTGGATGTGACCGGGTATCGTGTGGTGGATGACACTGCGTCCGACGTCGGCAAGCACTCCCATGGCAATGCATGCATCACAATTATGAGGGGCTATATGATTGGCTGGTTGGAATTCGTAAGCCGCTTTCTGCTCCACTGACACCGCCCCCTGACAAATGTTGAGCCCGAAACGATAGTAGGGGCGGGTGTCACTGCAGGATCCTCTATTACACATTGGCGTTTTCCCTCTTATACCATTTGGTAAGTCCTTTCTACCACCAGATCTGTTTTCCCTTGACTCCTTATACCATACTAGGTCTCTCCCTGGAAAGGGGAAGTTGTTATGGCTTATATATTAGTAATACCTTGAGCAATTGTGCCAAACTAGTTTAACAACTGGGTCATAGGCATCTGGGACAGTGGGACTTGCTTGTGATATAAATAGATATGTCAACTTTGGAGTTGAAAACTGTACAATTTTGCAGTGTGCAATATATGTATTCTACACATTATACATTAATGTGAATGATGATGTGATCCTGTATGTGCACCCTGTTTTTCTTGCTGTACTGTGTCCTCCCTCCTTCTCCCTCCTATGCACCTGAAATAAAGTTTCTATAATTGCATGATGGACGTTTGACCGGTGTCTTTTTCTGGGTAAAATATGGAGACTGTAGGGCTGGTTCTTATATATGAGCTGAGGCTGCAGTATGTATAATAGGGGGCTGAAGGGCTACGCATATTATAATATGAGGCTGCATATGTGTATACACATACAATATATAGCTGTAATATAGTGTTTTCACAACACTATAACTGTACAACATATTCAACAATATATACATGCAGTATACAGCATATCTGTAATACAGATTAGTTAGGACATGTATATACAGTATAGTGCTGTGTGATGTGCAGAAGACAGACACAGTTCAGATCATCTCCTCAGCTGTGGCTCAGATACATAGCCGAAGATTCAGATCCAGTTCCTGGCGCTCGAACAGTGATTGGAGGATCCTCTTCTCCTTGCACGACTCTCTTGGTAGTTCCTGGTTTATATGACATGCAGCCTCTCTATCGCATCCACTGTACAAACGTCTGAAGGAACAATGTGCGGGCCGCCCACATCTGACGACACTGTTGTCAGATATGGTCATCCTCCTCTGCTGCTGCATCCATAGGTGCTGTTCAGAGCTGCAGGCTACGGTGGGGTCTGTGGCCTGGGGCTCAATAAATCAATAAAGTAATTGCTCTGGGGTACCCTCTTCACCGGCCCCTTATGACAGTAAGGGCAGTACAGCCCTGATGGCAGCCCTGTGTGTGTATGCATGTCTAATATGGCCAGTTTTTGCTCTTATTTTTATTCCCCTGCTCCCCTAAGTATCATGATGAAAAGGTTCTTCATATAGGGTTATCATTGCTAGTATTTTGAGAACAAAGAAAACAAGAACAAATGTACGGTACATCTGCAACTAGAGAACCTTATGTGAAATATAGAATATATTTCAGAATTGAGAAATATTCACATACTGAGGGCGAGATTTCAATGTAATAAATATTTGGATTGAGATTATATATACATGCACACATATACACACATGCACTGGATATAAAAAGTCTACATTCTTGTTATAATGCCAGGTTTTTATCATTTATAAAAAAAAATACAGAATAATTCAGAACCTTTTCACCCTGTAATGTCAACCATAATCTGTACAAATCCTTTAAAAAATATACAAATATTTTCAGGTGGAAAAAGAAAAATAATGAACTAACATAATGTAGTTGCATAGATATGCACATCCTTAAACTAATACTTTGAATGCTGTTTTAATTTCAAATGGTAATTCAGCAGTTTTTTTTGCGCATGAGTCTATTGGCAATCTGTTCCCACTGTTCCTTGCAGTTACTAAAAATCTGTCAGATTGCGAGGGCATCTGCTGTGTACAGCGCCCCCTTTAGGTCAACCACAGATTTTCAAATTGAATTCAGGTCTGAGTTCTGGCTGCTCCGTTCCAACACCTTGATCATTATTGTGTTGGAACGTGAAGCTCCTCTTCATCTTCAAATCTTTAACAGAGACTTGAAGGTTTAGTTGTAAAATTAACTCACATTTGGAACTGCTCATAATTTCCTCCAACTTGACTAAAGCCCAAGTTTCACCTGCTGAAAAACAGCCATAAAGTGTAATGCTGCCTCCACCCTGCTTTACTGTGGGTATGATGTGTTTTTGGTGATGCATAGTGTTGCCTTTGCAACAAACATATGTTTTGAAAATATAGTAAAAAAGTTCAACCTTGACTCATCAGACCATAAGACATTTTCCCACATGCTTTTGGCAGATGTGATGTAGATTTTGGCAAAACATAACCAGGCTTGGATGTTTTTCTTAGTAAGAAAATGCTTTCATCTATCCACCCTTCCACACAGACCATACATATGAAGAATACAAGAGATAGTTGTCATATGCAGTAAACAAATAGTATTTTCTAGAGAGTTCTGCAGCTTCACTAATGTTACTGTAAACCTCTTGGCAGCCTCCCGGACAAATTTTCTTCTCGTCTTCTCGTCAATTTTTTAAGAATATCCAGTCCTAAGTAATGTCAATATTGTGCCAAATTTAAGTCACATCTTAAAAGGGTTTTCCCATTAACAAAGTTAGTTTTAAAGTTAATTTTAATCAATAGATCTTGGAAGTGTTAGCTTAGTAATCAGTGGTATTCGGCCATTGGAAACCACACTGATCAGCACAATGTGGAATATTTATTTCTGAAAGGGTACTTTTATCCCCATTTTAAAATGCAGCGGCAGGTCTTATGTGTGATCGCCTCTTTATTCATCCTCTTTGGGACTTCCAGAAAAAGTCAATTGCAGCACTCAGTCACTGAAGGCATGATGGGATCAGTGGTCGATTCAAGCACGAGCTCAAGTCTAATGGGGATAAACGTTCCAGATACTGGCGATAGATGCAGGTCCCTGCAGTTGGACACCTATAGATCAGCAAGCCTATCACTTATCCTGTGGAGAGGTGATTACTTGCTTTCACAGTAGAAGGCCTGTAAATGCATCTCTGCCACTGTGTAATAGCCAGAGGACAGGGAGGGGTTAAACTTTCAAGGATTTAGTCTATAATTGAAATAATGTTCTCCTATTTAGTATCAAAGAGAGCAGATGACCTCCATAAAGAACACAATTCGCTATACCAAAACCAATAATACCACATACAAGGGAAAAATACCACTGCACCTTGACCAGACAACATATCACCACCACATAGTGACCGAATGATACCACATTCAAGGAGAAATACTACCATGCTATGAACAGACCACATATTACTACCACATAGTCAATGAAAAATACAATGCCATTATAATAACACTAATATTACCACTATTATACACAGGAGCTCTAAATATGGTGAATATTTTACAGGTAGTACATAATTCACCAGTGACATTATACATAGGAGCTTTGTATGTAGTGTATAGCATATAGCATTATGGGCAATTAATTTTCCCCAGGGGTCACATGAGACCGTGACTGCTGTGGAGGCCGAACCAATAGGCTGAAATTAATTCTGCTCAATATTAATATTAGCATATTAATCATATTATGTTATATTGCTATTAATTGTAGCACCTAATATTGAGAGGAATTTAGTATGCTGACAGCCCCCCATATACGGTATGACCCTCAACACAGCCCCCCTATATACAGTATGACCCACACACAACCTCCTATATACAGTATGACGCACACAGTCTCCCTATATAGAGTATGACCTCTACACAACACAGCTATATACAGTATGACTCACAGCATCCCTATATACAGTATGACCTTCTACACAACACTCCAATATAAAGTTTGGCCCCCACACAGGACCTTATATACCATATGACCCAAACACTGCCCCCTATAAACCATATGATCCGCACACAGCCTGTCTATATACATTAAGTACCCACACAATCCCCCTCTATACAGTATGACCCACATGCAGTCGTCATAGGACCGGGGTACTCGACAGGGGCTAACAGTCTGAGGGATGTCACGGTGGCAGTCCCTAGAAGTCGTGGCCACAACCAGCCATTTTGAAAAGAGGGTTATTTGTGGGGGAAAAGTTTGTTGTGACACCAACTGGAGTTCTGGCCTGTAGGTGACCAGGGGCTGCTGTGGGGGACTCTCCAACGGATGATGGTGTGGCAGCAAGATGTTGGTCCCTCTCCAGTTAGAGCTAGGGTCCCTTGGGAGGTGTTAGTTGTAGACAGGATGAGTAGGAGGATAAGGGTTGTAGTATTTGGTACAGTTCTGCAGATGGGTACAGGGAGGCGCAGGAAGTACCAGACAACACACAGGATTCTTGTGGTTCTTACCAATAACTTGTTGTTGAGGCAGATTACAACCCTGCCTGGGTACAAAGTTCATCAAGATTACAGCCTGGCCAGCTCAAAGGCATTCAGGGTCCACTTTGCCAAAACACAGGGAATATTGGCCTTCCTTGCTGCTGTTCCTCTTCCTGACACTTGCTACCGCTGTTTACTCCTAAGTGTCCTGTTTTACCAGCCCCTGCAGGCAGATGACTGTGGGGTCTGTGAGCGACTGTCTTACTAGTCCTCTTTGTGATGTTGCTAGTCCTGTTAACCCTATATAGTTCCTTTAGCCTGGGGAGGGTCCAATATGGTAGTCACAGTACCTGAAGCCCAGTGACCTCCAGTTTCTCAGCTGGTCCTGAAGATATCCAGACCAAATTGGGGCTGGTACCCCTGCTGCAGCTAGTTCCTCTGCCCAACTTGAACAGCCAGCTGCAGATTCAGGTCATTGGGCGTAGGACCAGCAGCTCACTCCAGGTGTGGACTGGCTCTTTACTAGCTCCCAACCTCTCTAGAACTCTCCTCTATCTTGCCTCCCACCTCTAACCTAACTCCTCCCTCCATCCAGGAGATGGGGACTGCTCAGAATGTGAGTTTCTTTCGCCTAGCATTTACCTGGCCTGGAGTTCGGATTGTGTTGGGTGCAAATTGGGGGTCTCAGCAAAGCTTTCCCCTCTTAATTCTCGGCATGGTACCATACATGTAAAAAGCATGCAATACCACTAGTGGCAGCCTGACTGCAAAGGCGCCACACACACTGCCCCCTATATACAGCATGAGCCCCCACACAGGCAATCTGTATAAAGTATAAGCACGCATACAGGCCCCTTATATACAGTATGGGCCCACAAACAGCTCCTTATATATATTCTGAGCCCCCACACAGCTCCCTATTTTCTGTATGAGCCCCTACACAGCCATCTATATACAGCTGGAGTCCACACATGGCCCTCTGTATACAGTATGAGCCCCCAACCTGTCCCCTATAGACAACATTAAAACTTACTGAGCACCCTATATATAGAATAAACCTATAAATAGCACTTTACAGACAGTATGAATCCTTAGATAGCCTCCTCTATACCAGCATACGTAAAAAATAAAAAACAAACACATTCTCACCATACTCCTATTCCTGAGCGGCATCCTATTGCTGGTTCAAATGCACCACGTTCATTGAAATGATGTCAGCATGCTATGCGTGGCAGCAACGTCACTGCCATGCACTGCGCACTCACCTCAGCTGCAGGCCTCAGCAGCCATTTTTCACTTCTACTTTAATTGCCACACCGTCTTCCACTATGAACCACGGCCTATACCATGGCTGTCCACTCTCCGCTGCTTTCCTTTACACTCTCTATATCTCCACAAGTGTCCCTGCAAAGCTAACATCACCCATATTGTGCCACATTTCACCATTTCCCACTGCCACCTCTCCATATCTATTCTGTGCCCCCTCTATGCTCCCTCATCACACTATGTACTCATACTGCCAACCACACTGCCCTCTCCAAACTGTACCTTCTCCTCCTACTGTCCTACATGGAAAGAAGGCCACCACAACTGCCCAATATACACCATGATGTCCACCAAAGCACCCCATACAAAACTATTGCCCAAAATTACCGATACAGTATAATGGTTTCCACAGTACCCCAGACAATATGATATCCACCACAGCCCCACAATATACAGTATAATGTAAATATGGGCAACACAGACCCGTTTGAGGTATGATATTTCTACAGCCTCCAGTGTAATGTACCCCATAGTCTCCCATAAACTATGATGTCCCCTGTAGCCCATTTTGTGATGACACCCACAGTCCCTCTTGCTATAACCCCCACAGACCCTCTTCCGATGTCCTCATGTCCAGCCCCTCTTATAATGTCCCTGCAGTAAGCCCCTTTTATTATGTCCCCATTGCCTCTCTTGTAATGTCCTCATAGCCTCGATATAGTTTCTACAACAGCTCTTAGAATAATGTCCTCCACAGTCAGAACATATGATGTCCCCCCGCCTCTCTTGTGATGACCCACACATACATAGTTTATACTCACCTAATCCAGGCTCTCCAACCAGCACAGGATGATGAATGCCTACAGGCAGAAGAAGGTGTGGGGCGGTTGCAGGCATTCAACAATGTCACTTTTATTTCCCCCTAAAGTGCGCCCCCCATGGGGAGGTAGAATGCACCTACCCTGCCTACCCCTCATCCCAGCCCTGAACCTTATACCTAACTGGGGAAGGGTCGGTACTTCATCACTTTTTGGAGCATTTAATATACTGACACTCTTCTCGCAATTAATACTTATTCATTGTAGGTGCTATCATGCAAACACAATCTGCTGAACACTCAGTGGGGTATCCAATATGGCTGCAGCTAAGTTAAAAAAAAATAATAGCTACAACAAGACTTGGACTGGCTCCAATGGGCCAGGGAATGCCCCGGGAGGCCTCTAGGCTGGTACAGTCCCTCACCATCCAATTTGACCAATAGTTGGCAAAATACCCTTGACTCCTCACTATGTACAGACAGGGGAAGCATCTCATCATTCAGTTTACAAATCAAGTAGTTTAATTTATGTAGAAGAAATGTAATTTTATTCCTGAGGGTAATGTAATATTTGCAAGTAGCTGAGCAATGGGCCCTAGAGTCAATGTTACTGGGGGGCCCTTAGCATCCCAGTCCGACACTGGCTACAACAGAACAAACAGAAGAAAATATATGATTGTTTTTCTACAAACCTAAATAGATTTTAAAGGGAATGTATAATCTATCTTCTAAATTGAGCCCGGGGAAAGACATTATATAAAGAAACGTTCAGTGACTTCGGAATCTCTTTTTCTGCATGTAAAACTTATTATTCCTTGGTAGAGGCTCTGTGTGATGTGAAGCTGCTGCAGAGTCACAGAATTGTTCAGTTACACAGCGCCATCCTGTGGACAATCATACCTAATGACAGTAAAATGAATAATTGGCTCCTAATAAATATTGTGATGGTTTACTTTTGTGCACTTAAAGAGGATCTCCCACTTACAACATGCATTTTAATTAATAGATCTTAGAATAAAAATAATTTCCACAACTGGATGTGTTTAATGAAAATGTTCCTGTGCTGAGATAATCTTATATATGTGTCCCTCCTATGTACTGTGTAATGGCCGTGTCTGATCATACAGGGACATGGTCTGATCACACCACATCTCCTGTGCTGAGATAGGCTAGGGTCACACTTGCGGCAGGGCACTGCAGATCCTGATCCAGTTTTGAGCAGTAAAAGTGCTCAAAACCAAATCAGGAACCGCAGCCCATAGGAGCCCATTATAGTAACCGGATTGCTCTACATGCATCCAGCGGCTTTGTTCGACGGCAGCAGGGATGAACAAAGGGTTAATGTTAATAATAGATGTGGGCAACATGTCTCTAGGGGGTGCCCGCCCTCCCTAGAGATATGCTGTCCACTCGGGTGGGCATGTGAGGGGTTAATCTTGGCATTTATAGTATTGCCGGCTATTGTCGGCATTTTCATTTTTATGAATGAACTCGGCATCTCCTTGCTGTGTAGTAGGTACAGTACGTAATGTACGTACTGTATGAGCCACTAGCCTTGGTCCTGAAAGCATTAACATTAGGTCTATGGCGATGTGCTGCCCATAGACCTAATGTTAATGCTTTCAGGACCAAGGCTTGCAGCTCATACACTATGTACTGTATCTACTACACAGGGAGGAGACTCCGGGTTTATTCATAAAAATTAAAATGCCGACAATAGCCGGCAATACTATAAATGCCAAGATTAACCCCTCATATGCCCACCTGAGTGGACAGCAATGTCTCTAGAGAGGGTGGGCACCCTCTAGAGCAGGGGTCCCCAACCACCGGGCCGCGGACCGGGACCGGGCCGTCAGGGTCTTTGCGCCGGTCCGCGGCGAGCTGCCGGCTTCCCCGCCCTCTGTGTGTCCCCGCCCACCGCGCCCCTCACCTCAACTATGCAGCTCTGAGCCGCAGACAAGACCTCTGCCTCAGCTGCGTGCATATGTGTGAGGGGAGCTGTCGGCCAATCAGCAGCGGCCATGCCCTGCCGCGCTGTTATTGGCCGACGGCTTCTCTCATACAGCAGCTGAGGCAGAGACATGACTGAAGTTTTTTCATATCTCGCGCTATTTCCAAGCGCATCAGTGATGTGTGCGTCACGTGATGCGCTTGGAAATAGCGCGACTTATGAAAAAACTTCAGCCACGTCTCTGCCTCAGCTGCTGTATGAGAGAAGCCGGCAGGAGAGGAGAACAGAAGAGCATCTGTGTGTGTGTGTTTCAGCAATGCCTGTGTGCGAGGGGTGGACTGTACTGGGGGCAGCATGTCTGTGTGTGGAACATTCAGGAGTCAGTGTGTGTGAGGGGTATACACAAGGGCAATGTGTGTGTGTGAGGGGTATATACAAGGGGCAATGTGTGTGTGTTTGGGGGGGTTATACAAGGGTCAATGTCTGTGTGCGGGGGTTATACGGGGACAATGTGTGTGTGGGGGGAGAATTTATGCTATATGGAGGGATGAGACGCTGAATTATATTATATGGAAGGATATGAGGTTGCATTATACTTTATGGAGGGATGTGACGCTGCATTATATAATGTGGAGGGCTGTGACGCTGCATTATACTACCGTATATGAAAATAAGATGTAGCGCATCTTTTGAGGAAACAGGGCAGTAAACTCCACCCCTTCTCGATAGCACCACCCCATACATTTAAAACCCCGCCCACCGGGCCCCGGAAGGACGGTCTTGCATGAAGCCGGTCCCCGGTGCAAAAAAGGTTGGGGACCCCTGCTCTAGAGACATGTTGCCCACATCTAGGAAATGTCAATGTTGTGCCAAATTTAAGTCACTTCTTAAAGGGGTTTTCTCATGAGCAAAGTTAGTTTCAAAGTTAATTTTAATCAATAGATCTTGGAAGTATAATAATTTCCACAATTGGATGCGTTAAAATAATGTTCCTGTGCTGCGATAATCTTATATGTGTCCCTGCTATGTACTGTGTAATGGATGTGTCTGACTGTACAGGAATATGATCTGATCATACCACATCTCCTGTGCTGCTATAATCTTATATATGTGTCCCTGCTATGCATTGTGTAACGGTCATGCCTGACCATACAGGAACATGGTCTGATCATACCACATCTCCTGTGCTGAGATAATCTTATATATGTGTCCTGCAATGTACTGTGTAATGGATGTGTCTGACCATACAGGAACATGGTCTGTTCATACCACATCTCCTGTGCTGAGATAATCTTATATATGTGTCCCTGCTATGTACTGTGTAATGGATGTGTCTGACCGTTGTGAGGTAGCACCCCCTGGGGGGGGGACTACTGAGTACTCACTTGGCAGCAGAATTGACACAAACAGCTGTACCTTTAAAGTGACAAAGTCCAGCTGTTTATTAAAAAGCCTCATAAAACGCATATGGTATATAGTGCATACATGGACAGGACAGGCATATCATGTCAGACGTAGGGTAGGGTCACATTGAAAACATAAATTGCATTCACCGCATCCGGATCCGGATGCGGTGAACGCAATGCCGGTCGCACACAGTTTTTTTCAAAACTGTGTGCAGAATACCGCACTGCGGTCACCGGATGGCTCAGGATGTGTAATCCCTGAGCCATCCGGTAACTGCATAGGTTGCGGATCCCGGCTATTGCCGGGATCAGCAAACCTAGTAAAGAGTTAAATTGATTACTAAAGTACTGTTTGAGGTCTGTAGGGGGGCTTAGACCCCCCCTACAGACCGGCCGCCCACTTCGGTGGCCTTCTAGTACAATATCCCCGCTGGCACGGGCTCCTCCGAGCCCGTGCAAGTTCCCAACACACCCAGCCCCCCGATTTACTATACAGGGGTGCCTGCACCCCTCTGGTATACTTATTCCTGTATGGGGGGAAAATGATATATTAAAGTCATGGTTAAAGTACATATTTACGTGTATCCTGCAGGCTCCAATGTTGTGAATAATCCATGGGCGGGGCTGTTTGCGGCAGCCTCCGCCCCCTCATTTCTCATGGCCGCCCCCTCTATGCCTCATCCATTGATGTGACGCCGGACGCGTCATGAAAGGGGCGGGGCAAACCCCGTCACACCGTGCGCCCCGCCCCTTTCATGACGCGTCCGGCGTCACATCAATGGATGAGGCATAGAGGGGGCGGCCATGAGAAATGAGGGGGCGGAGGCTGCCGCAAACAGCCCCGCCCATGGATTATTCACAACATTGGAGCCTGCAGGATACACGTAAATATGTACTTTAACCATGACTTTAATATATCATTTTCCCCCCATACAGGAATAAGTATACCAGAGGGGTGCAGGCACCCCTGTATAGTAAATCGGGGGCTGGGGGTGTTGGGAACTTGCACGGGCTCGGAGGAGCCCGTGCCAGCGGGGATATTGTACTAGAAGGCCACCGAAGTGGGCGGCCGGTCTGTAGGGGGGGTCTAAGCCCCCCTACAGACCTCAAACAGTACTTTAGTAATCAATTTAACTCTTTACTAGGTTTGCTGATCCCGGCAATAGCCGGGATCCGCAACCTATGCAGTTACCGGATGGCTCAGGGATTACACATCCTGAGCCATCCGGTGACCGCAGTGCGGTCCCAGAAACGCTGCGAAAACTGCTGCCTGCATGATTTAAAACGCAGGCAGCAGTGCCGGATCCGGCCACCGGATGGCTTGTGAAGCCATCCGGTGTTTTGCATAGGCTCCTATGAGGAGCGTTTCCTGGTCCGGTTTGGAGCTTTTTGAAAGCTCCAAACTGGATCAGGATTTAAAAAAAAAAACGCGGATGTGACCCTAGCCTATCCCAACGGTCGGGATGGCACACACATGTTCCGGTCAGCCTGTTATAGTGATCACTGACCTTAGTCAATGCATAATAGTGATCACTGACCTTACTTAGTTTTTGTTGGGGGGGGAGGTCTCCTCTGCAGGATCACAGACTCCTGTCTGGTCCGGACTCAGACCAGGTTCAAGTTCCCTGAGTCCGGGGTAATACAGGCTCCCTAAGGCCCCCTCACCTATTGTGGACTCTGGGAAAGCACTCCTTCTGGTCGCAAGGCTCCTTCCACATCCGGTGGTGCAAGACCTCTCCTGACCTCACAGCCCACGTTACCTGGAGGGAGTCTGCTGATGTTTGAGTTGTCATGCCCACAGGAGGTTTTAGGTTTGACAGACACTGCCATCGCTTCTCAAGCCTGGAATCCAGCACATGCAATACATTAACTGCACCTGTGGAAGCTCAAGTCCCAGAAAAATGCCTTGCTGAACCATTCTGAACTACCAGTCCCAGCATAGATATGTGAAAGGCAGCTAGCCGTTGCACCACATCTCCCTCCCTCATGTTCAAGCCCGCATTATTGAACATATGATACACAGGCGCATTACAACCCACAGGTTAAATAGGGTCCCAGCACTGGACCCTTGCACTGCTTAGCTTTTGTAACAGGAGTCATCAACCGTAGCCCCTCCCTCAGAGACCCACAACCTGTCAGCGTCACTGTTTCCTTGTACGGAACTCTCCGTTAGACATCGCCATGTCACTTCTCCGAGTCATCCTCTTGTCAGACCTTCCTCGCCCCCAGTGGTCATTACTGTAGGTAGAGTGATTTGTTTCCATATCTAAGGTCTGGTCTGACGCAGTAATGTCATGTACCCCAGTAGGTCGTTTGAGCAGGCCTCTCATACTTGAGTTACTGGAGGATTACCTACCTCCTACCCAACTACACCCACTACCCTCAAGACGTCTATAGGGATCCCTCTGTTGGCGACATTCATCATCGTCTCTGACCACTGGAGAGCCATTACACCCCTTATCTCTTCCGGCTCTAACTTCTGCCATGGCCAACCCGCTATTCGGAGGACTCCTTCGTTGTCGGGTCCCACTCTTCCCAGACAGATGTCACTTTCTGCTACTCAGAAGTCGCTGTCTCTCAGCTCTCCGTCTTGTGAGATTCAGCCGTTCCACTTCTTTCAGGTGGGTCACCCGATACTCTATCAGCATCCATAAGTATCCGAGAGTTTCTTCCGACCCTATAGCAGATAATGGCACCATACCATCTGCATCAGGTATCCAGTCCCGGTGATCACGTGGACAGCTTACTGTCCTCACCCCAGACTTCTTTAACATGTTTTGCATAGCTTGACCTTGTCTCCCAATGAGTTTTTTTTACTAGAGTGTTCAGCACCCGTATAACATATTCCTGCAGATTTTGGGCTTTCCTCGCAAGCTGCAGCTGTCTGACGGCTTCTTCAGTTTTCAACCGCACAGTCCACTTCGTGCGAAGACATCACCAGTGCATGTCGCTTAGGATAGCCACCCTCTTCACCATGACTTCCGTTGTGGACAGATCCAGCTGTTTAGTTTCTGGGGTCAAGGCTCCCACGGCCTTCTTGAAGTCTTCATGCACTGCCTCTCTAATGCATTCCTCTCTTAAGTCTTCTGGTACCTCTATGAGGCACTTGTAGAGAGACATTTCTGTCTCACTGCTGGTCCCCACATGATCGCCCAGCTCATGCGTCAGAGCCAACGGACTTTTGCCTTCTTCATTGCGTTCATCCGGGAGGAACACGGAACGCTCTACCTCCTCCCAGGTGACCTCGTTCCTTGTCTGGAATGTGGCCAGGTGACCTTTGAGCTCAGAGACTTTGTTCTCTAGCTCAGCTACTTGCCTCTCAGCAGCTTGTCTCCGAAGCTCTTCCTGCTTCAACTGCTCCCCTTCTAGCAGAATTCTTGGAGACCTCTTCGTCTCCAAAGTACCCACTCTATTCTCTACGGTCTTTCTCCACAGCTTCTCTTGCTTCAAGTATGCTTGGAGCATCTCCATGAGCTCCCTTATCTCGGTTCTGACATCCACCGAACCAGCGGAGCTCACACTACCCGAGGTGGTACTCACTTCACACCTCCCTTTTCTAGTAGCTTCTTCCCCTTCTACACTCACAACCCCCTCTTGGGGTCCGGCAGCACCCCTGGCAGCCTCGGCAGCATCACTTTGGGCTTGTCCTGGGATCTCCAGTGCTTTATCCATGTCCTCCGCCACGTCAGCCGGCTCTTGGACATCAGCCTCCTCATTCTCAACCCTCACCAAAGTCTCAACGGTATCAGCTTCAGAAGGATACAGGTTGCCCCTCTCTTCCTTCTCAGGGTCTTGGGAATCATCTACCTTCTCGACCATGGCACTGCACATTTCCGTGAGGTGGTCTGCTGACAGTCCAATGGCTACCTGTTCAGACCCTGGAGACCACAGCCCTATCATCATCTGGGCTGGTTCTTTCTCCTTGTCCTCTTGGTTGTCTGTCAGAACATCGGGGGTTCCCAAGGGCAACATCACCCTCTCTTCCTTTCTGATCTTCTCCGTATCTGGAAGAGGATGTATCCAGGTAACAGAAGAACAGGATATGACCTTGACTTCCTTCACACTCTCACAAGGAGCAATTTGCACAGTGTCTCGGTTTCTCTTCCTTTTCTGGCAATGGGAGGCATTTATTCCTTTGCTTGGCCCTTCTTTACTGTACTCATTATCTGTCATCACTGAGTTACAGTTGCCCTGGGAGTCACAGACCAAATGTCGCTAGCTAACTCAGTATCAGTTCTCCCTTCTGGAGCTACTACAACTGTAACAGTTACCAGGTCGGGTGTCTCTTTTTCTGTCACATCTTTAAGTTGGGTATTCCCACAGTTTTCTTTGGTCTCCTCCAACTCTGGACTGTCACATGTAGGGGGTACCAATTCATTATAACACATGCTGATATCATAGGCAACCCGTGACAGTGCCTCCTTAAGACTGTTCTGGCTCTCACCTCAGCAGCCAGACACAATCCCTTGTTCCCACAAGTCCACCAACAGTTTAGAGTCCCGGCCTATTACGACTGGACATGCTAAGTCCGGGACTACGCCAACATTGGGTCGCTCGAGATCAACGTCTGTCTCAAGGATCACTCTGCTCAGTGGGTACTCTTTAGTGGCCCCATGACTACAGCGTCCCTCTATTAGCTGTCCGGGCATCAAGATGGAGTTCAGGTGTGGCCCTCACTACGGTAACCGAGTTCCCCTGGTCTAGAATACTAGACACACTTTATCCATTCATTTTCACAGAACAGACCTGTGACTCTAAGTTGGATGGACCGTCTATACCGCAGATTGGACATCGGTAAGAGGAGCCCCAGATTCCCCAGCTCCTGTCATCCAGCTCAGAGTTGGAAGGCTCTGCCCCCTTTTTGCGCAACCATCCTCTTTTGGGTATCCACCCCCTTTGGTGCAACCACCCCTTTTTGGGTCTCCACCCCTTTTGGGCAACCACCCCTTTTTGGGTCTACAATCGCTTTTGGGCAGCCACCCTTTATTGGGTCTCCACCCCCTTTTGGGCATCCACCTCTTGGTGGGTCTCTGCCCCCTTTTGGGCAACTACTAATTCCTGGGACTCCACTCCTGTGTGGGCCATTATCCCCTTTCTTTTGGGACTCTGCCCCCCTTAGGGCCACACACCCCTTCTGGATACCACCCCCTTGTGGGTGACTACACCGCCTATAGGAGATACACTCTGGGGATACCTCACGATAATCCCATGACCCAGTCCACAGCGCCTCCCGCTATCTCTTGGGGCAACGTCGCCGCACACTGCGACAGCTCCAAGCCACAGACAACCAGATTTAAGTGTGATGTCTTTGTGGCCCTGCCAAGCCAACAGCAAAACCCGTACTTGAGTGTGATGGCCTGGAGTCTTCGTGGCCCCGCCGAGCCACCAGCCAGATTCTTGTATCCCTGCTTGTCGTGCAGTTGCCCATAGCAACCAAGTCATTCACGTGCACTCACGCCATTAGAGTCAGAACTAGGCTGCACTCGCCCCACCGAGTCGTTATTCTCCACCATACGTGAGGTAGCACCCCCTGGCCTGGGGGGGACTACGGAGCACTCGCTTGGCAGCGGAATTGACACAAACAGCCTTATCTTTGAAGTAACAAAGTCCAACAGTTTATTAACAAGCCTCATAAACCACATATGGTATATAGTGCATACATGAATGGGACAGGCATATCATGTCAGTCTATCCCAACGGTCGGGATAACATACACATGTCTCGGTTAGTCTGTTAGAGTGATCACTGCCCTTAGTCAATACATAATAGTGATCACTGACCTTAGTCTTTGTTGGGGAGGAGGTCTCCTCTGCAGGATCACAGACTCCTGTCTGGTCCGGGCTCAGTCCAGGTTGAAGCTCCCTGAGTCCAGGGTGATACAGGCTCCCTAAGGCCCCCTCATTTATTCTGGACTCTGGGAAAGCACTCCTTCTGGTCGCAAGGCTCCTCCACATCCAGTGGTGCAGTACCTCTCCTGACCTCACAATCCATGTGACCCGGAGGGAATCTGCTTATGTCTGAGGTGTCACACCCACAGGATCCAGGTTTCACAGACACTCCCATTGCTTCTCAAACCCGGAATCCAGCACTTGCAATGCATTAACTGCACCGGTGGAAGCTCAAGTCCCAGGAAAATTCCTTGCTGAACCATGCTGAACTACTAGTCCCAGCATAGATATCTACAAGGCAGCTAGTCGCTGCACCACACCGTACAGGGACATATTCTGATCATACCACATCTCCTGTGCTGAGATAATCTTATATATGTGTCCCTGCTATGTACTGTATAATGGATTTGTCTGACCATACAGGGACATGTTCTGATCACACTACATCTCCTGTGCTGAGATAATCTTATACATGTGTCCCTGCTATGTACTGTGTAATGGATGTGTCTGACCGTACAGGGACATGGTCTGATCATACCACATCTCCTGTGCTGAGATAATCTTATACATGTGTCCCTGATATGTACTGTGCAATGGACGTGTCTGACTGTACAGGGAAAAAGGTCGCCAGACCGAAACGTCGTGCTGAGATGACGGAATAAATCATGATACTTTGAAATATACCGGCTGGTGAGGCGCTGTTCTTACTTATACTTATATGCTTAAGCCAGGTGGAGCTCCCTGGCTGTTGACGTGCGCCCATTGGGAATACAATTGATTCCGATTGCCACGAGGTGCTGTGGAGTTTGTAGCATTTATTGTACAGGGAAATGGTCTGATCATACCACATCTCCTGCACTGACCTAATCTTATATATCCACCCAGGAGTGGACATATTGCATGTGCAACTGGTGCATTGAACTGGGGCCCCGAACTGTAGGGGGCCCACTGAGGTCCAGCACCGCTAGCTGTCCACATGGCTAACTTGCATGCTATGCAAATTAGTAATCTGGAGCTGGCCTAAGCAAGGCGGTGGGTCCCAGGGGTGGATGTGGTGGGGTGGGCGGTGCAGCAGCGGAGGCAGCGCCCCAGTATCCATTGAGTGGTGGGATGCTGCATTGATTGAACTGTCACTTCCATGTTCCGTGCCAATGGAGGTTGGAACTTAGCTTGAGCTCTGCATGACCTGGAAGTGACAGCACTGTGAGACAGAGATCCTCCTGCTTCACGTAAGAGCACTGGAGCAGGGCTGTTGAGACAGACTAGAGAGCAGCAGCATGAATTGGGGGGGGCACACCAGCATGATTTTGGAGGGCACATGGGGGGAAGCTGCATGAATGGGGGCCATACGGGGGAGAAGCTGCTTGAATGGGGGACCACATAGGGGTGAAGGTGCATGAATGGGGGGCCACATAGGGGAGAAGGTGCATGAACGGGGGGCCACATAGGGGAGAAGCTGCATGAATGGGGGCCACATAGGGGAGACGCTGCATGAATGGGAGGCCACATGGGGGGGAAAAGCTGCATGAATGGGGGGCCACATGGGGGGAGAAGCTGCATGAATGGGGGGCCACATGGGGGAGAAGGTGCATGAATGGGGGGCCACATAGGGGAGAAGCTGCATGAATGGGGTGCCACATAGGAGAGAAGCTGCATGAATGGGGGGCCACATAGGGGAGAAGCTGCATGAATGGGGGCCACATAGGGGAGACGCTGCCTGAATGGGAGGCCACATGGGGGAAAAAGCTGCATGAATGGGGGGGCCAAATGGGGGGGGAGAAGCTGCATGAATGGGGGGGCCACATGGGGGGGAAGAAGCTGTATGAGTGGGGGGCCACATGCAGGGAAAAGATGCATGAATGGGGGGCCACATGGGGGAGAAGCAGGAATGGGGAGCCACATGGGGGGAGATGCATGAATGGGGAGCCACGCAGGGAGAGAAGCACTATTGAGAAGGGGACTCATATGGGGGAAAGCATTATGGAACTGGGGGGTGGTTATATATATTACCTGGAGGCTGTAGTGGGCTGTTATTTGAAGGTTGTGCTGGGCTATATATATTACCTGGAGGCTGTACTGGGCTATATATATTACCTGGAGGCTATGCTGGACTGTATATATTACCAGAAGGCTATGCTGGACTGTATGTATTACCTGGAGTTTGTGCTGGGCTGTATATATTACCTGGAGGCCATGATGGACTGTATATATTACCTGGAGGCTGTTCTGAACTGTAAATATTACCTGGAGGCTGTGCTGGCTATAAATGTTATTTGGAGGTTGTGCTGGGCTGTAAATATTACCTGGAGGTTGTGCTGGGCTATATATGTCATTTGGAGGCTGTTCCGGGCTGTATGTGTTATTTGGAGGTTGTGCTGGGCTACATATATTATTTGGAGGTTGTGCTGGGCTGTATATATTATTTGGATACTGCAAATGGCCTCCAAATAAAATATACAACCCAGAAGTAGCCTCCAGATAATAAATACAGCCCTGCATAGCCTCAATATTATATATACAGCCCATTTAGTGTGGGCAAACCCACAGGAAGAATTGATATGCTGCAGATTTTCCTGCGCTAAAATATGCAGCATTTATAAATATTGCAATCTATATATTTACATATCTTTCTTGCAAATGGGAGGAAGCCAAAAAAATGTCTTGCACAGGGGCCCACTACAGTCTGTGTCGGCCCCTGTATCCACCCACATACAAATGGTGTTTTTTAAACCCAGAGAGAGGCTTTATCTTAGTGTAGGAACCCAGTAAAGAGATACACTGTGAAGTGGCTACTGGGCAGATAAAGAAATTGCTATCTTTATATGAAAAGTATCTCAATTTTTTTATATATTTCCTTAGAAGTAATGCATGTCTATAGTCTTATATTCTTAGTTTGCATGCATTAGCATTTTAAAGTGCAACTATCACTTTATTTATCATACCGTGTTTCCCTGAAAATAAGGTGTCCCCCGGAAATAAGACGTACCATGAGGGTTTAGTGTGCCTGTAAATATAAGGCACCCCCCGAAAATAAGGCATACTTTTTTTTGTTGAAGAACAGCATGTCACCGATCAGAAGACTAGGGCATGCAGCTTTGACTCCTCCAGCCCCCCCGCTATTATTCCGGTGCCCGCCACTGTCCTGGGTGCTGCAGATGCCCGATGCCCACCGCTGTCCTGGGTGCCGCAAATACCAGGTACTCGCCACTGTCCCAGGTGCTGCAGATGCATACAGTCTTAGTGTAGGAAACCCAGTAAAGAGATACACCGTGACGTGGCTACTGGGCAGATACAGAAATTAACCTTTTTATATACTAAGTATTTAAAATTTTTCATATACTTCTTTAGCAGTAATGCATGTCTCAATTCTTACATTCATGGTTTGCATGCTTTAGCATTTCAGAATGCAACTGTCTCTTTATCATATGTAATGTTTAGTATACACCTGTTCAGACTGTATTTTAGGGAGTGATGTCAGTTTTCTTAATTCAGCAAAAGCATATAGACATTACAGCACAGTATCATAGTGGATTCTTTCTGTGGGGTAAAACATATTTTAAACAATCAGAGAAATGTTTTGCCTCACATAAAACAGCATCACTGATCCCCTGCTTTAATATGTATATATTCTTTTGTGTCCTCCCCAGCCCAGGAGATGTGGTATGATCAGACCATGTCCCTGTACAGTTAATTAAAAAAAATGCGTGGGCTCCGCGCAAATTCTATGTCCAGCCAGGTACCGCTAAGCAGCTGGGGGCTGGAATCCGCAGCGCAGGGAGGCCCATTTGGGATTCCGATTTGTGACACTACCTAGGGTTCATAACATACTGTGTGTGCCATTTAGGATTCAATAACTGCATGCATGGACCCGGGCTTATTGCTTTGTATTACTGCAGGGGCCCCCACCCCTATCATATTGTATGGTTATTCTGTATTTTTTTGCACTTTGCATTGGTTTTAAATTCTGTGTGTTTATATGTCTGAATAAAGTTATTTTGTATACTGCACATTAATCTTGTGGAGTGCTACATATATTTGTCAACGCTTTTCCTACAATGTCTATGCCTTTTTGTTGACAAATAGCACCCCGTTTACCTTGATACACTTGATTTAAGCACTGCACCCATTTTTCTTTCAGAACTCCATAGAAAAATGCACTCCATATTCCGCCATATAGTATAACGCATCCCATAGTCCTTCATATAGTATAATGCACCCCCATAGGCCTCCATACAGTATATTGCACCCCAGTCCTGCATATAGTATATTGCACCCCCATAGTCTTCCATATAGTGTATTGCACCCCCAGTCCTCCATATAGTATATTGCACCTCCAGTCCTCCATAGTATTTTACACCCCCTTAGTGCTCATATAGTACATTGCACCCCAAAATCCTCCATATAGTATAATTCACCCTTATAGTATTCCATATAGCATAATGCACCCTTATAGTCCTCCATATAGTACAATACACCCCCATATAGTGTACTGCACCCTCCATATAGTATAATGCACCCCTATGGAACTCCATATAATTAATGTACCCCCATAGTCCTCCTTATAATATACTGCAACACCATAGTCATCCTTATAGTATAATACACCCCATAGTCCTCCATAGGTATACTGCACCCCCAGTCCTCCATATAGTATAATGTAACCCCGAAGTCCTCCTATATTGTATTATATTGCAAATAACATAGTGCTCAATATTATCCCAGCACTGACTGTACTCACGGATTTAAAAAAAAAAAGTAAATCTCACCTCTGTCTTTGGTCGTCACTTGCTGCTTCGGTCTCCTCTTCTCAGCATGTTCTGACAGCCACTCTGCGCTGGTCAGCACAGCTGGGTACTCAATGATGACGTCACCACTTTGTGCCGTGCTGAGTTGCAGAGACTCAGAGCGCAGCTGGGATCCGAGAGAATGCAGCTGGCAGCAGTGACCGTGACTATAACAGTGAAATATGCGGGGGATAGGGGGATTCCACCACCGAGCCCCCCGGGATGCCGCTATCTGTATATCAGTAGGTACTGCGCCACGTGAGACAACCACCTCAGGTTGCCTCATGGTAGGTGCGCTCGAGCGTAAAGCTCAGAAGGAAGGAACACCATATTGGATTTGAGATTTAGGTGGAATAGTTTGAGAGTGCCATGTGACATTGCGGTGTAAGTGATTAGGCGGCTTTATTAGTCAGGTCAGCATGATCACAACTATACCAGATTTCTATAGCTTTTTTTAGGTTTGACTACTATTACACTAAAAACATTTTTTTAACAAAATAAAGGTATTTTTGCATCACTGAATATTGAAAGATATAGTTTTTTTAATTATTTTTGCCAACAAAGTTATGTGAGGTCTTAATTTTTGCGGGATGAGTTGGAGTTTTTATTGGTACCATTTTGATCCACATAATGCTTTTTGATCGCTTTCTATTCCACTTTTTGTGAGACGGAACCAAGAAAAACAGCAATTTAGGAATTGTTTTTATTATACGCCGCTCAGCCAAAAGTGATAAAATAGCTTTATTTTTGGGATCAGTACAATTATAGCGATACCACATTTATATATATTTTTTTATGGTTTGCCACTTTTACACCATAAAAACTATTTGCAAAACTTTATGGCAGCTCTTCTTTCCAAGACAATATGACGTGTTAATTGATACCATTATTATTTGCAGTGGTGTAAAAAAAAAAAGTGTTTGCTTCTTTCCTGATTTCTTATTCCTTTGCATGTTTGTCACAGTGAAATGTTTCAGATCACCAAACAAATTTAAAGATTAGACTAACATAACACAAATACCGTAAACAGAAAATGCAGTTGATAAATTAAGATCTTTATTACTAAGGGTAAAAAAAATTCAAACCTACAGGGCCCTGAGTGAAAAAGTGTTGCAAAAGCTATTGATCGCAGCATTTAGGGGGTTAAACAGCCAGGGGCTGTGATGGTACCGCTTCAGGCTGCGAGAGCTGGGGCTCGGCTCAAACATAAGCCAAACGTCCAGCGGTGATCGCTTGGTCACAGCTCATGACAGCCATGATGAACGTCATACCTTCTAGGTTGGAAACCCCTACCAAACCATGTTATGTGGGGTACGTTAAAGGTTGTAAATGGGTTAAAGTTTGTACATTGATTTAAGTTAAAAGTGGGGTGTAAAGCTTAAAGTAGTACGTCTGACACATAAATGTATTTCCTAAATATCCAAACACATACAGAGTGGTGGTTATATCCACAGCTAGATGTATACCAAGCGGTGATTGTAGCTGTGCCAGCCATGCCTCCATGACTGACAGCAGGAGGCTGCTGGGAGGAAGAACTTTAATTTCCTCCCTGCCGTGAGGCTCTTAATACAGGAGCCGGGCAATTTTTAAACACTATTGACCTGCTTATTAACCACATATCTGCTGGTTAATAGCATTTCCTCACATGACAGGTTCCCTTTAAGAGATTAATGGGATTTACACAAGATATTTTTCTATAGAAACTCAATGTGCGCACAAATCAAATCTTGTCATCAGCATCTGGCAGGATTCACTAAAGACGAATTAGAATACCGTATATACTCGCGTATAAGCCGAGTTTTTCAGCCCAAAAATTGGGCTGAAAAGTACCCCCCTCGGCTTATACGCGAGTCAGTGCGGGGGCTGCTGTATACAGCGGTATAAAGCAGCCCCCGCATCCCCAGTAATGCAGGGCCCCCCCCCCTCATGCTCCGGTCACCTGTAAAGCAAATTATACTTATCATTGTCCCGCTGCCGTCCGCGCCCGCCACTGCCGACATCGCGATCCTCCATCTTCATCCGTCTTCTTCCTGTTTCTGTGCGCGTCGCAGGCAATGACGTCATTACCGGCGACGAGCACAGGAAACAGGAAGAAGACGCATGAAGATGGAGGATCGGGATGTCGGCAGATGCGGGCGCGGACGGCAGCGGGACAATGATAAGTATAATTATACTAATTTGCTTTACAGGTGACCGGAGCATGAGGGGGGGGCCCTGCATTACTGGGGCTGCCTGTATACTACCACTGGGGCTGCTGTATATAGGGGCTGCTGTTTACACCAGTGGGGCTGCAATACCACTGGGGCTGCTGTATATAGGGGCTGCAATACCACTGGGGCCGCAATACCACTGGGGCTGCTGTATATAGGGGCTGCTGTATACACCACTGGGGCTGCAATACCACTGGGGCTGCTGTATATAGGGGCTGCAATACCACTGGGGCTGCAATACCACTGGGGCTGCTGTATATAGGGGCTGCAATAATCCACTGGGGCTGCTGTATATAGGGGCTGCAATACCACTGGGGCTGCAATACCACTGGGGCTGCTGTATATAGGGGCTGCTGTATACACCACTGGGGCTGCAATAACACTGGGGCTGCTGTATATAGGGGCTGCAACACCACTGGGGCTGCAATACCACTGGGGCTGCTGTATATAGGGGCTGCTGTATACACCACTGGGGCTGCAATACCACTGGGGCTGCTGTATATAGGGGCTGCAATACCACTGGGGCTGCAATACCACTGGGGCTGCAATACCACTGGGGCTGCAATACCACTGGGGCTGCTGTATATAGGGGCTGCTGTATACACCACTGGGGCTGCAATACCACTGGGGCTGCTGTATATAGGGGCTGCAATACCACTGGGGCTGCTGTATATACCACTGGGGCCTGCTGTATATCATACTGCTGGGGCCTGTATACCACTGCTGGGGGCTGTATACCTGTGCTGGGGTCCACCCTCGGCTTATACGCGAGTCAATAGATTTTCCCAGGTTTTGGGGGCAAAAGTAGGGGGGTCGGCTTATACACGGGTCGGCTTATACACGAGTATATACGGTACTGTAAAATATCAGGGACACTCCAGTTCCAGTTTCAAAACAATCTGACACGGTTTTATGCTCTTGATCCTGATCCTACCCAAAAATAAATATTTTCTAAGCAAATATATTTCTAAAGGTGCTACTGACATGAATTTCTCACCAGATGTCGGAAGCAATCTATCCAATCCACACAGGCAAAAAAGTCAAACCATAGATTAAATTCTGTGTAATAATGAGAAATGAAACAGAGAAAAAGTATTGAACACACTTACTGAAATGTGATTAATACTTTGTAAAAAAGCCTTTGTTGGTGATCAAAGCTTTAAGATGCCTCCTGTATAGAGAAACTAGTCACATACATTGCTCAAGTGTGATTTTTGGCCATTATTCCACACAAACACTCTTCAAATCCTGAAGGATCCGTGTCTCCATCTATGAACTCTGAGCCCAAAGGCCCCGTTACACACTTCAATGGTCGAACGAGCCGATCAACGATCTGACTTGACCTAGATCACTTGAACCACGTTCAATGATCGCTAGTGAAATGCTACACGTACAGATATCTGTAACGACGCAGCAACGGGTCCGCGACAAGCAAACGATACTTGCAGTCTTTGATCGCCTACATCCTTCAGTTCTGAATAGGCGAAGTCGTTAATGACATCGTTATCAAGGTGTCACACACACCCATGCTGCAGGTTGGACGGATGATCAAAAACCTCCGTTGAACGATCAGCCGACTTATCGTTGACTGTTTCTAATTGTCACACGCAACAACGTCGTTGCTCCACCCAAAAAGCTGTGATGTACAAACAATATCATTAACGATATCGTAGCGTGTAACAGGCCCTTTAGTTCATACCAAAAATTTTCTATTGGATTCAGGTCAGGTGATTGGCTGGGCCAGTCTTGCAACATCATTTTCTTTCTCTGAAACCAATTGACAGTCTCCTTGCCTATGTGTGGGATTAATGTCTTGCTGAAATGTCCACCCTTGTTTAATCTTCATCATCCTGGTAGATGGCAAGAATGTCTTAGTACATTTACCTATTCATTCTTCCTTCAATAATAAAAAGTATGCCAGTGCCATGTGCTGAGAAACAACCCCACATCACCTAGATACAATAGCTGCTTGAGAGACTGCAGCAGACGGTTTATGCGATCATAGTGGTTGTGTCTTACACAACCATTCAAGGTGAGCTTAGCAGAGTTTTCTTCCCTTGTGGTTTTATTGGGCAAGACCCTATTCTGCACTCTTTGTCCTTCCAGCTATATATATATTTTACACTTTGCATAGGCAGAAAGTTGCTAATCGGTGGTGGGAGTGGAGTTATGAAGATGGCAGACTATTTGGCAGCAGGTTTACTAATTCTCTAGTGATAATCCCCCTCAGATAAGTGAATTTGTCAAAACTAGAGCAAGCAGCCCAGTAAGTTGACACATTTCTGGAATCAGCATCTCTTTGTATAAATTATGCTTCTTTCAGATTATATAGCAAAAACCTGGTGATAGATAGCCGAGAAGAAAATCACAGATATTCAATGCGGCAGGGAAAAAAATTATTTTAAGTACAATCCCTTGTTTTTATTGGATTGCACTTGTCTTTTGTATACGCTTGCATGAGCAAGTCCTAGGGAGTAAATCAACATTAAGATGCAACAAATTTCACGTAAGGATATATGCACACAATCCGGAGACGCGGTGTCTCCTATCCTGCGGAGAAGCCAGTGATCTCCACAGGTGAACGCAACCACCCTATGCCCACAGTCAGTGTTCAGGGTCCACCTGACTGCAATTAGCAAATGCTCACATTCAATGGCATCTGACACATTGGAGGGGTGCTCTCTTCACATATAAATCCTACTTTGGACTCTACATGGCAGAAGGCAAACTCACAAATGGTGGCCACATTTTCATATATTGACTGGTTGTATGAACTACTCTCCCCAATACTATGAAACTGCACATTGTAGTGTGGCCTTTTATTGTGGTCAACTTAAGGCCCACCTATGCAATGTCCATGCTGTTTAATTACCATCCTGATATGCCACACCTATGAGGTCAATGGATTATCTCAGCAAATGAGATGTGCTCACTAACACAGATATAGAAATATTTGTGAACAATATTTGAAAGAAAAAAGGTCTATTGTGTAGGTAGAAAAAGTCTGAGATCTCTGAGTGTAGCTCATGAAAGATTGACAGAATCAGAGACAGCTTTGATCCACTGTCCCCACAGCCTCCCCTCTCACCTATACTGCCCTCTACTTCCATCAACTGCTTCCCCCCATAACTGAAGACCAGCTCTCCTCCCTCCTGTCAAAATCACACCTCACCACCAGCGCCCACGACCCGCTCCCATCCCACCTCATTCCCACCTCACCTCCGTTATCATCCCAGCCTTAACTCATCTTTTCAACCTATCACTTACCACCGGCACCTTCCCCTCAGCCTTCAAACACACCTTGATCACACCCATCCTCAAAAAACCCTCCCTCGATCCCACAACTGTCTCCAACTACCGTCCTATATCTCTCCTCCCTTTCGCCTCTAAACTACTTGAACAGCATGTCCACTCTGAGCTGTCCTCTCACCTCCCCTCCTGCTCCCTCTTTGACCGCCTGCAATCTGGCTTCCGACCCCTCCACTCCACTGAAACAGCCCTGACCAAATCACAAATAACCTACTGACTGCCAAAACCAAGCGCCACTACTCTGTTCTCCTCCTCCTCGACCTGTCCGCCGCCTTCGACACTGTTGACCACTCCCTTCTACTACAGATCCTGGAATCTCTTGCATCACGACCTTGCCCTCTCTTGGATCTCCTCATACATAACGGACCGCACCTTCAGCATCACCCACTCCCACACATCCTCCTCGCCCTACCACCTATCTGTCGGGGTCCCCCAGGGCTCGGTTCTTGGACCATTACTGTTCTCAATCTACACTCTCGACCTAGGCAACTCATTGAGTCCCATGGCCTCCAATATCACCTCTACGCCGACGACACCCAAATCTACCTGTCTGGTCCTGACATCGCCTCCCTTCTATCCAAAATTCCACACTGCCTGTCCGCCATCTCATCCTTCTCTCTGCTCGCTTCCTTAAGCTGAACATGGACAAAACCGCGTTCATAGCCTTTCCCCCCCCCAAGACGCTCCCCCTCACTACCTGACCTATCCATCGTCGTCAACGAACTGCTCTTTCTCTCCAGTCCCCCATGCCAAGTGCCTCGGGGTTATCCTTGACTCTTCCCTCTCCTTCAGGCCCCACATCCAGGCTCTCGCCACCTCCTGCCGACTCCAGCTCAAAAACATCTATAGGATTCGCACTTTCCTTGACCACGACACTGCTAAAACCCTTATTCACGCTCTCATCATCTCCCGTCTCGATTACTGCAACCTCCTGCTCACCGGCCTCCCCAATACCTCCCTTGCACCTCTCCAATCTATCTTGAACTCTGCTGCCCGCCTAATCTATCTGTCCCCCGCTACTCCCCTGTCTCCCCCCTCTGCCAAGCCCTTCACTGGCTCCCTACTTCCCAGCGATCCCGATTTAAAACGTTTAACCATGACATACAAAGCCATTCACAACCTGTCCCCTTCATACATCTCTGACATGGTCTCCCGATACCTACCCTCACGCAACCTGCGATCCTCCCAAGAGCATCTCCTCTACTCCCCCCTCATCTCCTCTTCGCACAACCGCATACAGGATTTCTCCCGTGCTTCACCTATACTCTGGAACTCTCTGCCCCAACACATCAGATAGTCTCCTACCCTGGGAACCTTCAAAGAAAGCCTGAAGACCCACCTCTTCCGCCAAGCCTACTACTTGCAATAAGACCCGGTCCACCACACCGCCTCACGACTGGAATTTCCCCCTCCCACTGTATCCCCACCCGCCCCTTGTAGACTGTGAGCCTTCGCGGACAGGATTTCTCCCCTCTTGTATCTTGTATCTGTACAACCGAATTGTCAACATTTATTGTTACTTGTATTGTTACTATGTTACTTGTCCTAGTCTGCAATTTTAGCATGTAAAGTGCCATGGAATATAATGGCGCTATATAAATAAATAATAATAATAATAATGAAAGATAGGAGCAAAAACAAAACTGTTGCATTTATATTTTTGTTCAGTATACGTGGAAAAGAAGAATAAGGGGTACGTCACACACAGCAATATCGCTGAAATCAGCGACCTCGCCAGCGTATCACTGTGTGTGAAAAACAGCAGCGATCAGGCCCCTGCTGTGAGGTCGCTGATCACTGCCCATCCTTCAGGACCATTTTTGGTCCTTGGTTTCCTGCTGGTCAGCACGCATCGCTGCATGTGACAGCGAGAGACCAGTGACCTCACAGCCTGGTAACCATGGTAAACACCAGGTAACTAAGCAGCACGCGTTACCTGGATACCCGGTGTTTATCATGGTTATCAGCGCTAAGCGGGAGGACACTGGTAACCATGATAAACAGCAGATATCTAGGTAGCGAGCGCTGCCTAGATATCAGATGTTTATCATGGTTCCCAGCGTCCCGCTTACCCAGCGATGTGGGGGTCAGCTCCCGGGTCTCTGAGGAGATCTGCCTGTTTGACAGCTCTCCAGCGACCACACAGCGATCCTGGTCGTTGTCAGGATCGCTGGAACATCGCTGTGTGTAACGGCACCCTAAGGAGCTACCACATGGCAAGAAAGTAATTTAGAATTGTCTACCCAAAAAAATTCATTAAAAACTGTCACGACGTCTGTAGAATCTCAGATGTAAGCAGTTTTTGAGGACTTTCTTCTTTGAAAGCTCAGCCAAAATAAAAAAAAAAAAAAAAACCCCATTAAGAAACCCTACAGGTGCAGCAGTTTGACAATGATCCAATCTGTTGAAAAACGTATTCACAAATTACATTTTCATTTAGACATTTCAGAAAAGGCTGAAATGTTATGACATTGGTCTTATCCAGGCCAGGATGTGATCGCATCCCCTTCTTCGCTTACCTGCTATGTGGCCTGTGATTACCTGCAGCAGTCGGGTGACTGGATCTTCCCCGTAACATAGTTGTAGTTTTTCCCTTCCTCTGGCAAAGGACTCATTCCCACATCCATGCTTATATGGACTCATGATAAAATAGTACTGGAATCAGCATGGTTTTGGATAAGTAAATGATCTGTGTATATGTTATTACTATAAGTATATCATCAGTGTTTGGTTTTTTTTTGACAGATATTAGAAGCTTGAGTAAGACTGCTTAGTGCAGTCGAAACGCGTCTACTGGGTCATGTCGACCATGTAAAGTTTTTTTTGAATGCACTTTACTTTATTTTGAAAAAGAAAAGAAAACCCAGTCCTGTTGAGCCGGGCTCCAATTTTTCTATTGTTTTTTTTTTACAGATGAACAGAAAAATAAATAAGTGACGTTTCTCCTATCCGTGCAAGGTTACATACGTGCAGCACACTGACCCCATGTGTGTATTTTTTTCAGACCTATAGACTTGTATTGTCACTTTTCATCCGTGCTACCAGAGAAACATCGGACATGTGAATGTCATCAGACTATAATTGTACCCATGATAAAAACGGACATGATACGTATGGGGCACACTGATACCTGATTGAGGCCTGACAGCACATAGCAGGTGAGGCGGCTCCGAGTGCTCCATAAACATTAAAAACTAAAAGACAACAACACAAACAAAAAATAATGTCTTATTAATACATTTGTAAGACAGAACATATAAAAAGCATTACTCTGAAGGAGGATCATTGGTACAATATATAAAATGTGTCTGTACAAGAGAAAATATCAGGACTCATCATACAATGTCTCAAGTACAATAATACTGAGAAGACAATCTGAAATGCATAATTAAAGAGGTTGTCTCATTGCAAAGATTATTAGCCTACTAGATGGAGGCCCGCTGCTATCACATCGAGAGGCAGTGACGTCATGATGGAGGCGAGGGCCATCTCATCCCCCTTTGCCGTCTTCTCCCATGTGTTCACTCCTGTGCGCGGTCTTCTCCCCTTGTGTGCTCTCTCCTTTGATTTGTCTTCCCCTGTACGCTCTACCCCTGTGTATCTCCCCTCCCCCTGTGGTAAAAGTAAAATTAAAAGATAGTATGTAAAATGTAACATTACACTGCTGGGGTGGGGGCACATACTTTGCTTGGGGAGACATGGGCTGCGCCTACTTTGCTGCAGAGACCAGGGGAGGTAAAGGACCTTTGGTGAGGTCACAGTCATGTAATCAGTTACATGCACCTAACTCCGCCCATGACATCACCACAGGTCCTGCCTCATTCTGCTGCGTTTGCGAGGGAAGATGACTGCCGTCAGGCTACGGCAGCATGGTGTGTATGTGTGGTTTCTGGCGTCGGCAGCACCACTACCGAACGCCATATTTGGACAACCATCATTTGGCCACCGGAACTTGTGCTGGTCAATCGCGTAATAGGATTACACGATTACAGTGGAAGTGCATGATAGATGCCACAAGGTAAGTATTATAATAGATAAGCTCAGTGATATATAAAATAAGAAACAGAGCTTCAATGACCCCTCCCAGGTCCAGCACAGCCTCTGGCTGCAGCGTGACATCACAGCGGCCAATCAGTCAGCACAGTGGCTCATGCCATCTACACCGCAGGATCTTGGGAGGGTGAATATGAACTTAGTTTGTTATTTTAAAGTTACTGAGAATATGGACTATGGAATAATCTGTGAAATGGAACAATTGCTTTAACACTGAAAAATATAAGTGGAGTGTAACAAAGCAGACCTGATAAAACCACCAGCTAGTGTCCCTCCTGCCTGTCTCGTATATCGCTGTGCAGGGAAGTGTTCAGCTGTGTCGATGTAGCGACCGGTGGTAAGGCCGCGGGTGTGTGTGTATGTCTTGCTTCAACAGAATCTCCATACTCAGATTTAACCGGTCGTAACATCTCTTTACTGTAAAACATATCTATAACACAGTCAACTGATCTAGCTGCACACATGTATATGGTGGAGTCCCTGGATCTTCACTTTATCCGGGTGCGCAGCAAGAAGAAGACAAAGAGAAAAAAACAAAATAGAGATATCTTTCCCTAACTTTCCCTCAAATCACGTACCAGTCTATCACAGAAGAAGATGTCGCTCCCACGTGGCAGGCCTGGGATCTCACGATGACGAGTCCCGGTGCAGCGCTGAAGGGGGAAACTCCTCAGTCCTCTTCTTTGGTCTTCTTCCGCAGGTAACGGATTTTTTGTTAGTCTCTCTCTCTGTCCCGGGGCACACCGAGCAGCAGAAGGGAGATCACGGTAGCACAGATGGCTCCCTTATGTCGGTCACAGCCCCTGCACATGTAATCCGGTGGCAATGTCCTTTATTCTGGAGGCAATGTCCTGAATTTGAGTTGAACCCTTGGTAAGACAATGTCCTGCAGACCGGGGGTTGCAGCAACGATTCTCACGGGGTATTTCTTCCCAAGAATCCGGTTGCAAAAGAGCCCTATGTCGGGAGACACCACACGCAGGTCTGTCCTGGCTAGGCTCCGGGTCTGCACTGCTCTCCCGCCCTTTCTCTTCCTGGGTAAACAAAAGAGAGGGCAGGGGATTTCCAACCTCTGTGATTGTTTCCGCACTTATCCACCAGGGGGCATTAGTGGACTGTACAAAGTCCAATTCCATGTCCATCTCAATGCGGCAGTCTAAATTGTTCACCTCATTACATACCCCCCCACTTAAAGGTTGGCAGTCTCTGTCAACTACTGTCGGTTCCCAGGCGGTGATGACTGTAGTTGTCACAGGGGTTGGTTGAGAAGTGGGCCATACATACTGGTCCCTGTAAGACCGTCCGTGCGGGATCTCAGCAGTGGTGCAGTCAGTGCGTCGCAATGGTCGGTTGTTCCCCTCCTCGTCACTGTCTTTACGCCCTACTCCAGTCAGTACTCCGGGAGAGGGACTGGTCTGTGTAGGTGGGTCACCGGTCTCATTCTGCTGCGTTTGCGGTGGGAAGATGACTGCCGTCAGGCTACGGCAGCATGGTGTGTATGTGTGGTTTCTGGCGTCGGCAGCACCACTACCGAACGCCATATTTGGACAACCATCATTTGGCCACCGGAACTTGTGCTGGTCAATCGCGTAATAGGATTACACGATTACAGTGGAAGTGCATGATAGATGCCACAAGGTAAGTATTATAATAGATAGGCTCAGTGATATATAAAATAAGAAACAGAGCTTCAATGACCCCTCCCAGGTCCAGCACAGCCTCTGGCTGCAGCGTGACATCACAGCGGCCAATCAGTCAGCACAGTGGCTCATGCCATCTACACCGCAGGATCTTGGGGGGGTGAATATGAACTTAGTTTGTTATTTTAAAGTTACTGAGAATATGGACTATGGAATAATCTGTGAAATGGAACAATTGCTTTAACACTGAAAAATATAAGTGGAGTGTAACAAAGCAGACCTGATAAAACCACCAGCTAGTGTCCCTCCTGCCTGTCTCGTATATCGCTGTGCAGGGAAGTGTTCAGCTGTGTCGATGTAGCGACCGGTGGTAAGGCCGCGGGTGTGTGTGTATGTCTTGCTTCAACAGAATCTCCATACTCATATTTAACCGGTCGTAACATCTCTTTACTGTAAAACATATCTATAACACAGTCAACTGATCTAGCTGCACACATGTATATGGTGGAGTCCTTGGATCTTCACTTTATCCGGGTGCGCAGCAAGAAGAAGACAAAGAGAAAAAAACAAAATAGAGATATCTTTCCCTAACTTTCCCTCAAATCACGTACCAGTCTATCACAGAAGAAGATGTCGCTCCCACGTGGCAGGCCTGGGATCTCACGATGACGGGTCCCGGTGCAGCGCTGAAGGGGGAAACTCCTCAGTCCTCTTCTTTGGTCTTCTTCCGCAGGTAACGGATTTTTGTTAGTCTCTCTCTCTGTCCCGGGGCACACCGAGCAGCAGAAGGGAGATCACGGTAGCACAGATGGCTCCCTTATGTTGGTCACAGCCCCTGCACATGTAATCCGGTGGCAATGTCCTTTATTCCGGAGGCAATGTCCTGAATTTGAGTTGAACCCTTGGTAAGACAATGTCCTGCAGACCGGGGGTTAAAGCAACGATTCTCACGGGGTATTTCTTCCCAAGAATCCGGTTGCAAAAGAGCCCTATGTCGGGAGACACCACACGCAGGTCTGTCCTGGCTAGGCTCCGGGTCTGAACTGCTCTCCCGCTCTTTCTCTTCCTGGGTAAACAAAAGAGAGGGAAAGGGATTTCCAACCTCTGTGATTGTTTCCGCACTTGTCCACCAGGGGGCATTAGTGGACTGTACAAAGTCCAATTCCATGTCCATCTCAATGCGGCAGTCTAAATTGTTCACCTCATTACATACCCCCCCACTTAAAGGTTGGCAGTCTCTGTCAACTACTGTCGGTTCCCAGGCGGGATGACTGTAGTTGTCACAGGGGTTGGTTGAGAAGTGGGCCATACATACTGGTCCCTGTAAGACCGGCCGTGCGGGATCTCAGCAGTGGTGCAGTCAGTGCGTCGCAAGGGTCGGTTGTTCCCCTCCTCGTCACTGTCTTTACGCCCTACTCCAGTCAGTACTCGGGAGAGGGACTGGTCTGTGTAGGTGGGTCACTGGTCTCAGAGTCGACGTGATCTCTATGTTGAGAAATGTCCGTGACGTCAGTCATGTCAGCAGCGTCACCCCCTCCGGTTACTGTGGGAGGGGAGTCAGGCCGGGAGCGGCAGGGGGCAACATATTTCGGTGCACAGTGCGGGTGCTGCGGCTATCTTCACCCCACACTCGGTATACATGTCCATTGGGGTAAGGGCGTTTGATTACCCGGTAGACTTCAGTCTCCCACTTGGCTCGAAGTTTCCCTTGAGGCTTCCTAATACGGAGCAAGACTAGCTGTCCCAAATTTAGGGGTTTCTCTTGCACGGGGAGTGGGTCAGCATGTATCTGGCCCCGGATTTGTTGACTCACCAGCTGGTGTACAGTCTCCATCTTCTGTCGGTGAGCATTTAGCCAGGAGAGGTAGTTATGGCAGACATCTTCTTCTGGGCGGAATAGGTTCAGGTCATGGACCCCTTTCCTGGGTGGCCAAAGAGAAGGGTGTGTGGGGTGTAGCCAGTGACGGAGTGGACCTGGTTGTTGTAGGCCCATACTAGGTCTGGAAGGAATTGGGGCCATCGATCTTTCTTATCTTCGGCCAAGGTGCGGATCAGCTGGAGTAGGGTCCGGTTAAAGCGTTCACATGCACCGTTCCCTTGTGGATGGTAAGGAGTGGTCCTTGACTTCTGGATCCCATAAAGCCGATGCAGCTCCTCGATGACTCTGCCTTCGAAACAAGCCCCCTGGTCGGAGTGTAACCTCTCCGGACACCCATAGACGTGGATGAACTGTCGACAGATGGCCTGTGCAGCCGATTCGGCCGTCTGGTCCTTGGTAGCAACAACGACGGCGAATTTTGTGAAGTGGTCCACCATGACTAGGCAGTATTGATAGCCACTGCTCACCGTCCCGATCAGCAGATAGTCCACCATCAACAGCTCAAGAGGCCTGGAGGTTTTAATCGTCTGGACAGGTGCACGCTGTTCGGTGGACTTGTGCAGTTCACAGGTGCGACAGGTTCTGCAGACGTCTTCAACCAGCTTGCGGAGCCCCGGACAATAGATAGATTGTTGAATCCATCGAAACGTCTTATCTACTCCGAAGTGTCCATTCCTTTTGTGGGCTTCGGCCACCATCTCACGCGCTACTGTGCAGGTACTACAACTTGTGTGCATTCCTCCAGCATGTGAGACAAGAGAACCTTCCGGTATAATACTTCTTCTCGCAGAACCAGCCGATCCCACTGCTAAGCAGGGTCAAGGTTCCGGTAGACAGTCGTGCCCACGTGTCAGAGGGGGCTTCTGCCTTTGCCTCACCCATTGTTTGAGTAGAGCCCATTCAGGGTTCTGGTCCTGGAGCCTGCACCACTCTTGGGGACACAGTGTGACCCCCACTGGAGTTCCAACTTTGCCCACAACGAACTGGCGGAAATCCATCATCTGTTGGGCAAGCCTTGCAAAGTCGGGTGTCTCGTCTCCTTCTAGTTCTTCATCCCGGTCTCTGGTGAGTAAGGGGTATGACACTCTAGACAGGCTGTCCGCATTTTGATTCTCAGCCCCAGCCCTGTATTTGATCTTGTAGTTGAACTTAGAGAGTCGAGCCATCCAACGCTGTTCCATGACTCCGAGCTTCGCATTTTCTAAGTGGGCCAACGGGTTGTTATCGGTCAGGACCAGTACTTCTGCCCCTGTGAGGTATCCTGCAAATTTCTCCGCCATAGCCCACGTTAGGGCCAACAGCTCCAGCCGGAATGAGCTATAATTGGTGGGGTTCTTCTCGCCCTCGTGTAGGGATCGACTGGCATAGGCTATGACACGTTCCTTGCCTTCTTGTACTTGTGAAAGTACTGCCCTAGACCTTGTAGGCTGGCATCGGTATGTAGATGGAAACGGGATTGTAGTCTGCATATGCCAGGATGGGGGGTGAAGTCAAGGCACCCTTTAGTGCTTGGAAGGATTCTTCCTGGCTGGGTCCCCAGCTGATGGGTCGTCCTCTGGGGCCGTTGGTGGTCCCTCGAAGCAGTTCGTGCAAGGGTGCAGCAAGCCGGGCGAAGTTTCTTATGAACCGGCGGTAGTAGCCGGCCAACCCCAGGAAGGCCCTGACCTCTCTGACGTTCGTAGGTTGTGGCCAGTCCCGCACGGCGGCTATTTTCTCCGAAGACGGCTGTACACCTTCGGCCGAGATCCGGTGACCCAGGTAATCGATCTCGGGCTGCAGAAGACGGCACTTGCTGGGTTTCAACTTCAGGCCATGTTCTCTCAACCTACGAAACACACGGCCCAGCTGTTGCAGGTGTTCTTCAAATGTGGCCGAATAGACTACGATGTCGTCCAGGTAAATGAGGGTGAAGTCGAAGTCCCCCAGGCAGCGCTCCATCAGTCGCTGGAAGGTCCCCGGCGCGTTGTTCAGACCAGAGGGCATCCGGTCGAACTCGTACAGGCCCATGGGTAGGATGAAAGCAGTCTTTTCTCTATCTTTCTCGTGCATGGGTACCTGCCAATAGCCGCTGGCCAGGTCCAATGACGAAAAATATTTAGCTTTCTTCAGGGCTGTCAGGGATTCTTCGATCCTTGGTAAAGGGTATGAGTCCTGGATGGTGCAAGCATTCAAACGGCGGTAGTCCACGCAGAACCTCAGGGACCCGTCTTTCTTCTTGACTATCACCACTGGTGCAGCCCAGGGGCTCTGGCTTTCTCGTACCACTCCAGCGTGTAACATGGAATTCAGGAGATTTTTCACTTCTTGGTATTGTTGGGGAGGTATTTGGCGGTACCTTTCACGGATAGCAGCGGTATCACCTGTGGAGATTTCGTGCTTGATACTGGGGGTGCATCCAAAGTCGGTGTCATGCCGGGCAAAGGACGCCTGGTGTTCTTGAAGTAACTCTTCCACCTGGGACACTTCTTGATTGGAGTATTGGGATATGTCCAACTGGCACTTTTCTCGTAGTTCTCGCCCCGCGTTGATGTCGCCCGCAACAGCGGCCATGGCAAAGACCGTCACTGTCCAATCTCCCTCTGTAGACGGTGCAAACTGGAGGGGGTTCATAGGGTTCACCTCTTCGGTCAGGGCGTAAACTCGGGCGAGTTGTGTCCCAGCCTCTAGGTCAACGCTCACGTTAGCCGTGTTACCCAGCCTGACAGAAATACTCCCCTTTCTCACAACAGCTAGCGTTCGAGCAACTAGGGGGTTCAGCTTCCCTTCCTTCGGGGTGCGCGGCTCAATCAGCACCTCCACACCTTCGAGCTGTCTTGTGGTGCTAAGGGGTAGCGAGATAACGGTCTCCTTCTCAGCAGGTAAAGTTATCCTAGTATGGCGGGGTACGGTGATCGTGGCCAGCGGCAGTTGTTCTTCTGTCATTCGCTGGAGATTGCAGGTCCGGACCACTTGTTGGAAGGCTCGGCGGGTGGTCCTATGTGTGGTCACTTCTTGCCAGTACTTGGGCCTACTCTTGGTAAACAACACCAGATTCAGGTCTTTCAAGATGTTCATCCCAATAATCATGGGCGTTGCTGATCCACAGCCTTCCCTGACCACGATTATCCCTCTCTTCCCGAGATCTTGCCCACAGACTTCGGTGTTCATCCAGGCAACTCCCGTCACCGGAATGGGTAGATTATTGGCTGCTTTGATCTTGATAGTAGTATCAGGGTCATAGGCAACCCGCGGCTTCAGATACTCTTCGTAAAACTGCTCAGAGATGGTGGATACCTGAGACCAGTATCCATTAATCCTTGCACGGCGGTCCCTTCCAATAATACTTCCAGGGTAGGGCTGTTTGATGCAAGTTTGTTCCGTGGCTGGCTCTGTTTTCCTACACCCCTCTCTTTGGCCTCCCCCGCCGAGTGAGCCTCTTTGGCAGGGGCGTCTAGTTTAAAGGTGGCCGCTGTTGTGGGGCATGACTTGCTGGTTCCGGTATATCGGCCCGTGGATGGACTTGAACGTTCTGGGGGCAACGGTTTGCTCTATGGCGGGGATCGCCGCATGTCCAGCATCTTCCCATCGGCCGGCTGGGTTGTTGTCTCGCTTGCCTGTCCGCCTGTTGGTCCAGGGTGAGCTGCAACACCTGTTTCTGCAACTCTGCCACCATCTGCTTCAGTTCTTCCGTGTCACTGTTCGGGGTTCTGATACCAGTTATGGACCTGCAAGCCGGGTATAAGTCTGGGCCTCCATGACAGGTCCTCTCGAACGTTCTATCGCTTCTTGCTTAACCTCAGCGAACGTAAGGGTCGGATTTATCCGGAGTAGATCTTGCAGTGAGCGGTTAAGGTACAGGTCTCTTAATCCAGTCACGAATTGATCTCTCAACACCAGGTCACGGGCGCCCGTACTAGCTATCTGTTCTTCTTTCCTGCAGGCTTGTTCAAGCAGTACTTGGAGGGCGTTGGCATATTGAGAGATGTCCTCCGATTCGAGTTGAGTACGCCGGAAGAACATATACCGTAATGTTCCTGCATATGTGGTCGGCCCATAGGTGTTCTCCAGCACCCGCACCAAGTCATCCAACGTACGCCGGCCCCTAACTGTCTCCAGCCTGACTGTCGTCCACGCCTCCCCCTCTAATGTTAGCATGGCCATTTCTGCTAAGGTCTTAGGATCAATGTTATACATCTCCCCCACTATCTTAAGTTGTTCGGTCCATTCAGTTACAGGATAGTTCCGTCCGTTAAACTTCCTCACCTGATTGACAATAGATGCCGGGGGGGCTGTCCGGTTATAAGTTACTACCGGGAGGAGATTCTGTTGATCACACATCCTGCCGACTACGCCAGATGTAGCGCCGGTGGTAAGGCCGCGGGTGTGTGTGTATGTCTTGCTTCAACAGAATCTCCATACTCAGATTTAACAGGTCGTAACATCTCTTTACTGTAAAACATATCTATAACACAGTCAACTGATCTAGCTGCACACATGTATATGGTGGAGTCCCTGGATCTTCACTTTATCTGGGTGCGCAGCAAGAAGAAGACAAAGAGAAAAAAACAAAATAGAGATATCTTTCCCTAACTTTCCCTCAAATCACGTACCAGTCTATCACAGAAGAAGATGTCGCTCCCACGTGACAGGCCTGGGATCTCACGATGACGGGTCCCGGTGCAGCGCTGAAGGGGGAAACTCCTTAGTCCTCTTCTTTGGTCTTCTTCCGCAGGTAACGGATTTTTGTTAGTCTCTCTCTCTGTCCCGGGGCACACCGAGCAGCAGAAGGGAGATCACGGTAGCACAGATGGCTCCCTTATGTCGGTCACAGCCACTGCACATGTAATCCGGTGGCAATGTCCTGAATTCCAGAGGCAATGTCCTGAATTTGAGTTGAACCCTCGGTAAGACAATGTCCTGCAGACCGGGGGTTAAAGCAACGATTCTCACGGGGTATTTCTTCCCAAGAATCCGGTTGCAAAAGAGCCCTATGTCGGGAGACACCACACGCAGGTCTGTCCTGGCTGAGCTCCAGGTCTGCACTGCTCTCCCGCCCTTTCTCTTCCTGGGTAAACAAAAGAGAGGGCAGGGGATTTCCAACCTCTGTGATTGTTTCCGCACTTGTCCACCAGGGGCATTAGTGGACTGTACAAAGTCCAATTCCATGTCCATCTCAATGCGGCAGTCTGAATTGTTCACCTCATTACATCACTATAGATTAGGCATTTGTCCTGATGTAACCTATAATGTTCTCTACATATTAACTACCCGGAATGTCTCCAGGACCAGCTAGATCTTACTGAGCGGTTTTACTTTTGGAAAATATGAACAAATGGCAATTTAAAGGGGTTGTCCACTCAAACAATAATTCTGCAGTTACTCTATGTGATTGATAATTCTGCAATCCTCACAACACACGCACTGGGCGCATTGCAAGGTTTTGCCAGTTTCTAAACCGGTAACAGACCGTAATTATGTGATAAGAATGTTCCCGGCCGGAGGCCTGACTAGTGGGCGCAGCTTTGCTCAATACAAGTGTATGGAGCAGGCACGTCCGAGTAGTGAGTGCAGCCTTGCAGACCGGACATCCCCTTTAAACATGCGTCCTCTAATCCAGAAAATCTGATACTGGAGCACAGAATACATTATTATGCAATGCTATACGTATTTTTCAGACCGTAAGATGCACCTGGGTTTTAGAGGTAGAAAATAGGGAAAAATTAATATTAGAAGCAAAAAACATGGTAAAATATTTCATAGCATAAATAACATATTATATGATATGTTATTATAAATAATAATATGTTATTTAGTTGGAAGCTATGGGCAGAAGATGGCGCTGCAGGACCAGAGTGATGTCGTTTAAATACCATAAGAAGATGCTGGAAGGCGAGAATAAGAATGGGGGCACAGGGCTTATATTTAAAGTACCGTATATACTCGTGTATAAGCCGACCCGTGTATAAGCCGACCCCCCTACTTTTGCCCCCAAAACCTGGGAAAATCTATTGACTCGCGTATAAGCCGAGGGTGGACCCCAGCACAGGTATACAGCCCCCAGCAGTGGTATACAGGCCCCAGCAGTATGATATACAGCAGCCCCCAGTGGTATATACAGCAGCCCCAGTGGTATTGCAGCCCCTATATACAGCAGCCCCAGTGGTATTGCAGCCCCAGTGGTGTATACAGCAGCCCCTATATACAGCAGCCCCAGTGGTATTGCAGCCCCAGTGGTATTGCAGCCCCTATATACAGCAGCCCCAGTGGTATTGCAGCCCCAGTGGTATTGCAGCCCCTATATACAGCAGCCCCAGTGGTATTGCAGCCCCAGTGGTATTGCAGCCCCTATATACAGCAGCCCCAGTGGTATTGCAGCCCCAGTGGTGTATACAGCAGCCCCTATATACAGCAGCCCCAGTGGTATTGCAGCCCCTGTATACAGCAGCCCCAGTGGTATTGCAGCCCCAGTGGTGTATACAGCAGCCCCTATATACAGCAGCCCCAGTGGTATTGCAGCCCCAGTGGTATTGCATCCCCTGTATACAGCAGCCCCAGTGGTATTGCAGCCCCAGTGGTGTATACAGCAGCCCCAGTGGTATTGCAGCCCCTGTATACAGCAGCCCCAGTGGTATTGCAGCCCCAGTGGTGTATACAGCAGCCCCTATATACAGCAGCCCCAGTGGTATTGCAGCCCCAGTGGTATTGCAGCCCCTATATACAGCAGCCCCAGTGGTATTGCAGCCCCAGTGGTGTATACAGCAGCCCTATATACAGCAGCCCAGTGGTATTGCAGCCCCTGTATACAGCAGCCCCAGTGGTATTGCAGCCCCAGTGGTGTATACAGCAGCCCCTATATACAGCAGCCCCAGTGGTATTGCAGCCCCAGTGGTATTGCAGCCCCTGTATACAGCAGCCCAGTGGTATTGCAGCCCCAGTGGTGTATACAGCAGCCCCAGTGGTATTGCAGCCCCTGTATACAGCAGCCCCAGTGGTATTGCAGCCCAGTGGTGTATACAGCAGCCCCTATATACAGCAGCCCCAGTGATATTGCAGCCCCAGTGGTATTGCAGCCCCTGTATACAGCAGCCCCAGTGGTATTGCAGCCCCAGTGGTGTATACAGCAGCCCCTATATACAGCAGCCCCAGTGGTATTGCAGCCCCAGTGGTATTGCAGCCCCTGTATACAGCAGCCCCAGTGGTATTGCAGCCCCAGTGGTGTATACAGCAGCCCCTATATACAGCAGCCCCAGTGGTATTGCAGCCCAAGTGGTATTGCAGCCCCTATATACAGCAGCCCCAGTGCGGTATACAGCAGCCCCAGAGGGGTATACAGCAGCCCCAGAGGGGTATATAGCAGCCCCAGAGGGGTATACAGCAGCCCCAGAGCTGTATACAGCAGCCCCAGAGCTGTATACAGCAGCCCCAGAGGGGTATACAGCTGCCCCAGAGGGGTATATAGCAGCCCCAGAGGGGTATATAGCAGCCCCAGAGGGGTATACAGAAGCCCCAGAGGGGTATATAGCAGCCCCAGAGGGGTATACAGCAGCCCCAGAGGGGTATACAGCAGCCCCAGAGGGGTATATAGCAGCCCCAGAGGGGTATACAGCAGCCCCAGAGGGGTATACAGCAGCCCCAGAGGGGTATATAGCAGCCCCAGAGGGGTATACAGCAGCCCCAGAGGGGTATTTAGCAGCCCCAGAGGGGTATACAGCAGCCCCCGCTGTATACAGCAGCCCCCGCTGTATACAGCGGTACCCGGCTGTATACAGCCCTCCCCCTGGTATACCGGGCCCCCCCTGTGGCAACCTGTAAAGGAAGCGATGATTATACTTATCGGGTCGCTGTCGCCGACGCCGACGCCGCCGCTCTGTCACCGTCCGTCACCGCGCTCCTTCCCGTCTTCATGCTTCCTTCACGGGCGCACAGAAAATGACGTCATTTCTGTGCGACGGTGAAGGAAGCATGAAGACCAGGAGGAGCGCGGTGACGGACGGTGACAGAGCGGCGGCGTCGGCGACAGCGACCCGATAAGTATAATCATCGCTTCCTTTACAGGTTGCCACAGGGGGGGCCCGGTATACCACGGGGGGGGGCTGTATACAGACGGGTATATATTTTTTTTTTTTATGATTACCGTATATACTCGTGTATAAGCCGAGGGGGGACTTTTCAGCACATTTTTTGTGCTGAAAAACTCGGCTTATACACGAGTATATACGGTACCATTCCAGTGCTGGAAAAAAAAAACCACTGGAGTGCTGCTTTAAAATCCCATGGGAGAATTATAACTCCCAGCATGTCCTGCAGATCCTATAGCATGCTGGGAGTTCTAGTTTACCACAGGAGGGGTACAGTGCTTTTATGTACTGTGTACTTTAAAAGTTTATAATGTAGAATTAAGACAAGGTGTTCTTACATTAGCGCAGATCCTGCAGCCACGCTTAAAAGCAGGAAGCTATGGCTTTAAGGGGAGTTTTATAAGGCCCTCAGGGAACATATGTCCCCACTATTAAATTATTATAAAACCATTCTCTTAATTGGGGTCATAACAGAAAGATCTACAGAAAGTACATTAAAATCATACCCAAACAGGGTAAGGATCCTCTGGAGGCCTGCTCTTAAAGACCCATTTTTCTCATTGATGTAAACCAGAAATAATGGTGGACAGATTGGCAGTACTACTACCCCAACTGGTGAATCCTGCACAAGTGGGATTTGTTAAGGGTAAGGCAGCAGTTAAAAAATACAAAAGGTACTAACTGTGTTGGATGGGGGTCGCCACCGCCAGTCAGGAGGGAGACCGGCTTTGCTGGCTCTGGATGCAGAGAAAGCTCTTGACAATGTTAGATGGGACTGGCTAGGGGCGACTCTGGACTCGTCCAACATAAAGGGCAATTTTAGTACATTTCTGGAGGGGGTGTATACACATGCCAGGCTTCCTCTCTGAGACATTCCATCTACATAAAGGGACCAGGCAAGGATGTCTGATGTCACCACTGCTGTTCAACTTGGCACTGGAGCCCTTCGCTCGGTATGTGGAAGAGTCAGACCTATTTGAGGGAATCAGGGTGGGCGGTAGCATCACTAAGGCCCCTTTCACATCAGCGTTTTTGTTCGGATCCAGCCGATCAGGACAAAAAAAACACATCTGCCGCCTAACGGCTGCACTTGCGGTACACTTGGGGCAAGCTCCATTGCCTCGATCCTGTACTTGCGGCCGTAGGAAAAAAAACGCGGTCAATTGCGGTTATTTTGCGCGGCCACACCTGCCGCAAGTGCCGGATCGTGGCAATACCGCATTTGCTGCACACCCCATAGACAATGCATGGGGCTTGCCACAAGTGCGGCCATTAGGCGACACATGCATTTTTTTTGTGCGGATCCGGACAAAAACGCTGATGTGAAAGGGGCCTTAGACAGCCTTATTTGCAGATGTCATCTTGTTCTTTTTCTCTTTTTCCAGCCATTGAAACAAGTAGGAAATATCTTTCAGTTTATCCGGAAATTTGAGGAATACTCGGGTTATAAAGGGTCAATATCACCAAGGGTGAACTTTTGGAACTGGGTGAAAAAACTCCTATGGAAAAAACTTGTAAAAAACAACAAAAAAAACAAAACAAAACCCAGGAAGCTATAGGACCGAGGATGTAATGAAGAGGCAGGGCTGGAGCATCACATGACAGCACAGAGCCTGCCCTCTACATTGCATCACCACAGGTCCTACAATTGACATGCACCAACATGAGCACTCAGCACAGACTGCGCTGTGCTGTCAGGTATGCCGTGCCTGGCCCTGTTACTGCAGTGATCTGCACTTTCTAGGGCCAGGTATGACTGTCCCTCCTATGTGGCACCCGGTCCTGCTGCCTCCTTCCCCTCCAGACACAGATCTCGCCAGTCGCTGCTGGAATCCTGCGACTGCGGCAACCACTGTTTAAAGTAAGCAAATATTCATTAGATGATCCCCACGCCCCCTTCTTGGCACTGAAGCCAGTGCTAACAGGTGAGCGTGTGGACCCTCACCAAGAGCAGTGGTGCCCACGTGGTTTCCTAGCAGCAGCGTGCTTTTCCTGCCTGCGATCCCAATTCACTGCTGCCCCCTCCCCACAGCAAGCCGCCACATGTCATATTCGGACTATAAGACGCACCCTACACTTTCCTCCCAAATTTGGATGAAAAAAGTGTGTCTTATAGTCCAAAAAATACAGTATATATAAAATTTAACTTAATCGAATTAAGAGAAAAAGGAATAAGAGCAGATTTCATGTTGACGTGTATAAATCAGCATTACCTCTAAATTGTCTCATCCGTTCTTCATAACTAAATCAGAGGAAAGCAATAATTATATAATGGACATTAGCTGGCTGCACATGGGACTTTTTTTAGTCGGTCATAATGAATACATGTACCAGAGTCATACATGGTAAGGTCTGACGGAAAAGCAAAGGGATTACAGCAGCACCAGATTTTTGGGGATTTCTCCAATTTTTGCTTACAGTGAAATGAAGGCTCAGTCCACAATGGTGTCTGAAGACAGAGGTGTCTCACTGATGGTCAACATCTGCAAAACGTTTTCCCATGTAAGACTGATCCTGGATCCAGAGTAATCAGCCACATACGTATTGTTCATGTGCGGCTCTACAGCTGTAAGAAAAGCATCAGTGTTCTTACAGTAAGGGCAGGGTCATAAATCTTCCTTAACAGCAGAGGCTTTGTTCGTAGTGTAGAAGACTTTTTGCTGTTACTTTTCTTTTTGTCTGGCTTGCTCAAGTTTTTGGCTTTTGTGCTGCCATCTCCGCCCTTTCCCGGGTACACCTGACCTTCCAGTGTCACGTCTGCACATCTGTCCTGGCCAACAAGGAAGTCCTTCACTTCCCAGGCATAGGCGCCATCACGCAGCATAAAGATGGCTCGGTTTGGTCCCACCATAAACCTATAGTGAATCAAAAATATTTACATGTATGCTGAAATCAGAACCAGAAGTGAAGACGACCATGATCTAATACTAAGTATTATTGCATGTAAGGGCCATCAAAATGTAATGGTAATCAAAGACGGATGGTGAAGAAAGAAGCGCGCAGCAGCTTAATTGGCATCGGTCGGTAAATGAATCCTACCTGAGCGAGATATATACATATATATAGATATATACACTTTTCACAGTTTTATGCTTTCCTCTGTGAGAATGTGGTTACTGTATATACTCGTGTATAAGCCGAGTTTTTCAGCCCAAAATTTGGGCTGAAAAGTCTCCCCCTCGGCTTATACACGGGTCAATACGGTAGGGCCGCTCATTATATATGCACTGCTTCCCCCTGTAAATCAGCGGCACGGGGAAGCAGTGCATATATGCCCCCAAATGCTGGCACTCTCCCCCCTTGTAAGGGCCCTCCCCACTGCGTATCTTACCATTCCGGTCTTCTGCACAGCGCAGCTCCTCGGTGCTCCGTCCTGCTACATCCGGGATCTCCGGCCGCCGCAGGCATATGACGTTATCGCGCGACGGCCGGGGATCCCGGATGCAGCGAGGACGGAGCATGGAGAACGGAGCACCGAGGAGCGGCGCTGAGCAGAAGACCGGGATGGTAAGATAAGCAGCGGGGGGGCCCTTACAAGGGGGGCGAGTGCCAGCATTTGGGGACTGCTATATACCCCCTGGGGGCTGCTGTATACTACCACTGGGGCTGTATATACCACTGGGGCTGTATATACCTCTGGGGCTGCTGTATACTACCACTGGGGCTGTATATACCACTGGGGCTGCTGTATACTACCACTGGGGCTGTATATACCACTGGGGCTGCTGTATACTACCACTGGGGCTGTATATACCACTGGGGCTGTATATACCTCTGGGGCTGCTGTATACTACCACTGGGGCTGTATATACCCTGGGGCTGCTGTATACTACCACTGGGGCTGTATATACCACTGGCGCTGCTGTATACTACCACTGGGGCTGTATATACCACTGGGGCTGTATATACCTCTGGGGCTGCTGTATACTACCACTGGGGCTGTATATACCACTGGGGCTGCTGTATACTACCACTGGGGCTGTATATACCTCTGGGGCTGCTGTATACTACCACTGGGGCTGTATATACCACTGGGGCTGTATATACCTCTGGGGCTGCTGTATACTACCACTGGGGCTGTATATACCACTGGGGCTGCTGTATACTACCACTGGGGCTGTATATACCACTGGGGCTGCTGTATACTACCACTGGGGCTGTATATACCACTGGGGCTGCTGTATACTATCACTGGGGCTGTATATACCACTGGGGCTGCTGTATACTAACTACTGGGGCTGCTGCTGTATATACCACTGGGGCTGCTGCTGTATATACCACTGGGGGGTGCTGCTGTATACTACCACTGGGGCTGCTGTATATACCTCTGGGGCTGCTGTATACCACACTGCTGGGGGCTGTATACCTGTGCTGGGGTCCACCCTCGGCTTATACACGAGTTAATAGGTTTTCCCAGGTTTTGGGGGCAAAAGTAGGGGGGTCGGCTTATACACGAGTATATAAGGTACATTATTCTGCAGATCTGCACTGTACTTTACACTGGTTGTAGGAGTCCGAGATGAGACCATCGAACTCTCTCTACCTTCCTCAGTCTCCGCCTGGAATTGGCTGCTTTAATCAGTCATCTTGACGCAGGAAAGTTACTAAATCACAAGCAGGTGGTGACTATTCATTATATCAATCACATACAATGCAATACTGCAGATTGCTGACATTCCACGTCGTCTGGAAGGTTAATACTTGGCAGATCATTAACACAAGTCATTAATGTATTATTGATAGGAGAGGGAGACCCCACAGGCCCTTCATATCCATCAATGTACAGCAACACACAAGTAGGTGTGGCCAGTATTCACATTATTGTGGTATCTAGATTAACTATGCCAGCTCAGGCATTGGCAGATGCTTGCCAGGATAACTGCACGGTGAGCAGGTACCGTAACATATGTCCTATGTAATAATTAGAACGAGTGTACAATACTTGCTGACAATGAAAGCATCCCGCCAGGAGTCTGCCAACACAGTGTCAGCAGTGTCACTTAAAAGGGTTGTCCACTACATAGACAGCCCGTTGTCAATCACATTTTCCCTGTTAAGGTAAAATGCATACTCACCTCCAGTACCAATCTAGCAGTGTCTGAGATCAGGGCTTGAGTACAATCAGCGTTGGTTTCACTCTCCCCACCACCTTCATACAGATCAAACAAGAGAAAGTGAGTGAACAGAGACAGCTCTGACTTCCACTTGAAGTTTGATTCATCCAAAAGCGGCGAGAGTGAAGCAGATGCTGATAAGTCGCAGGCTCACATCATGTAGTAATGTCACATGATCCCCGGAAGAGTGAGTGTAAACACTGCTAGAGGGCACTGGTGGTGAGTATAAGTGTTTTATTGTAACAGGGACAAACATGGTGATTGAGAAGGGGTGGTACAAGAAGTAGACAATCCCTTTAAGCACTGTAGTACCTGCTAACTCACTAGTCCACACTAGATCAATTTACAGGGTTTAGAAGTCTGGAAAATACATGAGGATATCAAGGGATTATAATACCTTAAAGTAACCGACCTAGCCTTATTTCACTGTGTCAAGCCTGTGACTTGCACGGCTGGTATCATACTCACTGCAGGCACAGTACTGTACCTGACCAGCTTGCTGAGCTTCTTCATGCAACTCTGAGCTCTGCTATATCCACCTGTAGCTGGCAAGTCTCCTCCTGGTCATAGGGAGGCATGGCGAGACTTTCTAGGAATGTGTATTCCGTATCATGCTGAGTGTTCTTTCCCTGGGCTATTCCCTGCCAGCACTCTATATATAGGCCTCCCTTCACACAGATGCCTGCTCTAAAGTAATGGCTTTGTCTGTTCTCCTGAGGTCTCTGTCTTGCCTCTCCTGTTTGTGTGTGGCTTGCCCCAGTTTATCCTGACCTCTCCTGGCTAGCCTAGTGTTTGCACTGACCTCTCCTATCTTGTCCTATCCTGTATTTCCTGTATCTGTGCTATATGTCCCATCCCCATTGTGCCTGTTGTGACCGCATCTTCGGGTTCTACCTAGAACGTCTCTTGCACCTCGACTCTCCATCAGTTGCTGCAGGCCCGGGGACTGCCCTGAAGTAACATCTGGCGGCTATGTGTGGCACAAGCCTACCCTCACCATAAGAGCCCTAGTGAAAACCAGATAGCCACTTAGTCACACCCCTTCAGGGTAATCCTGGTCCGTGGCACAGTGGGTCCACATCCACCAGTCGCCGCACACTATTAGAGAAGCTACTGACTGTCCCCCAATCTAAAAGAAAATCAAGGCTAAGAATTTAGGAACCAGATGATATTTGTTCACATTTCTTACCAATTTAGTCGCTGTCTAACCAGAAATTGCAAGATCCTCCATAAACCCTCCCAATTACCTCTGAATGTCATAGTTGGCATTGAACAGGCTGCCCTGCCACAAGCTCGTAATTTCCTCACTCTCCTTCTCCGAAGGATTTCCAGAAACTGTTGCAAAGATCATTATAGTCTTTCCCTTCTTGGTCATCTGCAAGATGCTCTCCGGGTTCTTAGGATCAAGCTTTGAGAAGTCTACTGGAGCAGGTTTTCTCTTGTGTTCGGGGAGGTCTCCTTCTCTATGTCATCATCTTCCTGAGGGGGGGGAATTTTACAAATGAAAAATCACCTGGTTTTCATTGAGAGGGAAAAAAAAACAAAAAACGTTTCCTCTGTATCATCATTAGTGCATCATCCACAGACCATCAGTATGTCACATTACCATCATGTATTTCACATTAACAAATTAAAATAACAGGCCAAATACACAGCCAGCAATGACCGAACCGCCGCCCCACCGCCACCGGAGCTCCCACCTCTCCACCACCAGATCTGCTGCAACCCAGACCTACTGTTTCCTACCCATTATCCTGTAGAATGTAAGCCCGCAAGGGCAGGGTCCTCTCCCCTCTGTACCGATCTGTCATTATTAATTTGTTTACTGTAAACTATATCTATAATTTTGTATGTAACCCTCATGTACAGCAGCCATGGAATTAATGGTGCTATATAAATAAATAATAATAATAAATACACTTATACACTATGTTAATCATTTAGAGAAAAAAAAAAATGTTGTGCAGATGGTAACACGTATGGGACTTGGTTTGTGAACCCAACAACGTATAATGGGAGAGTCTGAACAGCAAAATGGAGAGAAGTGGATCAAGGAGCATGCTGCAATAATTTACATGCAGATCACTGGTCCATGTGTAAAATGTTCATGTGAGGGGCGTGGCCTAGCGGGTAATGTGAGCGGACGCAGTGTGGAGATCTCCCGCCGACCGAAACACTGTACCGCCGTGAATCCCGCCACCTGAAGCCCCACACTGCCGAGTGTGACGGGGGAGACTGCCAGGACCCGATTGCCGGTATTTTAGAGCCCGCACACGGCCGCAATGACGAGACGGAGGCAGCAAGATGTGGGCACTGCTGGAGGTGGAGGCTCCCAAGATGGCGCCGCAGCGCGGGAGGCTGCAGAGAAAGAGAACGCCGCGTGCAGACACAGGATGGCGGCTGCAGCAAAACTGGAGCGATTCTCCAGGAAATCTGAAGGAGCTAAGGTGGGTGCTGGAGGAGAGGGTGTGAGTGGCCCGACAGTGGAGGAAGAGGATTCCCAATCAGAGGGAGAAGCTGGCACTACAGATAAGGCAGACCCGGCTATGGGGGAAGCTGAAGGGAGCCCAGGAGAGCCTGTGTTGGAGGGAGAACCCACACTGAGGGATGTGTTTTGCCTAGTGTCCTCCTGCAAAAAGACACTGACCACTGTGGCTGAACAGGTTCACAGATTGCAGGGGGAGATCACCAACATAAATATAACCCTTAAAAAAGCAGATAAGCGCATGGCTGCAGTGGAGGAGAGAGTGGGAATAGCAGAGGATACTATTACAGCCATGCAAAAAGCTGAGAAAAGACACAGCCAGCAGCTAGCAGAGGTGATTGCAAAGAATGACGACCTGGAGAACAGGTCACGAAGGAACAATATCCGTATAGTGGGCATACCGGAAAAAGCAGAGGGGAGAGACCCCACTGGATTTGTAGAAACCTGGCTAAAAGGAAAGATTGGGGAACATTTCCTGACTAAAGTATTTGCAGTTGAGAGAGCCCACAGGGTCCCCACACAGCCAAGACCACCAGGGGCGGAACCCCGCACTGTGCTAGCCAGGATTCTAAACTATCGAGACCGGGACATTATCCTGAGGAAAGCAAGAGATGCAGAGGATCTGACAATTAATGGGCAGCAAATTGAATTGTACCCAGACTATTCCCCAACGGTACAGAAGCAAAGGATGCAATTCAAGGGAGTTAAGAGACGCATGCGTGACATGGGGATACAGTACTCAATGTTTTTCCCAGCAAGGCTGAGAGTGATTGCTCTGGACAAAGTTCAGTTTTTTACGACACCAGAAGAGGCTGCCCACTGGCTGGATGCCAATGCTAAAAAGCTTAAAGTGACAGACGGCTGAGCTGTGGCAGTGGATGGGACTAAAGTTAAGCAGTGATGTTCCCAGGAGTGCCACGGGAATTGGTCGAACTGTGCTTGTGTAGAGGACCAAATGGGTCTTATACCCAAGAGGCTATACTTTATAGTCCTCAGAGTAAAGGGGGACTTGTTTGACCCATTACGGGCTGTTTATCTTTGTTGAATCCAAGGATGGGGGCGGGGGGGCTGAGGGTGTATCCGGACAACTTCTGAAGTACTATAAGTTTGGGAGTGAGTCCGGATGGTGTTGGGATATGCGGTTTATATCCTACTGTAAATTTGTAGTGTATATCACATGTATGATAAGTTGCATAACGATTTTCTTTAAGGCGGGAGGAGGAAGGAGGATTGCAATCATAAGTTTCAAGGTACCGAGCAGATTGGGCGCTGGGTATTGGAGACCCACTCTCGGTGAGAGACGAGAAGTTAGGGAAAGGGAGGGGAGGAGCCAGGGGGGAAGGGAAAGGGGAGAGGGGGGGCAGAATATTTTAGGGAAAGGGGGGAGGGAAAGACAGCACATGGCCTGGGACATATTGTACACAAATGATCATACCAGTGAATATGGGAGAATATATTAGAATATTAAGTTGGAATGTAAGAGGCCTCTCTGACGTGACCAGACGGACTACCATTTTACAACATATAAAAGACCAGAAACCGGCAGTGATTTGCTTAATGGAGACACATCTGGTAAAAGATACACAGGGGGTTCTACAAAGGCGTGGATTGCAGACGCGTATCATGCCACATACCCACATACTCCAGAGGAGTGTCTGTACTGATTCCTATGACAACGAAGTATGAACACGTGGATCACCACACGGACACGGAGGGACAATATGTCATTTTGGTGTGCAGGCTATGGGGGGTACTTACAGCTATTGTGGCTATGTATATACCTTCGCCGTACTCAAGTAAAAAAATCAGAGAAGTGATGGAATGGGTGGGACGACTTGGGAACATTCCACTCCTTTTAATAGGAGACTTTAATAATGTCCAAGACGATTTTTGGGACAAACACAAGTCTAATCCAGAAAGAACACAGAGTCACATAACACCATTCGGTACATACGTTAGGGAGCTGGGGCTGAGGGACTTGTGGAGAGTGAGAAACGAAGAAACACGGTGCTTCTCGTGTTATTCGTCAACTCACAATACTTTATCCCGCATAGATATGGCATTGGGTAACGAACAAATGGAGGCGATAGTAGCAAAGGTGGAATACCTGCCAAGGATAATATCAGACCATAAACCCATTTGTGTGTGTATCCAGCGGGCGGAGTCTAGGATGAGGAGGCAGGGGGGCTGGAGACTACACCCGGCATGGCTGCGTTCGTTGGATATGAACAAGTTGACCACAGAGATTGCTGAATATTTTAAACGAGGGGAGTGCTGAGCCACAGATAGTATGGGACACTGGAAAGGCATTTCTACGGGGACTTCTCATTAGAGAAATTAGTCGTTGTAAAACAGAATCAAGACGGAAAGAAAAGGCAGTGGTAGAAACCTTGAGTATGGCGGAGGCAGAGGTGATTAGAGCTGGTACACTGGAGGCTGGAGACAGGCTGAAGGAGGCACAAGAGAGGGTAAATCAATATCTACTGGAAAAGACACAGAAAAGGAGAGAATTTCAGAAGTCCACCTTTTATGAGGAGGGGGAAAGGGTGGGCCATATGCTGTCGGTGGTGGCGGCGGCCCAGAGGAGGACCCCATTCATATACTCCATTCAGAAGATGGATGGTGACCTGACTGTGAATAGTGTGGAGATAGGATCAGTCTTCACGGACTTCTATAGGGGTCTATACTCCTCTGGCTCGGACGCCACTGGCGGGAGTGTGGTATCGTACTTGCAAGGGGTTAAATTACCTAGATTGTCGACAATGGAAAGAGAGGGGTTGGAGGGACCACTGACAGTTGAGGAGCTGAGTGTAGCGCTGGCTTCTATGACTAACGACAGGGCTCCAGGAGGGGATGGTCTTCCGATTGAAATATACAAAAATATGGAGGAGGTGCTGCTGCCCAAACTTAGAGAAGTATTGGAAAGATCAAGAGAGGGGGGAGTGCTGCCCGCATCCATGAGAGAGGCGATTATCATAGTGATACCAAAGGAGGATAAGGACCTGAAACATCCAGACTCCTATAGACCAATCTCACTTTTGACATCAGATGTCAAACTCCTGGCAAAGGTGTTGTCTAACCGGTTGTCTGGGGTTGTCAATAAATTGATCCATCCGGACCAATCAGGCTTTATGCCGAGTAGGTCGATGGCAATTAATATAAGGAGACTCTATTTAAATATGCAGCTGCCGGTTGACAATGCCGGCCGGAGAGTGATAGCATCCTTGGACGCCCGCAAGGCATTTGATAGTGTGGAGTGGGGGTACTTGTGGGCGGTTATGGAAAAGATGGGCATTGGCCCACAATTTCTCTCGTGGGTGAGGTTGCTGTACTCTCAACCAGTGGCCAGGGTGCGAGTAAATGGGATATTGTCACAACGCATAGACTTATGTAGGGGCACGAGGCAAGGGTGTACCACTGTCCCCCCTCCTGTTTGCCTTAGCGGTGGAACCATTGGCGGCTGAGATACGAGATGCACAGGAGGTGGTAGGGTTCAGGTACGGGAGTCTGGAGGAGAAAGTGGCTCTGTATGCAGATGACATCCTGCTGTTTTTGGAGGAACCGGGAGAATCCTTGGGTAACGCCATGAGAATATTTGAGAGATTTGGAGATGTATCCGGCTTGCGTATTAATTGGACCAAGTCTACGCTGTTAGCTTTAGACGAAAGGCTGCCTAGTGATATGGAAGCGGGGGGACTACGTATTGTGGATAAATTTAAATATTTGGGAGTATGGGTCTCAGCCCCAATTACGGAATACCTTACTATTAATCTGTCCCCTGTATTGGACCTTCTCAGGGCAAAGGTGGGAGCTTGGAGTAAACTATGCCTATCTGTGGTGGGCAGGATAAATCTAATTAAAATTTATTTTGATGCCTAAATTGCTATATATATTGCACAATGCTCCTATCTGGGTCCCACAGAAGAGATTCAAACAGATTAACTCCATTTTTAGGAGCCTAATCTGGGGGAAAAAACAGGCACGTTTGAGGCTGGAGATCATGCAAAAACCTAAAGATGAGGGGGGTCTGGCATTGCCGAATCCATACCTTTACTTCTTGGCGGCTCAGGGACAACATGTGAGGGGATGGGCGCAGCGAGCAGAGGGTCCAGTAGTCCAAAGAGTACTGGAAAAGGTAATGGAGAAATGCCCGCTGGTGCAATGCTTAGAGGATAGTACCATGTACTTAGCGGGGAGACTAAATCCCACTCTGCTTTTATATCATAAAGTATGGGAGAAATTGAAACAGGCGAGAGGCATAACACAGCTCACCAAATATTCTCCACTGTGGAACAACCACAACCTACAGGAGATACGAGAGATGGGATGTTTACATGAGTGGCAAAATAAGGGCATTGGATATGTGCACCAGATAATGGTTGGGAATAGCTTAAAATCATTTACACAATTGAGAGGGGAATTTGGACTAAGAGAATCCGGGACATACCAATACCTACAGATGCACCATGCCTTCCAGACACAACGGAAGGTTGGGGAGATTTCTATACAAAAAGACATAGTGTTGGATTATGTATGTGGCGACGGACCTACGAGAGGAGTGATTTCCACGGTGTATGGAGACTTGTTACATACATATTCGCTTCAATACCCGACACGGGCAAAAACAAAATGGGAGGCGGAAGTGGGAGTTATAGATGAGGACAAATGGTCCTCCATTCTGGAGTGGGTTCCGAGTTTATCCCTCAATGAACCGGGCAGACTGTCCCAGCTATATCTGATATATAGAGTTTACCGGTCCCCTGCCTTTCTGTTTGGGGTGAATTTGAGACCCACATCGGAGTGTCCTAGATGTAAAATGGAGGGGGCTGGGATATATCATATGATGTGGACATGCCGAGACTGTCAACATACTGGTTATTGATCATCAACAGGATAGAGGGGGCATATAAATGCGCTATACCAAGAGAGCCAGTGGTGTGCCTGCTGGGCTACGTGGACGAGATTCGTGTGGACTCCAACTCAAAAATAGCCATCGCAAGACTGCTATTTATAGCAAGGAAACTAATAGCCAGATTCTGGATCAGGGAGGAACCTCCGTCCAGGAGAGAGTTTTTGACACAGGCAAGCTATATCTCCAAGCTGGAAAGTAACATATATCGTAGACGTGGGAGGGACAATGTATACACTAAGATTTGGGCTCCATGGCTAGAATATGGTACGTAGGAAGAGATGAATATATAAGTGTAAATCGGGGGTGTATGAAGGGAAGAAGGAATGGAGGGAGGAGGACTGTATTGTGACATACTTAAAAAATTGTTGATATGATTTGTTACTGGCGATTGCTGTCTGGGAGGGGTGAGGGGGGAGGGAGGGGAGGGAGAAAGGGGTTTCAGAGATTTAATGACAAAATGTATGTACTGGACATTCCTGTATGCCTGTTTATTTGCTCAATAAAAATTTATCTGATTAAAAAAAAAAAAAAAATGTTCATGTGAACTTCCACATATGTCAGCGTGCTGTCTGTATGTTATCAGTATATCGACTGCACATGGACTGGCTACGCTCATCAGGAGCCCTGATAGGTACATGACACAGTGGTACGCAAACGTTTGGGCACCCCTGGTCAAAATTACTGTTATTGTGAACAGTTAAAGTGGAAATGCCATTTAATTGAAAAGAAAAAACAAAACAAACACACACAATACTGCACTACTTGTTAATGATATGTCACATAGCAGCTAAACTACTGCTTTTTTGTGCCATATGACTTACTGTCTCAAATTTTTCTTTGCTCTTTTAAGAACTGCATTTTATGGCTGTGTGGGCATAGCCAGCTTCTACCAGCATTGTGTGTGTATTTCCATAGCTTCTGAGAGAAGGCTGATGGGAAGCAGTATAATGTGCAAGCATTGAAGGTTAACAGAAATCCTGACTGAGCTGTGTGGAGCCAGATGACAGATCAGAAGCTTGTGCCAGGGAAAGAGGAGTTTGCACTGATCCAGACTTTCTGACATTGCTTGGCACGGTGTTGTAGCCTGAAGTAATCTGATACATTGGCACCTCATCGGCTGCAGTCAGGAGCTAGCACTATGTAGCCCATGTTCCTTTTAGCCTTATATGGTTATGTAGCCATATTCAGTGAGAAGATGGATCTGACCGAGAATCAACATGCCTGCTGCAGACACAGTGTAGTGGGGACATCTTGTGGAAGGTTTACGAATGGTTTTGCACCAGATTTCTCTTATAGTTTATTAAAAATCAATTGCTCTACATTTATTATTATTATTATTATTATTATTATTATTATCAATAAATAAAATTTATACAATGGCTTTGGTTTAACTGTATTTGGCTGTACATGTACCAGCTGTAGAGTAGTGCGCATGAACGTAAGTGCAGATGACTTCTGATTATGCGCAGTGAGCCTCTTAAGCTGGGACATGTACACCCTAATTCAGAGAAACACAATGCAGTAAGGGTAACAAATGTGCGCTCATAGGCTGCTTTGTGTAACGCTGTCAATGACAACGGCTTTGGTAAAGCATGTTACCACTCCCACTGGGGCAGAATAACATGCTGAGTAAGCTATAAAAAAGGGGGAGACAGAGGCGCACAATAGGGTCTTATCCAATGGTAAAATCATTTCACATATGGATCCACTCACCTGGTTCAGTTGTGTGGAACACAACAACCATAAGCACAATTGGGTAGGATCCGATGAACTGCAGCAATCACCCGGTCACTAGAATTGCATGTATAGAAAGGAGAGAAGTCCGGATTTCAGGATCGCGCTGTTCCTGTCCAAAGTTCACAAGGAATTAATCCCAGGACCAAGCAGTGATAATAACTTTCTTTTTATTCCAGAAACTCGAGTTTCTAGAATAAAAAGAAAGTTATTATCACTGCTTGGTCCTTAGATTAATTCCTTGTGAACTTAGGACTGGAACAGGGCGATCCTGAAAGCCGGACTTCTCTCCTTTCTATATATGCAATGCTAAGTGAGCTGACTAGTTGGGGAACTAACACCCCCTCGACTAGTCGAAACCCTAACTTGCATATCATTATAGACAATCTTTAGAAATACTGCTTATGTATGCAACTACAACTCCATTTCTGTATCTGAGTGTTTAGTTGCTAGGTTTATATATTGTAGATAAAGTTAGACCAAAAAAAAAAAAAATTTCCCAGAGGCTCACACAGGAAGAGCATGTGAGTGTGTCCAGTTTCCTGTATCTGTTTGCTATATCTGTATGTGAGAGAGAAGCAGCTGTAGAAGCAGTACAGAGACACATAAGATAGGTTTTATTCCTGATCTATTAAGCTTATTTGTTCCTGTTGCTGAATAAATAAGCTCTGATGTCACACGCTTGGGACAGAATCCAGAATAATCCGCTGCCAACACGCACACATTCACCAGTGTACATGTGCAGAAAATTGTTAAATTTACTATCCATGGTGAAATATAATGGATTTAAAAAGAAAAAAATCCTATATGATTCAGAGGTGTTTAGGAAGTTCTGCTGCAACCTCTGCAGAGATCTACTGGTGCTTTATAGAAATGTAAATGATTAGTCAGGAAGACTGTATAAAGCACATATAACCCAGTCTCAGAGTTTGGGAAGAACTAAAAAGAATGAAGAAAAGGAACAAATAAAAAGAATGAAGATAATAACTTATTACAGAAAGATTATGTAGATGTATATAAAGTTTCTTGGGTATCGTAGAGATGGAATGGACACATATCCCATATAACCAGGTGTATATTATGTTACCTGAGCATTATAGGTGGAAAATGAACATGAAATATCTGTATATAATAGGAAAATGAACACATATCCCATATAACCAGGTGTATATTATGTTACCTTTCATGTTCATTCCACATTTTCCTATTATCCACAGATATTTCATCTTCATTCCACACCTAAAATGCTCAGGTAACATAATATACACCTGGTTATATGGGATGTGTGTTCATTCTCCTATTATCTACAGATATTTCACATTCATTCCACACCTAAAATGCTCAGGTAACATAATATACACCTGGTTATATGGGATATGTGTTCATTCTCCTATTATCTACAGATATTTCATCTTCATTCCACACCTATAATGCTCAGGTAACATAATATACACCTGGTTATATGGGATATGTGTTCATTTTCCTATTATCTACAGATATTTCACGTTCATTCCACACCTAAAATGCTCAGGTAACATAATATACACCTGGTTATATGGGATATGTGTTCATTCCATGTCTAAGTTTCCCAAGAAACCCTTTATACATCTACATAATCTTTCTGTAATAAGTTATTATCTTCATTCTTTTTATTTATTTATTCCTTTTCTTCATTCTTTTTAGTACGTCCCTCAGAGTTTATCATCCTGATTCCTCAGGTCCTGCTTGAGACTGCTGCCATTCTCGGCAGTTCTATTTAGGCCTTATGATCCTTCTCCATATTTTTGCTCACTTTCTGGCTGCCATGGTGCTGTACACATCAATAAGTTCTAGACAGTATAATCAGAGGCCTTGTAGTTTTGAAACCCTCATGTCTTACAGATGGCCTTAACCCCTTCCGGACCTATGACGTTGTACAATGTCATGGGCGGTAAGCGTGGTTTGATGTGAGCTCTGGCGCGGAGCTCACATCAAAGCCCCAACATATCAGCTGATCTCATCAGCTGAGATGTCAGGGTAACAGCACCGATCGGATCCGGGATACGATTGGCGCTGTTAACCCCTTGGATCCTGCTGTCAATCACTGCGGCCGCGGCAGGGAATGGGCTGTTCCCCGCCTGCTCTGTAGATCTCGCAATAGTATGGCGGGATCTCCAGCGCTCACGTGACAGCCCGGGGTCCTGGCTAGACCTCGGATGCGGTCACTGAGCAGTTCCGTGTTGTGGTTGGCAGGCGCTGCCAACGACAACAGGTCCGCGATTCTGAGAGATACAGATGAGCTGCATCTCATCTGTATCTCCAAGAAGCGTTTAGCGTGTGCAGCAAGGTGCCTCTTAAAGAGGCAGTGTAAAAATAAATATGAATAAAAAAATAAAGTTTTTAAAAACCTGTAAAAAAAGAAAAAAGTTCAAGTCACCCCCGTTTCCCCCAATCATAATAAAAGTATTTAAAAAAAATACACGTTTGATATTGCCGAGTTTAGAATTCGCCCGATCTATCATCGTATTAAATCCGTTAATGAGAGCCGTAAACTCCGTAACGGAAAAAATGGTCCAAACGCCATTTTCCAATTCCGACCAATTCGGTTTTTTTGGTCGCCGCAGCATTGCTATAAAATGCAATAATGGGCGATCAAAACTGCGGATCCCTCCAAAAATGGTATCATTAGAAATGTTAGCTCAAGACACAAAAAATAAGCTGTTATACAGCCCCAGATCCCGAAAAATGAGAACACTACGGGTCACAGAACATGGCGCAAAAAGTCCTTTTTTTTTTTTTTTTGGTCAAACTTCAGAATTTTTTTTCACTACCTAGATACCAGTAAGGGTACCTTTACATGCCACCACTGCGTGGTAGCAACTGTCTGGCAATCGTGATTTTTGTGACTGTTGCCTTGAAATTGCTACGAAGTGGCGGCGTGTAATTTGGGAAAGTGATCGGGTTTCTCGCAGTTTCTTCGGGTAGCCGTTTCCGAGCCGTGTTCTAAAATCCAAGGCAACACAAATGGAGAATTGCCATGGTAGTGGCGTGTAAACGGGGGACAGGGATGGAATCAGCGTCGCCTATAAATTCCCAGGGGCGTGCCACAGCCTCATAGATACCGCACCCCATCAGCGATCATTGGTGGAGGCTACTGTGTTACGATTGGATGTCCCTTCACAGGGCTCCATATTTAAAGAGCTGTCCATTCACACTACACAATTGCAATGCCGTCATGCATTAGCCAGCCTCCCTGCGCAGGCTAGCCAATCATGACGCTATTGCGTTGTCCAATCAGCGTGTTAGCGTCACGGAATACACAACTCTGTCACGCCTATGTTCTTGTGGCGCTAAAGATGTACGCCCATATTCCTTTGTGGATAGCGGCGTGTGAAGCGGCGACGGTATTCAACAGCAAGTTATCCGCAGGATCTGTAGGAACTTCCGAGGAACCACGATGCCTTGAGTTGACAACGCAATGGCGGCGTGTACATGCGGCATTGCCGATCGTTGGCAACCGTTAAAAACGTGCGCGTGCACGTACGGTTGATACAGCTTGCCAGTGATAGTGGTGGCGTGTGAAGGTACCCTAAAAAGGTATACATGTTTGGTATCTACGAACTCGTAAAGACCTGAGGCACCACCCAGTCATGTTGGTTTTACCATATAGTGAACATGGCGACTAAAATACCCAAAAATAAATGTGTTATTGCACTTTTTTTTTTCAATTTCACTGCATTTAGAATTTTTTTGCAATTTATCCTGTACACTATATGGCAAAATAAATAGTTATGGCTCTTGAAAGCAGGGGAGCAAAAAACAAAAATGAAAAATTCCAAAATTCCAAGGTCATGCAGGGGTTAAAGAGGACCTGTCACCCCCCTGCTGCTATGCTAACTGAATGCAGCACTGAATGCAGAGTGTCTGCTGCATTCAGGGAAGGAGTCCCCCATGTTTCTAGCCTCCCTGTAAGTCATTAAAAAGACTTTATAAAGTGTACAGATAAGGAGCCCGGAGTGACTTACTGTCAGTACGAACCGTGGTGAACAGAAGGACTGCAAATCTCCCCATCCAAATTAGATAGCATCATATATTCTGTATTTTTTTTGGACCCCAATGCGCACTCAAAAAAAGTGTAAAATTTTAAAATGGGGGTCCGACTTATAGTCCTAGTGTAGCATATCGGGGAAGAGGCGGGATTTGGAGCAGCGTCACCAGAGAGGTGATGCTGTGGGCACTGGGCTGGGAGAATGGGGTGTCGTGAGGCACGTATCGTTGATCCCCCAGTGGTGAATGCAATGGACTTCAGGAAAATGGCCGTGGAAGCAGTAAATACTTAGGTTGAGATCTAGAAGAGTAGAGATCTCAATATGCGCATATACTGCCTCCACAAGTCCATTGCCAGGGGATCAATGGTGTCTGCATTGCGCACTGGTGCACCCTGTCCTCCCAGCCCAGGGCTAGCATCGCCCCACTCATGCCACTGCCAACTTCCTGCAGCGGTGACCCTGTCTCCTGTGACCTAGCTGTATGGTATGCTACATCCGGACTATAGGATGCACTCCCATTTCCCCCCAATTTTTTGGGGAAAAAAGTGTGTCTTATAGTCCGAAAAATATGGTAACTAAGGCTTGAGTTTGGGCAGCGAGACTCACGGGTGATCTAGGACACTGACGTGGCTTCAAGCCAAAACTCATGGGTCTTTTAAGGAACTCCGAAACTTGCGGGTTTTTTCCCTGTAGGATTTTATGGGGAATTGTAAAAAATAAATACAAGTACTTTTTAGAAGCGCAGGATTCCAGTGAGAACATAGTCTAACCTTGCCTGTAAATTGTATTAGGTAGCAGGACTTTGCTTTTCTGGATGTTGAGAGATGGTCAGTGGGACACCTTCACTTATTAAAGCGACCCAACACAGTATCCTTAAAAAGGGAGTGAACATTTTTGCATGTAGTCACTTTCCCTTCTGACTTCCATTCAATTTACTCCTCTTCAATCCAACATGGCTGGCACAGCAGCATAGGAAGCTCAGCGGTGAGTATTAAAGGGATCCTGTCACCTCCTAAACGCCTCCTAAGCTAGCAAAACATGTCCCTGCACCATCCCATCACTAATCTCACACTTCTCTTGTCTCCTAAAAGCATCCTGTGAAAGTGCATAAAAACGTTTTAATACTTACTCATTAGGGATTATAATTAGCAGGGGCCATATTCACTGCGATGCGTGCTGACCAGCGGGAAACCAACGATCAAAAAATGACCCGCAGCACTTTGTAAGGATCAGCGACCTCACAGCAGGGGCCTGATCGCTGCAAAGTGTCACACAGAACGACATCGCTGGAAAGTTCTTTGTAACGTCACAGTTACAACGATCTCTCTAACGATATCGTTATGTGAGACAGGGCCTTAACTTCTCCCTTTGAGTTTGTTTTTAGAGTGCGAGTCTGGAACTCCTGTTTTTTGTTTTGTAAATTGAGCTTCTCTCAGCTGGTTTATGACCACATCAAATTTCAGTTCAACGAGAATGTGGTTTTAAGTCATAAATAAACACAAAGCAGATCAGAGTAGGATAGTTATTTGGTGACTTTGGCCACAACACAGGTCACAATGTGCTGCTGCTGCATCATAGCTTAATGTTGAGGAATGAAGTTGCATTGTGGCCCACTGCGGTATTGTGACAAACAATTTACAACAAAATCTGAATGGGTCTGACTTCTTGGGACTTGCTTGTTGTGTTAGCATTATTCTTGGCAGGTTTGATGACATCACTGAGCAAATGACATCACAACTGATATAGAATGTACAAAGTTCTACACTGTGGCCATCTTGTGCCACTAGGACCTTACAACCGGAATGGACGAACCCAGGTAGGGAGCTTTTTTCTTATAGGGGGGATATAGCAGCTCAAACCTCTTACAATCAACTGTTATTGCTGTAGAATGAGGTTGCAGTGAGACCCGCTGGGTTATTGTGACAAGCAATTTACAAAAAAAAATCTGAATGGGTCTGACTTTTTGCAACTTGCTTTTTATGGTCGCAGTAGTCTTGGGTTTGTAATGAAACCCCATTCAAATACATGGCACAGTGATGTTGAAGCAGACCATAATTATTTGGACTGCACATCATGTTTAGCAGGCAAAGTTGCCTTGTAACTGCAGCCTTACAAACATCCCAACAGTGACTGATTCTTAGTGTCCCAAGTCCCCCGTTTATTGAGAGCTGGGTATCTCCAAGTCCCATACACAGTGAGTGGAGTGGCAAAGCATAGGCTTTGATCATTCACACAGGAGACTCTACACAAATTGGTTGTACCCCAGCAATGGGAAACCTAATCTGTAAAGAGTTGTAATTGTGACAAAACTATAGATGGGCAAATTAATTCCCAGGACCCTGGTCCAGCGGCCATGCCAGCATTCTGTGGCTTTTGAATGACAGATGTGTACCTTCCATCTGCTACCTCCAAACATACCTGAGGTAGGTTCATAGGCGGAAGAAACCCCAGGCCTTGCTTGGCTTTATTAGTCCTGTCAATAGTAGTGAAAGGGGTATTCCCATCTCCAAGATCCTATCCCAAATTGTAGTAGGTGAAATAATACTAATAATAGCAAATCCCTCCACTTAGAAATGTAGTATAGTTCTCCTGATTAGCTAATGTCACTTACATCATATGAAGCATTCCAGCTTATGTATCCATGGTTACAACCACACATGTAGTGACAGTTACATAGGTATCCATGGTTACTAAGCTGTAATGCATGAGGTACACATGTGCCATTTAGAGTCATATACACACATAGTGCATACGTACCCTGCGATCAATGATACATGAACTCCAATATTGCTGTAATCGTTAAAAGAGGACCCGCCAACCCCCTGATGCCTTCCAAAGTGAAAGCACCACTGGATGCAGCGTGTCTGCTGCGTTCAGGGAAGGGGTCTCCCATGTCTCCCGCCCCCTGTAAGTAATAAACTATTATGAAAGTTTTAAGATAAGAAACCTGTAGGGATTTACTGATTATGTAGTCCTCGCTGTTCACAGTGTCATCCTGACCCCTGCCTCTCTGTTCAGCCTCCTGCCTTTCTGGGTCTCCCCTCCTTGTTGTGCGCATGCCTCAGCGTCTGAACTCACACAGGCGCACAGCAAGGAATTAGTAGGAGCGGGTCCCGGCTGCTGGAAAGTCAGCGCCAGAGCCTGCCCTGCTAAAGATCATGCTGGATGCCTACAGCAGGGCGGGCTCTGGCGCTGACGTTCCCGCGCATGCCTCTGGACTTCCTATCTTAAAACTGTCAAAATTGTTTATTACAGGTTGAATGGGGGGGGGGGGGTCGGTAGAGACATGGGAGACTCCTTCTCTAATTGCAGCATACACGTTGCATCTAGTGGTGCTTTCCCTTTGGAAAGCATGGGGGGTGGGGGGGTGACAGGTCCTCTTTAAAGTGAACTATTCCTTTATGTTTTAATCTCGATCTATAAGAACAGCAGTGACCGTGATATCATAATTCACACAACATCACTGACTTTCCGTGACTTCACAATCAGAATAGAAAGTACCAAGTTCTAAACCTGAATCATTTTGTGTTTTTAGACCCAGACAACAGGAAGGTGACAAGCAGGGCTGCAGAGTCTGAGTCTGTGTCTGGATTCAGGGAAGTTGAGAAGAGTCAGATGTTTCGACTTCACAGCCCTGGTGACAAGTCCAGGTGAGTATTTCTGTGGAGCTCATGCCAGTAGCCACAGCCTATACCCCCCCCCCCCCGCTGTGCGGCCTACGGGGCGGCCCCCCTCCCCCACTGTGCGGCCTACGGGCGGCCCCCCCCTCCCCCGCTTTGCGGCCTACGGACGTCCCCCCTCCCCGCTTTGCGGCCTACGGGCGACCCCCCCTCCCCCGCTGTGCGGCCTACGTTCAGCCCCCTCCCCCGCTTTGCGGCCTACGGGCGAGCCCCCTCCCCCGCTTTGCGGCCTACGGGCGCCCCCCCTCCCCCGCTTTGCAGCCTACGGCGGCCCCCCCCTCCCCCGCTGTGCGGCCTACGGGCAGCCCCCTCCCCCGCTTTGCAGCCTACGGGCGGCCTCCCCTCCCCCGCTTTACGGCCTACGGGCGGCCCCCCTCCCCCGCTTTGCGGCCTACGGGCGGCCTCCCCTCCCCCGCTTTGCGCCCTACGGGCGCCCCCCCTCCCCCGCTTTGCGGCCTACGGGCGGCCCCCCCTCCCTCGCTGTGCGGCCTACGGGCAACCCCCCTCTCCCGCTTTGCGGCCTACGGGCGGCCCCCCCTCCCCCGTTGTGCGGCCTACGGGCGGCCCCCCCTCCCCCGCATTGCGGCCGACGGGCGGCCTCCCCTCCCCCGCTTTGCGGCCTACGGGCGGCCCCCCTCCCCCGCTTTGCGGCCTACGGGCGGCCCCCCTCCCCCGCTTTGCGGCCTACGGGCGGCCCCCCTCCCCCGCTTTGCGGCCTACGGGCGGCCCCCCCTCCCCCGCTTTGCGGCCTACGGGCGGCCCCCCCTCCCCCGCTTTGCGGCCTACGGGTGACCCCCCTCCCCCGCTTTGCGGCCTACAGGCGGCCCCCCTCCCCCGCTGTGCGGTCTACGGGCAGCCCCCCTCCCCCGCTTTGCGGCCTACGGGCGGCCCCCCTCCCTCGCTTTGCGGCCTACGGGCGGCCCCCCCTCCCCCGTTGTGCGGCCTACGGGCGGCCCCCCTCCCCCGCTTTGCGGCCTACGGGTGAGCCCCCTCCCCCGCTGTGCGGCCTACGGGCAGCCCCCCTCCCCCGCTTTGCGGCCTACAGGCGGCCCCCCCCCCCGCTTTGCGGCCTACGGGCGGCCCCCCTCCCCCGCTTTGCGGCCTACGGGCGGCCCCCCCTCCCCTGCTTTGCGGCCTACGGGGGACCCCCCTCCCCCGCTTTGCGGCCTACGGGCGGCCCCCCTCCCCCGCTTTGCGGCCTACGGGCGGCCCCCCTCCCCCGCTGTGCGGCCTACGGGCGGCCCCCCTCCCCTGCTTTGCGGCCTACGGGCGGCCCCCCCCTCCCCCGCTTTGCGGCCCACGGGCGCCCCCCTCCCCCCGCATTGCGGCCTATGGGCGGCTCCCCCGCTGTGCGGCATACGGGCAGCCCCCCTCCCCCGCTTTGCGGCCTACGGGCGGCCCCCCTCCCCCGCTTTGCGGCCTACGGGCGGCCTCCCCTCCCCCGCTTTGCGGCCTACGGGCGGCCCTCCCTCCCCCGTTGTGCGGCCTACGGGCGGCCCCCCTCCCCTGCTTTGCGGCCTATGGGCGACCCCCTTCCCCCGCTTTGCGCCCTACGGGCGCCCCCCCTTCCCCGCTTTGCGGCCTACGGGCGGCCCCCTTCCCCCGCTTTGCGGCCTAAGGGCGGCCCCCCTCCCCCGCTTTGCGGCCTACGGGCGGCCTCCCCTCCCCTGCTTTGCGGCCTACGGGCGGCCCCTCTCCCCCGCTGTGCGGCCTAAGGGCAGCCCCCCTCCACCGCTTTGCGGCCTACGGGCGGCCTCCCCTCCCCCGCTTTGCGGCCTACGGGCGGCCTCCCCTCCCCTGCTTTGCGGCCTACGGGCGGCCCTCTCCCCCGTTGTGCGGCCTACGGGCGGCCCCCCCTCCCCCGCTTTGCGGCCTACGGGCGGCCCCCCTCCCCCGCTTTGCGGTCTACGGGCGGCCCCCCTCCCCCGCTTTGCGGTCTACGGGCGGCCCCCCCTCCCCGCGCTGTGCGGCCTACGGGCAGCCCCCCTCCCTCGCTTTGCGGCCTACGGGTGACCCCCCCACCCCCGCTTTGCGGCCTACGGGCGATCCCCCTCCCCCGCTTTGCGGTCTACGGGCGGCCCCCCTCCCCCGCTTTGCGGCCTACGGGCGGCCCCCCTTCCCCTGCTGTGCGGCCTACGTGCGGCCCCCCTCCCCTGCTTTGCGGCCTACGGGCGGCCCCCCCTCCCCCGCTTTTCGGCCTACGGGTGACCCCCCCTCCCCCGCTTTTCGGCCTACGGGCGCCCCCCCTCCCCCGCTGTGCGGCCTAAGGGCAGCCCCCCTCCACCGCTTTGCGGCCTACGGGCGGCCCCCCTCCCCCGCTTTGCGGCCTATGGGTGGCCCCCCTCCCCCGCTTTGCGGCCTACGGGCGGCCCCCCTCCCCCGCTTTGCGGCCTACGGGCGGCCCCCCTCCCCCGCTTTGCGGCCTACGGGCGGCCTCCCCTCCCCTGCTTTGCGGCCTACGGGCGGCCCCCCTCCCCTGTTGTGTGGCCTACGGCGGCCCCCACTCCCCCGCTTTGCGGCCTACGGGTGACCCCCCTCCCCCGCTTTGCGGCCTACGGGCGGCCCCCCTCCCCCGTTGTGCGGCCTACGGGCGGCCCCCCCTCCCCCGCTTTGCGGCCTACGGGCGGCCCCCCCTCCCCGTTTGTGCGGCCTACGGGCGGCCCCCCCTCCCCCGCTTTGCGGCCTACGGGCGGCCTCCCCTCCCCTTGCTTTGCAGCCTACGGGCGGCCCCCACTCCCCCGCTTTGCGGCCTACGGGCGGCCCCCCTCCCCCGCTGTGCGGCCTACGTTGAGCCCCCCTCCCCCGCTTTGCGGCCTACGGGCGAGCCCCCTCCCCCGCTTTGCGGCCTACGGGCGCCCCCCCCTCCCCCGCTTTGCGGCCTACGGCGGCCCCCCCTCCCCCGTTGTGCGGCCTACGGGCAGCCCTCTCCCCCGCTTTGCAGCCTACGGGCGGCCTCCCCTCCCCCGCTTTACGGCCTACGGGCGGCCCCCCTCCCCCGCTTTGCGGCCTATGGGCGGCCTCCCCTCCCCCGCTTTGCGCCCTACGGGCGCCCCCCCCCTCCCCCGCTTTGCGGCCTACGGGCGGCCCCCCCTCCCTCGCTGTGCAGCCTACAGGCAACCCCCCTCTCCCGCTTTGCGGCCTACGGGCGGCCCCCCCTCCCCCGTTGTGCGGCCTTTGGGCGGCCCCCCCTCCCCCGCATTGCGGCCAACGGGCGGCCTCCCCTCCCCGCTTTGCGGCCTACGGGCGGCCCCCCCTCCCCCGCTTTGCGGCCTACGGGCGGCCCCCCTCCCCCGCTTTGCGGCCTATGGGCGGCCCCCCTCCCCCGCTTTGCGGCCTACGGGCGGCCCCCCTCCCCCGCTTTGCGGCCTACGGGCGGTCCCCCCCTCCCCGCTTTGCGGCCTATGGGTGACCCCCCTCCCCCGCTTTGCGGCCTACGGGCGGCCCCCCCTCCCCCGCTGTGCGGCCTACGGGCAGCCCCCCTCCCCCGATTTGTGGCCTACGGGCGGCCCCCCTCCCTCGCTTTGCGGCCTACGGGCGGCCCCCCCTCCCCCGTTGTGCGGCCTACGGGCGCCCCCTCCCCCGCTTTGCGGCCTACGGGTGAGCTCCCTCCCCCGCTTGCGGCCTACGGGCAGCCCCCCTCCCCTGCTTTGCGGCCTACAGGCGGCCCCCCTCCCCCGCTTTGCGGCCTACGGGCGGCCCCCCCTCCCCCGCTGTGCGGCCTACGGCAAGCCCCCCTCCCCCGCTTTGCGGCCTACGGGCGGCCCCCCTCCCTCGCTTTGCGGCCTACGGGCGGCCCCCCCTCCCCCGTTGTGCGGCCTACGGGTGGCCCCCCTCCCCCGCTTTGCGGCCTACGGGTGAGCCCCCTCCCCCGCTGTGCGGCCTACGGGCGGCCCCCTCCCCCGCTTTGCGGCCTACGGGCGGCGCCCCCTCCCCCGCTTTGCGGCCTACGGGGGACCCCCTCCCCCGCTTTGCGGCCTACGGGCGGCTCCCCTCCCCCGCTTTGCGGCCTACGGGCGGCTCCCCTCCCCCGCTTTGCGGCCTACGGGTGACCCCCCTCCCCCGCTTTGCGGCCTCACGGGCGCCCCCCCCCCCCCGCTATGCAGCCTAAGTGCAGCCCCCTCCCCCGCTTTGCGGCCTACGGGTGACCCCCCTCCCCCGCTTTTCGGCCTACGGGCGCCCCCCCTCCCCGCTTTGCGGCCTACGGGCGCCCCCCCCTCCCCCGCTTTTCGGCCTACGGGCGCCCCCCCTCCCCCGCTGTGCGGCCTAAGGGCAGCCCCCCTCCACCGCTTTGCGGCCTACAGGCGGCCTTCCTCCCCCGCTTTGCGGCCTACGGGCGGCCTCCCCTCCCCTGCTTTGCGGCCTACGGGCGGCCTCTCCCCCGTTGTGCGGCCTACGGGCGGCCCCCCTCCCCTGCTTTGCGGCCTACGGGTGACCCCCCACCCCCGCTTTGCGGCCTACGGGCTCCCCCCCTCCCCCGCTTTGCGGCCTACGGGCGGCCCCCCTCCCCTGCTTTGTGGCCTACGGGCGGCCCCCCTCCCCTGCTTTGCGGCCTACGGGCGGCCTATGGCCCCCCCCGCTTTGCAGCCTATGCCCCCCCCTGCTTCGCGGCCTATGGCTTCCCCCCCCTGCTTTGCGGCCTATGGCCCCCTCTTTGCTTTGCGGCCTATGGCCCGCCCCCCGCTTCGCGGCCTATGGTCCCCCCTGCTTTGCCTGCTTCGCGGCCTATGGCCCACCCCTGCTTTGCGGCCTATGGCCCCCCCTGCTTTGCCTGCTTCGCGGCCTGTGGCCCCCCCTGCTTCGTGGCCTATGGCCCCCCCCTGCTTTGCGGCCTATGGCCCCCCCTGCTTTGCGGCCTATAGCCCCCCCCGCTTTGCGGCCTATGGTCCCCCCCCCCTGCTTTGCGGCCTATGGCCCCCCCTGCTTTGCGGCCTATGGCCCCCCCGCTTTGCGGCCTATGATCCCCCCCTTGCTTTGCCTGCTTTGCGGCCCTGGTGACAAGTCCAGGTGAGTATTTCTGTGGAGCTCATGCCAGCAGACACAGCCTATACCCCCCTGCATTGCCTGCTTCGCGGCCTATTGCCCCCCCAGCTTTGCGGCCTATGGCCCCCCTTGCTTTGCGGCCTATGGTCCCCCACCTGCTTTGCGGCCTATGGCCCCCCCTGCTTTGCGGCCTATGGCCCCCCCCTGCTTTGTGGGCTATGGCCCCCCCTGCTTTGCGGCCTATGGCCCCCCCGCTTTGCGGCCTATGGTCCCACCCCTGCTTTGCCTGCTTTGCGGCCCTGGTGACAAGTCCAGGTGAGTATTTCTGTGGAGCTCATGCCAGCAGACACAGCCTATACCCCTCTGCATTGCCTGCTTCGCGGCCTATTGCCCCCCCAGCTTTGCCTGCTTTGTGGCCTATGGCCCCCCCCTGCTTTGCCTGCTTTGCGGCCTATGGCTCCCCCCCTGCTTTGCGGCCCATGGCCCCCCCGCTTTGCAGCCTATGGCCCCCCCTGCTTTGCCTGCTTCGCAGCCTATGGCTTCCCCCCCCTGCTTTGCGGCCTAAGGCCCTCCCTTGCTTTGCAGCCTATGGCCCCCCTGCTTCGCGGCCTATGGCCCCCCCTGCTTTGCCTGCTTCGCGGCCTGTGGCCCCCCCCTGCTTCGTGGCCTATGGCCCCCCCCGCTTTGCGGCCTATGGCCCCCCCGCTTTGCGGCCTATGGTCCCCCCCCTGCTTTGCGGCCTATGGCCCCCCCCTGCTTTGCAGCCTATGGCCCCCCCCCCCCCTGCTTTGCGGCCTATGTTTCCCCCCTGCTTTGTGGCCTATGGCTCCCCCCCCTGTTTTGCGGCCTATAGCCCCCCCTGCTTTGCGGCCTATGGCCCCCCTGCTTTGCGGCCTATGCCCCCCCTCCCGGTTTGCCTGCTTCGCGGCTTATGGCCCCCCGTGCTTTGCCTGCTTCGCGGTCTATGGCCCCCCCCGCTTTGCCTGCTTCGCGCCTATGGCCCCCCCGCTTTGCCTGCTTCGCGGCCTATGGCCCCCCCCTGCTTTGCCTGCTTCGCGGCCTATGGCCTTCCCCCCTGCTTTGCCTGCTTCGCGGCATATGGCCCCCCCCCCCTGCTTTGCGGCCTATGGCCCCCCCGCTTTGCGGCCTATGGCCCCCCTTTTGCTTTTTCTGCTTTGCGGCCTATGGCCCCCCCTGCTTTGCCTGTTTCGCGGCATATGGCCCCCCCTGCTTTGCATGCTTCGCGGCCTATGGCCCCACCTGCTTTGCGGCCTATGGCCCCCCCCCTGCTTTGCCTGGTTTGCGGCCTGTGGCCCCCCCCTGCTTTGCGGACTATGGCCCCACCCGCTTTGCCTGCTTCGCGGCCTATGGCCCCCCCCTCTTTGCCTGCTTCGCGGTCTATGCCCCCCCCTGCTTGGCGGCCTATGGCCCCCCCCTGCTTTGCCTGCTTCGCGGCCTATGGCCCCCCCTGCTTTGCCTGCTTCGCGGCCTATGGTCCCCCCCGCTTTGCTTGCTCCGCGGCCTATGGCCCCCCCTGCTTAGCGGCCTATGGCCCCCCCTGCTTTGCGGCCCATGGCCCCCCCTGCTTTGCCTGCTTCGCTGCCTAGGCCCCCCCTGCTTCGCGGCCTAGGCCCCCCCCTTCGCTTTGCCAGCTTCGCAGCCTCCCCCCATATGCTTTGCCCAGAGCATCCATCGTGCTAGATTGTGAGCTTCTAGGGGCAGGCGGCGTCTTTCTTTCCATGATGTACAGTTATTTAGCAATATGCAGCAGGACAGACTTGATCCAGGGAGTTATCCGATCGCCAGAATTGGGGTCAGGAAGGAATTTTTTTTCCCCCTGAGCTAGAACACTCCGGGGGTTTTCTTCGCCTTCCTCTGGATCTTTGGGTTGGGTGGCTCATCAGGTCCGCAATGTCCACAGCATGTTCTGTGGTCCCCATCGGGCTGGACCCGAGAGTCACTTTGACCTTTAATTTATTAAAGAGTCGGTAATATTTTCATTACAATGTTGCTTATTGCTATTCCAATTAATAAAAAAAAATTATAGATAATATACTGTGGTGTGTGTTTTATTTGTCTGCACTTCACCCTACACAGTGATAATCGCTCAACACTCCAGAACTACAACGGACTGACCTGCTGATCTGGCATCTAATAACGTGTCTCATCTGCTACATACATGGTGGCAGCTACTGCAGGACCAGGGAGTATAGGGGGCGATGTACACTGAGGGGGATCACATTACTCCAGCCACGATAACATCACCTGTCCAAACTTACCGTATTTCACTAGTTATGGTGTTCAGTCTCTGTGATGAGGCACTCACATTGTATAGATACTACTGTATATAATACTACCAGAAAAGACCGGGCCACAGACGCAGAATACAGGAGACACAGGAAAAGTCATAAAATAGATAGAGAGGTGACTCAGGGCGTAACAAGTAGCCACAGGGGTCGAGGGACAGAACTTGGGGCTCACTTGGGAATGATCACACATTCACTATGACCGGCTATAGTAATATAAAGAGAAGAAAAGAAAGAAACAACCTAAATCCATACTGAGCTATATTAAAAACAGTTTAGAATTGGGGAAAGAAAGAGGGGGATACATACAAATAAGAGGGAATTGCACATTCCATATAGCATATATATCAATATATATGGAATTAATAAGGAACAGCATGCGAAAACAGTTAGTAATGAAACAATAGTGCCACCAAATAAGGAATCATGGTGTACAAAGACATAAGTGTTAATCTTAAGTGAGAGAGAAGCTATATCACCAGATACACAAGCATGTATCAATCACAATTTCAAGAAAGGTTTTCAGAACCTTATGTTACCTATAGATACCACACAACGCTCCTAGAGGAATGGTGTCCACCCCGACGCGTGCTGCATTACTCCACCTGTCAGGGGATGGAGTCCATACATTGTTGGGGCAGTTAAAAAAAAATAAATAAATAAAAAGTGCCCTTTCCAATGAGGTCAGCACACAACTTAAAGTGATGCAAGTGGCTCCCAGACAACTGGACACCCATGTCATGTGACCGGAGACATCAGACCCACATGGAGAATCACGTGGTCCGTCATCACTGGCTGCATATTGATTCAGAGAGGAGAGGAGGATTCAGAGACTCGGAGGGCACATGCGTGCAACTTGGCTTGAACCATGAAGACAAAAATTCACCATCAGAGGCTGTGGAGCACATGTGGACAAGATAAAAGCAATCATTGTGTCATCCTTACAGCACATCAAGCAAGGATCGTTGGTTTTTATATACGGGACCATCAATGAAAGCGACATAATAACACATAACAATAAGTTTGCAATACAATACCAAAGTGCAAATAAAGGGCAGAAATAAAGTGACAACTTGACTTAAAGGGAACCCGTCACCTCATGTAAGCCCCCTAACCTGTCAATACCTGTCCCTGCAGCACCCAAATACTTTCTGAATCATCCCTATCTGAGCTCTTGGGTGTTTGGAAAAGTGAAATAGTATGTTTCAATAACTTACATGATTTTTGTCAGGTGAGCGTTTCTGACAGAGGGGCAGTGTCCCTAGGGCTGCGCTCCCCCCGCCTCGCCACTCCAGTTATGCCCCGATAGGCGTAATCATCGCTGCATGAGCGCGCCTTGTTTTTTTCAAATGCCCCCGCTTCGAATTCTATGATGTGGCATCACGTGATGCCTGTGCGCATCATTTCCGGATCTTCTTCTCCACACGTCACAGGCCACCTTCAGAGCATGCTCAGAAGGCACCTGGCGGTCTGCGCACCACCGGAAATGACGCGCACCGGCATCACGTGATGCCATATCATAGAATTCAGAGCGGGGGCATTTGAAAAAACAAAGTGCGCTGGGGGCACATTATTAGAGGTCAGGTTCCCTTTAAGGAGGGTGGATCACTGCTCCATTACTCACACACACAAAATAGACGGGGGTCACTGTCGCAATTACACACACTAGGGGGGGGGGGTCACTGCCCCCATTACACACACACACACACACACACACACTAGAGGCGGGGGTCACTGCCCCCATCACACACACATACACACACACACACACACTAGAGGGGGGGGGGTCACTGCCCCCATCACACACACAAACACACAGTTCATTCCATGTCAAGTGATCCAAAACTTTATATTTTTTTTTACCTGACATCTTCAGATTTTTTTTTATTTTTTTCTATATGAAGTACAACATTAGTTAATTAAAGAAAAAAATTCAAAACTTTTTTTTAAAGTTTTAAAAAAGTGTGAATTTTGACCTGGTATGGGTTTACATTTCTATCTTATTTCTAGCCCGAGATATGATAGAAAAACACTGATAATTGTGTATCTACACCTTAAACACTGGAGCTCCCTTATTATGATTGGCCAATGTTCTGTCACTGTGTCTGTGCGGTCAAGCAGCAGAATGGAGTGATGCGTACAAGGTGCTGTGCGATGTCAGATACCAGCGTCTACACCTACTGGAAGCCAAAAAATCAAGGGGTATAATAGTAATACACATATATTTATATTACAGGCATACAGAGAGGGACAACGGGAGGAAGTGCCAGAAGGAGGGGCTCAGACTACTGTTTCAAGATCCCTCATAACCCAAAAATCTAGTTTTAAGAAAAAAAAAAAACCTTTATAAAAATCATTGTTTTTAGATGTGATTATTTGTTTTAAAATTGTTTTAAAGAAGTTCAATAAAATTCCCAAGAAAGGGTTATACCAATACACTGTGTTTTTAATAGACACCGAGATATATATATATATACTAGCTGTGAGCCCGATGCAAATGCATCGGGATTCTAGAACGTGCATTAATTTGATTATAGTAGTTATAGCTGTTAGCCTGATGCAAATGCATCGGGTATCTAAAATATGTTTATTGTTTTTTTAAAGATTTTTTAAATAATAATCGCATCATCAATAGCAATAATATAAGCCATAGCATTATTATTAGCAGTAATAGCAGTATTAATAGCATTATTAGCAGTATTATGAGCATTAATAACAGTATTAATAGCATTAATAGCATTATTATTAGCATTAATAGCATTATTAATAGCATTATTAGCATTAATAATAGCATTAATAACATTATTAATAGCATTGATAGCATTATTATTAGCATTAATAGCATTAATAATAGCATTATTAGCATTAATAATAGCATTAATAACATTATTATTAGCATTAATAGCATTAATAATAACATTATTAGCATTAATAATAGCATTAATAACATTATTAATAGCATTAATAGCATTATTAATAGAATTAATAGCATTATTATTAGCATTAATAGCATTAATAGCATAATTAATAGCATTAATAGCATTAATAGCATTATTATTAGCATTAATAGAATTATTATTAGCATTAATAGCATTAATATGATAAATATTAGCATTAATAGCATTAATAGCATAATTAATAGCATTAATAGCATTATTAATAGCATTAATAGCATTATTATTAGCATTAATAGCATTAATAATAGCATTATTAGTATTAATAATAGCATTAATAACATTATTAATAGCATTAATAACATTATTAATAGCATTAATAGCATTATTATTAGCATTAATAGGATTAATAATAGCATTATTAGCATTAATAATAGCATTAATAACATTATTAATAGCATTAATAGCATTATTATTAGCATTAATAGCATTAATAGCATTATTATTAGCATTAATAGCATTAATAATACCATTAATAGGATAAATATTAGCATTAATAGCATAAATAAGAGCATTAATAGCATTATTAATAGCATTAATAGCATTATTATTAGCATAAATAGCATTATTAGCATTAATAATAGCATTAATAACATTATTAATAGCATTAATAGCATTATTATTAAAATTAATAGAATTAATAATAGCATTATTAGCATTAATAATAGCATTAATAACATTATTAATAGCATTAATAGCATTATTATTAGCATTAATAGCATTAATAGTATTATTAATAGCATGAATAGCATTATTAATAGCATTAATAGGATTATTATTAGCATTAATAGCATTAATAATAGCATTATTAATAGCATTAATAACATTATTAATAGCATTAATAGCATTATTATTAGCATTAATAGCATTAATAATAGCATTATTAGCATTATTAATAGCATTAATAACATTATTAATAGCATTAATAGCATTATTATTAGCATAAATAGCATTAATAATAGGATTATTAGCATTAATAATAGCATTAATAACATTATAATAGCATTATTATTAGCATTAATAGAATTAATAATAGCATTATTAGCATTAATAATAGCATTAATAACATTATTAATAGCATTAATAGCATTATTATTAGCATTAATAGCATTATTATTAGCATTAACAGCATTAATAATACCATTAATAGGATAAATATTAGCATTATTAGCATTAATAGCATTAATAATAGCATTAATAGCATTATTAATAGCATTAATAACATTATTAATAGCATTAATAGCATTATTATTAGCATTAATAGCATTAATAATAGCATTATTAGCATTATTAATAGCATTAATAACATTATTAATAGCATTAATAGCATTTATTATATTAGCATAATAGCTATAATTTAGCATTATTATTAATAGATTAATAGCATTAATATAAATAGCATTAATAACATTTATTAATAGCATTAATATAGCATTATATTAGCATTAATAGATATTAATAATAATAGCATTATATAGCATTAATAATAGCATTAATAATATATAATTATAGATTAATATAATAGCATTATATATTAATAACATAATTATTATATTATAGCATTATTTTTTAGTAAATTATTATTATTTATTAATTTTTTATTTATTATTATTTTATTATGTTTTTATTTATTTTTTTATAATTTTTTAATTATTTTTTAATTATTTTTTTTATTATTAAATTTATTATTTAGGCTGAGAGGCAGTTGTCATTCAGGTGCGCTAAAGGGCTGATATGATTAGCATATATTTGATTTTTTTATTATTATTTTTATTGAATTATTTATTATTTTTAATTTATTTTTTTATTATTTTTTAATGATTTTTTTAATTATTTTTTTATTATTAAATTTATTATTTAGGCTGAGAGGCAGTTTCATTCAGGTGCGCTAAAGGGCTGATCTTATTAGCATATATTTTATTTTTTTATTATTATTTTTATTGAATTTTTTATTATTTTTAATTAATTTTTTTTATTATTTTTTAATTTTTTTTAATTATTTTTTTTATTATTTAATTTATTATTTAGGCTGAGAGGCAGTTCTCATTCAGGTCCGCAAAGGGCTGATCTTATTAGCATATATTTTATTTTTTATATTATTATTTTTATTGAATTTTTTATTATTTTTAATTATTTTTTTATTATTTTTTAATTCTTTTTTAATTATTTTTTTTATTATTTAATTTATTATTTAGGCTGAGACGCAGTTCTCATTCAGGTCCGCAAAGGGCTGATCTTATTAGCATATATTTTATTTTTTTATTATTATTTTTATTGAATTTTTTATTATTTTTAATTATTTTTTTTATTATTTTTTAATTCTTTTTTAAATATTTTTTTTATTATTTAATTTATTATTTAGGCTGAGACGCAGTTCTCATTCAGGTCCGCAAAGGGCTGATCTTATTAGCATATATTTTATTTTTATATTATTATTTTTATTGAATTTTTTACTATTTTTAATTATTTTTTTTATTATTTTTTAATTCTTTTTTAATTATTTTTTTTATTATTTAATTTATTATTTAGGCTGAGAGGCAGTTCTCATTCAGGTCCGCAAAGGGCTGATCTTATTAGCATATATTTTATTTTTTTTATTATTATTTTTATTGAATTTTTTATTATTTTTAATTAATTTTTTTATTATTTTTTAATTCTTTTTTAATTATTTTTTTTATTATTTAATTTATTATTTAAGCTGAGAGGCAGTTCTCATTCAGGTCCGCAAAGGGCTGATCTTATTAGCATATATATTTATTTTTTTATTATTATTTTTATTGAATTTTTTATTATTTTTAATTAATTTTTTTATTATTTTTTAATTCTTTTTTAATTTTTTTTTTTATTATTTAATTTATTATTTAGGCTGAGAGGCAGTTCTCATTCAGGTCCGCAAAGGGCTGATCTTATTAGCATATATTTATTTTTTTATTATTATTTTTATTTAATTTTTTATTATTTTTAATTAATTTTTTTATTATTTTTTAATTCTTTTTTAATTATTTTTTTTATTATTTAATTTATTATTTAGGCTGAGAGGCAGTTCTCATTCAGGTCCGCAAAGGGCTGATCTTATTAGCATATATTTTATTTTTTTATTATTATTTTTATTGAATTTTTTATTATTTTTAATTAATTTTTTTATTATTTTTTAATTCTTTTTTAATTATTTTTTTTATTATTTAATTTATTATTTAGGCTGAGACGCAGTTCTCATTCAGGTCCGCCTTTCTTTTTTCCCATTGAAATGCATTAGCGGTGTGTCGGCGATTTTATGGCCGACCACCTGGTTCTATTTGTCGGCCTAAAATCGCGGACACACCGCTAATGCATCTCTATGGGCAGTCAGCCCGATTTCGGATTGAACGCCGACCCAATCAGAATTCGAGCTGACTTGCCCATAGACATGCATTAGCGGTGTGTCCGCGATTTTAGGGCCGACAAATAGAACCAGGTGGCTGGCCATAAAATCGCCGACACACCGCTAATGTATGTCAATGGGAAAAAAGACGGACCTGAATGAGAACTGAATGAGGGGCTCTTCTGATTGGCTGAGGGCAGTAGACAGCGACCAATCAGAAGAGCCCTTCACATTTCATTGAGATACAATGGCGGATTGATCGTCCATTGTATCTTAATGTTAGTTGAAGAGGACGTCGGAGCTGGAAGTTGGCGGAAAGAAGACAGAAGATCCCCGGGGACGGACGAAGAGGCAGAGATGGCGGAAAGAAGAGAGAAGACCCCGGGACCGGAGGAAGAGGACGCCTGGCCGGACGGATGACTTGAGGATCGGACGGACGATCAGATGACTTGAAGGCATGTAAGTGATCGACGGGGACGTTAGGTTAGGGGACGGCGGGGGCTTCGGGTGTAGGGCCTTAGGTGTTAGGGAAAGCGGCGGGGCTTAGAGGGTAGGGGCTTAGGGGGTAGGGGCTTAGGGCGGCAGGGGTTTAGGTGCGGCTTAGGGGGTAGGGGTAGGGGATTAGGTGCAGCTTAGGGGTTAGGGGCTTGCGGCGGCAGGGGTTTAGGTGCGGATGCGGGGTAGTGGCTTAGGGGGGTAGGGGGTTAGGTGCGGCTTAGGGGGTAGGGGCTTAGGGCGGCAGGGGTTTAGGTGCGGTTTAGGGGGTAGAGGTAGGGGATTAGGTGCGGCTTAAGGGGTAGGGGCTTGCGGCGGCAGGAGTTTAGGTGCGGATGCGGCGTAGTGGCTTAGGGCGGCAGGGGGTAGGGGGTTAGGTGCGGCTTAGGGGGTAGGGGCTTAGGGCGGCAGGGGTTTAGGTGCGGTTTAGGGGGTAGGGGTAGGGGATTAGGTGCAGCTTAGGGGTTAGGGGCTTGCGGCGGCAGGGGTTTAGGTGCGGATGCGGGGTAGTGGCTTACGGGGGTAGGGGGGTTCGGTGCGGCTTAGGGGGTAGGGGCTTAGGGCGGCAGGGATTTAGGTGCGGCTTAGGGGGTAGGGGTAGTGGATTAGGTGCGGCTTAGGGTTAGGGGCTTGCGGCGGCAGGGGTTTATTTGCGGATGCGGGGTAGTGGCTTACGGCGGCAGGGGGTAGGGGGGTTAGGTGCGGCTTAGGGGGTAGGGGCTTAGGGCGGCAGGGGTTTAGGTGCGGTTTAGGGGGTAGGGGATTAGGTGCGGCTTAGGGGTTAGGGGCTTGCGGCGGCAGGGGTTTAGGTGCGGATGCGGGCTAGTGGCTTACGGCGGCAGGGGGTAGGGGCTTCGGCGGCGGGGTAGTGGCTTAGGGGTTAGGGCGGCAGGGGGTAGGGGCTTGCGGCAGAGGGTAGTGGGTGCGGCGGGGTAGTGCGGCAGGGGGTAGGGGCTTCGGCGGCGGGGTAGTGGCTTAGGGGTTAGGGCGGCAGGGGGTAGGGGCTTGCGGCAGAGGGTAGTGGGTGCGGCGGGGTAGTGCGGCAGGGGGTAGGGGCTTCGGCGGCGGGGTAGTGGCTTAGGGGTTAGGGCGGCAGGGGGTAGTGGCTTGCGGCAGAGGGTAGTGGGTGGCGGCGGGGTAGTGCGGCAGGGGGTAGGGGCTTCGGCGTCGGGGTAGTGGCTTAGGGGTTAGGGCGGCAGGGGGTAGGGGCTTGCGGCGGGGTAGTGGGTTAGGGCGGCAGGGGGTAGGGGCTTCGGCGGCGGGGTAGTGGCTGCGGCGGGGTAGTGGGTTAGGGCGGTAGGGGGTAGGGGTGCGGGGGCAGGGAGCTGTAGTGTACAGCGCGTAGTGGCTTAGAGCGTCAGAGGGCTGTAGTGTACAGCGCGATGGTATACTACAGTCCCATGGCGCTTATGGGCATGGGACTGTAGTATAGTATAGCGGTGTACAGTACAGTAGTATGGGGTTGTGTGGCTTGGTTAGTGTAGTGTACAGCGCGTAGTGGCTTAGAGCGGCAGGGGTCTGTAGTGTACAGCGCGATGGTATACTACAGTCCCATGGCGCTTATGGGCATGGGACTGTAGTATAGTATAGCGGTGTACACTACAGTAGTATGGGCTTCTGTGGCTTGGTTGGTGGGTGTCAGCGACTCGCAATGCCCGCTTCGCGGGCATTGCTTCGCGAGGCTGCAACGACTCGCAATGCCCGCTTTGCGGGCATTGCTTCGGGAGTCGCCGTGGCCGCTACGCGGCCACGGGGGGAGTCCAGGAGAAGCAGCTCGCTCGCGCTAACCAAGCCACCGGAAGCAGCGCCGCTCCAACGGAAGTCGCTACGGCAATTATATAATAGATATACACATACAAAGTGCACAGAGATTGGATATATATGAATACGGTTATAAGATAGAGAAACAAAATAAACACCATTCTACTCTGAACTGTCCAGACTTTCACCAGATATGTCACAAGAGTATCTTTGTTAATATTTTACCCATGCGATCGCAAACGCAAAATTTTAAAACGCATCTCCGAAAAATCGGCATAATTTAAATATTTCAAAAACTGCCCTTATGTCTGCTGTGCTGTTAGCCACATCTGTACCAAATTTCAAGTTGGGATCGCGATGGGATCATATTTTACTATTAATAGCGTCAATGGGTCATTCCATATCAAGTGATCTAAATATGAATATATTTTTTACCTGACGTCTTTAGATTTATTATTTTTTTTTTCTATTTGAAGTACAACTTTAGTTACCGTATATACTCGTGTATAAGCCGACCCCCTTACTTTTGCCCCCAAAACCTGGGAAAACCTATTGACTCGTGTATAAGCCGAGGGTGGACCCCAGCACAAGTATACAGCCCCCAGCAATGTGGTATACAGCAGCCTCCCCAGTGGTAGTATACAGCAGCAGCCCCAGTGGTATATACAGCAGCCTCCCCAGTGGTAGTATACAGCAGCAGCCCCAGTGGTATATACAGCAGCAGCCCCAGTGGTATATACAGCAGCAGCCCCAGTGGTAGTATACAGAAGCCCCAAATATACAGCAGCCCCAGTGGTAGTATACAGCAGCAGCCCCAGTGGTATATACAGCAGCAGCCCCAGTGGTAGTATACAGAAGCAGCCCCAGTGGTAGTATACAGAAGCAGCCCCAGTGGTAGTATACAGAAGCCCCAGTGGTAGTATACAGAAGCCCCAGTGGTAGTATACAGAAGCCCCAGAGGTATATACAACAGCCCCAGTGGTAGTATACAGAAGCCCCAGAGGTATTTACAGGCGCCCCCCCATCAGTATACAGCAGCCCCAGTGGTAGTATAGATGCCCCAGAGGTATATATACAGGCCCCCCCCATCAGTATACAGCAGCCCCGGAGGTATATACAGGCCCCCCCCCATCAGTATACAGCAGCCCCGGAGGTATATACAGGCCCCCCCCCATCAGTATACAGCAGCCCCGGAGGTATATACAGGCCCCCCCCATCAGTATACAGCAGCCCCGGAGGTATATACAGGCCCCCCCATCAGTATACAGCAGCCCCGGAGGTATATACAGGCCCCCCCATCAGTATACAGCAGCCCCAGCGGTATATACAGGCCCCCCCATCAGTATACAGCAGCCCCAGAGGTATATACAGGCCCCCCCCCCATCAGTATACAGCAGCCCCAGTGGTAGTATACAGATGCCCCAGAGGTATATACAGGCCCCCCCCATCAGTATACAGCAGCCCCAGTGGTAGTATACAGATGCCCCAGAGGTATATACAGCCCCCCCCCCATCAGTATACAGCAGCCCCAGTGGTAGTATACAGATGTCCCAGAGCTATATACAGGCCCCCCCCCCCCATCAGTATACAGCAGCCCCAGTGGTAGTATACAGATGTCCCAGAGGTATATACAGGCCCCCCCATCTATATACAGCAGCCCCAGTGGAAGTATACAGATGCCCCAGAGGTATATACAGGCCCCCCCCATCAGTATACAGCAGCCCCGGAGGTATATACAGGCCCCCCCCCATCAGTATACAGCAGCCCCGGAGGTATATACAGGCCCCCCCATCAGTATACAGCAGCCCCGGAGGTATATACAGGCCCCCCCATCAGTATACAGCAGCCCCAGAGGTATATACAGGCCCCCCCATCAGTATACAGCAGCCCCAGAGGTATATACAGGCCCCCCCATCAGTATACAGCAGCCCCAGAGGTATATACAGGCCCCCCCCCATCAGTATACAGCAGCCCCAGTGGTAGTATACAGATGCCCCAGAGGTATATACAGCGCCCCCCCATCAGTATACAGCAGCCCCAGTGGTAGTATACAGATGCCCCAGAGGTATATACAGGCCCCCCCCCCCCATCAGTATACAGCAGCCCCAGTGGTAGTATACAGATGTCCCAGAGGTATATACAGGCCCCCCCCCCATCAGTATACAGCAGCCCCAGTGGTAGTATACAGATGTCCCAGAGGTATATACAGGCCCCCCCATCTATATACAGCAGCCCCAGTGGAAGTATACAGATGCCCCAGAGGTATATACAGGCCCCCCCATCAGTATACAGCAGCCCCAGTGGAAGTATACAGATGCCCCAGAGGTATATACAGGCCTCCCCCATCAGTATACTGCAGCCTCAGAGGTATATACAGGCCCCCCCCATCAGTATACAGCAGCCCCAGTGGTAGTATACAGATGCCCCAGAGGTATATACAGGCCCCCCCCCCATCAGTATACAGCAGCCCCAGTGGTAGTATACAGATGCCCCAGAGGTATATACAGGCCCCCCCCCCCATCTATATACAGCAGCCCCAGTGGTAGTATACAGATGCCCCAGAGGTGTATATACAGGCCCCCATCTATATACAGCAGCCCCAGTGGAAGTATACAGATGCCCCAGAGGTATATACAGGCCCCCCCCATCAGTATACAGCAGCCCCAGAGGTATATACAGGCCCCCCCATCAGTATACAGCAGCCCCAGTGGTAGTATACAGATGCCCCAGAGGTATATACAGGCCCCCCCATCTATATACAGCAGCCCTAGTGGAAGTATACAGATGCCCCAGAGGTATATACAGCCCCCCCATCAGTATACAGCAGCCCCAGTGGAAGTATACAGATGCCCCAGAGGTATATACAGGCCTCCCCCATCAGTATACTGCAGCCTCAGAGGTATATACAGGCCCCCCCCATCAGTATACAGCAGCCCCAGTGGTAGTATACAGATGCCCCAGAGGTATATACAGGCCCCCCCCATCAGTATACAGCAGCCCCAGTGGTAGTATACAGATGCCCCAGAGGTATATACAGGCCCCCCCCCATCTATATACAGCAGCCCCAGTGGTAGTATACAGATGCCCCAGAGGTGTATATACAGGCCCCCATCTATATACAGCAGCCCCAGTGGAAGTATACAGATGCCCCAGAGGTATATACAGGCCCCCCCCATCAGTATACAGCAGCCCCAGAGGTATATACAGGCCCCCCCATCTATATACAGCAGCCCCAGTGGTAGTATACAGATGCCCCAGAGTGTATATACAGGCCCCCCCCCCCCCCGCAATCTTGTAAAGGAAGAGATTAGTATACTTATTCCTGCCGCTGTCCCGCTGCCACGCCGCCATCGCGGTCCTCCATCTTCTTCCGGCTTCCTCCTCGGTCGCGCAGACAATGACGTCATTGCCTGCGCCCACCGAGGAAGCCGGAAGACGGAGGATCGCGATGGCGGCGGGACAGCGGCAGGGATAAGTATACTAATCTCTTCCTTTACAGGATTGCGGCGGGGGGAGCCCTGTATACTGATGGGGGGTACTGTATACTGTATAAATTGTATACAGTACACAGTGACTCGCGTATAAGCCGAGGGGAGGGACTTTTCAGCCCAATTTTTGAGCTGAAAAACTCGGCTTATACGCGAGTATATACGGTAATTACAAATTAAAAGTTTTGAATTTTTTTCTTAATCAGTTAATTTTTTACAGATATTTAAAGTTTTAAAAAAGTGCAAATTTTGGCCTGGTATGGCTTTACATTTTCTATCATATCTCGGGCTAGAAATAAGATAATGAAATGGGAGAGGCATCATTTTACTCAGAATGGTAACAGCTTTCATTTGATATGTCACAAGACTATGGTTTTTTATATTTTGTTTGGGAAAAAATAAAATTCTTAATTTTGATGCGCAATTGTGAAATAAATGTTAGTTTGAAAATTGTGAAAAAAATGCCTTTGTGTTACTTGTGTTCTTGGTTATATTTGTACAGAGATTCAACTTGGGACCTGTCAAATTTATATATTTTTTATTTTATGGTTGTATGAGTTATTACAACTCATTGAATAAAACATTTATATGCAACAAAAAAGAAACACAAAACACAAATCCTGTAAGCGCCAGGATAAAACATTTTAATCATCAGAACACAACGCTCAGCATTTTCAACCTGAATGCATTGAGCAAACCAAAAGAAAAAGAGGTGATCATATCCTCAAGTGTGATTGAACAAGATTAAAAGAACCAAAAATGTTAACTCCTATTTATACATGTAAATTTTTTTTCTATTATATCACTAAACATGTCAATTATGAAGTGTTTAATAAGAATAGTACAGTAGTTAAATCATCCTTCTATAAAATATGAACTAATCAAACAATTAATAGTACGTTTTTAAAGTGGCTTTTTAGCATCAATTTGTCCCTTCTAGTGGGTGAAATATAATCTTGTCCATAAGCGCTTACTAGCAATCGCCATTTCCTTTTGTGTCAATGAGTTATTATCTGACTTTCACAATCTTTGGAGAGTACAGTAGCCGCCACCAGCGCCAATCATTTTCACAGGTCACATAGCAAGTTATGTCATCCATTGCCAATCTTGTGCCGCCTTCTACCACTTTATGGACTTCACTGTCTTTGCTGAATAAAAAATCCTTGTTTTTATTTCTGTATGGAATGAAAGTGTGTTATTGCTGAGTCCCTTTGATGGGTTCTGCTTCCTGTAACCAATGTTTTAACAAACTCTCCTCCTCTTCGTAGTCCTGGTTTGTACAATATTCAATACAATATTGTTCATTCTCAGGTTGAGCCCTAACAAAAGCTTTCTCCTATATGTCCTCTCCTGCTTCTAAGCTGTAACATATCAAAATAATACAGTAATGTCTAAAAATCATGGATTATTTGGTGAATATAGACCCCACACTTTTAGACCACAGGCTGAACAGATCTGAATTCAAGATTTTTCGAATTGACACTATAATAGTTAAATATTTTAAAATATGAACCCATCACGATCCCAACTTGAAATGTAACAAGATGCTTGGGGAAGAAAAGTGTACTACAGTCACCTGCCCTCCTGGCACCTTCATCAGGGATCAACCAGGAGGGCACTGAAACGCGTCGGAGAATAAAGAAGGATTTGATTGAACAACTTCTGCTCGTGCATTTATTGAAGTGAATGATCCTGGCAGCGCGGACTGTAGTACACTTTTCTTCCCCTAGAATCTTGTTACATCTCCACGTGAGTGTGGCCAGTGGAAGTCCAGCAGCAGCCATCAGGATATTATCAATAAGCCTTCAAAGCAGTTCTGGGTCTCACAACTGGACTAGGTGAGTGGATTTGATTTCTCACCATTGCACAAACCAGTGGCTAGTGATAAGGGCACTATTGAGCCTCTTGTCCCCCCTCCCTCTCTCTTTTTTGCAACTTGAAATTTGGTACCGATGTGGCTAAGAGCATAGCAGACACATGGGCAGCTTTGGAAAATTTTAAATTATGCCGATTTTTTAGAAATTCGTTTTAAAATTTTGCTTTTGCGTTCACATGGGTAAAATATTAACGAAGATACTCTTGTGACATATCTGGTGAAAGCATGGACAGTTCTGAGTAGAACAGTGTTTATATTGTTTCTCTATCTTATTTCTAGCCCGAGATATGATAGAAAATGTAAAGCCATACCAGGCCAAAATTCGCACTTTTTTAAAACTTTAAAAACCTGTAAAAAATGAACTGATAAAAAGTTTAGAATTTTTTTCTTTATGTCATTAACAGAAGTAGTACTTCATATAGAAAAAAAAATTAAAAAAATCTAAAGACATCATCAGGTAAAAAAAATATTCATATTTAGATCACTTGATATGGAATGACCCATTGACGCTATTAATAGTAAAATATTTTAAAATATGATCCCATCGCGATCCCAACTTGAAATTTGGTACAGATGTGGCTAAAAGCACAGCAGACATATGGGCAGTTTTTTAAATTATGCCGATTTTTCGGAAATGCGTTTTAAAATTTTGCTTTTGCATAGGTAAAATATTAACAAAGATACTCTTGTGACATATCTGGTGAAAGCCTGTACAGTTCTGAGTAGAACGGTGTTTATTTTGTCTCTCTATCTTATTTCTAGCCTGAGTTATGAGGAAAAATGTAAAGGCAGGCAACACTGAAATTCACACTTTTTCGAACTTTGAAAAACATTTAAAAAAAAAAATTTTTTTGAAAAAATTTCTCTTCACATTTTGCGTTGTCTGACATGCTATTATCAAATAACAAAGTCTCAAAAGAATTAAAAATATAGAGGTAATATTCATTGGTTCACTTGACATGGAATGGCCCTACATCGTTGTTTGACAGAGATAATGAGCAACAATCTCAATGCTATGGAGAGAAAATTCACAACGACCTCGGTATAATTCTGGATCGCTAGTGCGTCGTTTTTCACATCGCTGGTGAGATGCCTGTTTGACATCTTTCCAGTGATGTGTTAACGACGCACCAGTGATCTCTGCACATCGTTATCGGGAAGGGGATCGCTGATGCGTTGTTATGTGAGACTGGGCCTTTACACAGATATAGAAATATTTGTGAACAATATTTGAAAGAAAAAAGGTCTCTTGTGTAGATGGAAAAAGTCTGAGATCTCTGAGTGTAGCTCATGAAAGATAGGAGCAAAAACAAAATTGTAGCATTTATATTTTTGTTCAGTATACGTGGAAAAGAAGAATAAGGGGTACGTCTCACACAGCAATATCGCTGAAATCAGCGACCTCACCAGCGAGATCGCTGTGTGAAATGTAGCAGCGATCAGGCCCCTGCTAGGTCGCTGATTACTGCACATCCTTCAGGACCATTTTTTGGTCCTTGGTCTCCCGCTAGTCAGCACGGATCGTTGCGTGTGACAGTGAGAGACCCGTGATCAGCAACATCACAGCCTGGTAACCATGGTAAACACCGGGTAACTAAGCAGCGCGCGCTACATTGATACCCGGTATGTATCATGGCTACCAGCACTGAGCGGGAGGACACTGGTAACCATGATAAACAGCGGATATCTAGGTAGCGCACGCTGCCTAGATACCCGGTGTTTATCATGGTTTCCAGCGTCCTCCTGCTTACCCAGCAATGTGGAGATCTGCCTGTTTGACAGCTCCCCAGCGACCACACAGCGGTCCTGGTCGTTGCCGGGATCGCTGGAACATCGCTGTGTGTAACGGCACCCTAAGGAGCTACCACATGGCAAGAAAGCAAATTAGAATGGTCTACCCAAAGAAATTCATTAAAAACTGATCAAGTCTGTAGAATCTCGGATGTAAGCAGTTTTTGATGACTTTCTTCTTTGAAAGCTCAGCCAAAATAAAAAAAACAAAAAAAAAAAAACCCATTAAGAAACCCTAAGGGGGGCGTGGCCTAGCTATGGAGCGGGATAGACGTCTCTTCTAAGAGCTCCGTGGACCCCGGGGAAGCCAGCTTTCTACCTGGCACCCCAGCACCCAAACGGCCTCATAAACGGACACCCAGCACCCCAAGAAGCCGCAGCACAGCAGAGGGCCGCCGGAGCTGAAAAGCAGCGATCTGTCTGCGCTGCAGACCGCCGCAGCTCTTACTCCTGCACTCCACAAAATGGCCGCGGCTCCAGCTTGAGAAGAAGGAGGACGCCCCACTCACCAGCTCTCTAGCCGCATCGCTTCTACAACGGAGCGTCCTGCCTGGAGGCAGTGAACTGTGTCATCTGTCGGCTCTGCATGAAAAACGGCCCGGGTAGCAGGAAGCGCTGCCATAGCGCTCACAGATAAGTGCTCCTCTCCTCATTATCCACTTCCTGCTTCTCTTCTGGTGCCATATATATACAGGGTCCAGCTTTGTCGCACTCCATGCACATAGAGAGACCCAGGATCAGGCCAGGTTGAGATAGCTGCAGCTCTGGGCATTTCCCCTCCCAGGCACTTATACTGTGACAGAAGCATACCAACTACCCAGCAGTGGAACATTCTTCAGCACACATTTGTAATACATAGACTAAGTACCATATCTTTCAACTGCTCCCTTTATTAATCTACCCAGAGCGGCGTGGAGGCGGATAGTTCCTTGTTACAGCGGCGCTGTTTTCTGCCTGGCCGACCTTGGAGACCCGCAATCATGCCAAAATCCCGCCGCTCATCCTCCTGCAACCCTCCGCCAGCTCCACGGAGGAGGGAAGCGGCGTTTGACCGGCTTTTTCAGGCCGGGAGATCCAGCACAGGCGCCACAATCATAATGGCGCAGGAGGTGAAGGGGGGAGGAGCGCATGTAAGTAAGCGGTCGGCGGCGGAGGGAGAAGGGAGACTGCTGGCTACTGGAGCTAAGGTCCCCAGTACTGCTCCATCGAAGGGGACCTCACTTCAGCCCACATTACAGGTACCCACTGAGAGAGCAGAGGCACTAATGGAGGACAGCCAGACTGCGGAGAGGGGAGGAAGAGATACTGCACAAAGCAGCAGTGTAGCTGCTCAGGACTCACTACTGGCCACCCCAGAACTACAGGCCATCTATGCCCTGATTAGCACACTCCCGACTAAGAATGACCTAGATCTCATGGTCGCCAGAATGGAGGCTTCACATGAAAAAGCCCTCTCTGCCCTGACTACTGAGGTGCACCAGGTAGAGCAGCGCACCTCCTCCCTAGAAGAAAAGGTCAACGCCCTTTCCTCACAAGTCTCTAGGATGGGCCAACAGCTTGAGGACACACAATTACAGTTGCAGACCCTAGCCTTATTGCAGGACGACCAAGAAAATAGGGGTAGGCGGAATAACATCCGCTTGAAAGGCGTACCGGAGTCTATTCCTGCAAGCACCCTGACCCAAAGAGTCTGTGAAGTGTTTAATATGGTCTCCAAGAAGCCATTAGACTCCCCTTATACTATTGACAGAATCCATCGTGTCTCTCGCCGGGGACGGATTGATGCAGCCAATCCACGTGACGTTCTGTGCAGGCTGCACTATTATACTGAGAAGGAGGCCATCCTCCGTGCAGCTTGGTTGTGTGACACTCTATTCCTAGATGACGCGGAGATTAAACTTTTCCCTGACATTTCGGCTCGCACCCTGGCAATGCGACGAATGCTTCACCCCCTGCTTGTGAGAATCAAAGACTTAGGTGCCACATACAGGTGGGGCCATCCGTTTCATTTAATTGTGCGACGTGAGGAGGAACTCTTCTATTTGAAGACACCAGATGAGCTGCCGGATCTATTTAGGTTTTTAGACACCTCCCCCATCACCATCCCAAACTGGCTGCAGTGGGATCTATCTCGACCTCCCACACAGCAGGAAAGGGGAAGGAGACAAGACCGCCGCTTCTCGCAGCAGCCCCAGCAGAAGAAGACCCGTCGCCGTAGAAGGGAAGGGGAGGACTGGTCCACACCTCCTCCATGAGCTGAACCACTGGGTTTTTGTTTGTGCTTTTTCTCTCTCTCTTTGGGCCTCTCTCTGGTTCTTTCACAGGACTTAACGTTGGAGACGTCCCTTGCTTACAGGGAATGGATGCATTGTAACCTCTATTTCAGCTTATCTTTTTCGTTTGTTAACCACTGATATACTGATCTGCTGGAGGGTTTTGTTTTGGGTTGGCGGGAGGGGGATGTTCGGTTAAGCCCCTTTCCACTGTCTCCCTCTAACAATTTACTATACCTCCTTAATATTGATGCCGGTCCGCAGGCTGGCTGACACGTCACGGAGGAGGGCAGTGGTAAGATTTAGGGTAAGCCATGGTACCATGTAGCACTCACGTGTGTTTCACACGTGAGTCTTTCAGTCTAATCTGTAATAGCCGGTGTACCGGGGTCTAGCTCCGCCTGGTTTTCCACGTTCCCCGGAAGAAGTGTTTTCTATAGTCTCCTTTTTGTCATCGACGGAGACTTTATACTTCGGTTATTTTGTTATTGATTATTGACTAATCTTTGTACTTTTTCTATTTTCTTTTGAACTCTCCCTTTTTTCTCTTCTCGGCCTCTTTTCTTTTCCACACATACCCGTAACTCTTTTCTTCCTTCCTGTACTTACCCTACTTCCCTCTCCTAGGTCTTACCCAACTTACACCCTACCCCCATCTTACCCCCCTCGGGCGAGCCGAATCTACTTACAACAACAGATCCGGGGAGGATGCCCGACTTCGCTATGTCTGAAATTCGTTGCGGTAAACTGAATGTGCGCGGCCTCCATAGTGCTGGTAAGCGATCAATCTTGACACATCTCCTCAGAAAGGCTGACGTTCACGTGGCATTTCTTCAGGAGACTCATTTATGTGCAACTAAGGTGTACAAACTATCTAGCCACTGGTATCCAGATGTCTATAGTAGCTTCTCTCCGGACACAAAATCACGGGGAACGAGTATCTTACTCTCCAGATCTGTGCCTTGGGAATTTATTGACTCCGAATGTGATGATTTGGGCAGACTACTGATGGTTAAGGGTCGCGTGGCCTCCCAGATGTTCACATTTGCCTCTGTTTATTTACCGAATAGTGGCCAGATTTCTGCGCTTACGGATTACATGGAGAGAATTGGGGCTTTCACAGAGGGAATCTTAGTGTTAGGTGGGGACCTTAACATGGCCTTAGACCCTTTTGTGGACACGTCCTCTGGGTCATCCTCATTCTCAGCTGCCGCCCTACGCAGACTTAGACGCCTCCTCCATGAACACCAACTTATAGATACTTGGCGACTTTTTCACCCAACGGACAAAGATTTTACATTTTTCTCGCAAGTGCACGGCACTTATTCTAGAATAGACTACCTCTTCGTGGGCCACGGGGATTTACATCTTCTCAGGGGGGCCGACATAGATCCCATTGTCTTTTCAGACCATGCGCTATGTGTGGCCTCGATCCTACTGCCATTGCCCATTCAAAGACAGTGGCAATGGAGACTAAACACCTCTCTTTTGGAGGATCCTGTGACCCTTGGGGAGGTGAAGACGACCTTGAGGGATTTTTTTAAGACCAACGTTATGCCTGACTCGTCTCCGGGCTCTATTTGGGAGGCCCATAAGTGTGTGATCCGTGGAATTCTCATCAAACACGGCTCGAGGATCAAGAAGGGGAGAGACTTGGAGTTGTCGGCCCTGCTTGCCCGAATAAGAGCTCTGGAGACGACTCATAAGAGGCGACCCGGGGATGGGGCGACAGTGGATTTGGCCAAGGCTAGGGAAGAATTAAGGAAAATGCTGAATACCAAAGCTAAATGCTGGCTAGCCAAATGTAGAAGGAATTTCTATGAATACGGGAATAAATGCAGCAAATCTTTAGCAAGAGCCCTACGACAGCAAAGGTCTCGCTCTTTCATACCGGGCATTGGAGAGGGGGGCCGGGGGGGGGGGCAGTCCAGTCTTCATCGGTTATTGCAGAAACCTTTAGACAATATTACGCCTCGCTTTATCAGGTGGATGGCACCAATCCCCTCACACAGTCAGACTCTTTTATACCAAAAATTGTAGATTACATCACTTCTTCGGGTCTACCCAGGTTGAGACCGGTGGAAGTTGAGGCCCTGGAGCGTCCCATCACAGAGGCAGAGGTCCTTGCGGCTATTGCTGTGACCAAAAATGGTAAAGCCCCTGGCCCAGACGGGTTTCCAGCCATTTATTATAAGAAACTTAAAGAGTGTCTCATTCCAAATCTAATTCAATTCTTCAACAACTTGAATAAGTTCGAACCGCCTCACACTGATACTCTGAGGGCACACATTACGGTTCTCCCGAAACCTGGCAAAGATGTGACTCAATGCGGCAGTTATCGCCCCATCTCTCTCCTCAATGAGGACATCAAGATCTTTGCGAGGGTCCTGGCATCGAGGCTCTCCCCCTTACTCCCTGACATTGTACACCCGGATCAAGCGGGCTTTATGGCGGGGAGGGAGGCTCGTGATAACACTACTAAAGCCATAAACCTCATCCACCGTGCAATCTCGGGCTCAGTCTCCTCTATGCTGTTATCCACTGATGCCGAGAAGGCGTTTGACCGGGTCAACTGGGTCTTCATGGGGGAGACTCTTCGCTCTTTAGGCCTGGGGGAGAACATGATGCGTTGGGTTCTAGCCCTTTATTCTGGTCCCACTGCCAGAGTTCGGGCGAATGGTGTGCTCTCAGATTCCTTTACTATTCACAACGGCACGCGCCAGGGTTGCCCACTTTCACCACTAATTTTTATTCTCACCTTAGAACCCTTCCTGAGGCATATAAGAGCAAATTCTGATATTACCGGCATTGTGGTTGGACATAAGTCTCATAAGGTTGCCGCTTATGCTGACGATCTATTGTTTTTCATTTCGAATCCAATGATCTCCTTGCCAAACTTGATGAGGGAATTCCAAACCTTTGCTACCCTGTCCAATTTTAAAATTAATTTCAGCAAATCTGAAGCGCTAAATATCAATTTGCCGCCCCGCTCCCTCAATTCACTCCGTTCCTCTTTTAATTTTAAATGGGCACATCATTTTATTTCCTACTTGGGAATCAAGCTGTCCAAGAACCTGAAAGACTTATATCGGATTAATTTCCCCCGCTCTTACAAAAGGTGGAAGCTGACTGTGTGGGGTGGGCCAGGTCCTCCTTTTCCTGGTTTGGCAGGTGCCAGATTCTGAAGATGAACATTCTCCCTAGAATCCTATATCTGCTGCAAACCCTTCCGATTAAAATTCCCCAAGAATTCTTCCGCCAGATTTCCTCTATTCAGCGTAGGTTCATCTGGGATGGCAGATCCGCCAGGGTGGGTAAAGCTATTCTCACCAGACCAAAGGTGAAGGGGGGAGTGGGCCTCCCAGACATTAAACGTTACCATACAGCGGCACATCTGTCCAGAATTCTTGATTGGTGCAGGAACGGCAGGCAGAAAACCTGGGTGCAAATAGAACAAAGCTTCAGCCCGATTCCACTGGACAGATTGCCCTGGGTGATGGCGTCGGCCCCTTCCATTTTTCGGAATCATCCTACCATTGGGTCAACAATCCGGGTCTGTAACTCTCTACCTTTGAGGTCGTTCATTCTCCCTCCCTGCTCACCGCTCACGCCCATTATAAGCCATCCTGATTTCTCAGCAGCAAGCTCTGATAAAACCTTTGCTCTATGGATAGAGGCCGGGAGGGACAGGGCGGGGGCGATGGGTGATGGCGAGGAGTGGCCGTCTCTGAGCGAGCTGTCATCCTGGGAGGAGCCAGCTGCGTTAGGGTGGTGGAGATGTTTCCAGCTACGACATTACCTGCAATCATTGCCTCCTCGGTCTTGTTACAAACGTCCTAGGACGCAATTTGAAGCATTGTGTCTGAGCCAAGGCCCACTCAGACATGCACTGTCTCTCCTATATGCCCTGTTGGGCTCTTTGCACGACCTGGGATCGCCAAGCTTCATCTCGCATTGGGAACGGGAGCTAAATATCACTTTTTCAGAGGATCAAATCACGAGGATGTTTCGCCTCGCTCATAGCACCTCTATCAGTTCTAAATATCAGGAGGCCAATTATAAGCTATTGTCACGATGGTACAGAACACCGGTCAAACTCAATACAATGTACCCAGCACACAGCACGGATTGTTGGAGGTGTGGGAGGGGTAGGGGTACCCTTTCGCATATCTTCTGGGACTGTGAGGCTATTCGACCCTTCTGGCTAGAGGTGGAGAACATCATTCGGCGGGTTTCTTCTATCCAAATACCTCTCACACCGGCTTTGATTCTCCTACACCATTGCGAGGTCCCCACCATCACGTATAAAAATTCCCTTCTTAAATTCCTCATTATGGCAGCCAGAGCCTGCATACCAGCGCTGTGGGGAAGGGTCACGACACCTTCTATTCCACAATTCCTCAGAGGGGTCAACGAATTGATGTATATGGAGGAGTTGACATCTTCCATACGGGAATCTCAAATTGATTTCGGATCCATATGGATGGCTTGGATGGATTTCCAACAATCTGAGCTTTACAGTACACTGTTGGGCAGAGATCCACTACCGGAATATGTTTAACGGAATACTGGAGGTGGACGCTGGCTGGCCTGGGGGGGGCTCCCCACATCCCCTCCTTGACTTTCCACCCCTTTTCTCCCTAGTCCCCGTCGTCTTCTTTATTTCTCCTCTTTCTGTTCGCAGTGAGCATGTGATCACTGCGATTCTTCTACTACTACTCCCTATCTATCTAACTTCTATATAGGTCTTCTTATTAGCTGATTCGCTTTCCTTTTCTCTATACGAGTTAATTTTAATTATTTTCGATGGTTTGATTGCATACCATCGCTGTTCATTTTCCTTATGATTTATATTTTTTCCTTTCTGGTGTTAAGGGGGAAAAAAAAAAAAAATATATAATAATTTTGGCTTGCCAGGATTTACTGGCTCGCCACTGCTATAAGTAGGATCATAGGTTGTTTCAGTATATGGTTTCAAATGTACATTTCCTTGAACGAATCTCCATTGGATGTCCATGCGGAATATGTAATCAATATACGATTCTACAGTTGTTTATATTTTGTTGGAGATAAATTTGTAATATTCTAAATAAAGAATTATAAAAAAAAAAAGAAACCCTAAGGGTACCGTCACACCTGGACATATCGCCGGCGATTTCATAGGTGACGCTGAGGCGTGGCCTGTCGCCGGCGACATCGCCAATGCGTCGCCCAATGTAAATGGGCGAGGGCGACATGTCTGAGTGATCGCCTGGTTTCACATCAGAGCTCTGAAACCAGGCGATTATTCTTGGGCGATGTGTGCTGATCGCCCTGTGCAGGGGCGTAACTAGAACTGGCAGGGCCCCATAGCAAACTTTTGAACGGGGCCCCCTCCAAGACACGCCCCCAATGACACGCCCCTCCAAGACACGCCCCCCAAATGACACGCCCCTTCAAGACACACCCCCTTACAGGCCCCAGCAGTATATACAGCAGCCCCAGTGGTATACCGCAGCCTCTCCAGTGGTATATACAGGCCCCAGCAGTATTACAGCAGCCTCCGCAGTGGTGGTATATACAGGCCCCAGTGGTGGTATACAGGGCCCCTGGTGGTGGTATATACAGGCCCCTGGTGGTGGTATATACAGGCCCCTGGTGGTGGTATATACAGAGCCCCTGGTGGTATATACAGGCCCCTGGTGGTGGTAGTATACAGAGCCCCTGGTGGTGGTAGTATACAGAGCCCCTGGTGGTGGTAGTATACAGAGCCCCTGGTGGTGGTAGTATACAGAGCCCCTGGTGGTGGTAGTATACAGAGCCCCTGGTGGTGGTAGTATACAGAGCCCCTGGTGGTGGTAGTATACAGGCCCCCCACTCCTCCTCTGCTGCACACGTCACCTGTAAAGGAATACATCATACTTACTTATCTCTGCCGGCTGCCGCCGCTCTGCACCGCGCTCCGTCTTCATCCAGCTTCTTCCTGGTTGTGACCGCCGGGCGCAGGAAATGACGTCACAACCAGGAAGAAGCTGGATGAAGACGGAGCGCGGTGCAGAGCGGCGGCAGCCGGCAGAGATAAGTAAGTATGATGTATTCCTTTACAGGTGACGTGTGCAGCAGAGGAGGAGTGGGGGACCTGTATATACACACTGGGGGCCTGTAGCTGACCGGATAGCAGCGTAGCGGCGCTGGGTCCGGGCCCCCCACAAGGGCCGGGCCCCAAAGCGACTGCTACGTCTGCTATGCCAGTAGTTACGCCCCTGGCCCTGTGTAACATCTCATGAGCGATGTCAAGGGGGACAGCACACATCGCCTATACCATTCCGGTAGGCGATTCAGGGCGTATTTACTAGCTCTGGCGGTCTGCGTGGATTGGTGGCAGCTCCAGCTTTACGATTGGTAGTCTTGTTCCTCGGTGTCCTATTTGATGATGTGTACGTCCCACAATAAAGTTGTTTTCCTTTCCATGGTGCTGAAAAGTGTATTAGGCCCCTTTGCATCCTGCGTTTTACGCCGATTGCGGCAGTTGCGGTAAAGAAAAAACGCAACTGCTGCTATTACCGCAATACGGCCACACTTGCGGTTCACTTGCGGCAAGCCCCATACAATGTCTATGGGGCTTGCTGCAGGTGCGGCAAGTGCGGTTTCGGCACTTGCGGCTGGGAAAAAGCCGCAGCAGGCCGCAAATGCCGAAACCGCACTTGCCGCATGCCCCACAGACATTGTTTGGGGCGTGCCGCAAGTGAACCGCAAGTGTGGCCGTATTGCGGTAATCGCGGCAGTTGGTTCTTTTTACTGCAACTGCCGCAATCAGCGTAAAACACAGATGACAAAGGGGCCATAGCCAGGAGCGTACATATTATTAAAAAGCATCGCGTTGATGCGCCAGTGTGTGCTACAAAGTGCAGAGATGTGCCATTGACAAATGTCTCTTTTTACACCAACACAATTGACAGTACATGTCAATTCTGCATAAGACACCAAAGCCAATCACACGTCTTCGAGGCGTCACTAAACATAATGTGAACACCTACCTCCGAGACGCGGGACAAAACAATGCCCACGTCGCTAATGTGGTTGCTTGTGTGACGTCCAAGCAGCCACTAGCGACATGATCGCCCGTTGACCTTGGGCGACGCTCAGGCAATTTCCGGTTAGGTCATCGCCTGAGTTGTCGCCCCGTGTAAATGGGCGTCGGCGACCTTAGGCGACACGCAAAAACGTGCGCGCATGCACGTGCGTCGCCTGTGGAATCGTCGGCGATATGTCCAGGTGTGACGGTACCCTAAAGGTGCAGCAGTTTGACAATGATCCAATCTGTTGAAAAACGTATTCACAAATTACATTTTCATTTAGACATTTCAGAAAAGGCTGAAATGTTATGACATTGGTCTTTTCCAGGCCAGGATGTGATCCCATCCCCTTCTTCGCTTACCTGCTATGTGGTCCTGTGATTACCTGCAGCAGTCGGGTGACTGGATCTTCGCAGTAGCATAGTTGTAATTTTTCCCTTCCTCTGGCAAAGGACTCATTCCCACATCCATGCTTATATGGACTCATGTTAAAATAGTACTGGAATCAGCATGGTTTTGGATAAGTAAATGGTCCGTGTATCTGTTATTACTATAAGGATATCATCAGTGGTTTTTTCTTTTACAGATAGTAGAAGCTTGATTCCAGCTCACCCGGCTGCTCTATGCTAAGTCATGAGTAATGAGTAAAGGCCACGTTACACACACAGATATTGGTCACAGATCTCTGGCTGCAGTGAAATCATGGACACATTGTTACATTGTACACAGCCACAAAATGGAACAATGTGTCCATGATTTCACTGCAATCAGAGATCTGTGACCAATATCTGAACAGATATCTGTGTGTGTAACGTGGCCTTAAGACTGCTTAGTGTAGTCGAAACGCAGCACCTGGGTCATGACGACCATGTAAAGTTTTTTTTGAATGCACTTTACTTTATTTTGAAAAAGAAAACCCAGTCTTGTATTGTCACTTTTCATCCGTGCTACCCGAGAAACATCGGACATGTGAATATCATCAGACTATAATTGTACCCATGATAAACACGGACGCGATACGTATGGGGACACGGATGCCTGATTGAGGCCTGACAGCACATAGCAGGTGAGGCGGCTCCGAGTGCTCCGTAAACATTAAAAACTAAAAGACAACAACACAAACAAAAAATAATGTCTTATTAATACATTTGTAAGACAGAACATATAAAAAGCATTACTCTGAAGGAGGATCATTGGTACAATATATAAAATGTGTCTGTACAAAAGAAAATATCAGGACTCTCATACAATGTCTCAAGTAGAATAATACTGAGAAGACAATCTGAAATGCATATTAAAGCGGTTGTCTCATTGCAAAGATTATTAGCCTACTAGATGGAGGCCCGCTGCTATCACATCGAGAGGCAGTGACGTCATGATGGAGGCGAGGGCCATCTCATCCCCCTTCTCCCATGTGTACACTCCTGTGCGTGGTCTTCTCCCCTTGTGTGCTCTCTCCTTTGATTTGTCTTCCCCCTGTACGCTCTCCCCCTGTGTGTCCACCCCTCCCCCTGTGGTAAAAGTAAAATTAAAAGAAAGTATGTAAAAGGTAACATTACACTGCTGGGGTGGGGGGCATATATACTGCAGAGGGGCACATAGGCTGCGGAGGGAGCACATACTTTGCTGGGGGGGGGACATGGGCTGTGTATACCTTGCTGCAGAGACCATGGGAGGTAAAGGACCTTTGGTGAGGTCACAGTCATGTAATCAGTTACATGCACCTAACTCCGCCCATGACATCACCACAGGTCCTGCCTCATTCTGCTGCGTTTGCAGTGGGAAGATGACTGCTGTCAGGCTGCGGCAACATGGTGTGTATGTGTGGTTTCTGGCGTTGGCAGCACCACTACCGGACGCCATATTTGGACAACCATCATTTGGCCACCGGAACTTGTGCTGGTCAATCACGTAATAGGAGTACAAGATTACAGTGGAAGTGCATAATAGATGCCACAAGGCAAGTCCGTATATACTCGCGTATAAGCCGAGTTTTTCAGCCCAAAAATTGGGCTGAAAAGTCCCCCCCTTGGCTTATACGCGAGTCATATAGGTCCCCCTCACAGTATGGCGCCCCCCCCTCACAGGATGGCCCCTGCATGCAGCGCTGTGCACATACATTACCTGGCTATCAGCTGTCACCCTCCGGTGGGGATTCGCTGCTCCTGGCCCCAGGCTGCATCTTACTCTCTGTCTTCCTGCTTTGTGGCCTGGGCTCATCGCGATGACGTCATCGCGACGCCGGCCAGTCACGTGACAAGCAGGAAGACAGATTGAAGATGGAAGCCAGAACCAGGAGCAGAGATTCGCCACATGGGGGGTTACAGCTGATAGCCAGGTAATGTATGCGCGCAGCGCTGCATGCGGTGGCCCTCCTGTGAGGGAAAGGGGGGGGGGGCGCCATACTGTGAGGGGGGCCTGTGTAATGGCACACTGCTGGGGCAGTATACTGTGCTGGGGACCTGCTGTATACCACACTGCTGGAGCTGCATACTGTGCTGGGGACCTGCTGTATACCACACTGCTGGGGCTGCATACTGTGCTGGGGACCTGCTGTATACCACACTGCTGGGGCTGCATACTGTGCTGGGGACTTGCTGTATACCACACTGCTGGGGCTGCATACTGTGCTGGGGACCTGCTGTATACCACACTGCTGGGGCTGCATACTGTGCTGGGGTCCTGCTGTATGCCACACTGCCGGGGCTATATACTGTGCTGGGACCTGCTGTATACCACACTGCCGGGGGCTGTTTACCTGTGCTGGGGTCCACCCTCGGCTTATACGCGAGTCAATACGTTTTCACAGGTTTTGGGGGCAAAAGTAGGGGGGGGGTCGGCTTATACACGGGTCGGCTTATACACGAGTATATACGATATTATAATAGATAGGCTCAGTGATATATAAAATAAGAAACAGAGCTTCAATGACCCCTCCCAGGTCCAGCACAGCCTCTGGCTGCAGCGTGACATCACAGCGGCCCATCAGTCAGCATAGTGGCTCATGCCATCTACACTGCAGGATCCTGGGAGGGTGAACATGAACTTAGTTTGTTATTTTAAAGTTACTGAGAATATGGACTATGGAATAATCTGTGAAATGGAACAATTGCTTTAACACTGAAAAATATAAGTGGAGTGTAACAAAGCAGACCTGATAAAACCACCAGCTAGTGTCCCTCCTGCCTGTCTCGTATATCGCTGTGCAGGGAAGTGTTCAGCTGTGTCACTATAGATTAGGCATTTGTCCTGATGTAACCTATAATGTTCTCTACACATTAACTACCCACAATGTCTCCAGGACCAACTAGATCTTACTGAGCTGTTTTACTTTTGGAAACATATGAACAAATGGCAATTTAAAGGGGTTGTCCACTCAAACAATAATTCTGCAGTTACTCTATGTGATTGATAATTCTGCAATCCTCACAACACACGCACTGGGCACTGCAAGGATTTGCCAGATTCTAAACCGGCAACAGACCGTAATTATATGATATGAATGTTCCCGGCCGGAGGCCTGACTAGTGGGCGCAGCTTTGCTCAATACAAGTGTATGGAGCAGACACGTCCGAGTAGTGAGTGCAGCCTTGCAGACCGGACACCCCCTTTAAATATGCGTCCTCTAATCCAGAAAATCTGATACTGGAGCACAGAATACATTATTATGCAATGCTATACCGTATTTTTTGGACCATAAGACACACCTGGGGGTTTTAGTGGTAGAAAATAGGGAAAAAAAATATTTGAAGCAAAAAACATGGTAAAATATTTAATAACATAAATAACATATTATACGCTATGTTATTATAAATAATGTGTTTAGTTGGAAGCTATGGGCAGAAGATGGTGCTGCGGGACCAGAGTGATGTCGTTTAAATACCATATGAAGATGCTGGAAGGCGAGAATAAGAATGGGGGCACAGGGCTTATATTTAAAGTACCATTCCAGTGCTGGAAAAAAAAAACACTGGAGTGCTGCTTTAAAATCCTATGGGAGAATTATAACTCCCAGCATGTCCTGCAGATCCTATAGCATGCTGGGAGTTAATAGTTCACCACAGAAGTGGTACAGTGCTTTTATGTACTGTGTACTTTAAAAGTTTATAATGTAGAATTAAGACAAGGTGTTCTTACATTAGCGCAGATCCTGCAGCCACGCTTAAAAGCAGGAAGCTATGGCTTTAGAGGGGAGTTTTATAAGGCCCTCAGGGAACATATGTCCCCACTATTAAATTATTATAAAACCATTCTCTTAATTGGGGTCATAACAAAGATCTAAAGAAATGTACATTAAAATCATACCCAAACAGGGTAAGGATTCCCTGGAGGCGTGCTCGTAACCTCCCTGGCGGTAAGATTAGGTCAGGAATTTTGTGCTAAAAACGGGCTTACCCGCGGTCGCGGCAGATGCGGTGAAAAAACCGCATCTGCCGCACTTGCCGCATGGCCGCCGCACTTGCGGCGCGGTTGCGGCGCGGTTGCGGTAATCGCCATAGTAAGTATAGGGGGACTTGCGGCAGATGCGGCAAGTGCGGTTTTGCACTTGCGGCAGGTGCGGCAAGTGCGGTTTTTTCGCGGCCGCACCTGCCGCAAGTGCAAAACCGCACTTGCCGCATCTGCCGCAAGTCCCCCTATACTTACTATGGCGATTACCGCAACCGCGCCGCAACCACGCCGCAAGTGCGGCGGCCATGCGGCAAGTGCGGCAGATGCGTTTTTTTCACCGCATCTGCCGCGACCGCGGGTAAGCCCGAGCCTGACTCGGGGTTAACGCTTCTGGCAGTGAATGTTAACCCCGAGGCAGGCTCGGGAATACCGCTAGGCAGGTTAAAGACCCATTTTTCTTATTCATGTAAACCAGAAGATTGTCAGAAATAATGGTGGACAGATTGGCAGTAGTACTACCCCAACTGGTGAACCCTGCACAAGTGGGATTTGTTAAGGTAGGGCAGCAGTTAAAAAATACAAAAGGTACTAACTATGTTGGACTTGGTGGGTCACCACCGCCAGTCAGGAGAGAGACCAGCTTTGCTGGCTCTGGGTGCAGAGAAAGCTCTTGACAATGTTAGATGGGACTGGCTAGGGGCGACTCTGAACTCGTTCAACATAAAGGGCAATTTTAGTAAATTTCTGGAGGGGGTGTATACACATGCCAGGCTTCCTCTTTGAGACATTCCATCTACATAAAGGGACCAGGCAAGGGTGTCTGATGTCACCACTGCTGTTCAACTTGGCACTGGAGCCCTTCGCTCGGTATATGGAAGAGTCAGACCTATTTGAGGGAATCAGGGTGGGCGGTAGCATCAATAAAGCCCCTTTCACATCAGCGTTTTTGTTCGGATCCAGCCGATCAAGACACAAAAACATATCTGCCACCTAACGGCTGCACTTGCAGTACACTTGGGGCAAGCCCCATTGCCTCGATCGGCACTTGCGGGCGTGAAAAAAAACACGGTCAACTGCGGTTATTTTGCGCGGCCACACCTGCCGTAAGTGCCAGATCGTGGCAATACCGCATTTGCCGCACGCCCCATAGACAATGCATGGGACTTGCCACAAGTGCGGCCATTAGGCGACACATGCAGTTTTTTTTAGTGCAGATCCGGACAAAAACGCTGATGTGAAAAGGGCCTTAGACAGCCTCATTTGCAGATGTCATCTTGTTCTTTTTCCGGCCATTGAAACAAGTAGGAAATATCTTTCAGTTTATCCGGAAATTTGAGGAATACTCGGGTTATAAAGGGTCAATATCACCAAGGGTGAACTTTTGGAACTGGGTGAAAAAACTCCTATGGAAAAAACTTGTAAAAAAAAAAAAAAAAAAACCCAGAAGCTATAGGACCGGGGATGTAATGAAGAGGCAGGGCTGGAGCATCACATGACAGCACAGAGCCTGCCCTCTACATTGCATCACCACAGGTCCTACAATTGACATGCACCAACATGAGCACTCAGCACAGACTGCGCTGTGCTGTCAGGTATGCCGTGCCCGGCCCTGTTACTGCAGTGATCTGCACTTTCTCAGGGCCAGGTATGACTGTCCCTCCTATGTGGCCCTCTGTCCTGCTGCCTCCTTCCCCTCCGGACACAGATCTCCCCAATCGCTGCAGGAATCCTGCGACTGCGGCAACCACTGTTAAAAGTAAAGAAATATTCATTACCTGATCCCCATGCCCCCTTCTTGGCACTGAAGCCAGTGCTAACAAGTGAGCGTGTGGACCCTCACCAAGAGCAGTGGTGCCCACGTGGTTTCCTAGCAGCAGCGTGCTTTTCCTGCCTGCGATCCCAATTCACCGCTGCCCCCTCCCCACAGCAAACCGTCACATGCTATATTCGGACTATAAGACGCACCCTACACTTTCCTCGCAAATTTGGATGAAAAAAGTGTGTCTTATAGTCCAAAAAATACGGTATGTATAAAATTTAAATTAATCGAATTAAGAGAAAAAGGAATAAGAGCAGATTTCATGTTGATGTGTATAAATCAGCATTACCTCTAAATTGTCTCATCCGTTCTTCATAACTAAATCAGAGGAAAGCAATAATTATATAATGGACATTAGCTGGCTGCACATGGGACTTTTTTTAGTCGGTCATAATGAATACATGTACCAGAGTCATACATGGTAAGGTCTGACGGAAAAGCAAAGGGATTACAGCAGCACCAGATTTTTGGGGATTTCTCCAATTTTTGCCTTACAGTGAAATGAAGGCTCAGTCCACAATGGTGTCTGAAGACAGAGGTGTCTCACTGCTGGTCAACATCTGCAAAACGTTTTCCCATGTAAGACTGATCCTGGATCCAGAGTAATCAGCCACATACGTATTGTTCATGTTCGGCTCTACAGCTGTAAGAAAAGCATCAGTGTTCTTAGAGTAAAGGCAGGGTCATAAATCTTCCTTAGCAGCAGAGGCTTTGTTCGTAGTGGTAGAAGACTTTTTGCTGTTACTTTTCTTTTTGTCTGGCTTGCTCAAGTTTTTGGCTTTTGTGCTGCCATCTCCGCCCTTTCCCGGGTACACCTGACCTTCCAGTGTCACGTCTGCACATCTGTCCTGGCCAACAAGGAAGTCCTTCACTTCCCAGGCATAGGCGCCATCACGCAGCATAAAGATGGCTCGGTTTGGTCCCACCATAAACCTATAGTGAAGCAAAGAAATATTTACATGTATGCTGAAATCAGAACCAGAAGTGTCGACGACCATGATCTAATACTAAGTATTATTGCATGTAAGCGCCATCAAAATGCAATGGTAATCAAAAGACGGATGGTGAGGAAAGAAGCGCCGCAGCAGCTCAATTGGCATTGTAGGGAGTCCGGGATGAGACCATCGAACTCTCTCTACCTTCCTCAGCCTCCGCCTGGAATTGGCTACTTTTATCAGTCATCTTGATGCAGGAAAGTTACTAAATCACAAGCAGGTGTGTGACTATTCATTATATCAATCACATACAATGCAATACTGCAGATTGCTGACATTCCACGTCGTCTGGAAGGTTAATACTTGGCAGATCATTAACACAAGTCATTAATGTATCATTGATAGGAGAGGGAGACCCCACAGGCCCTTCATATCCATCAATGTACAGCAACACACAAGTAGGTGTGGCCAGTATTCACATTATTGTGGTATCTAGATTAACTATGCCAGCTCAGGCATTGGCAGATGCCAGGATAACTGCACGGTCAGCAGGTACCGTAACATATGACCTATGTAATAATTAGAACGAGTGTACAATGCTTGCTGACAATGCAAGCATCCTGCCAGGAGTCTGCCAACACAGTGTCAGCTGTGTCACTTAAAGGGGTTGTCCACTACTTAGACAGCCCGTTGTCAATCACAGTTTCCCTGTTAAGATAAAATGCATACTCACCTCCAGTACCAATCTAGCAGTGTCTGAGATCAGGGCTTGAGTACAATCAGCGTTGGTTTCACTCTCCCCACCACCTTCATACAGATCAAACAAGAGAAAGTGAGTGAACAGAGGCAGCTCTGACTTCCACTTGAAGTTTGATTCATCCAAAAGCGGCGAGAGTGAAGCAGATGCTGATAAGTCGCAGGCTCACGTCATGTAGTAATGTCACATGATCCCCGGAAGAGTGAGTGTAAACACTGCTAGAGGGGCACTGGTGGTGAGTATAAGTGGTTTTATTGTAACAGGGACAAACATGGTGATTGAGAAGGGGTGGTACAAGAAGTAGACAATCCCTTTAAGCACTGTAGTACCTGCTAACTCACTAGTCCACACTAGATCAATTTACAGGGTTTAGAAGTCTGGAAAATACATGTAGGATATCAAGGGATTATAATAGCTTAAAGTGACTGACCTAGCCTTATTTCACTGTGTCAAGCCTGTGACTTGCACGGCTGGTATCATACTCACTGCAGGCACAGTACTGTGTCTGACCAGCTTGCTGAGCTTCTTCATGCAACTCTGAGCTCTGCTATATCCACCTGTTGCTGGCAAGTCTCCTCCTGGTCATAGGGAGGCTTGGCGAGACTTTCTAGGAATGTGTATTCCGTATCATGATGAGTGTTCTTTCCCTGGCCTATTCCCTGCCAGCACTCTATATATAAGCCTCCCTTCACACAGATGCCCGCTCTAAAGTAATGGCTTTGTCTGTTCTCCTGAGGTCTCTGTCTTGCCTCTCCTGTTTGTGTGTGGCTTACCCCCAGTTTATCCTGACCTCTCCTGGCTAGCCTAGTGTTTGCACTGACCTCTCCTATCTTGTCGTATCCTATATTTCCTGTATCTGTGCTATATGTCCCATCCCCATTGTGCCCTTGTGACCGCATCTTCAGGTTCTACCTAGAACGTCTCTTGCACCTCGACTCTCCAATCAGTTGCTGCAGGCCCGGGGACTGCCCTGAAGTAACATCTGGCGGCTATGTGTGGCACAAGCCTACCCTCACCATCAGAGCCCTAGTGAAAACCAGATAGCCACTTAGTCACACCCCTTCAGGGTAACCCTGGTCCGTGGCACAGTGGGTCCACATCCACCAGCTGCAGCACACTATTAGAGAAGCTACTGACTGTCCCCCAATCTAAAAGAAAATCAAGGCTAAGAATTTAGGAACCAGATGATATTTGTTCACATTTCTTACCAATTTAGTCGCTGTCTAACCAGAAATGGTAAGATCCTCCATAAACCCTCCCAATTACCTCTGAATGTCATAGTTGGCATTGAACAGGCTGCCCTGCCACAAGCTCGTAATTTCCTCACTCTCCTTCTCCGATGGATTTCCAGAAACTGTTGCAAAGATCATTATAGTCTTTCCCTTCTTGGTCATCTGCAAGATGCTCTCCGGGTTCTTAGGATCAAGCTTTGAGAAGTCTACAGGAGCAGGTTTTCTCTTGTGTTCGGGGAGGTCTCCTTCCTCTATGTCATCATCTTCCTGACAAGGGGGGGGGGGGGAAAGGTATACAAATGAAAAATCACCTGGCTTTCATTGAGAAGAAAAAAAAATAACAAAACAAAAAACGTTTCCTCTGTATCATCATTAGTGCATCATCCACAGACCATCAGTATGTCACATTACCATCATGTATTTCACATTGAGAAATTAAAATAACAGGCCAAATACACAGCCTGCAATGACCGAGCCGCCGCCCCACCGCCACCGGAGCTCCCACCTCTCCACCACCAGATCTGCTGCAACCCAGACCTACTGTTTCCTCCCCATTATCCTGTAGAATGTAAGCCCGCAAGGGCAGGGTCCTCTCCCCTCTGTACCGATCTGTCATTGTTAATTTGTTTACTGTAAACTATATCTATAATTTTGTATGTAACCCCTCATGTACAGCACCATGGAATTAATGGTGCTATATAAATAAATAAGAATAATAAATACACTTATACACTATGTTAATCATTTTTTTTTTCTTCTCTAAATGTTGTGCAGATGGTAACACGTATGGGACTTGGTTTGTGAACCCAACAACGTATAATGGGAGAGTCTGAACAGCAAAATGGAGAGAAGTGGATCAAGGAGCATGCTGCAATTTACAGTGGTGTTCAAAAGTCCTGCATAGGCATAGGATAAATTGATTTTTCAAGTTTTAAACGTTTTCTGTCGAATATCTTTGATGCTAATATGACATATTATATATGGTTTTGTTCAGAATATAATTTTGCATTCTATCCCTGTAATATTTTTAGCTTTTGAAGCAGTTTTGCCTGAAATTATTGCAACAATATGGGAATTGAAAGCAGAACTAAATATTGTACAGCTTCAGATCCAAAATTAGCCAATCACAGATGAGGTTCTTGTGACCAATCATAACCTGGATATGGCAGTCAATCACATTACATTACATTGCATCACATTTGCTGCTTTGTTTGTGTGTTTTATCTGTTGGTCTATCTAGTGAATCATACTGTAGAGCTTTATGACGGGAGCCTTCAGATTTTTGTTAGTGGAGGATCGTGTGTGAGTTTTGGTGCTACATGAAGAGGGTTATACTGGCCCCCAGATCGCAAGGAAGGTCGGCTGTAATCAGAGTACAGTCATAAGTATTTTGCAGAAACATAAGCAGCTTGGAATTACCCAGGACAGGCCCAGATCTGGTCGGCCCAGAAAGTCAACTAAAAGGGAGGATAGAGTACTGATAAGAACATCCCTTGCCAATGGAAAGCTCACCTCTCCTCAGCTACTGTAAGAATGGCAAGAAAAGTGCAATATTGAGGTAGCAACATCAACTGTTAGGAACAGATGTTTGGAAGCAGGATTAAGAGGGTGCAAGGCCAGAAAGAAGCCATTGATGACAGCATACAAAGACAAAGGCGAAAACTGTGGGCATTGAAATATTCAAAATGGAGGAAGGAGGAGTGGGAAAAAGTGCTATTTAGTGATGAAAGCACTTTTTGCATTTTAGGAAATGATGGCAAGTCTTATGTGAGAAGGTTTCCACATGAAGAGTACAAGCCAGAGTGTTTGAGCTTCACTGTGAAACATCCGATGAAAGTAATGGTCTGGGGCTGTATGGCAGCCAATGGTGTTGGAAGGCTTCATATTGTGGAGGGTATGGTTAATGCAAAAAAATACATAGACATCCTTAATAAGAAAATGCTGCCTTCTGCTCAACACCTGTTTTCAGGGAATTATATCTTCCAGGATGATAATGCTCCTTGTCACAGAGCTAAGGCTGGCTTCACACTTGCAGATGGATCTGCAGCGTTTTGCAGATGCATCTGCAAGTGTGAGCATGCTGACCGCGGCCCCTATGTTTATAATAGGGCGCACGCGGTGTGAAAGCTCTCATTCACTCCTATATGTGTACTGTCAGCAGGCGTATGCCTGCTGACAGATCACACACTCCCGTCCGCACTGTGGACGCGAGATGTAGCGTCCATGCTGCGGGCGGGAGTGTGTGATCTGTCAGCAGGCATACGCCTGCTGACAGTACACATATAGGAGTGAATCAGAGCTTTCACACCGCGTGCGCCCTATTATAAACATAGGGGCCGCGGTCAGCATGCTCACACTTGCAGATGCATCTGCAAAACGCTGCAGATCCATCTGCAAGTGTGAAGGCAGCCTAAGACAGTAACGGAATGGAAAAAAAAGAACAAGGTGGCTACTATTGACTGGCCAGCCCAGTCCCCGGACCTCAATCCAATTGAAAACTTGTGGCACAAGGTATCAATAGAGATATCTAAAAACAGCCAAGGACCAAGAAAGAGTTGATTGAGGCTCTGATACAGGCCTGGAACCACATCATCACTCGTGAACATCTGCAGAAGCTTGTTCACTCAATGCCACAGGGATGCACGTTGGTGCTCAAGAGCAAAGGCTGGCCAATAAAGTATTAGAAGCTAAAGATGCACTCAAAAGGCCCTTTTCAGGACTCTGAATTAAATAAAAAATAATAAATCTTAAAAAGTAAAATTTAAGTCTGTGTGAACTTGCATTGGAAGTTAATGAACTTAGAAACCTGTTCACCATTCTACACACTGTACAGGTGTAGGTATGGTTATGCTGTAAAAAAAAAATATCAAAAATGTGCATACCATAACAATTTATACACTTGGGACATTCAAAAATGAGTATGGCACACAATGAGGGATTACAAAAACATATATGTTCCACCAGTTTCACTGTAGAGATGCAGAAGTATGAAATATATAGTTTTCTTCACGCCTATGCAGGACTTTTGAACACCACTGTACATGCAGATCACTGGTCCATGTGTAAAATGTTCATGTGAACTTCCACATATGTCAGCGTGCTGTCTGTATGTTATCAGTATATCGATTGCACATGGACTGGCTACGCTCATCAGGAGCCCTGATAGGTACATGACACAGTGGTACGCAAACGTTTGGGCACCCCTGCTCAAAATTACTGTTATTGTGAACAGTTAAAGTGGAAATGCCATTTAATTGAAAAGAAAAAACAAAACAAAACAAACACACACAATATTGCACTAGTTGTTAATGATATGTCACATAGCAGCTAAAATACTGCTTTTTTGTGCCATAGGACTTACTGTCTCAAATTTTTCTTTGCTCTTTTAAGAACTGCATTTTATGGCTGTGTGGGCATAGCCAGCTTCTACCAGCATTGTGTGTGTATTTCCATAGCTTCTGAGAGAAGGCTGATGGGAAGCAGTATAATGTGCAAGCATTGAAGGTTAACAGAAATCCTGACTGAGCTGTGTGGAGCCAGATGACAGATCAGAAGCTTGTGCCAGGGAAAGAGGAGTTTGCACTGATCCAGACTTTCTGACATTGCTTGGCACGGTGCTGTAGCCTGAAGTAATCTGATACATTGGCACCTCATCGGATGCAGTCAGGAGCTAGCACTATGTAGCCCATGTTCCTTTTAGCCTTATATGGTTATGTAGCCATATTCAGTGTGAAGATGGATCTGACCGAGAATCAACATGCCTGCTGCAGACACAGTCTAGTAGGGACATCTTGTGGAAGGTTTACGAATGGTTTTGCACCACATTTCTCTTATAGTTTATTAAAAATCAATTGCTCTACATTATTATTATTATTAATAAATAAAATTTATACAATGGCTTTGGTTTAACTGTATTTGGGTGTACATGTACCAGCTGTAGAGTAGTGCGCATGAACGTAAGTGCAGATGACTTCTGATTATGCGCAGTGAGCCTCTTAAGCTGGGACATGTACACCCTAATTCAGAGAAAAAACACTCATAGGCTGCTTTGTGTAACGCTGTCAATGACAACGGCTTTGGTAAAGCATGTTACCACTCCCACTGGGGCAGAATAACATGCTGATATACCTCTGGGGCTGCTGTATACTTACCACTGGGGCTGCTGCTGCTGCTGTATATACCACCTCTGGGGCTGCTGCTGCTGCTGTATATACCACCTCTGGGGCTGCTGCTGCTGCTGCTGTATATACCACCTCTGGGGCTGCTGCTGCTGCTGTATATACCACCTCTGGGGCTGCTGCTGCTGTATATACCACCTCTGGGGCTGCTGCTGCTGCTGTATATACCAACTCTGGGGCTGCTGCTGCTGTATATACCACCTCTGGGGCTGCTGCTGCTGCTGTATATACCACCTCTGGGGCTGCTGCTGCTGCTGTATATACCACCTCTGGGGCTGCTGCTGCTGCTGTATATACCACCTCTGGGGCTGCTGCTGCTGCTGTATATACCACCTCTGGGGCTGCTGCTGCTGTATATACCACCTCTGGGGCTGCTGCTGCTGTATATACCACCTCTGGGGCTGCTGCTGCTGTATATACCACCTCTGGGGCTGCTGCTGCTGTATATACCACCTCTGGGGCTGCTGCTGCTGTATATACCACCTCTGGGGCTGCTGCTGCTGTATATACCACCTCTGGGGCTGCTGCTGCTGTATATACCACCTCTGGGGCTGCTGCTGCTGTATATACCACCTCTGGGGCTGCTGCTGCTGTATATACCACCTCTGGGGCTGCAGCTGTATATACCACCTCTGGGGCTGCAGCTGTATATACCACCTCTGGGGCTGCTGCTGTATATACCACCTCTGGGGCTGCTGCTGTATATACCACCTCTGGGGCTGCTGCTGTATATACCACCTCTGGGGCTGCTGTATACCTGTGCTGGGGTCCACCCTCGGCTTATACACGAGTCAATAGGTTTTCCCAGGTTTTGGGGGCAAAAGTAGGGGGGTCGGCTTATACACGAGTATATACGGTAATCACTTACATTTCTATAAAGCACCAGTAGATCTCTGCAGAGGTTGCAGCAGTAGGAGAACTTCCTAAACACCTCTGAATCATATAGGATTTTTTTTCTTTTTAAATCCATTATATTTCACCATGGATAGTAAATTTAACAATTTTCTGCACATGTACACTGGTGAATGTGTGCGTGTTGGCAGCGGATTATTCTGGATACTGTCCCAAGCGTGTGACATCAGAGCTTATTTATTCAGCAACAGGAACAAATAAGCTTAATAGATCAGGAATAAAAACCTATCTTATGTGTCTCTGTACTGCTTCTACAGCTGCTTCTCTCACATACAGATATAAGGTAGCAAACAGGCACAGGAAACTGGATACACTCACATGCTCTTCCTGTGTGAGCCTCTGGGAAGTTTTTTTTTTTTTGTTCTATCTTTATCTACAATATATAAAACTCGCAACTAAACACTCAGATACAGAAATGGAGTTGTAGTTGCATACATAAGCAGTATTTCTAAAGATTGTCTATGATGATATGCAAGTTAGGGTTTTGACTAGTCGAGGGGGTGTTAGTTCCCCAACTAGTCAGCTCACTTAGCATTGCATATATAGAAAGGAGAGAAGTCCGGCTTTCAGGATCGCCCTGTTCCAGTCCTAAGTTCACAAGGAATTAATCCCAGGACCAAGCAGTGATAATAACTTTCTTTTTATTCCAGAAACTTGAGTTTCTGGAATAAAAAGAAAGTTATTATCACTGCTTGGTCCTGGGATTAATTCCTTGTGAACTTTGGACTGGAACAGCGCAATCCCGAAAGCCGGACGTCTCTCCTTTCTATATACGGTATGCAATTCTAGTGACCGGGTGATTGCTGCAGTTCATCGGATCCTACCCAATTTTGCTTATGGTTGTTTTGTTCCACACAACTGAACCAGGTGAGTGGATCCATATGTGAAACGATTTTACCATTGGATAAGACCCTATTGTGCGCTTCTGTCTCCCCCTTTTTTATAGCTTATATACAGCAGCCCAGTGGTATATGCAGCCCCAGTGGTAGTATACAGCAGCCCCAGTGGTAGTATACAGCCCCCCCATCAGTATACAGCAGCCCCAGAGGTATATACAGCCCCAGTGGTAGAATACACGCAGCCCCAGTGGTAGTATACAGCAGCCCCAGTGGTAGTATACAGCAGCCCCAGTGGTAGTATACAGCAGCCCCAGTGGTAGTATACAGCAGCCCCAGTGGTAGTATACAGCAGCCCCAGTGGTAGTATACAGCAGCCCAGTGGTAGTATACAGCAGCCCCAGTGGTAGTATACAGCAGCCCCAGTGGTAGTATACAGCAGCCCCAGTGGTAGTATACAGCAGCCCCAGTGGTAGTATACAGCAGCCCCAGTGGTAGTATACAGCAGCCCCAGTGGTAGTATACAGCAGCCCAGTGGTAGTAACAGCAGCCCCAGTGGTAGTATACAGCAGCCCCAGTGGTAGTATACAGCAGCCCCAGAGGTAGTATACAGCAGCCCCAGAGGTAGTATACAGCCCCCCGCCTTGTGCACTATCCTGTAAAGGAAGAGATTAGTATACTTATCACTGTCCCGCTGCCGCTGTCCCGGCGCCGCCATCGCGCTCCTCCGACTTCTTCCAGTTTCCTCCTCGGTCGCGCAGACAATGACGTCATTGCCTGCGCCGACCGGAGGAAGCCGGAAGAAGACGGAGGAGCGCGATGACGGCGGCGGGACAGTGATAAGTATACTAATCTCTTCCTTTACAGGATTGTGCACAAGGCAGGGGGGCCTGTATACACTGTATACAGTGTATACAGTATATACAGTATACAGTGACTCGCGTATAAGCCGAGGGGGGGACTTTTCAACCCAATTTTTGGGCTGAAAAACTTGGCTTATACGCGAGTATATACGGTAGTCAGGAAGACTGTATAAAGCACATATAACCCAGTCTCAGAGTTTGGGACGTTCTAAAAAGAATTAAGAAAAGGAATAAATAAAAAGAATGAAGATAATAACTTATTACAGAAAGATTATGTAGATGTATATAAAGTTTCATGTTCATTCCACATTTTCCTATTATCTACAGATATTTCATCTTCATTCCACCCCTAAAATGCTCAGATAACATAATATACACCTGGTTATATGGGATATGTGTTCATTCCATGTGTAAGATACCCAAGAAACCCTTTATACATCTACATAATCTTTCTGTAATAAGTTATTATCTTCATTCTTTTTATTTATTCCTTTTCTTCATTCTTCTTAGTGCGTCCCTCAGAGTTTATTATTCTGATTCCTCAGGTCCTGCTTGAGACTGCTGCCTTTCTCAGCAGTTCTATTTAGGCCTTATGACCCTTCTCCATATTTTTGCTCACTTTCTGGCTGCCATGGTGCTGTACACATCAATAAGTTCTAGACCAGGGGTCTCAAACTCGGCTGGGTTGGTGGGCCGCACATAGAGAAACATTTATAGCGGGGGGCCGCATCCCTTGTTGGACTAGTGATATTTTTAGTAATACCAGAATTTTTTGCTCAATGTAGTAAAGTACAAATCCTGATCCCTTTCTGTAGTAATGTCCTTTTCTACTGATTTCCCCCATACTGATCCCCTTTTCTAGTGATGTCCCCCATCCTGATCCCTTTTTCTAGTGATGATCCCTATCCTGATTCCTTTTTATAGTGATGTCCACTATCCTGATCCCTTTTTCTAGTGATGTCCCCCATCGATCATGATCCCCTTTTGTAGTGATGTCCCCATACTGATCTCCTTTTGTAGTGATGTCCCCCATCCTGATCCCCTTTTCTAGTGATGTCCCCCTTCCTGATCTCCTTTTCTAGTGATGTCCCCAATGCCATTCCCCTTTAGTAGTGTTGTCCCCATCTTGATCCCCTTTAGTGATGATGTCCCCACCCCGATCCCCTTTTATAGTGATGTCCCCCATCCTGTGTACTATTATAGTAATTCCCCCCATCCTGTTTTATCTTCTTTTTACACACTCAAATACACACTATCACACTCACAAACAAACCCACACACAAACCCCCCCCACACACACATACTCACACACACTCTCACACATCCTCATACACACTCTTACACTCACACTCATACACACACTGAAACTCGCATACACTTATACACATTTCCTCACTCACCCTCACACACACACCCTCTCACACACACTCACATTTTCTCACTTTAATGATGCATCGCTCCAGTGCAGGGGGCTGCCGCGGTCCCCACTGTGCTGGCTTCCGGCCTCCACTGTGCTATGACTTCCTCCAGCCTCTGCGCAGACAAGCTCTGTTGCAGGTGACATTGATCTTGCTGAGTGGCAGAGCTTGTTAGTGCTGCGGACAGAAGTCATCACACAGCGGGGACTGCAGCGGTCTCCTGCACTGGGGCGATGCATCATTAAGCTGTCCAAGGTGCCGCGGGCCGCATAGTGAAGCCCCAGGGGCCGCATGCGGCCCCCGGGCCGCGAGTTTGAGACCCCTGTTCTAGACAGTATAATCAGAGGCCTTGTAGTTTTGAAACCCTCATGTCTTACAGATGGGCTTAACCCCTTCCGGACCTATGACGTTGTACAATGTCATGGGCCGGTAAGGGTGGTTTGATGTGAGCTCTGGCGCGGAGCTCACATCAAAGCACCAACATCTCAGCTGATCTCATCAGCTGAGATGTCAGGGTAACAGCACCGATCGGATCCGGGATACGATTGGCGCTGTTAACCCCTTGGATCCTGCTGTCAATCACTGCGGCCGCGGCAGGGAATGCGCTGTTCCCGCCTGCTCTGTAGATCTCGCAATAGTATGGCGGGATCTCCGGAGCTCACGTGACAGCCCGGGGTCCTGGCTAGACCTCGGATGCGGTCACTGAGCAGTTCTGTGTTGTGGTTGGCAGGCGCTGCCAACCACAACAGGTCCGCGATTCTGAGAGATACAGATGAGCTGCAGCTCATCTGTATCTCCAAGAAGCGTTTAGCGTGTGCAGCAAGGTGCCTCTTAAAATAGGCAGTGTAAAAATAAATATGAATAAAAAAAATAAAAGTTTTTAAAAACCTGTATAAAAAAAAAAAAAAAAAGGTTCAAATCACCCCCGTTTCTCCCAATCATAATAAAAGTATTTTTTAAAAAAATACACGTTTGATATTGCCGCGTCCAGAATCGCCCGATCTATCATCGTTATAAATCCGTTAATGAGAGCCGTAAACTCCGTAACGGAAAAAAATGGTCCAAACGCCATTTTACAATTCCGACCAATTCCGTTTTTTTGGTCGCCGCAGCATTGCTATAAAATGCAATAACGAGCGATCAAAACTGCGGATCCCTCCAAAAATGGTATCATTAGAAACGTTAGCTCAAGACACAAAAAAATAATCAGTTACACAGCCCCAGATCCCGAAAAATGAAAACACTACGGGTCACAGAACATGGCACAAAAAGTCCTTTTTTTTTTTTTTGGTCAAACTTCAGAATTTTTTTTCACTACCTAGATACCAGTAAGGGTACCTTTACACGCCGCCACTGCGTGGTAGCAACTGTCTGGCAATAGTGATTTTTGTGACTGTTGCCTTGAAATTGCTACGAAGTGGCGGCGTGTAATTTGGGAAAGTGATCTGGTTTCTCGCAGTTGCTTCGGGTAGCCGTTTCCGAGCAGTGTTCTAAAATCCAAGGCAACACAAAGGGAGAATTGCCATGGTAGTGGCTGTAAACGGGGGACAGGGATGGAATCAGCGTCGCCTAGTGAATTCCCAGGGGCGTGCCACAGCCTCATAGATACCGCGCCCCATCAGCGATCATTGGTGGAGGCTACTGTGTTACGATTGGCTGTCCCTTCACAAGGCTCCATATTTAAAGAGCTGTCCATTCACACTACACAATTGCAATGGCGTCATGCATTAGCCAGCCTCCCTGCGCAGGCTAGCCAATCATGACGCTATTGCGTTGTCCAATTAGCGTGTTAGCGTCACGGAATACACAACTCTGTCACGCCTATGTTCTTGCGGCGCTAAAGATGTACGCCCATATTCCTTTGTGGATAGCGGCGTGTGAAGCGGCGACGGTATTCAACAGCAAGTTATCCGCAGGATCTGTAGGAACTTCCGGGGAACCACGATGCCTTGAGTTGACAACGCAATGGCGGCGTGTACATGCGGCATCGCCGATTGTTGGCAACCGTTAAAAACGTGCGCGTGCACGTACAGTTGATACCGCTTGCCAGTGATAGTGATGGCGTGTGAAGGTACCCTAAAAAGGTACACGTTTGGTATCTACGAACTCGTAAAGACCTGAGGCACCACCCAGTCATGTCGGTTTTACCATATAGTGAACATGGCGACTAAAATACCCAAAAATAAATGTGTTATTGCACTTTTTTTTCAATTTCACTGCATTTAGAATTTTTTTGCAATTTATCCTGTACACTATATGGCAAAATAAATAAATAAATAAAAGTTATGGCTCTTGAAAGCAGGGGAGCAAAAAACAAAATTGAAAAATTCCAAGGTCATGAAGGGGTTAAAGAGGACCTGTCACCCCCCTGTTGCTATGCTAACTGAATGCAGCACTGAATGCAGAGTGTCTGCTGCATTCAGGGAAGGGGGTCCCCCATGTTTCTAGCCCCCCTGTAAGTCGTTAAAAAGACTTTATAAAGTGTACAGATAAGGAGCCCGGATTGACTTACTATCAGTACGAACCGTGGTGAACAGAAGGACTGCAAATCTCCCCACCCAAATTAGATAGCATCATATATTCTGTATTTTTTTTGGACCCCAATGCGCATTCAAAAAAAAAGTAAAATTTTAAAATGGGGGTCCGACTTATAGTTTGAGTGCAGCATATCGGGGAAGAGAGGGGATTTGGAGCGGCATGGAGGGGTGATGCTGTGGGCACTGGGCTGGAAGAATGGGGTGTCGCGAGACATGCATCGTTGATCTCCCGGTGGTGAATGCAATGGACTTCAGGAAAATGGCCGTGGAAGCAGTAAATACTTAGGTTGAGATCTAGAAGAATAGAGATCTCAATCTGCACATGTACTGCCTCGACAACCATTTTCCTGAAGTCCATTGCCAGGGGATCAATGGTGTCTGCATTGCGCACTGGTGCACCCTGTCCTCCCAGCCCAGGGCTAGCATCGCCCCACTCATGCCACGGCCAACTTCCTGCAACGGCGACCCTGTCTCCTGTGACCTAGCTGTATGGTATGCTACATCCGGACTATAGGATGCACTCCCATTTCCCCCAATTTTTTGGGGAAAAAAAAGTGTGTCTTATAGTCCGAAAAATATGGTAACTAAGGCTTGAGTTTGGGCAGCGAGACTCACGGGTGATCTAGGACACTGGCTTCAAGCCAAAATGCATGGATCTTTTAAGGAACTCCGAAACTTGCGGGTTTTTTCCCTATAGGATTTTATGGGGAATTGTAAAAAATAAATACAAGTACTTTTTAGAAGCGCAGGATTCCAGTGAGAACATAGTCTAACATTGCCTGTAAATTGTATTAGGTAGCAGAACTTTGCTTTTCTGGATGTTGAGAGATGGTCAGTGGGACACCTTCACTTATTAAAGCGACCCAACACAGTATCCTTAAAAAGGGAGTGAACATTTTTGCATGTAGTCACTTTCCCTTCTGACTTCCATTCAATTTAGTCCTCTTCAATCCAACATGGCTGGCACAGCAGCATAGGAAGCTCAGCGGTGAGTATTTAAGGGATTCTATCACCTCCAAAACGCCTCCTAAGCTAGCAAAACATGTCCCTGCACCATCCCATCACTAATCTCACACTTCTTTTATCTCCTAAAAGCATCCTGTGAAAGTGCATAAAAACGTTTTAATACTTACTCATTAGTGATTATAATTAGCAGGGGCCATATTCTTTAGTCACCAAGGCGGGCTGTTTTGCAGGCTCCAGGATCCACCCTGTCTCTGTGTTTGCTCTGCTTGTGCAGGCTTTACCCTCCCCTCTCCCTATCACTCACAGAATGAAAATCATTAGTCCTGCCTTCAGTTTCACAGCAGCACAGACAGAGAGAGGGCTGGATCCTGGAGCTGCAAAACAACACCCCTGGTGACTAAAGAATATGGCCCCGTCTAATTATAATCACTAATGAGTAAGTATTTAAATGTTTATCTCCACTTTCACAGGATGCTTTTAGGAGACAAAAGAAGTGTGAGATTAGTGATGGGATGGTGCAGGGACATGTTTTGATAGCTTAGGAGCTATCAAAACAGCACATATTATAATTCTAGAACAATACAGAGTATTAGTACAGCCCCTGCGCACAGACATGAACATTTGTTAAGAGTTTGTTATCTTTCCAGTTACTGCAGGGTTTAGATTATCAATAGAATCATCCGATGTCTCCTCAGATTTTTTCCTTAAACGGTTCTGTTTGATTCCAGGACCCTCCTTTTTCAGCACAATATGAGAGTCACCGGGTTCCTTACAGACTCTTCTCTGGGGTTTAGATCGGCTTAGGGAGCGTCATTTTTCAATCTTCTTGGGACCAGGTTTCCTAGTCCATTCGGACTGGTACGTTCCACCCGTTTTCACTTTCAGACTTATTGAGTTCAGTTACTCTAATCTCCCAGACTTAGGGCCCTTTCACATCAGCGTTTTTTTTTAAATCGTGGCAGATGCGGTGAAAAAACCGCATCTGCTGCGATTACCGCATACCGGCTGCACGGTTGCGGTAAACGCCATACAAGGTATAGGCGGACTTGCGGCAGGTGCGGCAAGTGCGGTTTTGGCACTTGCGGCAGGTGCGGCCGCGAAAAAAAAAAAGCGGCTGACAGCATTTTTTTTCGCGGCCACACCTGCCGCAAGTGCCAAAACCGCACATGCCGCAAGTCCGCCTATACCTTGTATGGCGTTTACCGCAACCGCGCCGCAACCGTGCCGCAAGTGCAGCTGGTATGCGGTAATTGCGGCAGATGCGTTTTTTTCACCGCATCTGCTGCGATTTGGAAAAACCGCTGATGTGAAAGGGCCCTTATTGAGACGTTCAGTTACCATCATCTCCATTACTCCCGGAAACATGGAGCTATTCGCTTGTTTGCCTTTTTTTTTCTCGGGTAGAATCATTACCCCTCTGTCATGGACTAGGCAATGCTCGCAGGTACTTCCAGCAATTCACCTTTTGAAGGAGGGGACTTCAGGCCCACCTGGCCCCAAGACAGGGGATTATTTTATCGAAGAGACTTCGATTATATTGGTTTGGTGAGTAGCCTGTTCAGCGATTGGAATCCAAGACGCTCCTTCATGTTCCCTTGGTCTGTCCTCTTGACTCCACTATGCTCAGGGTTATTCCTGTGCTATCCTTTTCCTCTCTTTCCCTACCATTTTCCTATTCCGGAAGGATTACATCTTTGCATTCCTCAGGGGAAGCCTTTTGCATCGGTGGAGTTACTCTTCTCCACTCAGTGTTGGGTGAAAACCTTCATTTCAGTTTTTTCCTTTGATTTTACTCTGTCCTGAGAACCTTCAGTCTCCCAGTGTTCTTTGTCTCTGACCAAGGTAGGGCATATGTTCCTTCTCTTTTCAGTTCCCTGAAATAAATCTTTGGCACTTCAATTATTGCACTCATTGTATCATCCCATTTCTGGTTCTATCCTATCTACTGCTTACAGCGCTCATCTTCGTGTCTAGTACAGGCTTCTCAACTACTAGTTCTTGGTCTCATGAAGAAGAGTCCTTCTTAAAGGGAACCTGTCATCTTCTTTGGGCATTCTAAACTGTGCCCAACATCTCTAACATGCTGTAAATGGGGTTCCTGTTACCCCTCTATGTGCCCAGACGTCCTCCTGCATACCTCAGAAATGCACTTTTATTCTGTCCCACGCTGTATGATAATTAGGGCTGAAAAGGTCCAGGAGGGTCAGCTCTACGTGGTCCGCGCCGCCCCCCACCTTGAATAGCTGCCCCGCTGTTTTGACATTCCCCCCTCTCCTGTGTATGGCTGTTGAATGGCAGGCATATTTCGCGCTTGTGCAGTGGAGCGGGTCACTGTGATCCATTGAAGATACACAGTGCCCGAAGTCTCGCGAGACTTCAGGTACTGTATATTCAGGGGTACCTCTGGGCACAGAGGGGTTACAGGAACCCCAATTACAGCATGTTACAGATGGTGGGCATAGTTTAGAATGCCCAAACGGGGAGCGACAGGTTCGGTTTAAGGACCGTGCAGTTTGGATGAGTTTCTCTGTTTAAACGTATAGGAGTAATCTTCTTTCGCTGCCTGGATACCCACTGTTTATCAGTTACCAGCGTTCTCCCTGCTTACAGGCAGGGCTAAGCAGGGAGAACACTGGTAACCATGGTAAATACCAGATATCTAGGCAGTGCGCGCTGCCTAGATACCCGGTGTTTACCATGGTTACCAGTCCTGTGAGGTCACTGATCGCTGGTTTCTCGCTGTCACACGCTGCGATGCGTGCTGACCAGCGGGAAACCAACGATCAAAAAATGACCCGCAGCACTTTGTAAGGATCAGCGACCTCACAGCAGGGGCCTGATCGCTGCAAAGTGTCACAAGAACGACATCGCTGGAGAGATCTTTGTAACGTCACAGTTACAATGATCTCTCTAACGATATCGTTATGTGAGACAGGGCCTTAACTTCTCCCTTTGAGTTTGTTTTTAGAGTGCGAGTCTGGAACTCCTGTTTTTTTGTTTTGTAAATTGAGCTTCTCTCAGCTGGTTTATGACCACATCAAATTTCAGTTCAACGAGAATGTGGTTTTTAGTCATAAATAAACACAAAGCAGATCAGAGTAGGATAGTTATTTGGTGACTTTGGCCACAACACAGGTCACAATGTGCTGCTGCTGCGTCATAGCTTAATGTTAAGGAATGAAGTTGCATTGTGGCCCACTGCGGTATTGTGACAAACAATTTACAAAAAATCTGAATGGGTCTGACTTCTTGGGACTTGCTTGTTGTGTTAGCATTATTCTTGGCAGGTTTGATGACATCACTGAGCAAATGACATCACAACTGATATAGAATGTACAAAGTTCTACACTGTGGCCATCTTGTGCCACTAGGACCTTACAACCGGAATGGACGAACCCAGGTAGGGAGCTCTTTTCTTATAGGGGGGATATAGCAGCTAAAACCTCTTACAATCAACTGTTATTGCTGTAGAATGAGGTTGCAGTGAGACCCGCTGGGTTATTGTGACAAGCAATTTACAAAAAAAAAAATCTGAATGGGTCTGACTTTTTGCAACTTACTTTTTATGGTCGCAGTAGTCTTGGGTTTGTAATGAAACCCCATTCAAATACATGGCACAGTGATGTTGAAGCAGACCATAATTATTTGGACTGCACATCATGTTTAGCAGGCAAAGTTGCCTTGTAACTGCAGCCTTACAAACATCCCAACAGTGACTGATTCTTAGTGTCCCAAGTCCCCCGTTTATTGAGAGCTGGGTATCTCCAAGTCCCATACACAGTGAGTGGAGTGGCACAGCATAGGCTTTGATCATTCACACAGGAGACTCTACACAAATTGGTTGTACCCCAGCAATGGGAAACCTAATCTGTAAAGAGTTGTAATTGTGACAAAACTATAGATGGGCAAATTAATTCCCAGGACTCTGGTCCAGCGGCCATGCCAGCATTCTGTGGCTTTTGAATGACAGATGTGTACCTTCCATCTGCTACCTCCAAACATACCTGAGGTAGGTTCATAGGCGGAAGAAACCCCAGGCCTTGCTTGGCTTTATTAGTCCTGTCAATAGTAGTGAAAGGGGTATTCCCATCTCCAAGATCCTATCCCAAATTGTAGTAGGTGCAATATAATAATAATAATAATAATAATATAATAATAATAATATTATAGCAAATCCCTCCACTTAGAAATGTAGTATAGTTCTCCTGATTAGCTAATGTCACTTACATCATATGAAGCATTCCAGCTTATGTATCCATGGTTACAACCACACATATAGTGACAGTTACATAGGTATCCATGGTTACTAACTGTAATGCATGAGGTACACATGTGCCATTTAAGAGTCATATACACACATAGTGCATATGCACCCTGCGATCAATGATACATGAACTCCAATATTGCTGTAATCGTTAAAAAATGTCAAGTACCTACGTATCAAAAAAAAAAAATTAAGCAAAAGCGTAAAAGCCTCCAACTGACCGAAATATGGATGATCAGTAAATCATGTCCTGTCTCTCCAGGTGTGTGGGTCCTATATTTTTTCTTTATAGTACATATTGGGATTTTTGCTATGTGATGTCTATGTACACCCCTGCAGATACAGAGCTCTTTACTTGTCTGACAGCTAAAACCTCTTGCAATCAGCTGTTATTGTTGTGTGAAGCAGAGCCTCTACAGGACACGTAATATTACGGCCCCTAATGGGAGGGTTCTATGTAATACATTTGTTGAGTCTGGTTTAGAGTTTGATCTAATAACGTGCATGTACACCAGACCAGCATCAGCACCCAGGCAAGTGTTGGGGCCCTGGGCAAACAGGAGGGCCCACTCGCTGTGACACAGGTTGGGACAACTCCATATGGCTTCATTATTGGGTAGTTTTGCCATTCACGTCAAATTTGAGCATTTTTAACAAAAATTAATTGCAAATGCCATCAGTCTCTGCTGTCAGCTCTCTTTTATTGTTGAATCACTGGGTGACCTGGGAGTTGCTTACTGTGGTCAGGAATAGCAGTATGGAGTGCTGAGTTTTCCTTTAGAACATAGGGCACTGGATAATATGGAATAAAATAGATGGGTCCCTTTAAATGTGCATCTCATAATTATATGCAGGGTTGTTGCCGATTTATTAAAGAAGGACCCATTGACCCCCTGATGCCTTCCAAAGTGAAAGCACCACTGAATGCAGCGTGTCTGCTGCGTTCAGGGAAGGGGGTCTCCCATGTCTCCTGCCCCCTGTAAGTAATAAACTATTATGAAAGTTTTAAGATAAGAAACCTGTAGGGATTTACTGATTATGTAGTCCTCGCTGTTCACAGGGTCATCCTGACCCCTGCCTTCTGTTCCGCCTCCTGCCTTTCTGGGTCTCCCCTCCTTGTTGTGCGCATGCCTCAGCGTCTGAACTCACACAGGCGCACAGCAAGGAATTAGTAGGAGCGGGTCTCGGCTGCTGGAACGTCAGCGCAAGAGCCTGCCCTGCTAAAGATCATGCTGAATGGATACAGCAGGGCGGCTCTGGCGCTGACGTTTCCGCACATGCCTCTGGACTTCCTATCTTAAAACTGTCAAAATTGTTTATTACAGGTTGAATAGGGGGGGGGGGGGGGGTCGGTAGAGACATGGGAGACTCCTTCTCTGAATGCAGCATACACGTTGCATCTAGTGGTGCTTTCCCTTTGGAAAGCATGGGGGGTGGGGGGGGTGACAGGTCCTCTTTAAAGTGAACTATTCCTTATGTTTAATCTCGATCTATAAGAACAGCAGTGACCGTGATATCATAGGTCACACAACATCACTGACTTTCCGTGACTTCACAATCAGAATAGAAAGTACCAAGTTCTAAACCTGAATCATTTTGTGTTTTTAGACCCAGACAACAGGAAGGTGACAAGCAGGGCTGCAGAGTCTGAGTCTGTGTCTGGATTCAGGGAAGTTGAGAAGAGTCAGATGTTTCGACTTCACAGCCCTGGTGACAAGTCCAGGTGAGTATTTCTGTGGAGCTCATGCCAGCAGCCAGAGCCTACGGGCGGCCCCCCTCCTCCCCCGCTTCGCGGCCTACGGGCGGCCCCCCCCCCTCCCCCGCTTCGCGGCCTACGGGCGGCCCCCCCCCTCCTCCCCCGCTTCGCGGCCTACGGGCGGCCCCCCCCCCTCCCCGCTTGCGGCCTACGGGCGGCCCCCCCTCCTCCCCGCTTGCGGCCTACGGGCGGCCCCCCTCCCGCTTGCGGCCTACGGGCGGCCCCCCCCCCTCCCCCGCTTGCGGCTACGGGCGGCCCCCCCCCCCTCCGCTTCGCGGCCTACGGGCGGCCCCCCCCCTCCCCCGCTTCGCGGCCTACGGGCGGCCCCCCCTCCCGCTTGCGGCCTACGGGCGGCCCCCCCCTCCCCCGCTTTGCGGCCTACGGGCGGCCCCCCCCTCCCCCGCTTTGCGGCCTACGGGCGGCCCCCCCCCCTCCCCGCTTTGCGGCCTACGGGCGGCCCCCCCCTCCTCCCCCGCTTTGCGGCCTACGGGCGGCCCCCCCCCTCCCCCGCTTTGCGGCCTACGGGCGGCCCCCCCCTCCCCCGCTTTGCGGCCTACGGGCGGCCCCCCCCTCCCCCGCTTTGCGGCCTACGGGCGGCCCCCCCCCTCCCCCCTTTGCGGCCTACGGGCGGCCCCCCCCTCCCCCGCTTTGCGGCCTACGGGCGGCCCCCCCCCTCCCCCGCTTTGCGGCCTACGGGCGGCCCCCCCCTCCCCGCTTTGCGGCCTACGGGCGGCCCCCCCTCCCCCGCTTTGCGGCCTACGGGCGGCCCCCCCTCCCCCGCTTTGCGGCCTACGGGCGGCCCCCCCTCCCCCGCTTTGCGGCCTACGGGCGGCCCCCCCTCCCCCGCTTTGCGGCCTACGGGCGGCCCCCCCTCCCGCTTTGCGCCTACGGGCGGCCCCCCCCCCGCTTTGCGGCCTACGGGCGGCCCCCCCTCCCCCGCTTTGCGGCCTACGGGCGGCCCCCCCTCCCCCGCTTTGCGGCCTACGGGCGGCCCCCCTCCCCCGCTTTGCGGCCTACGGGCGGCCCCCCCCCCTCCCCCGCTTTGCGGCCTACGGGCGGCCCCCCTCCCCCGCTTTGCGGCCTACGGGCGGCTCCCCCTCCCCCGCTTTGCGGCCTACGGGCGGCTCCCCCCTCCCCCGCTTTGCGGCCTACGGGCGGCTCCCCCTCCCCCGCTTTGCGGCCTACGGGCGGCTCCCCCTCCCCCGCTTTGCGGCCTACGGGCGGCCCCCCTCCCCCGCTTTGCGGCCTACGGGCGGCCCCCCTCCCCCGCTTTGCGGCCTACGGGCGGCCCCCCTCCCCCGCTTTGCGGCCTACGGGCGGCCCCCCTCCCCCGCTTTGCGGCCTACGGGCGGCCCCCCTCCCCCGCTTTGCGGCCTACGGGCGGCCCCCCTCCCCCGCTTTGCGGCCTACGGGCGGCCCCCCTCCCCCGCTTTGCGGCCTACGGGCGGCCCCCCTCCCCCGCTTTGCGGCCTACGGGCGGCCCCCCTCCCCCGCTTTGCGGCCTACGGGCGGCCCCCCTCCCCCGCTTTGCGGCCTACGGGCGGCCCCCCTCCCCCGCTTTGCGGCCTACGGGCGGCCCCCCTCGCCCCGCTTTGCGGCCTACGGGCGGCCCCCCTCCCCCGCTTTGCGGCCTACGGGCGGCCCCCTCCCCCGCTTTGCGGCCTACGGGCGGCCCCCCTCCCCCGCTTTGCGGCCTACGGGCGGCCCCCCTCCCCCGCTTTGCGGCCTACGGGCGGCCCCCCTCCCCCGCTTTGTCAGCTTCGCAGCCTCCCCCCATATGCTTTGCCCAGAGCATCCATCGTGCTAGATTGTGAGCTTCTAGTGGCAGGCAGCATGTCTTTCTTTCCATGATGTACAGTTATTCAGCAATATGCAGCAGGACAGACTTGATCCAGGGAGATATCCGATCGCCAGAATTGGGGTCAGGAAGGAATTTTTTTTCCCCCCGAGGTAGAACACTCCGGGGGTTTTCTTCGCCTTCCTCTGGATCTTTGGGTCAGGTGGCTCATCAGGTCCGCAATGTCCACAGCAAATTCTGTGGTCCCCATCGGGGCTGGACCCGAGAGTCACTTTGACCTTTAATTTATTAAAGAATCGGTAATATTTTCATTACAATGTTGCTTATTGCTATTCAAATTAATAAAAAAAAAAAAATTATAGATAATATACTGTGGTGTGTGTTTTATTTGTCTGCACTTCATCCTACACAGTGATAATCGCTCAACACTCCAGAACTACAACGGACTGACCTGCTGATCTGGCATCTAATAATGTGTCTCATCTGCTATATACATGGTAGCAGCTACTGCAGGACCAGGGACTGTAGGGGGCGATGTACACTGAGGGGGATCACATTACTCCAGCCACGATAACATCACCTGTCCAAAGTTACCGTATTTCACTAGTTATGGTGTTCAGTCTGTGTGATGGGGCACTCACATTGTATAGATACTACTGTATATAATACTACCAGAAAAGACCGGCCACAGACGCAGAATACAGGAGACACAGGAAAAGTCATAAAATAGATAGAGAGGTGACTCAGGGCGTAACAAGTAGCCACAGGGGTCGAGGGACAAAACTTGGGGCTCACTTGGGAATGATCACACATTCACTATGACCGGCTATAGTAATATAAATAGAAAAAAAGAAAGAAACAACCTAAATCCATACTGGGCTATATTAAAACAGTTTAGAATTGGGGAAAGAAAGAGGGGGATATATACAAATAAGAGGGAATTGCACATTCCATATAGCATATATATCAATATATATGGAATTAATAAGGAACAGCATGCGAAAAGTTAGTAATGAAACAATAGTGCCACTAAATAAGGAATCATGGTGTACAAAGACATAAGTGTTAATCTCAAGTGAGGGAGAAGCTATATCACCAGATACACAAGCATGTATCAATCACAATTTCAAGAAAGGTTTTCAGAACCTTATGTTACCTATAGATACACACACAACGCTCCTAGAGGAATGGTGTCCACCCCGACGCGTGCTGCATTACTCCACCTGTCAGGGGATGGAGTCCATACATTGTTGGGGCAGGTAAAAAAAAAAAAAGTGCCCTCTCCAATGAGGTCAGCACACAACTTAAAGTGATGCAAGTGGCTCCCAGACATCTGTGTAATGGCGGGTTTACACGTCGCGATATCGTACTACGATTTCAATAAAAAGTCACGTGGTTCAATCGTTGGAGCCGATATCGTTCCTGCGTTGTATGGTGTGAACGTCCAATACGATGCAGGAACGATGTCAATGCGATATCGGGGATTGAATGAGCGTGCTATTCAATGCCCCGATATTGCATAGCGATTGAAGCCGGATCGTGCTGTGTAAACGCCCAATTACGATGCGATTTCATACGTCACCCATTCACTCCCATGTTAACTATGCAATCCTGGGTTGGGAGGCGGAGACATCGCACGGACGTTGTATTCCGATATCGCAGCGTGTAAACATTCAATGCGATGCGGGAGGAACGTGCACTAATTGCGCGCTCCCGCGCCATTGAACTGCGATATCGGAACGATATTGCAGCGTGTAAACCCACCATAATAGGAACAGAGACATCAGACCCACATGGAGAATCACGTGGTCCGTCATCACTGGCTGCATATTGATTCAGAGAGGAGAGGAGGATTCAGAGACTCGGAGGGTACATGTGTGCAACTTGGCTTGAACCATGAAGACAAAAATTCACCATCAGAGGCTGGAGCATGTGTACAAGATAAAAGCAATCATTGTGTCATCCTTATAGCACATCAAGCAAGAATCGTTGGTTTTTATATACGGGGACCATCAATGAAAGCGACATAAAAACACATAACAATAAGTTTGCAATACAATACCAAAGTGCAAATAAAGGGCAGAAATAAAGTGACAACTTGACTTAAAGGGAACCTGTCACCTCATGTAAGCCCCCTAACCTGTCAATACCTGTCCCTGCAGCACCCAAATACTTTCTGAATCATCCCTGTCTGAGCTCTTGGGTGTTTGGAAAAGTGAAATAGTATGTTTTAATAACTTACATGATTTTTGTCAGGTGAGCGTTTCTGACAGAGGGGCAGAGTCCCCAGGGCTGCGCTCCCCCCGCCTCGCCGTTCCAGTTACGCCCCGATAGGCGTAATCCTTGCTGCATGAGCGCGCTTTGTTTTTTCAAATGCCCCCGCTTCGAATTCTATGATGTGGCATCACGTGATGCCTGTGCGCGTCATTTCCGGATCTTCTGCTCCACACGTCACAGGCCACCTCAGAGCATGCGCAGAAGGCACCTGGCGAACTGCGCATCACCGGAAATGATGCGCACCGGCATCACGTGATGCCACATCATAGAATTCGGAGCGGGGGCATTTGAAAAAACAAAGTGCGCTGGGGGCACATTATTAGAGGTCAGGTTCCCTTTAAGGAGGGTGGGTCACTGCTCCATTACACACACACACACACACACACACACAATAGACGGGGGTCACTGCCACAATTACACACACTAGTGGGGGGAGGGTCACTGCTCCATTACACACACTAGAGGGGGGCACTGCCCCATTACACACACACACTAGAGGGGGGGCACTGCCCCCATTCACACACCACACTAGAGGGGGCATGCCCCATACACACACACACACACTAGAGGGGGACACTGCCCCCATTACACACACACACACACTAGAGGGGGACACTGCCCCCATTACCACACACACACACACTAGAGGGGGGCACTGCCCCCATTACACACACACACCACACACACACTAGAGGGGGGCACTGCCCCCATTACAACACACACACACACACACTAGAGGGGGACACTGCCCCCATTACACACACACACACACACACTAGAGGGGGCACTGCCCCCATTACACACACACACACACCACACACTAGAGGGGGGCACTGCCCCCATTACACACACACACCAACACTAGAGGGGGGCACTGCCCCCATTAACACACACACACACACACTAGAGGGGGGCACTGCCCCCATTACACACACACACACTAGAGGGGGGACACTGCCCCCATTACACACACACACACTAGAGGGGGGACACTGCCCCCATTACACACACACACACTAGAGGGGGGACACTGCCCCCATTAACACACCACACTAGAGGGGGGACACTGCCCCCATTACACACACACATAGAGGGACACTGCCATTACACACACACACACTAGAGGGGGGCACTGCCCCATTACACCACACACACACACTAGAGGGGGGCACTGCCCCCATTACACACACACACACTAGAGGGGGGCACTGCCCCCATTACACACACACACACTAGAGGGGAGAACTGCCCCCATTACACACACACACACACACACTAGAGGGGGGACACTGCCCCCATTACACACACACACACTAGAGGGGGACACTGCCCCCATTACACACACACACACCACACACACCAAAACACACACACACTAGAGGGGGGCACTGCCCCCATTACACACACACACACTAGAGGGGGACACTGCCCCATTACACACACACACACACACACACACACACTAGAGGGGGGCACTGCATCCCCATCACACACACACACACACACTAGAGGGGGGCACTGCCCCATTACACACACACACACACTAGAGGGGGGCACTGCCCCCATTACAACACACACACACACACTAGAGGGGGGCACTGCCCCCATTACACACACACACACACACTAGAGGGGGCACTGCCCCCATTAACACACCACACACACTAGAGGGGGGCACTGCCCCCATTACACACAACACACACACACACTAGAGGGGGGCACTGCCCCCATTACACACACACCACCACACACACACACACACACTAGAGGGGGGCACTGCCCCCATTCACACACACACACACTAGAGGGGGCACTGCCCCCATTACACACACACACACACACACACTAGAGGGGGGGCATGCCCTCAACACACCATAGAGGGGGGCACTGCCCATCACCACACCACACACACACTAGGATCACCTGTGGGGGTCTCAGGTTCCCTCCTCACCTCCCACTGCTCCAGCAGCCGGGCCATGTCGGCGTCATTATAGTCCCGGATATCTTTCTTTTTCTTCTTATCTTCTGCGGCCGCCGTGAGGCTCAGAGCCAGCAGCAGACAGACACACAGCCGGCTCATACTGACAGCCGCCATTATCATCCGCAAATAACGGACATGCGCATTTCTGACCCTGTCCACAGACTACCGGGAGGCGGGGACAGATGTGCTAAAGTCAATGCTGATTGGCTGAATGTCTGTAAAGCAACCAATAGTTGAACGACGCCTATTCTTTCCTTTGATTGGTGGACATGTCGTCCATTTTTATTTTGGGCATTTTTTGGATCTTGCCATTCCCCGGAATTTCTTCTATGATGCTGTAAGAGGAGCAAGAGCGGTACATTATATAATACATGTTCTCTTTATGTCTGATTAGTGTATTAGTAGATGTTTATTATACAGGACTGTGTTGCCCAAAGCAACCAATCAAAGCGAGGATTACATTTCTTACACTGCTGTAATGAAGTGAAAGCTGTCCTGTGATAGGCTGCTGTGTGATAAATGGTGCTCTGGGTGTCTGTCACTCAGGATCCTGCTAAGTTCAAAGGGCACCAAAGCGGCCTAATGAAAGACCCCAAATCCCAAACATATGGCCACTCCCAGGTCCTACTTGGATACCTCTAATATGTAGCAGACCCATCTGCATCTTCCTCTACTTAAGATGAGAGAGAATTGATGCTGTCATTTATAATTAATAAAGGAGAACTGTCAGGTCAAAAATCCATATGTAACTGCTATCATTTTCTAATTCCTCGCTCTAAACTCTCTCTATTCATATATTTCTTTTATTAACCCCTTCATGACCCGGGAATTTTTCGTTTTTCATTTTCGTTTTTTGCTCCACTGCTGCCAAAAGCCATAACATTTTTATTTTTCCGTCAATATAGACATATATTGGCTTGTTTTTTGCGGGACGAGTTGGACTTTCATATGCAATAATTTATTTTACCATATAGTGTACAGGGGAATTGCAAAAAAATTCTAAATGCAGTGAAATTGCAAAAAAAAAAAGTGCAATAACAAGTTTGTTTTTTGGGTATTTTAGTCGCCATGTTCACTATATGGTAAAACGGACAAGACGGGGTGATGCCTCGGATCGGTACGAGTCCGTAGACTCCCAACATGTATAACTTTACTGGTATCTAGATGGTGAAAAAAAATTCAGAAGTTTGAAAAAAAAAAAAAAAACTGACTTTTTGCGCCATGTTCTGCGACCCGTAGCGCCCTCATTTTTCGGGATGTAGGGCTGTGTCATGGCTTATTTTTTGCGTCTTGAGCTAACGTTTCTAATGATACCATTTTTGGGGGGATCCACAGTTTTGATCGCCCGTTATTGCATTTTATAGCAATGTTGCGGCGACCAAAAAAAAATTAATTTTGGCGTTTGGACCATTGTTTCCATTACAGAGTTTACAGCTCTCATTAACAGATTTAATACAATGATAGATCGGGCAATTCTGAACGCGGTGATACCAAACGTGTATTTTGTTTTTTTAATACTTTTATTGTGATTGGGGAAAAGGGGGGTGATTTAAACTTTTATATATTTTTTTTTTACAGGTTTTTAAAAACTTTATTTTTCATTGATTCTTATTTTTACACTGCCTCTTTAAGAGGCACCTTGCTGTACAGTCCGATAGCTTCTGGGAGATACAGATGAGCTGCAGCTCAACTGTATCTCCCAGAAACGCGGACCTGTTGTGGTTGGCAGTGCTTGCCAACCACAACAAGAAACTGCGCTGCCTAGATACCCGATGTATATCTTGGTTACCAGCCTTCTCTGCTCACCGGCTGGTAACCAAGGTATACATCGGGTATCTAGGCAACGCGCGCTGCCTAGATACCCGCAGTTTACCTTGGAGACCAGTTCCCAGTGCTTGCTGAGAGAAGCTGGGAGCTGGCTTATCACTCATCTACCAGTGTCACATGCAGCGATGCTGCGTGTCCACCGGGCAACCATCGTCAGGTTTTAGAACAAGTTGTAAAACCTGACGACCATCAACCAGCAACTTATCGCTGGTTGAAACGCCCTGTCACACACGTCAATATCACTGCAACATCATGTGCAGCAGCGATATTGCACGCGATATTGACGCGTGTGACATCCCCATTAGGCTACCTTCACACCACGGTTTTTGTCTGTCAGGGTGGATCCTGTTTTTTGCAGGATCCACCGGACAGAACCTGACAGGACAGGATGTGCACAAAGTGTGGCCAAATATGGTCCTGGATCTTGTTTTTTGCAGGATTAATTTTCTGCTGCTGGCCATGGTGCTGAAGTCTGCCTGTGTCTGCTCTGCCGCTGTCCTTGGTGCTGAAGTCACAGCCTATGCATGAAATATTGCTGTCCATGGTGCTGAAATTTGGACGGCAGTATTTCTGAGCATGCTCTGTGCAAAAAAATCAGATCAGGAAAACGATCCAATTTTTTCACAGATCCAGCGCCCATAGACTCCCATGTTATAGGTGCTGGATCGCCCCAGATCTGGGACTGATTTTTTCACCGGAGCCCAAAACCGCTGCAGTCTCTGATTTTGTGCACGGTGAAAAACCTGACAAAACTGGATCAGGCACAGAAAACACAAAACCTGATGGCCAAATATGACCAATCCGGCATCATAGGGATGTATGGGAGGCAAAACTGGATCAGGTTCTCTCCGGTTCAGCCTTAGATGCAGCTGTCAATTGTGGCACCTGCATTTAAAACATTAGAAATGGGGAAAGGTGCATTGACTCTCCTGAACATGATTGCAGCATACTGATGGCAGAGTCATGCCAGTCAGGTTCCTATTAAAGACCCCTGTGTCTGCCATATTTGTATACCTATATATTTAAATGAGATAGGTAATTATACAATGCAATATTAAAGTTTTGTAGTGCATTGTCCAAGGAATCCCCAATAGTAAATTGCAAAATAATGAAAACATAATAACTTTGTTCACTATGACCATCATTCTTCAAGACTGGCGTTGTTTATGTCAATATTGATGATTGACGTGCTGGAGTCAGAGGCTTTTGATTCATAAAGAAGCACAAGCATCTAACAGCCAAAAAGAGGAAAAAACAAAGCAAAGATGTATTTAATGGGCTTGCATACCTGGAGCTGGCCTTGGTTTTATTCAGGCACGTGTAATAGGTACGCCGGTTACTAGGGTATAAGGAACCCCTTTCTCTTTGAATCAAAATTATTCTATAACCATAACATTTTGGAAGAGACTGTGGATCGGTATAACATAATCAAATACTTCTCATCACTGTGCCCCTGCTGCTTCAGTGGTTCATGACAGGACCTGGAAGTAATGACCCCCTGTGCCTCAATCACCAGACAATCAGTGACCTAGTGGTAAGGAGACTGGTGAACGGGGCGCTATTACTTCTGGTGAAGGCCAGGACTGGACTGGGAACACATACGGTACTTTAGAATAGTTTTAAACGTAGTGAAAAGCAAGAGTCAGAGTCACCATGGACTTTACAGCAGAAACTTTCCCCACATGGGCAGCTTTCCTAGAAGTGTCTGGGATAAGGTGTTTAGCAGGCCCATGCCCATATTAATAGAGAGTCCACAGTCCTATGCTTGTTCTGGTCGCCCTATGCTTGCCCTTGTCAGGCTGATTGCCCTGTCAGGCTGGTCGCACTGCGATTTCCCTGGGCTTGTCCTGGTTGCCCTTTGCTTGAACTGGAAACCCTATGGGCACGTGGTCAGGTTAGTCGCCTGAGCTTATTTTGGTCACTTCTTTGCTTGACCTGTGGTAAGGCTAGTTGCCCTGTGGACATGTGGCCAGGTTGGTCGTCCTGTGGACATGTGGCCAGGCTAGTCGCCCTGTGGACATGTGGCCAGGCTAGTCGCCTTGTGTTTGCCTTGGTCGTTCTGTGGACATGTGGCCAGGTTGGTCGTCCTGTGGACATCTGGCCAGGCTAGTCGCCTTGTGTTTGCCTTGGTCGTTCTGTGGACATGTGGCCAGGTTGGTCGTCCTGTGGACATCTGGCCTGGCTAGTCGCCCTATGTTTGCCTTGGTCGCCCTGTGGACATGTGGCCAGGCTAGTCGCCCTGTGTTTGCCTTGGTCGTCCTGTGGGCATGTGGCCAGGCTGGTCGCCCTTTGCTTGTCCTTTAAGTCTTGGTCGCCCTGCGTTTGCCGTGCTCAACTTTTGGTCAGGCTGGGCGTTGTGTTTGTCCTTGTCCCCCTTTGGCAAGGCTGGGCACCTGTGGACATGTATCCAGCTGGTCACCCTGTGGACATGTATCCAGGCTGGTTGCCCTGTGTTTTCCCTGATCACCTGTGTTTTCCTTGTGTTTTCTTGTTGCCCTGTGGACATGTGGCCAGGCTGGTCACCCTATGGACAGGCTGGTCGTCTTTGCCTTGGTCGCCCTGTGTTTGCCCTGGTGGTGGCTCCTTTACTTCCTGCACATCACGTGACTATAAGTTTGCGACTCCGCGAGCAGCCGCTATATTTAGGCTGCCATATCCGGTGCCGCCTGTAGATGTCGCTGTCCGCTTCTCCCCGCTGGTGGAGTTGCGGTGACGTCACAGGGCGGCGCCGTCCCACGTTCCTTATCCGGGCCGGGAGCCGCTTTGGGCGGGTCTCCTCTGCATTGACTGCGGCACCGAGGACCCCGACATGCGGGAGGCAGAGAGCCGACACCCGGTGTGAAGCACTGCCGCCTCCCGGGCCGTGCCCTCCACCCATGGGATGATGAGGCGGAGGAGACCGCGGGGTATAGCTGCCACTGGCCGAGGTATGAGACGCTGCTCCCGGCGGGATGGCTAGCGGCGGCTCCGGGTCCGCCCGCTCCTCTGTGCCGTGCTGCCCCGGCGGCTCCCAGCCAGCCCGGAAGAAGCTGCTGAGTGTGTGCGAGCAGTGTAAGGCGAAGATGCAGCTGGTGGCGGACCTGCTCCTGCTGTCCAGCGAGCCCCGGCCCGTCCGCACGGACAGCTGCGCCCAGCTGGGGGAGGCCTTCGAGAAGTGCCGAGACACCGTCATCGCCCGCACCAAGGGCCTGTCCATCCTCACCCACGACGTGCAGAGCCAGCTCAACATGGGCCGCTTCACCGAGGTGGGCGACAGCCTGCAGGAGATGGGCGACCTGGTGGTGTCCCTGATCGAGCTGTCCGCCCATGCCGCTTACCTGGCCGCAGTGGAGGTGCCCGGGCCCAGTCTGCGCTGCCCGGCCTGGTGGACCGCTACAAGGTGACCCGCTGCAGACACGAGGTGGAGCAGAGCTGTGCCACCCTGCGGACCGTGCCCCTACAGGACCTCACCCCACAGCTCCTACTGGAGGTCTCCCAAAACCTGTCCACCAACCTCAAGACCCTCACCGATGCCAGTGTGGCCGCCAGCGAGAGGTCCAGGGATAAGTTGCAAAGGAACAGTTTAAGCTTGGGGTGAAGTGTATGAGCACCAGCGCCACCGCCTTACTGGCCTGCATCAAGGAGGTGAAGACGTCCCCGAGTGAGCTCTCCAGAAACCGCTGTGCCCTCTTCAGTGGCCCCCTGGTACAGGCGGTCCATGCCTTGGTGGGCTTCGCCACGGAGCCTCAGTTTTTGGGGAAAGCTGCCGTACTGAACACAGAGGGGAAAGCGGTGCAGACTGCCATCCTAGGAGGTGCCATGAGTGTGGTGTCTGCCTGCGTGCTCCTGACCCAATGCCTCAGGGATATAACCCAGCACTCGGACAGCAGCAGCAAGATGACGGACTATAAGGACCGGCTGCGGAGCTCGGCCTGTGCCGTGTCCGACGGCTGCAACCTGTTATCTCAGGCCCTGAGAGAGCGCTCGTCTCCTAGAACTCTTCCGCCAGTTCACTCCAATTCTGTGAAATCGCCCTAAATATGCCCTTCGTTCACTTACCAAAGAGTAGTCGGCTGTAACTACACCTCTGCCCAGTGTTGGCCTGCGCTGTGTGAAGTCCCATATTCGGGCTGGTCCAGGCTTCAGGTGCTAGGTGGTGAAAATCGAGTCTCAAAAGCTTTTGTGACGATATTTAAAGTTATGGATGATGGTGCCAGCACTGCCATGAGGTGTAGTGCCACCTGTCCTGTTGTAAGGCTTTCATATGTAGAAGGCTGGTTTGCACATTGCTGCCCATGTGGTAACTATGGCTGATCTCTCAGGCTGGCACGCTTATGGGCAGTGCCAGGTTTGCTGTACATGTACTAGACACAACTTTGACTGTGTTGGGGTGTGCTCACACTGAGTTTTCAGAGCAGAGACTTTCCATTCAGCACTTGTTGTGTTTGAAGAGTTTCTGCTCTGAAAACCCAGCAAAGAATAACTGTGAACACACCATTAGTACAAGGCAAAACTCTCCCTGGCCAGGAGGCATCTGTCCGAGAGGTCCACACTTTGACCAGTTGCCTTGTAACATTCCACTTTGCTATCACGTGTCTGATAAGGGGCTTGTGTGTTTGTATATACAGACAATGTCTATTTGCCACCTTTCCTTAAAGAAATTTTTCATACTCTGTCATCTTCCCCACTTACACAGTTGGCACTTGTCAATCGTTTCATGATATTCAATGTGTGAGCTGAGCCTATGCCCCAGGAGGAGGTCTGTCCCTGGAGTCTGGTAACCTTATATATACTGGGACAATGAAAAAGTGTTAGTATCGTTCCTTATTAAAATCTCCTGGTTATGGTGCCGCATATTCTGTTCATTTGGACTTCTGTGAAAATGTTTAATCTGAAATCTCATGATTCCTATTAATCATTAGTAAGTCTCTGATGTATTGCTTTTGTTCTTGGGGAAAGCAATCTTCAGTATGTTGGACTCTAAGGGGTGCCTTCACACTGCAACGTGATCCAGTCTGGGGCTGTCCGGGATGACCCTGACAGCCGCGGACTGGAGGGCTAATATGCCATCCGGTCCGGTGTGCAGCCGCACTCAGTTCCCACTGCTAAGTCAGGACCGCGGTCCTGACCTATCAGCAGCGGGAGCTGCGTGCGCTGCACACCGGACCGGAGAGCATATTAACCCTCCAGTCCTTTGTGCTGATCCATTCCGCGGCTGTCGGGGTCATCCCGGACAGCCCCGGACCGGATCGTGCAGCAGTGTGAAGCCGCCCTTAGAAAGTAAAAACATTTCAGTGCCTGTGAATATGTGAAGCCTTGGGGTTATGGTTTTTATAAGAATTTTTTTTTTTTTGTTTCTTTTTAAAATATGAATATAACAGAGCACTGTGTGTTTATTTAAAAGGGTTGTCCAGTGATCTTATTGATTGTCGGTACCAGGGATGTTTTTCTCTATTAGAATGGAGTGACCATGTATGTCTGACCGCTGCACCGTTCATTCTCTATGGGGCTGGCAGAGCATCGAGCTGGTCTGCTCCACAGGGAATTATTGCAGTGGTGGTCAAGCATGCGGGGATAAAAATTCCCAGTTCTGATCCGGTGCAGGCCACAGCGGTCGGACCCTCACTGATTACTTCTTTATCACCCATCTTGTGGATTGGCAATAATTTGTTTTCACCGGGGAACCCCTACAATATAAAGCAGTGGTCTGTAATCTGGCCAGATGTTGAACTACAATTTCTAGCATGTGCTTATAACTAAAGGCTGTTAGGAGTTGTAGCTATAAAGTTACAAGTTGCCAACATTCAGTCTTGCTCAATAATTTTCTACACCTATTTGTGACCAATCTTGGAAAAATCACTTGGTATCCATACATAGTGTCCCAATGTGTGCTCAGGGTACCGTGTGCCACTTTGTGATGTATGGTGCGGCTGTGGAACAACACTACTGGTGGGTTTACACGCCACGATATCGTTTCGATATCGCAACTCAATGGCGCGGGAGCGCGCAATTAGTGCACGTTTCACCCGCATCGCATTGACTGTTTACATGCTGCGATATCGAAATACAACGTCCGTGCGATGTCTCCGCCTCCCAACCCAGGATCGCATAGTTCACATGGGAGTGAATGGGTGACGTTTCAAATCGCATCGTAATTGGGCGTTTACACAGCACGATCGGCTCCAATCTCCCTTCAATATCGGGGCATTGAATAGCACACTCATTCGATCCCCGATATCGCATTGACATCGTTCCTGCATCGTATTGGACGTTCACACCATACAACGCAGGAACGATATCGGGTCCAACGATCGAATCACGTGACTTTTCATTGAAATTGTACTGCGATATCGCGACGTGTAAACCCGCCATACCTGTGCACTAGTGCTAAAGCTAGTGTGAATGATGTCTTAGGCTACGTTCCCACGATGAGCTTTTAGTGAGTTTTAGTAACTGTCAAGAACTAGTGATGAGCGAGTAGTCAGATATCCAGGTCTAGATAGCTCTAACTGAATACTTAGAACTCTTCCAGTATTTGGATCTGAGTTCATCCCAATTGACTGCTATTGGATTAGTTACTTGTTCAAAGTATTCAGTTAGAGCTCTCTGAACTTGAATATCTTACTACTCGCTCATCACTATCAAGAAAGCATAATCTTATAGTTCCAGCAAAGTAGATGAGAATTCTCCTGCCTTCTGTGCTATCTTACTCGGCATAAACTGATCTGCGATTTGGGTTTCCCTTCCACAACATATCACTTTTTCTTGTGGATATGCAGAGTTTTATGTGCAGATTTTCTCCATAGAGTTGCATTAGATTTGAAAATCTGCAGGTAAAAAACACATTCATTTTTCTTTCTGTGGCTGAAATGCCTCAATGTATGTAGTCAGCACATAAGTGTGTTTATATCTATCAATAAAGTTCTGTCAAAGCAGAATATCAAGAAGTATCAAAAACAGATCAGCACCAATAAAGTGTTAATATATAATATATATATAATATATTTTTTTTAATTCTTTTTCAGTGCTGGAATGGTGCTTTTAAATATAAACACCCTGACCCCTCTTATATACTCATCCTCTGGCAACTTTACTTTTTAACAATCCTACTTTGTTCCCGTGGTGCCATCTTTTGTACGCAACTTTTGACTGGTTAGAAGTTGCGTCATGAGCTCTATGCATCTCTACGAGAACGCAGCTCCCATGGAGATTTAAATTGTGACCTATGGTGCACTCCATGAAATACTGCAGCCGACGGCAGGTTACAAATTTCCAAAGACTGATCAGAGCAGCCGTGATAGAAGATGAAGATGCCAGATAAGACAGGGGACTTAGATTTAATGTGCTGCAATGGGGAAAAAAAATGCTGTAGTGGTGCTACGACATGTACACAAACCGCAGCATCAAAAACTCATTTTTAAAAGAAAAAAAAAGGTAACCTAATTTAAATAGGTTCAACATCAAAAGTTCATCACGGGAGCGTAGCTTAAATTGAACTTGTCATTTGGAAAAAAGGCCCCTTTCACACTAGCGTTTCTGTCCAGATCCGGACAGCAAACTGCATTTGCCGCCTAACGGCTGCACTTGCTGTAAGCCCCATGCATTCTCTATGGGGTTTGCGGAAAGTGCGGTATTGCCGCGAACCAGCACGTGCGGCAGTTGCAGCTGCGAAAAAACGGTCATCTGTGGGGTTTTTTTTTTTTTTTTGCCCGCAAGTGCCATATCGCAAACTTCATGGAGAATGCATGGGGCGTACTGAAAGTGCTGCCGTTAGGCGGCTGATATGGTTTTCTGTCCAGATCTGCCGGATCCGGACAGAAACACTGGTGTAAGAGGGTCCTTACCTGCAGATATGGGGTTAATCTGCAGGTTAATGACATTCTGAACCTGCTTGGTGCCTGCATATTAAACCCTGCAGCCAGGAGGAAATTAACATTAATCCTCCCAGCAGCGTTCTGGTTTCAGTCATAGGGGCAGCACCTGTGTGGGTTCAGTCACTGTTCTTTGTGTATGGAGAGTGGCAACTGTAAGGGTACCATTACATGTTGCAACATTGCATGCAATTTCACTTGAAACTTACTGGTTGCAGTGAAATCATGGACACATTGTTCTACCTTGTTGCCATGTACAAATGGAGCAATGTGTCCATGATTTCACTGCAACCAGTAAGTTGCATGTGAAATTGCATGCAATGTTGCGAAGCGTAACGGTACACACACACCCCACACACACACACACACACACCTGCTCAGTATTAGAACCAGGGGCCTGTTACAGCTGCTGCTCTCCATATACAGAGTGGTGACTGAACCTGTGCCAGCGCTGCCCCCATGACTGACATCGGAATGCTGCTGGGAGGATTAAAGATCATTTCCTCTTGACAGTCAGAGTTAATGTTCAGGAGCCGGGCATGTTCAGAATATTAACCTGCAGGTTCCTAGCATTTTTCCGCCTTGACAGGTTCCTTTTAAAGCTCCACTCCAGTAAGTTGTAAAGCCGCATCATGGTACCGAATACTTGTTCCGTAGTTGTAGCCTCTGGTGCTCTGTTATATGAACCGTACAACACCCCTAGAAATACAGGGCCACAAGTTTGGTATTGAGAAATGATTGTAAAGTTTCACTTTCAGTTGCTTGTTTTCAGTTTTGTGCAGTGAAGTAACACCATTCTTTGCCTATGAAGCTGATACCTGGCATTGGTCGCTCCTCTCTATTACCAGAGTGCGGATATTTAAGTAACTTTTTGTTGTCGTTTTTTTTTTTTTTTCTTTCCCCCTTCAGCACGAAGTCCCATTTACTACAAGTCCTGGCACAAAAGTGGCATTATCAAGGCTTTAAAATCCGTGCTGGGTGCGGTTTTTGGGCCAGTGTCTTCCATGTATCCCACCCGGATGTTGCTGTGTGTGATCGGCAGGAGATAAAGGGTTACCTCACTTATACTTTGACGTTTTGTATGGCTTCTAGCTGCTGGATGTAGCTCCCTTTTTTTTAAATCCTGCAAATGGAGTGTGAATGGCGAATGTAAAGAGCGCAGAGACCGGTGATGGCCACCTCCCTCGCCCCATGTGCTGAATTACTGTTGGGGGTGGGTTACAGTGAGCGTGTTTCCTGAATGTACACTATAATAAATGATTGTCATTTTCTGTCAGTTTTTACCTTGCATGTATTTGGAGTATTTATTTCACCAATTAAAAAAAATAAGTTTCTGAAACTTTGAATTCTTCAATGTTTAAATACAAGATGGTTTAACCTCGTATACATAAAATGTGACATCTGCATACAAGATAAGTAATGCTCGAGGCCAAGCTGCTGTATCCATGAATGTATAGATAGATAGGTGTATCAGTCTAGATCTGGTGTGAGAGGCCCATTGTTATGTGCACATATCGTATACAATTGTGGCCAAAAGTTGACTGACCTTTTTTTGTTTTTTCACAAAGTTTGCTGTTTTGATCAGATGGTTTTTATGGTTACTGAAGTATAATTATCAGAATTTTCAAGTGTGTTTGTTTTTTTTTTTTTTTTTTTTTTTTACATCAAATTTATGAAAGCCCTCAATCTTTAGTGTTGCACCTTGTATTTTTCCAGACTTCTGCAGTTTGCCTTGACCTGCTGGATATCTGCATTTGGGCCAAATCCTGGCTGCTGACAGCCCGCTCTTGCCTAATCAGCATCTGGAGTATCACAACTTTTGTGATTTTGATTGTCCTTCCTATTTTTCTGTATTGACCACAGGTTGTCAAATGGGATTGAGATCTGGAGTTTCCTGTCCATTGACCCAATATTTCGATGTTTTGTTCAGTGAGCCACTTGGTGACATTTTTGCCTTGTGACACGGTCTCCATCATACTGAAAAAAGCATTGTTCATCCCCAGATTGCTATGTGATCCTTGGTAGATGCTCTTGGAGGATGATTAGATCCCATTCTTTCATTGCAGTGAATGTAAGTAAAATTGTGAGTGACCTGCACTGCCTTGGATGGAAAGCCCCCACACATGAATGATCTGACTGCTTTACTGTTGGTATTTCACAGCATCCCTGGTAGCACTTGCCTTTTTTTTCTGCCTACAATCAATCCTCCAGATGTCTCAATCTGATTGGACTTCATCAGCTAATATCATTTTGTAGAAAGTACATGGATTGGACTACCGCGGACTGGGGTTATTTTCTTTTTTTTGAAGCTGCCTACAGACTGTTTGGTACATCTGAAAGAATGAAAATTTCGGAAAAGAAAAGACAAGTGCTACCATGGATCCTGTGTCATTCCAAGAGTAGAGTACCCTGAGACTACTTGTGTGAGGTTGCTTTCCATCCAAGGCAGTGGGCTCACTCAGTTTAGCCTAAGAACTCTTATAAAGTTTTGAATCTACACCTACTCCCAAGAACATCTCCCAACAATCCAGGAGCAAACTGGTGATGAACAATGCTTTTCCAGCATGATGGCGATTGTCATGTCCCATGAATTATTCATTGTTTTTAGTGCTGCGTATTGTGTGTTGCTAGGCAGAAGCCTGCATTTGGTATTTTGTTTTTCCTTTCCCTGTAGCTCTGATGTCTGTTTATTCCTCCATTATTCCCCATGTAATTATTTCCCAGCATCTTAGTATAGACACATGTTTTATTGCTCTTTAAGGAATTACTCTTTTTGCCTACTGCATTGTATCTCAATACAAGATTCAGTGAAAGCATCTCCACTTCTCCTGGATTCTTTTGCGAAGTCTGTAGTAGAGTTGAACTGTCTGGGGACGCTTGCATATGAGTACAATGGTCAACATGAGCATCAGTAGAAATAATTGTTCAGATACCTAATGCTCCGGTGTATTGAAGAGCCAAAATAGAGACCATGTCACAAGGCAAAAGTGATAACTCGATGGCTCAATCCACTAAATATTGACATCTCTCCTTCGCATCATTGGGAGACACAGGACCATGGGTGTATGCTTTTCTGCCACTAGGAGGCGACACTAAAGATAAAATATTTTTTTTTTCTCTTCTTGTACTTGCCTTATGCCAGGTGACTGCTCTCCCTAGGGCGCTACTCTCCTTAGAGCATAGGAGACCCCAAGCAGTGCACACCCCCTTTGGAGGGGTGACTGATCCCCAGCAAGGGCTCCGCTCTTCCTACTCCTCAGAGCCCGCAGGTAGCCGCAGCGCATACCCTACTGCATCCCCCTGCAGAACAGGGGGATGCAAGGAGCGCATGTGCAGCACCTCTCACCACCTCCAACAAAGAAGCAGATGATTGAAGCCACCGGCATGCCCAGCCACAACGCACTGATCCTTCCCCAAGGGATCCAGTGCAGCAGCAACAGCTCCTGCAGCTTCGGGCTAACATCTCCCATCCAGCCGCGGCGACTCCATGCCAGGACGCGCACCGCTGGTAAGTTCGGAGCGCGCATCCAAGGCATGAGGTTGAGGGGCAGGACAAAACCACTGGTGCCACGGGCCTCCAGCATTTCTCCAGGGAGCCCGCACTAAGTTAGGCCCTGGTCTGGGCCTGTGGCTTAGCGCCACCCATCTTAGCCGTGATTGGCTACACATCGCTTCACCGCCTCGCGTCATAGGGGTGTTTGCGATGATGCCACCAGCCACGGCTGGCTGTGATTGGCCTCTGCGCCTGCCTATCGCAGCCACATGACACGCCCCCTGCTATGATGCAGGGCAAGGGGCCGATACTGTGCACACCCCCTGAGGAGCCAGTCAACACACGGCATACATTACATCGATACTCCCCCAGATCGACGTGAAAATTTGAACAAAGACCTGCATGTGCTGCACAGCTACAGCCCAGGTAAAGACACTAGCCCTATGCTACAACCTGGCACTCCCCTGGCTTCCTCTACACCAAGGGGGGCAGCACAAAGCCCACACTCTAGCACAGGGTACATCCTACACACAGCCCCTTTCTCCTGGTGCCTCTGATGCGGAAGCTCCTCTGCCCAGCATGCAGCATGCTACACGACAAAGGGGGACACAGGATCCGGGTAAGCTCCCTTAGGAGACCTCCCCGCAGACTCCCACCCCCCCTGTCCAGCGTTGGCTCTTTTTTTCCTTCAAAGCAAGACGCTTAGTACACTGCAGTACCCTATGGCAGATCTCAAACCAACTAAAGAATAACAACACAGGCAGCAGGGCATCATGCACCAACTGCCAGACTGCACTGCCACGGGGACACACTTAGCAACTTTGCCTAAATTGCGAACTCCCAAGCCTCACTGAGCGTACCACTGACACAGTGCAAGAAATAATTGTTCAGGTACCTAATACTCCGGTGTATTGAAGAGCCATAATACAGACCATGTCACAAGGCAAAAGTGATAACTCGATGGCTCAATCAACTAAATATTGACATTTTGGTCTATGGCTAGGAAGCGTCTTAAGCTCCCGTCGCACTAAGGCGGCCGTCACACGCATCAACTTAATGCACGATATCGCTTAAGCGATCTGCTTTTTGATCGCTTAAGCGATATCGTTTGTGCATCGCTGTGTGCAATCAAGCTATTTTACAATGTAAAATCGCTTGATCGTTAGATCGCTGATTTGTGAGCCGGAGCTCATATCAAGCGATAAACGCTTGATCAATCTGCATCATCGTGGTGTGTGACACCACGATGAACGATCTCCCAGCGGCAGAGCCTATGCTGGGAGATGGTATCTATGATAAACGTCGGGTTACTAAGTGCCGCGCGGCGCCTAGTAACCCGATGTATACCATAGTTACCAGCGATCTCCACATCGCTGGTGAGTCTGTCTGTGTGACAGCTCACCAGCGATGTGAGCGATATTGTTAGCGATCGCGCGTGCACGTGATCGCTAACAATATCGATATTGAACCGTGTGACGGCCGCTTAAGTGAGATTGCTGCTAAGTCACAAATTTGGTGACGCAACAGCGACCTCGCTAGCGCTCTCGCTATGTTTGACACTTAGCAGTGACCAGGACCCTGCTATGAGATCGCTGGGCGTGTCAGTCGCCTGGACCATTTTTTGATTGTTGGGGTCCCGCTGGGCAGCATGCATTGGTGTGTTTGACAGAGACAACGACCTAAATACTACAGGTCTAAGAAACAGGGTCCCAACGACCTCCGGATCGTTGTTGTGTCGTCGCTGGTGAGATCTGACTGACATCTCGACAGCAATCCCCACAGCGATGCACCAGTGATCCCTACCAGGTCGTATCGCTGTCGGGATCGTTGGTGCGTCGCCCAAGTGTGACGGTACCCTTAGATCTAAGGCTGGGTTCAAATTGGCGTTCCCCTCTGCAGCGTTCTGAGGAGGGGAACAGCCATGTGAGCGCAGCCACTGCAAGTCCCTATGTTTAAAATGGGGACGCACGGTGCTGCGCTTGACTGCGCATGACCATGCGCTCCCATTCATACATTGTCGTCCGCACCAGGAACGTGACATGTTGCGTTCCTGGTGCAGATGAGAGAGTGCGATTTGTACGCAAGCATGCGTATGCGTACAAATCACACATTCAAATGAATGGGAGCGCACGGTCATGCGCAGTCAAGCGCAGCACCGTGCCTCCCCATTATAAACATAGGGACTTGCGGTGGCAGCGCTCACATGGCGGTTCCCATCTGCAGAACGCTGCAGAGGGGAACGCAAGTGTGAACTCAGCCTGAATGCCATTGAGAACCACCTCAGTCCTGAAAGTTTGTGGACAAACCAGCACAGAAATTGTGATAAACCCTTGAGATAAACTGATTAGGTAACAATGGGTCGTCATCAGTCTGGATTAGGAGCCAGTATCCAGAATGTTGGGCTGAAGGGCAGAAGTCTTGAAAAATAAAGGTCAACACTTGAAATATTGAAACTTGTATTTATCAAAATTAAGTATAAAAGCGTAGAATTTTACTACAATAACCATATACACATCTGACTCAAAGATCTAAGCACAATTACTTGGCAAAATGGTGACCAGTTGCTAATAATAATTTGCCTGATAAATCTCTGCCATTCTGGTCATCCATAGTTATCTTCGTTACTGGTGATGATGATGATGATGATATACAGCACGTCGCTTCCAAAGAACAGTATGACAAAACTGCACTCATTCTATGACTGTTTTTGTGAGGGGCTAATTCTATTATTTGGATGTGCAAAACTGTCAAATACTCGTTTATGGCCACATGTCAAAATATCACAATGTGTATATCCTGGCTAAGGGTGCTTTCACACAGCGTTTTTCTGTGATCCGTGGCTGTCCGTTGTAAAACGGACAGCCACGGATCCGATTTTGGCCCCATGTTATCCTATGGGCACGGATCACATCGGATTTGGCCTTATTGGCATCCGATTTTGGTCGGATCCGATCCTGGCCGATTTTTTGCTGTGCCCAAAATCGCAGCCTGCTGCGATTTTTGGCACAGCGGGTCAGATCGGACCGAATTGGATCCGACCTGATCCGCGCCAAATAACATGGGGCCTATGGAGCGCGGATCCGAGGAAACAGCTGATGTCTCCTCGGACCCGATGTTAGTGCACTGAGCATGCTCAGTACACTAACACCGCTCTGTGCCATCTAATATCACTTCTGCAATGTATATTCATACATTGCAGAAGTGATATCTCCTGAAAATAAAGGGTTAAAAATAAAAAAATCTTCATTCTCACCTCTCCACGATCCAGCGATGCCTCCAGCGCTCTGTGCTTCTAGGACCTGGCCTGACGTCACAGTTGAGTCACATGGCCGGTTACCGCGGTAACCGGCATGTGACTGTGACATCACGCCAGGTCCTGTTGATCAGAAGAAGCTGGAAGCAGCGCGGGTGTCGCGGAGAGGTGAGAATGAAGTTTTTTTTATTTTTTAAGGTCTGCAAACAGGGGAGCAAAGAGGGGGGAGATAGAGGGGAGACACAGGGGACAAAGAGGGGAGACACAGGGGAGACACAGGGGGACAAAGAGGGGAGACAAAAGAGGGGAGACACAGGGGGACAAAGAGGGAGACAAGGGGGACAAGAGGGGAGACAAAGAGGGGAGACACAGGGGAGACACAGGGGAGACAGGGACAAAGGGGGGGTGCAAAGGGGGAGACAGAGGGGGACAAGGAGGGGAGACACGGGGGGGACAAAGGTGACAGGAGGGAGAGAGAAGGGGGACGAGATGACAGGAGGAGCAGGGACAGGATCCAGCTGATGCTGCAAAATATCGGAATCGGATGCCTATTTGGCATCCGATTGCAGACATCAGTTTGGATCCGATGCTGTCCGAGGGGAGCAGCAAAAAGTCTGATCCCCTCGGACAGCATAAAAACGCTGTGTGAAAGCAGCCTTAGGGTGCTTTCACACTGCGTTTTTCTGCAATCCGACGCTGTCCGTTGAAAATCGGACAGAATCGGATCCGATTTTTGTCCCATGTTATCCTATGGGCACAGATCGGATCGGATTTGCCCTTAATGGCATCCGATTTTTGTCGATCCGATTCTGTCCGACTTTTTGCAGCAGCCAAAATCGCAGACTGCTGCGATTTTGAGTCCGCTGCAAAAATCGGATCCGATTTAAATAACGGAGTCTATGGGGATCGGATGGATGAAAAATCGATCCGATATCTGATCCGATTTTGTTTACTGGGCATGCTCAATTCAGACTGAGACCTCCCACAGACATCCCAAAGACTTTCCAAACACCTCCCACAGTCCCTGCAAGCACTGTCTTGAAGGTCTGGGTGCTGTTGGATGCTGCTGCTGTGACAGAGCCAGGATCATGGTGAGAGCTGTGTGTATGGGTGTTGCAGGGCTGTATGGAGGACTGTGGGTGTGTAGTGTGCAGGGACTGTGGTTGTGGGGCCAAGTCTTGGTACGGGATCAGCAGTGCGTATGGAGGCAGCGGTGCGTATGGGTGCATCCTATGTATACACACCCACTAGGAGGAGTGACATTTAAAACGGATCCGATAAAAAATTGGACCGATGTCATCCGATTTGAAGCATCCGTGACTGTCCGTCGAGTCCTTCAAAATATCTGATCCCAACGGAAGGCAGAAAAGCGCAGTGTGAAAGCACCCTAAGGCCACAGTTTTATAGTCTGTAAATATGAAAATAATTAAAACTAGCTGCACCATTGTGAGGATATTAGGTTTTTAAGTTTAATGATACGTTTAAACTTTACCTTCAAGACTTGTTTTAATATACACATTAAGGGTAAATCTCGCATTGCACTGGGCCCTATGTTTAGCAATCGGGTAACTCAATCTGAGAGTTTCTTTTACCCAGAGCTATATGGGCTGAGGAAAAAATTGCAGCATGCTGCGATTGTCAGTCCTGGATTACTCGCAGACACACAAGTCTATGGGTGTGAGTGATCCATCGCTCTGCACTCAGATGTCATCAGTGCAGTGTGCTATACACCGAGGCTGGCAATGGTTGAGATCTCTCCCTTGCTCCACACCTGTGAGCTGATCGCAGGATCGTCTCGCAGTATACTGACACTCTGCTCATGCACGGGTCATTAGCATATTGCATCTGATGCATACGCTAATGTGACTTTACCCTGACTGGGAACATTCGTGCTCCTCGGGAAATGATCAGGTCTCTTCAAACAAACAATAATTTAAAAATAAAATGCAGGGTTTTTTCCCACTGCGCCTGACAAATTTAAAGGAGCACTCCCTCTAACACTTCATTTGATTAGTGTATGTATGTAATGCAGTGTGTCCATGCGTGACAATATATTTACCTACTGCCGCTCTCTCCAGTGTCCAGCACTGGCCTTCTACTCTTCTGAATGACAGCACCTCAAATAAAATTTACCGTCTCGTTCTATGATCTATGCATGAGCCGAAGTCTCATTTCCAATGTAAGTCTATGGAGGCTCGTTCTGACACTCCATACATAGAACTGACTTTTACAAACATAAGCTATGTCACACTGCTCTGTATGACCAGGAGGAGTCTATAGAGCGGTAACGTCATTCAGAACAGCACTGAACACCAAAGAAAGAGCCGGTTGCTGAGTATTATCACACTCTCACCACATTACATACACATTCATGTAAACCATGCAAATATTAGTGGAGTGCTTTTTTTTTTATTTTTAGAAAGGAATTACTGTGAAAATTTGTATTGGGTAAGGGTGTTTTCACATCTGCGGTATTTGCAAATCCGTAAAAATTCCATTATTTTTGTAAAAACTGCAAGACTGCGTTCTGCCTAATGCGTTTCCTAAAAGACTTGCAGATATGTACGGCTCTTTGTTTTTGCCATGATCTGGCAAACGTGGCACTTACAGCATGTTTAAAACCACAGCTAGCAGTGTTTTTGTCCTTTGCTGCAAATGCTGGATTGGTCGGATCGCGTCAAAAATGTCAGCACACGTCCAGAAGTCCTTTAGGAAACGCATTAGGCAGAACCCAGTGTTGCCGGGATCATGCTGCAAGTGTGGCGGCTAAGGCTGGTTTCACACTGCAGTTTTTTTTACCTGATCAGGTTTGTGTGCTCAGGTTGGCTTCACACCGCAGTTTTTTCACTGATCAGTGTCCATCCAGTTTGTGTGCCAAAACCAGGAGTGTCTCCAAAACTCAGAACAGGTGTCAATCTTTCAATTGAGGTATGTGTACACGGTCCGGAGGAGGTGCGTGTTGAACGCAGCTCCTCCGGACCTGGGGAAAGCCGCGGGTGGCCGCAGGGAGACCGCAGCCGCCCTGTACTCACCGTGTGCGGCGCGGCTTCTCCCTGCAGTCACCCGATGACAGCCGCTTCCGACTCCGCAGCATGAAATAAACATGCTGCGGAGGAGCGGACTGCCGGCAACCCGCACCGCAGCTCCAAACACGCTGCGGGCGGGCTACGCATAGTGAGGATGGGATTTCTTGAAATCCCATCCACTATGCCTGTACTGTACTACGCAGCGTTTTGGACGCAGCGCAAAGACGCTGCGTCCAAAACGCTGTGTTTCCTGATCGTGTGCACGCACCCTTATACTTTTTCTCTGCAAGTTCCTCTCCTGGTTCCACTCCTGGTTTTGGCACACAAACTGGATGGACACTGATCAGTGAAAAACTGCAGTGTGAGCCTAAAACCAGGATAGAAACTTGCAGAGGACAAAACTGCAGTGTGAAACCACCCTAAGGTGTGTTAAAAAAAACAAACTAAAAACTGCAGATCAGGCAAACCTAAAATTCAAGTTTGCCTGATCTGCCAGAATTGCTTAAAAACACTCATGGGGATGTCACATGCATCAATATCGCGTGCAATATTGCTGCTGCACATGACGTTGCAGCGATATTGAAGCGTGTGACGGGGCGCATCAACCAGCGATAAGTCGCTGGTTGATGGTTGTCAGGTTTTAGAACCTGTTCTAAAACCTGACGCTGGTCGCCCGGTGGACACGCAGCATTGCTGTGTGTGACACCAGGAGATGAGCGATAAGCCAGCTCCCAGCGCCCTCTCAGCAAGCGCTGGGAGCTGGTCTCCAAGGTAAACTGCGAGTATCTAGGCAGCGTGCGCTGCCTAGATACCCGCAGTTTACCTTGGAGACCAGCTTGCTCCCACTTACCGCAGTGGGAGCAAGACATCGTGGAAACGATATTTAAATTAATTCCACGATGTCGCTGCTCCACTGATCGCTGGTGAGTCTGCCTGTGTGACAGCTCATCAGCGATCAGCCTTCAATGTTGCCAGCGATGAGATCGCTGACGACATTGACGCGGGTGACGGCCCCATAAGGGTACGTTTACACATCGCAACATTGCATGCAATTTCACTTGCAACTTACTGGTTGCAGTCACATCATGGACACATTGTTACATTTGTACATGGCAATGTGTCCATGATTTCACTGCAACCAGTAAGTTGCAAGTGAAATTACATGCAATGTTGCGACGTGTAAAGGTACCTTCACACACAGCAATATTGCTAGGCAATTTCACTGGCAATTTGCTGGTTGCAGTGAAATCATGGACACATTGTTCCATTTGTTTCACAGCAACAAAATAGAATGTGTCTATGATTTCACTGCAACCAGCAAATTGCCAGTGAAATAGCCTAGCAATATTGCTGTGTGTGAAGGTACCTTAAGGGTACCTTTACACGCCGCAATATCTGCTGGGAATCCTGACAGCGATATGTCGCCTTGAAGCTATCGCCGTCAAATTGCCTCCCAGTTGCAGAATGTAATTGGGGAATTTAGCGACGATAAATCGCCTGCCGCCTGGTTCCTGATTTCAGAGCACTGCTCCAAAATCAGAGGCAATCGTGAAGGCAAGATTCCTGGCTTTTGGCGTGTGATTGGCGATGCAGATTCCATCACTATCGTCCTATTTATTTCCTGTAGGCGTGCCACAGCGTGCTGGAGTCCGCGCCTTGTCTGCGATGATTGGTGGTTACTGTATCCCCATTGGCTGTCAGTTCACAGGGCGCCATATTTGAAGAGCTGTCCGTTCAGCAACACACACATCTTCAAAGGTGTCATGTATTAGCCAGCTTTCCAGAGCAGGCTGACCAATTATAACGCTATTGCGTTGTCCAATCAGCGTGTTTGGGGCGTGGTGTAAACCATTCTGGCACGCCTATGTTCTCACCGCGCTGAACATGTACGCCCACAGTGCTATGGGGATTGCGGCATGTGAAGCGGCGAAGGAAATCGACTGGATTGGTTCCGCTGTGGGTGAGGCCATTTCTGGGGCGACACATCGCCTTAGGTTGAGGGCGAAATTGCGGCGTGTAATGCCACCATCGGCGATCTGAGGCGACCATGAAAAACGTGCACGCGCTCGTTAGATTATCTCATATTGCCAGCAGATATTGCGGTATGTAAAGGTACCCTAAAGGCCGCTTTACACGTCGCAATATTGTTCCGATATTGCATACAACTTCACGGGAGCGCGCACGTTTTTGGCACTTGTCCAACATCGCATGGGAGATGTTACACGTATCAACTACACCTCCGACCAACGACGATCCGGCGTCCCGGAAGTCGGCGGCCAAGTCGGACAGCCGACTTTTCAGATTGTAATTGCGCCGTCTCGCAGCACAACCACATAAGCAATGTGGGCGTATTTTACCCACAGCTCAGGACATCGTCGTACCTTATTTACTGTTGTACCGTGCCCACAACACTCCGATTGAACGCCAAAAGAGCGTCATGATTGGTCAGTCATCTCAGACAACATGGAGGCGTCATGGATGCAATTGACCATTCTATCATATGAAAACTGTTGCAAATGTGATGCGTGTCAGCTGCAGCAACACACTGCGGCATCACCAAACTGTCACACGGCACGCTACTGTTATGCAGTGTTTTGAATTGAAAATTTGGGCTAATTTGCTCCGTCTACTGTACAAGTTGTTCACCTACACACAGGAAGTGTGGACATGTGTATGTACCTCACATACATTAGCCCACCAAGTGGGATAATGCTATGTATTTGTTTGACACATATGTGCATATGTCTGAATCAGACATGAAAACATTGACCTGTGTGTTGACACATAGTCATGTCTACATGCAGCAATCTGGACAGGAAAAGACACAAAAACAAACATACAGTCTGTTGTTAAACCCAACACGTGTAGTGTACCTGTGCACACAATGGTGCAGGGACAGTCAAATAACATTGTTGTTGAACACCTCAGAGCACACCATAAAATGCTATATGTCACATACGCTGGTCAGCTAAGAATAAAATAATCACACGTTTGTCTGATCAGAACCAAATATATTATTAGTGCGGCCACACACATTTGCAAAAAGCCAAAACAAAAAAATTCACATAAATGAAAGAGGGCATAATTCGCCCATACATTTCCAAATACTGTATGATACAAAATCAAATACATATAATAACACATGGGACAGTGTGGACCATCACACCCCCCCTTAGATCTGGTGGTCCTGCCAGGCCACCGCCCCAGGGCCATTGAAATATGAGCAGTAGCTGTCTTCTGTTCCTGGCATCCTGCTGATGTCGGCCCTGGCCCAACGGCTGGAGTGGCGCTAGGCCAGGGTCGTTAGCACGCCACTCACCTGGAATGAGTTCCTGAGTTGAGGGGTCCACACTATCCACATAACTTGCTGGCATGTATGATTGAGTATCCCTACGATGCAGAAAGTTATGCAGCACTCAACACGCCATCACTAACCATTTTGATAAATTCCTGTTTCAAATTCAAAGCACTATGAAACACGCGGAATCTATTGGCCATGATCCCGAACGCATTTTCAACCACACAACGTGCCCAGGATAGCCGGTAATTGAAAAGACGTTGCTCAGAGGTCATAGTCCTCTGGGGATATGGCCGTAGTAGGTTGGCGTGAAGTGCGAATGCGTCATCCCTCACAAAAGCAAAGTTGAGATGTTCCGTGGTGTCATGTGGGTAAGTTCAGGCGCCCGCTCACAAGGTCTTAACCAAATGAGGTATGCGCCAAACACCCCCATCAGACACACGCCCGTTCATCCCCACATCCACAAGGAGGAACTCATAGTTGGCATTGACGAGGGCCATGAGGACCACACTAAAATAACCTTTGTAGTTAAAATAGTACGACCCGCTGTTGTGGGGTTATGTGATCCTCACATGCTTGCTATCCAAGGCTCCCCTGCAGTTTGGGAATTGCCACCTCTCCTGGAACCCAGTGGCAACTGCCAACCATTCCGCGGGGGTTGTTGGAAACCGCATATAGGTTGGCAAGAGACATCTCACAATGGCCTCACACGTCTCAGGGCTTAGGCGCTCAGCAGTGAGCGCGAGACTGCAGCAGCATACTGCAAGTCAGTCAGCGTGCGCCCTGTAGCCAAGAAACGCAGAGTTACAGCCAACCGCTCCTCTGCTGGACGCATCACAGTGTCCTCACGGGCAATATGTGGTGTCACCAAATCCAATAGGAATTTGTAAGAGTCCTTGGACATCCTGATATAGTTTTAAAGTCCTGTGGATTCGTGTCCTCCAGCTGATGCACAAGACGCATGTGAGTCAGGTGGGGCCTTTGCAGGAGCCAGTCCTGAGACCACACACGTCGTTGTCTACGCCTCTGCAGTCTCTCATTCCTCTCATCTGTCAACAAGGCATCTTCAACCATGGCCACAGCCACTACTGCCATTGCGAATGATGCATGTCGTCCAATCAGTGTTAGCAAGGATCTGCAAATCAGACAGGAAAATGTTACTAATATAACCACAGACAGTGCTTACATCACTATAAACAACTTTGACATCTACATAATCCTGTAACACGCCTACACCACACACTTACATGGTTGGCGTCTTATGTCACACACCATATAATGGTTTTGCAACCGTGTTTAGTGTCCACACTACGTATGACATTTGGCCTGACACCTTCCACACATATGTGAACCCATCAGGGTAGGAGTAGGCCAGGTGGCAGGGGGCCAAGTGGCCCCCTGTATGTTTGAAGTGTGATAATTTTTGACCTCACACAATGATATTGAGCCGTTTAGGCAAATTGCGGGCGCAGCTATTGCAAACACAGCGTTACCCGGGGTGGGGCAGCACAAACATGGTGGCCAGCATGGGGATAATCAGGACAAAAACCCCAACCACACTCCTCCCCTCCTAGGTCTGATAAGAAACACCCCCAGCGCCTCAAAAACCTTGCTCGGGCTCATAGCAAATAACCCAAACCCCTGTCTACTTGATCACTGGCAAGGCCTGAACAATCACACTGGTACGTAGGCCAACGTCCACCAGCTATCCCCTGTCACCCAAAATATTCATCATGTCCTGCCGTCACATCATGGCCATGCTCAAACAGACTAAAGGTCCAAAGTGTGGGCCATGGACTGGTGTTTTACAATATGTATTTTGAATAACTGGTTAACACACACACACAAAAAAAAAAAAAAAAACTAAGAGGCTACAGTTGCCAGATGCATTATTGTGTCATCCTCAAATTGCCAGATGTTTAAAACACAATGATGCATGGGCTGGAATATGTTTGAATGCAATGTGTGTGGGCAAATGCAGTTGTGACATTTTTGCACATTTGCCTAAAGCCCATAATTGGGTTCTTCTAATCAATGAACTTCACAACACTGGTGGAGCCCGCACAACATGGAAAGCAGCGACTAAACCAAACAAAAAATCATGCACACACCCACAGACAGTCACAATTTTGTGGCCTCAAAACGAAAAGGAAGTTGGAACATTTCACAAATGGGCAAGATGCTCCTACTGGAACCTAATGCCAATTGAACATGCAGGAAGATGTACAAAACGCAATTAAGATGTAAAAACATCCCCATGCACTTGTGTGCAGCAGTACTTACTCAATAGCTCTGGACAGCAAACTCAACAACGTTCAGCTGTGGCCCATTTTTATCAGAGAATCCACCAATGACAACCCACTTGCGTCGTCCTTGGTGGAATTTCACGGTAAACCAACGCCCTACGTCGCAGACTGGACAATTCTGCGATGTCATTGGCTGAGTGTCCTTTAAAGGCGACGTGTGGAACATCCGGCCACAAACACATGGCAACAGAACGTGGTAGCGTCTCCTCTTCTAGCACTGCAGGACTGACGGTATGTATTGCTGAATCCGTTTCGTCATCATCTCTTTTTGGGTATGGTGTTCAATTAGCATTCACTCCTATACTATGCTTTAATGTTCATGCACTGGGCTTACGCCACGTATTTGTCCTAATGGGCCATGTGGCCTTCCTAACTGGTTTGCAAATTAACACATTAGGGCAACATTCCTGTCAATGTACCTTACGCCATTTTTAAACATGTATGTAGCTGACAATAATATGGATGCATGTCGGTATAAAAGGGCCTGTTTTTTCTAAAATCCTCGAAATCAGGCATGTTTCTGTGGATAGTGAGATAGACATCAGACATAACAGAATGTGCATTGACTGGGCGGCTTGGCCAAAGTAACCCTAAATTGACATTAGCAACATCCATTGCCATACAGCCATATCTACACACTGTTTGGCCATGTAGCTTAATGTGCTTTACCTGCCATGGGTAATGTTTCTCCAGGCAATTGTGTTACATATTTTGGCCACACAATTGATGTGTGCACAGGGCCACATGAACCCATGTTTACACACATGAAATGTACATGCATGTGTCTGTTTACACCATTCATTTAATGTTGCAGATGGCAGAGAATCAGGATTTTGTCCGAGCCTTCATAGCCAGGTACCAGGAGCTAGAGTGCTTGTGGCAGACCAGATCACCAGACTAAAAAAACGCTACGGTGAAGAGAGTGGCGTATGAGCAGCTCATCACCCTCTCCCGCCAGCACCACCCTGCGGAGAGGGTGGATATGAAGTTTGTGCAGAAGAAGATCCAGAACCTGCGCACAATGTATAAGAGGGAGCTTAATGAAGTTCAGAAATCTATGCGGTCCGGGAGTGGAACGGGGGAGGTTTATGTGCCACGCTTGTGGTACTTTAGCCTCCTCCATTTCCTCCGGGACCAGCATCTTCCTCCGACTTACACTGTGTAGCAGGGACTTTGCACAAGCCTCCTCCTCTGCCACTCTCCAAGACCCGGCTCCGCCACAAGAGGTACGTTCCAATGTTTTTTGCTCATCACACTCTGCAATGGAGGTTGGATACACTTGTGGTGTGTTACTTTACAAACATATGAGCGTGTGTTTTTTCTAACCGTTGTGGGTAGCGCACCCTGGGGGACACGCTTGGCAGCAGAATTGACGTACACGGCAATGGATTCTTTACAAAAGTGTATCGGGTTTATTCTAAACTTCTTAAACCGTGCTCCATAACACAAACATGAGGCTTTCCTTCAGCTTCAACATAAATGTCCATATATCTTCCATAGACCGTATATAACAATGAATAGATTCCTGTACAGGTTGAGGCACACTTCTCCCTAAAGTGTCCCAGGGCAGTATTCACACATGTCTCATTACTCACTGTGATGTGAGCTGTGTTCACATAGAACTCCTCTGCTGCTCCCAGCAACCTCACACAGAGAGGTTCAAACAGTACCTCTCACACTGCGGCTCTGCAGTGTCTCATCCAGGCTCTCAGACCCATCTCATGGTCCTGCACCTTTGCAGGCTTGTGGAAGACTGGCTCTCCTCACAGGTGCAATCCAGTGAGTTTTGTAATTACTCCTTCACACAAACCTCAGCTTTCAGCAGCAGCAGTTAACCCCGTGTGTGCTGCTACCGAGCCAACCTGTACTTACCCTGTGCATGCTGCAGGGTTTAGCAATCCCACATTACCGCCGGTCACGTGAGTCATGCCAGCCACGTGCTACAGAGCCGGCATGTCTCACATACCCCCCTCCTTGTTCAATCCTGTAGGGGGTGAACACAATGCCATAACCCCGGGCCCTGCGTGCAGACCGCGTCACGGTGTGGAGAACCGGCGGAGCCAAGCAGGGGCACCCGGGGGTACCAGCGGTGCCAGACCCCACGAGCAACCAACCCGTTCGGACCCCCGGCACCCACAAACCCCGGACGGGTACCAACAACAGAGGCCTGGGACCCCACGAGCAACACGGGGTTTGCCCGCGGCACTGCTGCACCGCTCCGGACGGCGAGTCGGCGCACTGGGCTCTGCACCCGGGAATCAGTCACATTAAGTCCTCCCGGTATCCCGGCAGCGGGATTCTTGGGCTCTGGGCCCTGTCTGTCCTTCATCCGGGGGCCATATACTCGTTCCACAACACCCGGAACAAGGGCATATCCCTCCCCAGCACAACATCATAAGGGAGATCCTTTACTACCCCCACGACATGTTGAACCCTCCTGGCTGGGGTAGCGAACGTGACACGCTTCGTCGGATACCTGCGATGATCCCCATGGACACTCATCACCCTGACCTTTCGGTCGGTGGGTTTGGTCCTGGAGACCAAGGAGGCACACACGAGGGTCACGTTGCTCCCTGAGTCCAGGAGAGCCGTCACTTCATGACCATTAAGCCGAACGTGGCACAGTACATTCCCAGTGTCCCTGGGGTCCGAGCGCCCTTTTCCGACGAGGTGGGTGAACATGGACCGCCTCCGGGAATAGTCACAGTCCATGGGTTCCCCGTTGAGGAGACACTGTGCCATCATATGTCCAACCTCCTGACACCTCCTACATCGGGGTTGACCTCCATTATACCAGGGGCTGAACGGCGGCGGTCCGGAACGCCGCTTTGCTGCAGGGGGATGGCCGTTCTTGGCCTGAGCCGGGTGCTCGCTGACCCGGGGTCCGGATTAGGGGTCCCTGTTTTCTGGTGTGGTGGGCGCGGCCTTGCGGTTGGTTCGCAGTGTCCCCGTGTCCCTGATCAAGTCCTGTGTGGCCACATGGCGCTCCACCACATTCACACCTGGTCTAGGGTACCCGGGTCACTGTGTCCCACCCACCGTTGTATGGGGATGGGCAGCGTACGCACGAAGCGATCCACCACCACCCGCTCTACCATCTGGGCCGGACTCAGGGCTTCAGGCTGCGGCCATTTCTTAACCAGGTGTAGCAAGTCATAGGCCTGAGAGCGCACAGGTTTGCCTTCCTCGTAGGCCCATTGGCTCACCCGTTGTGCCCTCACGTAAGTATTAACCCCGGTACGGGCCAATATCTCACCCTTCAGGGCTCCATAGTCCAGGGCATCCTCGGTACACAGGTCTATGTATGCCTTTTGGGGATCACCAGTCAAATAGGGCGCCAGCACCTCGGCCCACTGGGCGACCGGCAGTCTCTCCCGTTCGGCCACCCGCTCAAACACTGCCAGGAATGCCTCCACATCATCCCCCGGCGTCATCTTTTGCAGCGCTTGTCTTACCCTTTTCCGGACGCTGCCGTCATCACCTGGGCCTTGGGCGGTTCCCATGGTCTGGCACGAACAGCCTCGGTCAACAGGGCCATCTGCTCCTGGTGTCGGTGTTCCTGCTGCTGCAGTGCTTGGAACTGCTGCTGCTGAGCCTGAACCAGGTGTTTGAGTACCTCCTCCATGCTGGTGGTGGGCTCGTACTGGAATTTAGCCGCTTGGATCCTGGACATGCGCTGCCGGGCACCCCGCAAGAGACTGGCGGCTTATAATGACTGCTGCTCCTCTCACTTAGCCGCCGCTCATTAGCCTCATGAAACAGTCACTTTCACCAGCGGTTCCGGAAGGAAGGGCGACAGTAGCGCGGGCTTCACCAGGAATGAATGCTACACCTCACCGGGCCGGCATTTGCCCGCATTCTCCACCATATGTGAGGTAGCGCACCCTGGGGGACACGCTTGGCAGCAGAATTGACGCACACGGCAATGGATTCTTTACAAAAGTGTATCGGGTTTATTCTAAACTTCTTAAACCGTGCTCCATAACACAAACATGAGGCTTTCCTTCAGCTTCAACATAAATGTCCATATATCTTCCATAGACCGTATATAACAATGAATAGATTCCTGTACAGGTTGAGGTACACTTCTCCCTAAAGTGTCCCAGGGCAGTATTCACACATGTCTCATTACTCACTGTGATGTGAGCTGTGTTCACATAGAACTCCTCTGCTGCTCCCAGCAACCTCACACAGAGAGGTTCAAACAGTACCTCTCACACTGCGGCTCTGCAGTGTCTCATCCAGGCTCTCAGACCCATCTCATGGTCCTGCACCTTTGCAGGCTTGTGGAAGACTGGCTCTCCTCACAGGTGCAATCCAGTGAGTTTTGTAATTACTCCTTCACACAAACCTCAGCTTTCAGCAGCAGCAGTTAACCCCGTGTGTGCTGCTACCGAGCCAACCTGCACTTACCCTGTGCATGCTGCAGGGTTTAGCAATCCCACATTACCGCCGGTCACGTGAGTCATGCCAGCCACGTGCTACAGCGCCGGCATGTCTCACACCGTGCACAGTTGGTTTTGGTGTTTGACCTTCTTTTTTGTTCACTTTTACACTTGTGTGCTTGTCACCAGCTATGCATGACCATGTTGGTTACTTATGTGAGTAGAGTAATCACTGTGTCATGTTACACATAGCCATATCTGAAGGCCACTGTAATGGGCTTGGCTTGTAAAGTTAACATTTCACACTCAAACAGGACAAATGCATGCTTGGTCTTAATGCATTGATGATATGGTAATGTGTAAATCTCACTAATTATTTTTATTAATTTGCATTTTTTCAGCAGGACCCTTAAGGTGTCGTGCCCAGCTGGGGGGTGGGGGCACCCGTTGTGGAAGATCCCACAACAACATCTGGGGGTGGGTGGAGCCTGATCCCAGTTCCAGTACCTAGCCCTGGAGGCGTTGGAGAATGGGACACTGAACTCCCAGACCATCTTGGCTCAGCCCCCCCAGCAGCCACCGGCGCTGGCTATGTTTGGCCCTGGACTAAATCCTGAGGTGCCGAGGGATCCATTAAGACCTTTTCCTCGGCACCGACCACACCCACTTCCAGCAAGGGTTGTGGGTGAGGTTGAAATCTCAGATCCTGCAGCTGAATATGCTGATTATTGGGGACGCTACCAACAATAGTATTGTGGCTCTTTATTTCCTTTATTGTTGGCAGTATAATGTTGCCCATTTGTTTGTGGCTAATTTAAGTTTTGTTTTTGTGACAATAATTTTTTGTTGTGCCAACAAACTTTGTGTTATCTGCAACATACTAATGGTTACCGCAATATTAAATATGTTATTTGTTTTAAAGGGCACACACAGCTGTGTCAGACAGTTTCCACACACAACCATCACCACAAGGTCAGGTATATTGATGATGGCACATTGCTAAGGATTGTGTAACATGAACTGGTTAATGGAGATGTGACATCACAAAGAAAAGTAAAAACACAATGTACCAATTTTTATCTTGCACATAGGTAAACAGTGGTGTACACACGTTTGGTCCTTAGGCTGGCGCAAGCCAACTATAGCATTGTGTATGTGTGACTGTAGTACGCCACTGTTTTTTATTTTTTGCTTTTTTGTTCAATGTACAAGACCTGGGTTGATTTGGAGGCCACAATACAGATAGGTCCCTTGTTCTTGCTTGGTACATGGTGTTCACATTTGGTTGGGTACACTTAAAGTTCATGCACACACCTTTTTTTTTGTGTTTGGACTTTTAATTTCCAAACTTGAAAAAATTGTTTGAAGTAAACCAAACTTTGTTTGATTTTTGGTAATTGCTAAAACATGGTTTGGTATAAAGGCCAAACTTTGAAGAAATGACAACAAGAAGCCCAGAGGCTAGCAATGCCTTTGTAAGGCCAACAACAAGAACACATTGTGTTCAAACAAATAAACAAGGCTGTGAAAGATCCCAGCATACACGAACTTGTCAACATGACAACCGAACTTAAGTGTTGGATGCCAACACCAAAAAAACAGTAACACGGCCATGTCAATTTGGTGCCACACCAGGACCATGGCTTTGGTGGTGCTGGAAAAACTGGTGCATCATAGCACCCAGCAACTCCAGCTGTGATGTTGCCTCTTGCAGCTGGCGTTGGGCCTCTTGGTGGGCCTGCATGAGGTCCATAAAAGATGGAACCCCTATAGTGTTGAAAGACAGACATCTGTTTTTAACATTACACACGTGTGTTCATTATGTTTTATGGTGTGACCAAACACAACTTACCCACTACTGCAGAGGCAGCATTTTTGGAGGAGTTTTATTGGCTGATGTCTCAACCCAGGCCTCGAGCTGTTGGCCCTACACCTAGAGACAAAAACAACATGGATGTGATGTATGTGTTATGACACATTGTACAGCATAGTGCAAACCTTACAAGCAATGTTTCTAGGGCTTGCACACTTACCAGACTGAGTCAAGCCAGCAGGGACAATGGGGGAGTCAGGGGGTGATGTGGAGTAGGCCACCATGATAGCCTGTAATGCAGATTGGCCTGTTGATGAGGGTTGTCCTGGATATGGTGAGGCCTGTGAAGATGCCACATGTGAGGGCCCTTCAGCTGGTGCAGGGGAGGCCGGTGTTGATGTTCCTGGTGAGGCACCTTCAGCTGGGGCTGGGGAGGCCGGTGTTGATGTTCCCCGTGAGGCATCTTCAGCTAGGGATGGTGAGGCCGGTGGCGATGTTCCCCGTGAGGTACCTTCAGCTCGGGATGGTGAGCCCGGTGGCAATGTTCCCCATGAGGCAACTTCAGCTGGGGATGTGGATGGGTGTGGGGATGACTGAGGTGAGGTAGGTTGCCCTGGTGCCGGTGAGGCCGGTGGACAGGCCTCATCTTGTGCATCAGCAGCTGTTGGTTAACAAGGAATCATTTTTAGCACATTTATGAATTGATATGCACATATTGTGATGTGTGGGTAATGGCCTTTGTGTAAAGATTAAATAATGTAGCATACATTTGGAGAGGGCCTACAAGAGGACTGCAACTTCATGTGCCCAATGATGTCAGCTCCAGATATATGTTTGCAGAAGGGATTTGTTGTTTGCACAAACCAAACACATTTTAGCTGTGTATCATGAATAATTTGTGTGGCCACACTATAGGGTTAGGAATGATTGTTGGAAGCACTTTAGGGCATTCCCTAAAAACGAAACTTGTTATTAGGACTAGCAGAGGCCAACAATGAGAGGGTTTACTTCCATGTTAGCTTAATCAGGTATATTGTGGCCTGACTGAACATGTATGTATGTGTTATGACCTCATACTCACCATGCAGAGTCTGGATGTGAGCGCGGATGGCGGCCATGCGGTCCCTCGCCTTATACTTCATGTCCACCACCTTTTTTATAATTTGTTTCTGCGTGTACTCCACTTGCAGGTTCCGCAGCAGGGCACGCTGGACTTTGCGCACAATGCGCATCTTATGCAGCCGGGGATGCTGATGTGTGAACTCACACCAGTAGTCCAGCCGGTCGAGGTAGTCAAAGAGCAGGAGTAGCTCTGGCTCTCCCCATGCTGCAGAGCGCTGTGCCGCCACCATGTTTATGAATGGGACTGAAATCCACCTAGAAGGCAGGGCCTGCTGCAACATGACGTCATGGCGCTGAGTATTGGTGCAGTGTAAACTTGTCAGTCCGCAAAGGAGTTGCCCACACATAGTGGCTGGGCACAGGGAATGCCATGGCGTCAGTGGCGTAACTACCGGCATAGCAGCCGTAGCAGTCGCTTTGGGGCCCGGCGCTTGTGGGGGGCCCGGACCCAGGGCCAGCGTCAGCACCCGGCGCCGGGCCCGACTGCTTGGAGGGGGCCCACCGGGCCCCTGAGGGCTAGGGTCACACTTGTGTTGTGACCCTAGCCTGACGCAAGTATTGTCTGCTGCAGCGCAGAGCGTTGAACGCTGTGCACTGCCAGCAACTGAGCCCATAGAAACCCGACGTTTACATTGACAACCAAATGGTTGTCATGGTAAACGTCGGGTTTCTATGGGCTGCCTCCAGCGCTATGCGCTGCAACATACTATACTTGCATAAGGCTAGGGTCACAATGCAAGTGTGACCCTAGCCTCAGGGGCCCCTGAGCACTGCCCCCACAGCCAGAGGCCAGAGCCATATCCAGGGGGCAGCTGGGGGGTCATTTTCAGGCTCCTGCTGCCTGCAGCACCGGAGGTCTCCCTCCTCCCCCCTCCACGGGAGCTGACAGAGCTGCACACACACACTGTGCTTACAGGACCTGCGATGATGTCAATGGATGGGGAGGAGTCAGGGGTCACATGATCAGCTCCTCAGTGTATCCTGTGCTGTTCTGGCCACCATGAATGATGCTCAAATAAGGTGAAGTTTGTGTGTGGTCAGGAGGGATTTACAGTGTGAATGTAGCAGAGGCGAGTGTGTACGAGGTGTACGGAGCGGAGCCGTGTGTGTACGAGGTGTATGGAGCAGAGCCATGTGTGTACGAGGTGTACGGAGCAGAGCCATGTGTGTACGAGGTGTACGGAGCAGAGCCATGTGTGTACGAGGTGTACGGAGCAGAGCCATGTGTGTACGAGGTGTACGGAGCAGAGCCAAGTGTGTACGAGGTGTACGGAGCAGAGCCAAGTGTGTACGAGGTGTACGGAGCAGAGCCGCGTGCGTACGAGGTGTACGGAGCAGAGCCGCGTGCGTACGAGGTGTACGGAGCAGGGCCGCGTGCGTACGAGGTGTACGGAGCAGGGCCGCGTGCGTACGAGGTGTACGGAGCAGAGCCGCGTGCGTACGAGGTGTACGGAGCAGAGCCGCGTGCGTACGAGGTGTACGGAGCAGAGCCGCGTGCGTACGAGGTGTACGGAGCAGAGCCGCGTGCGTACGAGGTGTACGGAGCAGAGCCGCGTGCGTACGAGGTATGTGTACCAGTGATAGCCCCCCGCGGATTCCGCTCCTATAGTCCCAGCCGCCTTTGCCGGCAGCATTCTTCTCCAGAGTCTCTTCTGCCGTTGTCTGCATTCTGCAGCTCAGCATGGAGGGGCACGATGTCATCACTGTGCTGATATGTGCAGAGCGACCGGAGGAGACCGGAGCGGCAAGAAGAAAGGTGAGGAGAAAGAGATCCGGACGGCCAGACACTCCGCTTGGCTGCGGTGCCACCATATGGCAGTGCGGCTCCATTGAGCTGCTTGCATTATTTGTGCGCTTCAGGATGGTTGTGTATATACCAAGCATCCTCAGACGCACAAAAATGCAACATTTTGCATTTGAAGGGTATTTTTAAAAAGCGCAAGGGAGCGCAATCGCATTTTAGCCCGCTCCTAACAATGTGTAATATACTCACTGTCAGGAACAGCTCGTGCTGGTTTCGGCAGTCACTGTTCCTGTAAGGCTGCCTTCACATAGGAGTTTTTTAAAAAATGTGGCAGTTGCGTCATTTCCGCCTAGCGGCTGCACTTGCTACACGTTGGCGGCAAGCCCCATGCATTGTCTATGGGGCTTGCGGTAAGTGTGCGGCAATATATATATTGTCCGCGATATGTACTTAAAGGGGGCCCACTGAGACCTTTTCGCCCGGGGCCCACAGAAACCTGGAGCCGGCCCTGCCCGGACCCAGCGCCGCTACGCAGCCGCTGCTATACCGGCAGCTGCGCCTGCGATACCTGTTGTCATTGTGTGTGGCCGTCAGGTGTGGGGGTGGGGGCCCGGCCGGGGGCGGCCGCGCCCGACGGGCCCCCCCTGGCGAGGTGGATGCCTCAGCCGCTCCTATTCAAAGTGGCCGCAGGCGCCGCACACAAAGATCAAGGGGCTGCCGCCGCCAGTCTGTAGCCTGCTGCCTGCCTGCCTGACGCTATGTGTTCTCTGCAGATCTCCGCCCCCTGGCCGGCCTGTGACCTCGCTCCGAGTGAGTCCTTCCTTGACTTGTCCTAACTTACTGACCGAGTGACCAGTCACTTACAGCACAGAGCAGACAACAAGCAGGATTAGAAGGAGCAGGAGCTGCTGCTGCACTGAGCCCGGAGGTGAGAGGCGCCGCTAATAACAATATTTATTGACAGTGAGCAGCCGGCAGCATGGGGGGGCCTGTATATACCCTGTGTGTGTGCTGCTGCCAGGGACACTGAGGGGGGGGCCTGTATATACCCTGTGTCTGTGTGTGCTGCTGGGACACTGTGAGGGGGCCTGTATATACCCTGTGTGTGTGCTGCTGCCAGGGACACTGTGAGGGGGGGGCCTGTATATACCCTGTGTCTGTGTGTGCTGCTGGGACACTGTGAGGGGGCCTGTATATACCCTGTGTGTGTGCTGCTGCCAGGGACACTGAGGGGGGGGCCTGTATATACCCTGTGTCTGTGTGTGCTGCTGGGACACTTTGAGGGGGCCTGTATATACCCTGTGTGTGTGCTGCTGCCAGGGACACTGTGAGGGGGGGGCCTGTATATACCCTGTGTGTGCTGCTGGGACACTGTGAGGGGGGGCCTGTATATACCCTGTGTGTGCTGCTGGGACACTGTGAGGGGGGGGCCTGTATATACCCTGTGTGTGCTGCTGGGACACTGAGGGGGGCCTGTATATACCCTGTGTGTGCGCGCCGGGACTCTGGGAGCTGTATACCCTGTGTGCGCGCCGGGACTCTGGGAGCTGTATATACCCTGTGTGCACGCCGGGACTCTGGGAGCTGTATTCCCTGTGTGCACGCCGGGACTCTGGGAGCTGTATATACCCTGTGTGCACGCCGGGACTCTGGGAGCTGTATACCCTGTGTGCACGCCGGGACTCTGGGAGCTGTATACCCTGTGTGCACGCCGGGACTCTGGGAGCTGTATACCCTGTGTGCACGCCGGGACTCTGGGAGCTGTATATCCTGTGTGCACGCCGGGACTCTGGGAGCTGTATATCCTGTGTGCACGCCGGGACTCTGGGAGCTGTATACCCTGTGTGTGCCGGGACTCTGGAGCTGTATACCCTGTGTGCGCGCCGGGACTCTGGGAGCTGTATATACCCTGTGTGCACGCCGGGACTCTGGGAGCTGTATACCCTGTGTGCACGCCGGGACTCTGGGAGCTGTATACCCTGTGTGTGCCGGGACTCTGGGAGCTGTATACCCTGTGCTGGGAGCTGTATACCCTGTGCTGGGACTCTGTATACCCTGTGCTGGGACTCTGTATACCCTGTGCTGGGACTCTGGGAGCTGTATACCCTGTGCTGGGAGCTGTATAGCCTGTATATACCACCACTGGGGCCTGTATATACTACTGGGGCTGCTGTATATACTGCTGGGGCCTGTATATACCACTGGGGAGGCTGCTGTATACCACTGGGGCTGCTGTATATACTGCTGGGGCCTGTATATACCACTGGGGAGGCTGCTGTATACCACTGGGGCTGCTGTATATACTGCTGGGGCCTGTATATACCACTGGGGAGGCTGCTGTATACCACTGGGGCTGCTGTATATACTGCTGGGGCCTGTATATACCACTGGGGAGGCTGCTGTATACTACCACTGGGGAGGCTGCTGTATACTACCACTGGGGAGGCCTGTATACCACTGGGGGGCCTGTATACCTGTGCTGGGGTCCACCCTCGGCTTATACACGAGTCAATAGATTTTCCCAGATTTTGGGGGCAAAAGTAGGGGGGTCGGCTTATACACGGGTCGGCTTATACTCGAGTATATACGGTAAACTGGGTGGCGTCAGACTGTTAACACCGATTCGGTAAGGGGGTGTGTCTTGAAGGGGGAGTGTCATTGGGGGCGTGTCTTGGAGGGGGCCCCGTTCAAAAGTTTGCTATGGGGCCCTGCCAGTTCTAGTTACGCCCCTGCATGGCGTCATATAATCTGAAATGCACAACGCTTATGCGTCGCTCATGGCCACACATTGCAATGAAAGTGTTTCCAGTTTGGATATACATTTATTAAAATATGGGTGACGTGTGAGTTTGGAGATGACAGCTAGTGTCAAACAGGCCTTTAATATATTCACATGGCAGTTCGCCCAAGTATGTTATCATTTTGGCGACGACATGGTCGTTGCGTCGTAAATAGGCGCCTTCAAAGTCTTCATGAATAGTACAGGAGCTGTTTAACAATGATTGCCCTTGTATCCATGTATTTTCGCAACATTGTGGAGATGCAGAAGTGAAATAATGATGTGCGCTACAAATACAGAATCCAATATAGCTACTTGGCCTGGGCCATCCAATCACCATACCATACTAGCTACCAATCAATGTAGGTGGGCGGTGTACAAAACAACCCACAGGCACGCCTACAGACTTCCTTGTGCAACCTTAGAAATCGCACTCCAAATTGTAGTTGCACCGCCACACAGCACGATCAGGCCAGATCGCATAGCCAATATTGGACGGTTGGAGAGCATGCACAATCCAAAAACAATATCGTACTTGCGTTGTTATTGCATCGCGTTGCCCTTTCACACGACACAACGCACCAACGATAACAACTGCAACAGCCGTACCACGTGACTTTATCGTAGTTGCGTTGCGATATCGTGACATGTAAAGCGGCCTTTAGGGTACCGTTACACGTCGCAACATTGCATGCAATTTCACTTGCAACTTACTGGTTGCAGTGAAATCATGAACACATTGTTCTATCTTGTTGCTGTGTACAAATGGAACAATGTGTCCATGATTTCACCGCAACCAGTAAGTTGCAAGTGAAATTGCATGCAATGTTGTGACATGTAAAGGTACCCTAAGGCTGTTTTCCCGCAATCCGACGCTGTCCGTTGTAAATCGGATCGGATGCTCAAAATCGGATGCCATCGGTCCGATTTTTTTTTATCGAATCCGATACAGAATCGGACCGATGGCATCCGATCTGATTTTTTTAAAGGATTCAATTTAAATGGGGGAGGGCTGTGGGAGGTCTTGGAGTTTGAGCATGCTCAATACAGATATCGGATCCGATTTTCCATCCGATCCGATCCCAATAGACTCCCATATTATTTTAATCGGATCGCATCGGATCCGATTTTATCCGATTTTTGCATTGAAGTCCAAAATCGCAGCAGTCTACAATTTTGGCTGCTGCAAAAAATTGGACAGGATCGGATCGGAGGCAAATCGGATGCCACTAAAGGCAAATCTGATCCAATCCATCCCCATAGGATAACATGGGGCCAAAATCGGATCCGATGCTGTCCGATTTACAACGCCCAGCGTCAGATTGAAGAAAAACGTGATGTGAAAGCAGACTAATGTGAAAGCAGCCTTAACCTGGTATATGTAGGGTAGGTGTTTTAATGACTCACTAGTCATTGTTTTCTCCGGTTTCCATCTCTGCTGGGGTTCTCTTCTCGGTCACACAATGGCTATTCTGAGTTGCCACCACATAGTGCATTATGTGAGCTGAATGTCATTATTACAATGTGACTCTACAGTAGTTAATACCTTTTAATGGCTAACTGAAAAGATGATCACAAATAGCTTGTGAGACTATTCGGGACCCTTCCTCAAGCATATTATACAAAAAGAATAATAATTGAGGACTCCATTTTTTATATTTTTCTCTTTTGGTGAACACTACAAAGATTTATGTATATCTTTTTCTGTAATGTAATTCCATGTATCCTCTCTCTTCCGCTCCCTAAGGTTAGATTGAAGTACCAGCTTACAGCTCACAAACAAGCCCCCGGTTCATCAAAGCTAGTTTGATTGGGTATGGAAGTTAATTAGTTTAAACAAAAAATAAAAAAATGTTGTGAATCTTGGCATATCTTGATTGAGAGCTGCCTAAACTCCATAACTGGCTCTGCCTCCACAAAGACATGACCACTGCGCTCATATGACGTCATCGCTTGCTCTTGTGTGTAACTACACACATGGTCAGGATGCAAATGGAAGGTCAACTGTGCACTGAGGCCTTTGGCTATGCTGAGGGTGCACTGAAACATGCTGATTTACATCTGAAAATCTGAGAAAAACGCTATAAGGCTAAAGTCACATAGGTAAGAAACGCGAGGCTCACATTGCAGTGGCCGGGCCGGCTGTGGCTCTCCTGAGCATGTCAGCTGTATCAAAATGCATGAAGCTCTTTTGCTTGAATCAAGAAAGGCACGGCTGTACCGGGCATTTTCATGCCATCCTCACTCAAGTCGTACACTAGTTCGATGCAAGCCTAAGATGTACTACAGGTATATTTATAAGGGCTAAGCCCATACATCCCTCTGTAAAGGCCCTGTTACACGGTACGAGATCGTGAATGATATCACGCAAATGTCACAGGTTTGCAGTCTTTCAAACGACATCGTTAGGACGTCGTTTCGTGTAACACCGAGATTGAACTGCGATAAATCATTGGATCGTTGATCGCAGATTGAGAACATGTTCTCAAATCAAACGATCCTCGATCAGCCAACCTGCTGCATCGTTCTGTGTGACACCGCAATAACGATGTCGTTAACGACTTCTCCTATTCACAGCAGTGAACAAGTATCGTTCTCTGGGTTGGGCGAACAATAGCTGCTCGCTACATCGTTGGTGCGTCGTCCACGATATCTAGACATGTGACAGCTCACCAACGATGTCAAAAATATGTCCTAACGACCGCGCTCCCGTGAGATCGCTAGTGCCATCGTTACAACATTGAAGCATGTAACGGTACCTTAAGTGGTTTAGCTTCCATTGTGGGGGTGACAATCTCCCTCAACATCAGCTGTACATAATACATTATGATGGGTTACAATCAGTATAGAGTTCCCTCATAAGGATTCTAAGGGTGCCTTCACACTGCGGCGTGATACGGTCCAGGGCTGTCCGGGATGACCCTGACAGCCACGGACTGGATCAGCACACAGGATAGCGCTGCCGTCCTGACCTATCAGCAGCGGGAATTTCATTATAAGTCCTTTGACTATATTAACATATGTTCTGTATCTTTGTTTTTATGACATTGGAACTAGCTGTTACGGATCAAGGCATGTATCGCCGAAACGTTGTGGATGTACAGCATTCCTTGTGAGATCAGGACCAAATAAACAAAAATTTTTGCTTCACATGAATAGAACTTAGACTTTATTTTTTCACTTTGAGTGTGACAGAAATAATATTTGTCGTGTTCATACCTATTTTTCTGAGCACCTCAATTGAGAAGGGGTGAGCAGACCTATTTCTATATATAATCTCCCTCAACATCAGCTGTACATAATACATTATGATGGGTTACGATCAGTATAGAGTTCCCTCATAAGGATTCTAAGGGTGCCTTCACACTGCGGCGTGATACGGTCCAGGGCTGTCCGGGATGACCCTGACAGCCACGGACTGGATCAGCACACAGGATAGCGCTGCCGTCCTGACCTATCAGCAGCAGGAACTGCGTGCGGCTGCACACCGGCCCGGAGGGCATATTAGCTCTCCAGTGATGTGTGCTGATCCAGTCCACGGCTGTCAGGGTCATCCCGGACAGCCCCGGACTGGATAACGCCGCAGTGTAAAGGCACCTTTAGGGGCCTTTCACACTTGCGTTTTTTTCCTGATCTGGAAGATCAGAAAAAAACCTGATTCTGAAGGCCACTTTACACACACAGATATCTGTGTCCAACTTCTGAACAGATCTCTGGTTGCAGTGAAATCATGGACACATTGTTCCATTTGTGCACAGCCACAAAATGGAGCAATGTGTCCATGATTTCACTGCAACCAGAGATCTGTTCAGAAGTTGGACACAGAAGTTGGTGTGTGTAAAGCGGCCCTATGAATCAGGTTTTTTCCTGATCTTCCAGATCACGAAAAAAATGCAAGTGTGAAAGGCCCCTGAATTAGGTAAGTAATATTCACAGAACCCATCAAACCTCATGGATACAGAAAAATATGGATTTAGTTGACTTGTGTATAGTTTGGGAAATATTGATTCTATTGATGTGTTATTTATTACTGATGTGTTTCCCTTTTCCAGATCTTGCAGCATACATTGCCCAGTGCCTATACTTACCAGTGTGCATATAAAGAAGGGGGTCTCCATACTCTTACGGTACCAGAGCTCAGCTGTGACATTTTTACTTGTATTGAATTTAGTGTCCCGAGGAGGACCTCTCTCTTTCATCACATGAATAGTGGTGCCATACTGGCACTGTAGTGCTGTAGATGGAAGGATGTGTAACAAGAAGACCTGTCTATACCTGTGTATGGGAAGAGAGCAGTGTTACACATGGTATGGTATGAGATTTGTTTTTAAAATAGTTGCTTAGGTTATATGATAGTCATCATAGACTAATATGACTTTAGATTTTTTATCATTTTTAGTTATCAACACTCCTGCGATTTATGAGCAATCTAAGACTGATTCCTCCTCCCTCCCCCAATAAAAAGATAAAAGTGTTTTTTCTTGGTAAAGACGGCCTTGGCTAGAGTAGTGCACCTAAAGCTGCGTCAAACCTGCACTGTGTGAACACGGACCGTCATGAGTCGGAGTGACCTCACAAAGACAGAGGTTTCCACAAGACGTCCTACTTTGACCTCTCTACTGGCATTATATACATGTACCTCTTCCAAATACATTTTCTTCATCATTTTTACCGCCTGATTTATGTATACGATAACAGCATTGTCCTTCTGTAATAGAGGAGCATTGGTGTTGAGTTGCTAGGTGTAGGGCACAATGTTGTGCTGTGTGTCTGATTCAGGAAGTGCACATAGATACAGCAGTGCCATAGAGATGTCGGCATTTAGCTCTTGTAGAAACCTCCTAAGGCCACGTGCACATGCTGAGTATTTGCTGAGTTTTTTACCTCAGGATTTGTAGACAAAACCAGGAGTGGAGCAATCAGAGGAAAAGTCTAATAGAAACACCTGCACCACTTTTGTATTTAATTATCAACTTCTGGTTTTGGCTACAAATCCTGAGGTAAAAAACTCAGCAAATATTCAGCGTGTGCTCGTGGCCTTAAGGGTTTCAAAAATAATCAAGCACAAAGCAGAGACGTTCAGCAGAGAGCCATGAATAAAGTCTACATGGGAGTTTTCAACTTTAATAGGTGAAATCAATGAACCCTCATGTAATGTAGAACATCTCATCCTATATTAGTATTTGCCATCATTATAATCCACCCCTGCCTTTACTCGGCACCTTCAAGTGTTACTTCTATTACCCAGAATGTGACCGTAACAATGTCCATCTCAGACGTCTACACGGATCCTGCAGCTCGTGAAATCCATTGCCTTTCCTACTTAGCAATATGCCTCGTTATTAGCAGCAGCCTTAAATTGGGTTTTCTGAGATTTAAGCATTCTCAGCATTCTTTATGTCTTAAAAAAAAAACACCATTGTTACATATTAGGGTCTACATAAAGCCTCATTCATTCTTGCCTGTGACTTTTGTTCCATAATTTGTTGCTTAGCACGGAATCGGATGTTGTGTTTAACCCCTTAGTGACGGAGCCAATTTCCACCTTAATGACCAGACCATTTTTTGTAATTCTGACCACTCTCCCTTTATGAGGTAATATCTCTGGAACGCTTCATTGGATCCGAGCGATTCTGAGATTGTTTTTTCGTGACATATTGGGCTTCATGTTGGTAGTAAATTTAGGTCGATCATTTTTGCGTTTATTTGTGAAAATATTAAAAAATTGGCAAAAATTTTGAAAATTTCACCATTTTCAAATTTTGAATTTTTATTCTGTTAAACCGGAGCATTATGTGGCACAAAATAGTTAATAAATAACATTTCCCACATGTCTACTTTACATCAGCGCAATTTTGGGAAAAAAAATTTTTGGGGTTAGGACGTTATAAGGGTTCAAAGTTCATCAGCAATTTCTCATTTTTCCAGCAAAATTTACAAAACCATTTTTTTAGTGACCGCATCACATTTGAAGTCCCTTTGAGGGGTGTACACGACAGAAAACACCCAAAAGTGACACCATTCCAAAAACTGCACCCCTCAAGCTACTCAAAACTACATTCAAGAAGATTATTAACCCTTCAGGTGCTTTACAGGAACTAAAGCAAAGTGGAAACAAAAAATGGACATTTTAATTTTTCCAACAAAAATGTTCTTTTAGCCTCAATTTTTTAATTTTCACATGGGCAACAGGATAAAATGCATCCTAAAATTTGTTGGGCAATTTCTCCTGAGTACACCGATACCTCATAAGTGGTCATAAACCACTGTTTGGGCGCACAGCAGGGCTCAGAAGGAAGGGAGCGCAATTTGATTTTTGGAGCTAAGTTTCCATTCAAAAAGTCAAATGGCGCTCCTTCCCTTTCGAGTCCTGCCGTGCGCCCAAACAGTGGTTTATGAGCACATATAAGGTATCGGTGTACTCAGGAGAAATTGCCCAACAAATTTTAGGATGCATTTTATCCTGTTGCTCATGTGAAATTTAAAAAATTGAGGACAAAAGAAAGTTTTTGTGAAAAAAAAAATACTTTTTCATTTGTACGGATCAATTTGTAAAGCACCAGAGGGTTCAAAGTGCTCACTATGCATCTAAATAAATTCCTTGGGGTGTCTAGTTTCCAAAATGGGGTCACTTGTGTGGGAGCCCCAATGTTTAGGCACACGAGGGCTCTCCATATGCGACATGGTGTCCGCTAACAATTTGAATGGAAAATTAGCTCCAATTGTTAGCGGAGACCATGTTGCGTATGGAAAGCCCCTGTGTGCCTAAACATTGGAGCTCCCTCACAAGTGACCCCATTTTGGAAACTAGACCACCCAAGGAACTTATCTAGATGGGTGATGAGCACTTTGAACCCCGAGGTGCTTCACAAATGAAACCATAAAAATGAAAAAAGAAACTTTTTGTGGAAAAGAAAGTACTTTTTCATTTTTACGGATCAATTTGTGAAGCACCTGGGGGTTCAAAGAGCTCACTATGCATCTAAATAAATTCCAGGGGATGTCTAGTTTCCAAAATGGGGTCACTTGTGGGGGAGCTCCAATGTTTAGGCACACAGGGGCTCTCCATACGCGACATGGTGTCCGCTAACTATTGGAGCTAATTTTCCATTCAAATTGTTAGCGGACACCATGTCGCATATGGGGGGCCCCTGTGTGCCTAAAAATTGGAGCTCCCCCACAAGTGACCCCATTTTGGAAACTAGACCCCCCAAGGAACATATCTAGATGCATAGTGTGCACTTTCATACCCCAGGTGCTTCACAAATTAGTCCATAAATGAAAATAAAAGAAGATTTTTGTGAAAAAAAAGTACTTTTTCATTTTTATGGATCAATTTGTGAAGCACCTGGGGGTCCAAAGTGCTCCCTATGCATCTAAATAAATTCCTTGGGGTGTCTAGTTTCCAAAATGGGGTCACTTGTGGGGAGCTTCAATATTTAGGCACACAGGGGATCGCCATACACGACATAGTATCAACTTACAATTCCAATTGTTAGCGGACACCATGTCACGTATGGAGAGCCCCTGTGTGTCTAAACATTGGGGCTCCCCACAAGTGACCCCATTTTGGAAACTATACGCCACAAGGAACTTATCTAGAAGCATAGTGAGCACTTTGAACCCCCAGGTGCTTCACAAACTGATCCGTAAAAATGAAAAAGTACTTTCTTTTCCACAAAAATTGTCTTTTTTCATTTTTATGGATCAATTTGTGAAGCATCTGAGGGTTGAAAGTACTCATTATGCATCTAGATATGTTCCTTGGGGGGTCGAGTTTCCAAAATGGGGTCACTTGTGGGGGAGCTCCAATGTTTAGGCACACAGGGGCTCTCCATATGCGACATGGTGTCCGCTAACAATTTGAATGGAAAATTAGCTCCAATAGTTAGCGGACACCATGTCGCGTATGGAGAGCCCCTGTGTGCCTAAACATTGGAGCTCCCCCACAAGTGACCCCATTTTGGAAACTAGACGCCTCACGGATTATGTCTAGTGGTATAGTGAGCATTTTGAAGCTACAGCTACTTCACAGAATTTGATAACGTCATATTGAACATTTTCTTTTTTTCACACAATTTCTCACTTTTAGGGTACTTTCACATCAGCGGTTTTTGCCGTTCACGGCAGATGCGGTGAAAAAAACGCATCTGCAGCGATTACCGCATAACTGCTACACTTGCGGCAAGCCCCGTAGAATGTCTATGCGGGCTTGCGGCAGGTGCGGCAAGTGCAGTATCAGCACTTGCAGCAGATGCGGCAGCAAAAAAAACACGGCTGACCGCGTTTTTTTTTCGCGGCTGCACCTGCTGCAAGTGCCGAAACCGTACTTGCCGCACCTGCCGCACACTTACCGCAAGCCCCATAGACATTGCATGGGGCTTGCCGTAAGTGCAGCGGTTATGCGGTAATCGCGGCAGATGCTTTTTTTTCACCGCATCTGCCGCGATCGGCAAAAGCTGCTGATGTGAAAGCAGCCTTAGAGCATGTGCACAAGATCCGGAGACACCGGTCCTGGTCATCTCCTCTCCTGCATTTTTTTCTAGTAGTTCTTTATTAAATTTTTTTTAAAAAATGACGTGGGGCTTCGCCACACTTTTGGTCCAGCCAGGTACAGCAGGCAGCTACGGGCTGCCACCAACCCCTTCTGCCTAGTTTTACCTGGCTGGAAACCAAAAATATAGGGAAGCCCTTTTTTTTTTTAATTATTTCATGAAATAATTAAAAAAAAAAACGGCGTGGGCTTCGCCATGTTTTTGGGCCAGCCAGGTACAACTAGGCAGCTGGGCGCTGGAATCCTCAGCGTAGGGAGGCCCAAGCTTTCTGGGCCCCCCCGCTGCGAATTGCAGCCCGCAGCCGCCCCAGAAAATGGCGCATTCATAGAAGCGCCATTTTCTGGCGCTGTATCCAGCTCTTCCAGCTGCCGTGTAGCGGTGGCAGACTGGGTAATAAGGGGTTAATGCCAGCTTTTTGGCAGCTGGCACTAAGCCCGAGATTCATAATATAGGGCCAATGTTAGACCCGCCATTAGGAATCTCTAGTAAATTGTAAAGAAGACACAACACAGAGAAAGATTTTTTTATTAGAAAAAAAAACAAACACAATTTAGACCCCATCTTTATTTGTCTGTGGCGTCCGACGTAGTCCAGTGGGCGGTGATGTCCGACGTAGTCCAGTGGGCGGTCCCGCGATGTTTCTCGGTGTTATAGCATATGGGGGCATCCCCCATATGCTATAATAAGGCACTCTCCCAGGGGAATGATAGGTCATGAACGCTGTAAGTTCATGACCTATCATGATCCTGGGGTCACACAGAGATTAACGGATCTTCATAATAATCTCTAAGGGTACGTTTACACGCCGCAATCGCGGCGAGAAATATTGACGGCGATATGTCGCCTTGCAATAATCGCCGTTCAAAATCCCTCCCAATTGCGGCGTGTAATTGGGGAATTTGGCGGCGATATGTCGCCTCGCCACGGTCGCCTGATTTCAGAGCATTGCACAGAGATCAGGCGACCGTGGCGAGGCGACAGATCGCCGCCAAATTTCCCAATTACATGCCGCAATTGGGAGAGATTTTGACGGCGATTATTGCAAGGCGACATATCGCCGTCAATATTTCTCTCAACGGTTACGGCGTGTAAAGGTACCCCTGTGTGACTCCTGGATTGTGATGGGTCATGAACTTAGAGTTCATGACTTAACCCTTGTTTGACCTCAGGGGAATGATAGGTCATGAACTCTAAGGTCATGACCCATCACAATCCAGGGACCACACAGGGGTAACTGATCTTCATGATCTCTAAAGCAGATCACCATGAAGATCACTTAACCCCTGTGTGACCCCAGGGGAATGATAGGTCATGAACTCTGTAAGTTCATGACCTATCATTCCCCTGAGAGTGTGTGACCCCAGGGGAATGATAGGTCATGAACTCTGTAAGTTCATGACCTATCATTCCCCTGAGAGTGCGCGCAGCTCACACAGCTGCGCGCACAGAAGAGGAGACAGACTGCTGCTGGTGCCGGGATCGGGACTCCAGGATCCAGGAGCGGGACCCCAGGATCCAGGAGCGGGACCCCAGGATCGGGACTCCAGGATCCAGGAGCAGGTGAGAGAGAGAGGAGGAGGGAAGCTGGAGGAGCGGTGCTGCAGGAGCGGGGCCGGAGGAGCGAGGAGGGGAGCCGGGGGAGCGGGTAAGAGGAGCGGAGGAGAGGGTTAGAGGAGCGGGTTAGAGGTGCGGGGCTGGAGGGGCGAGGAGGGGGCTGTGGGTATCAGAGGAGCGGGGCTGGAGGAGCGGAGGGAAGCTGGAGGACCGGAGGAGGAAAGCTGTAGGAGCGAGGAGGGGGCTGCAGGAGCGAGGCTGGAAGAGCTGGAGATGGGGGGCTGGAGGCTGCAGAAAGTGTTGGGGGGCACAGGGGGATGTGTCAGTCATGCGATCTGACTTGTGACATGTCAGATCGCATGCAGCTGCAGGGGAGGCGGCGCGTTTTTACATGCGCCGCCATTTTGAGATGGCCCGGGGGAGGGGTGGGGGGGTAAGGGGGGGGTAATCTCAGGCACAGGGGGTCTTAGGGGCCTTAGGGGTTAATGGATCACTTTGATCCGACATGTGTTTTCATGTCGGATCAAAGTGAAAGCATTTTGTACAAAGCACTTTCACTTTTGTAATGTGATGATCGGTAAACGGTGTTTACCGGTCATCACATTACAGGTGCGGGTACAAAAGGAGCTAATTACTACTCTCTAGGGTGTCAGCTACAATCGGTACGCTGACACCCTAGAGGTATTAGCTCCAGGGGCGGCGCTACAGGGCTATTTCCTGCCCGACGTCTACAGACGTAAGGCTGGGCTTTAGTACCCTGTTTTTCGGACGTCTGTAGACGTTAGGCTGTCGTCTAGGGGTTAATAAAGTGCTCCTTAAGGGGATAGTTTACATATCACAATATCTGAAGCGGTTGGAAAGCACAGTGCATGTGACAACATCTGTCCCAAGACCCCATACACACAAATATGACTGCTCACAATATCCAAATTACATAAAGCTGCTGTACAGTGTTGGTCTACGGGGGTCTCCGTACTCCCATCTCTTGGCTTATGTTGGCATGAAGGCAGTTCTGCACACTGGAGTCTATACATACTGAAAAATAACATATATACCAACTATGTAAGTAGTTTTATATAAGCATTATTTTTTCTTTTCTGAACTTGTGTTTTGTTTCAAAGCAGAAAATGATTCAAAACTCGCTATGAAAAAGCATGCCAGAAAGTGTATAATACTAATAAATTTTATTTATATAGCGCCAGACATATTCTGCAGCATTGTACAATTCAGAGGGGCCATGTACAGACAATATCTGGTATAACATAATTCAGTAGATAACAAGAGGAGGCACAAAATCTAAATGGTAAAAAGTGCCGTCATATATGGTCCAGCCATCAGTATAATAGTGGATTCACATACCGTTGCATGAAGCGGGCACCAGCCAGAATCTGTACAAGTAATGGTAGTGTTATTAAAGGGCATATCCGGGATTTAGAAAAAAACATTTTGTGCCTAAGCACTATTAGGCAGGTACTGTAGCTGCCACCTACCTGCCTGTTGTGCCCGGTGCCGTTCGCTGTCTTAGACCGCTCCTGTCGGCAATTTTGCAGCTTCTGCAGACGTCACGTTGACAGAGAGGTGCCTTCTCTGCTTTATTGATGGGTGTCATAGCCGACGTCATTCTGATTGTCATCTGCCTCCCCCAATTAGGTAACGGGGACCCAGCTGTCAATTAGCATGAGGTCACTGTCCACCCCTTCCACAGAGCAGAGCTGAAAAGAAGCTGCTGCTCCAGTTACCCAGCCATGTTGTCCCCGGCAGGAGTGTTATGTGACTGCTCTGTGCCAGCGGTGAGCACAACGGGCACGTTGGTGGCAACTACCTGCCTGTCGGTGCTTGGGCATGTTTTTTTTTTTTTTTTTTACATCCAGGATATACCCTTTAAGTGCATGGAGGATGTAAATAGATGACGCAAGGAACCACATATGGAAGAAAATGTTATAATGGACAAAATGGGAATAGTTAGATAAGTGAGGTGATAGGCTATTCTAAAGACATGCGTTTTTAGGGCCCGTTTAAAAGTGTGTATATTGGGAATTAATAGAATTGTTCTTAGTAGCATGTTCCAGAGAATTTGCGCAGCTCAAGAGAAGTCTTGGGGACAGACGTAGAAGGATCAGATTATAGAGGATGTCAGTCTTGGGTCATTAGCAAAATGGAGGGCACAGGTACGGCGATAGAGATGAGGGATTAGATTTAGGGTGGTGCAGAACTGTGAGGGCTTTGTGAGTGAGAGATATCTGTGCGTCTGCTACTGTGTAACACATAGAGCTCCTGTCATGTCTATTTATCTTAGCAGCGACAAATGTCCAATACTGGAAAGAAAGAAACAACAACAATGTAGGAATTAAGTTTATTAAAGGGAATCTAGCAGCAGGTTTTTGCTATGTACTCTAAGAGCATCATAGGATCGGGACAGAGACCCTGATTCCAGTGATGTCTTATATTATACTAGATGGTGGCCTGATTCTAACGCATCAGGTATTCTATAATATGTATGTAGTTTACTTATAAAGATTTAAAAATAATGCAATGAATACACAGGATTTTACCCAATCAGCGACGGGGCTTAGTTCAATATATATCTGCACGTGTGACACCTCACCAGCGATCAGTAAGGTACCGTCACACTTGGCGACGCTCCTGCGATCCCGACAAACGATGCGATCTGGTAGGGTTCGCTGGAGCGTCCGTACGTGGTTGCTGGTGAGATTGTCACACTGAGGGAGATCGCTAGCTCCGGTTGGGTTACTTCCGTTGCGAGCAGATGGGAGATAACCAGCTAACGCTGGTCATCTCCCGGCTGCGTCGCCGCTGACCTCTGTGCAGCAGGAGATGACCCGTGGCTACCATCGGGAGATCAGCGGCTAGTGCCGCTGATCTCCCGACAGTAGCAGTGGCGTGCGTGGTTCAAATCCCATGCCAATTCACGGCCGGACTGCGCCTGTCGCTGATTGGTCGCCGTTGAGCGCGGTGACCAATCAGCGACACAGGATATCCGTTACAGAGAGACAGACAGACACGATAAGGCGATTATATAGTAGGACTGAGCAAAAATATAAACACAACAGTTATTGCTCCAATTTTTAATGAGCAGAACTCAAAGATCTAAAAAGTTTTCCGTGTACACAATAGGTCTTTTCTCTAATAATGTTCACAAATTTGCTCTATGTAATCACTTCTCCTTTGCTGAAATAATCCATCCACCTCACCGGTGGCATATCAAGATGTTCATGAAACAACATGATTATTGCACAGGTGTGCCTTAGGCCAGCCACAATAAAAGTCCACTCTAAAATGTGCAGTGTGATAGCACAGCATGTCTGCTGCACTCAGGGAAGGGGTCTCCCATGTTTCTACCCGCCCTGTAAACTGAGAAAAAAAACACTTTACATAAGTGTAGATATAACGAGTCCGGACGAATTTGCTGATTATGGAGTCCTCGCTGTTCCCGGAGGTCTTATCCGCCCCCTGCCTTTCTATGCCGCCTGCTGCCTGCCTCACAGAGTAATGAATTGTTACAAGCAGTTTGCTTTGCTGGCGGCTGAAACGCCTCCTGCCCATGATGTCAGCACCGGAGCCCTGCTACAGATTATGCTGTATGCATACAGCGGGGTGGGCTTCGGTGCTGACGTCACAGGCAGCAGGTGGCACAGAAAAGCAGGGGGCGGGGAGAATCTCTGTGAACAGCGAGGACTCAATAATCAATAAGTCCCTCCCGACTTGTTATCTCTACACTTTCTAAAGTGTTTTTTACAGCTTACCTGGGGGGGGGTTAGAAACATGGGAGACCCCTTCCCTGAGGGCAGCGTACACTCTACTTTCAGTGGTGCAGTTTGGAAAGCACCAGGGGGGTGACACAGGTCCTCTTTAATTCTCGATGGAGAAAATTGAGATTAATGAAGATAATTGACTTATTGTGTTTCTTTTTAAAACTCCACAGAGCAAAAAAAGGGGAAAAAAATGCACTATGTCAATGAGATTTTAGAAATCTTATTAATTTTTTTCTTCATCAAAAATTGATGTTAAAAAAAATGCACTAAAAACACTCATCTTCCGATTCATCAAACCAATTTTCCAGAATTCTGGCATAAATTGCTCCAAAAATTAGTAACATTGTTGCGCAACTCAGTTTTATTTATCATCCTACAATTACTACTTTAAGTTCTAACTGATCTAGTAAAAAAAGTTATAATTCTATTTTTCTACATTACAGATAGATTTCTAGCTCTAATGGTACCTTTACATGCCGCTACCGAAAGGTAGAAACCACCGGGTGTCGCACGTACACGTGCGTGTTTCAACGGTTCCTAACGGTACCTGATACCGCAATTACACGCCTCTACAAGGTGCTCCACAGAAGGTATTTTCGTTCCCTGGAAGTGCCGACAGGTGCCGCAGGTTACCTTCTGTGGAGCACATTCCCTGATTTACACACCGCCACCACAAGGGAATCTGGGCGTACATATTGTGCGCCGTAACTACCTAGGCGTGCCAGAGTTGTGCATTACGCGGCGTTCGTACGGTGATTGGACAATGCAATAACATCATGATTGGCTAGCCAGCGCAGGGAGGCTGGCTAATACATGACGCTATAGCAAATGTGGACTGGTCAGATCGATAAATATGCCGCCCTGTACAGGGACAGCAAATGGGTACACAGTAGCCCCCACCAATGATCGCAGATGGGACGTGGTATACATGACGCTCTAGCACGCCCCAGGTAACTCAAATACCGTACCTGTGCCCCGATTACACGCCGCTACCATAGGGTTTATACCTGCTTGTTTTTCAGCACGGCTGAAAGACAGGTATCCAAAGAGACAGGACGGTGCTACTTGAATTACACGCCGCAACCTCGCGGTGTTTTGAAGGTAAAAGGTACAATTGTCTCCGACACCCGGTGGTTTCTACCTTTCGGTAGCGGCGTGTAAAGGTACCATTATTGATATATGAATTATTGTAGATCAGGTTTATATTTTTTCAAGCAGGGGAGCATTAGACCCCGTTTTCTACAGCAGACGTCTGCCTCGTACAATGCTGTGCGCTCGCTATAAGCTATATGTGCTCATTTCGGTTAGATCATAGTGCTCTGACCTCAAGGACAAGGTTGAAAATAGTTGAAAAAACGGTTGAAAATAATTATCTGTGGTCTTCACAGCCATACAGTTCTTCCATATATGACTCCTCTGCCGGCTCAGAGGGCTGATGCAGGGCTTTAGGCTAAGTGCCGCCGGCCATAATGTTGATACCAATCTTTCACCTCACAGTATTTCACACCCAAATTAATTGATATATCCCTTTTCTAATGACTACATCCTCTGGCACATTTGTTATTCAAATGCAATCCTTCCATTAGCTATGTGGTTAACTGTAGGCTTTATCATTTACACCATGGTGTCAACCGCAGAGTGCTAGAATCATTTCATTTTCTCCCTGACAGCGTTTACGAATTCTGAATTTATTACATATTTTATCTGTTTGTTCTTAATGCTAAGGGTATTCCATTTTCCATGATGTTTTAAGCACGCCACTAATGACCATATGTTTTCAAGTCTAATTAATTTTATATTACCGGCTGCAACGCCAGAGGGCCAGGCTTTTCCTGGAAGGGCGTAACTAAGTGACTACCTGTTTTGGATGTTGAGGATAGGCTGGGCCTGCAGGTAGTCACTAGGTATCATTTGCAGGGCAGTCTTTGGGCCTGCAGCAGCTGACCAATGGGTCAAGGCAAGTGTATGATGTACAAAAGGCACAGGCAGAGATATAGTTAAACCGGCTAAGGTCAAGGCAGGCAGCTGAGGTTCAGTATATGTAACTGAGGTCAGGAGCAGAGAGAATGAGGTAAATGAGAAGCAATCTGGGTCAGGAAATGAGAAAGGCCAGAGGCATCTTGCAGGAATTGTGAAAGAAAATGAACAAAAACCAAGATCAGGCGAGGAAGTTTGGTAGATTTGCCTGATATATCACCTGCTAGCAAGTGGTAGGCTGGGGAAGTAAATCTCTCCAGGACAGGGTGGATACAAATTACTGCCACACCCCCTATGGCACACAACCAGCACAGGGCAACTCAGAGGCATGGTCAGGTACAAACAGCACATCACTCGCCCAGCTGGGCGTTTCTTTGAATATTGAGACTCCTTTTGTGTATTCAACCCTCCCTTGTTGTATTGATATTCATATGTAGTTCAGTTTTGAGAAAGGGGTTCGTAACAAATTTGAAACATGTAATACAAGCTATTTGAAGTATTACCACAGATGGAACTATTCCTGTTTTACAGCAGCGCAGTCTGCTAGGATGTCTATCTCCCACTTCTTAACCTTTTGGTATTAGATTCACTTGGTGCAAATATCATTGTGTCAGTTGAAGAAGATAGTTTTTTAAGGTTAGGCTTGACTCACCACAAGTGGGTGCTCAGGTGAACTAAAGTCAAACAGTCTATATGGGTACCATGGCACACCAATAATTGTAACGAAAAAATTCCCTGGAGAATTTCCACTTGCAGAAAAAGAAAACATTTTTATCTATCATACACTGAACACAAGATCTAAGATTTCGGCTTAAAAAGGCCTTCTTCTGGGATCTAATAGACATGCAATTGAAAAGAACAAAGTAGAACATAGTCAAAATGAACCGTATTGTCAAAATTTTAATATTTTTGCCGAGGTGCACGGTGTTATCCGTAGTGCAGTAACCTGTGTGAGGGAAAAGATGTCCACATGGAGTGGCGATAAATATGGGGGGAGAAAGGGGGAATAATGTACAGTGTTGTTGAGTCTTCTGAGGTGATGATGTGGGTGTCAATAACTAAGGATTTCAGGGAAAGATGAGGTTTAAGTGAAAATATGCTGCAAACACAAGATAGAGAAAATAACCCTGTAAAGTGAAGGCAGAATGCCAGTAAGCTTTAGCTTATGAAAATTAGTTATACCTAGGATTGTAATCAGGGTCTTTAAATGAAAAAATACTAGACTGCATCTACAGAAAAAAGAGGGAGTAAACATAAACTGCACTGCAAAGTACAAAGGTTAGGAGCAATCTTTCCGGGGCTCTAAAGGCCCTTTTGCACGCTGCGATGTCCCAGCGATCCCACCAACAATCTGGATCGCTGGGACATCGCTATCTGATCGCTGGTGACCTGTCACACAGGCAGACTCACCAGCGATCAGGACCAGCGAAAACACTGGTAACCAGGGTAAATATTGGGTAACTAAGAGCGCTGCGCTTAGTTACCCGATATTTACCCTGGTTAACAGCTCCCAGCGTGTGCTGGGAAGTCGTTCATCGTTGGTCTCCCGCTGTCACACACGCCGATGCTGGCTGCCCAGCGGGAGACCAACAAGAAAATAATGGTCCTGGCCATTATTCAACGATCAACGAACTTATTGTTGGTTGTTGATACATGTCACATGCCACTATGTTGTTTCGATGTCGCTGAAACGTCACAAAACCGGTGACGTTGCAACGATATCGTTAACGATATCGTAGTGTGATTGGGCCTTTAGGAAAATATATACGGATAAATTCAAAGAGAAAACAGAAATCAGGCCCTTGACTAGGTCAAATCAACCTATACTATGTATTTGGCATTATAAATCTTATAAGAGTCACCTGGCCTTACATGAGCAGTGAAGCTTACTATATAGTAAGAGAATGTAGACGGAACTGTACAGTAGTATAGGAACATAAAGGGGTTCACTTGGATAATAGATATGTCAAAGAATTTAAACAAAAAGAGGAAAAACAATGGAAGGTCCTGCTTGTACCCAAGGAGAAAAGAGAAAATGGGAGAAAAGAAGGAAGATCGCACACAGTTGTAACTTACTTGGGGTTATATCTCTACAGAAATTATATAGGAGGAAAAGTAAAAATCCAACACTGGTACTAGCATAAGGTTTTATGGTGTAGAAGTGAAAGAGCAGAGGCTAAAGTTACTACCAGGAAAACATTCAGAGGGACTATATGTAAAGTTAATTGTACATACCAGGAATCATTAGTGAGGGAGGAAACCTTGAGTGGAAAGCCTGTAGTGAAGATTGTTAAATCTTCACTTGGCCAGTTAGCAAATTAAGATGCAAATCATAGATACTGGAGAGACCGAGGGTTACCTTAGTAGGCTGGTGTATGGTGCCTGGCGGTGTAGCTGTGTCCAGTGCCATCCTCCTCTATATAGAGGAAGGGGCGGGTGCCTAATGTGTTGCTTCCTGCAGGTGAACCGCATGGAAGCGATCTGAGCCACATGCCGGCGCGTGCGCTGTGAGTCCAGGTGATAAAACGGTGCTGGGCATGCGCAATAGGTGCCAAGGGAATCGTGCATTGCGTGAAGACTGTTTCAGTGCCTGCTTTAATGATGAACTTACGAGGCGTCATTAACTTAATTCAATATTGCACCTAGAAAAAAAAAAATAGATATTAGTATTTGATCAGTTTAGAGGTACCAATTATTGATTATGGAACAGTATCAATCCTGATATAAGTTATCATTACTGCTGTATGGTTAAATTGCTCTAAGTACTAGTTTATCAACATGATTGTGCAAAATCATTGCTAGTGAACTAATAGTTGGTGAATATTACAACATGTACAATTATCATAGAAAATATGGATAAGATATACTAGGTATGAGACATAATGCCTAGACTAATAACCATCATAAATATAACATAAAGGAAGTAATTCCATAAGCTATCATAGGAATCAATTATAGTCTTTACCTGCATTGTAATGTTTCTTAAGAGTATAAGGACCAGATAATGGAAGGCAGTCTCGGGTTTCCATATGTATTTAGAGATTACAGATATATATAGAGAGAGGGAGTGTTAATTGATGTGTCCATGGTTCCATTGAGAGAGTTGTGATCATACGTACTTAATTGAATCTTTAGGAAAATAATCGAAGACTCATGCTGTCTTCCCTTGTAGACTGACCATATGGCTGTTAATGATTATTACGCAATATTAAAAACTCTCATATTCTTGATTCAATCCAAAAGGTTCTATGGTCTGTAATGTATGGATCCAGAAAGCCTCTCTTTCAGCTTCTGGATTCTATTGCCTCCCCCCACGGGCTTTGGGTATACTCTCAATTACCTGAAAACGCAATTGAGAGATATTGGGACCACATGATTCAAAATGGTGCGGTATTGGGAGTAACATTTGTTTGAACCTTATTGTTGATTTATGTTTTGAAATTTGGTCACGGATATGTTGGGTTGAAGAAAATAAATGCCTAATCAAACTTTGTTCCTGTAGCCATGACTCAAATTAAAATGAAAACATCAATGTTTTGTTTCATATATTTAAAAAGAAACCTGTACAGATGATAAAGAGGCCCAAAAAACAGACCACTTTCAAACGTCATTGTGGCTCTGTAGGGGTCCCATGCCAATCAGCCTGACATTGGCAGTCACACCCTGCCGACAAAGCAGCCTGGAAAAGGAAGAGCTGTTCTGGTAACGTAAAGCAGCAGAAGCAAGTACCTGCATTTAAGTTCTCATAGTTAAGAAATGAAATTGTACCTGATGACCCTTTTAAACCTGCTAAACTCTTCTGTAAGTGATTTTGAATGTAGAAGGAAAACCGGGCACTGACCTTATATTGCTGCAGTTGAAATTGTGGCACAGAACCAAGTCCAGCGTTGAAGAGTAAGCACTACTCGAAACGGGCTCCGTCGTCCCTGCACCTCCCTCCCCGCACCCTCCACCTGATGTAATACTGCGACTGGAATAAACATACCTGTCTTCACCGGTCCAATGAGTGCCGCCTTCTTCTTTCTTCTGTAAGTGATTTGGCTTCAGCTCTGTGAAAAAAAACTTGCACCTACGTGGCTTCCAAATTACTGCTTACACCTTAGTATACTTCTCTGGCTTTTCTGTACACCATGACTATGCACTGGGAGTATGAACTCTAGCAATGAAGTGAGATGAACCACAAGAATAACACCCTTTGTGTCCTTCCTAAGCGCTACTACTACATTATGTGTCCCTGAGCTTTGCCAGCACAGTTGAACCCAAACAGCCAGAACAGCAGCGCTGCCTAATCTCAGGAGCACATAGTACAACCATTCTGAAGGAGTACAACCATGCTGGAGGAGTTCAACCATCTTGGAAGAGTTCACTTGCTGGAGGAGTTCAACCATGGTGGAGTTCAACCATACTGGAGGAGTTCACCGTGCTGGAGGAGTACAACCATGCTACAGGAGTTCAACCATGCTGGAGGAGTTCAACCATCTTGGAAGAGTTCACCTGCTGGAGGAGTTCAACCATACTGGAGGAGTTCACCATGCTGGAGTAGTTCAACCATGGTAGAGGAGTTCACCATGCTGGAGGAGTTCAACAGTGGTGGTGGAGGAGTTCCTGCTGATGGCACAGTGCAGTAGACACACGATGTAGTAGTGCCATCCTCCTGAATGCTTTGTTGGGGAGAGAGCACCTTCTTAAGAATCCTTACCCTCCACTGCCAGAGTTTGTACTCCGTCTGCACAGTCCTGGAGTACAGAAAAGCCAGATAAGTAGACTAAGAAGTAATCAGGGCTGTGGAGACCATGTTTATGCAACTTTAGTTACGAAACTGAATCTAAATTGCTTGCCATAATGATTTGCTTAGTTAAATAACTCAATGTGAATATAATTAGCAGTTTGAAAGTTTAGTTACTTTTAACCATATAAGTACCCAATCAAAAAAGAAAGCGACCCCACCACAGAAGTAATTTTGCCCTTGTCACCATCGTGCATGGCACTATGTTCTTTGATAAGCGCACCGGTAGTTGTGAATACATAATGCAATATTTACATTATTAGTATAAAAATGTCCATGATCTCTCCACATCCAAATAGTGAGAATATTTATGATGCCACCATCCCCGAGTACAGGCAATCTATTTACTTGTTATTTCCTCTGCTTGTTAGCTCCGCATGTTCTACTTTTATTTGGTGGCTTCATTTATTCTCTGTATTCACTGTCTATGACCTCCTCATCCTCTGCCCTTCCTGTCCATTTTAGGTAATGCCAAGGGAAAATTGTGAACTGAAAACAGGAAACCAATAGCCGTGGCTATCAGAAGACATTTCCTACAAAGTTTGAGCGTCTGAGTAATATTTTTAAGTAAGGCTTCACCCATTTCCTGTCAGCGTAGAAAAATGTTGCCCATCCCTTCACCTTAACTTGTGTTTCATCTTCTTGAGGCAGACTGCCCTGCATTCAAATTTTGGTTATATACAGAAAAGGTATTTTTCTTAATAAACTGTCTATAGAGTGTTGTAGTGAATTCTGAACTATGCCTGCATGGGCCATATATTTATGAAGGTTGTAATGCAAGAAAGTATTATGCATGGACACTTAAAGGGGTTGTTGATGACTATTTTATTTTTATAATTTTACTATGGGCCCAAGAACTATCTGGCAGGTAGTTGCAAACTACCTGCCTATTCTGCTCGGCTCAGAGCGATATAGACTGCTTCTGCTGGCAATTCAGATGCTTCATGTCAACAGAGCAGCTTTTTCTCTTGAGTGCTGCTCTGTGACTCGGAGCGACTGCTGCCGCCATGCTGATTGACAGTTGACTCCCTGCAGTTATGCAGCAAGAAGCCAGCTGTCATCAGTAATCAAGAGAAGCAGCTACTACGTTGACGTGATGTTAGCTGAAGCCGCAGAATTGCCGATAGGTCTGTGATCACTCTAATCCAGCAAAGATCTGCGCTGGTCAGAACAGGCAGGTAGTTAGCAGTTACCTACCTGATACGTCTTAGGCCTATAGTAAACAAAAATAAAATTGTCCCCAACAACCCCATTAACATTGGTTACATCTGTCAATGACCTGTCAATGGTGTCTTATTTATTGAGTCACTGACCCCGTTGATTGTTAGAAAAAAAGTTAAAATGTCTGAGTTAAGTTAACCTCTTTAATAACGATTTCCCTTTTGATACGTACAAATATTTTTCAGCCTTGGTGTTAAGCACAGTTCTAGTAGTGTACCCATCACTGGTGAGAAAACGCACAATAATGTGAAGATGGCACAGCTGGCAGAAGCCTATTTTATTACCTGTAGAACAAATACAGTAAACCACAAACATTACGACCACAGATCTGGTTACAGGAGGTGCACCAGCTGTGTGAATTCAAAGAAAGAGGCTCCTGACTGAAGCCACCATGGTTGGTGACTTGGATGACTCTAGCAAGAGATCAACAACATGTTCTTGGGCTGAAAAAATACAACCCTAAAAAGCTATTTAGTTTCTGTAAATACTAATAATTTATAGCAAAATGGGACTGATTATTCCTAGGCCTGGTAGTAAAGCCAAAGGCAAGAGGTGCAAGTACACTGCCCAAAAGCCGCTACAGTTGTGGTCAAAAGTTTTGAGACTGTCACAAATTGTGGTTTTGACAAAGTGTACTGCTTTAGAGTTTTTGATCTTTTATTCAGATACTTCTATGGTTACTGAATTACAATTGATGCAGGACACATGGTAGAACTCACCTTCTCTGGACAATCATCTTTCTAGATTTCCCAATATGACTTGAGGGGCTGTATCTCAAAATATAGCTTTATCTCCATCCTCTACAGTCCATATTTGTGTACCTCCTGCAGAATGTCAGTCTGTAGGAACTCAGGGCTTGGACTGCAGAGGATTAGAAGAATGATTGCCTAGAGAAGAAAAGTTGGGCGCTACCATGAGTCCTCTGTCATGACAACAGATAAAGCATCCTGGAGGACCACTTCATTATGTTGGGGCTCTTCCTAATCCAAGGCAGTGGGTTCAATTACAGTTTTGCCTAACAACACTGCAATGAATAAAGAATGGGATCTAACATCATCCAGGAGGCAACTTCTCCTAATGATCCGGGGTCAATGTGATGATGTACAATACTTTTTCTTGTATGCTGAAGCATCATATCACAAGTCAAAATTGATAAGTAAATGGTTCAGGGAAGAAAACATTGACATTTTGGGTCCATGGACAAGAAACTCCTTAGATCTCAATCCCATTGAGAACCTGTGGACCACAAATAATGGTTGGTGGCCACTTATTCTGCTCCTAAATATTGCCCATCTCCTCAAATTGACTATACCATCAATGTAAATAAGCACCTGTACTCTGTCACCCCCTCCTCATTGTTAGATTGTAAGCACTTACGAGCAGGGTTGTATTTTTTGCTCTAATTATTGTATTATATCATGCTTTGTATTGTATTATATTGTTTTTGGTATTGTATTTTCTAATTGTTTCTTATGATTGTTTAAACATGAACTTTCGTATTGTGAAGCACTGCGAATATGTTGGCACTATATAAATAAAGATTATTATTATTATTATTATTATTATCCTCAAAAAGCAGGTGGACAAACACACACGAAAATTGTGATAATTCCAAGCATGATTACGAGATTATGGGTTGTCAGGACATATTGCAGTAGTCTTGAAGAAAAAGGGACACTTTAAATATTAAGTCTTTGCAAAAACTTCATGCATTTGTTAATAAATGTGTAAAACCTTATGAAATGCTTATAATGTTCTCCAGTTTTTCACGCACACTTCCTAGGATTAGGGATCATTTCCACATTTAAGACCACCCATTTCTGTAATTTCCAAGAGTGAAATTAATACCAGGACTGATCACATATATTTCTGTGGCATAATTTCCATCAACCCAGTGCCACAGTTGGTTTGGTCAAAATTACTGATCCCGCTATGCATGCCAGACCAGTGCACAGCTGTGGATGATTTAGGCATAAAACTGTTGAATGGATACAACGATTTATGGAAATTCACCCTAACAAGATGCTAGAATGTATTGATGTTTTCAGGTTACTCCATCAGCCAATCACAGATGCCCATTCTCTGTGACAGTGTCTGTCATTGGCTGTTGGGCCACTCACCCATTGACTGACATCATAGTACTGTAAAAATAAACCAACGCTGATGCAGCTCTGCTGTGAACTTGAATGACCTTTATCACGGCACCCAGATCACACCCTGGTGTCAGTGTGAGCCTGATAGTCACTGTGAACAGACATGTGTCTGCTCACAGCAATGTAGCAGTGCTGAATATGTTCACCGAGGGTCAGACTTGTAGATTATCGTCGGAGGGTTTCTATATGGGTTATTATAGGTGGGAACCAGGACTGTCTTTGTCTTTTATTTAAATTAAAAGTTTTTGTCTCAGTGTTATGTTATTTTTAAATGTTTACTAGAGATATGAATCTCGGACTTGGTGCCAGCTAGTATTAAAAGCTGGCCTCAACCCCATTATTACCCAGCGTACCAACGCCACTAGCGCTGCTGAAAAAGCTAGGTAAAGTACATGAAAATGATGCAATTTTCTGGGGCAACTGCAGGCTGCTATTTTCAGCATAGGGGGCCCAGAATGCATGGGCCTTGCCACGTTGAGAATCCCAGCCCCCAGTTGCCTGGGTTTTACCTTGGCTGGCAATTAAAAATAGGGCGAAGCCCACACATTTTTTAAATTATTTATTTAAATAATAGTGGGCTACCCTGTATTTTGATTGTCAGCCAAGGTAAACCCAGGTAGCTGGGGTGGCAACCCATAGCTGTTCACTTTATCTGTGCTGAGAATCAAACAGACAGTGAAGTGCTACATCATTTTTTTTATTTATTTTTACAATACTATGATGTCAGCCAATCGGAGACACTGTCACAGGGAATGTGCATCTGTGATTGGCTGTTGGAGTAAACTGAAAACAGCCAATACAATCTAGCATCTAGAATGTATGGGCAGTTTCCAGGTTACTCCAACACGCAATCACAGGCGCCCATTCTCTGTGACTGCATCTGTGATTCTCTGTTGCACCCCTCAGCAGTGAATACCCAGGAAGTTAATGAGCAGCCCCGAAGTAGAAGCGGAAGATGGTCAAATAGTAGAGAAATCAGTATACGCTGTGTGAACAATAACCCGTGGATTATCGAATAACAGGTGGTAGCCAGCAATCGAACATATAGGCTATAGATACATGTAATAATTAGAAAAATACACTGGATGTGTGATCACTGTGATCACCAGGAAGTCAAATGTCTATAGAAAACCTGGTCAGTTGTGCTCATGTCTAAGTAATATCAAATCAACAGAGATCAATACATATTAATTCCAAGTATATCGGAGCTTTGATGCCCAGGAGTAGTAAGCTGCCAGGCGATAGTACATAAATAATGCTGGAGGATGCGTCCAAGCAGCATATTGTTGAAACAACAACTTTCCTGGTGATCACAGTGATCACACCTCCAGTGTATTTTTCTAATTGTTACATGTATCTATAGCCTATATGTTCGATTGCTGGCTACCACCTGTTATTCAATAATCCACGGTTATTGTTCACACAGCGTATACTTATTTCTCTACTATCTGACCATCTTCCTGGGTCATGACATGACCACCACGGTTATTGCATACCCCACGAATATTCACCATCGATGTTGGGTACATTATTTCATTGCCATTGTTGCTTATTTTGCATGTCTCATATGCGGTCAATAGATCATGGGAGTGCCCCATGGTTTTAAATGTTTTTTATCTTCCTCTACATTGTACATGAATAAAGTTGTTCCTTTAATTTTACGTATTGATTCAGTGTCTTGGTGTTGTTCCCTCGTGTGCCACGTCATCTTTCCCCATACCGTGTTCGGGGTCTGTGCATGTACACCAGGTGTACGATACAGATCCCAAATGTTAAAGTTTGGGTTCACCCATCACTAGTGTTGATTGCTCAAACTGTAAGAACTGTTTACTTTGCAATGTCTAGAAGTTAGACAGCACTGATAACTCTGCCTAATTGTGTCCTTTATTGTGAGAAATTCAGATATTTCTACTTTCTCCTATAATGGTGGATCCCAATAACTTTTTTTCCCCAGAGCTATGAATTTTCATTCAGCAGTTTTGGTTAAAGATATAAAAGGAACAGCAAGCTCAATCTTTAAGTTATTAAAATCTGGACAACTGATAAAGAGGTATGTTATTTACATAATGATAGTTGGTCCTGGGGATTTTTTCTCTGTTGCTTGCCTTGGGATCCCTTTTCTTCCTGTTGTATAATGTGAAATCTTTCCATTGAGCTGTAAAGTATTTAGTCCCACCACTCCCTTCCAGGACACAGGATGTGAATAAATTCCCTGTAGGCACATCCTTCAAGACAATTTTGTATAGCTAAATTTTAAATAGTGAAGAGCAACTAAAATATCAACAGTATTTATTACATTTTGTATTATTATAAGTGAAACAAACCATTTTAGAAAAGTACTAGAAAAAAAATAGAAATACTGAAATAGGATGTATGTCTTTGTGTTGCGGCTAAAACATCTCAAAGGGAGCTGCTGCGGAAATGGGGCGAGTCCTCTACCCCCATAGATTATATACGGTACTTCTTTCCAGCCTTTGTCTAAAGAGAAGACAAGTTGCCATAATGGGCCCTGGATTAGATAAAAAAACTAAAGTGTAATTCAAGTGGCTAAAAGGCAACTGTTTTGAAGTTAGCGACTTTCTAGATCAGGCATCTGTCATTAAAAATAGATTTATAGAAGGAAATCTGAAAACATTTTCATAGAAAGGGTCTATGATGGGACTTTTTTTTGATGAATACTATAAAGATGGCCGCACACCTCTAGTGGTGGGTGCTAGCATGATAATTTAAATATACTTACTAAGTGAAGATCTGCTGCACACCAGCACTTCATTGCTTTTAAAGGAAAAAACAAAAATGGCTGACATGTTCTATTGCATTGTGTGAACAGGGACCAAGATCATATTGGAAAGTTACTGAAAGCTATCTAGGATTAAATGTGAAAAATTGCTTAATGTGATGGCCATGACATCGTAAGCCCAGTAACCGCCGACAAGGTTTTTTCACTCTACTGGGTCCTATCTGAAACCTTATGTCTGCGTTTTTCACATTTAATCCTAGATAGCTTTCAGTAGCTTTCCAATATGATCTTGGTCCCTGTTCACACAATGCAATAGAACATGTCAGCCATTTTTGGTTTTTCCTTTAAAAGCAATGAAGTTCTGGTGTGCAGTAGATCTTCACTTAGTAAACTTTTTTTGCTGAAGATGGGAAACTGGATGACTAAAGGTTTTAATCTTTTCGGCGATTGGAGTTCAGTCCCTGTTATTCATACTAACGTTTCACCTAAAGCCGTAATGGTTAAATAGATATTTGATTAATAGGTTGGTCGTTGTGCACAATTTAGTGACAAAGTCTTTATTACCAGAAAAACATACAGTGGTGTTCATAAGAAATCCTACTTTAAATATATTATTACGAAAGACCATATGAGACAAAAAAGATCTGATTTCTATAATTGGGGTAAATGCAATGTGTGTAAAGAAGTTGGAGCACATAAAAATCACTTATTTGTATTTTTCGGAATACAAAACACACTCCCCCCTTACAAATTGGGGTGAAAACAAGGGTGCGTCTAACGATCCGAATCTTGTGTTTTTAATTAAAAAAAAACTTACCAAGGGGGGTTTGCAGTAATGGAGCAGAAGCGCAGGTGGCAGGTTTAAAGGGTCCATGGAGGGTGGGGGCAAGACTTTGGCCTTGGAGCTGGAAGGAAGGGGTAAGGGGGCCCTATTTTCCATGTGCCTGCATCCATTGCCCATTTTTGGGGTTTTGTTTGAAATTTTGTCTGATTCGCCACTTTTATCTCTGTTTTTCGGCAGGGTTCCAATACACACAAAGGAAATATTTGCAGCAGTCATGCAACTATTTTCTCTGAGATTATTCACGTAATATATCTATTATATAATCACGAATGGGTTTTTTGCCCCTTTTGAGACCGCTCTCGCTGCGAGTCAGCGTGGTCATGTGGATACGAACGAAGCATTGGCCGCGCAGCGGCCATTGCGAGCAGCTCTAAGGCGACTCGCTATGCCCGCGCAGCGGGCATGGCGAGTCGCCTTAGCAGCGCGAAGCATTGGCCGCGAAGCGGCCATTGCGAGTCAGAGACTCGCTCTGCTAGAATCCCGATGCATTGTGCATCGGGCACCCATCTAGTATAGATATATGTGTGGGTGTGTGTTTGTTGTCATATCATATACAAGTCACCAACGTACAGCAGCATTCAATACAAACATACTGTAGGCCTTAAATCATCTCACTAAATTTATTGCACAGCTAAATAACAAAGATTAGTACAATTATTGTATATTATTATTATATATTTTGTTAAACATGGGACTCCTAAACGGTGTTATGGTGATGACTCTTAGTGATGTAGACAAAGAGCGGAACTACTTGTGTGATGTTCGCTATTACTGTAAGAGCACAGTGTACAGAGAAGTGGGCAGGAAGATTGATTTCTCAAGGAGCTACTATATTGAATGGGATTTATGAGCCAGTGTTTTATATGTGAATGATAGCCGTGAAGCTGAGAAATTGGAGCAGGAAACTCTGAGGGCTGTATGCATTCTCTGTCTATGATGTCATGGCTGACAAAGGGGACCGGCTACATGCATTCCTCTACTAACACCAGAGAATGGAATAGCTACATATATCCTCATAAACTACACAAGAGGAACATTGCCAGTGATACATCATTGTTATTTTTGGAAGTTTTAGTCCCTTTATTTTATTTTTTCATGTTTGAATATGTTTCTCAAGACAATGTTATACACACGTGGTCAAAATTGTTGGCACCCCTCATTTAATGAAAGAAAAACCCACAATAGTAACAGAAATAACTTGAATCTGACAAAAGTAATAATAAATAAAAAAAATCTAAAAAAATTAACAAATGAAAGTCAGATATTGCTTTTCAGCCCTGATTCTACAGAATTTTTGCGCTCCTGTGCAGATGCACTTCTCTCTGCTCTGCCGAGGGCAGAACAAAGTGTTGTAGTGTGCATGCATAAATACTCTTTGTCCTTTTTCTGTGCATGCACACTACAATTCTTTGCTCTGCCCTTGGCAGGGCAGAGAGAAGAGAAACTGCACAGGAGCACGATGGAGGACAATGTTTGGATAAAGTAGGAAACGTCATCTGCTCAAAGCAAGAAGAGAGGAGGCGCTAGATGAAAAGCAGCGACTCCCATCGGACGGGACCGCCCCATAGGTGAGTATAATAAAAGCTATTTTTTATGTTGTGCAGAGGAGATTGGGGACTTTCTAGAATACTGTATACGAGGGCTCACTGGTCTAAATGTGGCTATAAATTTCTCATGTGTAGTCACCCTACCTGGTGCCTTCCATTTTCCTTCTTCAATCAGAACAGTGTTCCCTTCCACTTGCTTTGAATGTGTGGCTCCAGCAGTTGCATAGGGAGTACAGTGGTAAATCTAAAGTGCACTTGCCCTACTTTTCCTGTCCTGAGTGATAAAGATATGGGGGAAATGTAATTTAGACATCACTACACTCACTATGCCACAGAACACCTATTTGAGAATAGGGAGCAGAGGAAAGGAAAATGGAGGGCACCAGGTAGGATACATGAATAGATGACTATACACAAATCATTCTTTGTGAGGGAGACATAGTGAAATCCCCTTCTAAATGTTAAAGTGGCCAATTTCATCCAAACTGTCAGTGGCTTCCAGTATGAGTAATGTGCCTAAATTTACAAGACTGGTAAAAATGGTGGGAAGTGCACCATATGAAAATGGCACACGTGGCATAATATACTTGGTAATTATGTAGAAGTGTTAGACAGTTTTCTATGCTCACCTCCAGTTCTTGGTCCAGTTCACATTGTTGTACACCAATAGTTTGTAACTAGAAATGGTGCGTGTGTCTTTTGGTCAAACTTTCTAAAACCACTGACATGAATGTAAAAAGTTATTTGTTGTAGCACAATTAGTTTTACAAGTTCATATTTTTACGCTGTTCTATATTTGTATTTTGAAGCAACAACACAAAATATGGCCTGTCCAAGAATGGGAGGACAGTGAGAAGCATGTGGCCCAGGACATGGGTATATACTGTTGGCAAAGATTCCATGTCTCACCAGACTCTCCGAATATGATGATGTTAGAGGAAACATGCCGTTTAACCATGGGACTGATCTTCTATTAAGATGCAGTGCTGCAGGAAGTATTAGAATCCACATACTTGCCCTACAGGTCTGCAAGCAAATATAGACTGTAAGGTGGAGCACACTATGAACTGAGCTTAGCTGTAGTGAAATGTACAAACTGGACTGTTGTGCAGTGGAGACTTTTATTATAAAGATGACCATGTACATAGATAGCAGCACATACTGTCAGACTGAAGAAGCCTCCCGTGAAAATGGAGCAAGCTTTGGAGGGGACTTGAACAGGGTTTTTAAGAGGATTTATTTAATTAACAAGCAAGGAAAGATTAAACCAGACCATTTCGGGTGGTGGGTAATCTTCAGGGAGTGATACATAGGAAAAAATATATGGAACTTAAAGGGAACCAACCACCTCAGATCACCCTAATACACAGTTAGTACATGTCCCTGCACCCTAAGGATACCTTTCCAGCACTGTTTTTGTGTAAAATCTTGCATTAGTATAACCGATATAAAGACTTTATAAACTTACTAGCATGAAGACTTCTGGGCTATCCCTCCTTCTGTTATACTTCAGGGCTGTGCATTGCATGGCTGCGCTCCCCCTCCCTCCGTGCAGAGGAGATAACGATCACACCCATTAGGGCAGGGCAGCAGGCACGGAGGGAGGGGGAGCACAGACATGCAATGCACAGCCTTGAAGTATAACAGAAGGAGGGATATGCCCAGATGTCTCCAGGCTAGTAAGTTTATAAACTCTTTATATGAGTTATACTAATGCAAGATTTTACACAAAAACAGTGCTGGAAACGTATCCTTAGGGTGCAGGGACATGTACTAACTGTGTATTAGGGTGATCTGAGGTGGTTGGTTCCCTTTAACTCTCGCACAGTGAAAAGTAAAAACATCTCTTATGTGCCACCCAAAAGATCCAGCTACTGACTGACCCGTTAAATAGACTCGTAACACGTCCAGGCATAATAATCACATCAGACATTCATCCACGTGACTTGTTATGAGTCAACAGCCAGACTTAAGCCCCCATACATTTTATATGGGCTATGTCCTGTGTATTCTATGTGAAAGCTGCTGACGGACAACTCTGGTGGCAGGTTATCTCTTATGAGAACAAAAGTAACGGCTGTCCAAAATCGGGCATCACCTATCAATTAGAAATCCCTGCAACCATTGGGATTCTGTCTCAACCTGTGGATATTGGCTGTCTCAGATGACGTTAGTATACTACCGTTGTATGGGGGGATTTATCCTTACTTCAATAGGACACAGGCTATAACTAAGTTCTGGGATAGACCAAAACATTGATCTTGATTGCATAATGACTTACCAATAAAGAAAACCCATCCCCTAATTGAAAGTTTATTGAGTGCCATCTATAACTTGTGAGTTATCCCCTACCACTGTGCACCACCATTGATAGCTAAGAATGCCAACAAGAACTTTACCTAGAAACTCATCCGCTGACCGCTCTTTCATGATTATTTCTCCTCATTAGTGTAGAGCAGAGTTTAGTAGGGGAAACATACTTGAACCTTCTCTCTCGTAAAGACTGAATAGTGGAACTACCAAGTGCTGTGCCCTCCTGTACCAAATGGATGGAAGATGGTATGAGGCAGTACATGGAAGGACCTATTTCTATGTTCTGCTTTGGTGTATACTCCTGATTCATAAAGGGAATCAACCAGAAAGTTTTTCTCCTATAAACTAGAGATAGTGGCATAATAAGGTGCTAGGAGGCTGATACCTTTAGATTATACATCCGAGTCTTGATTGCAGTATAATCCTTGTTCAAACCTTCAGAAATGACGTCATTGATGCTGTGGCTTGAGCATCAAGGAGGGACTTTGTAGGTTGGGTCTTCTTAATCATTCCTCCCCCTGCCTTGCCCCTTCTTCCTTATTTAAATTTTTCTCCTCCGTCGCTATTACCGCTGTTAGCGGTACATGCACATTGCTTTTTTGATGTATTCAATAAAATGGCACCAGAATCAGCTCATGCACGTACCGCAGTCTTCGGCACCATTTTATTGAAGAAACTGTGGAAATTAATCTGAGTGGCAGGGGGCGCATGCGCAGGTGAACAATAAATTCAATCTGCCCATACAGCATGTTAAACTCTCACATACTGTTAGGCTGCCTTCACATTTGCGTATGTGTCTGCATGCTGATGGCATGCAGACACATACGCAGTGCAAAGCAGGGTCCAAATGATGTGTCCGCAGCGGAGAATGTCCGCCTGCGGACACATCACTGTGGAGCCCAGCAGCCAATCGGCGTTGTCAGGGGGCGGAGATCAGCGCCGGAGATCTCCGCCCCCCGGCCGCCGGTAACCTCCGGGACGTGTCGGCGGGAAGAACAGCTGATCTGACAGCTGTTTGAATCTTCCCGCGCCGACACCGAGAGGAGATGTCGGCGCGGGAAGATTCAAACAGCTGTCACATCAGCTGTTCTCCCCGCCGACATCACTAGCACATTACCAGCGGCCGTGAGGCGGAGGACAGCAGAGGCTCCAGCTGATCTCCCGATGGCCGTCGGTGAGCTCCTGTGACATCACCGCCGGCCACCGGGAGATTTTTCAATGGGTCCGCAGCGTTCTCCTGCGGTGTCATGCAGAGGACACTGCGGACCCATTAAAGCCAATGCATTTTTTGTGCGCTTGGGGACGCTTGCTGATTTTCCAAGGTCCCCAAACGCACAAAAAAACCCAACATGCTGCGTCCCGGGTGCGGATGCTGGACACCGGAAGCAGCAGATATCGTCCGCATCCGCACCCGAACGCAGCAAACGCAGGCACCATGCGTTCCTATGTTAAACATAGGAACGCAGTGCGCATGCGTTTGACTGCGTATGGGAACGCAGCAATACGCTGCCTTCCCATACGCAAATGTGAAGCCAGCCTTAGACATCAGTCTTCTATATGATTGCTATGTGTCTGTGTGTTTTATAGACAATTGTTCAAGAAAGCATGTATTTATACATCTACCCTATGGCGTATGTAATTCTTATGTGACTATGTTTGACCCGCAATATATGTGGTCACATACCTTATGTAGATATCTACATGGCTCTACATTTAACTGTTTCAAGGCAAACAAGATGGTCACTCCAGATAACCATTTCAAAGGATAATGTAGAAAAAAACCTGAATGGACCTAGCAGTTCAGTGGTTTTGTCATAGTTTCAACCTTACACTCAGGATGGGTGTAGCTACATCTATTGTTCCTTAAATAATGGTAAACTCCTCAAATATCTGCTCGCTCTTGGCCAGCCTCCAGCATTCACAGATACAGCTGCGTGGTCTGCTTACCAACACATGAATGTGATTATAGGTGGGGTCCTTCCTTGCTGAACATAAAAGGAACTGCCGTTTGTTAAGCATCCTGCAACTATCCAAATATAGTGTTAACTATCAGACCATAGTGAACGGCCACATCTGCAAGTCATATTTATATGTATATACTACAGTCTGCATCATATATCAGTACGGACAAAAGATCTCCGTGATGAAACCTAAGTGAGTTATTTAATACCATGTAGCCGAAAAGTGAAAGACTATCAGGGGCTTAGTCTATAGCTTAGAGACTGTGCTAAACAGATGTTTCCTGCTGATTCCATTACAAGAACCATCACCTCCAGGTATTTGTGCATACAAACACACGCACACACACACACACACGTACTTGCACATATTTACTTTTCCCAGTCCTTAATCCCATACGTGCGGCTTGGTAGCTGCAAATTCGGAGTATTTCTATCACATAGCATTTTGAAGAGACAGATGCTTCATATAAAGAGAATTTATGTTTCACTCATGTCCTCCTAAACCACTAAGTACAGAGGATAAAAAGTACAAAGCATATGGTGGTCCACAGCGAGACCCTGTTCATGCTGCGCTTATTAAAAGAAAAATGGTGGCTTATCGTCGGAACATAGTCAGAAAGTTATCTGTGACGTCTGTTCTAAAATAAGAAGCAGGTGGCGGGGTTCCAGCATTGACACAATGTCCTAGTCTAATGTATGTATATACCGTCATGTTCACAGCTATTCTAGGCTTATACACCTATCCCCAAACTAGAGCTGTTGTTATTGTGGAGACTCTTGAGCCAGCCAGTCTCAATAGATTTAGATAATAATCATTCAGGCAGGTAGCCTGGAACATCACAAAGCACAGCCATCATTGAAAGAAGTGACATGTCAAGTTCTTAGGTATGCCATCAATGTAGGTGGTCAGCCAATCTCATGGAGCAGTGTTCCTCCACTCCAGTCCTCAAGACCCACCAACAGTGTGTGTTTTCAGGATTTCCTTAGTATTGCACAGGTAATTAATTAATCACCTGCAAAGGTGATGATTCCAACACCTGTGCAATGCTAAGGAAATCCTGAAAATGTGCGGATGGAGTTGAGGAACACTGTCTTAGAGCCTTTAGAACAGGGTGGGGAACTCCAGTCCTTGAGGGCCGCAAACAGTGCATGTTTTTCAGGATTTCCTTAGTATTGCACAGGTGATAACATAATCACTTGCACTGGTGATGATTCCAATCCCTGTGCAATACTAAAGAAATCGTGAAAACCTGAACTGTTTGCGGCCCTCGAGGACTGGAGTTCCCCACCCCTGCTTTAGAAATCATTTGGGCCAAAGAGGAGCTACTAGAACTCAGTGGCGTGACTGGAAGCCTGTGAACCCTGATGGGCAACTCATGCATAGAATCAATCAAAAAAAGCTTCAAAAAGCTTACCAAAAGTCTGATATCCATTGCACTCAGCAGGACACAGTAGGCCCAGTGATAAGGCAACACAAATTCATTATATCGGTGCAGTAATCACTCTCAACCTGCCACAACATGGGAAAGGTGATTTGTGGTATATATGCACACAGATGAGATTTCCATAGGGCATCAGTCACACATGACAGTATGATGCAGAGTGTCTATATGCAGCCTATTGATCATGCCCATACTGCCGTATTAGATCAGACGGGCTGCTTGGCACTGTATACATGCAGACTGATACCCCTAGGGGCCCCACTGTGACCTGCATAACGATAAAAAAGTGCAAAAACTGATGAATGATAATGTGAGATATTGGTGGACATTTTGGCCAAAATACGTAAGATCACAACCACATCAAGGATCCTCATATTTACGGTTCCCTAACCACCATATTAAGAAAAACACTACAAGGACATACATTCAAAAAATCAATCAAAAAAGCTTCAAAAATCTTACCAAAATTCTGATATCCATTGCACTCAGCAGGACACAGGAGGCTCAGTGATAGGGCAACACAGTGTTTTTTCCTAATGTAGTGGTTATGGACTCGTAAGCATGAGGATCCTTGATGTGGATTATGATCCTGATGCCTAGTAGTACAGCCGCAAGTTTATAACTCTGAGAGGTAGCGGGCCTGGATGGAACAGAGAACATGAGACAAATAGAGTGACCCATGTGGGAGTTCCAAGGCCTCAGAAGTAGAGAAGCTAAGTACTGGCTATATTGGAAAACCTGTTCAAGAAGATCTGGCACCTTGGGATGAGAATGAGACTCTCACTAACTGGACTTTGGTACTGAGCTGTGTTGTGGTGAAGGAACCGAGATTCGTTGAGGTTGTGACAAGTGAACTCGAGGAAGTAAGGAGTTTGTATGTGGAGAAGTAAAGAGAATGTGTATGAAAATGCTACATGTTGCAAACCATAGTTTGTGAAGCTATGCATCTGCTATCTACTGTACAATGCAAGTGATCATTCAGTCAAGAATTTATTATTGAGTGGTTGTCTCTCTAGTTGATTATTCTCTGCCAGCACCTACATATACGGTGACGCCAGTCTTATTAGTTTTTACATATTGCCTTTTTTGACTGAGCTCCCATATTACATATAATTTTCCCTTTTCCTCTTTTCATAGTCTGGTAACCACTCATGGACACCAGTGTGAGGTCCTCGCACACACCTGATTTTAATTACATCCTTAGACATATAAGCCTACACAGATTTCACCAGTTCACCATCTCACTAGGGCATAGTGTCAGGACCTGGCAGTGGAGGCCCCTTGAAGTGGGTGCCAGGCTTGATCCTTAGTGGCCACTAATGAGACTAAGACCTCTGATTTCATTTTTAGCACAGGGCAGTCTCTGCATTACACATTTTCACAATTCAGTTTGATCTTCTTTTCTTTAGTGCCACTCATTAATTTACATTTTTCATATATAGTAGTGTCGCGGCAGATATCCTATTGTTGTCTCTCTAGTTCAACATCTAGTTCTGGCAAGCCGGAGTTGCCAGCAGCATGCGGCCTGCAAGGAGGTAGCACCCCCATAGCACAAGTCCACACACCCAGCCACGACTTCCACCATCATGTTACATGCTGGGGCATAAGAGATGAGTACCTCACCCACAGTTACTGACCTGCATCATGGCTGCAGCCAGTCACTCAAGCCATCTACATTGGTAAAGCTGCTGAACTCATTGATATATACATAAAAGGGTCCCCCCAACAATAAGTGCTTCACCTAAACACGTTATACCTTACAAAATATCGCCACAGATTATACTGCGTTGATATTTTTAGTGAATCAGCACATCCAATATTTATGGCAAAAAATCACTTTATTAATTAAAATTAATTCATATTAAAATTATTTACTGTACACAACATGTCTTATACGGGAACACAGTCCCTATCATGCACAAAATAATAGGGTGGGCTATAAAGAATACACGAATAGCAGCAATTACTAACAGGGGAACAGAATAAAATATTTATGGCACCATCATACTTGTATTAATCTTAATCCCTCTCCTATATCCAAAAGGAACGTTCCTACAGACCTAAACGGTCATTGAATGATCATACATTAGATACTAGAGTGTTCAAAATACCTGATGCCAAAAATGGTCCTTATAGACAATCACTGCTTGGACCCCTGCTGCCACAGTGCTCCTGCCTCAACCCCACAGCCGACGTACGTTTCAAAGTTGTTGTTTTCCTCAGGGCACGCTGCTATTCGTGTATTCTTTATAGCCCACCCTATTATTTTGTGCATGATAGGGACTGTGTTCCCGTATAAGACATGTTGTGTACAGTAAATAATTTTAATATGAATTAATTTTAATTAATAAAGTGATTTTTTGCCATAAATATTGGATGTGCTGATTCACTAAAAATATCAACGCAGTATGAACTCATTGATAGGCTGTGTAACACTGGCATCCCCGTGCTGCTCTGTCTCTCTGCTGACTTACTCTTCACTGCGGCCCGGCCGCGCGCCTCCTTCCCCCGTGCTGCCTCTCACATGTGCTCCTGTAGTCTCTGGATTACGGGTACTGTGCACGCCACACAGGTTCCCCGGGAGTGCCTGCACTCCTGTCCTCCTTTTATAGGGCCAGCACGCTACTATCTGGAAATGCCCATCAACCTATGGCTGAGAGGCACTGGTTATATAAGGCATCCTCTCATTAGGAGAGGTGCCTGATCAACACTTTCAGTTAGTTAGTTTATGGTTAGCTAGCTAGTTGTTAGGTCCTCTGCACACTACCTGTTTTCCTGTGTCCTGCCTTCCCTACCTTTCTGTCCCTGCATGGACCTGGAGCAACCTGCTCCTACCTCACAATACCAGTGTCTGAGCCTGCCACCTTGTCTGATACGGCCACCTCAGCTGAACTTATATGAGTGACTGTGCCTGCCACCCTGTTTGCCACAGCCACCCCAGCTATACCTGTGTGGTACCTCATGTGGTGTGCGGCAGGGGTTGTGCTCCTGGCGGCCAGTAATCCGCCCCATGGTGGCCAAGCTTACTGTCATGGTTAATGCCCTCCAAATTTCACAAACACACAAAGTCCCACAATAAAAAGGAAATATAACAGTGGAATATAGTCCTTGCACAGTGACTGTGCCTAGTAGAATCTGATGGTGCTGATAGTTGTTTATGCAGTTAATCTTCAATCATGAAGGAACAAATATGGCTTGGAAATGAACAGTCTCTTTACTGGTAATTTCAAGATGGAGGACTATATACAGATGGAAATTAGAAGCTGCTCAGATTTTGCACTACAGCTAGAGGTCACAGACAGGCAGACATCTGAAGGGTATATCTTCCTAATCAAATCCAATTTCACTTTCAGAGACATTTCTGCTGATAACCCTATAATCCTTTATTCCTAGGACAAAAGCAGTCTCTTCACATGTCAGCCATTAGCTCTTTCTCCATTCCCCCCTCCCCCGACTCACAACTCCACACAGTAGCTGGGTTTTTCCCTCCCCTCTGCATGTGACTCTTAGCATGCAGAACCAGGTAATGACTTAGCCTAAGTAGAGCTTGCTCAAGCCCACTGCAAAGGGAGGGGGGCTGATTAACCCTTTCAGAGCTGCCTGTTAGCCAGTCTTACAATCTAAACTGAAATCACAGTATTTGCATGAAACACTATTCTTCTGGTATCCCATGGGGATGGCCACTTTGTGGGATACCACATGTCTCCCCTCTTGGACCGTGTTATCCCTGACACATCCGTATCTAAAATACTGAAGGGAACAACATGCACATATACAACCCCTGGCAAAAATTATGGAATCACCGGGCTCGGAGGATGTTCATTCAGTTGTTTAATGCTGTAGAAAAAAAGCAGATCACAGACATGGCACAAAACTAAAGTCATTTCAAATGGCAACTTTATGACTTTAAGAAACACTAAAATAAATCAAGATAAAAAAGGTGGTAGTCAGTAAGGTTAACTTTTTTCCGACCAAGCAGAGGGAAAAAATTATGGATTCACTCAATTCTGAGGAAAAAAGTATGGAATCACCCTGTAAATTTTAATTCCCAAAACTAACACCTGCATCAAATTAGATCTACTCGTTAGTCAGCATCTAAAAAGGAGTGATTACACCTTGGAAAGCTGTTGCACCAAGTGGACTGAGATGAATCATGGCTCCAACACGAGAGATGTCAATTGAAACAAAGGAGAGGATTATCAAACTCTTAAAAGAGGGTAAATCATCATGCAATGTTGCAAAAGATGTTGGTTGTTCACAGTCAGCTGTATCTAAAATCTGGACCAAATACAAACAACATTGGAAGGTTGTTAAAGGCAAACATACTGGTAGACCAATGAAGACATCAAAGCGCCAAGAACGGAAACTTAAAGCAATATGTCTCCAAAACAGGAAATGCACAACAAAACAAATGAGGAACGAATAGGAGGAAACTGGAGTCAATGTCTGTGACTGAACTGTAAGAAACTGCCTAAAGAAAATGGGGTTTACATACAGAAAAGCTAAACAGAAGCCATCATTACCACCTAAACAGAAAAAAACAAGGTTACAATGGCTAAGGAAAAGCAATCGTGGACTGTGGATGACTGGATGAAAGTCATATTCACTGAATCGCGAATCTGTATTAGGCAAGGTGATGATGCTGGAACTTTTGTTTGGTGACGTTCCAATGAGATTTATAAAGATGACTGCATGAAGTGAACATGCAAATTTCCACAGTCATTGATGATATGGGGCTGCATGTCAGGTAAAGGCACTGGGGAGATGGCTGTCATTACATCTTCAATAAATGCCCAAGTTTACATTGATATTTTGGACACTTTTCTTATCCCATCAATTGAAAAGATGTTTGGGGATGATGAAATCATTTTTAAAAATGATAATACATCCTGCCATAGAGTAAAAACTTTGAAAACATTCTTTGAAAGAAGACACATAAGGTCAATGTCATGGCCTGCAAATAGTCCGGATCTCAATCCAATTGAAAATCTTTGGTGGGAATTGAAGAAAATGGTCCATGACAAGGCTCCAACCTGCTAAGCTGATCTGGCAACAGCAATCAGAGAAGGTTGGAGCCAGATTGTTGAAGAGCACTGTTTGTTACTCATTAAGTCCATGCCTCAGAGACTGGAAGCTGTTATTAAAGCCAGAGGTGGTGCAACAAAATACTAGTGATGTATTGGAGTGTCCTTTTGTGTGTTTGTTTTTCATGATTCCATAATTTTTTCCTCAGAATCGAGTGATTCCACAATTTGTTCCCTCTGCTTGGTCTGAAAAAATTACACTTACTGACTACCACATTTTTTATCTTGATTTCTTTTAGTGTTTCTTAAAACCATAAAGTTGCCATTTGAAATGACTTTAGTTTTGTGCCATGTGTGTGATCTGCTTTTATGCTACAGCATTAAACAACTGAATGAACATCCTCTGAGCCCGGTGATTCCATAGTTTTTGTTAGGGGTTGTACATGTATTCAATCTATACTGTTACTTAAAATATTCTTGATTTCTCAAAGACCTGTGGAGAAACATGAAAATATGCAACATGCAATCGTAATAAAGGAGTCTTTTTGTCTCGAGGAAGGTTCTTGTAGAACCAACCCCCACTAGGTGGGGAACAGGATGACAGCTAACCCACTGTGACTTCTTTGCTTGGTCGCAGTAAGGCCAGACAGACCATATAGAAACTTTTTGCACCAAGCTGTTTTTAGAAAGGCTAGGACACAGTGTGGCAGTAATAAGGCTGCCTTCACATTTGCGGACCCTCCGCAGCGTTCTGCGGAGGGGATCCGCAATGTGAGCGCAGCACCACAAGCCCCTATCTTTATAATTGGAGTGCACGGTGCTGCGCATGACAGCGCAGGACCGTGCGCACCCATTCACTTCCATATGTGATCTGTGCGCAGGCGGACATGTTGCGTCCCTGGTGCGGGCGAGAGTGTGTGATTTGTGCGCAGGCATCCGCCTGCGCACAGATCACATATGGAAGTGAATGGGTGCGCACGGTCCTGCGCTGTCATGCGCAGCACCGTGCGCTCCCATTATAAAGATAGGGGCTTGTGGTGCTGCGCTCACATTGCGGATCCCCTCCGCAGAACGCTGCAGAGGGGTCCGCAAATGTGAAGGCAGCCTAAGACTCTCGTAAGCCATGGAGTCTCTCCTATTATAGTAAAAGTACGTCTGTATTGGAGCAACACATGTCAAGCCTCTCCTATCTAGATAGACAGCCACCAATTATTCCTTGTATTGAGCTAGTAACTGTCCTTGGTTGCTTGTTGAGATCTTCGCAGATTAGGCACTGTCTCTTCACAGGTGAATGATGCTCTCGGCTCCTCGACTGTAAGGGGTGCCTCCTGACAACCCTCTGCAGGAGTTGAGTCAGTATTCTCTGTATGCAGCCAAACAAGTGGGATGGTGGAGGTCCTGGAAACCTCTTCCGGTGCAATGGGGGTAGAAGCTGGAGGGACGGGATCTCCCTGGGGGATGCAAGCCTTGATCTGGCTATGATTGACGACCTTTTCTTGCTGAGTGTCCTTTCTGGAAATTGTGTACACTTCCACCCCCGGGAATGGGATACTGGTGATGATGTAAGGGCAGGATTCCCACTGGTCATCTAGCCTGTGGGAGAGGTGATTCTTTTTAGTCGAAACTCTGTCTCCAACTTTTAAAGGTTTTGCCTTGGCCGTTGTGTTGAATTCGTTCTCTTGCCTTTGGTGGGCAGCTTTCATTTGGTCTTCCATGATTTCGTTAGTTTCTGGTGATCGGCAACTCAATCTGTCTGTGAGAGAGGAGGATGGTGATCTCCACTTGAACATTTAGCTGGAGGTCTGGTGGCAGTTTTCCTGGACAACCAAACATCAAGTAATATGGAGTGTAACCAGTGGAGCAGTGAGTGGTATTGTCGTACAAGTAAGTTAACTCTTGAAGTAACTCAGGCCATTCTTTTCTTTCTTGGGATGGAACATTCTTTATCATGTCAATCAAAGTTTTGTTCATCCTCTTGCTCATTGCATTGAGGATGGTAAGCGGTCTGTGAAGTTTCTTGCAGCCGTAGAGTGCACACAGTTCTTGAAATAAGCCAGACTCAAATGCTGGACCTTGTTCTGTCAGGATCTGCTCAGGATTTCCATAAGGTCTCACAAAGTGTTTCCAAAACATCATAGCAATGGTTTAAGCAGTCTGAACTTTGATGGGCACGGCCAAAAAAAATTTAGTGTAGTGGTCAATGATGTTCAGCACATAGAGGTATCCCATACAGCTGGGTTGAAATTTCATGTGGTCAAGGGCAAAAAGCTCCAGAGGATAGAGAGTTTCAATGGGATGCAGCGGAGCCATTTGTTCCATACCTTCTCTTCTACTGAGAGTACACGGGACACATTCTCCACACCATTTCTCAATATGTGGCGCATTCCTATTCAGTAAAAGTGTTCTCAGATTGTCATCTCAGTTTGTTGGCAACCAAAGTGTCCAGATTTGTCATGATAAGCCTCTAGAATGAGGTTGGCATCTTGCGTGGGTACAAATATTTGGAAGACTCTCTCATGAGTGTGGGTGTTCACAGTACATTGAACTAACACTCCTTTGTGGAACTGCAGACGCTTTTTATGCCGCCATAATCGGCAAAGTTCTGGGTTAGATTGCCTGTATCTCACAGGTAATTTTGGTTGTCCAGATTATAGCAAATTTCACAGGATTCTGAAGGATCTGCTCTCCTTTTGAATTTCATCCCAATTATGGCTCATCGTGGGTCTGGAGTTAGATTAGGAAATGGGAAGTCTTGGGACTCTCTGCACATTCTATTTGGCGACAGCAATAAAAGCCGCACATTTCTACTTCTTCCCACTCATTCTTTCTGTTTAGGGTAGGATAGGACATCAGCATTGAATTAGATTCGCCTGTTTGGTACATCAGGACACATTGGTAATTGACCAAGCAGGAGGCTCTAAGGGCTCCAAGTTTGGCAGTCTGTAAACGAAAAAATGGGTTGTTGTTGGTAAAGGTGATGGAGGGAGTTGCAGCCAAGTAATGCTTAAACTTATTGGTGACAGCCCACACTAGTGCAAAGAATTCTAACTTAAATGAACTGTAAGTCTCATAATTTCTTTCAGTTAGTCAGAGGGATTTATTGGCATAGGCAATGGCTCTTTCTTTGCCGTCTTGGACTTGGGCTAGTACTGCGCTTAGTCCATGTGGCTGGCATCTGTATACAGCTGACGTGGGATGCTGTTGTCTTAATAGGCAAGGATTGGGGTTTTGGTTAACTGGAAGGACGGTCTAACTCTGGTGTCCACTGGATGTTGGGGCTTTTGCTCATCTTCTGGCACGGTTATCCTTTTAGCAGCTCTTGTAAGGGGGCAGCAATCCGGGTAAAGTTTTTGATTAATCTCCTATAGTAGCTGGCAAATCCAAGAAATCTGTAGACTTCTTTAATCGTGGTTGGGATAGGGATAGGCCAGTCTTTTACTACGGGAATCTCTGGATCCGGAATAACTCCTTCTGCACTCACTACATATCCTAGGTGCTGGACCTTTGGTTTTAATATAGATGGCATTTGGATGATTTGATTTTCAGGCCATCCCTGACTAGGACTTCAAGGATTTTAGTGGGATATTGGAGGTGTTCTTCGTACGTTTTGGAGTAGATGGTTACCTCATCCAAGTATAACAACACAGATTCAAAACTCTTGTCACTCAAGCAGCATTCCATGAATCTCTGAAAGGTTCCTGGGGCATTGCTCAAACCAAAAGGCATGCAGTTGAATTCTAACAAGCCCATAGGCGTAGTGAGTGCAGTCTTCTCTTGGTCCTTTGGGGCTATGGGTACTTGCCAGTACCCGCTGGTGGAACTCCATTCTATCTAAGTAAGTTGCCGATGTCGCCCAGGAATACCAGGTCGGGTACAGGAAGGCTGCTTGAATGCCCTATCCGGGGTATACGTTCCGGATGTTTTGGGGAGCCTTGGGTCCCTTGGTGGGTTTACACCGCTGGTTAGACGACTGGATTTGGCGATGGTGGGGTGCTCCTGTAGAGCGGTCCCTCCACTCCTCTGGTTCGCATAGCAGAGCTGAACTGCTGCTAGCTTCAGTACCAGCAAACCGGCTGTAAGTGGGCACGGGATGTGTTTGGACCCCCATGATGAAGCCCGTAGTTGGTAGGGAGATGGCCAGCGAGGGTGGCCAGGGGGTCGCACGGGACTGTTGCAGAGCTGGGAATCTGCAGAGGTCTTCTAGGTTGCTGTTGCTTCCCCAGACCCTACTCAAAGACTCCTTTTTTTTTTCTAAACTTTCCACTACACACTACCCTTGCACTCCGCCCACCAGGACCCTGATTGGCCCTCTATTCTAGGTGATGCATGCAGGGTATGGATCTCTGAGTTAACCGTGTGACTGCTGGGTCAGAGAATATTGCTGCTGCATTTATGGCTGCAATACCCTCCTGTGACGTACTCGTTGCGGGGCGCCACACTCCCCTTGGTGAAATACGCTTGTCCCCAAGTGTCTTACTACCCAACATTACAGAGAAATTTTGTATTTTATAACCGGCAATAAAAGAATACACTTTTATTAATAACAGGTAAATATTTGCTGAGGTGTTGCAAGCAAAATAAACAGGTAAACACTCTGCACGGACCTGGCGGGCGGGTCGACTGTCCTTAGTTTGAGTCCAGGCTGTAGCCGCCAGGTCACACAGTCAGTGGTTAACAGGAACAGAGTCATTTGGCACAGTCCAAGCATTTAAGTCACTGGTGCGGAGAACGACGGCGCACCCGAATGGCGAACCACCCATCTAAACAAGCATATCGCTCGTAGGTGATTATATCGCCCCTGTACAGGTCGCGATCGGGATGTCCTCTGGGCAAATTTGACTCAACTTCCGGCGCCTCACAAACACTTCTTCATCCAAACCCACCTCCCAAGCGAACCCCCACCCGGTAGATAGGTTAAAGGTGGAGACTCTACCTTCGTGGCGAAGTTCATCAGGCAGCGGCGGTTGGCGGCGAGCCGTGGCACGGGCTTCCATGTTGGCGCGTTCACAGGCTCGCCACTCCTCTCGGCGACGATGACGTACATCTTCGTCGGTACGGCTCGGGGTGTGGATGTAGCTGCGACGTGTGGGCTGATAGGAAGCTTGGGCTTGGCGGGAAGTCTGGACCGGCACCCGGTTGAACGGCACAGGGGAAGGTGTCGCGGATGCACCCGACCAGTGTACCCGAGTTGAATGTTCGGTTGGAAGTTCCTTGGTGTCCCCCTAAGCAAAACCCGGTGTCGAGATCCTCAGGGATACTACGGGTCTCGTCGTCATCGTCCTCGATGAACACATCTGGCTGCTCGGTGGCTGGAGGCGCTGGAACTGCGTCTTCTGTACAACAGGGCGGTGGTGCAGCGGATCCTTCCACGGAGACGTCCTGCAGGGCTTCCAGGCTGCCTGCCTCTTCGTCTGTTACAGCTGGTAATGGTGTCTGAATCCCAGTAATCAGATAGGCCTCTGTGTTGGTAGGAGAGGTCTCTGGTCCAGGGAAGACACAAACAACAGTCTCTGAGGTGATACAACTGTCGATGGGTTCCTCGGTGGGAACCTGGTAAATGTCGGCTTCTTCGGTGGAGCACGTTGTGAGCTCCGGCTCTGGAGTCGGTCCGGCTGCATTTTCAGGCAGTGGAACGGATAGGGCTGTGGTCTCCACTGGAATGACACAGTCTATGGGCTCCGGAGACGAAGCAGGACAGATGGTGGGCGTTGGTGAGGTAGTGGAGAAACTGGCGACGTCGTCTGGTCCTGGAATAGCTGTACCCGGTCGGCTCTGCTGCATCGCATGATGTAGTCATCTGCCTAGGGTCACGCTCCAGCTGCGAATCGTCCACTCGACAGTCTCAATTAACCGCACCCGGAGGTCTTGCAAAGCTTCCTGCCAAAAGTCGGGGCTGTCGTCGATAGTGAGGACAGGACCCGGACCCGGATGGCCTAGGGCTGCTCTTGCCTCCGCCTCGACCTGTTGCATCAGGTCATGAAGTCTCATGCTGGCCATCTTCTTCTCGGAGTCAACCACACCCGTCCAACCCGGGGTAACAGTTCTGGTCAAGAGCTGGTGGAGAAGGTTCTCTGACACTCCCACTTCCTTGGGGCTTTTGTAGTCCAATGGTGGGAAATAGTCTTTGGTCCGCCCCCATGGTTGATTCGAGCAATCAGGGCGGACAATGATTTTGGCGCCTTTGCCTTTAGCCCTCCCACGAAGAGGGGCAGTGGCTCACCCTTGGGCTTGCACGTGGCGGATCCTCATGGCGGGAACGCCATCTTGGGCGCCATCTTGGGCCCAACGGTGAAAAGGGCGGGAAAAGTTCTTTTTGGGACGAACAAAGTCCAATTTATTGAAATAAAGTCTTTTAAGCACATAATACCCGTTAGGGAACGGGCCTGCTCGTATCCTGTTCGTGATGCCAAGTTCTGACTCACCGCGGCCGGGGACTCCGGTTTAGACAGGCGTTCGCTTCTTCCTCCTTGTCACAGGGTGCCGCACCTGCTGGTAGTGGGGCCCGGTTGAGTGCAGATCAAAAGGTTTGAAGACGTCTTATGGGAACAGATTTAAGGGGTTAATTTGTCGTGACGCCACCTATGAGTGGTTCGGTAAGTCTTACCGATGCTGCGGGGCCTCCGGGGGATGGAATGCAGCAAGATGGAACGCTCCCCACAGGCTAAGCGATGATCCCCGGAGGCTGGAGCTGCACAAGATGTTGTGAGACAGCTGCGGTTACCTTAGTGCGCGGATAAACAGTTCATAAGAAAGCACGGACACTGTAAGTCTCTATAACGGGTTCTTTACTATAACCAGCAGGCAGTACATGGTATACAGTTTGCAGGTAGTAGACCGGGTGGACTCAGCAGTGATAGGTGTGTTCTCAGAGATCCGCGGTGTTCCTCCATTCTATCTAAGTAAGTTGCCGTTGTCGCCCAGGAATACCAGGTCGGGTACAGGGAGGCTGCTTGAATGCCCTATCCGGGGTATACGTTCCGGATGTTTTGGATAGCCTTGGGTCCCTTGGTGGGTACACCGCTGGTTAGACGACTGGATTTGGCGATGGTGGGGTGCTCCCAGGGAAGGACTGGGACCAAAAATCAGCCCGGGAAGTAAAGACCCCACCAGCCCACACACTATATCATCTATCAGTCACAATAAGTGAATTTTGTTTTTACATTGGCGTGACCTCATCACTGTTTTACAAGAGTTATTTGGAGAGCCACATGTGAGTGGCGTGACAGAGGGAGTACTCACCCACAGCTCCATTCACATGATACTCTTCAAAGCTACAGTTTCTCAGGATTGTGGGGGTCCCAGCGGTCAGATCCACAGCGAAGAGAAAGTCATCATCTGTACAGAAGAGAAGTGGTGACTTCCTTATTCAAGATAATTTAAACAACATATAAATGCTGAAAATCCCTAAGTCCAATACCACGTCTCTGACAGCAGGACAGTATACAGGACAAGAGAAGTGGTACTGTGCAGTGTATATACAGAATAATACAGATACTGAGGATTACACCCAATATACAGGACAGGAGAAGTGGTACTGTGCAGTGTATAGACAGAATAATACAGATACTGAGGATTACACCCAGTATACAGGACAGGAGAAGTGGTAATGTGAAATGTATATACAGAATAATAGAGATACTGGGGATTACACCCAGCATACAGGACAGGAAAAGTGGTACTGTGCAGTGTATATATACAGAATAATAGAGATACTAAGGATTACACCCGGTATACAGGACAGGAGAAGTGGTACTGTGCAGTGTATATATACAGAATAATAGAGATACTGAGGATTACACCCAGTATACAGGACAGGAGAAGTGGTACTGTGCAGTGTATATATACAGATAATACAGATACTGAGGATTACACCAGTATACAGGACAGGAGAAGTGGTACTGTGCAGTGTTGATATACAGAATTATACAGATACTGAGGATTACACCCATTATACAGGACAGAAGAAGTGGTACTGTGCAGTGTATATACAGAATAATACAGATACTGAGGATTACACCCAGTATACAGGACAGGAGAAGTGGTACTGTGCAATGTATATACAGAATAATAGAGATACTGAGGAGTACACCTAGTATACAGGACAGGAGAAGTGGTACTGTGCAGTGTATATATACAGAATAATAGAGATACTGGGGATTACACCCAGTATACAGGACAGGAGAAGTGGTACTGTGCAGTGTGTATATATATATAAAATAATACAGATCCTGAGGCTTACACCTAGTATACAGCACAGGAAAAGGGGTACTGTGCAGTGTATATATACAGAATAATACAGATACTGAGGATTACATCCAGTATACAGCACAGGAGAAGTGGTACTGTGCAGTGTATATATACAAAATAATACAGATACTGAGGATTACACCCAGTATACAGGACAGGAGAAGTGGTACTGTGCAGTGTATATATACAGAATAATACAGATACTGAGGATTACACCTAGTATACAGGACAGGAGAAGTGGTACTGTGCAGTGTATATATACAGAATAATACAGATACTGAGGATTACACCCAGTATACAGGACAGGAGAACTGGTACTGTGCAGAGTGTAGCATATGACTCAAGCAAGGATTGCATTTCACCGCCTGGAGGCTCTCCTGATCTGAGCACGATGGCTTCATGTATTTCTATGCAGCTGACATTTTCAGGTCAGGTTAACCGCCGGCTGATTCTGGGCAGTGCGATGCGATAGCTGCAGAAACAAACACTGCAAAAGCGCCCTGTATGAATATAGTCTAAGGTGATCCCACTAATGTTATCATGCCTCTGTGGCTGTTAGTGACATGAAGGTCAGCATCACCGCCAGCTCTGCACATCTCTGCCTCCCATGAAGAAGGCAGTGCGTCTGTGTGGCGCCCCTGCAACCAGGGCGGCCACAGGGTGGACTGCAGCCAGACGAGGTAAGACGGTTGACTGAGGAACACACACACACCGACCCACTCCGACCCAATGCCTAGAAACTCTATGTCAGGCAAGGGGTGGCGGGAGTTTAGAGAAGTGTGGGTGGAGAGAAAGGGGACACGGACAAGTATATGGAGGAACTAGACACGAGTTGGGCCTAGGAACACTACGTTGGAAGAGCAGATCCCAGGAGGAGAGGTTCCCTGGAGGCAGAATACCCAGGAGGGAGCTTGCCGTAGAGGAGGCGAGAAAGAAGTACCACAAGCCGAGACACCACACTGAGAATAGTGGTAGAACAACGGGCCCAGCAGCCGCAACTGACATAGCTAACCGGAGGACCCAGAGCTGACTACCGGAGAGAAAGAGGGAGCTGGTGAGCCCAAAATTACACCTGGGTCACTGGAGAGCTAGGCCAGGACAACTAAAGTGCTGACTCTGTAGAGGTGACCGGGGAGACTTCAAGACCTAATCACGAGGCATCCTGGCATGTTACGGAGACTCTAAGGCCCGTGACCAAAGTACCGCAGCGGAGTAGGACAAAGCCATCGGACTAGGGCTAGTGACCCTAAAGCAGAGAGAGACATCACTACAAAGCCCATGACGGCCGGACCAAACCCATGTGCGAGGACAGAGACAGAGTAAAGGCCTGGAAGGTACTTTGAGGGAAGCGATGCAGAGGAACCGTCTGAGCTGAAGTGGCACCCGGGTCCCTGACAAGTGTAAGAACTGTGAACTGTACTGTAACTGACTTTTAACTTTGGAACAGTAAAGTGCTGGTAAGCTGAAAAGTGCCTGTGACTGTTCATTACTACACTGCAGCAGAGACCTCCACCTGCGGAGCATCTTTGCTGTTCCTGCGTGCTGGCTGGAGACGCTGCTGGGAGACACGAGTGCAGCATCCAGAGCACGCCATTATCCACTACTCATGTACTGGGGGCACCCAGCCGCACCCATAAGAGCTTAACATCTACGCTGCCCCTCACCACCATCCCCCAGCAGGAATACGGCAGCGGTGGTCAACCTGACCACATACCACAGGTGGGGTCACGACAAACCCCCCTGTATATAACAACTTTTTGGACTTAGCACAGGCCACGGGAATGGGTCACGACCCCGTGACTCCCCAGCAACAGCAGCTGCCCGGTCTCGAGTACCCCACGGCCTGGTGGCTCCTCATCTGCACCCGAGTTTCATCAGAACACTGCGCCGTCTCAGGTGGGCAGAGCAGACAGGAAGGACACTGCGCAAGCTAAGGGGGGCAGAGCAGACATAAAGGATACTGCGCAGGCACAGGGGGGCAGAAACATACATGGAGGACACTGCGCAGGCTCAGGAGGGCAGAGCAGACATGGAGGACACTACGCAGGCTCAGAGGTGCAGAGCAGACATGAAGGACACTGCGCAGGCTCAGGGGGGCAGAGCAGACATGGAGGACACTGCGCAGGCTCAGGAGGGCAGAGCAGACATGGAGGACACTGCGCAGGCTAAGGGGGGCACAGTGGACATTGAGGACACTGAGCAGGCTCACAGGTGCAGAGCAGACACGAAGGACACTGCACAGGCTCAGGGGGGCAGAGCGGACATGGAGGACACTGCGCAGGCTCAGGGATGCAGAGCGGACATGAAGGACACTGCACAGGCTCAGGGGGGCAGAGTGGACACGAAGGACACAGCCAGCCCGGAGTTTTGTATACTTGGCGCTAACATCTGCTTGAGTCCTGTGTCACCGCTATCTTACTGGGCAAAGTGTCTGGATGAAGCTGGGGGCCACACCGGGTTACTGCACATTGTCCGGGAAGATAAGCTTGTCACCACAGACACATACATATATCATCACACATGCACCAATTACGGATACACACATCACATGTCACCACTTTACATACATCACCATGGGCACGGACACACGCATGCACATACATCAAAACATACACAGATGTGCACACACCGCAGTTAAGGACCTGAGGCTGCATTAATCACACAGAATGAAGTATACTAATCCCTCTCCTGTTTCTGCCTGTCTGACCCCTCTAGCTGGGTTTCACCCCATCTACACCAACTTCCCACACACAAACACCCCCATACACACAGACACCCATATACACACCACATACTCACACCTATATACACACACCTATATACACACACAGACATCTATATACACCCCACATACACACACCCCCATATACACACTCATACACCCCACAAACACATACACACAGACACCCATATACACCCACATACACACACACCCCACATACACACACACGCAGGCACCCATATACACCCCACATGCACACCCCCATATACACATATATACAGCCCCATTTACACATACAGACACCTATATACACTCCCATATATACACACACCCCTATAAATACACACACACATATACACATCCCCATATACACATACCCTACATACACACACAGACACCTATATACACCCCACATACACACCCATATATACACACACACACACACCCATATACAACCCCACATACACACACACATATATACACACACATATATACACACCACAAACACATACACAGACACCCATATACCCCCACATGCACTCACAGACATCCATATGCACCTCACACACACACAGACATCCATATACACCTCACACACACACACACAACACACACAGACACCCATATACACCTCACATACCCCCCCATACGTAAACACATGCACTCCTCCATGTACACACATACCCCCATACATACTCCCATATACACACACAAACACTCACCTAAGCAGCAGGGAGATAGTTCACTTTGCTGTTACTCACAGCTCTGTATGAAGTTTCCCATATGGTGTGGACTGGAGCAGCATCTCCTCAGCGGTGCTGCACAGTCTGCTCACTGCTTCATGCTCTCCAGTTGTTGATGCAGAGCACAGCACACTGTAACCTACAGTGACGGCTTGTGCACCAATCAGAGAGCAGGTAGCAGACATTGCAGGCTCTAGTGATTGTTTCCTGCTGTTTGATTGTTAGATCAGCAATCACTAGAGTCTGCAATGAATCAGGCAGACAGTGCAGGATCCCGGGACTCGTGAGCAGAGGGTGGACTCCCCCCACAAAAACAAGTTTCCAGGCTGATTCTGGCCAGACAGAGAGAGCCCTGTGCGCGCTGCAGCGGCCCTTGTCAGCAAGGACGTGCGCGCACACAGGACTCTGAGGTGAAATTTAAAGGGCCAGTGGCCCATTTTTGCAGTTAGGGGGCGGCCCATAGGGAATTGTCCCGCCCCTCCCTATGGCCAGTCCGGGCCTGGTCTCCTTGTAGAGCGGTGCCCACACTGCTGGTAGTGTTCGCATGAGCAGATGCGAAATGCTGTTTAGACTTCAGTAGCAGCAAACCGGTTTGTAAGTGGGCACGGGATGTTTTTGGACCCGCTTTGATGAAGCCCGTAGTTGGTAGGGAGACGGCCAGCGAGGGTGGCCAGGGGGTCGCACGGGACTGTGCAACCCCCTCTCCTAGGTTGCAGAGCTGGGAATCTGCAGAGGTCTTCTAGGTTGCTGTTGCTTCCCCAGACCCTACTCAAAGACTCCTTTTTTTTTCTAAACTTTCCACTACACACTACCCTTGCACTCCGCCCACCAGGACCCTGATTGGCCCTCTATTCTAGGTGATGCATGCAGGGTATGGATCTCTGAGTTAACCGTGTGACTGCTGGGTCAGAGAATATTGCTGCTGCATTTATGGCTGCAATACCCTCCTGTGACGCACTCGTTGCGGGGCGCCACAGCCCCATATTGCTGCTCTTGTTTGCTTCAAAACTCCTCAAGCAGCATGTCCATGCTCAACTTTCCTCCCACCTCTCATCTAACTTTCTCCTTGACAATCTCCAATCTGGCTTTCGCCCCCACTACGCCACCGAATTGATGTCTGTCTCTCCTCCTGTGCGGTCTCCGAGTTACCCTCTCTGATCACTGCGGTGGTACACTGCTGTGTGTGGCTCCCTCTCTTTGTCCCACAGGGGGACCAGGTGACTGAAGTCTCCACGGTGTGATGGGGTTTTCTGTGGTTCTGGAGTATCCAACAGGTGGGTTCCCCGATGTCCGGTACGTCTTAGGGCGAACTTTCACTAGTTCCTTGCTTCCCTGTCGGCTCACTGCTCCTTGCCTTCTGTCACCACTTAGACTTGAGGGACGTAGAAGGGCCAATCCGGGTCACTGGCTCGGGCCTAACCGCGGCACCGGCCACCAGGACGTCATCGCAGCTCTCCTAGCATCTGCACACTCTGACTAACTCCTCCCCAGCAGCAGTATTTATAGGGGATCTTTCATAAGGACAGTAAGTGGTGCTCCCCCTACTGTGCTGGGGTGGAAGGTGTTGCATGTAGCAGGTACCTGCTGTGCAGGGGCGTAACTACCACAGGTGCAGGGGGTGCGATCGCCCCCGGGCCCTGCAGCCTGGGGGGGCCCCAAAAGTCACTTTGGCCTATAGAAAAAGACTAATGCTATGAAAGATTTGCAATAATTGGGGGCCCCGTTGAAGCTTTCGCATCCGGGCCCCTGAGCCTGCAGTTACGCCACTGCTGCTGTGGAAGCCCAGCTGTGCATTAGAGAGGTCTGTGGCTACCTGCGTGAGCAGGGTGCCACACTTCATCATGTAGGAGGGCAGGAACTGTACTAAAAAGTTTTCTCTCACTGGAGTTCCCCTTTAATCTACAAAAAAAAAAGAAGAAGGAAGCCAAGGCATGCTGGATTTCCATAGTTTGTGTATTATAGACCCCAGGGCTATGTTTGTGTATTATAGACCCCAGGGCTATGTTTGTGTATTATAGACCCCAGGGCTATGTTTGTGTATTATAGACCCCAGGGCTATGTTTGTGTATTATAAACCCCAGGGCTATGTTCACACTGTGCATTTTTGATCTGTTTTTTTGTGTTTTCAGAAATGCTGTTCAGACGCTGTTTTTTTACTGGTGCGTGTTTGGGGCAGAAAACACATCCAGAAGAAGAATGAGTGTGTCAATGAGTGATCTGGCGTTTTCTAAATTCGTTTTTTCCCTCGAAACCAGTGTTAAAGAAAACCACAGCACAAAAAACAGATCAAAAACGGATGATGCCTTTTTAAAAATGGATCAAAAACGCACAGTGTGAACTGAGCCTTAATCTGTCAATGTGCGGCCAGAACCCCCAACAATACTGCCGGGCTCATTATGGGAGACACTAGTTGGCTGTGGATGAGGACACTATGGTAACAGTACCGATATGTGTCAGTAAATCCTGCATGTGGATTTGTCTTTTTTCATAGCATGAATTGCTCTATATTATATAACACTCTCTAGCTGGGAATATTCATCTACAGGGCAATGAGGGGTCACACAGAACCTTGAAATACTAACTCCTGCTCCTAGATGTCACTGTCAGCTATCAACAATGAGATTAAACACCACCTCCTGCCGCTAGATGTCACCATTACCTCTAGTAACAATGAGATTCAATACCATCTCCTGCCTCTAGATGGCGCGGCAATCCGCATTATATCCCAGACCTCCTGCCACCAGTAACATGGCGGCGTGTCCCGGAAGTCGTCACGCTCTCGTAAGATCTCGCGTCTTTTGCTCAGGTCCCATAGCAACATCTAACTACACTGTCGTTCCTATAGCAACATGTAAACACTGCCGTTCCCATAGCAGCGGCAGGATACAGAAGACTGGAGCCGGGACGACCATCAGCATGAGCGTCCGCACCTTCAACCCCTCCGTGCGGGTCGGGAACTGGAATGAGGACGTGTCCCTGGACGAGGTGACAGACAATGGCTGCTATATGTGTAACACTGGCCTGTGCTGACATGGATGATTCCATATGTGGGATCCACTGAGCCTGAGATTAATGTATGCAGCAGCAGGGACCTGATAATGCAGACACACTCACTTCAAGTGACATGGGCAAGTATGGGGCGACTGACAGAGGAGTGGAGAGGCTGGGGGGGTGACCAAGTATCTGAGAGGAATCATATTATATGGAGGACTATGGGGGACATTATACTATATGGAGGAGTGTGAGAAGCATTATACTATATGGAGGACAATGGGGGTGCATTATACTGTATGGAGGACTATGGGGGTGCATTATACTGTATGGAGGACTATGGGGGTGCATCATAATATATGGAGGACTATAAGTCTGCATTATACTATATGGAGGACTATTGGGGACATTATACTATATGGAGGACCATGGGGAGTGCATTATACTGTATGGAGGACTATGGGAGGTGCATCATAATATATGGAGGACTATAAGGCTGCATTATACTATATGGAGGACTATGGGGGACATTATACTATATGGAGGACCATGGGGAGTGCATTATACTGTATGGAGGACTATGGGGGTGCATCATAATATATGAAGGACTATAAGGCTGCATTATAATATATGGAGGACCATGGGGAGTGCATTATACTGTATGGAGGACAATGGGGGCTGCATTATACTGTATGGAGGACTATGGGGGGTGCATTATAATATATGGAGGACTATGGGGGTGCATCATAATATATGGAGGACTATAAGGCTGCATTATACTATATGGAGGACTATGGGGGACATTATACTATATGGAGGACCATGGGGAGTGCATTATACTATATGAAGGACAATGGGGGCTGCATTATACTGTATGGAGGACTATGGGGGGTGCATTATAATATATGGAGGACTATGGGGGTGCATCATAATATATGGAGGACTATAAGGCTGCATTATACTATATGGAGGACTATGGGGGACATTATACTATATGGAGGACCATGGGGAGTGCATTATACTGTATGGAGGACTATGGGGTGCATTATACCAAATGGCGGACTATGGAGGGTGCATTATACAATATGGAGGACTATGGAGGGTGCATTATATGGAGGGCTATGGGGGAGCATTATACTATATGGAGAATTATGGGGGTGCATTATACAGATTCAAAGATTTAAAGAAGCTTTATTGTCAGGACTAAATACACATTAGTTTTGCCAAAGCAACAACAAAAGGAAATAGGGATAGGGACTGTGGAGATGTTGGGTAGGTGTTGTAGGAAAGGTCGATGGGGCAGAATCAGGGTGGGGGTATGGAAGTAAATGGCATATCATTGTTCTCTTTCTGGAAGTCTATGACATTTGCTCTCGTACCGCGCTGCTATCTCCACTGCGCTCTCTTCTTCCCCCAGAAGGATATATGTTTTCTCTACCTATTTCATGGTGATGAATTCCGGGAAGAGATATGAAAGTCTCCTGAAGTGAGTGTCCGTCATTGCTGATTATTTGGAGCAGTGTAGCAGGAAGTGGGTTTCATCCTCCAGGGCCTCCTGGTCACAGTGTTGGCTCAGTCTTTCCTCCCTGGGCTTGTAGCTCTGCCTGTGTCAGACAGATTCGATGTCCAGACTGTGGGCACTGCGTCTGTATCGGCTCAGGATCTTGGGGGTCTCTGGGGTCCGGGAGTTTCTCCAGATATGGGGCCAGTCTGTAGTATCTCTGTAGACTCCGGTACATGGTCAGTTTCTGTGAGATGATGATATCGTTCTTCAGTCACTGACACACGTCTCATGGCCTTCGCCTACTACATTCCTGATTCCAGCTTCTGTCAGGTTGTGATTGGTGTTCTGGTCCAGTTGGGTTTAGGTGGGCTGTTCCGAGGGTCCTGTTTTTTTTTTGTTTCACCCACATGTATCAGGGCTTTATGTTGATGGGAGCTTGAATTGCTACTATGTAGGTGAGCCTGGAATGACAGCGGTCTCTTCAGAACCGTTAGGTGTAGAGGGAATCTTCCCAGCTTGGCCTGACAGGCACTGTGGAAGGTGCTCCAATTGACCTGGAGAAGGTGCTTACAGAATTCCAGGTGGAATATTTGTGTTGGGCTGGAATCCCACCTTGACCAGTCTGGGTAGGTGTGAGGACCCCAGACTTCGCTGCCATATAGGAGGATTGGGGCGATGATAGAGTTGAAGATTTTTAGCCAGACCCTCACTGGTGGCTTCAGATGGTTGAGTTTTCTTCGGATGGCATAGAAGGTTTTGCAGGCCTTGTCTTTCAGGGTCTCTATGGCTTGTTTGAAACTCCCTGACCGGTGAATCTCCAGGCCAAGGTAGGTATATTTGTCCATTCCCGTAAGGGCGCAGTTGTTGAGGACAAATAAAGGGTTCTGGTCTGATCTTCTCTCTCTCCTCTGGAACACCATGATGTTGGTTTTCTTTAGGTTGACCGGTGGTGACAATGTGGTGCTGAATTTCTTCAAGTTTTGCAGGTTGTCTTGGAGGCCTTTCTGAGTTGGTGACAGCTGCAACAGGTCATCTGCATATAGCAAGAATTTTACCCGGGCGACGTGGAGGGTGAGACCTGGTGTTGTGGAAGATTCCAGAGCGGTTGTCATCTTGTTGATGTAAATGTTGAAGAGCGTTGGACCTAGGCTTCAGCCTTGTCTGACTCCACTGCTCTGCTGGAAATAAGCCGTTCTTCTACCGTTCACACTGTGAGGTAGCGCCCTAGGGGAACCCGCTTGGCACGGGGAAAATGACAGCAGAGATTACATTTTAACGTAACATAACCAGCAGATTTATTAATTTCTGTCATAAACTGCTTTCAACACATAAACCATAACACTGTATTTCCATTTTCACATATAATATGCAAATCCTTACATTGCATTATATGACATTCCCATATGACATTACGTTACAGGACATTCACATACGTTTTCCCCAGAACTTCAAGGCGTCACCCACCGACCCTTGCAGACCTCAGTCTGGTTCTAAAGACGGCTATCACCGTCTATCACCCTGCCAGGGATCATTCCCCATCCTATTGCACACGAGTCATCACACATGGCACTTTTTCATGAACCATTATGACTCACGCAGGACACAGCATTCATGGCATTTTACATAAACCAATATGCTATCTACTCAGGGCCCACAATAGTACCAGGAACCCTGTCACTCAGTACACACAAGACCTCCATGGATCCACCAGGATCTAGGACACTAACATCTGGATCAACGGGACCATATCATGACTCATTCAGTCAGTCCCAAAGTCGGCTGTGACCGCCTGGCCCTTGAGACGTACTCGGTCTCTCACACCGCACATCTGACCGCCTGGCCCTTGAGCCATCCTCAGTCCTCATCACACATATGACCGCCTGGCCCTTGAGCCGTCCTCGGTCCTGGACACTTGCTGGCATGCACGCATCTTTGTGCCACCGGCATGGAGCTGGCAGGCTCCCATCACTTCCCCCACCGGGGACAGATCACTTCCAGCACCTCCTACATGGCAGTGGTCTGGACTTCTGACTCCCATCGTCCTCTCTTCACTCAGACACCTGGTAGGTTCTTATCCAGGCTGCTCACTCACAGCTGCAACACAGTGAGTCAATCAGCACCTCTTCACTCACACACAGACCTGAGATGTGATTAACCCCCTGTGCACCATTCAGCTTTAGCCCCGCAAAGCACTCATCCCCACAGGTTCAGCCGCTCATTAGGCTCATGAATGTATCGGATCTTCAGCACTCACACTCAGCTGTTTTACTCAGCTCATGAAAACCCTTCAGCTGTTAACCCCCTGTACATTGGACAGGTTTCACACAGCACACACAATCAGGAAAACCGGCCCATGTGAACAGAGACCTGCATTGATAACCCGTGTGATGCACCCGGCCAGGGGCCACATCACCACATACCTCCCTCCTCTGTTCAAGCCCGTGGGGAGGGGTTGAACACAGTATCCCAGACAGTTCATTGTAATCCGGAGTTGGCGCTGACTTGGCATCTTCGTGACACCTAGGCCACCGGAACCTTGATCACGCCGACTTTGACTTCGGGACCCCTAGGGCCTCCCGGTACTTTGAATGCGACGGCTTCGTGACCTCGCCGGGTCACCGGCAAGATGCTGGGGTCCGTCGTGCGGTTGCCTATAGCAACCAAGTCCATATAATGTGCACCAACACAATTGTCCATAGCACACAAGTCCATATAATGTGCAGCACACAATTGTCCATAACACATGTCCGTATAAGGTGCTCCGGCACCACAGCCCTCGGCTGTACCACCCCCTGGGTAACCATGCCCTTAGCAACCGGTATGCGCCTCCCTCACCGGGCTGGTTTGCCCGCATTCTCCACCATATGTGAGGTAGCGCCCTAGGGGAACCCGCTTGGCACGGGGAAAATGACAGCAGAGACTACATTTTAACGTAACATAACTAGCGGATTTATTAATTTCTGTCATAAACCGCTTTCAACACATAAACCATAACACTGTATTTCCATTTTCACATATAATATGCATATCCTTACATTGCATTATATGACATTCCCATATGACATTACATTACAGGACATTCACATACATTTTCCCCAGAACTTCAAGGTGTCACCCACCGACCCTTGCAGACCTCAGTCTGGTTCTAAAGACGGCTATCACCGTCTATCACCCTGCCAGGGATCATTCCCCATCCTATTGCACGCGAGTCATCACACATGGCACTTTTTCATGAACCATTATGACTCACGCAGGACACAGCATTCATGGCATTTTACATAAACCAATATGCTATCTACTCAGGGCCCACAATAGTACCAGGAACCCTGTCACTCAGTACACACAAGACCTCCATGGATCCACCAGGATCTAGGACACTAACATCTGGATCAACGGGACCATATCATGACTCAGTCAGTCCCAAAGTCGGCTGTGACCGCCTGGCCCTTGAGCCGTACTCGGTCTCTCACACCGCACATCTGACCGCCTGGCCCTTGAGCCATCCTCGGTCCTCATCACACATATGACTGCCTGGCCCTTGAGCCGTCCTCGGTCCTGGACACTTGCTGGCATGCACGCATCTTTGTGCCACCGGCATGGAGCTGGCAGGCTCCCATCACTTCCCCCATCGGGGACGGATCACTTCCAGCACCTCCTCACATGGCAGTGGTCTGGACTTCTGACTCCCATCGTCCTCTCTTCACTCAGACACCTGGCAGGTTCTTATCCAGGCTGCTCACTCACAGCTGCAACACAGTGAGTCAATCAGCACCTCTTCACTCACACACAGACCTGAGATGTGATTAACCCCCTGTGCACCATTCAGCTTTAGCCCCGCAAAGCACTCATCCCCACAGGTTCAGCCGCTCATTAGGCTCATGAATGTATCGGATCTTCAGCACTCACACTCAGCTGTTTTACTCAGCTCATGAAAACCCTTCAGCTGTTAACCCCCTGTACATTGGACAGGTTTCACACAGCACACACAATCAGGAAAACCGGCCCATGTGAATACAGACCTGCATTGATAACCCGTGTGATGCACCCGGCCAGGGGCCACATCACCACAACACTCACACTGCAGAGGTTCTCAGTGTAGGAGCTTTTGATGACATCTTAGGTCTTTCCTCCTACTCCACTCTCCAGCAGTTTCAGGAATAAGCCCGGGTGCCACACCGAATCAAAGGCCTTTTTAAAGTCCATAAAACAGGCGTACAGTATATCTTCCCATTCTTTGTATTGTGGACGTTTCTCTGAATGAGGCTGTGCTGGGTGTAGATATGGTTGGTGCTGCTGTGGTTTGGCATGAACCCTGCTTGGCTCTTGCTGAGGACGTTGTGTTCAGTGAGGAAACTGAGGATCCTCTTGTTCAGGATGCTGTTGAACAGTTTTCCCAGGTTGCACATATGCCTCTGTAGTTGGGTGGGTCATACCTGTCTCCACTCTTGTGGATGGGTGTGATGAGGCATTGGTTCCAGGTACTAGGCACTTAGCACAGTATTGAACAGTTTAACCATTGTAGCATGTATTTCTGGTGGGCTATAGTTCAGCATTTCTGGTAGGATTCTATCCAGGCCACCGGCTTTTCTACACCTTATGGAAGAGATTCTCTCTGCTACTTCCTGTAATATAATTGGTGTATTCACAAGGTTTTGGACATTTTTGACTTTTACCTCCATTGCTTTTAGTTTTGCCTTTATGTTTTCCTGTTCTTAGCTTAGTCTTTCCTTTGGGATGTCTTTATAGAGGTCTCTGAAGTACTGGAGCCAGATGTTACCATTTTGGATATAGATGTTATTTTTCTTGTCTTTCGTGCCCATGTGGTTCCATAGTTCCCAGAAGGAGTTGTATTAGAGGGCATCTTGGAGTTCGTTAAGCATGGTAGAGATGTAACTCTGCTTCTTCCTCCTGAGGATGGTATTGTACTGCCTCTGTATGGTGCATAGGCTTCCCTCAGAGCCGGGTGTTTGGGGTCTCAGCTTACATTCTCTGTCAAACCAACTATTGATCTGTGTTTCTTTTGGTCTCTTGTAGTTGACTTTTTTAAGGTCGGACAATCTGGCCATTGCATAGAATATATCATTCAGGTCTTTTGCAGCTTGACTCGCTCCCTCTGGGTTAGGCTTGCACTCGTAGTTGTAGAAGTGGTGGAGCATCCGCTGTATTTCAGATCTGCTGGGAGCCTCTTTATACTTTAATGCCGATATTTTGGACCATTTATAGGATGGAGGCCATTGAAGAGGTCACTCTTCTGTGGTTTTTGTGTGGATGGTTTCTCTGTACATTTCATGTACAGAAGAAGTTGGCTGGTGTCTAACAGGTGCATTTGTGGGGGTGACTATGAAGGTGCCGATATTTGCCAGGTTCATATCTGTGATGGCATACTCTACTACACTCCTTCCTACATAGGAGTTTAGTGTATACAGTACCTTCCTAGAGGGTCTCCGATGGTACATCCATTAAGAATATGAAGTCCTAAACTTTTACATACGTTCAGGAGCTTTTACCACTTTTGTTGATTGTACTGTCATAGCTGTTTCTTTACGTGTGTACTGAGTCTTGGCCGTCATTCTCTGCTCCAAATATGTAGATGTTTCCATCCGTGGTCAGGAAGTCTTTCTCTCTCCCTGTTCTTGCATTGAGGTCTATAGATGAGAACTTTGCCCAGGGCCTGATAATGGGCAGCTTCTCTTTGTAAGATCTAGGAGCTGTCTGGATTGAAGTAAGGGAACTTTGATGGTGTTATAAACAGCAGATACGGAAAGTATTCAGACCCCTTTCAATTTTTCATTCTTTGTTTCATTGCAGCCATTTGGTAAATTCAAAAAAGTTCATTTTTTTCTCATTAATGTACACTCTGCACCCCATCTTGACTGAATAAAACAGAAATGTAGACATTTGTGCAAATTTATTAAAAAAGAAAAACTGAAATATCACACGGTCATAAGTATTCAGACCCTTTGCTAAATATTGAGTAGAAGCACCCTTTGAGCTAGTACAGCCATGAGTCTTCTTGGGAATGATGCAACAAGTTTTGCACACCTGGGGATCCTCTGCCATTCTTCCTTGCAGATCCTCTCCAGGTCCGTCAGGTTGGATGGTGAACGTTGGTGGACAGCCATTTTCAGGTCTCCTCAGAGATGCTCAACTGCGTTTAGGTCAGGGGTCTGGCTGGGCCAGTCGTGAATGGTCACAGAGTTGTTCTGAAGCCACTCCTTCGTTATTTTAGCTGTGTGCTTAGGGTCATTGTCTTGTTGGAAGGTGAACCTTTGGCCAAGTCTGAGGTCCAGAGCACTCTGGAAGGATTTTCATCCAGGATATCTCTGTACTTGGCCGCATTCATGTTTCCTTCAATTGAAACCAGTCATTCTGTCCCTGCAGCTGAAAAACACCCCATAGCATGATGCTGCCACCGCCATGTTTCACTGTTGGGATTGTATTGGGCAGGTGATGAGCACTGCCTGGTTTTCTCCACACATACCGCTTAGAATTATCACCAAAAAGTTCTGTCTTCATCTCTTCAGACCAAAGAATCTTATTTCTCATAGTCTGAGAGTCATTCATGTGTTTGTTTGCAAACTCTATGCTGGCTTTTATATGTCTTGGACTGAAGATAGGCTTCCGTCAGGCCACTGTGCCATAATGGCCCGTCTGGTGGAGGTCTGCAGTGTTAGTTGACTTTGTGGAACCTTCTCCCATCTCTGTACTGCATCTCTGGAGCTCAGCCACAGTGATCTTGGGGTTCTTCTTTACCTCTCTCACCAAGACTCTTCTACCACGATTGCTCGGTTTGGCTGGACGGCCAGATCTAGGAAGACTTCTGGAGGTCCCAAACGTCTGCCATTCAAGGATTATGGAAGCCACTGTGCTCTTAGGAACCTTGAGTACTGCAGAAATTCTTTTGTAACCTTAGCCAGATCTGTGCCTAGCCACAATCCTGTCTCTGAGCAACTTGGGCAGTTACTTTGACCTCATGATTATTATTTGCTATGACATGCACTGTGAGCTGAGAGGTCTTATATACACAGGTGTGTGCCTTTCCAAATCAAGTCCTATCAGTTTAATTAAACACAGCTGAACTCCAATGAAGGAGTAGAACCATCTCAAGGAGGATCACAAGGAAATGGACAGCATATGACTTAAACAAAGGGTCTGAATACTTATGACCATGTGATATTTCAGGTTTTTTTAATAATAAATTTGCACAAATACCTACATTTCAGATTTTTTTCAGTCAAGATGAGGTGCAGAGTGTACATTAATGAGGAAAAAAATGAACTTTTTAAATTTACCAAATGGCTGCAATTAAACATAGAGTGAAAAATTTAAAGGGGTCTGAATACTTCTGTACCCACTGTAGGTGGCGCGGAGGTGGACATCAGTCTGAGTGGTGAGGATGGAGCTGCTGATTCTAATCCATATGTAGCTGCCTCCTCTCTTAACAGGTTTGATGTACTGGTGGAGCTCCTCTTTATACTAGATCAATATTCCTCCTGATCTCGGGCCCTGTTTGATGTTTTTAATTTTCAAGGCGGGGACAGAGATTTCTAGAGATTCGTTTTCAGCTCTGGTCCATGTCTCCAGGAGGATCTGAATGTCTATATTTTTCAGTCTTTGTATAATGTCAGGGTCATTTGTTTTACATCCAGAGGTTGAGGTGTTGAGACCCTGGATATTCCAGCTGGTGATTGTAAGTCATTTTTCTATATATCGTGTGTGTATATACCTTGTAATGAGTATGGCTGTGTAGGAAAAACCTGATTTCTGACTGTTTTGTAGATGTGCTTGGTTCCATCCAGTCACATTAGTTTCCTGCACAGTGCGCTGAGCAAGTTCTTTATCTTATCCATATCTCTGCACTGCATGTATCTGTGTGGGGCTGATGGTCTCCTCTAAGGAGGTCTCCTCATCTGATGGTCTGATTTTGGGTGAGGAGCTTTCTTTTCCGCTTCTGGAGATAGAATTGGGGTTTCCTGCCTTTTCATCTTCAGGGGTCTTTCAGTGTGATTATGGTTACTGTTGAATCCAGGCCTGGGGTCTCTGTTTAGTACGATGTCTTTCAGCTTTTTGGCCAGGAGGCTGACCCCTTGTTTGTTGAGGTGCTTATGTGGCACCCTGCTATGCAGGCATCACAGAGGGGTACTGCACCCATAAAAGAGGTGCAGATACTCCAGCTGCAGGTGGATCATAGGATGGTGGGTGGAACCCATTAACCAGCACCCCGCACTAGGTCACACGGTGGAAGGTTACCCGGGAGGGAATAAAATTACCTCTAGAGGCAACAAGGACGTCTTTGCCTCCAGGTCTGAGAGCAGAATGGAAAGCTAGAAGAGGGTCTTTTGGCTGAGGGACCAGGAGAGTGGGAGAAGGGACAGATCCCAGGAGCAGACAGCCGGAAGGGAGTTAGAAGGGACCTGAGGAGGTTCAGCCCTGAAAGCTTACCGGGAGACTTTAGGACCACAGAAAATCCGGAGACCCGCTGAGTCTACACTTCTCCCGGGCACCTGAGCGACCGAAAGAGGGTACCAGGCACCGCTTGATGGTTAAGCGGTCAGCCAGCAGAAGGTTATCCGACGGGAGCAAAGGAGAGAGAAAGAAGGAGGTCAGGTTGGCTTTATGGAGCCAGACTTCACCACCACTGGGAAGCAGGAAAGAGACAGACGAGGTAGATCACAACGGCACACACCAAGGGTCCACTATACCACCTAAGATCTGCCTGCAGCCACCCGTTCAGCTACCTGTCCTCACACTATCAAGAATACTGCACTGTAACTTTTGTATGCGACCAATACAATCGCCAGTAAAGTACCCGGAGGAACAGTGACTTTGGACTCAGTTTGCTTTCCTCATATGAACTTGCTTCCCTACAGGAACGCTGCCCCGGAGGTCCAGTCCTACCTGTGGAGGACTTCACCATTCTAGCTGCGATACTATCTACCTCCGGCGGACTGTGGTGGCCCTGGTGCAACTCACCAGAAACTACAGGTGGCGTCACGACAACAAACTCTGTAAATAGTCCCCTGTAAATATCACCCCCCTTTTTAAAAGATAACCCAAGACACGGGGTCAGGCGCGGCCGCCATTCCCTGTGACACAGCAGTTAACCCTTACCCCCTGACACCCAAGTACCCCAAAGCCTGGGCGCTACACTTATTGTCATAGAGGTGATGGCGGTTTATGGAGAGGTGTTGTGCCAGGGTCACGTCTGGCACAGTCTTGAACCTTTCGTTCAGGCCCATGTTGTTGCTTTGGGTGGTTTGCCAGGATATGTCCTTTGTTGGGAGCAGAGATGACAGAATGATTTTGCTGTCCAGGGGTTAGTTTTGGCATCTTTGCTAATTGGATCAGTTGACCTGTGATCTGCTGCTGCTGGTCTGGCAGATTGTTTGTACCTGTGTTTATAATAATATGGTTTGGGTTGGTAAACTGTGGATTATTGACGACCCTTGTCACCTGTTCAATAGTTGCACAGTGAATTGTACTGACCCTTTTTCCTGAGAATAGCCGTTGTGCATTCAGGTACTTCTACTTCCCATTTGAGTCCATTATTAGGACAATATCAGGACTTTGTGATGTTTTGGGTGAGTTACGTGGCTGCTGCTGGCGGTCTGTGCTGCAGGTTTTGCTGGTGGTTGGTTCTCTTCTCTCTTCCATCTCTCTGGTTTCTGGTTCACTTTTATTGGTTTCAAGATCGTTCATATTGTTGGTCATTGTTGTATTGTTGTTATTTGGTATCTCCGCATTCTACTCAGTGGGGGCCATGTTGTCTGCTCTCTGGCTTGTTTACATTGCCCTCTGCTAGTTCAGATGTCTAAAGCCCCGGTCTCACATAACGATGTGTCAGCGATGCCGACAACGATCAGCATCGTTGATGCATCGTTGACACATCGTTATCAGGTCGCTGGTGAGCTGTCACACTGACAGACTTCACCAGCGACCTCTGGGCAGCCAGATCGTTGGTACCCAGCGTCCGCTCGTTCCCTGCATCCTGGGAGCGGACGGACGCTGGTAACCATGGTAACAGCGGGTCTCTCCTGCACTTAGAGACCCGCTTGTTTACCATGGTTACCGGCACCCGCCCGCTTCCGAGTTGCGGGGAGCGAGCGGGTGCCGACCTCTCCTATCCTGTCCCTCACTATTCTCATCTCTCCCTGCTATTTCCCTGTTCCCTACTCTATCCCCTATCCTAAACCCTAATCCTATCCCTCTCCTTGTTCTAAATAAAGAAATCCCCCCCCGAGGCTCACCGGCATCAGAGGCTCCCATACCGGCATCTCTGTAATGGAGATCTCAGGGGTAAAGGACCTATGATGAGGTCAGTATCATGTGACCGGCCTATACTGTACAGTATAGGCCGGTCACATGACTGTGACCTCATTACAGGTCCTTTACCCCTGAGATCTCCATTACAGAGATGCCGGTATGGGAGCCTCTGATGCCGGTGAGCCTCGGGGGGGATTTCTTTATTTAGAACAAGGAGAGGGATAGGATTAGGGTTTAGGATAGGGGACAGAGTAGGGAACAGGGAAATAGCAGGGAGAGATGAGAATAGTGAGGGACAGGATAGGAGAGGATGCACCCGCTCGCTCCCCGCAACCTGGAAGCGGGCAGGTGCCGGTAACCATGGTAAACAAGCGGGTCTCTAAGCCCGCTTGTCACCCTGGATGTCATGTTACAGCGCTGCTGTGCGGCGCTGTGACATGGCGGGGATCCTGACAGGTCGCTGATCGCTGCCCCCGCCGGTCACACACACCGATGTGTGGTGACCAGCGGGGGGGCCAACGACCAAAAAATGGTCAGGAGCCCTGTGCAACGATCAGCGACCTCACAGCAGGGGCCTGATCGCTGCTATCAGTCACACGCAACGATATCGGTAAGGATATCGTTCCTACGTCACAAATAGGACGATATCGTTACCGATATCGTTATGTGAGACCTAGGCTTAAGGGTTTGTGTTTTTAGTTCTGCAATCTCTATTCTGAGTCTATCATTGTCTTTTTGTAATTCACACATTTCTTCTCTTGTTTTCTGTAGAGCTGACCTGTACTCACATTTCAGTGTTTTGATCTAATTTGTTACTTAGTGATTTGCATTTCTGTGCGAGTTTCTTTGAAGCTCTTCCTTACATTGGATCAAGTCTCTTTCTAATTGAGATAGACAATCTCTGATGGTTTTAGGGGAGAGGTGTGAAGTGTTGGGGGCTGAGTGTCACGCTTAGGAGGTGAGGGAATCAGGTGACTGGTGTGATCGGCGAAGGGATTCAGGGGGAGCTAATCTGACCCTTGAACTGGAGGTCCCTGGCTCACCCTGATCTCGGAGGTACCTCTAATAGTGAGGAGGTCCGAGCCGCCACCCTTTTGCCTAAGCTCTGAGGGCCCCAAGTGCCACCCACGAATCAGGAATCACAGCTATTCCCAAGGCAAAGGAACTTTAGCCCAGCAGCAAAGCAACTTCATAGCTCTGTGACCAAGAGTAAATAACTCTATGAACAGCAGCTGACAGGAAAGAGGGCAGGCTATTTAAAAACCAAGGGGAGGGGGAATTGCAGGTGAGTCACACCCAAGCCTCACATCAACTAGCAGCAGAGCACAAGACCTTCACACTCGTACTGACATCATTAGCAGCTGGGAACAAGACCTTCACACCCGTACCTCATGCAGCTCCTGGAGAAATGCAAACTCAAACACACACAGCAGCATCCAGCAAAGTCAGCGCAATCTAAGCGCATGACACTGAGGAGCCGGATCTGGAGGTCTCTGCAGAGATATGAGCATCAGAAATGGCTGCTGGGGTTGTTGTTCTTTGTTGATTTGTGTCTGTTCTCTGATATGAGAAAAATAGTTTTCAGAGTGCTGCAGATTGTCCTCAGTACTTGCACCATGACAGTGCCATTGTTGTTTAGGTTTATGGTAAGTGAATTGGTCTCAGCATCTGCTTGGCTTTTAATTTTAATCTGCTGGCCAATATTAGTGTCGCACTTGGATATACAGTGCCTACAAGTAGTCTTCAACCCCCTGCAGATTTAGCTGACTGACACATGCGGAATTAACTTGGCATTGTGACATTTGGACTGTAGATCAGCTTGGAAGTGGGAAATGCAGTGCCACAAAAATTTTTTTTTTAATTTATTTTTTTTAAAGCGTTAAAAGTTAATTCAGAGGGTCATTTATTATTCAACCCCTCAAACCACCAGAATTCTGTTTGGTCCCCCTAAAGTATTAAGAAGTAGTTCAGGCACAAATAACAATAGCTTCACATGTGTGGATTAATTATCTCTTTTGCCAGCCTTTTCTGACTATTTAAGACCCTCCCCAAACTTGTGAACAGCACTCATACATGGTCAACATGGGAAAGACAAAGGAGCATTCCAAGGCCATCAGAGACAAGATCGTGGAGGGTCACAAGGCTGGCAAGGGGTACAAAACCCTTTCCAAGGAGTTGGGCCTACCTATCTCCACTGTTGGGAGCATCATCTGGAAGGCTTATGGAACTACTGTTAGCCTTCCACGGCCTGGACAGCCTTTGAAAGTTTCCTCCCGTGCCGAGGCCAGGCTTGTCCGAAGAGTCAAGGCTAACCCAAGGACAACAAGGAAGGAGCTCCAGGAAGATCTCATGGCAGTGGGGACATTGGTTTCAGTCAATACCATAAGTAACGTACTCCACCGCAATGGTCTCCGTTCCAGACGAGCCCGTAAGGTACATTTACTTTCAAAGCGTCATGTCAAGGCTCGTCTACAGTTTGCTCATGATCACTTGGAGGACTCTGAGACAGACTGGTTCAAGGTTCTATGGTCTGATGAGACCAAGATCGAGATCTTTGGTGCCAACCACACACGTGACGTTTGGAGACTGGATGGCACTGCATACGACCCCAAGAATACCATCCCTACAGTCAAGCATGGTGGTGGCAGCATCATGCTGTGGGGCTGTTTCTCAGCCAAGGGGCCTGGCCATCTGGTCCGCATCCATGGGAAGATGGATAGCACGGCCTACCTTGAGATTTTGGCCAAGAACCTTCGCTCCTCCATCAAGGATCTTAAGATGGGTCGTAATTTCATCCTCCAACAAGACAACGACCCAAAGCACACAGCCAAGAAAACCAAGGCCTGGTTCAAGAGGGAAAAAATCAAGGTGTTGGAGTGGCCTAGTCAGTCTCCTGACCTTAACCCAATTGAAAACTTGTGGAAGGAGCTCAAGATTAAGGTCCACATGAGACACCCAAAGAACCTACCGTATATACTCGTGTATAAGCCGACCCGTGTATAAGCCGACCCCCCTACTTTTGCCCCCAAAACCTGGGAAAACCTATTGACTCGTGTATAAGCCGAGGGTGGACCCCAGCACAGGTATACAGCCCCCAGCAGTGTAGTATACAGCAGCCTCCCCAGTGGTAGTATACAGCAGCCTCCCCAGTGGTAGTATACAGCAGCCTCCCCAGTGGTAGTATACAGCAGCCTCCCCAGTGGTAGTATACAGCAGCCTCCCCTGTGGTAGTATACAGCAGTCTCCCCCTGTGGTAATATACAGCAGTCTCCCCCTGTGGTAGTATACAGCAGTCCCCCCTGTGGTAGTATACAGCAGTCCGCCCTGTGGTAGTATACAGCAGCCTCCCCAGTGGTAGTATACAGCAGCCTTCCCAGTGGTAGTATACAGCAGCCTCCCCAGTGGTAGTATGCAGCAGCCTCCCCAGTGGTAGTATACAGCAGCCTCCCCAGTGGTAGTATACAGCAGCCTCCCCAGTGGTAGTATACAGCAGTCCCCCCTGTGGTAGTATACAGCAGCCTCCCCAGTGGTAGTATACAGCAGCCTCCCCAGTGGTAGTATACAGCAGCCTCCCCAGTGGTAGTATACAGCAGCCTCCCCAGTGGTATTATACAGCAGCCTCCCCAGTGGTAGTATACAGCAGCCTCCCCAGTGGTAGTATACAGCAGTCTCCCCCTGTGGTAGTATACAGCAGCCTCCCCAGTGGTAGTATACAGCAGCCTCCCCAGTGGTAGTATACAGCAGCCTCCCCAGTGGTAGTATACAGCAGCCTCCCCAATGGTAGTATACAGCAGCAGCCCCAGTGGTAGTATACAGCAGTCTCCCCCAGTGGTAGTATACAGCAGCCTCCCCAGTGGTAGTATACAGCAGCCTCCCCAGTGGTAGTATACAGCAGCCTCCCCAGTGGTAGTATACAGCAGCCTCCCTAGTGGTATATACAGACCCCCGCTCCCCCCCTCGTGGTATATACAGGCCCCCACTCCCCCCAGTAGTATATACAGACCCCCGCTCCCCCCCTCGTGGTATATACAGGCCCCCACTTCCCCCAGTAGTATATACAAGCCCCCCGCGGTATATACAGGCCCCCCCCCCCCCCCGTTTTCTCCCCCAGTGCTATACATGCCTCCGGTAGATGCCGCACACCTGTAAAAGAATGGCTTTCATAGATACCCTCCTCACTGTCATCGCGCGTCCTCCATCCACTCTCCTTCCTGCTTCTACCCGTCATGTGACCGCGCAGAAACAATGACGTCATTGTGGATGCGCCGGCCGCCGGGTAGAAGCGGGAATGAGACCGGAGAAGCGCGATGACAGTGAGGAGGGTAAGTATGAAAGCGATTCTTTTACAGGTGTGCGGCATCTACCGGAGGCATGTATAGCACTGGGGGGGAAACGGGGGGCCTGTATATACCGCGGGGGGCTTGTATATACTACTGGGGGGAGTGGGGGCCTGTATATACCACGAGGGGGGGAGAGGGGGTCTGTATATACAACGGGGGGGAGAGCGGGGGTCTGTATATACCACGGGGGGGGGAGCGGGGGCCTGTATATACCACGGCGGGGGGAGCGCAATGTAATATGCACAGCTCCCCCTGCCGCTGATGGACAGGGGGATGCAGTGCATATTGCATTGCACTAATGAGCGGCCCCACGTGACCGGACGCTCATATTACAGCCTCCCCCTGCCTCCAGCCCCCGGACACCGGCCCCCCCACACTCAGACGTATAGTGACTCGTGTATAAGCCGAGGGGGGGACTTTTCAGCACATTTTTTGTGCTGAAAAACTCGGCTTATACACGAGTATATACGGTAAGTCTTCTCTATTAATTCCTCCATTATGTTGTTTCATCATGTCACCTCTTCCGTGTTTCTGGTAGTCATAGAGAGATCCCATGTGTACATAGTAACAGATTTACAATTATTGAGAACCAATCACATGTAACCGTACAAACATTCCATTACTTTAAAAATATTGCAAACAATGGAAACCGACAGACGGATAGGAATCCACCATGATAGCGATTTACAAGTTTTGAGGCTTCTGCCTCTTATAAGGCCCCGTGCCAACAGTGAGATTTTTTATGCATTTTTGCCGTGTTTGTGCTGCAGATTTGTGTCACCTTTTGTCACAAAACTGCATATGTATCCTTCCCCCAGCAAAGTCTAGGGAATTCTGAAGTGTTGTGCCAACGATACATTTTTTTCCTTGCAGTCTTAGCTGCAGTTTGTGGTCAGGACAAAAGAATGAACACATTGATTGTTTGGTGCATGTTTTAGCCCTCCCAGGCCATTGACAATAGTGAAAAAATGCTTGACCACAAACTGCACCAAAAACGCCTGCGTTTTGTGGTGCGTTTTCCTTCCATATGGTGCAGTTTAGCAGCGTTTTTAGGGCAGTGATGCTCCAGGTCACATACAGTGGGGAAAAAAGTATTCAGTCAGCCACCAATTGTGCAAGTTCTCCCACTTAAAAAGAGGAGGTCAGCCTGTAATTGCCATCATAGGTAGACCTCACCTATGAGAGACAAAATGAGAAAACAGATCCTGAAAATCACATTGTCTGATTTGGAAATATATTTTTTCAGATTTTGGTGGGAAATAAGTATTTGGTCACCTACAAACAAGCCAGATGGCTGGCTCTCATAAACTTGTAACTTTTTCTTTAAGAGGCTCCTCTGTCCTCCACTCATTATCTGTAGTACTGGTACTTGTTTGAACATATTATCAATATAAAAGACACCTGTCTGCAACCTCAAACAGTGACACGCCAAACTCCACTATGGTGAAGACCAAAGAGCTGTCGAAGGACACCAGAAACAAAATTGTAGTCCTGCACCAGGCTGGGAATACTGAATCTGCAATAGGCAAGCAGCTTGATGTGAAGACATCAACTGTGGAAGCAATAATTAGAAAATGGAAGACATACAAGACCGCTGATAATCTCCCTCGATCTGAGGCTCCATGCAAGATCTCACCTCGTGACATCAAAATGATCTCAAGAATGGTGAGCAAAAATCCCAGAATCAGACAGGGGGACCTAGTGAATTACCTGAAGAGAGCTGGGATCATTGTTACACAGGCTACCATCAGTAATACACTACACCGCCAGCAACTCAGATCCTGCAGCGCAAGACGTGTCCCCCTTCTTAAGCCATTACATGTCCAGGCTCATCTGAAGCTTTCTAGACAGCATTTGGATGATCCAGAAGAGTATTGGGAGAATGTCATATGGTCAGATGAAACCAAATTAGAACTGTTTGGTAGAAACACAACTCGTCGTGTTTGGGTGAGAAAGAATGCTGAGTTGCATCCAAAAACACCATACCTACTGTGAAGCATGGAGGTGGCAATATCATGCTTTGGGGCTGTTTCTCTGCCAAGGACCAGGATGACTGATCCGTGTACATGAAACAATGAATGGGGCCATGTATTGCGAGATTTTGAGTGCAAACCTCCTTCCATCAGCAAGGGCATTGAAGATGAAACGTGGCTGGGTCTTTCAGCATGACAATAATCTCAAGCACACTGCCAGGGCAATGAAGGAGTGGCTTCATGAGAAGCATTTCAAGGTTCTGGAGTGGCCTAGCTAGTCTCAGGATCTAAACCCTATAGAAAACCTTTGGAGGGAGATGAAAGTCTGTGTTGCCCAGCGACAGCCCCAAAACATCAGTGCTCTAGCGGAGATCTGCATGGAGGAATGGGCCAACATACCAGCAACAGTGTGTGCCAACCTTGTGAAGACTTACAGAAAACGTTTCAACTCTATCATTGCCAGCAAAGGATATATAACAAAGTATTGAGGTGAACTTTTGTTATTGACCAAATACTTATTTTCCACCAAAATTTTACATTTTTTTTTCCAATTCAGACAATGTGGTTTTCAGGATTTGTTTTCTCCTTGTGTCTCTCATAGTTGAGGTCTACCTATGATGTCAAATACAGGCCTCCCTCATCTTTTTAATTGGGAGAACTTGCACAATTGATGGCTGACTAAATACTTTTTTTCCTCACTGTATGTGTCTATGTTGTTGTACTCTGCTACATGCCACTCCAGGTCTGCTTCTGATGCACCCTCTGCTCCTTGGGTGGTGATGAAGATGACCTCCTCCACATCAGCCATCTCTTGTGGTGGATCCATCGCCAAATGTGTAATGCCAGCACATGGTAGCAGGTTTGTCTTGCAGGAATATGGCACTCAGACACTGAAGTCCGCGTGAGTGACACCAGTTTTCCTAGGGGCCTGCCTCTTCCATTGTCAGGCGTGAGTCAGACACAATTAATCACTGGTAGATCTTACTGTTTGCATAAACTTGTTATACTATATGGAGGACAATGGAGTGCATTATACTAGATGAAGGAATATGGTGGGTGCATTATGCTATATGGAGGACTATTGGGGTGCTTTATACTATATGGAGGACTATGGGGTGCATTATGCTATATGGAGGACTATGGGATGTGCATTATACTATATGGAGGATTTTAAGGGTGCATTATAATATATGGAGGACTGTAGGGGTGCATTATACTGGGGGTATTGTGACATCCATGCTGAGGACCACTCATGTTAACTTAGTCATACCATATTTTTTGTGCCATGTCTGAAAAATAATGAACGCTATTTTATTTTACATGTAGGATCTTTTAAAAGATTTCCTAGAAAAAAGAGAAAAAGGAGAACTCCTAGTACAAAAGTCAAGCAATCTTAAGAAAAATGTTTTGAAAAAGGTAAGTAATGAATGTAGAATATGTCTATGTACTTCTTAAAAACTGTACTGCAGGAGTGAAATGTGAACAAAGGGAAAGCCTGGTGGAAACAGCTGCAGATCTTCCTTGTTTTATCGTTTTATGATTAAAGAGGTTATCCAGGATGTATCAAAAAAATATTGGGCCTAAGCACCAACAGGCAGGTAGTTAGCACCTACCCGCCTTTTGTACCTGGCACTATTCATTGTCAGCTGAAGTGGTCACAAAGCACTCCTGGCGGTGATTTTGGCACTTCCGCTGACGTCACGTCAACAGAGGGGAGTATTCTCCCCCTCTGTAGATGAGTGTCAGAGCCGACGTCATGCTGATTGACAACCAACTCCCCCAATCAGCAGGAAACCGGCTGTCCTGCCACTTCCACAGAGCAGAGTGGAAAAGCCACCTGTGCTTTGTGTTTACGCTGCCGTGCAGTCCCCGGCAGGAGCGTCGGGGATGAACGGTGGTGACTGATGCCAGGCATAACAGGCAGGTAAGCGCTGCTAACTGCCTGTAAGGGTGCTTTCACATCAGTGTTATTCCAAGCAGATCCGGCGGATGTCGCCGCATCTGCCGCGTAACGGCTGACTTGCGACACTGATCCGGCAAGCCCCATTTATTCTCCATGGGGATTGCGATCGGGTGCAGCAAGTACGGTATTGCCAAATCTGGCACTTGCAGTGCTTTCGGCACCGCAGAAAAAAACAAAACCTCTGCAGATCTGCTGGAAACTACACTTTACCGTAGATTTGAAAGGGGCCTTACTGACTGGGCATAGATTTTTTTTTATACATCCCAGATAACCCCTTTAAGGCTACGTTCCCACTATGAGTATTTGGGGAGTTTTTGATGTTATCACTTAGAAATTATCAGTGTATTAGGAGGTAAAATATCATGTTTTTTAAGGAAATATGGGTTACCAACTTTGAGTTTGTTAAGAAATTATACTTTATTAATAATCCAATCAAAAGGTCAAATACCTACATAGAAAGACATCCCAAAAAGACAAATTTTTGAATCCAAAGGAATGTGTGATTAGGGGAGACTAAATTTCCCTCATTTATTTCCACCTACCTAACAATGGGGGATTTTCACCCTAAGGGTACCTTTACACGCCGCTACTGGCAGGTGGATACAACCGGATACATGCAAGAAATGTATCTTGCATCGGCAATATACCCCGTAGTAGCGGCGTGTGAAGACGGTAGTAGCCACCCGGCAGTAGCGGCACCTGTTTCCGAGCACTGCCCTGAAACAGGTGGCTACACAGCCAATTGTAGCGACCTGTATCGGCGTGTAAAGAAGCAACAGAAGGGATGTCTGGACACCAGCCTATGTACCTGGTATGTAGCTGGGGCGTGACACAGGCTCCGGGTTACCGCGCCCCATCAGCGATCATTGGAGGAAGCTCCTGCATTACGATTGGTAGACGCTGCATAGGGAGGCATATTTAAGGAGCTGACCAGTCACACTACACAATTGCTCGAGCGTCATGTATTAAACAGCCTCCTGCGATGCCTGCCCAATCATGATGTTCTTGCTTTGTCCTATCAGCGTACGGACGTCTCGTAATCCACAATTGTGGCACGCCTATGTGTTGTCCCTGCTGCACCAGGTCCGCCCATGTTAGCTTGTTGTAGCGGTGTGTAAATGAGGTAAGGTGCTCGGCAGAAGGTAACTTGAGACACCCGGCGGTGTATCTAGAGATAGATGTAACCTACTGTAGCGCACCTTGTTGCGGCGTGTAAAGATGGTGCGATTACCGTTTGCAACCGTTTGTGCGTGCTCGTGCACGTGAAGTAGCTGGTTGTATCCACCCGCCAGTAGCGGCGTGTAAAGGTACCCTATGTGTTTGGTGCCTCCATACCATGTTGGCTATCCCTTATCTTGCCCTGTTTTACCTGACAAGGGTTCCTAAGGGGAAGAAAACTCCCAACACCACTTAATTTAAGTAAGTCGATTGTGGTTTTTTAGGAGACATCACACGTTTTTTCCTTGGTAGATTCAAGATGGATGCAGTAGTTCTCCGATCTTTACGCGTTTCGTCTGACCTTATATTGTCAGACTCATCAGAAGGCGGAGTGATTGATAATGACTTGCCTTTTTAGAGTGCAAAATGATCCCCAGATGTAAAATACGTAGACTATCAAGAATCATACCCGAGAATAACCAAATATTCAAAAATAGGGTGCAGAATACAAAAATATTACACCACGAGGTAAATGGCGGCAAGAGTTTGGGATGTCTATTAAACATATCCTCACTAAGGACTCTTTGATTCCACATTAGAATTTATGATTCTGTATGAGGTCACTTCATGGTCCTATCTTCAGCATATTGTGAACCCATTTGTTCACATGCTGGAAAAAAGATAAACAGATCCCTTGACCCTAATAAGACCTCCTAGACAGGGTCAACTTTCTATATCTGGAACGTTGAATTACTCCTCAAATGTGAGAAGTATGTATATCAGTGAGAACTTAGTTTGCCGAGTACCATTTTTACCGTGGTTGTCTTCTTGCCTCTTATAGTTCTATTTTTGTATTCTGCATCCTATTTTTGAATATTTGGTGCTGAAACAGCGGCGGCTCTGAAATTCAAGCAGCACTCGTTCAGCACCTGGACAGCGCAGCTGAAAGAGCCGCCGCTGAAGTTCAGCACGTGGAGAGAAATTTCAGCACCGGGGTAGCTCCCCTGCACCTGCTATGCTGAAATTTCAGCACTGGACAGTGGCTCAGACAGTGGCTCAGTGGCAATCACAAATTCTTTGGTATTATTATCTTCATTTAATTTGTCTTCAATGAAAAAACACAAAAGAGAATGAAGCAAAAAGCAAAACATTGATCATTTCACACAAAACTCCAAAAATGGGCCAGACAAAAGTATTGGCACCCTCAGCCTAATACTTGGTTGCACAACCTTTAGCCAAAATTACTGCGATCAACCACTTCCTGTAACCATCAATGAGTTTCTTACAATGCTCTGCTGGAATTTTAGACCATTCTTCTATGGCAAACTGCTCCAGGTCACTGATATCTGAAGGGTGCCTTCTCCAAACTGCCATTTTAGATCTCTCCACAGGTGTTCTATGGGATTCAGGTCTGGACTCATTGCTGGCCACCTTAGAAGTCTCCAGTGCTTTCTCTCAAACCATTTTCTAGTGCTTTTTGAAGTGTGTTTTGGGTCATTGTCCTGCTGGAAGACCCATGACCTCTGATGGAGACCCAGTTTTCTCACACTGGGCCCTACATTATGCTGCAAAATTTGTTGGTAGTCTTCAGACTTCAAAATGCCATGCACACTGTCAAGCAGTCCAGTGCCAGAGGCAGCAAAGCAACCCCAAAACATCAGGGAACCTCCGCCATGTTTGACTGTAGGGACCGTGTTCTTTTCTTTGAATGCCTCTTTTTTTCTCCTGTAAACTCTATGTTGATGTTTTTACCCAAATAGAGAGAACATTCTTCCAAAACATTTTAGGCTTTCTCAGGTAAGTTTTGGCAAACTCCAGCCTGGCTTTTTTATGTCTCGGGGTAAGAAGTGGGGTCTTCCTGGATCTCCTACCATACAGTCCCCTTTCATTCAGATGCCGACGTACAGTACGGGTTGACACTGTCGTACCCTCGGACTGCAGGGCAGCATGAACTTGTTTGGATATTAGCCAAGGTTCTTTATCCACCATCCGCACAATCTTGTGTTGAATTCTCTTGTCAATTTTTCTTTTCCGTCCACATCTAGGGAGGTTGGCCACAGTGCCATGGGCTTTAAACTTCTTGATGACACTGCGCACGGTAGACACAGGAACTTTCAGGTCTTTGGAGATGGACTTGTAGCCTTGAGATTGCTCATGCTTCCTCACAATTTGGTTTCTCAAGTCTTCAGACAGTTCTTTGGTCTTCTTTCTTTTCTCCATGCTCAATGTGGTACAAACAAGGACACAGGACAGAGGTTGAGTCAACTTTAATCCATGTCAACTGTCTGCAAGTGTGATTTAGTTATTGCCAACACCTATTAGGTGCCACAGGTAAGTTACAGGTGCTGTTAATTACCAAATTAGAGAAGCATCACATGACTTTTCTAACAGTGCCAATACTTTTGTCCACCCCCTTTTTTATGTTTGGTGTGGAACTATATCCAATTTGGCTTTAGGACAATTCTTTTTGTGTTTTTTTCATTGAAGACAAATGAAATGAAGATAATAATACGAAAGAATTTGTGATTGCAATCATTTTCAGGAAGAAACTGAGTATTATCTGACAGAATTGCAGGGGTGTGAATACTTTTGGCCAACACTGTACACCCCTTATTGAAGTGTCACCCAGGCCACGGGCTCAGGCGCTGCCACCCGTGACATCCCCTCGAAAGCACCCACCGAGCCTGATACCCGAGTACCCCAGGGCCTGGGGCTCGACAGATGCCTTTCTTGAAAACTATAATATTACCAGTTATACATACTAGATTCTTTGATAGGGCGTTGATCCAGGGAATTAGTCTGATTGTCGTACGTGGAGTCAGGAAGGAATTTTTTCCCCCAATGTGGAGCTTAGTGTTGCCACATGGGTTTTTTTTGCCTTCCTCTGGATCAACATGTTAAGCTATGGGTTGAACTAGATGGACTTAAAGTCTTCCTTCAACCTTAAAAACTATATTACTATGTTACTATGTTACTATGTAATCCATCCAATTGTCTCCTATGACCCTGACCTAATGCTGGTGAATGTATTTAGCAATGTTTCTTCGATTTTGGTTTCCTGACTTAATCTTGAATTTCTCTTCCGATAAATCAGGCAGAGCTCTCCATTTCTAAGGATGGACTTCTTCATTTTGGAGATGTGGTCATGCTACTTAATCCGGAAAACAGTGAGCAGTCACTGAGTAATCCGTCTCCAGTACACGGTAACTATACTCTCTCTGTAAACCCTGAGGAAAGTGCAATCAATGTGAAGAGCCACCTGACAGCTCCGTGCGGAGTCAGCGCCAGCAGCAATGTGAAACCCTGCGGCAGAAATGCCTTCATTATCACAAGGTAGGTGTCTTTAGAATTTGCCATAATTATGATCTACTTATATTATTTAACATGTAGTAGTGCATCTCAATGAATTAGAAAATCATAAAAAATCAATGCAATATTGCCAAGTTTCAGGGCGTTTCTGGGAGCCGTAAAAGACATTGACTAATAAATCAATATTATACTCACCCTTTGTCTCGTGGAATACAGCCATGTGGTTTTTAACCTTTCATCCCCCCCTACTTAAATTTTCTGAAATAGCGACCTGTGGGTTTTCATTGCCTGTAAGCCATAATCATCAACATTTACAGGAATAAAGCCTTGAAATGGATCACTCTGTTTGTAATGACTCTATGTAATATATACATTTCACTTTTTGTATTGAATTAGTGAAATAAATGAACTTTTTGATGATATTCTAATTCATTGAGGTGCACTAGTAAGTATATGCCTGTTTTCATGTTTGACATTGTAAAAGAGGGAGTATAAGCTTCTTTTATTGAGGCTGTATATAGAGGCAGCTCTAACCTTATACATGTAGAAGAGTAACTTGAAACTTGTGGAGTGCAGAAAACGGGGCCCCTGATTATCACCGGCCCCTCATATAATAGTCTTCCTATAATGGTCAATGGGACCTTTTTGTCATTCCTAATCTCCGTGGCCCTTGCACCCACTGTATTTACACTCCAGTATACATGACAATGTATGTAGTCCAGGGCCCATTTTATAGATGGCGGGCCATGAACACCAAGCAAGTAGATCTTAGCATTGTATTGCAGAGTGGGACCAGAGAAGACTGTACAGCTGTGGTATTAGGCCAACTTCACACCACCATTTTTCGGGTCCGGGTCTGTCTGGTGTGAACTGGACAGATCCGGATCTGATTTTGCCCCCCATGTAACCCCATGGTGCCGTATGGTTGTTACTTGCCATCCAGTTTTGTGCTATTCCAGAAGGATCCGGTTGTCTTCGTTTTTTACCGGAGCTTGCAGCCATTTTTTGTGTCCGGTGGCAAAAACGAACAAAACCGGATCCTCTCGGATCTGAGGCGATCTGGTGCCCATAACATGGGAGTCTATGGGCACCAGATTGCGCCGGATCCGGCAAAAACCGAACCGGTTCTCGTACACCTGGTGCTGAAAGAGTGGCGGCTCTGAAATGGCTCCGTAACGGCTCACTTGTGGCAAGCCCCATTCATTCCCTATGGCACTTGCGGTCTGTGCAGCAAGTGCGTTTTTGTTGTCAGAAAACTGCTGCTAGCAATGGCAAAACTGCACTTGCCGCACATGACCACAAGTCCCATAGGGAATGAATGGGGCTTGCCACAAGTGAGCCGTTACGTGACAGATGCAGCAAAGCTGCCGGATCTGCCACGAATGGTAGAAAACGCTGATGTGAAAGCTGCTCATGTACAGAACTATGTAAAAGGAACATTTGCTCTACAAATACTGTAAATGTTCTCATCATTTTTTGTAAAGTGGCAGTGTATGTGTTTGTGTTGTGTGACAGTGTCGATGGGAGTGAACCTGGGGAACCTTTGTGCTATGGACAGAATTTTGCCTTGAGGACAGCAGAAGAATTCATGGGCCATGTAAGTGATTCCAGTGATTGTCTGATGTCAGCTTATGCCTGCTGGATCAGGATTCATTAACTGAACCATCACCATGTATTGTATTCTTGTGTATGTATAAAGTTAAATCTGTCACCAGATTCCACATATACAAATGGTATACATTATTATCAATTGGTTCATTAAGACCTAATGAGGCTGGTGTGCTTACTTTCACAATTTATGTGAGAATGGCTATATTATCCTTTGTGAACGTTTCTCCCAGCAAATGTCAGAACAAGTATTTTATGAGTCCTGCTCTTTGGACTTAAAGAATTCTTACTTGAATATCAGGATCACATATTCATTTTTACATGGATTTACACAGTAAGTATACCAGCCTCATCAAGTCTTAGAACTATTTAATAATATCTGCTTTTTGCATTGTGAAGTATGTTGAAAGATCTGCTTTTAAGGGAATCTATCACCAGGTTTTTGCCATTCCATCAGAGAGCAGCATAATGTAAAGATAGAGACCCTGATTCCAGCGATGTGTCACTTACTAAGCTGCTTGCTGTCATTTTGATAAAATCACTGTTTTCTCTGCTGCAGATTTAGCAGTTATTTGAATGTGGAGCTCTATAACCTCGCCCACATCACTGATTGACAGCTTTCTGTGTAAATTGTAATCAGTGTTGGAGGCAAAGTTATACAGAGCTCATGAATATGCTGGACCTACCTGTCAGCAGGGTGAAGTAGTCCTTGAATGATAATCTCCAGCTAAACAGTGATTTTATCAAAACTACACTGAGCAGCCCAGTAAGTGACACAAAGCTGGAATCAGGATCTCTAGCCCTACTTAAGCTTTTCTCAGATTAGGTGGCAAAAATCTGGTGACAGATCTGCCTTACGTCATTAAGAGGCCTGTTATCTAGCCACCAGTATAGCTGCCGCAGGGGGTCGACTGGCTTTCCTACAGATCTCTCTAGCAGTATATATCACTACACATCTACTTCCATCTAAGATCCCACCATTATCCTATCATTTTTATATTGTACGTGGCAGGGGAGGTTTATCTGGTAATAATCAGCTAATAAATAATGCATATTATGTATCAGCACAACATCATAATGAATCATGGATTATTTGTGTCCACATAATAATAATCTCATGTTTCTTTTTTTGCCAGTTGTATCTCACAAGTGACCGTAAATCCTTTCAGAAGAGCAGTAAGAAGTCTCATCTACAAGACGTCAGTCTAACGGAGCAGCAGTCATACGAGACCTGCTGGCAGGTTGTTTACTTGGACCCCCAGCTCAGACTAGAACATGAAGGACTGCCTGCTCCGGTATGTGTGCAAATCCTCATTTATGTATTCTCCCACACTATGTCTACATGTGCCACAACAATGGCATGGTGCCATCTTAGAATTCAGCAGTATCGCTGTGCCACATGAGGCCCTTTCTTGTTCATTATTTGCAGGATGAGATGTATCTAACTGTGATAATTAAAAATCTCCACAAGAGGGCGCACTATAGGCATGAAATAGCTGCTTCCAGCAAACAACACAGTCCTTAATAGAATTAATATTCGAATCATTATCATTAGCAGTGGACATATTTTAGCAGTTTAGTTATAGTTCTATTTTGGATTTCTAGGGTAAATTCACATGATACAGATTTACCACACAAATATCTATCATAGCCATCTTAATAAGACTTGCTGAAATCCATGTGTCTGTTGTATAAACAACCCCATTTAGAGGTATACGATGGATTTTCAGTTGCTGAGGTTAGTACGAGGGGCGTTCATTACACATCTCCCCTGATCCACTTTTGTTTATCACAGGATGCTGATATTGTACATGTGTAATGATATGAGTCTCTATGGGTTACGTGCCAATTTGCAACTCTGAACTGATAACAGTCTTTCTTTTACAGGTTCTGAAGTGGTGTGAGGTGTGATAAAGGATCCAGTGGAATATAGAGGAGTCATCAAGTTCCTTTACTTGAACGATCACCCATCTAGGAACACATTCGCTGAGATGACAGAGGTTTATGGTGATGATTCCATGATTTCAAATGTGGTCAAACTTCGGTGGTAACAGCTCTAATTCCAGGGTGACCCCATTCTGCTATCGATGAATACACCTTTTCAAGTAAAGGATCTTAATGACTGCTCTGTATTCCACTGGGTCCATTATTACACCTCACACCACTTCAGTACCTGTAAAAGAAATACCGTTATCAGTTCAGAGTTGCACATTGGCATGTAATCTATAAAGACTTAAGTCATTACACATGTGCAGTTTCAGCATCCGGCGATAATTAGAAGTGGGTCAGTTGAAATCTTTAATGAATGCCTCTTGTGTATCGGCTGTATGCTGTAAGGTCCCCATACACATGTGATAAAAGTTATCTGAAACAATTGATTTTGGTGACTACCGCCGACCATCTAAGTGACACGCCCACTCCAGGGTTCTTCCTTCTGCTCTTTAGGCCTCGCCTCTCAGGTCTCCTCTAGGTGCGGTCAACAGCTCTTGATAGCAGGCCCCCTTGGCTTTTCTTTAGTACTCGGGGTGGGCGCTGCTATTTTGAGCCTTCTCTAAGGTCCTTCCCAAGACCAGGGCTCAGACATGCCCCCAGACCTACGCATGGCGCCTGTTCTTTCCTCACCGCCATTTTGTGAGCCAGTTCTTACACAGTTCTTAACAGTTCTTTAAGGCGCACGAGACACGGTGTTGCTGGGCCACTGTGTCCACCAACCAATCGTTGTCTCTTCCGCACCCCAAGGGTCCTTCTCTTCCTCTGCCAGTCAGTTCTCTCCCTCCTGTGGGCGAGCGTGGTGGTGCTCCAGCCCAAGGGACACAGCACCACACTGCCTCTGCACTCCCGACTACCACTGCTCAACAGCTGATGTTACTCCTCCGGTCTCCTACTGACAACTGCCTACTCTGACACTTTTCTGTCCCCCTATATGAACCTGGGTCCTCCCTTAGGATCCACCCCCCGTCTCAGGGCCTAAGGGTTGTGTACTGTGTGTGCGTTCTTTGGGCTTAAAGGGAACTTGTCACCTGAATCTAAGTCCCTACACTATCACTAGCTGTCCCTACACCTTCCTAGCTGCTCCCTATCTATCCCTTCCTCATCTAAAGTGGCCATATGAAACATCTCAAAAATAAGCTTAAACTTACTGCAGTCCTCGAGGTTGGGGGACTGGGAAGGCGTGGCCACGCTCCATTCACCACTCCTCCGTGGTGTAGTGCACGCCCTGCTGGGCGGCATTATTCTTTGTCCTCTCTGCCCCCACTATTTTGAATCTCCCGCCCTCTGTGTCATTCTATGCACCAACCGGACGTCACATCCGGCGCGGTGCATTATGGGGCCGGTCACGTTATCGGCCCTAATGCATTATCAGCCATAGTGACTAGACTCTTCTCTGGTTGGAGACAGGATCATGGGAGCTGGGAGTATTTAGTGTTGTACCTCATTTTTAATCAATTCACTTTAGCACCATTTTCTGATTCAGATATTTTAGTCTCGTGGTGTGGTGATTGTCTGATCACTGGGGGCTCCACTGCTCCACTGCTATTCCAATTCACTGGAGGATTCCTCCTCCATGGATGACCGTAGTAAAGAGAAGTTTAGCACCTGCCCTGCTCTTGAATCCAAGATCTTTGTGACTGATGGAGATTAGTAGATCAGTAATAGAACAGTACCTTTACAATAAATCAGTTCAACACAAAATACAAGACTTGGCTCAATGTAAGTAACAACTTGTGGAGCTCAAGGAAAGCTGCAGTGCACACAATGCTGGAGAACATGGCTTTAAGGTGCTGAGAACAATATCTTCATTAGCTTATAACTAAGCACTTCTGCAATTAGGACTAGATCAGGAGCTCTATGGATTGCGTTTCCATGGCTGAATAGTCTCAGGTTCCCAACTCATCAATGATCTTTTGGAAGAATAGACACATTCTTCGAGCCTCTGTCACCAGATTTGTCCTGAAAGTTGGTGTTACCCGCATGTTCCTTGTAATCCCTAAGGCTCCTTTCACATCTGCGGTAGATGTAATTCATGGCAGATCTGGCAGATTTCGTCGCATTTGCCGGATCTGCCGCATGACGGGCGATTTGTGGCACCGATCCGGTAAGCCCCATTCATTCATTATGAGGATTGCGGTCAGGTGCGGCAAGTGCGGTATTGCCGAATCCTGCGCTTGCAGCACTGCAATAAACCTGCTGCTAGCAGCGTTTGTTTTCTTCTCGCCACGACAGCACCCACATGAGAGAGGGGATCCGCCCACCAGGACAGGAAACCTACAGATAAAAAGGGGCGGTCCCCCTCGCTCCCTCAGTTTGGTTTCCTGTCCTGATGGGAACCTGCAGCAATAAGGATACCTGGGTTCAATCAGCCTCTGTGCGGTATCTTTGAGAACGGCAGGGCCTGGAACTCCAGAAGCAGCGTCGGGAAGTCCGGTTTCCGGCTCTCCCCTCGGCTGACTAGGATGTCACGTTGTCAGCGTTGGGTACCCACCCTGACTCGTGGGAGCGCGGTGCAGTATGGACAACCTGCATTCATCCACGTTGACCAGGGGCAGCTTGGGGGCCCAGAGGTATGTATGTGACAGGCCTTTTCCGGGCTGTCTCCTGCGGTGGCAGCACCCGCGCTTCCTGGGGGGGGGCTAGGGCTCTGTGGCGCGGACATTTTGCCGCCGGTTCGCGGGGGGATGGGGGCCGTGCCCAGTGGTGGGCGGGTCCGTGTCTCCCGGTGATGGGGCGGGGTGTTGGCGCGGTGGAGTCCGGGCTCTCTCTGGGGAGTGTGGGGAGCCTGTGGCCGCGGCGGTCGCCTTCGGATCCCTGCGCCGGCTTCCGGGCCGCGCCGGCGCCTGCGCAGTAGCTGGAAGCGCTTCTAACCCGGAAGTAGTGCGATTGCTTCCGGGCGGCCGGGGAGGTGGCCCCAGCACGGGTGATAATAGACACAGTGCGGCAGCAGCGCCGTTGGTGGAGTTGATCCCTGTGATGTCGTCTCCTGGGGCAGAGGGGCTGCAGCAGCCTGACGCTAGCTTACAGCCATCCAGCAAAACTCGTGGTGGCAGTGGACGCAGCAAGGAAGCTGGGTCTGCTGACAGATGTGACCGGAATAAGACAGGTCAACCATCACAGGCTGGTCCTACACCTCCTGAACCGGTCAGTATGCACAACTCACGGGGTGAATGTGTGTGTTCTCTGCGCCTCTGCTGATCTCCTCCCTTTCTGTTTTCTTAGGCTAAGAAGGGCAAAAAGCTAAAGCATAAAGAATGCGCTTTGTGTGCACAGCCCCTTCCTGAGGCATATGTGAAGCGTCTGTGTCAAGCCTGTATAAATCAGACCCTGCAGGAGGAGTCCTCTGTTAAAACTATGGACATTCGTTCTATGATCCGGGAGGAATTGTTGTCCTTCAGTGAGGTGGCCTTGGCTCGGCCATGTTCCTCCAGGGCTAGGAAGCATGTGTCCCCTGGTGTGTCCTCTCCAGAGGGTAGCCCGGTTAGATCTCAGGGTGTATTTAGGTCCCCGTCGGCTTCTCCTGCTTCTTCTTCCTCATCGGATGATGAGGGAAGGTCCTGTTTTCCCCTGGACAGTGTGGATAACCTTGTCAAGTCTATCCGCCACACTATGGAAGTGCCTGATTCTAGGGAGTCTCGTTCAACACAGGATATCATGTTCACCGGCCTCGCGGAAAAGAAGAGGCGAGCTATCCCTGTGGTGGCGGCTCTCAAAGATCTGGTGTATCGTGAGTGGGATAAGCAGGACAGACGTGGGGCTCTTCCTTCTTCTTCCAAGCGGAGATATCCCTTCGATGATGAGGACTTAGCTACTTGGTCCAAGGTCCCGAAGGTGGATGCTGCGGTGGCCTCCACGTCTAAGCGTTCCACCCTCCCGGTAGAGGATGCAGGGTTGCTGGCCGATCCACTGGACCGGAAAGCCGAGATGTTGCTTAAACGCTCTTGGGAGTCTAGCACAGGGGCCTTTAAACCCGCTATTTCAGCTACATGTACTGCCAGATCCCTGTTGGTCTGGGTAGATCAGCTTGAGGATCAGATTAGGTCAGGGGTTCCCAGGGACCAGTTGCTGTCATCTCTTCCATTGATCCGTGGGGCCTCGGCTTATCTGGCGGATGTGTCTGCTGATTCCTTGCGCCTGGCAGCGCGGTCTGCTGGTCTGACCAACTCGGCTCGTCGGGCCCTATGGCTTAAAGGGTGGAAGGGCGATTCTCAATCCAAGTCCAAGTTGTGTACGCTCCCCTTCCGTGGTGAGTACCTCTTCGGCCCTGACTTGGATGATATTTTAGCTAAGGCAGCTGACCGTAAGAGGGGGTTCCCTAATCCTCCTGTTCCGTCTTATAGGAGAGCCTTCAGGAGACGTCCATTCGGCCAGAAGAGGTCGTATAGGGAGAACCGGGACCGTTGGGAACCCAAGGAGGGTAAACAACGGGGTGCCCTGTTTGGGGGGTCTTCCTCCTTTAAACCTGGAAAAAAGTACCGTTTCTGATCGTTGGGCTGTTATCTCCTCTAGTCCCTGGATTCTGAGGTTGATTGCCTCCGGTCTTACTCTGGACTTTGCCCGTTCTCCTCCAGATTCGTTTGTCCTTACCTCCCCTCCGTTGCATCATCAGCGTGCCCTGGTCCTGGAAATTCAATCCCTGTTGTCCAAACGTGTTCTTGTTGAGGTTCCGGTGGGCCAGGAAGGAAAGGGGTTTTACTCCCCCTTGTTTCTGGTATCTAAGCCAGATGGTTCCTTTCGGACCATAATTAATTTAAAGAAATTAAATTCCTTCCTGGCGGTCCGGTCCTTCAAAATGGAATCTATTAATTCCACGATCAAATTATTATTCCCTAGATGTTTCATGGCGGTACTGGACCTCAAGGATGCTTATTATCATGTCGCCATCCACGTCGATTACCAGCAGTTTCTGCAGGTGGCAGTCGTCTGGGAGGGACGGACTCGACATTTCCAATTTACGGCAATGCCTTTTGGTCTTTCCACGGCTCCTCGTGTCTTCACCAAACTAATGTCCGAGGTGATGGCTTTTTTGCGGCACCAGGACACGCTCATTGTGCCGTATTTGGATGACTTTTTGATAGTGGGTTACTCTTTCGAACAGTGTCAGGCCCGTGTGCTTCATGTCATCTCATCTTTGCAGGACTTGGGCTGGATCATCAACTGGGGGAAGTCCAGACTAACTCCCGTGACTCATCAATCTTTTCTGGGTCTCCTTCTGGACTCTGTAAGTCAGCTCTGCCTCCTTCCGGAAGACAAGATTTCTCATATCAGGGCTAGGGTCAGCCAGGTTATTGCTCACCCTTCCCTATCATTGCGGGAGGCCATGTCCCTGTTGGGTTCCCTTTCGTCTTGCATCCCGGCAGTTCAATGGGCGCAGTCTCATACGCGGCCTTTGCAGCAGGCGGTTTTGCTGGCGGAGGTTGCCTTGCAGGGTCGGCTTCAGAGTCGTCTTATCTTGCCTCCGGACGCTGTGGAATCTCTTACCTGGTGGGTAGACCCGCTTCACCTTTCAAGGGGGGTTCCCTGGGTAGTTCGGCCTTCTCAGATCCTTCTGACTGATGCCAGTCCAGATGGGTGGGGGGCTCACCTTGGGTCCTGTTTAGCTCAGGGTCAATGGTCGGCGGAGGAATCTTCCGATTCTTCCAACGTACGGGAGTTGAAGGCTATCCACCTTGCTCTCCTTCATTTTCTCCCACAGCTGCGGGGGTCGCACGTCCGGATCTTGTCAGACAACACCACGTCGGTGGCATATATCAACAAGCAGGGAGGTACTCGATCCCGGACGCTGCTGTCTACTGCGATGGCTATCCTCAACCTGGCGGAGGCCAACTTGTTGTCCCTTTCGGCCCTCCATATCCGGGGTGTCGACAACTCAACAGCGGACTTTCTGAGTCGCCATACCCTCCATCAGGGCGAGTGGGCCCTCTGCCGTCGGACCTTCCGGAAGATAGTTGCCTTGTGGGGTCTTCCGGAAATAGATTTGTTTGCAACCAGGGCCAACAGGCAAGTCAGCCGGTTTGCCTCCCTGGATTTCTCGGACGAGCCGGAGTTGTTGGATTCCCTCCAGTTCCCTTGGACCTTTCGGCTGGCCTATGCGTTTCCTCCCATGAACTTGCTTCCAGTAGTCATCCGGAAGATCAGGGACGAGGGGGCGAGGGTGATTCTCATTGCCCCATTTTGGCCCAAGAGGCCGTGGTTTTCCTGGCTCAGAGCCATGTCAGTGTCCGACCCGTGGCTGCTTCCTTCTGTTCCAGGCCTGCTCTCTCAGGGTCCTTGCCGTCACCCTCGGAAGCAGGGGCTCCACTTGACGGCTTGGAACTTGAAAGGAGCCTGTTAAGATTGCGTGGGTTTTCAGAGCAGCTTATTTCCACCCTTCTCTTGAGTAGGAAGGAGGTGACGACACGGATTTATGCTAGGGTCTGGCGGAAATTTCTTCAGTTCCATACTGCTCCTTTTACTCCACTTGTTCCCATCCCTTCTATTCTGGAGTTTCTTCAGAAAGGTCGGGAATTGGGGCTTTCAGTCAACACCCTTAAGGTCCATGTTTCGGCCTTGGGGGCATTGTATGGATCAGATGTGGCGGGTGACAGATGGGTGTCGCGGTTTATCGCGGCTTGTGAGCGTAGCACCCCGGTTCATGTTGCTCGGTTGGCCCCATGGGATTTGGATTTGGTCCTTGACGCCCTGATGGGGCCCCCCTTTGAACCTCTTGAGGCAGCCTCCCTTAGGTCCCTGTCTCTCAAGACGGCTCTGCTAGTGGCCCTTACTTCTGCTAGGCGGGGGGGTGATCTCCAGGCTTTGTCTATAGATCCTCCATTTCTGTCCATCTTGCCAGATAGGCTTGTCTTGAAACCGGATCCTTCCTACCTCCCTAAGGTCGCTTCCCGGTTTCATCGGAGTCAGGAGATTTTCCTCCCTTCCTTTTTTCCTACTCCGGGTTCTCCTGAGGAACGACGGTTTCATACGCTAGATGTCAGGAGATTAGTGTTACACTACCTTGATAGGACTAGGCCCTATCGGCAGAGTAGGGCTCTGTTTGTGTCCTTTCAGGGTCCTCGTCGGGGGTTTGCTGTTACTAAAAGCACGTTGTCTAGATGGATCCGGGATGCCATCTGCTTGGCCTACTCGGTGACGGGACGCAGTCCTCCGGAAGGGGTGCGGGCGCATTCTACTAGGGCTATGGCTTCTTCGTGGGCCGAGCGCGCTGCGGTCTCCATTGAAGCTATTTGTAAGGCTGCCACTTGGTCATCCCCTTCTACCTTTTATTCCCACTATCGTTTGCATTTGTCTTCTGACTCTGATTTGGCTTTCGGGCGATCTGTCCTCAGCACTGTTGTCCCTCCCTAGTCTTGCTCTCTGCAAATCTCTCATGTGGGTGCTGTCGTGGCGAGAAGAAAAGACATGATTACTTACCGGTAATTGTGTTTTATGGAGTCCACGACAGCACCCACTCACTTCCCTCCCTTGTCACGTTATTTGGTGTGTGTGTGTTTAACGCTTGGGCCTTGCCCGGGGTTTCTTGGGTTTGTACTTGTAGTGTTTCCTTGAGATGTGTTATGCTTCTCTTAACTCTGCGGTTCCCCTCATACTCTGTAAACAAACTGAGGGAGCGAGGGGGACCGCCCCTTTTTATCTGTAGGTTTCCTGTCCTGGTGGGCGGATCGCCTCTCTCATGTGGGTGCTGTCGTGGACTCCATAAAACACAATTACCGGTAAGTAATCATGTCTTTTTGCATGGCTGTAAGTGCCGGATCTGCCAGATTCAACAATACCCCACTAGCTGCACCTGACGTCAATCTTCATAATGAATGAATGGGGCTTGCCGGATCGCTGCCGCAAGTCTCCCGTTACGCAGCAGATCCGGCGATATCTGCTGGATATGCCGCAAGTTACGTCTACCGCCGTTGTGAAAGCAGCCTTACATCCCCTGGATGAGAGTGTTGCGGCTGACTCCTCTCAGGACTATAGATATACCATAGATATATCCATAGTTTACTCGCTATGAAAAATAGCCTTATAATATTTTTTAAGGAAATTTCTCTTAATATTTATTGTTAGATTTTGCAGAGGTTTCCTAGGTCAGAACTTAGTGTGCTGTTCAGTATTTTTTTATATTGTGTTTGTACAGAATACGTCTTATTTTATATAGTGATGATCAAATACAAATCTGTTTTCTGTTTCAGGCAAACAACAAAATCCTGATAGTTCACAGTAAAACAAATCAGTGCCTGGCTGTCCTCAGGAAGTACATACTATGGTAAGCCACATAGACCATGTTAGAAATTTGGGCGGAATGTATTATTTCCTTGTTTTCTCCACTTTCATATCACAGAAACGCCTGTAACATATAGACTCTATATAGTATGTATTATAGAGTATATTGGATTACGTTTCAAAGTGGAGGTTTTAATAAAAGCCCTTCAGGTTTCTTTGGCTTCTTACCTGCTGGCAGATCTGTGAATATAAGAATGGCCCAAGTATATGGACATTTATATACACACAAAGCCTCCATGACATCAGTAGACAAAAGTCAGGACCTCTTCAGGCTTAGGGTCTGTAATGTCAAACTATCTGAGGATCCACTGTACCTAGAAAAGACAAGGTGTCATGGCAAACATTAAGATGCCACACGTTATCACGTAATAGATCAGCATTCGTTTCTCTCTCACCCGTTCTCATATCAGGCCAGGATATCTCACTCTGCTCGGTGTGTGGAACGACCGCTGCCATGACACTCACTCCCACACTGCTCACTGGGCCTTTCTTTACAGACACTAAAAAGGCCCCGTCACACACTACAATGTCCCAGTGATCCCACCAACGATGTGGATCGCTGGGACATCGTTATCTGATCGCTGGTGAGCTGTCAAACAGGCAGACTCACTAGCGATCAGCGCCAGCGAGAACGCTGGTAACCAGGGTAAACAGCGGGTAACTAAGCAGAGCACTGCGCTTAGTTACCCGATATTTACCCTGGTTGCCATCTCCCAGCGCTTGCTATGCGGCGCTGGGAGATCGTTCATCGTTGGTCTCCCGCTGTCACACACGCTGATGCTGGCTGCCCATCGGGAGACCAACAATAAAATAATGGTCCAGGTCATTTAGAAACGATCAACGATCAACCAACTTATCGTTGGCCATTGGTAAATATCAAACATAATAATGTCGTTTACGATATCGTAGTGTGTGACAGAGCCTTTAGTAAAAGAGCAGCAGCCAAGGCTTCCATAAAGGCATTAGAGCCCCGGCTGCCATGGCTCTGGTTCTGCCAGTACTGGAGTTACAAATTAGAAAATAAAGTGTATTTTTTTCTCATTTCTAATATACAATATACTCTTTTTATTTTTCCCTCTCATAACTCTATATTAAATCTTCATAAGGATCTACCCCTTGGTGAAGGACTTCAATATGCACATTTTTTGTATTCAGTAGGACATGTATACTAAAAAGCAGCCTGTGGCCTGTGTTTCTTGGGTGGCCCCATCTTGCATCAGCTACAGATCTTTGCCTCTAGGCCCCTTCACCTTGGGAATTAACTTGTTAAGCAGACAATGAATATGTGGTCTAATAATGTCTCCATTTTTTCTTTTGGAGGCCATAACTTGCAGTTTCTGAGCATTGATCATGTCTGGTGTAATATGTATCATATGAATAATAAATGATTATAAATTATTTTAGAACTCCATGCTATTTACACTAGTTAAAACCTAAGATAACAATGATATGGACAAGTACCCTGCTGTAAATAAATAAGTAAAAAAACAAGTGCATATAAATAACATAGGGTATTTAGTAAACACTGTTTTTGATTAAACAAAAAGTGTACAGCCATCCCACTGCGACAAATTGTAGCCATATTGTTTTGTTTTGCTTTAGTCTTTTGTGTTTAGTACAAGTACAGGGTGTTCCCCCTGCCCCTTCACTGAGCTGGGCATTTCATGTATAATTGTAGCACCCCAGGGTCCTGATGTTATGCCTGGAAGCAAAAAGGGGGGTTCCCTATTCAGGTAGCACAGCATCCAACACTTTCCTGTCCCCAGACCAGAAGGGGAAGCTCTAAGACCCGGCTTGAGGGGAGCTTCCCTATATAAAGTTCTGGCCTGGAGGTGGGGTGAGTTAGAACAGCCATAGAGTGAGTCTGAGGAGGAAGGAGAGGAAAGCCTGGGGGAGCCAAGGAGCATCGTGCTCGCCTCAGTGGAAAGCACAGAGAATGGACACCGGGTACGAGGCTGTGTAGGGTCTAATGTCCCGGCAACCAATGCTGGAGGGTGGGGAATTCCAAGTTTCCCAGCCACACAGTGCCTGAAGGCAAAGCAGCATACTAGAGCCCAGGGTCTTCACTGAGGAGCGACCCCTGAAACAGGATTCGAGTTGCCTGTCATACTGGCACGCGCAGGAGAGAGAGGGCCAGCAGCTTAGCTTCAACCAGCAGCAGGAGTCTACAAGTGAAAGCGCAGAAGGGAGGCCTCCAACCCACCCGGCTAGGTGGATTCCCCAATTGCTTCCAGGACACCCGGGTCCACAGTAACATCTAAATCGGTGCTCCGGACTGTACCCGTAATGGACAAGTAGATGTAAAGGAAATGTTTATTGCGGTGGACTCCAGTTATTTCTACGCAACCTCCATCCTGCACCCTACACCCTATACTTCATCCACTGCCCCGGGGATCCACTCCACCCGTGGGGAGCCACTCCATCCCAGCTACCCGTCCACCATCCCCGGAGGTTCTGCAGCAGCCGTAGCCCCTATAGCCACAAACCACGGGTGGCGTCACAAACAATCTCCCTATTCTCTATTCCCCTTTTCAGCTGAAACCAGGGTCACGGAAGCCTGGGCATTGACCCCTGTGACTCCCCAGAGACATTCTCGCCTGGTTCCGAGTACCCCACAGCCTTGGGGCCCATCATGCTGCTCATGGCTGAGTGTCCATAGTCGGGACCAGGGCACTCTATGCCCTTATTCATATTGAGGTCTGTTCTGACACAGGGTAAGGTTATAATATTAGGGAGTGTTAGGTACTGTCCTGATATGGATACACCTTGTCATGGAAGAGGCACTGTATATGGAGATCAGCAGCTGTAACCCGCCCCACACTGACTGACAGTCGCTCTGCAGTAAAACCAGCTGTCACTCACTGCAGGGGGGGGATTACGGTTACAGCTGCCGATCTCCGTACACAGAGTGGTGACTGAATCCATGCCGGTGCCGCCTCCGTGACTGAAACCAGAACACTGCTGAGAGGATTAAAGTTCGTTTCTTCTTGACAGTCGGGTTTAGTGTGAAGACGCCCGGCAGGTTCAGAATTTTATTATCTGCAGATTAACTCCACACATGCAAGTTCATATGGTGGGTTTACACGTCCCGATATTGGGGCGATATCGTAGCCAACGGCGCGGGAGCGCGCATTTTTTGAGCGCTTTTCCTGATATCGCATCCGCGGTTTACACGTTGCGATATCGGAAAACAACGTCCCTACGATGTGTACGCCCACCAACCCAGTAATGACCATTTAACATGGGAGTTAATGGGTGACGTGCGAGTACACATTGGAGTTGGATGTTTACACGCAACGATCCGGGTCCAACAGGCATCCGATATCGGGCGGTTGAATAGCACGCTCATTCGACCCCCGATATCGGATTACCATCGTTCCTGCATCGTATTGTACCTTCAAACAGTACAACGCAGGAACGATATCGGGTCCAACTCACGAACCACGTGACTTTTGGTCGGAGTTGGACGCCGATATTGCGGCGTGTAAACCCTCCAATAGTATTTTTCCAGCTTTCTTTTAAATTTGCAATTAGGAAGCAATCAAACAATTAAGAAAATGTAATTATGAAGGTGTATGTTGTCTTTATTGGACGTCTATTTTGTATGGGAGACTATAAACGCTAAAAGTATAAATGCTGTACTTTTAATGACTGGGAAGGTCACATAAAACACATGATGATAAGTTTAGCACTTGTCCAAGTTTTATCTCTTTTAAGCAGTAACTGAATATTTCTTATGTCTTTTTCAGGACACTATTTGGCAAAGAATGTGAAATCACTGCACACACACGCCTAAATGGACACAGAGCTGAAGAGAATGAAAATCATTGGATTATTGTTACTGGAAACCCAAGTGATGACATAAACTCAATGTTTGACAGACCTAAACCACCGAGTGAAGATGTGAATGGGGGCAAACGTGTATGTTAAGCTCTAGTACTACCACAGCTTAACTAGCTTCAACTCAATTTACAATAAAAAAAAATAAAAATGATAAAAGTTAATGGATCTCTGTTATTGACCCAACCAAACCCTGCAAAATAATACCACAAATCACAAACTATACTGCACATTATCACAAGGGAATGTCCAACCATCAACCGTGCAATTGAAAGACACATTCATGATGTTTTGGGCAATAGTAACTTCTTTTTGAAAAGTAATAATATTGTGTGCTGCACATTGTGTATGAAAAACAGAATATACTAAATGCTATGCCAAGGGGCTGTCTTACTGAAAGGGTGAGACCTCACAGCCCCGTTAAGGCCCCCGTTACACTTAGCGATACACTTAGCGATATTGCTAACGATATCGCTGCAACGTCACAGGTTTTATGATGTAGCAGCGATATCGTTGTGTGTGACACACACCAGCGAGCGGCCCCCCGCTGGGAGATCGCTGATCGTTAACAAATGGCCTGAACCATTTTTTGATTGGCGATCTCCCACTGGGCATGCTGCATCGCTGTCTGTGACAGGGGCAACAACCAGCGATCCCCATTCTGCGGCCGAGAACCTGACAGATCCCAACGACCGTCAGGTGTCAGCGCATTGCTGGTAAGTCTGCCTGTCTGGCATCTCACCAGCAACCACATAGCGATGTTCCAGCGATCCCGACCAGGTCGGATCATTGGTGGGATTGCTGGAACATCGCTATGTGTAACAGGGCCTTTAGACTCTGACCACAGGTTGCTGTCCGCGGGTCTCACCGATAAATGTTTAAAAGGCCAGTGGAAATGTGAAAGGAAGGCAAGATGGCAGGACGGCTTGTCCCTAATTGAACAAGTGGATATTAAGGTACCCATACATATTAGGCTATGTGCACATCAGTCGTTTTCTGGGCTGTTTTTGGACGTTTTACGTCGGCGTTTTCTGCTGAGTTTTATGTTAATTTATGTTAATCCTAGCCACCGGCTGGGTTAACATGATACTCAATGGATTTTAGAAAACGCTGTCTTCATTAGAACGTTTTTCTTCTGGTCGTTTTCAGTCAAAACTGAGTTTTTTCAGTCAAAACTGAGTTTTTACAACGTTTTTCAAAGAATAGAGCAAGTGACTTCTTTCCTCCGTTTTTCCAGCGCTTCCAGCTGATCAAGTGCACAAAAAACTCAGTTTTCAAAACAGCCGAGAAAAACGCCGAGAAAAATGCTGGAAAACCCGGCTGAAAACGAGCAAAAAACGAGGGACACTGCTGAGCACAGAAAACTCAGTTTCTGCTAAAAAAAACCAGGTTTTTGGACGTTCTGCAGAGATGCACAAACGTCAGATGTGCACTTACCCTTAGATTCAATGCTCTCTATGAGTTGCTGAGAAGCTCATTATCACCGGTATATCTCCACGGAGAGCAAAAGGATCTGTCATTGGAAATCCACCAGGCCAGAGCTTCTCATACACATTAAACTATCAGCCTATCCCTTCAATATCACCAGGATTGACTGACTTTAGTCTATGGTGTACAGGGGTCTTTAGTTTTAAACAAAAACCAAACATTTTGGGTGTTATTTATCGTCTTAGTGATAACTTAGGCAGATCCCAACCTAGCCAAAGCTTTTTAACCCATCATTCAAAATTCTGGGAAAAAGAGACAGTGAAAGACTAAAAGAAACAACTTATTAGTGAATACTTTGAGAAAAACACATTTCTGGTGCCTAAATATCACACCTGGATTTATACATTTATAACTACCGTTTATACTCGAGTATAAGCCGACCCAAGTATAAGCCGAGGCCCCTAATTTTACCCTCCAAAACTAGGGAAACTTATTGACTCGAGTATAAGCCTAGGGGGGAAATGAAGCAGACTCATTATGGTATACAGCCTCTCATCATGATAAATGGACCCCCGTTACTGGTATATAATCCCCCATCACTGGTATATAGGACCTCCATCACTGGTATACAGTTCCCCCCATCAGAGGTTACAGCCCCAATCAGTGGAATACAGCCCCCCATCAGTGGTATATACAGGCCCCCCCTCAGTGGTATATATAGGCTCCCATCAGTGGTATATACAGGCCCCTCATCAGTGGTTACAGCCCCTATCAGTGGTATATACAGGCCCCACATCAGTGGTATATACAGGCCCCCCCTCAGTGGTATATACAGGCCCACCCCATCAGTGGTATACAGGCCCCCGCCCCCCCATCAGTATACAGGCCCCCTCGCAGTGGTATATAGACCGGCCGCTCGCCCCCCCCCATCGGTATACAGGGCCACCGCCCCCCCCATCAGTGGTATACAGGGCCCCCCCTTGCTGCCGCACACCTGTAAAGTAATACATCATTATATCTATCCTTGTCGCTGTCGCCGCTCTGACACCGCGCTCCTCCGGGTCTTCATGCTTCCTCCTCCGGCGCACAGACAGGCCCCACTATCAGTGGTATATACAGGCCCCCCCTCAGTGGTATATACAGGCCCACCCCATCAGTGGTATACAGGCCCCCCGCCCCCCCATCGGTATACAGGCCCCCTCGCAGTGGTATATAGGCCGGCCGCTCGCCCCCCCATCGGTATACAGGGCCACCGCCCCCCCCCCATCAGTGGTATACAGGGCCCCCCTTTGCTGCCGCACACCTGTAAAGTAATACATCATTATATCTATCCCTGTCGCTGTCGCCGCTCTGACACCGCGCTCCTTCGAGTCTTCATGCTTCCTCCTCCGGCGCACAGACAATGACGTCATTGTCTGTGCGCCGGAGGAGGAAGCATGAAGACCCGGAGGAGTGCGGTTTCAGAGCGGCGACAGCAACAGGGATAAGTATAATGATGTATTACGTTACAGGTGTGCGGCAGCAAGGGGGGCCCTGTATACCACCGCGGGGAAGGGGGGGCGGTGGCCCTGTATACCGATGGGGGGGGCGGGTGGCTGGCATATGACTCGAGTATAAGCCGAGGGGCATTTTTCAGCACAATTTTTGTGCTGAAAAACTCGGCTTATACTCGAGTATATACGGTATATGTAATTTCTGAGTTTTCTATTCTATAAATTATAACGGTTTGGGCACATAGGGCACAGACATGAATACTCAGGTTCTGGCTAGATTTTTATCTTGTGGACATACCAAGATCTTGTTAAAATTTGACATATAGACAAAGAAAAGCCCGAAATACTGTATAACTCAAAGACCTATGCATTGAGATATGTGTTTGTTATTAAACACTGTTGTGTAAAATAGCAAAAGTCTATTTTGTACAATGTACCAGGCTGATGGACTCATAAAGACACTGTTTTGGCCTGTGCTGGGTCAGTGAACCGTATGGACATTTTTCCAGTTTACTCGCTAAGTGCAGGTCATTTATGTAAACTGCATGAACAGCCACGGCCTAGGTTTGCATGGATAGGTCTGTGTACAGACTTGTGCTTACAGTTTTATGGTATACACTGTTCAATATTGGTATTTTAATCATGGTTTTGTATTTCATGCATGTACAACCCATCTGTAGCGGAGTGAAGTATGTTTCTTTGTGTTCACCATATGAATTCAATTTAGTGATCAAGTAAGAATAATTTGACATTCAATGCAAAGAAGTCAATTTCCAGACAAACATTTGTTAAATCAGCTTTTATTTTCACGTTCTGGAATGAAAAACAACGACAGCAGCTGTCTTTATTTCACAGTGCTCTGTATTAATTTAGTGTTCATGAAAAAAATGTAACTCTTATTTACACCAAGATTATAAAGTATAAATATAGGTGGTCATCTTCACTTATAGGAAAATATACATCTCTTTAGGCTTTCACCTAAAATTATCGTTTGGTTTACGTGGCCTCTCAGGTTCTTTGGGTTCGTGGATTAATCATGACTCAGCGGTTACCCTACGACTTCAAGCAAGAAACGAGACGGTCTTCAAAGACCATGAACTTTGTGGTCCCTCTTTATGGAAATATTCAGTTGTGATTGGATGCTAAGTATTTCATCTTTATATAGATACAAATAGATAAACCACAGGAAGGACATTTAGACCCTGAGTCCGAGAATGAACTTTTCCATCGTCTACAGTAGTGTTTAGAAGCTTAGCACATAGAAGTAGGAAATGGCGCTATATTTTGGCAAGAATGGGTTTCTCAGTCACTTCAGAAAGGAAATTCATAGAAACCTGATCAAGAGTTATGTAGCAGAAGGAATCATGTCAGGACATAAATAATGTCTCTTCAGTATCACTTTTTTTTGTGGTCTTATACAGTTGTGAGAACCACGAGGCGGTCCGGCCGGAGGCACCATAGGGTTTGTGCCTTTGCTCTTCACAAGTGAGTTTGGGTGTAGTTAAGATGTCCTTTATGCATTTGATTCAAACCATGCCTTTACTGCAGCCCTATTCTGCGTTACCCAGATGATATTGGCTTGTGTCTTCTCTATAGCTTGTTCCAAGGCACGAGATGCGGTCCTAAACCAATGTCGTTATCGATGATATACTGTTTAAATTGCAAAAGCTGTTGGGGCAAAACAGTCATGTCAGTCAGTAATCTGAGAATAACTTCAGTACAGTGATAAAAAACACAAGTTCTGCAAGTTAACCTATTACAATATTACATGAGCCAGAGACAGTAATAAACACTCGAGTCAGAGCACAGACAATTCATCATAAACTGGGAAAACTCTTTCCTGACCCAAGGTAGAAATTAGAAGGCTCTAAAATCCTTGCTATTATCAAAGATAATATCTAAGGCCGGCTTCACACTACAGCCAGATCCGGGGCTGCAGGGGTGAACCTGACAGCCCCGGACCGGATCTGGACACAAGTGCTTCACAGGGGACAGCTCCCTGGTGCTGAAGTTCAATGTTGCTCACGCTGAACTTCAGCCGCAGGTGTCTGGTTCCCGGATCATCCCGAACGGGGCAATCCGGCCCCATAGGACTCCCATGTTAGGGAGGGCCGGATTGCCCCGGATCCAGGAGGATCCGGGAGCATCCGCAAGGATCCGATTTGGGGAGATTTTCTCCCCGGACGCAAAAATGCAGCATGCTCCGATTTTGTGTCTGGGAGAAAAATAAGATTCCTCCCGGATTCTCCCAGACACATGGAAACGGATGGCAGATAGCTGCCATCCGGCTTCATCCGGCCCCAAAGGGCTGCATGGGTTGAAAATCCATTCCGGGGCTGTTCCGGTTTACACCGGACAGCCTGGATCTGATTTCAGGTGTGAAGCCGGCCTAACTCTTTTTTTTTTTTTTTTAAAGGGAACCTGTCATTGGGTTTTTCTACTCCAAACTAATGTCATCTATCTAAAGGCATTATGCCATTGCCTCTTCAAAGAGGACTTCAACTCTAGTACCACCTATTGGAAGCAGCAATCCTTAAAGTCAATATAGTCCCTTTAATAAGCCATTGTCATATGACTAAGGATGTAACCCAGACCAGAATCTCAATTTGCAGATATGGTGTTTCAGGATGTTTGTGTCGCGCCCCTACGGTCCGGTTGCCACAATGGTATCTCCTCCCTAACCGGTGGTGGTATCATGCATGGAAGTGAATGGAGCTCCCTACATCAGATAACCACGCATCCACACTCAAGCTGATCCCTGACTAGAAGGGGAGCACAAGCACCTAGTTTTTAGGATGAGTACCTCTTCTGGCTGGGGAGAGGGGACAGACCAGGTAATGTAGTGTGAGGAAGGGAAGGGAGAGAGCACGTGAGGAATGGAGAACTCTGGGGTTTGGAGCATTTGCAGGCTTGTCCCCGGTTCACATGGAGAAGAGGACACCAGAGTCCTGGGCTATTCAGGGACTGCAAGCCTTGGGAGCCAATCTGGAGACCACAGCATTACAAGTCTGCTGGTCACAAGTATGGACCCAAGAACACAGCAGTATAGAGAGCCTGGAGCTGTGAGGAAGAGAACAGCACCCTTGATAGCTCATTGGGAGACTACAGAGAAATTAACACAAAGCAAGGAACAGATTAGCTCGCAGGCATCTAAGACTAACTAATAAGCCACAAGGAAGGCATACTTATCCCACCTGGTTGGAGTGGATTCACTGCTTCCAGGCTGACCGGACCCTGGACCTGGTGACCATCAACTACCATCAAACATCAGTAAAGGTAAAGGCTGAATTCATTTGCCTACTTGGTTCTTTCTGCTGCACTGCTCACTGCTCCCCTGCACCTTTTACTACTACAACCACCACCATCATCACTACTTCACCTTCACTATATCCCAGGGGCCCGATCCATCTGAGGGGAGCGTTCCCTCTAGCTGCCAGACATCTACCCCCTGTGGATTATCATATGCCGCGCTGGTCCTATTTGACCAGAAACCTCAGATGGCGCCATGAAAAATAATTCCCTTTAAAACCCCCTTTAACTTGTCGGTCAGGGACACGGACTGGGCAATCGTCACCGTGATACCCAAAAGACTGCCTGTCCGGCTACCGAATACCCTGGCCCTTGAGACTGATATATTTGCTCCTTGTCAGTGAAAAGTATGAGATCTGATTTGGTTAGGTGAGAGCCTAAGACCAGGGATCTAAGCTCACCAGCCAAATTAGATCTCATACTTTGCACTGACAGGGGTAAACATCCCAAAAAACTGTCTGTTAACTGAGATTCTAGTTTGGCTTATATCCTCAGTCATGGCATGTCTCATTAAAGGGTTGATATTAACTTAGCAGTAAAGCTCAAGATCTCTTTGAAGAGGAAATTTGCATAGTTAATTTCCCAGAGAAGCATGCAAGGCATTTAAATCTCCCGATACTGGTATGCGAGACCTGGCATGCCACTCTCCATAAGAAGAAACCTCATCCTTTAGATCCCTTGTAAAGGCATTGAAATGCTGATTACATACATACATTATCTTAGAAATTTGGGGTTACGCTTTAAAGAAATTTATTGTTAAATCATTATCTATGCAGGCACTGCTCTTACAGTCCCTCCTGCCCCTCTGTCCTATTCCCTACCCACCGCCTGTCAGTGACTGATAGGTCACTCATGCGATTAATGCATGCAGTCATTGGTAAGTAGGGCTAGAAGAAGATAGTGTGAAAGTATCCAAATCATGCCAGACATTTACAGTCTTCTTCACTAGGACATTACTGTGCCTGCACTCCCCAGGGAATGATGATGTTTGCTTGCACAAGATCTCGGGATCAGAGGCAGGTTGTTGAAAGAAGAGTAACCTGTCAATCACTGACCGGCGGTGGGCGTGGAATAAGGAAATGATGCAGCAGAGCTGTAAGTGCCGTGCCCACCCCATACATTTGCATCTCATTTCAATAACAATTCAACGGTACATTTATTAAATATAAACCTGTATTTTTTAAATAAAGTTATGGATGTAATCAGCATTACAGATGTGTTACATAATGCATTAGTTTGGGGTAGAAGAACCTGATGACATGTCTTCTCTAATTGTTGATTGTGCAAAGTTAGGTGAAAAGTTATTTTACTTTATCATTCTTTGCCTTTTACTATGAAAAGGAAACACCTCAAGGCTTGGTATCTCCAGTTTAATAGGTATAGATTTCTGATTGTATTTTAGTCTAGCTGTTAATATAGATCAGCAAAAAAACGGATTTATTAAAATAAATTGACTGCCTAAAGTCAGCACCTTCAACTCATTATTTAGACAGCAAACTTGGGCAGAGTCTCTATAGATAATTCTCTACTAGCTTTGTACTTAAGAACTGAACTTTTTGACGCTACGTATTTTCGCTTTTCAAAAATACTCAGCATCCTTACAGTTCCAGCAAAGTAGAGGAGATTTATAAAAATCTCATGCCGTCTTGGAGTTTTTCTCACACTGCAAAAAACTGAACTTTCCAATCCGCAACCTGACAGTTTTTCTTGCAAGTACTCTTTATGTGCAGACTTTCTCCAATGAATAGCATTCGATGTAGAAAATAAAAAAATTCATTTAAACTGCACATGGGTGTATCAATAAAGTTTTGGCATAGAAAGCCAAATACCAGGGAGTATCATACCACAATGATGACATTGTGCCTACTGTCATGCCTTTTTAGAAATGCATACATTTAGTTTTCTTTGCCTGTGATAAAGCTGACTTTGTTACTGTTCAGTGATAACTTATCCAACAGTGCCATCTGTTGAACAATGTTCTCTTACTACATTCGTTACAGTACAATCTAATTTTGCCCATCAAGGCTACTCTAGTTTCCCATCAGCCCTTGCACTAGCCTCACCCTTTCTTCTTCAGAAGCCATTATAGCCTCATAGATGCTGACATCCTGGTATGCTGATCCCTCTCTCTGGATTTCAGGTCATATGCTTCCCTCTACATAGCACAATGGGTGAGTTATTGTAGGCTAGAGTTATATTATGCTAGAATTCACAAATTGTATAATGTAGCTGCTGTGTTCTACATGTTTATTATCAAGTAGTTTTCTGCCATTATAGCTATTGTGTATTCGCCATGTTGTGCAATCACACTGCGTGTCCTGCAACAAATGTAATACTATGTATCTCAGATATGTCGAATGTTGTACTTTAGTATTTTCATTTGTGTTTCATAGTTTTACCTATCTTATCAATAAAAGTTGAAATGCATCGATGGTAAAGAGTTTATCTGGACTGTCAGCTCGTTCTTCTTGAGTACAGAGCGAGTGTCTCAGAACACCTACTAATCAGAGGGGTACCGGGAGGGCAGCAGGTAGGGGAAAGTTCACAGGGCCTCTGGTCTAGCAGCCATCAACTACTGGAATGGCCACTGCACCAGGGGTCCAGAAAATGATAATCTGCAGCCTTCACGGCCACAATAAAGGTCTTCTTAAAGCTAATTTAGGTATTTTTAGCTCAAAAGTAAAACTGTCAATAAGATGCTTAAATATTGTACTTACTTGCTGCAGCTCAAAATCTGAAGAAAACCTTCTAGTGATTCCATTTATCAAATTACCAAAGGACATTCCAGCGCCAATGCTAGAAACAGAAAATATAATGAGTGAATGAATAAAGAAGCAAACTAATAGATAAGCAAATCTAATGTTTCTGACAATTTTCAACAGCTAGCTTTAGGCATATACAAATATTCAGATGAGTTTATTGTATATTTGTCATATTCATATAATATTGAAGTATATAAAGTATGGTCATGTTTTGAACTTACTCTTTAACAAGCCTTTCCCAGTTGGCTCTTATGAAGTCCCAGGCAATGCTCTGGCCCAGCACATTATTAGCAACGTTGGTAATGGTGGAAAGAGCATCTTGTTTGCGGATTTTGGTGGAATCCAAGGCATATTCCAGGAGTCTGTGAATCAAAGAGATGAACATGTGACTACAAATTAGTTCTTATTAACTAGACCATGATATGTGATGCAGAGGGGGAATTTATTTATGGTTTAAGTTAGAACACAAGCTCAGTCAGCTCAACTTTGACGTGATTATACATCAGCTAGAGGAGTTTAGGTGAAAAAAAAAGTTTCAAACTGTGCTGTCAAAACCAGCTCACTGACAGATTCATAGTTCACTCATTCTGCAGCCTGCACTGTCTGCTCAGTAATGTACAGAGGCTACAGAAGACAAATGTTGAAAAACATTTTGTGAAACCCAAATGAAAAATAATTTCTATACAAAAATGCATCTATTTAAACTGATCGCCAGGGATTCGAAAAAGCTGGACTCCTACCTGGACTCATGAGAAAGTACAGTATAATGTTACCACAATGTAGCATTTTTGTAGGAATGTACGGTACATTATCGCTTGTGCATATAATATCTCAGTATAAGTGAGAATACTGCACTTAGAGCTGTGTGAGCATCTCTCTGATGGTAGCCATTTATCTTCTGTCTCCCCTCCTCTATAGGCTGAGCCTTGTGGACAGGATCTCTGCCTAATGTTCTGTATGATTATTGTCGTTATTTATGTTCTCGTCCTTGTTCTGCCCTTACACATGTAAGCACCATGGAACCAATGGTGCTATATAAATAAATAATATATCTGGCTAGGGGCGGACATACCATTGGTGCAACCTGTGTGGCCGCACAGGGGCCCAAGAGGTAAGGAGACCCATTCGTCCTCAAAACTGGTGAAATTGTGTATTTTGATGAGCTCTAGGCCTTCAAAGGGTCCATATACTGTTTTTGGACAGGGGCCTCTTCTGTCTATGAATCTGGTAGATGTAATTGGCCTTCACCTACTGTACACTGATATGAAGGTAATTGTTGTGGAGAAGAGGAGTGCATGCAGGCTAGGAGCAGCCAACTGCAAATATAATGGCGTTCTTAGTGGACATATGGAGAGAAGAAGACCCTAAACTGCACGTTTGTGCTCATGAAAGTAGAAGATGATGAAGAAAGGTCGTCTGAGCATACTCCACTATAATAGTTGGGAATAGCTAGAGCGTTTCTACCTTTTCCACATTATGTGCAGGAAAAGGGGAACCCCCAAATAATGGGACTCAGTAGAGCCTGCAGCGACATACATTTATAATCTGATCTTAATAAATGTTTCCAGTGGTGATATCATTTTTATTGACGCCCTTGGAAGAGGTTCAGTCTGACAAAGGAGCTTGGGCCAAAGAGCAGATGTTGAAGGGCAGAGGTATTCGAAAAGTAAAGCAAAGTTTTACCGTTCTAAAGTAGCAGAGGGCTTAGATACCCAAACGTGGAACTATGAAGTTACATTGCTGCTAAGGTACATTCCTGAACTGATCAATTTTTCTGGAGAAGCCTCTCTAGTGCCGGCCTGCAGGTCATAATCATTTGCTTCCTTGTGAAGAATGTCAACCTTACGCAATTGAACTTATATATGCTTTTCAGGGGTGACCACTCCCCTGCCTCCTAGATTTCTGCCAGGGGCCGCTGAAATCCTGAATGATTGGAATGATTGACAGATTGGATCAGCTGCACTCTTACACTGACTCATGTGCTCTCATATGGTGCAGGAATGCGTGCAGGGACACTAACTTGGCAAGATGAGAGCAGCGCTTACAAGCTATTTTGTAATGAGCGTGTGTGCTTCTTGCCTAGGAAACTGACCACCTTTGACAGCCGGCAGAAGGCATCTAGGCAACAAGAACCAGACTATAAAGTTGAATTAATCCCCCCCACACACAAACACACACTGTTCTTGAAAGTAGAAAGGATTTTGAATAAAAAGTAAATTGCACGGTTTCTTATTATTACAAGCACTTTGAAATTGTACAACATGTTTAAAAAATAAAATAAAATGTCATATTTTTCAACTCATTTACCTATTGAGGATCCAGGGTTCCTTGCTACACGCCAGACCTGCCCGCAGTTTGTCAGCCTCTTGTGCATTAGTGGTGGCCCGGAACTGTTCCCATGCAAAATTCCACTCTGTTTCACCCCCTCGAGCTATAGCATTGCAGTAGATGGTAGATCTCAGATTTGGATGAATGCTGTTCAAATTGACACAGAAAATTACATCATTGAACAGATTTTCAATTTTACAAAACAATTAGCCATAACATTAGGAAGAGATTGGTAGAACTAAAGGCTGTAAAATATGTGCAGAACTAGAAGGCTCCACTGGGCCACACTATCAGCATATGCTTTGTCACATGTGTCTGCAGAAAAAACACAAGTGACCAAACACCCTAAGGGCCCTTTCACATCAGCGTTTTTTTCAAATCGCGGCAGATGCGGTGAAAAAACCGCATCTGCCGCGATTACCGCATACCGGCTGCACTTGCGGTTTTTGCCATGCAAAGTATAGGCGGACTTGCGGCAGGTGCGGCAAGTGCGGTTTTGCACTTGCGGCAGGTGCGGCCGCGAAAAAAAACCGCGGTCAGCCGCGGTTTTTTTCGCTGTCGCACCTGCCGCAAGTGCAAAACCGCACTTGCCGCATCTGCCGCAAGTCCCCCTATACTTTGTATGGGAAAAACCGCAACCGCGCCGCAAGTGGAACGGTTATACGGCAAACGCGGCAGATGCGGTTTTTTCACCGCATCTGCCGCGAATTACGAAAAACGCTGATGTGAAAGGGCCCTAATACTTACAATTATGGATAAAATGTACAGTATCAGCACCTTAAACTTGATATTCAAGGAAAGCAATAGGCATTCAATATTACATTTAAAGGGGTCATCCTGGACTTTTTTGTTCTTTTTTGTGATCTGCAGAAAGTGTCAAATACCCCAGTTTTTGCTGCGGTTGGGAAAGAATGACCATGTCAATTCTTTCTGATTTTTTTACTGCAGTTTATGGCAAAAACGCTGAAAAAATGCAGCAAAAACACAGGAAAAACACGCAAAAAAGGCAGATAAGAACGCAGCACATCTCCTGCCAAGGAATCTAGAGATCCTTGAAACCACTACACGTTTTGCTTTATTCTTGACTGCAGCAAAAACATCCTGTGTGCACAAACCCTAAAGAGAATTGGTCAGCAGGTTTTTGCTACCTCATCTGAGAGCAGCTTGATGGCAAAGAAATCTTGAAACCAATAATGTATCACTTGGGATTACTGGTTGCAGCAGTTCTGACACAATCAAAGTTTTTAATTTTAGCAATGCAGCAGAGCTGACAAAGCTGCCCCTGTCCAAACCAGGCTCTGTATGTACAATGTCTACAGGCAGTGAGATGCTAATCACAGAGGAGGGCATGGTGGACCTGGGCTTACGCGCTGCTATATTCGAGCTGTGCTAAGCTACTGGTACTAAAACAAATTCCAAAAACAGAACAAACTCCCAGAAGTACTTCCAAATATAGAAATATATAGATATCTTTATTACACCATATCACAGGATACAATAAATACAAGGAGAAGTTAAATAATTGTCACAACAATACACAAAGCCCAAATGTTGCATATATACACTCACCTATGTAATCATTAGAAGGCAAAAACTGATGCAATCATACTTAAGGTACCGTTACACGTTGCAATGTTGAAACAATATCACTTAAGATCTCGTGGGCACGCAGTCGTTAGGACATCGTTTAGAGAACGTTGGTGAGATGTCTAGATATTGTGCATGACGCACTAACGATCCAGGGAGCAGCTATCGTTGGCACAACTCAGCGAACGATACTTGTTCACTGTAGTGAATAGGGGAAGTCGTTATGACATCATTATCTTGATAATGACTTTGCTTGCTTAGCTCTGCCCACTATGATCACATGATCGTTATATCACACAGGTCCTTTAAACAGAGAAGTTTTCCCTGAGTTAACTATAAACCTGTGAAATTGACTACGTCCTCCAAGGTAACTACTAGAGACTGCCTCATTCACATAAGAAAATGAGCCGGGAGAGGCTCCGAAACGCGTAGGAATAAAGTTTGATCAAATCCAGATACCCTGGCGAGTCCGATGTGTGTTTTGGGCAGCAGCGCAAACTTTTAAGGCACTTCGTCCTGAAATCTGATCCACTCCACAACGAATTGTGGAAGTGCGGTGCCTGCAGCAGCTGCATCATTTAGAGCGAGTATACTGGTTGTGGGTCACACAACCTGACCAGGTGAGCAGATTTCATATCATCTATCTCTGTTTAAGAGATAAGACCCTATTGCGCATTCTCATTTTTTACAGCAAATGGATATAGGTATATATGATGGGTAGGAATCCACAGAGAGAAAAGTCCACTATAGAGAATAAGATTCCCCTGAAAGATTCAGGAGTATACACAGCCAATCACTGCAAATGTGTGTAGACAAAGTATGTATCTAGCAAACTGATGCCGAAGTATATGCGGGCATAATACCACCTGTCTGTTGGTCAAAGGAAACACCCCTTAAGGTTGCCCACATATACTTCGGCAACAATTTGCTAGATAAATACTTCCTCAATATACATTTTCATTGATTGGCTTATTATACCCTTCAGTCTTTTAGGGGAATCTGTATTTGGACTTTTCTCTCTGTGGATACCGGTAGTAATCTTATACCTATATCTATCTGTTGTCACTGGACATTGTTTACAATTTAGATAATATTCAAGTTACATTGAATAGTATACCTAAGGTTGATTGTATCAATTTTTGTGTTCCAATGATTACATAGGTGTGTTTATATAAACAAAACAGACAAAAACTAATGAGCCATGCATATGCATACAGTGAACACATCTGTAAGACAGTGTTCACACCACCAAAAGACTGACAAAAAGACAAAAATAGGTGTTTATATGTACTGTCCCTGTGGTCCGGCTTCCACTATGTGTGGTATCATGCCCAGAAATAGGAGGGGAAAGCTTTGAGGAGATACCCATTTGCACCCAACACAATCCAAACTCCAGGCCAGGGAGGTGCTGGGCAGAAGAAACCCACATTCAGGGCAGTCCCCACTTACTGAGGGAAGGAGGAGTTAGGTTAGGCGTGGGTGGCAGAAAGGAGACAGCTCTAGTAAGATTCGGTTGGGCAGCTGGGGAAGCTAGTACTACACATGGAGTAAGGTGCTAGTCCCAGGAGGTCCGAGGACACAAATCTGCTGCAGGCTGTTCAAGCCGGGCAGAGGAGCAAGCTGCAGCAGGGGTATCAGCCCCAATTCGGTTAGGGAAACTTCCGGACCAACTGTGAAACTGGAGGTCACTCGGCTTCACGTACAATGACTAATTTAGTGGTCCCTCCCCAGGCTCAAGGGGCTACATAGGGTTAGAGGACAATCAAGACTATCACTCAAAGGACCCACAGCTACCTGCCTGTGGAACTGGCAACCACAGGAGACTTAGGACAGGACAAGAGTAACAAGTGTCAGAGGGAAGAAAGCAGCAAGGAAGGCCAATATATCCTGTGTTTTGTGTGTTTTGACAAAAAGGACTCTGAATACTTCTGGGCTGGCCAGGCTGTAATCTTTTTTTTTTCAGAAAATGTGTTTATTGAGTTAAATTCAAAAGTAACATTTGAAAATGCCAGTAATACATTTGTCAACATTTCGAATACTACTAGCTCCTCCAGTGCAGAAATATTTTTCAAAGACAATGAAAACGAATTTCCTGCTCCTCCCTGCACCCACCTGTGGAGCTGCCCCTTGCATCACAACTCCCATCCTTCTCCTAATCCATCCTAATCCATCCATCCCTCTACATCTGCCAAGGGACTTCAGCCCTAACTGGAGAGGGCTTAACACTTGGCTGCCCTACCATCCACCCTTGGAGGTCCCCACAGCAGCCCTTGGCCACCTACAGGCCAGAACTTCAGGTAGCGTCACGACAAATCATACACTGTATCCCCTGTAAATATCCCTTTAACAATGTCCGCTTGGGCCACGACCTCTGGGGACCGTCATTGTGACATCCTGAACTGTTAACCCCTGAATGGTCGAGTACCCTGGCCCCATGACTGCTGCATATATGCAACTTTTGGGCTTCCTGTATTGTGCCAATTTTTTTTTACTTCTCCTTGCTTTTATTGTATGGTGTGATATGGTGTAATAAAGATCTCTCTCTCTCTCTCTCTCTCTCTCTACTATATATATATATATTATATATATCTAGAATTGGCCGTACTCCTGGGAGTTTGTTCCGTTTTTGGAATTGGTGATATGTGGAGGGCTGTTTACCCTTTGTAAGTCATATTTGATTTGTGGTACTAAAACAAACAAAGCACTTAAACAACAACCCACAGTACGATAAGAAATGCATAACTGAAACCTGATGTCCTTTAAATACTAATGGTTTAGTCCATACTTACCCGTTGATGTTTGTTTCCATCCATTTATTAAACCATTGAGTTGCCAGTTCCCCACATTCTGTGATTCCATAAGAACAAGCCATACTGATCGCATTTATTTCTTGGTATCTGTAGTTTGCAAAACATACAAAGTAGGACCATGAAAAAAAATCAAGTTATAAATGCAATAACAAATATTATCCGAAATGACAGATTATCTCCATTACCATTAATCTTTGAAGTAAATCTGATCTAATTCTGTGCTATCCTTGTATATGCTTCTGGCTTTATTTTCTCTTTACGTATAAACATACCACTTCTGATTAAAGCGAACCTGTCACCCCCTCCAGGCATCTAAAGATAACATAGCCACCTTCTGCAGCACTAAGGCTGCATTCTGACAAGGTGTCTATAGCATTTATGCTCCCTTGATTCACTGAAATAAAGACTTATATAAAATCTGTTTCAAACCTGACCCAAGACCGGGAGGTGGGTTTTCAAGTGTCTATCTCCCTCCTCTGTGGTGTCAGTCATCCCTCTCTGCTCTCTGTGCACCGCCTCCAGGGCCACCTCCCTGCATTACAGAGCTTTGTCAGCTCTGCTACAACACAGAGCTGCTGTTATAGGAGACCCCACAGTAGTAAATCTAGCAGGAGGATACTGCCTGCTACGTAGCAGCCCTTGAGCTGAGCAGTTTTCACTTTCAGTTTCTTGTACCCAGCAGCATTGCTCCGTCCTCAGCCCTGATCTAAAGCACAAACTCAACTCTGCTGCACTGCTGACAGCTCAGCTCAAGGCTGCTATGGAGCAGGCAGTGCTTTGTCTGCTCGTCCTCCTGCAAGATTTATTACTGTGGGGTCTCCTATACCAGCAGCTCTATGTTGTAGCAGAGCTGACAAAGCTCTGTAATGCAGGGAGATGGCCCTGGAGGCGGTGCACAGAGAGCAGAGAGGGATGACTGACACCACAGAGGAGGGAGACAGACACTTGAAAACCCGGCTCCCGGTCTTGGGTCTGGTTTGAAACAGATTTGATAAAAGTCTTTATTTCAGTGAATCAAGGGAGCATAAATGCTAAAGACACCTTGTCAGAATGCAGCCTTAGTGCTGCAGAAGGTGGCTATGTTATCTTTAGATGCCTGGAGGGGGTGACAGGTTCGCTTTAAATACCGGTACATTTTGGCCATGTGCACACAGTGTATTTTTATGTGTTTTTTATACTTTTTTGTACAGATTTCTCACACATCTGCATGCCAAACCTTATCCCAGCAAAGTCAATGAGAATTTTGAAGTTTTGTGCACATGTTCCTTATTTTTTCTTTGCAGATTTGGTGCAGAAAAAAAATCTGCAGCATGTCAATTCTTGGTGCACCTTTGCAGCGTTTTATGACCCATTCACTTCAATGAAGTCATAAAAAAACCCTATAAAATGCAGGTATGTGGGAAACAGTGTGTTTTTTTGGTATGTTTTTCCTTTAAAAAGGCTTGAATTGTTTGTATAATTAAGTGTTGGCACCAGGAAGAATAATGTACAGGGGAATATCTCTCTGTACTCTAGTATCCGATCGGCAAGAGAAAAAAGCACTGGTCGGCACTGCCCCATGGTATAAGTTTGGACTGAGTGCTATCTGATAAAATATCGAATAGAACTTGTCCTAGTTGAACACCAGTGTGAGCGCAGCCTTAAGGCCGGGTTACACGCAGCGATGTCACTACCGATGTCACTGCAACGTCACAGCTTTTGTGATGTTGCAGCGACCTCACCAGCGACGTCGCTGCGTGTGACATGCCGCAGCAACCAGCTATGAACTCGCTGATCACTGCGGAATGGCCAGGACCATTTTTCAGTCGTTGGTCTGCCGCTGTCACGCATGCATCGGCATGTGTGACAGGGGCAACCACCGGCGGCACCCAGTGTGCGCCTGACACCCTGACCGATCCCAGCGACTGTCTGGTGTCAGCGCATTGCTGGGTGATCGCTGGTGAGATCTGCCTGTCTGGTATCTCACCAGCGATCACGTAGCGATGTTCCAGCGATCCTGATCATTGGTTGGGTCGCTGGAACATCGCTACATGTAGCTATTCGTTGATTGATCAGAGTTGAAACCTCGCCAATCCTAAAGATAGACTGTCAATATCAAAGTCCCAGGTTTAGGTCTCATTCACACATTAGTATTTTCACATCAGGGTTTGTATGCCAAAGTCAAGAGTGGAATTTACTGAAAAATATACTTAATTGAAGGATTGTCACCAGTTCTGTGTGTTGGAGACACCTCTGCCTTTGGCGGCCGTCACACGCACAGATATCTATAGCGATATTGTAAGCGATCACGTGCACGCGCAATCGCTTACAATATCGCTCACATCGCTTAGTTACCCGACGTGTACCATAGTTACCATCTCCCAGCATAGACTCTGCGCTGGGAAATCGCTCATCGTGGTGTTATACACCACGATGAGACAGATCGTCAAATCGCTCATCGCTAGATCTGAGAACCGGAGCTCAGATCAGCGATGTCACGATCAAGCGATTTACCATCGTAAATCGCTTGATTACATGCAACGATTTCTTGCCCGATATCGCTTAAGCGATCAAAAAGGAGATCGCTTAAACGATATCGGGCAAGAAATCGTTCCGTGTGGCCGCCTTTGGCATACAAATACTAATGTAATACTGATCAAAAATACTGATGTGTGAATGAGGCCTTATTAGTACAGTAATTGCACTTACTGTTCTGTTAAAATTGATGATCTGTTCTGCCAATTGTTAGTTTCACCTTTGAAATGGTCAAATAGAGGAGTAACTTGCTTCTTCATGTAAGCCTGTATAAGGAAAGATTGCATAATTAAAGGGAGTCAGCAGATCTTCATGGAGGCAGCTTTCTCTCAGAAGAAGCATACATTTAGCTCTAAAGGTACTGTCACACGCGGCAATATTGCTAGCAATTGCACTGGCAATTTGCTGGTTGCAGTGAAATCATGGACACATTGTTACATTTGTACACGGCAACAAAATAGAACAATGTTTCCATGATTTCACTGCAACCAGCAAATTGCCAGTGAAATTGCCTAACAATATTGCCGCGTGTGACGGTACCTTTAGGTCTGTAGATTGCTTTTTCAGAAAACAATCTTCATAGATACATGCCAAATAGGTGTTGGGTGCATCATGTGTAGACCAGTAGACCATCGTAAATCTAGTCAACCAGTTCCACCCTCTGTATCATTGATTGATAGCGCTGATCCAAGAGAATCCAGTGATTTCAATCAATGGAGAGGAGAATGATCTGTACAGCCAGATTGATTGAGAAGATGGTGTGCTGAGCAACCCGTTATGCACTGAATACCTAACTTGCTTATTTTTAAATATAGAATTTTAAAAAGTGGTTCACTGATTATGTAACTTTTGGTACGATACTTTTACACTGACCCATTTACTTAAATGGATGGGTTCTGTCTATAAAATCAACCATTTTCTTATATCATTTTTATTGAGATCAACCGCCAGCCAAAAATAAAGAAATGAATTTAAAGTTTTGTTATTTTACCTTCATTGGTCCATACACATCGGAGCGATCAAACATCTGTGTAAAGTAGCTGAGACTGTTCAGAGTTGCCTGCCAAGGCATGTACTCCACTTCTTTGTTAAGAAATTTTGTAGTTTCAAGAGCTCTTGTAGTTTGTATTATCTGAGCTCTGAAAAACAAAATAAAAATCCCCCTTGGAGTTTTAGTAGATGTAAAATGTTGTACAATGTAATAACCTGCATATCTCTAGTGACTAAATAGTTTTTGGAACATTAAGGGAGTCTGCAAACAGGGAAAGGATACTTTGCTGCTTAAAGGAAGGAAAATTAGACTTTTTTCCAATGAGATATATTATATACATATTGCATTTGATGTAATTCCATATATTATTGGCTTATAAAATTTACATTGAGAAGTGTGCTTTAACGCTAAAGATTATTGATCTGCATGTAAATTCCACCACATGCACATAAGGCAGTGTTTACTAATTTAATAAGGCAGTGTTCCCCAACCTTTCTTGCCTTCAAGGGGTTGTCCGGTCTGAAACAATAATTTCGCAGTCACTCTATGTAACTGCATACTTATCAATCCTCCTAGTGCACGCACTACACTGGGAACAGACCACAGTTATGCAATATGCATGTTCCTGGCCACTGCGGCCAGAGCCACTGACTAATGGGTGCAGCCTTGCTTAATACAATTGTATGAAGCAAGGTCGTACCTACTAGATAGCTGCTCCCACTAGTTGGACGTGCCGCTCCATACACTTGTATTGAGGGAGACAGCGCCCACTAGTTGTGTTGTTGCTGGCAACATGCACAAAGCTTTTGAACAGAAGCCTATTAGTTACGCCAGTTGCGGCGGGCTGGTTAACACTACATGAATAACTACACCGTGTCTGAACAATGGCCTATTAGTGACGCCCAGTGTAGCGAACTAGTTAACACTATATGAGTGTATCTCACATTACAGACTCACCAGTTTACCAACCCAACTCAGCTGGGTGCAGAGAAATTCCCAAGATGCAGATGGGGGCAGCGCTAGGGCATCATGCAGATGGAACAGCCACTTTAGACACTTTGTGTATCTCACTTATCAGTAAGACAGACTGACGGCACAGGACTTGTGCCTGTGCCATCCTTAGAGGGAAAAGTCTAATATATGGCTAAGCGTATGCCAGCTTTGATCCCGCAGTTAACCCTCATATGACCCCTACAGTTAGTAGCGATTGCAAGATCCTATCAGTCCCTCACAGCACTATTGTGCGGTACTGTTAGGTTCCTGTGGTACCTGGAGCTCTAATAATGGCCTTATACCAATAGCCATATGTCAAAGCCTATTAGATTCTACTATACATGGATTTTAATAGGCTGCCCTTCAGTATTAGCATTCAGATGATTGTATAAATCGGACTGAGGTCGCAGAATAGACGGATTGGCCTCCCAACCCGATTGTGACAGCTTTATTATTATGTTGCTGTCACGCTCTGGTCATGAGAGCCACCTGCCAGCCAGTGCATTGCAGTGTGATTTATACAATCATAATGGATTGCACTAAACATTACCGTACTTAAAAAACATAGATGAATATTAAATTAAATCTCCTTGTAGGACTGCTCAATACGGTAATATAAAATGAGTTAAGGGTTTTTAAACAATCCCAAATTCCCCCTTCCTCTAAAATATTGTTTAATTTGAAAAAAAAAGCATAAAAAAACATAACAAATGATCCCCAAAATGGACATATTTTATATTTCTGCATCCGTAATGCCGGGTACTTCAAAACTATATCTTTATTTATCCTGCAGGGTGAAAACCATTAAATGAATATTAAAACCAATGGGATAATCCCTGTTTTTTGTTCATCCTGTCTCACATTGATAATATAAGAAAACTAATGAAAATCATGTCTCAAAATGGTATTAATAAAAGCTATAGCTGTTTCCACACAAAAAAACCCAAACTAAACAAGTGATCCCACAGTTCTGAACTCAGAATGGTGATTTTCTTGTACAAAATTAGTAAATGAAAATAAAAAATATAAATTGAATATCACAAAAGTTGTGTATCGACTGCGGAATGAAGTTAACATGACAACTGTACGGCCCAGGGAAGGCTATAAAAACAGAAAACAATTCTAGGTTAATTGTCCTTTTTGCTCAGCGCTCCTACCAAAGAATGAAATAAAAGTTATTAAAAATGTAACTCATGAAAAAACAGATGACCAATAACATGAAATGTCCATGCTCACCTTGCTAAATTAAATGCATCATCAATGATCTGAGCACGATTGATAACAGGAATGACCTTAAAAAGAGAAAAAATACCATTGTTTGACTTGTTTATAATCAGTAACATGTTATTGACTTCCAATATCTCCCTGTAAGGCCGGCTTCACACTGAGGCAGCATCAGGTCCGGGGCTCTCCGATGTGAATCGGACAGCCCTGGACCTGATCTGGACACATAACCGGAGGGCCAAATATGCCCCCCGATCCGGTGTGCAGTTGGGTCACACCAGCTGGAGCGGTCCCTGCTGAAAGTACAGGACCCTGGCTCGCAGGGAGCTGGCCATGGTCCTGAAAGCTCAGCGGAGACAGCTCCATGGTGCTGAAGTTCAGTGCCGACCGGCGCTGAGCTTCAGCACCTGGCGTCCGGCTCCCGGGTGCGATGCTTTGTCAGCTCCGGTGCGACCTGGCACCATAGACCCCCATCTTAGGAGTGCCAGATTGCATCGGACCGGGAGGATCCGAGTTTCTCAGATTTTTTCCCCCGGACACAAAAATGTTGCATGCAATGTTTTTGTGTCCAGGAGGAAAATCCAAATGCACCCGTATCCTCCCGGACAGATGGAAACCGGATAGCAGATAGCTGCCATCCGGTTCCATCCGGCCCCATAGGGCTGCATGGGTTACAAATCGCGTCCGGGGCTGTCAGGTTTACACCGGACAGCCCCGGACCTGATTGTACTGTGGTGTGAGGGCCGCTTTACACACACCAACTTCTGTGACCAACTTCTGAACAGATCTCTGGTTGCAGTGAAATCATGGACACATTGTTCCATTTTGTGGCTGTGTACAAATGTAACAATGTGTCAATGATTTCACTGCAACCAGAGATCTGTTCAGAAGTTGATCACAGAAGTTGGTGTGTGTAAAGCGGCCCTGAAGCTGGCCTAAGACCTTTTTCACATATGCACTTTTGCATAACATTGTTATTAAGGTTGCAGCACCTTGTGGTCAATATAATGGTGTTTTTACAAGTGCACTGTTTGGCAAAAAATTGTGAAGTTTTTTTTTACATTTTTATGTGGTTTTCTTAGATGTAAACAGCAATGTTTTTGACGTGATCACAAAATCAGTACAAAACTGAACTGCTGAAAAATACAAACTAAGGCCTTTTTCACAAAAATACATGTGTGAGAGAGACCATTTTTTAGCCCGTTTTTTCCGTGTTTTCCGCATGGAGGGTCATGCATGTACCATCCATGACATGTCCATGTAACATCCGGATTGCACATGGACAGCATGTGATTGTAAACTCACCTGCCTCCAGCGCTGTCTGTCCTTTTATGTCCGGGGCCGCTGAAGCTCACAATTCAGTGAACATTCTTGAGCTTAATGAGCAGCCTCGGAAACGAGAGAGACAGGAGCATTGCTGGAGTCAGCTATGTATAAAATTCTTTATTTTTACAATAATAAGTCCATGCACATGGATGTCATATGGAAGACATCCATGTGCAGGATGTTTTTTGCACGGACCCATTGACCTGAATGGGTCTGTGCGGCAGTGCTGCCGCCCAAAAACAGACATGTCTCCGTGTGGCACCAACGGTCCTGACCTATCAGCAGCAGGAGCTGCGTGCGGCTGCACACCGGACCGGAGGGCAAATTAGCCCTCCAGTCCTGTGTGCTGATCCGGTCCGCGACTGTCAGGGTCATCCCGGACAGCCCCGGACTGGATCACACCGCAGCGTGAAGGCACCCTTCATCACGGATCCAAAATCGCAGCCTGCTGCGATTTTGGTGTCCGTGACTAAAATCGGACACCACGGATCCGTGACGGATCCGTGATGGCCCGTAGGGCTACATAATGGGAGCCTATGGACATCGGATCCGATTCTAAATTGGATCCGATGTCAGCTCCGTGATTATTTACTGAACATGCCAGGGGCAGTGCTCAGTACATAACCCTGTCTGTCCCTGTCACTCCCTGTCTCTCCCTGCCTGTCCCTCCTCTATCTCTGCTCTCCTCTATCCTACCCCACCCCCGTCCTCCCGCCTTTCCTCTCCCCTCCAGTATGTGAAAAAAAAATCCTCCCAGAGGATATTTTATCTTCCGCCGGCTGTGGGGATGAAATGACAGTCACCATCTGGTGGCTAAAGGGCCTGTGGTGATGTCACAGAGTCGGTCACCTGACACGTCAGGTGACCGCCTCTGTGACATCACGAGAGGTCCTTGCAGCCACCAGATGGACAGCCCAAAACGCTAAGTGAAGGAGCCTTAGCACAAGTTGAAAGTTTCCACCGGATGAGTCACTCCATTCACTGACTCTGCCAATACTCACTGTTTGATTGACATTAGCTGATTAATCAATCTGTTCCAATTTCCTTCATCTAGTTAACCCTGTAGTATCCAGTCAATCGATGTTGCAAACCTTTTCACCATTAAGTGAAAGAGTCATTTTTGTGACTAATCGAATAATTAATCAATATACTCACTAACAACGATCTCAAATTGTAAGAGTTACACAATCACATTATCACCTATCGAAGATCATATGGTCCCAGTGCAGGTCCACTGATCCTGAGTATAGGCTTTAGGTTCCATATTTGAATAGATCATGGTGGAGCATGCACATCACCATATCATCATTGTCTATGAACTTAACACAGATATCTCCGGCAGTCCCATTGACTTGAATGAGCATGGTGGACTTGCACAAATTTCCCTTAACTCATTACATAAACTGTGCAAAAGCCTCTATAAACAAATTCAACTGCAACAGTGTTATAAGTTATTAACATGCCTGTAACAGTTGTAAGATAAGATTGTGCACTAATTACTAGCTGCTCCTACCCTTTGTGCATGAACTCGATGTCTGGATATCAGAAAGCCATTGTTTACGGCCAGTCCATCATGCAGAGACGTGTTGGAGTCACAGTTGGCTGTATCGTTATAGGGTATAGACACCGTATTAAACACTGTCCAACATTGCACAATTTCACTTGCATCTTACGGTTGCAGTGAGATTATGGACATTTGGTTGCCCGGTACAAATTGAACAAGTGCCCATGACTTCACTGCATCAGTAAGTTGCAAGTGAAATTGCATGCAATGTTGCGACATGTGAACGGTACCCTAAGATTGCAAGCTTCTTAATCGTGTGCAAATCTTAAAAGGAGGTGTCTGCTACAAATCCTACTCCAGTCATGGATGAAATAAATTTCTGGCATAGGGTACGCACAGTTGGCTATGAAGATACGAGCGGCAATGCCATGCCTCATGCTGCCTTATCCCATCTCAGCTTTACCCATTTGGTGGTCAAAACTGTCTTCAAAAAGCCAAAGGTCCCAAAATATTTGGGCTCCACAAAAACTGAACGACTTTTCACAGTGTTTAACGCCAGATTCCTGTCCGATCCAGGGCGGCATGTAACAGACACCACTCTGTGGTCTACAGAATTCGGGCATGTTTAACATGAAATAATGTAAATTTTCTAAGGAAAACATAACGGTAAACCGCCAGGGACCAGCCACCAAGGGACTAGTTGGGCTATAGCCATTCCCGTGGACTGTCCCACCGACTACTACAAGCTTCTTAATTAAAAAAAATGCTACATATCGGTTTGCCTCATTACTCCTGCTTCTATACCTTGCTGACTACATAATAAATATGATTACATATTACTGTTCCTATAAAATATATTATTGACATTTAACGTTGCAATTGTTTATACCTGTTTTTGTTGTTAGCCAGGCATTTCCTGCTGTATTGATTTGGTTATGTAAGAAATAGGAACATACCATGTATAGCTGAAATAGAGTGAAAGGAAAGTTAGAGTAAAAAGGAAGTAAAAAGACAACCAATAATTCCAGTGAACGTGAAGAATCACTGACATTTTATATACAGTTAAATGAGCTTGCATTAAAAGGATGGACAACCAATGACGTACCTATACATCACTGGTTGTGAAGGGGTTAATAATCCATGAAAGTTGTATTTAGAAATCTGGTTACAGATCTTTGAATTATTAACTTACTCAAACTCTGATGGCCGAGTGACTGTTGAGTTGGGATCTAGAAGAAAATGTTTCTGTGTTAGAACGCCAGTTGCCGTATTTATTGTCACCACTGGGAAACCCATCTGCAAGACCCAAGTGTTCATGATGGTTTCAATTTTGGCGGGGAGCACAACTTTATCAGTTTCCTTGTCATAGGCCTAGAATAATAGAGAAGATTGAATTAAAAATTAATAAACAAGATAATTTCTCTACCATGTGAGTGTTCGGAATTGTCAGTGCATCGGCTTCGTTTGGTAAATCCAGTCTGTTTCATGGTATACACAAACCAATTTCTGCGACTTTGAGTTTACATGTAGCTATACTATTGTGTTATTTCCATGAATCCTTTTCTTGCTAACCTAAGAGAACCCACAAGGTGCACTAATAAATTCAATAACAGAACTGAAGTACACGCATACCAGAACAAACCTGAGCAAAGTGTATGCCCATGACTTTTTATTTATTTTATAAGACATTTATTATTTAAAGGGAATCTGTCAGCAGGTTTTTGCTATATAAGCTGAGGACAGCATGCTGTAAGAGTTAAAAAGCAACTGTGCTTCTCTTATCAGGTCTTTGCAATTGTTTACATAAACTAAAGAATTTATTACCCTATGATTAACATTGCAAGACTTTAAAGTCACATGCAGGGCAGACCAACAGCCCCCTGCTGTGATTGACCTCACAGTGAATACACAATCTCTATTGAGAGCCTGGTGTGGGTGGGGCAGCTATTTCAGCTCTGCTGTGTTCCTAAAACTAAATTCTTTGATTGTGTGAGAAAAGCTTCAGCCAGTAATGTATATGATACATAGTTGAAATCAGTTTTTTTTGCCTATATTATGTTGCTGTCAGAAGAGGTAGCAAAAACCTGCTGACAGATTCCCTTTCAATATATAATATTATTTAATATTTTCAATATTGGTGAAGCAGAAGATTTTTTTACACTTGTTCAAAACCTTTCAGAAATGTGTATAGAAGGACGACCAATTTATACAGTTGTAAATCTCTTTATTTTCTATAAAATAGACATTATTGTAAACTTACTTCTTGCAAGGAATTCCACAGATGACATACACTGTATTATCATACTGAAATTCTTTAAGGTAAGCCTAGGAAAGCATTAGAAAAGAGAGTTAACACTCACATCTGGGTAATAAAGTTTAATGCAAACAGCTTAGCATTGAACCTGTAGAGCAGAACATATCGCCATACACCAACAATCACATGAAATCCATAGACTACATGATTTTGTAATACGGATCTTACCCCACATCTATAATAAGGCAGCATGATTAAGCTTTTGCTCTTATGCAAATATTTATTTATGTTTAGTTTCTATGTATTTTAACAGATTTGAGCCACTTTTCCACAATTTTTTTAGTAACTAATATCAACACCTTTTCTGGTGTGTAAAATGCAGATTGTGTAGGATAAATGCCTTGATTGATATTTTTTACTTCTATTCTAAGTAGTAAAATATTACTCTATATGAGGATATCATTTAAAAGTCTTGCACCAACTTGAGAACAAGGCTCTGAAATGCCCCAATGGAATGTATTTTTACATAATATCGACACCCTTGCTCCATTCATTGTCAAAGCAACTGTCAGAGATAGAAGAATGGGGCATTTCATAACCTTACCCTCAAGATTGGTGGGAATCCACCACATATCCAAGCCCTTGCCACCTCCTGCCGACTCCAACTCAAAGATATTTCCTGGATCCATACATTCCTTCACCAAGAAACTGCAAAAACACTGCCCTCATCATCTCCCACTTCGACTACTGCAACCTCCTACTCTCTGGTCACCCCTTTAGCACTCTTGCACCTCTCCAATCTACTCTAAACTCTGCTGCCAAACTAATCCACCTGTCTCCAAGCTACTCCCCAGCCTCTCCTCTCTGCCAAGCCCTTCACTGGCTTCCCAGAGACTCCAGTTCAAAAACCTTACCATGACATACAAAGCCGTACACAATCTGTCATCTCCATACATATGTGAGATGGTCTTCCTGTACTTACCTACAAGCAACCTGCGATCCTCTCAAGATCTCCTTCTCTATTCCTCTTTTATATCTTCTTCCCACAACTGCATGCAAGATTTCTCCCGTGTATCCCCATACTCTGGAACTCTCTGCCGCAACACATCAGACACTCTCCTACCCTGGAAACCTTCAAAAATAACCTGAAGACCCACCTCTTCCAACAAGCCTTCAACCTACAGTGAACCTCAGTCCACCAACTGCCGGCTGACCAGCTCTACCCTCTCCTACTGTATTCCCACCTAGCCCTTGTAGACTGTGAGCCCTCGCAGGTAGAGCCCTTTCTCCTGCTGTACCTGTGTGCCTTGTATTGTTCATAATTATCTTAATTATTGTACTTGTCTATGGATTTCCCTTTTTACATGTAAAGTGCCATAGAATAAAAATCGCTATAATCTAATATATAATGCTGAGTGGATGTATGTGTGTATGTGTGTGTGTATGTATCAAGCCCTTCTCACTCCACATAGCCATGCCCACTCCACATAGCCACACCCACTCCACATAGCCACTACCACTGCACATACCCATGCCCACTTTACAGCCAGCATCTCCACTTATCTCCGCCTCCTCCACATAGCCCTGCCCCGGGACTATGTGGAAGAGTGGAACTATGAAGGGGTGGGGCTAAACATGGATGCTATAAAAAGGGAGGTGCTACCTGGAGGGGTGGGGATATGTGTAGGGCTGGAGCTATGAAGTGGCGGGGTTACTGTGAGGGGCAGGGCTATAATAAATACACACACATACATTACCATATATAGGCAATATTTCCATATATTGGCAATATTACCATATACGAGCATTATGACCATATATGGGCTCTACACCTAGTAACAAATTATGATAATAGTCTCAAGAGTCAGACTCCCAGCCATAAGCAAGTTACTATATAAATTACCCTGACAAGGGATAAATGATAACTTGACAGGTTAGGAAAATGCCACAAACTAAATATATTTAATTATTGACTAAAATAACATCTGGCCACAACATTTTTGCATTACCCAAAAGCTGCTGAAAACACATCCAAAACTTTGTCTGTGTATAGACAAGCCATAACAATATAGATAGCAAGATACAGAAACAGATAGTGATTATTTTGGTCTTGAAGAGGTTGTACTGGTTTATAAAAACAAGGCTGCCCCCCACCCCCCTAATGATAGGTTGTGTGTGGTGTTGCAGTTTATCTCCATTCATTTCAATAGGGCAGTAACAACACCAGACAATGCATGGTGTGTGGTGCAGTTGTTTCTGAAAGAAAGCAACCATGGTTTTATAATCTTGGACAACTCCTTAAATTCTATCCCCTGCTTTTCTCCTTTATATTTTAGGAAGTGCAGTGTCTTTGCCCTAGTGCTGCTCACTCAGCTTTCCCCTTAGTAAACATTAACCACCACACATTTCTGAAAGTTCTTAAAGGGAACCTGTCACCAGGATTTGGGCTCCTAATGTATTGTTACCTGTCCCTGCAGCTTCCACAAACATTCCTAACCATCCTTGTGTGCCCTAATCCAGTACTATATAGTTGTTGTAAAATAGTTTGTAAACTCACATTTCTGCATCCAGTCCTCGCTGTGCGAGGACTGAGTGGGCTGGGATCTTGCGTCTGTTTCCCCGCCCTGTCTGTGAGCAGACGCCCTAATGGGCGTGGGAAGGTGTCTCCCTTGCGCGCTCCCCACTGTATGTGCCCGTGTTTTAGGCGCTCCCGCGGCCGCGGTTATGTGCCTTCTGCACCTGCGCACTAGCGCAGGTCTCCTCGCGCTGTATGCCGCTTGAGAGTGCACTGTGTGCGCACTCTCAAATGACGTCTCTGTCGAGGTCGGAGCGCGTCATCAGGAGAGGCAACCCTTATGCGGCTCACACTGAAAAGAATGGCCGGAAATGACGCGGCCGCCGCCGCGTCATCAAGTGAGCGGCACACAGCGCGAGGAGACCTGCACTAGTGCGCAGGTGCAGAAGGCGCATACCCGCGGCCGCGGGAGCGCCTAAAACACGGGCACATACAGTGGGGAGCGCGCAAGGGGGATACCTTCCCACGCCCATTAGGGCGTCTGCTCACAGACAGGGCGGAAAAACAGACGCAAGATCCCAGCCCACTCAGTCCTCGCACAGCGAGGACTGGATGCAGAAATGTGAGTTTACAAACTATTTTACAACAACTATATAGTACTGGATTAGGGCACACAGGGATGGTTAGGAATGTTTGTGGAAGCTGCAGGGACAGGTAACAATACATTAGGAGCCCAAATCCTGGTGACAGGTTCCCTTTAAGGCTGGCTTCACACCACATTTTTGGGATCCTGTTCTGTCAGTTTTTAAAAGGACAGAACAAGATTCGTTTTTGCCTCCCATGTATCCCTATGGTGCCTGATTGGCCATAAGTGGCCATCCGATCCTGCCAGTTCAGTCCCGGATTTGTTTCTGTCCATTTTTTTCCCGACCTCAAAATCGGAGACTGCTCTGATTTTGGGCTCCGGTGAAAAAAATGGACCAAACCAGACAGAAACGAATCTGGGGCTATCCAGCGCACATAACATGAGAGTCTACGGGCTCTGTAAAAAACAGGATCGTTTCCTGGATCCGGTTTTAGTGTACTGAGAATGCTCAGTATACTAAAACTGCTCTGTTCCCGTAATTTCACTTTAGCAGTGTATCTACATACACTGCTAAAGTTAAATTAGATAAAGGAATGGTTAAAAATAATAAAATAAATGCTCACCTGTCCGCCGAGTGTCCCGCAATGCATCCAACTCAGATAACTGCAAGGATCTTAATCAGCTGATTGGGAAGGGGCAGGGCAACCCGATCAGCTGATGTGTCACATGACCACATCAGCGCTGTTTAAATCGCCTGCCCGCCAATCGGTTTTGGCAGGCGGGCAATTTAAACTGCGCTGATGCGGTCATGTGACACATCAGCTGATCGGGTTGCCCTACCCCTTCCTGGTCAGCTAATAAAGAACCTTGCAGCCATCGGAGGTGGATGCATCGTGGGAACTCGGCGGACAGGTGAGCATTTATTTTTTTATTTTTAACCATTCCTTTATTTAATTTCACTTTAGCAGTGTATGTAGATACACTGCTAAAGTGATAGTAACAGCGCTGACACCACTTGCCTGTCTCGGCTCCCCCCAGCTCTTTCTGTGTCCAGATCTCTTAAAATCCTGAAGTCGGACACAGAAATTGCATCAGAGTTTACAATCCGGACCTGTCCATATGGTCCTGCAAAAAACAGGATCCCACGGACAGGAACAAAACCGTAGTGTGAAGCCAGCCTAACGGATTGTCCAGCACCTCTATCTTCTATCTGATCACAGCTGTAAGTAGATGGAAAGCTATAATCAGAAAATTACCCCTATTGCTTAAATTAGGTTTTTATGTTACATGATTTTTTTTTTAATTACTAAATATTTTTTTTTATTATGATCTTCATTTTCCAAGACATCTCCTTCTTCAGCACAAAATCACATTGATATGTTATTTTTGTCCTAAAGAAGATAATTTTTCAGAAATGTGTCAACATATAAAATTCACAATTGCTTTAAGGCCACTTTACACACACCAACTTATCTGTCCAACTTCTGACCACCTTGCTGGTTGCAGTGAACTCATGGACACATTGTTCCATTTGTACACAGTCACAAAATGGAGCAATGTGTCCATGATTTCACTGCAACCAGCAAGTTGGTCAGAAGTTGGACAGATAAGTTGGTGTGTGTAAAGTGGCCCTTATCCTTAATCAGTGTTTCTTCCCATGGCAGTGCAGAATTATCCCTTTTCCGCCTCCTGTTTTGGAGAATCCTTGGTAAAGGTGCTGCAGCATTCGTGTCTACGCTTTGAAAGTAGTTTGGCTCATCATAACTACACTCGTTGAGTCTGTTATCCCATTCACGAGTACTTCTTTATCCCCAGATAAGACCATATTTGTGCTTCTTTCGTCCTTTCAGCCTATCTATCTTCACGCCCGTATATTAAAAAAGGTACGTGTTCTATCTGCGATAAACAAACTATAGAACATGTATGCAAAACTAAGACATGTGAGTGAAGCTTAACTGGCCTACATGCATTAACAGCTGTGTCAGATGTGTAGCTTGTGCCTGACTGACAAATAAAGCTGCAACATTTGCGCATGCTCATAATAAAGTAACCTGATAAGGCTGTGCGACTTACCTGAAGGCCTTTTACAAACAGTTCTTCAGTGAGAAATGAGGACAACATCCGAATGACTGATGCACCCTAAAAAAATCCAAGTACAGTAAAAAGCTGATTAAAATAGATTTTTTTTCTCTACATTGTGCTGCATATGATGGGTTATAGGTAGAATTCACGGTATAAGAATAAATAACATAGTAACCATAGGGCTCCAATTTTATATTGATGACCTATACTTAAGATAGCTCATGAATACCTAACTGACTGGACTTTCCAACGTCTTCCACTTTCACACTACATCTTCTTATTGTCCCTTCCCTATCTGTCGGTGTTCCCCGGGGTTCAGTTTTTGGACCCTGCTCTTCTCCTATCTACACCTGTGCACTGAGACAGCTCATAGTGTCCCACGGCTTTCAGTATCATCTCTACGCTGATGACACACAGATTTACCTCTCTCGATCCAATATCATCTCCTTACTAACCAGAATCCCACAATGTCTCTTGGCCATACCATCCTCTTTCTTTGCTTGATTTCTAAAACTCAACATGGTCAAAATGAATTCATCATCTTTCCTCCTCCTCACTCAACCCCCCAACAAACCTATCCATCAAAGTGAATGGCTGCTCGCTTTCCCCAGTCCTGCATGCTCGGTGCCTCAGGGTAACCCTTGTCTCTTCTCTCTTCTTCAAGCCACATATCCAAGTGTGGCACCCATGCGCACTGGTCGCCACAGTAACATTACACCTACTCCACAGGTGTGGTGTTACCACTCTCAGATGAGAGGGGTTGCTAAGCCAAGACACATTCACTTGCACCCAACCCAATCCAACTCCGGGACTGAAGATCTGGGTGCACCCTATTGAGGGAGGGCCGAATCTGCATTGAAGGGATTAGGTAGAGGGGGTAGGTGCAAAAGTTAGTGGAGAGTCCAGTGAGGGTGGAGAGTAGGAGAGAGGTTCAGGAGAGAGTGGAGTGAGGAGTAGGACCTGAAGGATGGAGCTCATGAGAGGCTCCTTCCAGATCGGGATAGAGGAAGAGTGAGAAGGACGAAAGGGTCCTAGGGGCCACAGCTGTGGGGAAACCACCCGTGGCACCCCGCAACTACAACTGGCTGGTGGTGCGTGGAGGGACCAGGTCGCAGAGGGGACCAGCCCCGATCTAGTGAAAGTACTTGAAGGCTTTGCTAGTAAAACTGGAGGCTGCTGGCTTGCACGGGGCATTCCGCTAGACGGTGGCCATATAGGGCCAGGGGACACCTTGAAGTCGCCCGACAGGGCCCGCGGCGACTAGATTTGGATCTTGTCACCAAGTAAAGGTAAAGAACTACAACCCTGGTCTCCTCTGATTATTCTGCGCACCATCCCTGCTGATCCCTGCACCCTCATTATCGGCCACTTTATAAACACTAATTACATCCCTGGGGCCACCTCTACTTGTGGGGAGCAATACCATCCAGGCTGCCACTTCATCGGCTCCAGAGATCACCCAGTAGCGCTGGTCACCCTGACCAGACTAACCACAGGTGGCATCACAAACGAATCCCTTTTAAATATTCCCCTTTCTCTGCATGCCCAGGGCCACGGAGCTGGGTCACCGCCACCGTGACCTCCCACAGAACTGACTGGCCAGTTACCGAGTACTCCAAGGCCCTCTTGAGCGTTGCATAAGCCTCTCCACCTCCTGCTGACTCACATATTTCCTGAATCTGTGCATTTCTTAAGCAAGTGTCTGATAAAATACTAGTGCATGTCCTCATTATCTCCCTCCTGGACTAAGCAACCTCCTGCTCTCTGGCTCCCTTTTAACACTCTTGCACCCCTCTACAATCTATCCTAAACTCTGCTGCCTGACTAATCCACCTGTCCCCCCACTATTTCCTGGACTCTCCTCTCTATCAAGCCCTTCACTGGCTCCCCATTGCCCAAAGACTCTAGTTCAAAACCCTAACCATGACATACAAACCCATCCACAACCTGTCTCCTCCATACAACTGTGACATGGTCTCCTGGTACTTACCTGCATGTAAATTTCGATCCTCACATGATATCCTTCTCTCCTGCCCTTTTATCTCCTTTTCCCAAAACTCCAAACAAAATTTCTCCCATGCATCTCCCATAGTCTGAAACTCTCTGCCCCAACACATCAGACTCTCACCTACCTTGGAAACCTTCAAAAGGAACCTAAAAACCCACCTCTCCTGACAAATCTACAACCTGCAGTGATCCTCAATCACTATATTGCTGTACGTGAGCTCCCCCTTCACCTAGCGTATCCTCCCCCATCCCTTGATAGACTGTGAGACCTCGCGGGCAGGGTCCTCTCTCCTCCTGTACATGCCTGTGCCTTGTATTGTTCATGAAAATTGTACTTGTCTTAATTACTACCGTCCAGCCACTGCAAGCAATGAGAACAGGTGATCAGCTTGAGTGCTAAGTGTTGAACTCCCGCCAATCTGAAATTGATGACTTCTCTTGAGAATAGTAGAAATCAGATGCAGCACATTTGCTGACATTCAGAGCACACTGCTTACTTGGACACACGTCAGTTATCCAAGGAGTCCGCTAGGTGTAATCACATTTGAAAGTAAACAAAATACTGACAGCGTCCAGATGCGGTGAAAAAAACTGAAAATGGTTTCCTTTATTCTGCCAAACTGCAATGTTTCGACCCTATATGGGTCTTTGTCTAGCATGAAAAATTTGAATGATTTTTTTCACTGCATTTGGATGCTGTCAGTATTTTGTTTGTTTTTATATCTCTCTTGATAATAGGTCATCAATATAAAAGCAATGGAGCAGCTCCTTTTGGAATGACATGCTTGCTGTGACAAATGGTGACATAGAAGAAGACATGATCTTGAATCTACTTATGAAAGGTGAGAGGAGTAAGGCCACGTGCACACGTTGATTATTTGATGAGTTTTTTTACCTCAGCATTTGTAGCCAAAACCATGAATGGATGATAAAATACAGAAGTGGTGCAGGTGTTTCTATTAGACTTTCTTCTGATTGCTCCACTCCTGGTTTTGTCTACAAATCCTGAGGTAAAAAACTCATCAAATACTCACCGTGTGCACGTGGCCTAATGGTGTGAGAAGAGGAGAAGCCTGCGCAAAGGGAGACTTGCTGTGACTATTGGGGGAAATAAGGTCATGCTATAGCAAATTGAGGAGGCTGACCAAATTCTTTGTCTACAAGAGGCAAGATGAGGAATTCTGTGTCACCACCATTGAGAGGAAGAATAACAGCATAAGGTCAGGTTTACACATCCTAGTACTGCACTTACAGTCTTTTGGGGTCTTCTTCAGGTGTATAACATGAGGGCAATGAATGTGACTAGCAAGTGTGTACATATGTACAGTCAAGACAAGTACTTTTACCTTACTGTAAGTGATGGAATCAAAAAGTGCACTTATTTCAGATGGAGTGTTCACTTCATCTTCCTTTGAAGTAAGTGGATGAGAAGAGGCTAAAGCATCAACTCCCATGACTCTGTGCACGTCGTAAAGCACTGTCAGGTCTTTCTGTAATTATCAGAAACAAATCAAGTCAGTTTTATCAAAATTCGGAATATTGCTAAAACAGCAAAACATTCTTCCATTAATATCTGGTTGGTTATGTTAGAAATATTACAATTTCAACAGTCAATAAAGACCAACATTATGGGTGATGCATATATACTACTTGCATATATGGATGCAGGGAATATATCAAGAAAAAAAAGCTCAATAATTAGTTAACATCCTAACATTTGTTATGTAGAGACTACACAAAAATCCTTGTAGAAATGAAGAAATGGTTAATTAGGGATAATTTTGTAGGAGCTATGGGACAAACTCAAGGTGGACTCAGCCCAATATTATGTCAGGTTTTACAATCTTGGACACAAGGTCCTGGTGTTTGTATTACCATTTATACCTTTTCCATGATCATTGAGCTAATTCCTCACTCCCATTTTAGCTAACAACACAGTTCTTGTGCTAAGGAGAATGATGCACGTTTTAGCTACATAGTACAACGGTGTTAGGAGTGGGACCAACTTTGGGTGAGTATTTTGTCTTCAAAGGCGGCGCACTAGCTTCTATCATATCTACACCCATGTACATAGCTACTAGTGCATCTCAATGAATTAGAATATTATCAAAATGTTCATTTACTTCAGCAATTCAATACAAAAAGTTAAATTATATATTGTATAGAGTCATTGCAAGCAGAGTGATCTATTTCAAGTGTTTATTTCTGTAAAAGTTGATGATTATAGCTTACAGCTAATGAAAACTCAAAGGTTATTATCTCAGAAAATTAAAGTCGGGAGGATGAAGGGAGGATAAAAACTGCGCTGCTGTATTCCACAAGACATCAAAGGGTGAATACAACATTGATTTATTACTCAACGTGTTTCAGGGCTCCGAGAAATACCCTCAAACATGTCAATATGATATTGATGTTTGATGATATTCTAATTCATTGAGATGCACTAGTATATGAGTTGCTGACACAGCATTTACAAATGGGTCCAACATCTTATAGGCTTTAGGGCCAAGTCACACACACAGATATCTGTGCAGATATTGTTCACAGATCTCTGGTTGCAGTGAAATCATGGACACATTGTTACATTTGTACACAGCCACAAAATGGAACAATGTGTCCATGATTTCATTGCAACCAGAGATCTGAGACCAATATCTGAACAGATATCTGTGTGTGTGACGTGGCCCTTAGTCACACAAATGAACAGTATAAAGATCTTTACTTGCACAATATTATAATTTAGCTAGATATCTATTATGAGATTTTATGCAGTATGTACATTAGAAGACATCTATGGAGACAGAGAACATCAAGAATGTATTGCATGTAAAGTGTTTTTCCACACTGAATAGAAAAGTCTGCAGTCACTCTAAATGACTGTAGTCTGCTGCATCATGACAATGTGCAATGCGCACACCATCAGGATTCCCTTGTATTGCCAGAATAAGTGGGCCAAAAGTGTAAGGCTATGTGCCCACTGTGCATTTATGCTGCGTTTTTTGCTGTGTTTCTGCAGCAAATACGTAGCATCCACAGCTTTAATATTACAGTCAATGTGATTTTCAAAAAGCTGTGCCCATATGTGCATTTGTAGGTGCTGCGTTTTTGCTGCATTTTTAAAATCCCCTGTCAATTAACATGCCGTTTTTGGCCTGTGTTTTCCCGATAGACTCTATTATAAACCCCCCAAAAAAGCATCACAAACAGGTTGGTATTCCCACAGTCCATTTTTGATGCTTTTTTCCTGTGATTTCCAAAATAAAAACACTCCAATACTCACCCTTTCCGGCGAGCCCACAGCAATCCCTGGTGACGTCAGAAGCTGTGTGTATTATCCTTCCAGGACCTGCACCATGTGATTGGTCAATGGACTCTGGCTGTCATATGGTGCACAGGCCCTGAAAGGAGGATACACACAGCTTCTGCCGGTGCGCGGAGAAAGACATCACCGGGATCGCTGTGGGCTCGCCAGGGAGCGAGAGAAAGGGTGTCTATGTGTGTCTATCTGTGTGTCTGTCTGTCTTTGTGTGTCCTTTTATTTGTGCTGTGTTTGTAATGCTCTCAAACGCAATAAGTCTGTGCTGCTTTTGTTTTTACACAGCTGTGTTTGTGCAGCTGACAAATGCAGCACAAAAAAATACAGTCCAATAGGCGTATTAGATTATAGTCACTTGTGACAGTGACTTAGATTTGCATACTTGCTATCATATGAACAGGTTCCCATTTGCTTTTCTCAAGGGAATGGCAAGAGAAACAAATGAGAATCTAGTTGTCAAATCATGTGACCTCCCACTGAGAATACAAGTGAATCCTGACAGTGTATTGCACACTCTCATGTACAGTGAATGCAGACTCTTCTATTTAGCCCAGAAAACTCCATTAATTATCTAGACACTAGATTTGTCATGACAGTTTACAAGATAATCCTGAGTAATTTACTATGTTCCAAGTAGGCTCTGCACTGTCGGCTCCCAAATATTCCACATAAGAGGCAAAACCTTCATTCAGCCATAGATCATTCCACCAGCGGATTGTTACAAGATTCCCAAACCACTACAAGAAAAGAAGAAAGGAAGAGATATTGTTAGACGGTGGATAAAGAGGTCTAGTTTATATACATGAGGCTAGGGACACACAAGTTTATGGCATATGATATGAGAGCATCGGATGCAATATGCTAATGTCACTTGGCTCAGGCTCCGATGTGAGGGTGAGTGAGTGTCATAAACTGCGATCTGATCCTACTATCTGATCACAGTTGAAAAAGAGAGAGAAAGATTATCTCTCCATCTTCTCCATTTCCATCCTCGGCAATATATCTCACTGCACTTGGAGGTCATCTGAGTGCAGCCCGATGTTTCAATTGCACCCATAGACTTGTATGAATGCAAGTAATGGGAGACTTGCTGACAGTTGCAGCACTCTGCGACTGTTTTCCTTGGTTCAATTTCACTTGAGAAAAAAATCGCAGATCGCATTGCCCCATTAACATAGGGCCGAGTGTAAAGTGATTTTTTTTATCATCAGAATGTCCGATTGTATTCTTCGTGAGTCCTAGCCCTGAGGAAAATTCTCTTGCACACTAAATAACTGATATTAATTGCAGACTGACTTTTACATGCACAGAGGTTTATAGGACACATTTTCGTGCAACTACTGTATACAACTACTGTATATTTAGATAGCAGTTTACTGATGTATAGAAGAGGTTTTCATCATTTAACCCTGTTAGAGAAATGCATTCTATCATATAGTCATGTAGGGTGTCCCAAGATATGAAATAAGCAGTTTTGTAATTATGTTGCTGACAAATCACATATGACAAGCTACATAATTGTGTTACATTTTCTGGGCTGATTTCTTTCTGCTTAGAACCATTGCTGTCTAATCCCAGGAAAAATCTTTCATTTAAGGACATCATGTCAGGACAATTTTACTAATCAGTCTAGTACTATGGTTGTATAGGTCACAAAACAACAACACAAGGGCCGAAGTGGTAAGAGGAGCCATAACCACCTCCACAGTAGGTGAAATTGTGCATTATGATGACTTATTAAACTACAAAGAGCACAGTTATTGTTCTTGCACAGGTGCCCTCTTCTGACTGTGTCCATATGTGTGGTTTGTAGTAATAATGTAACTAAAAAATTGAGTTTTGTAGTCAAATGTAGACATTAGGTGCACTGCGATCTATACAGGCATATTGCCAGTTTTAGTAACATTTTCTTGGCAACTTCCCTTCAATTAATGATGTGATATGTAGTGTATCATATCCTAGAAAGTATAAAAAGATAATAACCAACCTGATGTGCCAGCTCATGAGCGATTACTGTGACTACCCTCTCCTTGTTACCAATGGAGGATTCGTCGGGGTCATAAAGGAGCGCAGTCTCCCTGTACGTCACCAGTCCCCAATTCTCCATGGCTCCTGCACCAAAGTCTGGAAGAGCGACCTGGTCTATGGAGAGACTTCACTGTTAATGCTCTATTTTATGTACGCTCAACATACAACTTACACGAAAAATTCCAGGGATTTTCCTCCATCAGCAAATATTTTTCTCATTCAATCCATGTGTTTTTCTCATATTATGAGTAAAATGAAGGGATATATAGTGCAAAAGTAATATTCTGTGAATCTCAGATCAACCTTGTCCCCCTTCTCCTTGCAGCAGTAATTTACAGTACAGTAGATGTAAAACTCTATATCTGTGCCAAATTCTTTTGAAGATTTTTTGCAGATTTTACCTCTAGTAATTGATACATGGTTTACTTAGTGTTCACTTTAGCAATGCTGCCGGGTAATGTTCCTTGCAGTTCTCAGTCCAGATAGTTCTTAAAGAACCGGGATAGCTCTTCCAAGATACCTCTTTATGTTCCTTTCTCTCACAGGTTGCTCTCCCAGCACTATCTGTCCGCCTATCTCCTGCTCGCGCCTCCGCACACAGAGCCCCAATCTGGCAGCCACGGGTCCTCTCGGGCGACAGCTACCAAGTTCCCAGACCCTAGTATAGCTACCTTCTTGGTGGATGTATTGGGTGTCGGCCACAGCTCCTCTAGATCTCGTAGCCTCCGGTTCTGTAGTTGTAGTTTGGAGTCTCCTCGCCACCTTCAGGGCTGATCCCCTGGTTCCCAACCAGCCCTTCCATCTGACTCTGGTCAAACTTAGATTTGGGCACATGGGTGGTTCTCTCTGCCTCTGCCCATGCCCCTAGGACTCCCTCTGTCTCGTTTACTGTCCTTTGTTCCGCGACCTAGGAAGAGCTCCTAACTGCTCAAGTACTCCAGGTCCTCTCTCTTCGACCTCTTCCCACTCAACTCTCATTTCAACACTCTTCAATTAACTTCCCACCCCACACTTTCCTTCCCTCGATCACCTGGCTGAGCCCTCCCTCTATCTGGTACGCTCACCGTCCCTGGGTTGTGTTGGGTGCTTGGTAGGTGTCTCAGACTTACCATCCCATTTCAGTAAGAACAGGGACACCACACCCGTGGAATGGGTGCAGTACCCCTTGTGGCAACCAGACCTCAGGGGCACCACACAATTAATTGGGAAAAAAACACACTGAACTCCTGCTCCTGGAAGCCGGTAATATCTCTCTTTCTTACAGACTTCTGGTAGCTCATAAGAGACACTAATATGCAACATGCAGTGACTGTGATGGAGCCTACGAGGATCAGGTTGTGTAAGCGCCTTTTTATAATTATTTTTATTGGTGGATCACTATGAATTGACATTTTTAACATCAGTTCCTACATTATCTAGTTTAAATTAGTATTATATTACTAGACATAGATGCCCTTTGTCCATACACATACCTGATTTTGGCAGAGGGTAAGACACATTGTAATAGTCCGCAAAAAAGTCCAGAATTGGCTCAGTGACTTTCAGAGCATACTCTCCTTGTTTCCCATCCTTAATTGCTTTTTTACGACCCCAAATTTTAACCTGTAAATATAGAAAATGTACTAAATATTTCCTAATATCTGCATTACCTGCAATGTAAACTTATCCAGAGCTCACAGAATAAACTTGCCACTACTAAGCGTTTGTCATCCAGTACTGATTTCACTGTCGATCAAAATAAATTAGCCATTACTTTTGGTATATAGCACTTGATTCATTCAGACTGGTGTTTTGAATGGCAGTCTTAAGGAAATGCAAGAATAAAGCCCCCATCACACTAAGCGAGATCGCTCCTGACTCACAAGTTTTGTGACGCAAAAACGACCTCAGCAGTGATCTCGCTATGTGTGACACGTAGCAGCGATCAGGCCCCTGTTGTGAGGTCGCTGATCGTTACAAACTGTTCTGGACCATTTTTTGGTCTTCGCAGCGTGCATTGCTGTGTGTGACAGGGACAACGACCAACGACCTCAATACTACGCCCGAGAGTGACAGGTTCCCAACGACCGCTGTATCGTTGCTGCGTCGCTGGTGAGATCTGACTCTTTGACATCTCACCAGTGACCACGTAGCGAAGCACCAGCAATCCCTACCAGGTCGTATCAGTGTCAGGATCACTGGAGTGTCGCCAAGTGTGACGGTGCTCTAAGAAGCGCCAAATTCATTAAGAGGTGCATGCCATTTAATGTGTTTAGTGCAAGTCATCAGCTCCAGATATATCTGGTATAAATGTAAGTACATTTTTGGCACATTGGTTGGCAATGCCCCTTTTGCTAAATCACCCACTTTTTAGAAAATGACAAACAGGCATAGAGAGTCTGATATGTTCCCCCCACCTCCCCATATGTGTCTGCATTGTAAGTTGATGCTCAAGAACTGTTTAATCCTTTTTAAAGCCAACCTGTCAGGAATTTTATCTGATCGATCTGACAGCAATAGATGATGAGCCAGCAGGGGTGAATACAGACTAAACTCTTTTTAGAGACAATAAAGATTCTCATACAATTGGGCGGCTACCCACACAGCCCACCGTCCTCTACTTGGTTTGTACTGATAGACATGGTCTTATTTGTATGGTGATATCTCAACTATAACTCAACAGATAAAACCCAGAATAAAACAAAATGGCACATTGAATTTCTTGTCCTTTGTTCTCATGGGAGATAAGCCTCCACCATGCTGACCTTGTTCAGGGAACATGTGGGATCAGCCAATAGCTAGTAAAAGTTTTTGGGCAGGTTAGGCTGGCTTCAGACTTGCGTTCGCCGCTGCTGCGTATTGCAGCGGGCGAACGCAAGCCGACCGCATACACTGTGAGTCCCTATGTTTAACATGGGGACGCGCGGTGCCAGCGCTCGGATGCGGACGGCTATGCATCCCCATTGTCTTTCATGTGTGATTTGTATGGATGTGGATGCTTGCGTACAAATCATACATTCCCGTCCGCACCGAATCTGCAACTTGTTGCAACTAGTGCCCAGATTCCTCCCTTTTGATTGATACATCGTATTTGCTGATCCATTCAATATTACTGGAAAGTCCGGTGAGGCATAGTCCAGTCTTATCACCGTGCTCTCCATGCAGAAGTAAGGACTGACAGCAAAGCAGAACCCATTATGAATACTGACCATGGTTATCAGTAAACCATCTGAAGATGTTTTACTTTCTGGAGGTTGGGAACAGGATTTACTTTATAAAGGTCATTGAGTTCCGCTAATTATTTGCTTCAGATCCTCATAGTCCTTCCACTGAATAGACTCTGTGCTGAGGAGGAAAGAGTAGCCATCAGACTGCCTAAATTTGTGGAGGACTGTCCAGGTTTCAGACTCACAATTTGAGTCCTAATCGAGCTATGGACCAGCTCCTGGAGTGTGATCGGAGCCGTCCCGCTGGAGTGAACAGATGAAAGCTAGGGACACATTCATATTGTGCTCCACATCTGGGTTTCCATCTGGTTCCCAGAGAAAAAAGGATTCAAATGAAATCCTCAACAGAGCTGTTCACTATAATGAGGCAGATTAGTCACTTTACATTCCATCAGACCCTTATTCAAGCAGTGTCCAATTTTTTTAGCCATCACACTTCTTCTCAACACACTCTACCTGAACTTTCCAGTAATTGAACGTCACAATCTGACGGTGTCCTGTCTAGGAGGACAGTCAAATTGTCATGTCTCCACCCTCAGAGTGGGGAACCATCCAGCTGTACTATTATTCACAGGAGCCATTGCACTTCCATGGTTGGGAGAAATGGACAACTTTGTTATTAATAGTCTAAAAGTATTGGAAATCTTAATAGACTAATTTAATGATGCAGTTGGTAAGCTCTTTTAGGTCTGAGACTCTTTTTATAGTACTATGTATTGGAAATATTAAGCTCATAATAAAAGTGGTAGGGTCTTAGTCTGTTAGTATTCTATATAGAAATTGATCAGAGAAGATATCGCTAAGATAGATAGATAGATAGATAGATAGATAGATAGATAGATAGATACTTACAACTCATCACCAACAAAATCAAATTCAGAAACTATAAAGGCCACCAGGTATGTTGACATCTTTGGAGTCTTTTCAAAAGCTGTGACGTCCCAAGTCTCACCATCAATTACTTCAGTAGTGACTCCTGAAACAAGAACATTTTTTTTTAAAAGGTATTAAATAAATGCAACACAGGCCCATGTGTGATGGTGAACAAGCTTTCTATACCAAAATTACATGTGTTATATTCAGGTGGTTTAAAGGGATTGTAAAGCTCAATAGAATTATAGAAAGAAAAACACTACCCCTCACATTTAGGAAAACAGTCGGTTTACAGTATATTTTCTGCCTGAAAAGTACAGAAGATTGGCAGGAAAATGCAGCATACAGTATACAAGTCTTTGGTGCATATTTCATGCATTTTTACACATTTACATTTACTCAATTTCTATTGTAATTAGTAATGAATTTGTAAGTCAGATGGTGGCCCCAGCCCTTGTAAATGAACGCCATACACTTTTCTTGCAACTTATCTGGCAGCTCTCTCCACTAACCAATAGAGAAACATGTGAATCCCTCAGTGGGTCTCTGTGCAGTTTGGGCCCACAGTCCTTTAAATGAGTTGTGAGTGGCACAATATTCTGTATGCTCAATACACTAACAGAGGCAGCGTACATCATCTCATCATTTAACTAACAAGCTACCTATTTTTTATCATATAGACTCATGGGCTAAGATGAGATAAAGGAGCAGTAGCAGATCACGCAATCCACCCAATAAGGCCAAGCCTCATCAATCAGCTCCTTGTCTTATTGATGGTTTATCTTTATATTACATCATTAATATATCAGTGAATATAGATAGTAATAGATCACTGAAGGTCCGACATCCAATACCCCTTTGATTAGTAATCACCATGTCCAATGATGGAAGTGCATGGAATATGGGTCCAGAACACCTGATCGCGTGTAGTGCTATTCTCAGGTACTGCGTCTTAGTATGATGGAAATGAATAGGAGCTGAGCTGCAGTACCCCAGAACGGCCACTACACTGTGTACAGAGCTTTTTTGGTCTGGCTTTATATACTCTTTATTGTTTTCTTCCATCACCACCAAACATATTATGCCAATACACTCTATGATAAAAAATGCTGCTTATCTGCACAATGAGAAGCCGTTACCAATCAATCTGAAATCAGCCACAGTGTGTGGAGCAGCATGTACACAGCAGCATTTCCATCAAATGTATGAACACAAAGAAAGGCCAGGTAAAATCTGTATGTACCTGTAGAGTGAGTGTATCAATGGAAGAGTTATGTATGGGTATGTTTGGGAGTTTTTGATGTGGATTTTGAAGAAGATTCTGCTTCAAAATCCACATGAAGAAAATCACCTCACTACTCTTCTAAGTTTTCTGTTCATTTCAATGTGAAATCATAAGGTGCACATGGTGGTGATTTTTTTTCCAAGTATAGTTTCTGTCAATTTTTATGATATTTCTGCTAGAAAAATGCTCCAAGCTTGACTTCTGACTCAACTAAACCAAAATAAAAAGTAAAACTCTGTGTTAACATACCGTAACTGGTGAGGCCTTGGCCCCCTAGTCTGATACTGCTCCCCACTATAACGTTCTTCTTCAGGACTCTGGATACACAGACAGTCCATTACTGTCTATTGTACAATATATGGGCCTCTTCCCACATCCTGTCTTTGTCTTTTTACGTAAAATGTTTTGGCAAATTGTACATCTGAATTTACTTGAATAGTTTAATATATATACATAATAATTTATTGTCAAGCTCTGTGTGTTAGAGCTGAAATATTTCCTTGTTTTTCACATGGACCAAAAATCTTTTGCACTTTTCCATCTTATTTTTCTTGGAATTTCTCTGTATTATGGTCTGTCTATCTATCTATCTATCTATCTATCTATCTATCTATCTATCTATCTATCTATCTAATAATCAAAAAAACAAAACAGCACAACTGTTATTTCTCGGGTGCAAAGCCCCCCTACCACAATGGCATCACAGAGTCATGAAAAATAGAGGCAGCACTTCCTTCAATTTCAGTTATGTGGGCTTTATTCCCAGGAACCGCGACGTTTCGACCATGAGGTCTTTTTCAAGCAGTGGACACTCACGGTCGAAACGTCGCGATTCCTGGGAATAAAGCCCACATAACTGAAATTGAAGGAAGTGCTGCCTCTATTTTTCATGACTATCTATCTATCTATCTATCTATCTATCTATCTATCTATCTATCTATCTAAAAAACCAGAAAAAAGGAGCAGCACAAAAAAAGCACATTTAGTGCAAGCCTACCTTGGCAGCTTTCCCACCTACCACAAATATCACCACAAAAATAGCAGGCAGCACTCCAGATTTCAATGCTTCAAAGACCTTTATTGGCCATATAGTGCAAAAAATAAGTGAGCAACGTTTCAAACCGTCTGTGGTTCTTTCTCAAGCTTGAGAAAGAACCACAGACGGTTTGAAACGTTGCTCACTTGTTTTTTGCACTATATGGCCAACAAAGGTCTTTGAAGCATTGAAATCTGGAGTGCTGCCTGCTATTTTTGTGGTGATATCTATCTATCTAGTTAAAAATAGCTGCAGCACTCCAGCTGAATGATGTAATCTGCCTTTATTCTGGCGTCATATACAGCGTATGGCTACGTTTCGGGCTCCCTCGCCCTTCTTCCAGCAATCACTAGCCCAAAATCCCTGGTATATATACACAATGGTCTTAATACATCAATTATTATATCAATTATTAACATATCTTATTTTTTTCATATTTCATATTTTATTTTTAACCATATATTTCAAGCTAAGGTAAAAGCGGCACCCAAGAAGGCATTGCTGCTCCATTTATTACTCATAGGGCCACGTCACACACACAGATATCTGTGCAGATATTGTTTCGCAGATCTCTGGTTGCAATGAAATCATAGACACTTTGTTCCATTTTGTGGCTGAGTACAAATGTAACAATGTGTCCATGATTTCACTGCAACCAGAGATCTGCGAACAATATCTGCACAGATATCTGTGTGTGTGACGTGGCCCTTATATTCTATTATCTATATCTATCTATCTATCATTATCATCTATCTATCTATCTATCTATCTATCTATCTATCTATCTATCTCTATATCTATTCAGTCTTCCATTACACTCATACTTGCTGTAAAAGTGTTCAAAACAAAGTCTTGAACTTTTTAGTGTGTAAACGCACATAGCACAAGTCACTTATTATTTAATTTTCTATTCGTTTCTCAAATAATAAAGCACTTACTATGATATTCATATTTGATAGTGCCACATTTTCTCTCTTGTGTTTCAGAGTGATGCTAAAAGTAGCCTTCAGTGCTGGCTCATCAAAGCAGGGAAATGCCTTCCTTGCATCAGGGGCTTGCATTTGTGTGGTGGCAATGATCCTGTTACCAAATAGATATTTTAATAAGAAAATAGGGAAAACAATCATAGTTACTACATTATAATATCAAAAAGTATTTCCCTTCACAATAAAAAGTAACTTCTAATTAGCAAACGTAAAAATCTTGGTATGGAAACAGCAGAAGTATCACTATGTAAGAAACAAGAAGCAGCAAACCTCTAAAGGTATATCCAATGATTAAGTAAATGTAAAAAGTGATCACAGATAGATAGATAGATAGATAGATAATAGCTGTCATTATTGTAGTGTTACTTACTTGGTGACACCATCTTCTACATATTCACTGCGGTAAAATCCTGCCAGGTCATCTGCCAATTCTCCTACAAAGGTTGTACGAAGTGTGTAATCTTTTAATGTCGGCAGTTGTTGCCGGAGTTGCAGTACCAAATAATTAGTCTTTTCTACTTGAAAGTTTTTAATAATTTCGAGAGCCACGTTGTTTTCATCTCGTAATTCTATTGAAGAATAATTGAGTTTGTTACTGTGAATAATGACATGGTCTGTAGCTTTGTCGCACCTGAAATGAGCAGTGCTTTCCCCATGAAAGACGTAAAGCCCCTGGGCATTTTTTGTTAATACAGGTCTGAGGATGATATCATAGTGTCGGGGTGTCAGGGATCCTGGAAGCCGATATTGATCCCAAATTTCATTGGATGCTGGAGTTGTAGGTTTTACAACTACTGAAGAGGTAGTTTTTGATGGCGCAGCAGTAGTGGTTGTTGGCTCCTCCATTTTCCGCCTTATTGTTGGACTTCTCATTCGAATAAACGACTGCTAGAGCAATTATTGTCGCCACTGCAGCTAAGGCGAAGAAGATGCAGACAAAGGCTACAATCTTGCTCACGTAGAAGCCTTTTCCCATTGTGCCAGGAGGTTCTGCAGGGACAGACAATGAAGATACGGTACTTTTATACCTCCTCACAATCTGGAGGTTGGGGCTTGGACTTCAGTTCAGTTAATTTGTAAAACTTTAACTAGTTAGATCAAAGGTTGAATGCAGGTCAAATGAATTGTCTACCAAATCTTCAGCCCTTGGCCTCCACTTTGACGGACTAGTCTGTTAATATATAGCTGATGTGTACAGTACACCTACGGAAAAAGATAACAGTATTCAGCCAGATATATTCTTTGTGTTTAATGGAAGATTATATATTTTCACAGTCAAAGGTTTCTAAGCAGATTTACAATACTCTGCAAAGTTGTAAGAAAATGTAACTCTCTTTCTATTTTCATTGTCCTAAAGCCCCACATACACTAAAGTTAGCTCTCGGACTAATGATTGACCGCCAGCTCCCCCAAATACAGGAACGCTGGGCTAGGTCGGGCACTTTTATATTCTCTTATACATTCGCTGGCAGACATATCTGATGGCGGCTTATCTCCCATAGAAAAGATTCGGTAGTATTGAATCAAATAATCTGATCCTTCTCTTCCCCAAATGATGGGGGGAGAGTCTTAAAGCCCCCCATTAGGCTGCTGTCCTAATAGATATGGTGGCCCTAAAGCTCCTCAGGGGAAGCTTCTTAATAAAATCAGATGTATATGTTCTAACAGATAGATACAGGCTGGTGATTGGCTCATCTAGCTTTGCATGAATACCCTTATGTATGTTAAAGATGGCTTCAAGCACTTTTATTTACATTTTGTGTCATTCCAACTTGTTGATTGTAAACTCTTGCGACAGGACCCTCACTCCTGTGTGTACTGGCGAGCTCTGAGTTACTCTCTATTGCATAATATTTTTTGTACAAGTACCCCCTGAACAGTAAACTGATGCAGAATATGAGGCATTATATAAATAAAACTTTTATCTATTATTATTATTATTACAGTTTGTTAGTGTGGAGTTACATTGCGTTCTAGCACACATTCAGTGGCCCTGTCGGGGCTTACATCCAAACCCCCCTCAAAATGAGCTTCAGATGTATGCGCCAATGGAGCTATTGACTTTGATGGTGCAGACAGAGTCAAGGTACTCTGTTGTGCGCCATTTTCAGGAGTATACGCTTACTGTAGTAGACACCCAAATTCTGTAGATTGTAATAGTATGTACGTAGGGCCATACAGGATCACTGAACGCGTGCTACAACGCAGTGTGAAAGCACCCTTAAAAACGAACAAAAAATGATGAAACTAAAAATATGTCAACACCCCTTTCTCCAAACAGAAGTAAGAAAAGAGAAATTAGTTTCATTTATCTATGAGGTACATGCGTATATAGATTAAGTAGAGCTTGAAGCACCAAAAGAGTCATGTGCACAAGTAACACAATGCAGTTGGGCATGTGCAGTGCTGCTCCATTTCAGCAGCAATAAAAGTGTCCCATCTGAGGATCAGTGGGGTCCCAGGGTCAGACCCACCAAATCTAGAAGTTATCACCTACCCCATGAATAAATGATAGCTTCCTTTGATGGACATCCCAGGTCTAAACCTTGTTGTCATTGTTACAATTTGCTTTGTCTACAAAATTCAATTAAGTCAAATACAGATGAAACACTGGCATTGTTTTTTTATGTAAGTGATTGATAGATAAGACTACTGTTACTGTTAAAGATTTCAAGGTCTAATTAAAAGAGATACTGATATTATTATAGGATTGTATTCATATTTGCCTTTTTATTTTTTTGTCCACAACTCTATATTGTCCCAAAATGTTTTTTTTTTTTTCTTTTTAATCTGTATTTCTATTCAGTTATTTAGATGATAGATTCTATATGGGCAGTTTTGACTATTAGATACTGTTTCTCTTACAGATTATTATTTATTTATATAGCTCTCGCCACCTTCTAGCGCCTCCAACTCAAAAATATTTCCAGAATACTAATGCATGTCCTCATCATCTCCCGTCTCGACTACTGCAACCTCCTCCTCTGTGGCCTTCCTGCTAACACTCTTGCACCTCTCCAATCTGTCCTCAACTCTGCTGCCCGACTAATCCACCTCTCTCCTCGCTGCTCCTCTACTTCTCCCCTCTGCAAATCCCTCCACTGGCTCCCATTTTCCCAGCGTATTCAATTCAAACTACTAACATTGACTTACAAAGCCATCCACAATCTGTCGCCCTCGTATATATCTCTGAACTAATCTTCCTATATCATCCAACTTGTAAATCTTCGATCCTCCCAAGACCACCTCCTTTCCTCCACACTTGTACGTTCCTCATCTAACCACCTGCAAGACTTTGCACCCCCTATCCTCTGGAATTCATAACCTCAAAATGTCGACTGTCCCCTACACTTGGAACCTTCAAGCAGAACCTGAAAACCCATCTCTTCAGAGCAGCCTACAGCCTGCAATGACCATGGGGCCACCTTATCACTACTGGACCCAGGGCTCCACCACCACCACCGGAGCAGACTCAACATATTGTTTCCCTTCCCATTGCCCTGTAGAATGTAAGCCTGCAAGGCAGGGACCTCTCTCCCCTCTGTACCAGTCTGTCACTGTTAGTTTGTTCATTGCATTTTTAACTTGTTTGTATGTAACCCTTTCTCATGTACTGCACCATGGATTCAATGGTGCTCTATAAAATAAATAATAATAATAATATAGCACCATTAATTCCATGGTGCTGTACATGAGAAGGGGTTACATACAAAATTATAGATATAGTTTACAATAAACAAATTAACAATGATAGACTGATATAGAGAGGAGAGGATCCTGCCCTTAAGGGCTTACAGTATACAGGATATTGGTGAGGACACAGAAGGTCAGGGGTGCAGCAGATCAGGTGGTGGTGAGGCGGCAGCTCTGATGGCATGGGTTGGCAGCTCAGGTGGCGGTGGGGCAGCAGCTCCGGTGGTGGTGGGGCGGCTGCTCTGTCATTGCCGACTGTAAGCTTTCCTGAAAAGATGGGTTTTCAGGTTCTGTCTGAAGCATCCGAGTGTGATAGATAATTAGACGTGTTGGGGTGCAGAATTCCAGAGGATGGGAGAAATCAGGAGAAATCTTGGAGGCGGTTGTGTGAGGAATGAATAAGTGTGGAGGAGAGGAGGAGGTCTTGGGAGGAACGAAGATTACGTGAGGAAAGATAGTGGGAGATTAGTTCAGAGATATATGGAGGGGAAAGGATATGGATGGTTTTGTAGGTCAGTGTTAGGAGTTTGAACTGGATTTGTTGGAGAATTGGGAGCCAGTGAAGAGATTTGCAGAGGGGAGTAGCGAGGAGAGAGGAGGATTACTTGGGCACCAGAGTTGAGGACAGATTGGAGAGGTGTGAGAGTGTTAACAGGGAGGCCACAGAGGAGGAGGTTGAAGTAGTCGAGGCAGGAGATGATGAGGGCCTGCACAAGACTTTTAGTAGATTAGTAGATTGAGTGCTGAGGAAAGGACAGTTTCTGGAAATATTTTTGAGCTGGAGACGACAGGAGGTGGCAAGAGTTTGGACGTGTGGTTTGAAGGACAGGGCAGAGTCGACAGTTACTCAAAGGCAGCGGATTTCAGGTGTGCGAAAGAGGTGATGCCATTTACCATAATAGATAGATCAGATAGTGGGATGGAGGAAAGATGATGAGCAGTGCCAATTACCAAAGATGTCTGACAGCTGTTTATTGCTAAAGATATAGCATATAAATGAAGAGGATCCAGCGTCAATTTCTGCTTCTTATGTGTTTTATTGACACACAAATAAAATCATCACATACCCCGTAGGGTCACGCTATACGCGTTTTGGGGTTCTCCCCTTAGTCGATGATTTTATTTGTGTGTCAATAAAACACATAAGAAGCAGAAATTGATGCTGAAGTCCAGGGAGTAATTGTCTGGGAGCCGCCTATTTCCTTCTTCCCTGAATCATTCATTTATTGCTAAAGATGACAGGGGTCACCAGCAATCTATTAGCTAGAGATGTACCCCAAATGACTTGCAGCTATATTTGCAGTGAAAGGTCGTCCTACAACATATTGACTCAGGGAGGCTGATGAGTACTAATGTACGTCAACATTGTAAGATTTATATTTGTAAAATATTTTGAAAACCATGTATCATTTCCTTTACACTTCACAATACAGTATTGCTACTTAGACACTATGCCCACATTGTGTTGTTTTATGATTTTTATTGACACAGATTTTGCGAATCTGCATCAAAATCTACATGTCTATCCTGAAAATTCAGATTTCTTTTTTCTGCTCCAATACCTGCAAGGAAAAAAAAAGCAATGTGGGCACAACACTTCTGAACTCTCATACACTTTGCCTACTTCAGAATAGACATGCAGATTTTGATTCTAAAAATCTGCATCAAAAAAGCATCAAACAGTGCACTGTGGGCACAGGGCCTTTAGCATTGGTATATCACATAAAATCTCAATAAAATACATTTAACATTTTGGGTGTAACTTGAAAAATGTTTAAACATTCATCAGGTATGGATACTCTTTTAAGGAACTGTATGCTTACTTTAGTAATATGTTTGATTAGTCTGTAATGTAGGCTTCATGTACATGGCATAGCAATTTTTCCTAAGGTTCCGTATTATGGAGCAATAGACACTGTCATTTCGAGGGACACCATATCCTGTCTTCTCTGTCTTCTGTAATGTGCCATTGAATGCATCACAACAGTTCTGTCATGATTCCTCCAAGCAGTGCATCCCACATGAAATAAAAGTTATTGCAGTGTTTTGTATAAGGTGTGCTGAGCTGAGTTGTCGTCAGTTGTCATCAGCGCAGGTATTCCATTCTGGTTGTGGTAGGTGCTGGGTTGCTCAGGTGCTCCATCTTCCCAGCGATTGTTCTGCTACTTTACTGAGCAACCTCTCCCAAAATCCTGCCAGTCATACATTCTTTCTGAAGTGCTGTGTGGCCTGTATTCCTGTGTCTGTACTTATCTTTGTTATCTGACCCAGACTGGTGCTTGATTACCTTTTTGTCTGCTCCCTTTACTTGTTATTATCGTCTGGTATTTTGACCCCTGGACTGTGACCTCAATACACCTCTGTTGACTCCCTGAATCCTCTTTATCAGGGCCGGCGTCAGCACCCGGCGTACATGGGCAAGTGTTGGGGCCCTGAAGAGCTGGGGGGCCCACTGGAAGGTGAGCATAATCTTTTTTTTTTTTTTGCACTATGTGCAGCATGATTGATGGGGGATTATAGAGACTGTCATTGGGCTGCTTGGTGGAAGTTGTGCTGGGCTGTGGAGGCTGCTGCTGGGTTATGGAGGCTCTGTTATAGAGGCTGATGCTGGGTTATGGAGGGTGTGCTATGGAGGTTGCTGCTGAGGTATTTGGAGGCTGTGCTATGGAGGCTGCTGCTGGGGTATATGGAGGCTGTGTTATGGAGGCTACTGCAGGAACATAGAGGCTGCTGCTGGGTTATGGAGGCTGTAGTATGGAGTCTGTTGCTGGGTTATGAAGGCTGTGCTATGGAGGCTGCTGCTGGGCTATGGAGGCTTCTGCTGGGCTATATGGAGGCTGTGCTGGGCTATGGAGGCTGCTGCTGGGCTATGGAGGCTATGGAGACTGCTGCTGGGCTATGTAGGCTAGGTTATGGAAGCTGCTGCTGGGCTATTGAGGCTGCTGCTAGGCTATATGGAGGCTGCTTCTGGGCAATGGAGTTTGCTGCTGGGTTATGGATGTTGCTGCTGGGCTATAGAGGCTGTGTTATGGAGGCAGTGCTATAGAGGCTGCTGCTGGGCTATGGAGGATGGACTATGTAGGCTGCTGCTGGGCTATGGAGGCTAGGCTATGGAGGCTGCTGCTGGGCTATATGGAGGCTGTGCTGGGCTGTGGAGGCTGTGCTATTGAGGCTGCTGCTGGGCTATTAAGGGTGCTGCTGGGCTATGGAGACTGCTGCTGGGCTATACGGAGGCTGTGCTGGGATATGGAGGCTGTGCTATGGAGCGCTGCTGGTATGGAGGCTATGGAGCTGCTGCTGGGCTATAGAGGCTAGGCTATGGAAGGTGCTGCTGGGCTATCGAGGCTGTTGCTAGGCTACATGGAGGCTGCTTCTGGGCAATGGAGTTTGCTGCTGGGTTATGGATGTTGCTGCTGGGCTACAGAGGCTGTGCTATGGAGTCAGTGCTATAGAGGCTGCTGCTGGGCTGTGTATATAATATGGAGGCTGTGCTGTATATATTTTTTGGAGGTTGTGCTGTATATAGAATTTGGTGCTGTGCTGGGCTATATATGTATTATTTGGAGGCTGATCTGGGCTGTATTATTATTTGCAGGCTTTGCTGGGCAGTATATATAATATGAGGGTGTGCTGTATATTTTATTTGGAGGCTGTAATATACATATAAAATGGAGGCTGTGCTGTATATATTATTTGGAGACTGTGTTGTGATGTATATATAATATGGAGGCTGTATTTGCTGTAAATATTATTTTAAGTCTGCCTGTATGTATTATTTGGAGGCTGTGTTGTGTTGTATATATAATATGGAGACTGCTGCTGTGCTGCATATAATATTTGGAGGCTGTGCTGTATATATAACATGGAGCTGTGCTTGGCTATATTTATTATTTGGATGCTGTGCTGGGCATTGGGCTGTATATATTGGAGGCTGCTGCTGGACTGCCACAGCATCCAAATAATATATACAGCCCAAAACAGCCTTCAAATAATAAAACAGTAGAACCTCCAAATAATACAGTGCCGTGTAAAAGTATATGGCCCCCTTGAACTTTTGAACCTTTTGCCACATTTCAGGCTTCAAACTTAAAGATATAAATTCTTAATTTTTTGTGAAGAATCAACAAGTGGGACACAATTGTGAAGTGGAACGAAATTTATTGGATATTTTAAACTTTTTTTTACAAATAAAAAAACTGAAAATTGGGACGTGCAATATTATTTGGCCCCCTTGAGTTAATACTTTGTAGCACCACCTATTGCTGCAATTACAGCTGCAAGTCGCTTGGGGTATGTCTCTATCAGTTTTGCACATTGAGAGACTGAAATTCTTGCCCATTCTTCCTTGCAAAACAGCTGGAGCTCATTGAGGTTTGATGGAGAGCGCTTGTGAACAGCAGTTTTCAGCTCTTTCCACAGATTCTCGATTGGATTCAGGTCTGTACTGTGACTTGGCCATTCTAACACCTGGATATGTTTATTTTTGAACCATTCCATTGTAGATTTTACTTTATGTTTGGGATCATTGTCTTGTTGGAAGATAAATCTCCCTCCCAGTCTCAGGTCTTTTGCAGACTCCAGCAGGTTTTCTTCCAGAATGGTCCTGTATTTGGCTCTGTCCATCTTCCCATCAATTTTAACCATCTTCCCTGTCCCTGCTGACGAAAATCAGGCCCAAACTATGATGCTGCCACCACCATGTTTGACTGTGGGGATGGTGTTTTGAGGTGATGAGCTGTGTTGCTTTTACGCCAAACATATCGTTTTGTATTGTGGCCAAAAAGTTCGATTTTGGTTTCATCTGACCAGAGCACCTTATTCCACATGTTTGGTGTCCCCCAGGTGGCTTGTGGCAGACATCAAATGAGACTTTTTATGTACATCTTTGAGAAATGGCTTTCTTCTTGCCGCTCTTCTATAAAGGCCAGATTTGGGCAGTGTACGACTGATTGTTGTCCTATAGACAGGCTCTCCTACCTCAGCTGTAGATCTCTGCATTTCATCCAGAGTGATCATGGGCCTTTTAGCTGCATCTCTGATCAGTCTTCTCCTTGTTCAAGATGAAAGTTTAGAGGGACGGCCGGGTCTTGGTAGATTTGCAGTGGTCTGATACTCCTTCCATTTCAATATGATCACTTGCACAGTGCTCCTTGAGATGTTTAAAACTTGGGAAATCTTTTAGTATCCAAATCCGGCTTTAAACTTCGCCACAACAGTATCTCGGACCTGTCTGGTGTGTTCCTTGGTCTTCATGATGCTCTCTGCAGCTCTCTGCACTTGAAACAGAACCCTGAGACGATCACAGAGCAGGTGCATTTATATGGAGACTTGATTACACACAGGTAGATTCTATTTATCATTACTAGTCATTTAGGACAACATTGGATCATTCAGAGATCCTCATTGAAATAATGGAGTGAGTTTGCTGCACTGAAAGTAAAGGGGCCGAAAAATATTGCACGTCCCACTTTTCAGTTTTATATTTGTTAAAAAAGTTTAACATGCAATAAATTTGGTTCCACTTCACGATTGTGTCCCACTTGTTGTTGATTCTTCCCAAAAAAATTAGAATTTATATCTTTATGTTTGAAGCCTGAAATGTGGCAAAAGGTTGAAAAGTTTATGGGGGCCAAATACCTTCACAAGGCACTGTATATACAGCCGATCAGTAGCCTCTATACTATTTATACAGCTCCGCAGTCTCCATATTATATATACAGCCCAGAAGCTTCTGTTATATATGCAGCCCTGCACAGCTTCAATATTATATATAGAGCCCACCCAGGAGCCTCTATATTATATATGCACAGCCCGCAGCTTCTATATTATATTCATAAATTGTAGTATGTGTTAAAGGGGCCCACTGAGATTGTTTTGCCCGGGGCCCACAAAAACCTCGGGCTGGCCCAGCTCTTTATGATCTCCTGGAAACCTGCCCCTGGACTGTTGCATGACTATGCCTCTGTCTAATATTATGAGCTCTCTTGGAACCAGACTCCAGATTACCTGACTTCTTTGCTGTCTATTCCATATGTAAGTAGTAGGAACTGGATCAAAGTAGTGGAAATAACCTGTGCTGCTGTATTGAAACGAAAGCAAATTGATGTCTGATAAATTAAAGGTGTTTTATTCAATGAGTTTCAAAGTGTTTCCCTTAAAAGAAAACGTTTTGGTACCGTGTTAGGGTGCCTTCACACTGCGGTGAGGTCCGGTCCGGGTCTGTCAGGGGTGATTTTGGCCCCATAGTATTCCATGGGGCCGGATGGAGCCGGATGGCAGCTATCTGCCATCCGGCTTCCATCTCGCCGGAACAATCCGGGAGAAGTGGGGTTTTTGTGTCCGGGGACAACAATCTCCCCTTAATTGGTGTCTCCCGGATTCCACCGGATCCTCCTGGATTCCCCCGCATCCTTCCGGGGCAATCCGGTGCTCCCTTAATATGAGAGCCTATGGGGCCGGATTGCAGGACCGTGTCTAGCTCCCTGCGAGCCGCAGTCCTGGCTTATCAGTGGCGGCAGCTGCATGCGGCTGCACACCGGACCGGAGTGCATATTAGCCCTCCGGTTCTGTGTGCTGATCCAGTCCAGGGCTGTCAGGTTCATCCCTGACAGCCCCAGACCGAATCTGACCGCAGTGTGAAGCCGCCCTTAGCCATTTGAGAAAATGTTGATCACTCAGTCTTGTAGATGTGATACATTTTAATGGCTAACAAAAATAAAATAAGTGATGTTACAAGGCGAGCTTTCAAGACGTCTTAGGTTCCTTCATCAGGTATGGTATGACATAATATTGAAAGATATATAATATATACATGCACAACTAGAATGAATGATCATTTATCTAAATAAACAAAACAGAGCCTCGGGAGGATTCTTATTCAGCCAGGCTTAGTGATGTCAAAGTTTTTATGACACTAATTTATATAAAAACCTGGTATCTTAAGATTTCAGTGTCTTTGAACATCATTCTTCAGATGTTATAATGAGCCATAAATTCATCACTTAGGTTTAACCCATCCTGGATACAATTGAATGTACTAATGAATTTGGATTCACAGACCCTTAGATATTTTTGTAATTTGAAATTACCGTATATACTCGTGTATAAGCCGACCCGTGTATAGGCCGACCCCCCTACTTTTGCCCCCAAAAACTGGGAAAACTTATTGACTCGCGTATAAGCCGAGGGTGGACTCCAGCACAGGTATACAACCCCCAGCAGTGAGGTATACAGCCCCCAGCAGTGTGGTATACAGGCCCTCCCAGTGGTATACAGGCCCCAGTAGTATCGTATACAGCAGGCCCCCAGTGGTATACAGCAGGCCCCCAGGGGTATATACAGCAGGCCCCCAGGGGTATATACAGCAGGCCCCCGGGGGTATATACAGCAGGCCCCCGGGGGTATATACAGCAGGCCCCCGGGGGTATATACAGCAGGCCCTCAGGGGTATATACAGCAAGCCCCCGGGGGTATATACAGCAGGCCCCCAGGGGTAAATACAGCAGGCCCCTGGGGGTTTATACAGCAGGCCCCCGGGGGTATATACAGCAGGCCCCCGGGGGTACATACAGCAGGCCCCCGGGGGTACATACAGCAGGCCCCCGGGGGTATTTACAGCAGGCCCCCGGGGGTTTATACAGCAGGCCCCCAGGGTACAAACAGCAGGCCCCCGGGGGACATGCAGCAGGCCCCCGGGGGTACATACAGCAGGCCCCTGGGGGTATATACAGCAGGCCCTCGGGGGTATATACAGCAGGCCCCCGGGGGTACATACAGCAGGCCCCCGGGGGTACATACAGCAGGCCCCCGGGGGTTTATGCAGCAGGCCCCCGGGGGTACATACAGCAGGCCCCCGGGGGTACATACAGCAGGCCCCCGGGGGTACAAACAGCAGGCCCCCGGGGGTACATACAGCAGGCCCCTGGGGGTGCCCAGCAGCCCCCAGGGGGTACCCAGCAGCCCCCAGGGGGTACACAGCAGCCCCCAGGGGGTATCCAGCAGCCCCCAGGGGTACCCAGCAGCCCCCTGAGGGTACCCAGCAGCCCCCAGGGGGTACCCAGCAGCCCCTGGGGGTACCCAGCAGCCCCCAAATGCTGGCACTCGCCCCCCTTGTAAGGGCCCCCCCGCTGCTTCTCTTACCATCCCGGTCTTCTTCAGCGCCGCTCCTCGGTGCTCCGTCCTCGCTGCTCCGGTCCTGCTAGATCCGGGATCCCCGGCCGTCGCGCGATGACGTCATATGCCTGCGACGGCCGGAGATCCCGGATGTAGCAGGACGGGAGCAGCGAGGACGGAGCACCGAGGAGCGGCGCTGAGCAGAAGACCGGGATGGTAATATAAGCAGCGGGGGGGGCCCTTACAAGGGGGAAGAGTGCCAGCATTTGGGGGCATATATGCACTGCTTCCCCCTGCCGCTGATTGACAGGGGGAAGCAGTGCATATATAATGAGCGGCCCCACGTGACGGGACCGCTCATACAGCAGCCTCCCCCCGCCTCCTCCAGCCTCCACAGCCCCCACCACGCAGCCTACCGTATAGACCCGTGTATAAGCCGAGGGGGAGACTTTTCAGCCCAAATTTTGGGCTGAAAAACTCGGCTTATACACGAGTATATACGGTACCTCTCAAAATGAAAACTTTCATATTTTCAATGTTATGTCCTTGACTAGAAAAATGTTTGGCTACTGGAAAATTGATTTTTTTGTATGTAATTTTGTGACTTCATCCTTACTCTTAGGTGTTGTCCATTCTCATCAACATAAAAAGTCCCCACAGGACATACAGGTCATACAGTGCACATAATTAAATACACAACATTGGTAGAGGAGCATGTGGATGTCCCAGGAATCTTATAATCCTGCTGTGTGTTGGGATATGTATCCTGTCTCTGGTCTCTATGTGAGCACAGGTCTTCCAGCTCTTCACATTGCATGGATAAGTTCCTCTTGGTGTATCTGAGGGCATCGAACTTTGGACCATGATGTTTCTTAAGTTGGGAAGCTGCCTGTAGCACAGCAAGGGAGGGTCGTAGAATATTATTTTTAGTCGGTCATCCTTGTGTAGGATACGGTGAAGTTTCGTGGAAGTTTTCCTTAGTACCTTAAGCTGTGGGTTGTAGGTCACCACCAGAGGAACACGATGGTTCTCCTCTTTTTCTATGTATTGGAGTGCTTGACTTCTAGGGATCCTTGTGGCTTCATTGACCTTGGTTTAAAAATGTGTTTCTTAGATGGTTTAAGTGTTCATCCCTTTCCGCTGGGTGGGAGCAAATATGGTTATATCTGAAGGCCTGGCTGTAGACAATGGACTTTTTAATGCGTTTCGGGTGGAAACTGTCCCATCTGTGGTATGTGCGACTGTCAATCGATTTCTGATACCCCGATATCTGGAATGAATCATTTAGAATTTTTATGGTGGTATCCAGGAAGTTGATTTCTGTTTTTGAGTGGTCCAGTGTCAGGTTTATGGTGGGATGAAATTTGTTGAAATTGTCATGGAATTTTAGAAGTTCAGTGTTTCCCTGAACAGTTGATTTCCTCATGAAGAAGTGCGGAGTTACTTTGAAATGAGTTGAAAAAACACCTTTAATTTATCGGACATAACTTTAGACTTTCGTCTTTGCACAGCAGCGCAGGTTTTTTCCACTACTTTGATCCAGTTCCTGCATACTTGTCTGCCTTAGTTCATGTGGATTCTGTGGCAGCAGTCTGGGCTTTTGTAACTGGTTGTGTGTCAGACATCCTCACAAGGTGAGTGAACAGCTCTGAACACACCTTAGGCTGGGGTCACATTTGAGCCTTGGATTCGTTAAAACCATCAGTTTTTCTAAGTTGAAAATGTTGAAAAACTGATCCATTAACGGATCCATAGGCTTCAATGCATTAAAACGCAGTGTTAAAGTGCACTGCTAAAAATGCTATGCGTTTTTGCATCATCATCAAAAAACGCTGCTAGCAGCGTTTTTGGGTGCTGTAGCAAAAACGCATGCTTTTCTTAATATGGGGACCTATGGGGAACGCATCCGTTAATAGATGGAACATATAGGTACCATCCGTTAACGATCCGTTAACGGATAGCGTTAAAATGATGAAAAATTGGCAATTTACAAAAACGGAATCAGTTAAAAAAAAACAAAGTTACTTCATGCCAAGTGTAACCCCAGCCTCACTGATTGTTGGGGTAAGACCCTATTGCTCTATTTTATCCACAGCTTTTCCACATAAAAGTAGTGAATGTGTCACACCCTGGCTAAAAATGTAACTAGTGTCTCAATTTCATTTTAACAGATTATCTCTACACTCCCTGACAGAAGTTATGTCGCTTATCCATGTTATGTAAATCCATCCACAAATAGAAATAGAAAAGCGGCACTCACCCTTTTAGATGCCAAGAAATCCTTTATTTCATCTTGCTTTGTGTTAGCGTAGAAAAGTCAGGCGTGGAGTGGGAGTGGGGGTCCGGCGAACGACGGCTCGCCGTTTCACAGCACCTCCACTCCCTCTCCCCGCCTGACTTGTCTACGCTAACACAAAGCGAGATGAAATAAAGGATTTCTTGGCATCTAAAAGGGTGAGTGCCGCTTTTCTATTTCTACTTGTGGATGGATTATCATTTTCTCATTGAAGCGTGCAACACCTGCCAGCTGGAGGACACCAAGGTAGCTGTATATCTCCATAGATATACCTGTTGGTGCCTGGTGCCTTTCTTTCTTATTTTGAAAATTCATGTTATGTAATAAAAGCTTATAACCTGATGTTAAATTCATCCATTGGTTTTATAAATTACTCTTTTGAAAGCTGAAACCCTCCCAAATGTGGTTTAAGAAAATAAATTGGCATCAATGCTGAAATATTGATCATTTAATGAGCACAGAATGGTCAGATTTTGACAAGACAAAAGTTTTGTCGCCCACAGAAAGTAATGTGATTTTCAAACAAAAAATTAACTTAAAATACAAATATATGTTGCATAACATTGCTGAATGAAGTTGTGGTGCTATTAGAGTCAAATTTAATATTTTATGTGACTTCCATGAGCTTGAGAGACTGCATCCATGCGGTTCAACAATGATTTATACAATTTATTAATGAAGTCATCAGGAATAGCAAATAGCAAAAGAATGCAGTCTTACATGCCTCCCAGAGTTCATCTAGATTCTTTGGTTTTGTCTTCCAAGCTTACTCTTTCATCCTACCCCAAACATGCTCAATGATGTTCATGTCTGGTGACTGGGCTGGCCAGTCCTTGAGCACCTTGATCTTTTTTGTCTTGAGGAACTTTGTTGTAGAGATGGATGTATGAGATGGAGCACTATCCTGCTGAAGAATTTGACCCCTTTTATGATATGGAATATAAGAGGTAGTTAATACTTACTATTTTAGGCTATTGATATTGCCTTCCACCTTGCAAACGTTTCACACACCCCCATACTGAATGTAACCCCAGGCCATGATCTTTCCACCACCAAATATACCTGTTTTCTGGGTGTATTTTGGATCCATACGTGCTCCAGTAGGTCTCCTGCAGTATTTGCGGTGGCTGTGGTGTAGTTCTACTGAAGATTCATCAGAGAAATCCACCTTCTGCCACTTTTCCCAGCGTCCATCTGTTTAGCAGGCTGTGGGACTTTGCAAATGACACACGTTTTTTTATTTGCCTTTTGTTTAGTGCTGGCTTCTGGGCACTGATTCGACCATGGAGGCCATTTCGAAACAGAATCCTACAAACTGTTCTAGTTGACACAGGGACTTGAGATGACCAGGCCTGTTGGAGCTCTGCTGCAGTGGAAGAGGTTCTTGCTTTGGATTTTCTAACCAACAAATGTTCCTCCTGAACAGTTGTCTTGCAGGGTCTGCACGTTTTCCTGTGCGCCCTGCAAAAGCGCAGTTCCTAGGGCTTCCTGTGTGGCTGCATCCATGGTAAACATTGGGTTATCATGGAGCAGCGTTTCCACAGAGCACCCGATGTTAACGGTGTGCGTTACAGCAGGCTGGGCTCTGCTGTAACTGGACCCGCTAAACGTAAGGGCACTGTTAAGTTTGGCCCTAGCCTAAGTCAACAGCAGAGAAATGGCTAAAAAATTAGGAAATTCCTGACAGCAAAGTAAATGGTCGATGCACGGCGAGCTCGGGAGGAAGTGTGCTCCATTGATTGGTGTAACTGAGACGCCGGAGCATGCGTAATAGAACTAAACCTGATAACCAATCAGCGCTCGAGGAGTAGCGCATGCGCAATATGAAACGCCCCCTATTGGATGTGGGGCGGAGGTAATCATGTGGCAGGACGTTTAATGACAATGTTACTATGGCAACATACACAGGCGCCGGCCCAGATTGGTGGATGCAAAAACAAGGAAGTAACTATATGAACTGAGTATAACAATACAATGCGGACATTACCTGGATTATTTATATAATGATCATGGACATTATGAGCATCGGTGCGCAATAAGGACTGAAATGTGAGTGGACGGGGTAATTTTATTTTTATGTATATTAAGGGAAAGTGTTAATTGTTTTGTATACTGCACGATTGGTGAAATGTGATTAAGGGGAGGAGTTTTATACTATATAAAGCGGACTGTTTCTGTGTATGCTGTTGCTTGAAAAAGGACACAGTCCGAAACTTCGCTTGCACTGGGGTGCTGGAATAAAGAAGTTATGAAGGATCCCGTTTGGTATGTGGTGCTGTCTCTCTCTATTTAGCAAAGTAAATGGTGACTTGCAACAATCCAGTCTTTTATAAAGTTCCTGGGCCCGGATGCTCTATCTGCTCCAGTGCACTCCATTCATCACATGCGGCATTCCTTACATGTGACTGAGGCGCCTTTGGACACCAGGTCCTTTATATTTGCAGCCTTTGCATCTCTCTTCTAAGCAAATTGATTGTGCAAAACAGGTAAGTTGTGACCTCCTTTTCTTATATAAAATCTGATTACCTCTAAAAGGGAAGGATAACTAAGGCTGGGGTCAGACTTGGTTTAGGATCCATGTTTCCAGGCAGCGCTAATACCGGACAGTGTTAAGTGCAAGCGATACCTGGAAATGGAGCCCCATAGCAACCCGTTGTATACCTTAGTAGCAGCCGCACACAGAGCTGCAGGAGGTGCGCTTTTCCTCGGTGCACAGGAAATGCTGCAGGCAGCGTTTTCCTGGGCGCTGTTGAAAAGCACACCTCCCAGAGCTGTGTGTGCGGCTGTATCTAGGGTACATAACAGGTTTCTATGGGGCTCTGTTTTCAGACAGCGCTTGCACTTAACGCTGTCCGGTATTAGTGCTGCCTGGAAACATGGGTCCAAAACCAAGTGTGATCCCAGCCTAAGGCTAGGGCCACACTTCGGAGCCTGCATTCAGTAACTGGATGCATTACTGGATCCAGTTTTTCCCCTTGCCATTGTTGAGGCATTTTTACTGGATCAGGTACCTGATCAGGTACCTGATGGTACCTATATGTACTATCCGGTACCGGATCCGTTTTCCATAGGGTCCTATGTTAAAAAAAAGGATCAGGTTTTGATCAAACACCAAAAAACTTTGCAGACCCTATTAAAACCTGACATCTCAAAAACTGGTTCCAGTAGATGGATTGCACTTTGGCAAACAAATGTTAACATTGGAGTCTATGAGTCAGGTACCTGATCAGGTTTTCAGGATGAAAAACAGGATCCAGTAGCAGGATTGCGAACGCAAGTGTGACCCTAGCCTAAGATCATACCAGAAAAATGTATACAGTATATCGATGAGTGAATGGTAGATCAAATGTAGATGTTACAGATAATGTCTAGTAAATATAAAATAGTACATGCAGTATTAACCCTCAACTACCATATATAAATAAAAGATCAAGTATATAAATCATGAAACAATCTAGTGTGAGTGAAGATCTGGTTCTGCTTTTTCTCATATTTTATGTCTTCAGTATTGTTAAATTCCCCCTTATTCCCTGGCTATGTTGTAAGTACAGTATATTTGTTATGTTTTTTCCACTTGCATTAATAAAGATAATTCTATATTCTCCTACATGGTAATAGCATTTACAATCCCTTATTTTATCAGTTTTTTACCTAATGCAGGTGTCCACTAAATGTACCAGGTACAAAGTCTTCTGCATTGCAAACTCTTGATGGTGCCATAGAGCAATTACTACGGATCACTGCTTCCTTTCACCTTTAAAGGTTGATGAAGGGAATATTGTAATGTTTGACTAGAGAATTATGTGCTGCAGCCAAAATTATCATTAGTTCAGATAGGCAAACAAAATGTAACAACAAAAAGTTGTGTCATCCCCATATATTTGTAGTCCAGGATTGGAGAAAAAAAGTCTGCCTTAGGGCCCTTTCACATCAGCGTTTTTTGAAATTTGCGGCAGATGCGGTGAAAAAACCGCATCTGCCGCAATTACCGCATACCGGATGCACTTGCGGCGCGGTTGCGGTAAACGCAGTTTTTTTCGCTGCCGCACCTGCCGCAAGAGCAAAACCGCACTTGCCGCACCTGCCGCAAGTACGCCTATACTTTGCATGGCGTTTACCGCAACCGCGCCGCAAGTGCATCCGGTATGCGGTAATTGCAGCAGATGCGTTTTTTTCACCGCATCTGCTGCAAATTAAAAAAAACGCTGATGTGAAAGGGCCCTTATTCATGAAGAGTTACGACCTGTTCTGGGGCTATGTATAGTATCACAGTTCAGCTCTGTTCACTTCAATAGTGCAATGACAGTCAAAACCCATGACAAGTTTGTATTATCACAACCCCATGCTCAGTACAATATGTCATCCTTATGTATTATTTATTAAATCCATGCCATCTGTTGATTGTTGACACAAAGACTAATACTACTACTAATAATAGAGATTACCTGTTATGTACAGGTGTTGGCAATATGAAATTAATACATGAAACCATTTTGTGTCTGTGTGTGCCACACTAAATATGGAGAACTGAAAGAGAAGAAGTGAACTGTCTGAGGACTTGAGATCCAGAATCGTTGAAAAATATCAACAAAATCAAGTCCATCTCCAGAGATCTTTCTTTGTCTACAGTGCGCAACATAATCAAGAATATACAACCCATGGCACTGTGGCTAATCTACCTGGACATGGATGCAGAGAAAAATTGATGAAAGGCCGCAATTCAGGATAGTCTGGATGATGGTTCCCACCAATCAATTTCCAAACAAATTTAAGCTGTCCTGCAGGCTCAGGGTGCATCAGTGTCGGCACGACTACTTTGACATTTGAATGACATTATACACTATGGAGGAGACCCAGGAGAACCCACTGCTTACACAGAGACATAAAAACGCTAGATTGCAGTTTGCCAAAATGTATGCCAGTGAGCCAAAATTCTTCTGGGAAAGCGTCTTCTGGACACATGAGTTCAAAATAGAGCTTTTTGGTAAAGCATATCATTCTACTTACTACAAAGAAAAAAACACATATAGCCTACAGTCAAATATGGTGGAGATTCAAAGATGTCTAAGGATTATTTTGCTGTCTCTGGCACTGAGCACCTAAACTCTGTGCAAGGCATTATGAAAGCCAAAGATTACAAAGTATTTTGGATCACAATGTAGTGCAAGTGTTAGAAAGCTGGGTTTGCTTCCAGGTCATGGTCTTCCATAGAAATGACCCCAAATATTGAAGCACCCAGAAATGTTGGTTAAAGGAAGCAATTGATTGCAGTTATTTATTTCAAGTTTCTGGCTCTCACAGACCTGTGACTTTTCTTTAACAGACTCCTCTGTCCTCCACTCATTACCTGTAGTACTGGCACCTGATTGAACTTGTGATCAGTATAAAAGACGCCTGTCCGCAACCTCAAACAGTCATACTCCAACTGCACTATGGTGAAGTGCAAAGGGCTGTCAAAGGACACCAGGAACAAAATTATAGCCTGCACCAGGCTGGAAGACTGAATCTGCAATAGGCAAGCAGCTTGGTGTGAAGAAATCAACTGTGGGAGCAAGAATTAGAAAATGGAAGACCTACAAGACCACTGATAATCTCTCCGATCTGGGGCTCCATCAAGATCTCACCCCGAGGGTCAAAATGATCTCAAGAATGGTGAGAAAAAAATCCCAGAACCACACAGGGGACCTAGTGAATGACCTGCAGAGAGCTGGGACCTACATAACACTAGGTTACCATCAGTAACACACTACGCTGCCAGTGACTCAGATCCTGCAGTGCCAGACGTGTCCCCTGCTTAAGCCATTTCATGTCTGGGCCCATCTGAAGTTTGCTTAGTGAGCATTTGGGTGATCCATAAGAGTATTGAGAAAATGTCATCTGGTCCGATGAAACCAAAGTAGAACTGTTTGGTAGAAATACAACTCTTTCGTGTTTGAGAAAAGAATGCTGAGTTGAATCCAAAGAACACCATACCTACTGTGAAGTATGGGGGTGGCAACATCATGGTTTGGGGCTGTTTCTCTGCCAAGGAACCAAGACAACTGATTTGTGTTACATGAAAGAATGAATCGGGCCATATACCATGAGATTTTAAGTGCAAACCTTCTTCCATCAGCAAGGGCATTGAAACTAAAACGTGGCTGGTCCTTCAGAATGACAATGATCCCAAACACACTACCAGGGCAACGAAGGAGTGGCTTTGTAAGAAGCATTTCAAGGTCCTGGAGTGGGCCAGCCAGTCTCCAGATATGAACCCTATAGAAAAACCTTTGGAGGGAGTTGAAAGTCCATGTTGCCAGCGACAGCCCCAAAATATCACTGCTCTAGAGGAGATCTGCATGGAGGAATGGGCCAACATACCAGCAACAGTGTGGGCCAACCTTGTGACGTACGGAAAACGTTTGACCTCTGTCATTGAAAACAAAGCATATATAGCAAAGTATTGAGATTAACTTTTGTTATTGATCAAATACTTATTTTCCAGCAAACTTTGAAAAAAATTTCTTTCCAAATCAGGCAATGTGATTTTAAGGATTTGTTTTCTCATTGTGTCTCTCATAGTTGAGGTCTACCTATGATGTCATTACAGGCCTCTCTCATCTTTTTAAGTGGGAGAACTTTCACAATTGGTGGCTGACTATAATATTTGTTTCCCCACTGTATATAAACTTAATGCATTTGTTAATAAAATTTTAGACCATCACTCCAGCCAGCGTTTGTTTCCAGCGTTGGCATGGCACTTTAAATCTAAGTCCTCTGCCCACTGTTATATAGTCACCTTCTAGCAGCTTCACTTTGCACCGACTCCAGTCCCTCGGTGCCATCTTATGACTGTAACTTCTAACTGGCCTGATGTCAGGAGTTACGTCACAAGCTCCCAAGTGCATCTCTATCAGAGCAAGAACAAAGCCAGAATGAGGCTCCCATAGAGATATGTTGAGTTGTTACCTTTGTGGGCTCCAGCAAACACTGGAGCTGCCGGCAGGTCACAAATCACAGGAGAATGACGGGAGCGGTGGCAATAGAAGATGAAGATGCCGGAGGGTGATTATAAGACAAGGGTAATGCGGCTTAAATTTAAACACCAGTCAAGCAGGGCAATAAAAGAAACGCTGAGCAGTGATTAAAAACTTAGTATTTACATTTTGCATTTGCACATGGCTGAATACCTAATAACACAGATAGAACTATCTTTGTGCAAACCAAGAATTGTGTCAGTCTCAAAACATTTAATCATGAATTGTAGATATATAAAATATCAAGACAGTCCACAGAGGATTTGATAACAGCTATATTTTTGCTGCATTTGCACTAAGGTATTCCAAGCTTGAGATGAATGTGTATACAAGTGGTTCAGCAGGACTATAATGTAATCTTAAAGATGCTTTGATATCTCAGTATAACATCAGGAAATAGTGTGTCACAATCTCGTTATTTCATCCTCACTAATCCCTTTGTAATGAAACTGAATCGAGTCACATTGTGTCATTCCAGGATGCAAATAAATACTCTGTAATTTGGCGAAGGAACAAAATGTCAGATTATTAATATTTGTATTTCAGAAATACCATCTGCTCACCCACCTATATATAATATCAAAAGACTAAGCTCTTATTCTAACAGAAGTTCTTTATTTACTTTTATGACCTTTGAAGAAGAAATATGACAAAGACTGTTGACATTGGCTTTCTTTACATCTAAACTTTGGAATAAACTGCAGAGAAAAATAGGTATCAAAATAGATATATCATTTTCATTTGGCAAACACATGCAGTTTTGGACTGGGGTGTCTGGGGTCCACAGGTAGAATTAACTCTATAGCCTATACTACAGCTATACCCAAATACATATTACTGCTTAGCAATCCACATGTAATGCTGCTGTAGTTTAATCAGAGTTAATTTCCTTTGGCACTTCCAGAGTTAATGCCAGAAAGCTGCTGTAGTCTATGCTGTGTGCGGCTCTGCAGGTGGAGATGGAGGGTGGGTCAGAGCTCTGATCTCCACTCCCTCAACCTTTAAGTAGATCCACTTGCCTTCATCGGGTGTCGCAGAGGGAGTTAAGTCTCTACTTGGACCCAGTGCACTGAGGATGTGTTGTACTGTGCTGTTGCTATTCCCTTCCATAGGAGTTGCTGGATTTTCCCTTTCCGTGGGTGGAGGTAGGGGCTCTTAGCCTAGGACTGGGCAAGGGTGATGGCCGGGACATCCTCACTATAATAAATGAAGGAGACACCGAGAGGCGCAGATTGTGCCTTATCAAAAGTGACACAAATATGACAGTGGTTGTAATGAGGCTCACTCACCTGATCAGGTTGTGAAACCCACAACCAGCTTGAACGCTTAGATCACAGCTGCTGCAGAACCTCCACCGCCTCGCATAACGCGGGAAAACAGATAGTTCAAACAGGAATGGTGTCCACGGTCCGCGATGCTGCTTCAGAAAATACACTTGAAAGACATTGCTTTCTTCATCTCCTCCTTTATTCCTCCACACAAACCAACGTGTTTCGGTGCAACCCTCGCACCTTCCTCATTGTATATCCCAGGGTAAATCGCTGGTGGAGCATCGCCTGATTGCCCTGCACTGCAGTGGAATCAGGTGATATCCACCAGGCGATCTCAGGGATCGTGGCGTGTGACAGGGTAATAGCGACATACACAGCGATCCTGAAAAAACTCCCGTAGTCGTGCTTGGATGTGTTTTTTTTCGCACCGCATCTGCGGCGATTGGTGGGTGATACTATGTTCCGATTGGCTGGCCTTGTCCGAGTTGACTTATTTGATGACCCTGCGTTCACGCAGGCTGACCAATAGGAATGCAGTTCCGTCCACCAATCGCTGTGATAGGGGTTCGGTGAAACACACACTAGCACGCCCCTATCAAGACGGTAAGCTCGCATCACTGCTACGATTGGGGCGTATGACGCGGCGATGCGTGAAGGGAAGATCGCTTACGGTCTTCTGCAGGCGATTTCCGGAATGCAGGATCGCCGAAGATTGCACGCTAGATAGCTATATGTCACAGCTCCACAGCGATGTGAAAAAGTTCCCAAAACGTGCGCGCGCACATCAAATTGCCAGCGATATGGAAGCCATATGGCGGCGTGTGACGGTACCTTAAGTGTAAGTGATGTGTTTTTTTCTGCTCCTTTTTATCTGCACAATTTTGGCAAGTGTCTGCACCACACTGCTTAATAACGATCTTCTCTGTTGCTCTTTTTATGCATGTTCTTATGGTTCCCCCCCCCTTTATTTCTGTATTTTTTGTGCAGATTTGAAGCAGCATTTTTAATGCTTTTGATGGTACAGAAAAGCTTTGATTCTGCCACAGATTTTTTTCTTAAATACATTTTTTCAACCTCCCAATTGAAGCCTGTAGAGTAAGTGCATGAAAACATCACAGTTCAATAGGGTCTTTGTACACACAATTTACACAAGCAGACCAAAGTGAACGGTAATAGATCGCTTAGTGTGCATAGGCTGCCATGGTTCTTGGTTTACGCACTGACAATCAGGGTTGCCCAACTTAACTGTTGATTTCTTTTAGACAGCTTATCAAAAAAATCATGGACAAAAAATGTTTTTTATGGACACATCATTATGATATAAGTGATAGATGTCTACAGCCCATAAGGCTACGTTCACACATAGCGTATTTTGTTGCGCTTTTTTGCGTGCGCTTTTTGCCGCAATTTTCGGCGCGCAAAAAAGCGCAACTAAATACGCTGGGGCTTTCACACACTGCGCTTTCTTTACTCCAGGAAGCGTAGGTGATGTCACAGAGGGGAGGAAGAATCCTGCTTCCTCCTCCCCTCTGTGACTTGTGTGACTGCTCCCATTAGATTTCGATTAATACACTGCGAAATCTAAATTACATAAAGCCAAATGTATGAAAAATAACAAAGAATGAAATACTTACCTCTCCGACTCCTTTTTCCCAGTGTCCGGTGCTGAGGCTAGGAGATGTGTGTTCTGCCAGGACCTGGCGTGATGTCAGAGGGGCATTCCCGTCACTAAATGGCCGCTCGCGGTCATGTGATACATATCACATGACTGCAAGCGGCCAATCAGCGCCGGGAAACGCCCCCTGACATCACGCCAGGTCCTGACAGAACACAGAAATCTAATGGGGCGGGCACAGCTTTCACACAGGGGAGGAGGAAGCAGGATTCTTCCTCCCCTCTGTGACGTCAGATGCAGCAGCGCACGCCCTTATAGGAAAAAGCGGCAGCACTGCTGCATAAAGAATTGACAAGTCTATTCTTTTTATGCCGGTGCTTTCTCCCAGGAAGGTGCGGTGCGAAAATACGCGCTGTCTGAACGGCAAAGTGAATTTTACGTTCACTTTGCTGTCAAACAATACGCACCTACACATTTTTGAAAGGTGCTCGTAAAAAAGCGCTCAAAAATGCACAGTGTGTGAATTTAGCCTAATTGTGTAATAAAGACGTTATCTGTAATCACTGTACACTGATGATAACTACAGACAAAATAATCTGGGTAAATTTCTGCAGCTTCAAACAAATAATGACTGCTATAAATTATTTTTAAGGAAAGTGCCCTATTTTCATGCACTGTCCTGGAATTCCTGTAGGGTTGACAACGCAGGCATCCCAGAGGACAAGGCACTGCCAAGCATGTTGATCTCTTGCACTTGCACAGATAACAAGCCATGCACTAGCTATGTCACCAAAATATTTTACAATAGCCATGTCCTTTACAACCCTCTGACAGAAAAAAATGCCCCCCCCCTTGTAGCCCCATACAGTATTAATGCATGTTTCTTTTTATGCGCCCTGTACAATAGTAAAATAAAACAGTAATGTCTGTCCATACAGTAATAACATCAGTATTTTATGCCGTTATGCAGTGTGTAATTTCGAATATTGTAGCCCCATAAATTAACAATCCATGTATAGGTGTCGTGGCAGTGTAAGATGGGGCCGCCATTTTTCATGTACCTGCATGCATTGGCAAGCTGTGACTCTACTGTCCAGACCTCCAGAAGATGGCCGCGGAGTCGGGGCATGCGCATATCGAGATCCACGGCCATTTTCTGGAAGCCTGGATGGTAGAGGCTGAGTCGTAGCTTGCCAATGCATTCATTCACATGGAAAATGGCTGCCCCCACCACACACTGCCACTACAACCCTGCATCTCTGGGCCCACAGCTTTGCCCCCACCCTCTGTCGACCCTGCTAACATGCCTTCTGCACCCCCGCTTCACCCCCGCAACCCTCTTTTGGTAAGTTTTTTTTTAAACACATGATTCGAATTATAAGGTCAGAAAAATAAAAAAATATATGGCTCTTGGAAAAACTAGATGAACCTACGTAAGCAAAAAAACTCAAAATTTCTTGGGTGAAATTAGAAATTAAGAATCCATTCTATGGAGTTCAATTCATCATCGTTGCTTCACCAGTTTTCTGGAGTAATTTACTCTTTATTATTATATTTGTGATTTATTTCTATAAAATACATGACATTTTGATTGTAAGCTCTTATGAGCAGGGCTGTCATTATTTTAATTTAATTATTGTATTTTCTGATAACTGTTTCTTAGGATTGTTTGAACATATACCTCTGACATGTGAAGCGCTGCGGAATATGTTGGCGCTGTATAAATAAAGATTATTATTTTTATGACCAAGCCAAAATTTTCAAATCTGACATGTGGCACTTTATGTGGCTTTAACGCTGAAATGTTTCAACATTATTTTTTCATGACAATTGTCCTTTCCTGCTTCCTCCTTCTGTTTTTTACTTTCCACCTTTTTCTTTCCCATTCTCCTCCCTTTTCTGTTTTTCTTCTCCCTCGTTTTTCTTTTTACTCTTTTTCTTCTTCTTTGTCATTTTCTCTTTCTCTTTGTTTTACCTTTTCTTTCTGTTTTCGTCTTTCTTCTTTTTTTTAACTCTGGTTCATTGTTATTTGCAAATTACGCACGTTTATCTTCGTGCTGGAATAATATAGTATTTGTTTGTACGATGTGCATATTTTGTAACTTACCGTATATACTAGTGTATAAGCCAACCCGTGTATAAGCCGACCCCCCTACTTTTGCCCCCAAAACCTGGGAAAACCTATTGACTCGTGTATAAGCCGAGGGTGGACCCCAGCACAGGTATACAGCCCCCAGCAGTGTGGTATACAGGCCTCCCCAGTGGTAGTATACAGCAGCCTCCCCAGTGGTATATACAGGCCCCAGCAGTATATACAGCAGCCCCAGTGGTATACAGCAGCTCCAGTGGTGTGGTATACAGCAGGCCCAGTGGTATATAGCAGCCCCAGTGGTATACAGCAGCCCCAGTGGTATATAGCAGCCCCAGTAGTATATAGCAGCCCCAGTGGTATATAGCAGCCCCAGTGGTATACAGCAGCCCCAGTGGTGTGGTATACAGCAGCCCCAGTGGTATATAGCAGCCCCAGTGGTATACAGCAGCCCCAGTGGTATACAGCAGCCCAGTGGTATACAGCAGCCCCTGTGGTATATAGCAGCCCCAGTGGTATACAGCAGCCCCAGTGGTGTGGTATAAAGCAGCCCCAGTGGTATATAGCAACCCCAGTGGTATACAGCAGCCCCAGTGGTATATAGCAGCCCCAGTAGTATGTAGCAGCCCCAGTGGTATATAGCAGCCCCCAGTGGTATACAGCAGCCCCAGTGGTGTGGTATACAGCAGCCCCAGTGGTATATAGCAGCCCCAGAGGTATACAGCAGCCCCAGAGGTATACAGCAGCCCCAGTGGTGTATAGCAGCCCCAGTAGTATATAGCAGCCCCAGTGGTATATAGCAGCCCCAGTGGTATACAGCAGCCCCAGTGGCCCCCAAATGCTAGCACTCGCCTCCCCCTCTGTTGTAAGGCCCCCCCCCCGCTGCTTAACTTACCATCCCCGGTCTTCTGCACCACCGGTCTTCTGTGCTCCGTCCTCCATGCTCCCGTACGGCTGCATCCTGGGTCCCCGGCCGTCGCACGATGACGTAATCGTAACTGCGACGGCCGGGGATCCCGGATGCAGCCAGACGGGAGCATGGAGGACGGAGCACAGAAGACCGGCGGTGCAGAAGACCGGGGATGGTAAGTTAAGCAGCGGGGGGGCCCTTACAACAGAGGGGGGGCGAGTGCCAGAATTTGGGGGCCACTGGGGCTGCTATACACCACTGGGGCTGTTGTATACCGTATTGACCCGTGTATAAGCCGAGGGGGGGACTTTTCAGCCCAATTTTTGGGCTGAAAAACTCGGCTTATACACGAGTATATACGGTACTTATTGTATATAATATTATATATTTGTCAGTAAACTGAGGAATGTTTTTATCAGACCAAAATGTCTTCTCTAAACTGGTCTATGCTACCTTCACATTAAAATCTTTGATCCTTTTTGATCTACTTGTGTAGTGCCTGGTTATATTGATTTGCTAAGGCCGGCTTAACACCGCGGTGTGATCAGGTCCGGGGCTGTCCGATGTGATACCCGATTTGCAAACAGAACCGGAGGGCAAATATGCCCTCTGATTCGCTTTGCAGCCGGATGCCTCTGATAGCAGCTGCTGCAATTTCAAGATCGCGGCTAGCGGGGAGCTATCTGGGGTCCTGAAATCACAGCAGGGGGACAGCTGGTGGTGCTGAAGTTTAGCAGCGCTCACTGCTAAACTTCAGGCGCTGGTGTCCGGTTCCCGGATCCTCCCAGATCTGGGCAATACGGCGCCCTAGACTCCCATGTTAGGGAGCGCCGGATTGCCCCGGATCCAGGAGGATCCGATTTGGGCAGATTTTTTGTCCCGGACACAAAAATGTTGCAAGCCTATGTTTTTATGTCCAGGAGGAAAATCCGAATTGTCCCTGGATCCTCCCAGACAGATGGAAACCGGATGGCACATAGCTGCCATCCGTTTCCATCTGGCCCCGTAGGGCTGCATTACAGCAAAATCGGGTCTGGGGCTGTCCGGTTGGACCTGATTCTACCGTGGTGTGAAGCCGGCCTAATACAGATTTAGATCCTATCAGTCCACCCAACATACACAGCACTTCTGGTGTATCACCTACACATCTTAAGGAGTTAATGGACATAGGCTTCCTCTAATTTATGAGATCTGTATTCATGAGAACCAGCTGTTTCTACTGTCTGTCCATGTGTTACCACTTGACCAATCTGCCCCATATAAAGTTTTGTCTTCTGGGCCTTCATATCTGCCTGCATGCTATCCATACAGAGCCACTGTGAAAGGCAATGCCACTGTCAGTCCGATTTCTTTGGTGCCCTTCTCTCTATTGTACCTAGGGACATAGCAATTAAATAAAGCACAATTTATACATGCAGCGACAAACTCTGTTTTGACATTTACTGCATTACTTAACAGTAAATTGTCAAGATAACTTGATCTGTATATAGGAATAATCCTGACTTCTCTATATCTTATGAATTTCTCTCTTGTATGTAGTTATACTAGGATACTGGTCGTGGTATAGTGGACTGTGTTCAGTAATACTATGGACATGATATTTGTTATTTGGTAACTACAGCATATGACTGTACTACTTAGAAAGCAATCTTATTGTCATGTAATTCTGTCACATTTATTTATTGTATTTGTAATTTTTTTTTTTATCAAGGCTATACACAATCTTTCAACCCTACCGAGACTCATCCAACTACTATGTGACTTCGGGTACGGACACACATGCAAGTGAAAAAACGCTCTGATTCATGGATCCGAGAGTTGGACGACCCTCATCCTAGTTTTGGTCCGATTTGCATCCAACTCTGATGCAACTGTCTACATTTCTCTCAGATCACATCCGTGTGCTGTCCGAGTGCAATCCATTTTTTTTCTCAGCAGCTATTACTGTAGAATCATTTACAGGAGCATTTTTGACAATTGTCTGCCCTACAGAATGAGAATGTATCAATTAAAACTTGCATACTGCATGATTGTAGTATTGTAAAGACTGCCCCTTATGGTGTGTGTTCACAATCAGGAATTGCAGCATTTTGGATGCAGCGTATTGCCGCTGCATCCAAAACGCTGCATTGTGCAGTACCAGCACAGTGGATGGGATTTCAAGAAATCCCATGTTCACTATGCTTCTCCTGACCGCAGCGTGTTTTCAGCTGCGATGCAGGTTTCCGGACTCTGCATGCTGCGGAGTTGAAAGAGATAACCATCGGGTGAATGCAGGGAGAAGCCGCCCTGCAACCACCGTATTTACTACAGCATCTAACCCTGCTTATGTATATATGTGTGTGTCTTCAGAATTTGTGTCATTATCAGCCTAATGAAGGGGCCATAGTGTCCCGAAAGCTTGTTATGTTTACCATCTTTTCAGTTAGCCATTAAAAGGTATCAACCACTGAGGACTTTCAGATTCCAGTATTTTCTATCTACTGGCTAACACGGTACAAACATTTTTTACCTTTTCAGGAGATTGTAGTAAGACGAAGACAAAGAATATTTGAAAATAATGTTTGCATGGCTAAATTAACCAGGGGTCCAATCACAGATTCAGAATTAGAATATTGAGATCCAAGGGTGTACTAGAAACTCAACCTCACGCCTAACCCTATAAGAAGGCATGAAGCCATGATTTCTTTGTTCACAGATTTGGGGCAGATGATGTGATCCACATCTTCATTCCTCCTTCCCCATATGAAACAAAAATATTAGACTGCAAAGTTAGGTATATTCTATCATTTTCTATCATTTTATTTTATAACTGTTTTGCATATCTGTATGTCCATTTTATTTTTATCTTTTATATCTTTTTATTGTAAGCACTGTAACTTTTATATCAAAGTATAAAACTTTAATAAGTTTGAACCTTGTACACTCTAAAGGTACCTTTACACGCCGCTACCAAGGTTAGAAACCACCGGGTGTCGGAGACAATTGTATCTTGTACCGTCAAAACACCGCGAGGTACCGGCGTGTAATTCAGGTTGTTGCCACCGGTCACTGTCGACACCTGTCTTTCAGCAGTGCTCAAAAACAAGTAGGTTTCAACTGATGGTAGCGGCGTGTAATCGAGGAACAGGAAGGTTTTTTCGACACCTAATGAACTCCCTGGGGCGTGACACAGCCTCCGGGATACCGCGCCCATCAACGATCATTGGTGGAAGCTCCTGCGTTATGATTGGTTGTCCCTGCATAGGGCGGCATATTTAAGGAGCTGACCAGTCACACTACACAATTGCAATAGCATCATGTATTAGCCAGCCTTCCTGCGCTGGCTGGCCAATCATGATGCTATTGCATTGTCCAATACCGTACGAGCGTCTCGTAATCCACAACTCTGGCACGCCTATGTGTTGTCCCTGCTGCCCCAGGTCCTCCCATATTACCTTGTGGTACCGGCGTGTAAATAAGGGAAGGTGCTCTACAGAAGGTAACCTGCGGCACCCGTCGGTGCCTCCAGGGATAGAAAAAGCCTACTGTGGAGCACCTTGTAGCGGCGCATAAATGCGGTATCGGCTACCGTTAGGAACCGTTGAAACGTGCTTGTGCACGTGAGACACCCGGTGGTTTCTAACCTTCCGTAGCGGCGTGTAAAGGTACCTTAAAAGGATTTATTGCCCTAGGAAGTGTGTGATCCTGTAGATTGTCTGACAATATTAGCTCAGGGGACTCATCGCCCTGTGTGCTCGATGATTGGTGGCAGTGTGTTGTGTGGTCTGTGTTAGGGTGTGTTTATGCTCCCTTTTCAGCCTAGAACAGAGGTTGAGTGCTAGATTAAGTGAGAGGAGATACAGTAGATTAACCCTTGCAGGTGCAACTCCAAGTCATGTGCTGAGAAGCAGGTATGTGACAGGATTAAATTGGCCAAATTGATTTATAGCAAGAGGACAGATAATAAATTACTTGGGGTAGGGAGGTTCTTGGAGCATAGCAGATATATAATTATCAGGTAGCATTACCCCTAGGCACAAAAACAGGCTTGGGGCACTCCTATTCCTGAAAAAACATTTTTATACCAACAACTCCCAGGGACCCCACCATGAAGAGCTCCAAAATCCGAAAGACAATTACCAAATTCCAAAACCAATTAGAAGTTACCATCTACATGATGTACACCCCCATTACAATTAATTTTTTACATCCACTCCAAGCACCCCCTCCCCACTTCCACAGCAAGCATTACGTAAACCCTCATTATGCGAGTCACTACAACAAAAGATGAGCCTGTTCCATGCCCTCTTGAATACATAGTGCCTATCATTCAATACCTATTGATTTTCAGCATATCTCAAGGTTTGGTTACCTCTAAACTTCAAAGGCAGAAGCTCCTCCTGTGTGTCCATTTGCTTGATGGGAAACACCTTCTAGATCCATACTCCTCCTGCATCCAACTTCTGTAGTTTCATGTAGGCTAGGTTCACTGTGCTGACCAGGGCATTCCCTATGTCTCACAGTGGTGGACATCCACAGGGTACTACAGGTTATTTTGGTCCATCTGTTCCTTACAGCCCTCTGCTGCAGGGGTTATGGTTCCCCTACATGTCCGGTGGCATCAGATGTGTACTCTCTGAGGGAATCTATATACTGTGATGTGCAAACGCCACTGTATAACTTTTGTGCACTTAACTCCACCCACCAAATCTATTCCTAGGCTACCACCTAGATGGGGAGCAATGTAAGTAAGATGTATAGCAATGTTTTGTAGGATGTTTGGTAAGAGAGTTCTGACTTGTAGGGCAAGTAATAGTTTTGGGACTAGCCTACAATGGAAGAGTTAGTCTCCAGGGTAAGAGTCAGTTTCCTTCTAGAAAATCAGATGTGGATCCACTAGTAATTAGTACTTATGTACAAGTCAGATAAGACACCAAGGCTGCATATAGTGGGTAACTCGTGGAACCATAATGTTGAGACTGGAGTGAGATAATGTGATACTTGGAAGTGACTGTAGCATCAGACAGGACCACCTGGAGGGATGAAGGAAGACCTACCCTCGAACAAGTGGCTTTATACTAAAAGAGCCAGAGTAAGGATGAACTTTCTCGGGCAGGGCCCCTTCTGGTGACTGCTGCACTATGGCGTATTCCCTTAACCCATATTCCCATGGGGAGAAGAGACCTCCTCCTGGAAATATCTGGGAGCCTACTGCTCCATTCCTGCCTTAGTGTCCCAACATCCTGAAGCCCCTGCCATTTGAGAAAAGGACATTTGGACCTGCTGAATGGGAAGTTGACCGGTACAGACTATCCTGAGGTGTTGAGCTTGGTTGTGCTGGAGCCCACAGTTTGAGAAAGATCAGGAATGACCCAGCTATAACTAGAAATGTATCTGATGTCATGCTGTGAAATGTAAAATGTGCTTAGGATATGTGCATACTATCTCACATATAAAGTTGTGCCTAGTTTTGAGCTAGTGCAGCTATGAGTGTTCTTGGGAATGATGCAACAAGTTTTTCACACTGCGATTTGGGGATCCTCTCCAGTTCCATCAGGTTGAATAGTGATCGTTGGTGGACAGCCATTTTCAGGTCTCTCCAGAGATTGGGTTTAGGTCAGGGCTCTGGCTGGGCCCTTCTAGAATGGTCATGGAGTTGTTCTGCAGCCACTCCTTTGTTATTTTAGCTGTGTGTTTAGGGTCATTGTCTTGTTGGAAGGTGAACCTTCGGCCAAGTCTGAGGTCAGAGCATTCATGTTTCCTTCAATTGCAACCAGTCATTCTGTCCCAGCAGCTGAAAAACACCCCCACAGCATGATGCCACCACCATGCTTCACTGTTGGGATTGTATTGGGCAAGTGATGAGCAGTGCCTGGTTTTCTCCACATATACTGCTTAGAATTATCACCAAAAAGTTCTATCTTCATCTCCTCAGACCAGAAACTCTTATTTCTCATAGTTTGGGCATAGTCCGTCATGTGCTTTTTTTGCAAACTCTATGCGGGCTTTCATATATCTTGCACTGAGGAGAGGCTTCCATTGGGCCACTGTGTCATAACAGCTCGACTGGTGGAGGGCTGCAGTGATAGTTGACTTTGTGGAACTTTCTCCCATCTCCCTACTGCATCTCTGGAGCTTAGCCACAGTGATCTTGGGGTTCTTCTTTACCTCTCCACCAAGGCTCTTCTCCCACGATTGTTCAGTTTGGCCGGACTGCCAGGTCTAGAAAAACATTTTGTGGTCCCAAACTTCTTCCATTTAAGCATTATAGAGTCCACTGTGCTCTTAGGAACCTTGAGTACTGCAGAAATTATTTTGTAACTTTGATCAGATCTGTGCCTTGCCACAATTCTGTCTCTGAGCTCCTTCAGCAGTTCCTTTGACTTCATGATTCTCATTTAGTCTGACATGCACTATGAGCTGTAAGGTCTTATATAGACAGGTGTGTGCTTTTCTAAATCAAGTCCTATCAATTTAATTAAACACAGGTGGACTCCAATGAAGGAGTAGAACCATCTCAAGAAGAATGACAAGGAAATGGACAGCATGTGGCCTAAATATGAGTGTCTGAGCAAAGAGCCTGAATACTTATGACCATGTGATATTTCAGGTTTTGTTTAATAATTTTGCACAAACACCTACATTTCTTTTTTTTCAGTCAAGATAGGGTGCAGAGTGTACATTAATGAAAAAAAAACAGAATTTTTTTTAAGTTAATAAATGACTGCAATGAAACAAAGAGTGAAAAATGTAAAGGGGTCTGAATACTTTCCGTACCCACTGTCTGTTAGGCTGCCTTCACATTTGCGTTTGTGTCTGCATGCTGATGGCATGCAGACACAAACGCAGTGAAAAGCAGGGTCATTTTGATGTGTCCGTAGCGGAGAATATCCGCCTGCGGACACATCACTATGGAGTCCGGGCAGCCAATCGGCGGTGTACGGGGTGGGCCGGAGGCAGAGATCAGCAGCAGAGATCTCCTCCTCCCGGCCGCCGGTAAGCTCCGGGATGTGTCAGCGGGGTTAAACAGCTGATGTGACAGCTGTTTGAATCTCCCGCGCCGACACCGAGAGGAGATGTCGGCGCGGGAAGATTCAAACAGCTGTCACATCAGCTCTTTCTCCCCGTCGACACCGCTAGGAGGTTACCGGCGGCGGGAAGGAGGAGATCATCAGAGGCTCAGCTGATCTCCCGGTGGCCATCGGTGATCTCCTGTGACATCACCGGCGGCCACCGGGAGATATTTCAATGGGTCCGCAGCGTTCTCCTGCGCTGTCATGCGCAGAACACTGTGGACCCATTGATGCCAATGCATTCTTTTGTGCGCTTGGGGAAGCTTGCTGATTTTCCAAGGTCCCCGAGCACACAAAAAATGCAACATGCTGCGTCCTGGGTGCGAACGGGGGACCCTGGAGGGAGCAGATATCTTCCGCATGCGCACCCGAACGCAGCAAACACTGCCAAACGCAGGCACTACGCGTTCCTATGTTAAACATAGGAACGCAGTGCGCATGTGCTTGACTGCGTATGGGAATGCAGCATATGCTGCGTTCCCATACGTAAATGTGAAGGCAGCCTTAGTGCAATTTTTTTCATATAAAATATATTTTATTTTATTGTACTGGGGATTTTTTTATTTTTTTTTATTTATTTTTTACTTTTTGGATAACTTTTTTTTAAATATATTTGCAAAGTGAATGAACAAAATAGAAATTAAATTCAAATCAATATATTTGCCTTTTCCTTCAAAACAGCATCAAAGTATGAATTCAAGGTATACTTGCACACGATAATTAAAGAGCCCAACTCACCGTATTCACCACTCTTCTTCAACACCGTCTGGAGCTCGGATACAGGCAATGCTTGGGCTCGAGCTTCATGAAGAAAATTAGACAGAAATCCAGCTTCATCTGAATGGGTTTTATTTCAGTTACAGCTTCATGAGCACATTACACGGCGGTTATTCCTCATGAGTGTTTAGCACAGCACACGGCTACGCATTTCAGGTGTTTCACACCCTTACCATGACACCGTACTAAAGATCTCGTGCAGCTTACATAGTGATGCATCCGGTGAAAACACCGGTAACATAATGCGTTCAGTGGCAGTAAAACAAAATTAGTGAAGTGAAGATTAAGAGCAGGATAGAGCTGGTTTTGATTTGTTGAATAAAAATTCACGAAAGAACCTCCATTGACATTAGGGTAATTTAATACGAGATGCAACAATTGAAATAATTACATGCAGCAAACGAGTCCATATAAATAATGGTCTACCATAAAATGAATTTCTTATCAAAATTATTCCTCCATAATTTCTTGTGTAGATCCCTATATTTTAAAGTTATTAATTAATATTTATTACTTTCATTAGAGCTTATGATGTAATATAAATAATTTTTGTAGGGATTCACTACATTATATATAATTGTTTGTTTCAATGTCATCATGTTTTATATCCATTATAGTAATCACTTTGTATATTCTAAAGAAAAACTCATTTTGTACAGCAGATTTCAGAGTCTGGTTCTGATGGAACAGTGAATAATTATTTATATTACATCATAAACTCAAATGAAAACAATAAATAATCTAATATATAAAACTGAGTGTATGTATGTATGGCCAGTGCAAATCCTTCTGTCTCTTCTTGTAAACCCAGACAGGATGATGTTGAGATCAGGACTGTAAAATCACTTCCAGGACTTAGTTCATCTTTACAAGGAAGATAGTTTTTAAAGATGTTTTCCACCTTTGTGGCCAATTCTTTTTCTTACTTAAATGCATGCGTTTAGGGCTAAAAAAAACTTTTTTGCAATTGATTTTCATTTTTTGCACCATTTGCCTCCTAAAGCATTACAGTCTATTGCTGGCAGCAGAAAGAGTTAGCAGAGTCGGCCACATTATCTTTATATTCGCAGATATGTTGAAGACATGATAACTATTAAATAGGTATGACAGGTTCTCCTCCTTCTCTGGTTAGTGCAACCTTCCTCAGACTGCACAGAAGTTATGTCCATAAAATGACTGCTGGTGGAATAACACACCAAGGACACTTGAAAGGCATACTGATAGGACGTTTAGATTGTGAGCCCCAATGAGGACAGTGTTGCAAATGTGTGTGAAGCGCTATAGCTTAGTAGTGTTGTATAAATGAATATATATATATAACATATATAATATAAAACCAGACCTGTCTAACAGACAGAAGGACTAGTCTGGTCAGAGGCTCCACCATTAGCACCTATTTTGTGGATTGGTAATCTGTGAGGACTAATGCACTAACCAGAGTAGAAGAAAAAACTGTGATATGATGTAATAGTAAGGCCAGGCTTCCACTACCGTAAGATATTCAATGTGATATGCTAATGACCCTGTGATCGGATCACAGCTGTTGGGGAGGGGGAGAGATTAATCTCTCCATCTCTGTTGCCTGTCTCAGTGTATATAGTTGGGTGACATCCGAGTACAGTGCGATGTTTTACACAGAACCACACACTTGTATGGGTGCGTGTGATCCAAGACTCGCTGTCAAATGCAGAATGCTGAGAAAAAATAGCTGATGAACACTGTCTGATTTTTTTAGAACAATATGAGTTCAATTCAATGTTTTATCGGATTGCAATTGTCTGTTAAAAACGCAAGTGGAACCATGGCCTAAGTGCCACAAAATCATGTCCTCAAGATATCAGTTAAAATAGCAGAAATGGCCACCTTGTCTGTAACTTACTCTGCTGTCAGCAATAGAAAGTGCAGTACAGCTTCTGTAGGCGGCAAACAGTGCAACATTTTCAGTGAAACCAAATCGCAAAATTGTCTTTTTTACCTGAAATGCATGTATTTAAGTAAAGAAAATAAATGTCCCAAAAGGTAGAGAGCTCCTTTAATTGGTCGGAGGTTTGGGGTTATTGTCCTGCTGCAGAATAATTTTGGAGCCAATCAGACGCTTCCCTGTTGCACAAGTATCTAAATGTATTTGTCAGCATTCAGGACACCAAGAAATGTGCAAAGTGGAGAACCAAATACACAGTCGGAAAACATAGTGCTGCAGATGAAAGATAAAATGTGAAGATGCCCAGGAGTGCCCTTAGCTTACAACTGACAGCAACGAGTGGGATCATGCTTTTTCCATCTGCTGCTCAGAGAAGTCTGTTGAGAAGTGGTCTTCATGGAAGAATTGTGGCAAAAAGCAGAGGCATAAAACCAATGGTGACAGACCACATGGCTGCTATGGGCACATGAGTCAGGGTGGAGGGGGCGGGTGACAATGCCGGCACTGTACCCCACCCTGTCCAGCATCTCACTTTCAAATATATCAACATCCATTATTCTCCTGCTGTGTCTGTGCTCTGACATCTCAGCACTATGAGTTCAATGACATTATTACTGTGCACCCACTGTGCCGAGATGTGCAGAGACTGCAGCAGCAGGGAAAAGAGAAGAGGTAAGTATTGTTTTTAAGTTAGTGAGTACACTGGTGGCTAATGGCCATAATACTATAATGGGTGCATTATAATATATGGAGGACCATGGGGTGCATAATAGTATATGGAAGACAGTGGGGGGTGCATTATAATATATGGAGGACTATGCATGGTGCTGTATAATATTTGGAGGACTATGGGGGTGTTGTCACGATCTCCACACTGTCCCTGTCTGCTATGTTACTATTGTGTGCAAGCTGTCAGTCTGTGCTGGGTCTGTGCTGCAACCATCTGTGTTTACTTCCCTTGATTAGCTCTCCAAGTAAGCCTGCTAACTCTTCCATTCAGTGTCAATCGTACAATTGCTGCTTCCGTTGTAAGACTTGATCCCTCTGTGCTTCCTTGCTTGACCCAGCCTGACTTTATTCTCTTACCTGGACTTTGACCATTTGCCTGTGACCTGACCACTCTTCTGTCTGCTCCCTGTAAACGGTTTTGTCTTTCTGGTTTTCCTGACTCCGGCTTCTGAATTGAAATTCGTCTCTGACTACCCCATGTTGGTAATGCGCATTTCCTGGACCTGACCTCGGATTGTTTGACCTCCCTTTACTTATCCAGTAAGTAGTATTATTTGTTAGACTACAATTACAGATAGCAATTATTTCTCTTAACCTCTGGGACTAGTTATTACTGTAGTGTCTGGCGTCAGAGATTTATTATAGTATATAGAGGACTATGAAGGTGCGTTATAATTTATGGAGAATTAAGAGGCTGAATTATAATATTTGGAGGATTATGGGGGTGCATAATAGTATATAAAGGACTATGGTAATGCATTTATTGTATATGGAGGACGGTGGTGCATTTATAGCATGTGGAGGACTATGGTGGTGCATTATAAAATAAGGAGTACTATGGAGGTGCATTATAATATATGGAAAACTATGGCGGTGCATTATAATATATGGAGGATACGGTGCATTAAAATATATGGAGGACTATGGGGGCTGCATTATAATATATTGAGGACTATTGGGTATATTATAAAATATGGAGGACTATGAAGTGTATTATAAAATATGTAGGATCATAGAGGTGCATTATAATGTACGGAGGGCTGTGGATGGTGCATTATACTATATGGAGGACTATGGGGGGACATATAAAATATGGAGGTGCATTATAATTTATGGAACACTATGGAGTTTGCATTATAATATATCGAGGACTATGTGGTGTGCATTACACTATATGGAGGACTGTGGGGTGAATTATGAAGAAAAAAAAGATGAATCCAAGAGGCTGAAACATCAACAATAAATTACAAGCCTATGGTGGGTACATTATGATATATGAAAAACTGTTGGGGGTGCATAATATTATATGGAGGGTTATGTGGGGCCAACTATACTATATAGAATGCTATGTATGGGTCATTATAATCTTTTTAAGGGTTATGTGGAGGCCAATATACTGTTTAGAGGTGTATGTGGGGGCCATTATAATTTTTGAAAGACTATGAGGGAGCCTTTATACTTTATGGAGCAAGTAATTATACAGTGTAGAGGTTTTTTTTGGGTTCTATTATACTACGCAGGGGCTTTGTGGGAGCCATTAAACTGTTTGGAGGACTAGTGGGGACTTTTATACAGTGTGAAGAGGTGTAGGGGCCGTTATGCTGTATGTAGGCTGATGTTACTGAATGAAAAGTTGTTTGGGGTTCACAGCTGGGGATAATACTGGAGTCACCATACTTTTTGGGTTAGTTAACGGTGGGTACAGTAGGGTCATCATACTGTGCATGTTGAGGGTACTCTGGAGAAAGTCACTGTGGGGGTATCTATATATTTATTTTTTTATTGGGGGGGATACAATTACAACTTCTTCTCGGGGACCCCATGATTTTTATGTATGCTCCTGGCAAAAAGCCATACCTTCAACATGGAAACAAGGCTGAGTGACTAAACTATACACATGTCAGTAGCAGCTTTGAATTAATTAGTCAAAATGTTAAATAATTTGCTGTAGCAAAAGGCAGTTTGTTTGCCAAAAAGCTGTAGAGAGTTTTAATAATGAGTATCTGCAGGCAACAGTGAAGTAAGGTGGAGGCTCCTTGGAAGTTTGGAGAATTTCAGCAAATAGAATTGGTAATTTAGTCAGGATTATTGGAGTCCTCAATGCTTTTACATCATGTAACACCATCTAGGAGGCGTCTGATTGGCTTTGGGATTGTTATTGTGCTTTTAGCTAGCTTGGAGTCACCTTCTCTGATATTTATCATTTCTTCAATCTACATACTATGCTAATTATATGATCCATTATTCTGCAAACGATTAGCAACACTTTTAAATGTGTCTAATGTGTCTTAATGTTTTTTTCTTTACAGTTTTTGTGCTTTTTGTATAAATATATTTGTAAAATGAAGATTTGAAGTTATATTATTTGGTCTCACATTTGAGTATAACGAAGGTCAGGTGAAACAGAGAGTCTAGGCTGTGGCCACACTGAGGCTGGAAACTGTGGTGGCCCGCAGCATCTATAATGTCTAAATTACTTTTCATGATTATTGGCCACAAAACATTCCAGTAAAAATAGTTTTCCCTTAAAATCAATGATTGCTTTCTAACAGTTCCAAAATGACCACTTTGACGCTCCTTTTTGGCCGTACCCTTGAATGAGACTGTAAGATCACAACAGTATTTTCAGCAAAAAAATTAACTCAGATCCTCATAAATAAACATATTTAATATCAGGTGATCTAGGATGCAATAGACTTGGAAAACAACTTTCACAATAAGCTGTCTGAGTATAATAATGATTTGCCATATGTAACTGTGCCAACTGGATTGTATTTCCTCTACTACTGGGGCCAGAATGGTGCTGGATTTCATTAGGGAAAGATTATTGCAAGCAGTGGTCTTGAAACGATGTATACATCCATATAAAACAATTAAATATTAGTTGCTTGTTGGAGCTTTGCGTGCATAACATTTCCTTTGAAGCTAAGGAAAAAACACATGTTTGAATCTTTAGGAACCTTTGAACAGATGTGGCAGGACATGTAAACGACCCTGTTAGAGAAGATTGTTATGACTGATCCATACCACTCATAAGGGGTGAACAAACAGGAGAGAGGTGACCCCTGCAACGCAAAAGTCCCTATTCAGACTAGAAGAAACCCTAAGGCTATTACCCAGGCTGTGGATTTACAGCATATTTTTAAGTGTTTTTCCGATGTATTTGCCGCTGATTTTTGTGAAATCTGCTGCACAGCAGCTTCCCTGCACAGTGTATGGAAAATTCAAAGTGTTATGCCCATGCTGCAGAAATGTTGCCCATTTTGATGGTAAAAAATCTGCAGCATGTCAATTCTTTAGCAGATTTTGCCTCGATTTTCACCCACAGACCTCAATGTTAGCTTAAAATACACAGCAAATACGCAACAGTGTTCAAACAGTGCTCATTTGTTGCATATTTTGTGCGTATTGTGCACGGATGATGTGGAGCTCTGCTGTATTTTGGTCACAAATACAGGTAATGCAGGCAGCTACAGGTTGACACCACCCCCATCTGACTGGTTTGACTTTGGCTCGTAATAAAAATACAAGGGAGCCCTTTTTTAAAATTATTTAAAGAAATAGTTTAAAAAAAAATGACTTGGAGCTCTGCCTTATTTCTGGTTGCCAGCCAGTAAAACTGGGCAGCTGGAATTCTCTGCATGGGGAGGCCCAAGCGTTCTGTTCCCCTTTCTGTAAATCGCAGCCTGCAGCTGCTCCAGATAATGACGCATTCATAGTTGCACCATTTTCTGGAGCCTTACCTGACTCTTCCAGCTGCCCTGTGGGGTTGATAGACTGGGTAATAAGGGGTTAATGCCAGCTGAGTATTGCCAGCTGGCACCAAGTCTGAGGTTTATAATGTCGGGCCATTATGAACCTCTAAGTAAATAGTAAAAATTACACCAGTCAGTTTCAACAGAGGTCATCTGCTGCAATGCTCTTGAGCTGTGACCTCAGATGAACTTTCTCATGGCACCCTGCTCACAGCCGGAAGTGATTTCCTCTGTGGATCCTGTGGTGAAACGACTGCACTCTGGATTATTGTTGATTGCTGTCAGAGGCTTTGTGTGGGGGTAATAAAAATTGGACAAACAGGTGTGGTGTTATTTTTATTATTTACTTAGAGGTTCATAATGGCTGGGTGGAATGATCTACTCTTAGGGGTCATTTTTGTCAGGGTCTGTCGAGTTGTCTTAAAGACACACAGGCTCCATATGCAACTGCTGAGTCATTAGAGGCCGCTATGATCTTTGCCATAAGGATTGACCAACATCTCAGTTACAGACTTGTGGTGACCCCGCCTCCTGTTGTCCTCCCAAGGGTGGAAGCTTTACCAGAGTGCATTGCCAAACCCATGTAATTAGGAGGGCGCCTCTCCTCAAACTGAGTTTCTTGCGGTTTGCCATGGGACAGGGGCATGTTTTTTTTGTGGTCTTAGGGGGTCATTTTATTGGGGTCTGTCCTTCTGTCACCAAACAAATAAAACCATCTGAAAGGTCTCTTACCCCGGGTTGTGGGGAGGGTTGTGACCTGGATGTCTATATTTCCTCTGTATTTACATAACAGTTTACTTTAGCTGCTGAGTTAGTACAAACCACAGAATCCCCACATGTAACCCCTTTCTATATTTGTACCTCCAGCCTTAGCTGCGATATTGTCCTGTACATAATTATTTATATAATTATTATTATTATTTATATATATAGCACCATTAATTCCATGATGCTGTACATGAGAGGGATTACATACAAAATTATAGATACAGTTTACAGTAAACAGATTAACAATGACAGACTGGAGAGGACCCTGCCCTTGTGGGCTGACATTCTACAGGATATTGGGGAGTGGACAGTAGGTCAAGGATGCAGCAGCTCTGGTAGTGATGGGGCGGCAGCTCGGTCATTACAGGCTGTAAGCTTTCCTGAAGAGATGGATTATCAGGTTCCATTTGAAGGAACCAAGCGTGGTGGATAATCAAATGCATTGGGGCATAGAATTCCAGAGATGGGGATATTCAGGAGAAATCTTGGAGGGGTATGAGTGAGGAATGGATACGTGTGGTGGAGAGGAGGAGGTCTTGAGAGGATGGATAATTATTTGAGGGAAGATAGTGGGAGATTAGTTTGGAGATATAGGGAGGAGACAGGTTATGAATGGCTTTGTAGGTCAGTGTTAGTTGTTTGAACTGGATTTGTTGGGGAATTGGGAGTCAGTGGAGAGATTTGCAGAGAGGAGAAACAGGTGACTAGCGAGGAGAGAGGTGGATTAGTTGGGCTGCAGAGTTGAGGACAGACTAGAGAGGTGCAAGAGTGTTAGCAGGGAGGCCACAGAGGAGGAGCTTGCAGTAGTCTAGTCGGGAGATGATGAGGGCATGTACAAAAATTTTAGTAGATTGAGGGCTGAGGAAAAGATGGATTCTGGAAATATTCTTGAGCTGGAGGCGACAGGAGATGGCAAGAGTTTGGCTGTGTGGTTTTTAGGACAGGGCAGAGTTGAGAGTTACCCCGAGGCAGTGATTTGAGGGGTTGGAGAGAGCATAATGCCTTTACCATAATAGATAGATCAGGTGGAGAAGATGAAAGATGGGATGGAGGAAAGATGATGAGTTCTGGACAGCAGAGAATTGACATCTGGGCCATCTGGGATAAGAGGTAGATCTGAGTGTTGTCAGCGTACAGGTGGTACTGGAAGCCATGGCACTTTATGAGTTGTCCTAGGCCAAGGGTATAGATGGAGAAAAGTAGGGGCCCCAGGACAGAGCCTTGTGGGACTCCAACAGAGAAAGGGCAGGATGAGGAGGTTGTGTGGGAGTGGGAATCGCTAAATGTGCGGTTGGAAAGGTATGAGGTAATACAGGACAGGGCCAAAGTCTTTGATGCCAAGGGAAGAAAGAATCTGTAGTAGGAGAGAGTGGTCGACTGTGTCAAAGGCAGAGGACAGGTCTAGAAAGAGGAGGATTGAGAATTATCTCTTTGGCTGTGAGCAAGTCAATAGTAATTTTGGTTAGGACAGTTTCGGTGGAGTGGTGGGGCCAGAAGCCGGATTGTAGGTTGTCAAGGAGAGAGTTAGATGAGAGGTGGTAGGAAATTTGAGCATGGACATGTTGTTCAAGGAGTAGAGCAGCAGGAACTGAGTAGATTGATATATAGATTTGTGAGAAAATTTTCAGTATAACCTGTGATTTCATCATTTGATCCTCTGCTCTTTCTGGGATTTTGGATCCAGGGGGCAGTCCTGTCAGTGACTGGCAGCTATCCTTGTATAAGTGTGCATACAGAAACAGCTGTCAGTCACTGATAGGACCGCCCACTTGCTCCAAAATCCCACAAAGAGCAGGGGTTTAAATGATGAAATCACAGGTTTTACTGAATCTTTTCTCATAAAACTATGTATCAATATACTCAGTTCCCCTGGTCTATATCATGGTGTCTCCAGATTGCACTGCATTTATCTAGAGACAGGTTCCCTTTAACTACTGCATGCCCTACAGTGCTGTAGCTGAACAAGCTTACCTACACAGGGGCAGAACTACACTGGTGCAGCTGGTGCAGCTGCACAGGGCCCCGACCGGCTAGGGGCCCCCTTCAAGCCTGGAGGGGGGCCCCCAGCTGACCCCGCAAGCCGCCGTCAGAGGAGAGGAGGGTCAAGCAAGGGAAGCAGAGAGCTTCCTGCTTCCCTTGCCTGATCCTGCCCCTCCTCTCTTCTGCCCCTCCGGCCGTAGGACGGCTGCAAACAGCCGGCGCGGCTCCCAGGTAGGAGACCACCGCGCCAGTGGCCCCCAGCAGCGTCTACCCCCCCTCCATCGGACCGCGCCGACGGACAGCAGCTATTCCCCCCCTGGGCCGCACGACGGCCAGTAGCACCCCCCCTGCTCCTGCACCAGGGCCCCCAGGGGTCACGGTCCGCCCCTGTACACAACTATACCTACATGTCCTATATTATCCTAAGTGCTACGTCACACCGTATCCTGAACACAGTCACATTATATTAGCTTAAACTCTATGCATAAACACAATACATTTAGTGATGGGCGAATCCTAAATTACTCGGAATCGCTTGACTCTAGCGAGTCCGAGCCCAGGACTCGCTACTTGTTGCGAGTCTAGCGAGTCCAATGTTAATGAATGGGGAAGCGAGTAATAGCGAGTAGTGTGAGATTTACAAATCGCAGATGTGTCTCGGAAGCTTCAGCCTGAAGCAATCCTAGTTGTGTCATTTATTTGCATTGCTAGTTTACTTTGTAAGTAATCGCTGACTCGCACAGATAAGATCCTGTCTTCTCTGTGTTCTGGCTGCCCCAGCTCCAGGGTCCTAGAGCCCGCCTGCTGCCTGATGTAGCAGAGCTGAGATTGTTCTCAGTCTGCTCATTCCCTGTGTACAGACATGAATGTCTGTGCACAGAGATGATGTAGCAGAGCTGAGATTGTTCTCAGTCTGCTCATTCCCTGTGTACAGACATGAATGTCTGTGCACAGAGATGATGTAGCAGAGCTGAGATTGTTCTCAGTCTGCTCATTCCCTGTGTACAGACATGAATGTCCGTGCACAGAGATGATGTAGCAGAGCTGAGATTGTTCTCAGTCTGCTCATTCCCTGTGTACAGACATGAATGTCTGTGCACAGAGATGATGTAGCAGAGCTGAGATTGTTCTCAGTCTGCTTATTCCCTGTGCATAGACATCTATATTTATGCACAGGGGATGTAGCAGAGAGGACATCGCGTTTTGGACTGCGTCGGACGGAAGAGGATTTTTTTAATTAAAGATGGAGTCCCTAATGGCTTTTTTTTTTATTTCTAATAAAAAATTTTCCTTGTGTTGTGTTTTTTTTAAAACAATTTAATAGAAATTCATGGTGGTCATGTCTAATATTGGCGTGACCGCCATAAATTTCGGGCTTAGGGCCAGCTGATAATACAAAGCTGGCCCTAACCTCTTTATTACCCAGCGTGCCACCGCTACCAGGGCCGCTGGAAGAGCGGGGTTCAGCGCCAGAGGATGGCGCTTCAATGAACGCGCCATCTTCTGGGGCGGCTGCGGGCTGCAATTTGCAGCGGGGGGTGCCCAGAAAGCTTGGGCATCCCTGCGCTGCGGATTCCAGCCCCCAGCTGCTTAGCTGTACCTGGCTAGACATAGAAATTGCGCGGAGCCCCACGCATTTTTTTTTAATTATTTCATGAAATTCTGAGATTCTGACTCTGAGACTCTGACTCTGAGACTCTGACTCTGAAATTCATGAAATAATTAAAAAAAAATGCGTGGGCTCCGCGCAATTTCTATGTCTAGCCAGGTACAGCTAAGCAGCTGGGGGCTGGAATCCGCAGCGCAGGGATGCCCAAGCTTTCTGGGCACCCCCCGCTGCAAATTGCAGCCCGCAGCCGCCCCAGAAGATGGCGCGTTCATTGAAGCGCCATCCTCTGGCGCTGAACCCCGCTCTTCCAGCGGCCCTGGTAGCGGTGGCACGCTGGGTAATAAAGAGGTTAGGGCCAGCTTTGTATTATCAGCTGGCCCTAAGCCCGAAATTTATGGCGGTCACGCCAATATTAGACATGACCACCATGAATTTCTATTAAATTGTTTTAAAAAAACACAACACAAGGAAAATTTTTTATTAGAAATAAAAAAAAAAGCCATTAGGGACTCCATCTTTAATTAAAAAAATCCTCTTCCGTCCGACGCAGTCCAAAACGCGATGTCCTCTCTGCTACATCCCCTGTGCATAAATATAGATGTCTATGCACAGGGAATAAGCAGACTGAGAACAATCTCAGCTCTGCTACATCATCTCTGTGCACAGACATTCATGTCTGTACACAGGGAATGAGCAGACTGAGAACAATCTCAGCTCTGCTACATCATCTCTGTGCACGGACATTCATGTCTGTACACAGGGAATGAGCAGACTGAGAACAATCTCAGCTCTGCTACATCATCTCTGTGCACGGACATTCATGTCTGTACACAGGGAATGAGCAGACTGAGAACAATCTCAGCACTGCTACATCATCTCTGTGCACGGACATTCATGTCTGTACACAGGGAATGAGCAGACTGAGAACAATCTCAGCACTGCTACATCTCTGTGCACAGACATTCATGTCTGTACACAGGGAATGAGCAGACTGAGAACAATCTCAGCACTGCTACATCAGGCAGCAGGCGGGCTCTAGGACCCTGGAGCTGCACAGAGAAGACAGCTGGACTGGCTCGCAAAGAAACAGCAGTTATCTGCGAGTTTTCCTGCTATCACTGGCACAGTAGCCAGTGATTACTCGCGAGTCTAATGCAAACAATGGCAATCGTAGTTTTGTCAGCGTTTCTGACAAAACTAGGATTGATATTGATTTGCATTAGACTCGCGAGTAATCACTGGGAAACTCGCAGAGTACCGAGTCCTGCGAGTCCCTTACTACTCGCCGAGTAACGAGTCCTAGCGAGTAGATTCGCCCATCCCTAAATACATTACATCACATTATATACAGTAAGTAACGCAAGACACAGATCAATTGGTTCAGTTGGTGTCTTAAGGGCAGGAGCCTACAGGTACTGACCATCCCCTTACAAGGAGGATTCTTCTTTAATTCTCTTTCCTCCTTTTTACCCTTTCTCTCCCTTGCTCTTTTTTTCACCTTTCTTTTATTTCCTTTATCTTTGTACCCCCTTTTTTCTCTTCTCCCCCACTCTTTCACACATTTTAACTCTACTTAAAATAGCTTCTCTAAACCTGTATTGTATAAATGTTAGAGGTGCATAAAAAGCATGTCCATATTCTCATACTTCAGATCAAAGACACAATTCAGATCAAAGCATATACCATCACTTAAGCACAGATAAACTCACTGACTTCATAGTACCAACCCTGTCTCTAAGTCAAAAGACAGTATTGCCTTACATAGATCTCTACCGAAGAATATAAAAGCAACTGAAGCTGATCCAAATAGTCGCTTTCTCTTTCTTACATTCCATATCTCTTACAGAGTATTTACTATTGAATCAGAACTCACGTCTGTATGTAATAACTTAACCTCATATCCAATTTTGCTGAAGGCTCAATTATTCTTAGTGGTGATCTTAACTTCAATTTGGATCATGTGATGGACTCCACTTTGTGTAGGTCTCCTGCCCCTCACATATTTCAGCTTTAAAATCTAAACTTCTTGATATGCAATTAGTTGATGTCTGGCTTCTCCTCAACCCAAAGGTACGAGACTACTCCTACTTTTCTGCTGTGCATCTATTATATAATCACGAATGGGTTTTTTGCCCCTTCTGAGTCCGCTCACGCTGCGAGTCAGCGTGGTCATGTGGATACGCCCGAAGCATTGGCCGCGCAGCGGCCATTGCGAGCAGTTCTAAGGCGACTCGCTATGCCCTCGCAGCGGGCATGGCGAGTCGCCTTAGCAGCGCGAAGCATTGGCCGCGAAGCGGCCATTGCGAGTCAGAGACTCGCTCTGCTAGAATCCCGATGCATGTGCATCGGGCACCCAGCTAGTAATTCAAAAAGCAGAATAGACCTCTTCTTAAAGGGTCACTATCACCAGGTTTTTGCCATCTCATCTGACAGCAGCATACTGTAGTGACAGAGACCCTGATTCCAAAGATATGTCATTTACTGGGCTGCTCAGTATAGTTTTCATAAAATCACTGTTTAATCAGCTGGAGATTAATATTATAGGACTAATCAAGTAGTCCAGCATATTCATTTACTGCTAAATCTGAACCAGAGAAAACAGTAATTTTATCAAAATGACAGCAAGCAGCTCAGTAAGTGATACATTGCTGGAATCAGGGTCTCTATCTCTACATTATGATGCTGTCAGATGGGATAGCAAAAACCTGGTGACAGTTTCCCTTTAATTAGGCATCACCTGCTCTCTTATGAACCGGTCTCAAGCACTAACCCCATGCGCTGGTCTTTTTGCCCCTATTTGTTCTAGACTCAACTTTGGGAGAATGGCTCTGGTCGCTAAGTCCCACCTTCTTAAATTCTTCTATGAATTCTCTTATAAAGCTAGAAGGGCTTTATCTAGATTCCTCCACCCTCGTATTCCTTTCCCCTTCATTTCTACAATTAAACTTCCCTCCGGTGATTCCCTACATAAACCACAGGAAATCACTAGTGCTTTCAATGATTATTATGGTTCCCTATGCAATTTGAGGGGAACTTTGGCTAATATATCACCTTAGCACTTTTGGAATAGGGTGGACTCATATATTGCAAAAACTCCCCTTCCTTCCCTGACAGAAAAGGGATTCTCATTTTTGGATGACCCCTTTTAAGAACAAGAAATTCTATCAACCATAAGTGCCTTGGCCAAGGAAGAGGTCCTGGACCCAATGGCTTTCCTACTGATTTTTCTAAACTATTTTGTTCAGTATTAGCCCCATTTATATCACTAAAATTACCTTGATAATTAATCCACAAAAATATTAAAATTCATATCACTGACCAGGTGGATTAAATGGCTAAAATAACTTTATTGGTATATTATTAAAATAGATAGTACCCATTACACTGTGTTAATTTGTTTGTCTATCAAGAGTAGAAACCGGGGAATAAATATTTTTTATCCACAGGCTAGAGAAATAAAAATATAATAATATAATAAAGTAATTAGACATGTAGATATCTTAGTGTCGCATAGTTTGAGCGCATTTTACCCTCCTTGTATGGGGTGGACAGACAGATATGGTTGGCACCAGTGGCACTTTAATAATGACTGTACGAGTACCGTCACACTTGGCGACGCACCAGCAATCCTGATAACGATACGACCTGGTAGGGATCGCTGGTGCGTCACTTTGGAGTCGCTGGTGAGATGTCAAACAGTCAGATCTCACCAGCGACTCAGCAATGATCCAGATTGATACGGAGGTCGTTGGGAATCTGTCACTTTCGGGCGTAGTATTGAGATCGCTGTTTGTTGTCCCTGTCAAACACAGCGATGCAGTGTTCCTAGCGGGACCGCAACGACCAAAAAATGATCCAGAACGCTTTGTAACCATCAGCAATCTTGCTGCAGGGGCCTGATCGCTGCTAAGTGTCACATGTAGCGAGATCGCTAGCGAGATTGCTGTTACGTCACAAAACCTGTGACGTAACAGCGTTCTCCCTAGCGATCTTGCCATGTGTGATGGGGCCTTTAGAGTCACCATCAGACTATGGGGCCAACCTTACCTATCTGTCTCCTGATGTGCCCACCCAGTACAGGGTGTTTAAAACACATTCAGGCAATGAGACACTAAAGCCCCAGTCACACTAAATGAGATCGCTAGCGAGATCGCTGCTGAGTCACTAATTTTGTGATGCAACAGTGACCTCAACAGTGATCTCGCTTTGTGTGACATGTAGCAGTGATCAGGCTGCTGTGAGATCGCTGCTCATTACAAACTGTTCTGGACTATTTTTTGATCATTGGGCCACCGCTGGGCAGCATGCATCGCTGTGTTTGACAGGGACAACGACCAATAATCTCAATTCTACAGGTCTAGAAACAGGGTCCCAAAGACCTCCATATCATCCTGGATCGTTGCTGCGTCGCTGATGAGATCTGACTGTTTGACATCTCACCAGTGATCCCAACAGCAACGCACCAGTGATCCCGGCAGGTCGGATTGCTGTCAGGATCGCTGGTGCGTCGCCAAGCGTGACGGGACCTTAAAATATCTACCTCTTAAGGTGCCGTCACACACTGAGACCTTCCAGCAATCCCACTAGTGATCCCGACCTGGCCGGGATCGCTGGAAAGTCTCTTTGCCATCGCTGGTGAGCTGTCAAACATGCAGATCTGTCCAACGACGCAGCAGCGATACGGATCTGCCGAACGACCTCGCTGGTCATTGGAGACATGACACACCGCAGCTGTTTGATGACTCTACACCTATGTGGCCGGGATCTGAGTCACTAACGAAGTCGTTGTTACCGTGTCAAACACACCGATCCATGCTGACCAGCGGGAGACCAAGGACCAGAAAATGGTCCTGAACGACGTGTAGTGATCAGCGACTTCACAGCGGGAGCCAGGTCGCTGGTGCATGTCACACACTGCAACGTCGCTGTAGAGGTCGCTGTTACGTCACAAAACCTGTGACGTTGCAGCGATATCGCTAACGATGTTTAGACAGCTATCTATGCCTACCATTATCTACTACCAAAACTAGTTAGCTATGCTCATTATGTAGGCAGGGAACCTGAATAATATTGTGTGGTTAGGTCCTCTGGTTTTCTTGTATGAGAACTGGGCATATTATCCTGATCAATGGCTTAAATGTGTATATTGATACCATTTTTTACGCTGTCCAATATCAGAGACAGTGTTTAATAAGCCTTTGAACATTCTCCTTACCTAAACCTACTATCACCCTCCAATGAGGGATTATTAAGGCAAGGAGCTGTTTATTTATTTATTAATTTACCGTAATAGGTTTCTAGCCGTTAACAATTAGGAGGACACTGAATATGTCATTTTAGGTAAGAATACATTTATTTTACGCAGAAGACATATCAACAGATACAATAATTAAAACAGTTTTTTTATACTGTCTATGTAATATTAGTATCTAGCTAATTCTTTAGCCTGTGGATAAAAAATATTTTTTTCCTGGCTCCTTCTCTTAGTAGTAAGCTTGATAGAGCAGCACATTAACATGGTGGAATGAGTGCTATCTATTTGATTAATATATCAATAAAGTTATTTAACTTGGTCCATGACTAGACTTTCAATATATCTGAAAATTGCCTGTTCACCCCTCAAACACATCCAGCTACTATCTCAGTTATTCCTAAACTGGAGAAAAATGCAACATTGTATTCCAATTACCATCCCATTTCCTTAATTAATGTAGATGTTAAAGAATTTTCTAAACTCATAGCTAGGTGCTTGGATTCTCTCCTTCCCAAAATCTTTTCATAATGACCAGGCAGGATGAGAGACCCATGACAACACAAATAGAACCCTTCTCCTCACAACTTAAATACCAAGGCTCAAAACATTTGCCTGACTACTCTCGATTGGCACAGAAAAAGCGTTTAATCAAGTTAACTGGACACTTCACCATTCAGCTCTGAACCAACTAGGCATTAAAGATTGCATGATGGGAAGAATTTTCTTCCTCCATCAAAATTCCACAGCCCATAGATGCATTAATTTTTCCTTTTCCTCCGCCTGCAATTTGGACAAGGCGTGGGAGGTGGCATCCCTTGTCTCCTCTACTATATGCCATAGTGATGGAACATGTAGCAATTGCACTTTGTAACTCTTCTGACATCACCGGTCCCCAGATGGGTCATAAGGTGTGACTCGGGGTCATCTCCGGCAGCTCCGGGGGGGGGAAGGGGGGTGCTATCGCGGCCGCAGCTTCGGGGGGGATGTGCTATCACGGCCGCAGCTCTGGGGAAGGGGGGGACCGAGGGGCGGGGGCAGTGGTGTTGTTCATCTCAGCCAGCAGCAGTTAGGTCCGGGTTAGAGTTAGGGGTAGGGTTAGGGGTAGGGCTAGGGTTAGGGTTAGGGGTGGGGTTAGGGCTAGGGTTAGGGGTAGGGCTAAGGTTAGGGCTAGGGTTAGGGTTAGGGCTAGGGTTAGGGTTAGAGCCTGGGCTGCAGACGAGAGGAGGGGTGGGAACACCCAAGGGAAGCAGGATGCTTCCCTCAGTTACCCTCCTCTCCTGTCACAGGGTCACGGGGGCCCACTACTGATGCTTGAGGGGCCCCTACCCAGTCAGGCAGCGGCTCATTGGAGGCGGAACTGGGCGGGAAATAAAAAAGTATAAAATTTCGGCCCATAATAAAAAAGTAAAAAATTTCTGCCCATAAAAGAAATTTTTTAGAAAAAAATGGTACCGCTTTTAGTACAAAATTCCTGACATAATCATACCGCCAGGGAGGTTAAGAGAAGTCTTTACGCAAATGACTTACTTCTATACCTGACAAACCCTTATATTTGTTTCCTGGACTTAATGGGTGTCTGTCAGCACAGAAAGACTAATCAAACCAAAATACAGACACTCTGTGCATCATGGCATCGTTAATCATTCAGATACACCTTCCCACCTGCTTTCAATCTATCTCTTCCCTTCTCTAGCTCTATGAAGATACGAAGATATGAAGATACAGCTGTCAATCAAAGAAGAGGGTAGGGTGGAAACAGAGGGACAAGAACCAGGTGGCAAGGTGACCGAGTCACTTTGTATGTTGACTACCGAGTCTAATTTTCCAATTCTGACCAATGTCACTTTATGAGGTAATAACTCTGGAGCGCTTCAACAGGTCCCAGTGATTGTGAAAATGTTTTTTTCATAATACATTGTACTTCATGTTAGGCTGGCTACACACCATGTTTTTTGTCTGTCCGTCTGGATCCTGTAATTTGCAGGACCAGATGGACCTGCATGGATGTGTGGAAATGGATGGCAATTATGCTTCTGGATTCAGGTTGTTTACAGGATTTGTTTGAGAGAGAGGAGAGGGAAGGGAGGAGAGAGGGGAGGGAGGAGAGAGGAGAGATAGAAAATATTTCCAGACCAGAATTTTAGCTGGGAGTTGTTCAGAGCATGCTCAGTAACTCAACCGGATCTGGGAAATTATCCTTCTTTTCCCTGGATCTGGCGCCATAGACTCCAATGTTATGTGATCCGGACATCACCGGATTCGTTTCTGTCCGGTTTTTGCCAGTTTTTTTCATAGGAGCCCAAAAACGGTGCAGTCTCTGATTTTGGGGACGGTAAAATACATGACAAAAAACAATCCGGGACTGAATTTACTAAAATGGATGGCCATATATAACCAATCCGGCTCCATAGGGATGCATGAGTGGCAAAAAAGTATTCCAGTTCTGTCATTTCAAAACGGACAGAACAAGATACCAAAAAAATGTGGTGTGAAGCCAGCCTTATTGGTAAATTTAGGTCGATATGATTTCTATTTATATATGAAAACATTTCAATATAGTTGACAATTTTTTTTTAACATTTTGTAATTTCCAAAATTTGTGTGCCTTTAAACCAGATAGTTATACCACACAAAATAGCTCATTTTCCACATATCTGCTCTACATCAGTGGCCTTTGTAAAATATGTTTTTTTTGTCAAGGTAAAAAATGTTTGTACCGTGTAAGCCAGTAGATAGAAAAATATTACAATCTGAGAGTCCTCAGTGGTTGATACCTTTTAATGGCTAACTGAAAAGATGGTAAGAAAAAGCAAGCTTTCGGGACACTGTGGCCCCTTTGTCAGGCAGTTAATGACACAGATTCTGAAGACACATACATATATACATAAGCAAATGAAGCAACAAAAAAGCTTCAGTCTTAGATGTTATAGTAAATGCGACAGGTGACATAAAACAGTCAGGCTAGGGAGGAAGAGATGGGCAACTTGGACGCCTACTCCTGTCAGAAAGCATCTAATTGTGGCATCAACCTTTCGGATTACAAACCTAACAAAGTGGAACTTGCTGTGCTTTCTAGGGGACTCTCATTTTGTCCCACTAAAGCTCTGGATAAAATTGAACTGTGCAGCGACATGGAGGATTCCTTCAGGAGACTATGCCTAAGGAAATATTTCAGCGACAAAGAGGATTCCGAACCCAACTGGGCTGAAGGAAGAAAGATCCTGACAACCAAGAAAAGGTCAGACTGGACACCTGAATCCAATCCTAACCCCCATTTAGAGAAATATATAGACACTTTCAGACATTTGGTAAAATCCACTATTTTAGATACACACAAGAGTCAACCATCCAACATCAATGCCCAGGAGAGGCCATACAGTCTTTTGAAAATAACAAAGAAACCATCATTAAACCTGCAGACAAAGGGTGGTGCAATGTCATGATGAACAAATCTGACTACCTGAAGGAAGCAAACAGACAACTGACAGACACACGCTTCTACAAGAAATTGCACTCTGACCCCACACAGAAGGAATTAAACAGGCTGGTTTCTTGTCTACCTGACATATCCTTAAGAGCTGATGACCTAATAGAAGGTCCAAGAACAGGCACATTCTACATGCTTCCCAAAATTCACAAATCAGGAAATCCAGGAAGACCAATCATTTCATGTGTGGGCACCCTCACCGAACAAATTTCTGGGTGGGCAGACGGTGTTCTCAAACCCCTGGTAAAAGAGACACCCAGCTATATTCAGGATATAACTTTCCTATTGAATAAACTGTCAGCAATAGGTCTGCCAGAAGGAACCATCCTCACCACCATGGATGTGGAATCTCTGGACAGTAACATTCCACACCAGGATGGATTCAATGCCTGCAAAACCTTCCTGGAAAACACAGGGATTTATGCTGACTCTGTGGTGAAGTTTATGAAATTTATCCTCATGCACAACTACTTCACATTTGACGACAACACATATTTACAGTAGACTGGCACGGCAATGGGAAGCAAAATGGCACCACAGTATGCAAATCTTTTCATGGCCAAGATTGAAGGTGACTTTTTATCCACTTGTCCAATCAGGCCTCTGGCCTACTACCGTTATATTAATAACATTTTGATGATCTGGACAGAGTCTGAGCAACAACTGAAGACGTTCCATGAACACTTTAATCAGTTTCATCCCACCAACCATCAAATTAACACTCAACTACTCCTACACTGAAATCAGCTTTGTGGACACCATCATTAAGCTACAGAACAATGAAATAGAGACATCCCTGTACCGGAAACCAATTGACCATCCAACATATCTCAGATGGGACAGTTTTCATCCAAAACACATAAAAAACTCTGTATCTGATGGCATGACTATACACAATAATCGGTTATGTTCCAACCCTACGGATAGAGACAATCATCTTGAGGACCTCAGAAAGACTTTTTCGTACCAGGGCTACCATCCAAGAACAATTGAGAACCAGATTACAAGATCCACCGGATTATCATGGAATCACCTCCTACATTACAAAATTAGAGAAGAAAACAACAGAGTTCCTCTCGTAGTCACCTACAATAAAAGTCTGGAGGGGTTAAGAGTAGCTGCATGGAAACTGCAACCACTACTACAAAAAGATGCCCGACTAAAATCAATATTTCCGGATCCCCACTCTTGTGTTTTAGACAACCTCCGAATCTAAAAAACATCATTGTCAGAAGCTCCCTGTCCTCTCCAGCAGTAACAGGAAACTTTCCCTGCAACCAGAGAAAGTGCAAAACCTTTCCATCTATAATGACAACGGACAAGATAAGGATTCCTGGGACAGATCAGGACTACAAGATCCCAGGTAACTTCAGCTGCACTCCAAGCAATGTCGTGAATTTAATCATATGTACCAAATGTCCAACAGGTGGCATGTACGTAGGGGAGACCGGATTACAATTCAGAACAAGAATGAATTCTCATCGCCACTCAATAAAAGAAAAGCGTATGGACCTACCTGTAGCAAAACATTTTTCCAGCCCTGACCACAGCAGTGAAACTGATATGGGACTGCTTATTTTAAAAAGCAACTTCAAATCTCAGAGATAGAGAAGAATTTGGGAATACAAATTGATAACGACCTTTGACACATTCAAAACAGGATTAAATGTATCACATGAATTCATGGCTTTTTATATAACATGAATGGACATTTGGGGACATCACCGATTCATGCGTTTTTATATAATTTGAAAAGACATTTGGGGATAGCACATCTCCAACAGACTCCATTTTTAGGAAATGGAACTTTTGACATGAACACCCTCCCTTCCTTTTATTGCTTTCCTCAACTCATTTAAGTATATTCATTTCTCCACAGACCACCACCATATAATCATTATACAATTTGTTCCGCTTATCTTATGGCGGGTTTACACGTTGCGATATCGGCGTCCAATTTCAATGAAAAGTCACGTGGTTCGATCGTTGGAGCCGTTATCGTTCCTGCGTTGTATGGTGTGAACGTCCAATACGATGCAGGAACGATGTCAATGCGATATCGGGGATTGAATGAGCGTGCTATTCAATGCTCCGATATTGAATGGAGATTGGAGCCGGATCGTGCTGTGTGACAGCCCAATTCCGATGTGAAGTTCTACGTCACCCATTCACTCCCATGTTAAATGGTCGTTCCTGGGTTGGGGGGCGTAGACATCGCACGGACGTTGGATTCAGAAATTGCAACGTCTAAACCTCCGATGCGATGCGGGAGAAACTAGCACTAAATGCGCGCTCCCGCGCCATTGAATTGCGATATCGCAACGATATTGAAACGTGTAAACCCACCATTAGACTTTTAGTTTCAATTGCCCATCTCTTCCTCCCTAGCCTGACTCTGCTTCAGATCACCTGTCACATTTACTATAACATCTAAGACTCTTGTTTGTTTCTTTTTTTGTTTCATTTGCTTATGTATATATGTATGTGTCTTCAGAATCTGTGTGTTTATCTGACGAAGGGGCCACAGTGTCCCGAAAGCTTGCTATGTTTACCATCTTTTCAGTTAGCCATTATAAGGTATCAACCACTGAGGACTCTCAAATTCTAATTTTTTTTTTCTAGGAGTTTTGAAGGGTTAAAAGTTTATCAGTAGTGATGATCGAGTACCAAAATGCTCGGGTGCTCGATGCTCGGGCCGAGCATCCCAAGATACTCGTGTGCTCGGCCCGAGCACCGAGCCCAATGTTATCCTATGGGAGACCCGAGTATTTTTATGAAATGACCATCGGCAGCATGTAGAAACCCTAAAAATGGAACAAAAGACTCAGAAGAGTGCTCAAATGACATGGCAACACCATGGGGAAGACCCCTGTAAGCATTTCTCACTCAAAAGTCACAGCTGTTAACAATGTTGTCCGAGTTTCACACTAATTTTACAGAGTCACCAGAAAACCTTCCAAAATGACACCAAAATGAATATTCAGGGTGAAAATGTTAAGGGTGCATACCTAATAGTGAGATACAGCTGTGGTATGTTACTTTTTGTGATTACATGAAAGATTTTACGTGAAAACATTGTGCGGCACTCGGATGTCCCTGAGAAGAGACGTACATGAAGCCCTGTCTTGACATAATGTGCCCATTTTGAGGAAGTGGGTGTATTGTAGTCCAAAATTGTGAGGTTCACCAATGACCCATGCATACAGACATGCATGAGGGCCTGTAAACCTGAAGTGGGTGTATTGTAGTATAGCACTTTGGTACGGCAGCCAAAAATTGGGAGGTTCAACAATGCCCCTGGATACAGACATGCTGGAGGGCCTGTAAACCTGAAGTGGGTGTATTGTAGTATAGCCCTTTGGCAGGGCAGCCAAAAATTGGGAGGTTCAACAATGCCACTGGATACAGACGTGCAGGAGGGCCTGTAAACCTGAAGTGGGTGTATTGTAGTATAGCCCTTTGGTAGGGCAGCCAAAAATTGGGAGGTTCAACAATGCCCCTGGATACAGACGTGCAGGAGGGCCTGTAAACCTGAAGTGGGTGTATTGTAGTATAGCCCTTTGGCAGGGCAGCCAAAAATTGGTAGGTTCAACAATGCCCCTGGATACAGACGTGCAGGAAGGCCTGTAAACCTGAAGTGGGTGTATTGTAGTGTAGCCCTTTGGCAGGGCAGCCAAAAATTGGGAGGTTCCACAATGTCCCTGGATACAGACATGCATGAGGGCCTCAAAACATTTTTCCCATTGAAAAGGAGCGGGTCTCCTGTCGTTGTAATGCCCATTCTAAAAGAATGGGCGAAAAAATTTACCACTGGGGATACACCTGAAACAACAGCCTAACTATTGTAACGGTCATCATGGTGGCACATGAGGAGAAGGAGGAGCAGTCCAGCGATTAGCCAAAGTCCAGAAGTGTGTACCCATGGGTGAGTGGAGGTACATGGCAAATTCCCATAACAAAATTTAAATTTCGCTGTCATTTGCTGGTGGTGTGGTGAAGTCTGGCCCAATCCAACCCTTGTTCATCTTGATCAGAGTCAGCCTGTCAGCATTTTCAGTTGACAGGCGGGTGCGTTTATCAGTAATGATTCCACCTGCGGTACTAAAAGCACGCTCTGACAAAACGCTAGCGGCAGGGCAGGCCAGGACTTCCAAGGCGTAGAGAGCCAATTCATGCCACGTGTCCAGCTTGGAGACCCAATAATTGTAAGGCACAGAGGAATGTCGGAGTACAGTTGTTCGATCTGCAAGGTACTCCTTCAGCATCTGGCCAAACTTAGCATTTCTTGTGGCACTACCCCGCACCTCAGGGGCTGTGGTACGTGAGGGGCTGAGAAAACTGTCCCACATCGTAAAGACTGTTCCCCTACCTCTGGCGGATTGGACTTGTGCCCCTCTCGGCCGTATGCCTTGGTTGTCCACCGATTCCTGACCTATGCCGCTAGCGTTTTGTGAGGGGAATGCTTTGCCTACTTCCGTGACTATGGCCTTCTGGAACTGCTGCATTTTGGCTGACCTCTCCGCCTCAGGAAGAAGAGACATAAAGTTCTCCTTGTAGCGTGGGTCAAAGAGTTGCCAACCAGTAGTGATTGTTGGCCAAGATGTTCTTAACGCGAGGGTCATGAGCCAGGCAGCTTACCATAAAGTTAGCCATGTGCGCCAGAATCTTAACAGCCATCACTTCAGTATCCTGACCAACACGATGACTGAACATGCTGTCCTCCTCCTCATCTCCCCTGTCCTCTGGCCAGCCACGCTGAAGCGAGGGTATGACTGGTGTGCATGTCATATCCTCAATTTGGCCAGAGAGTTGCTCCATGTCTTCATCCTCCTCCTCCTCGTCATAGTCCTCCACTGCATGTTGTGATGAGATGAGGCTGGGCTGTGTGTTATCACCCACACCCACTACTGTTTCTTGCTCCAACTCATCGCGCTCCGCCTGCAATGCATCATCTTTGTTTTTGAGCAGAGACTGTTTTAGAAGGCAGAGTAGCGGTATGGTGACGCTAATAATGGCATCATCGCCGTTCACCATCTTGGTGGAGTCCTCAAAGTTTTGGAGGATGGTACATAGGTCGGACATCCATCTCCACTCCTCAGGTGTTATGTCTGAAGTTTGACCCATTTCCGGACGGCTTAGGTGATGCAGGTAGTCAACAACTGCCCTCCTCTGCTCACATATCCTGACCAACATGTGCAGAGTTGAATTCCAATGCGTGGGGACATCACACACCAGTCTGTGGGCCGGAAGACGCAAACGGCACTGAAAGCCGGCAAGGCCGGCTGAAGCAGCAGGTGACTTGCGAAAATGTGCAGACAGGCGGCGAACTTTTACCAGCAGATCAGACAGCTCTGGGTATGACTTTAGAAACCGCTGAACCACCAGGTTGAGCACATGGGCCACGCATGGAACATGTGTCAGCTGGCCTCGCCTCAAAGCTGCCACCAGGTTCCGGCCATTGTCACACACGACCTTTCCTGGCTTTAGGTTCAGAGGTGTGAGCCAGTGATCTGCCTGCAGTTTCAGAGCTGTCCACACCTCTTCTGCATTGTGGGGTTTGTCACCTATGCATATTAGCTTCAGCACAGCCTGTTGCCGCTTCGCAGAGGCAGTGCTGCAGTGCTTCCAGCTTGGGACAGGTGTGGAGGGTAAAGTGGATGAGGATGTGCAGGGGGAGGAGGAGGAGGCTGAGGAGCATGACATTCCGGAGCTGTAGAGTGTGGGTGAAACCCTGAGTGAGGTAGGGCCTGCAATCCTTGGTGTGGGAAGGACGTGTTCCGTCCCTCGCTCAGACTGGGTCCCAGCTTCCACAATATTAACCCAGTGTGCCGTCAAGGAGATGTAGCGGCCTTGCCCACAAGCACTTGTCCACGTGTCTGTGGTTAGGTAGACTTTGGCTGAAACAGCGTTGTCCAGGGCACGTGTGATGCTTTGTGACACGTGGTTATCCAATGCGGGGACGGCACACCTGGAGAAATAGTGGCGGCTGGGGACCGAGTAACGTGGGACAGCAGCCGCCATCAGGTCGCGGAATGCTTCCGTCTCCACCAGCCGGAAAGGCAACATTTCTAGCGCAAGCAGTCGCGAAATGTGAGCATTTAGAACTGTGGCATGTGGGGCATTGGCAGCGTATTTGCACCTGCGTTCAAAGGTTTGCTGAATGGATAACTGAACGCTGCGCTGGGACAAGGACGTGCTTGATGGTGGTGTTATTTGTGCATGGGCAACTTCAGGTGCAGGGCCAGAGTCTTGTCTGCGGGCAGCATGGACAGGGGATTGGCTCGCATGCACAACACGCGAAGACATAGCAGTGACATCAGCAAGCACCGCTCCTTGACTCTGTTGTACTTCCCGCAAAATCGGGTGCTTGGCTGACATGTGCCTGATCATGCTGGTGGTGGTCAGGCTGCTAGTTTTCGTACCCCTGCTGATGCTGGCATGGCAGGTGTTGCAAATGGCCTTTTTAGAGTCATCTGGAGCCAACTTAAAAACTGCCAGACTCGGGAAGACCTAACATTTGCACAGGCACTTTGTGTCGTATTGTTGTTCCGGGGAAAGGTTGCCTGACTTCTGCCTGGGGCCACCACCCTGCTTCTTACTGCCTGTTGGGATGCTACGCCTCCCTCCCCCTGTGCACTGCTGTCCTCGCTCTGCATATCCTCCTGCCAGGTTGGGTCAGCTACTGGATCATCCACCACGTCGTCTTCCTCTTCCGTACCCTGATCCTCCTCCTGACTTCCTGGCAATTGTGTCTCATCATCGTCCACCCCTTGTTGAGACACGTTGCCAACGTTCCCTTCGTGAAAACGTGGCTGCTCAAATATTTGGGCATCTGTACATACGATCTCCTCATGACCCACTTCAACAGGAGCTGGCGAGAGGCCAGATTGTGCGATTGGATACATGAACAGCTCTTCTGAGTGTCAAAGTGTGGGATCAGTAATGTCCGTGGATGTGTACTCGGCCTGGTGGTAGAAAGGAGGATCAGGTTGGGAAATGTGCGGTGCAGTATCACGGCTACTGACACTTGACCGTGTGGAAGACAGGGTGTTTGTGGAGGTGCCAATCTGACTGGAAGCATTATCCGCTATCCAAGTGACAACCTGTTGACACTGGTCTTGGTTCAAGAGCGGTGTACTGCTGCAGGCCCCAAGAATTTGGGACAGGACGTGCGGGCGAGTAGATGTGGCACTTTGTTGTTGCGAAATTAGTGTTTGCACACGACCTCGGCCTCTGCCTGCACCACCATGACATCCACTTCCTTGTTCCTTGCCAACGCCCTTGCGCATTTTGCCTGTATACAGCTACAACAGTCTCCTGACTGTTCTGGTCACAGGAAAGCTGGATATGGATATTACACCCTGCCTGTATAGAGCTAGTCAGCTACAACAGTCTCCTGACTGTTCTGGTCACAGGAAAGCTGGATATGGATAGCCTGCCTGTATAGAGCTAGTCAGCTACAACAGTCTCCTGACTGTTCTGGTCACAGGAAAGCTGGATATGGATATTACACCCTGCCTGTATAAAGCTAGTCAGCTGCAACAGTCTCCTGACTGTTCTGGTCACAGGAAAGCTGGATATGGATATTACACCCTGCCTGTATACAGCTAATCAGCTACAACAGACTCCTGAGGACTGTTCTGGTCACAGGAAAGCTGGATATTGATATTACACCCTGCCTGTATAAAGCTAGTCAGCTACAACAGTCTCCTGACTGTTCTGGTCACAGGAAAGCTGGATATGGATATTACACCCTGCCTGTATACAGCTAGTCAGCTACAACAGTCTCCTGAGGACTGTTCTGGTCACTGGAAAGCTTGGACTCCGATCTGGATCACCCTGCCTATACAGTGCCTACAAGTAGTCTTCAACCCCCTGCAGATTTAGCTGGTTTGATAAGATGCCAATAAGTTAGAGCCTTCAAACTGCAAACGAGAGTAGGATTTATTAACAGAAGCATAAATCTTACAAACCAAAAAGTTATGTTGCTCAGTTGAATTTTTATAAATTTTAAACATAAAAGTGTGGGGCAATTATTATTCAACCCCTATATTTAATATTTTGTGGAATAACCCTTGTTTGCAATTACTGCTAATAATCGTCTTTTATAAGACCTGATCAGGCCGGCACATGTCTCTGGAGTTATCTTGGCCCTCTCCTCCATGCAGATCTTCTCCAAGTTATCTAGGTTCTTTGGGTGTCTCATGTGGACTTTAATCTTGAGCTCCTTCCACAAGTTTTCAATTGGTTTAAGGTCAGGAGACTGACTAGGCCACTCCAACACCTTGATTTTTTCCCTCTTGAACCAGGCCTTGGTTTTCTTGGCTGTGTGCTTTGGGTCGTTGTCTTGTTGGAAGATGAAATTACGACCCATCTTAAGATCCTTGATGGAGGAGCGGAGGTTCTTGGCCAAAATCTCCAGGTAGGCCGTGCTATCCATCTTCCCATGGATGCGGACCAGATGGCCAGGCCCCTTGGCTGAGAAACAACCCCACAGCATGATGCTGCCACCACCATGCTTGACTGTAGGGATGGTATTCTTGGGGTCGTATGCAGTGCCATCCAGTCTCCAAACGTCACGTGTGTGGTTGGCACCAAAGATCTCGATCTTGGTCTCATCAGACCATAGAACCTTGAACCAGTCTGTCTCAGAGTCCTCCAAGTGATCAAGAGCAAACTGTAGACGAGCCTTGACATGACGCTTTGAAAGTAAAGGTACCTTACGGGCTCGTCTGGAACGGAGACCATTGCAGTGGGGTACGTTACTTATGGTATTGACTGAAACCAATGTCCCCACTGCCATGAGATCTTCCCGGAGCTCCTTCCTTGTTGTCCTTGGGTTAGCCTTGACTCTTCGGACAAGCCTGGCCTCGGCACGGGAGGAAACGTTCAAAGGCTGTCCAGGCCGTGGAAGGCTAACAGTAGTTCCATAAGACTTCCACTTCTGGATGATGCTCCCAACAGTGGAGACAGGAAGGCCCAACTCCTTGGAAAGGGTTTTGTACCCCTTGCCAGCCTTGTGACCCTCCACGATCTTGTCTCTGATGGCCTTGGAATGCTCCTTTGTCTTTCCCATGTTGACCATGTATGAGTGCTGTTCACAAGATTGGGGAGGGTCTTAAATAGTCAGAAAAGGCTGGCAAAAGAGATAATTAATCCACACATGTGAAGCTCATTGTTATTTGTGCCTGAACTACTTCTTAATACTTTAGGGGGACCAAACAGAATTCTGGTGGTTTGAGGGGTTGAATAATAAATGACCCTCTGAATTAACTTTTAACGCTTTAAAAAAAAAAAAAAAAATTTTGTGGCACTGCATTTCCCACTTCCAGGCTGATCTACAGTCCAAATGTCACAATGCCAAGTTAATTCCGCATGTGTCAACCAGCTAAATCTGCAGGGGGTTGAAGACTACTTGTAGGCACTGTATCCTCCTAGATTAGTCCTGAGAAGGACTGTTCTGGTCAGCAGCAGTTTGCAGCCCTTCTCCGGATCTACCTATGAGGGCCGCACATCTGTCCCTTAAGCAGCAGCAGACACTCTCCCTACACTGACTGTCTGGATGGCTGTGTGCAGAGCACAGCGCGGCCGGGTCTTATAAAGGCTCGGTCACGCTGTGCGGGCCGGCCAATCACTGCAATGCCACAACTAACAGGGCTGTGGCATTGCAGTGACTGCCAGCCAATCCCTGCATGTGGGCTGGCTCTCTTAAGAGCGCCAACATGCAGGGATGAGGACCCCCAGTACAGCACGAGTATCGCGAGATTACTCGGTACCCGCCGAGTAGCCCGAGTACAATGATACTTGTGCGAGTACCGAGTAGTCACAAGCGTACTCGCTCATCACTATTTATCAGTAGTTTCTCAATTTTCCAACATTTGCAAAATCAATATTTTTAGGGACCACATCACATTTGAAGTGGCTTTGAGGGGCCTATGTGACAGAAAATACCCAAACTTACACAATTTTAAAAACTGCACCCCTCAAGTTTCGCAAAACCATATTTCAGAAGTTTATCAATCCTGTAAGTGCATCACAGGAATTAAAGCAATGTGGAAAGAAACAATTAACATTTTACTTTTTCCCACAAAAATTTTGGTCCCAAATTTTGCATTGTCACCAGAGTAACAGAAAAAAATGGACCATGCAATTTGTTGTGCAATTCCTCCTGATATGTGTTTAAAAACTACTGTTTGGGTGCACGGCAGAGGAAGGGAAGGAGCAACATTTGACTTTTGGAACACAAAATTGATTCAAATCGATAGTGGACTCCATGTCGGATTTGCAGAGCCCCTGGTGTGTCTAAACTATAGAAACAAGTGACTTCATTTTGGAAACCAGACCTCTCAATGAAATTACATACATGTCTGATGAACAGGTGCTTTAACAGAATTTTAGCTGAGTCGTAAAAATTAAAAGATAAATCTTTCCCACAAAACTGTTGTTTTAGCTCCAATTATTTTTATTTTCACAAGGGTAACAGTCTATGGCTGCATCTAACAGGCAACGATGTAATGTAATTTGTCTTCGCATCTCCAACCATGCCGGTCAGCTGTCAGTGACTGCTGCTGATACGTAACTGTCACTGTGTGTTTTCACACAGTGACCGTTTTAAGCCATGAAACGAAATGGACGATGTGCCCAAAAGATCCGCGCTGATGGAATGAAAACCAGGATCATTGCAGTCTGGTCAAATGGTGCCTTTTATTACGACGCGTTTAGGAGCCAATACCTCCCTCCTATCTCAGGGATTAATCCCTGAGGAAGGAGCGAAGTATTGGCTCCAAAACACGTCGGAATAAAAGGCACCATTTGACCAAACTGCAATGATCCTGGTTTTCATTCCATCAGCGCGGATCTTTTGGGCACATCGTCCATTTTGTTTCAGTTTCTTGTGCCACGTATATCGTGGGAGTGTGGATCCTGCAGCAAGCTGGACAAGCACATATACTGGTTGTGAGCCTCCCTTTGCCCATCAAAGGATAAGACCATATGCGCTCTTTTGTCTCATTTATTTAATTTTAGTTTTAAGCCATGACAGACAGAGCACATCATGATGTGGGAACTGACATTTGCTCATGATGTGCTATGTCCATCATTTGTCTTAAAGGGGCTAAATGATTAGCCCCGCCATGATGCACAAGCGCCTGTACTTGGTCTGAGTAGTGATCCTGTGCTGACAGAGGCCCTTTAATTAGAGAGTTTGAACATTTTGGCACAGTCTCAAATTTTAAAATGATCTATTAAAAATGAGAGGCTTTTCCCTCCCCATCACTGTTGTTAATCGTATCCAATCTACCTTCCCTTTTTAATGGCAACCCCAAGCGATTAAATATCTGGGTATCAGGTCTCAGCTAATCCTTTAGCTCTATTTCCAATTTATTACTCTGTGTTACTCCAAAAGACTCTCACGGATCTGAAATTATGATTGCTCTCAACTATCTTAATTCTGTAGAACAAAATGCAATAAAAATGGAAATCCTACCCCGATTCCTCTACCTTTTCCAGTGTTAATACATGTCCCTAAATAATACTTCAAAAGAAAAAGCTTCTAACAAATGTATTTAGTGACCACTTAAACCACAGATTAGGTATGACATTCTGACCAGGTCTATGACGAGAGGGGGAGCAGGAAAGCCTTACTTTGACTGATATTACCAATGGGGAATCCTCTCAAGGATCATAGACTGAAGATATAATGAAACCAATTAGAAATTTGTTGAAATTGAAAAACTATTATCCCCCACACCCTTGAGTTCACTACGATGGCCCCCCTCTACGCAAGACCCTATCATTCTGAGATTTACCCTTGACTCAGTCTTTTCTGACATGTTGGGATAAATCTACAGAAAAGTTAAATCTTTCCTACAAACAAGGCTTCATATAGCCCCCTCTTCGATAACCCAGATTTTCCTCCATCTATGAGGAGGGATTCTTTCCTGGGTTTGCACTCCTCAGACTGGGCTGGACTAGGGCAAGTGATGGCTGGTTTCTCCAAATTTCCCCATTTTGCTGCCTTATAGGGGATCTGCTTATCTTGGCTAGACTATCTGTAATTAAAGAGAAGATGCCATTCAAAATTTTTTTTTCATCAATTGAAAAAAATGTAAAGTATTAAGTTTTCTTTTATTTCAACATTATCATCTGTTTTTAATGGAGTAAAATATGAACAGTAATTAAAAAGGTTTGGTATTTTCCATTTTTAAACCATAGGGGAGCAGCCACTGAAATTTGCCATGAAAACCTAGTGTACTGCTAGCTCACATTACAACTGTAGTAAATGTGGGTGAGATCTGCCCACAGGCGTGATGTCTCCCCAACCTCTGGGTGTTTGCAAAACAATAAAGAGGATGAAGTTTAGGATCACAGATCGGAGCGATTTTGTTGGTGACTGCAAAGTGACACTGGCAAGTAGACAGTGCCACTGAGGATGGCTGGCAGTACGGATTAAGTTAGTTGGAGCTACTTGCTGTATCATACGCTGGGGTTAGAGAAGCTTGGAATAACACACACTGGAATTAGATACAGGGTTCAATGAAGGGCATTACATGATGGGTTTAGATATAGGACACAGCAAATTATATCACACAGAATGGGATTAGATACGCAATATCTAATGTTTGTAATGTTTGACACCCGCTCCATCCATTTTTTACGGGAGCAATTGTAGAAGTGGTTTAATGTGTGATCTCCACTCTGTTCACTTTTATAGGAGAAGTGGGGAATTGTATGACTCTGCTCTGTCCACTACAATACTACTCCCACATAAGTAGACAGAGTAAGATAATACGTAACCTCACTCCATCTACTTCTATGAAAGCAGTAGTGCAATGTGTGACACTGCTGTCTACTTCTATGGGAATATTAATGTAGTGGACAAAGTGGGGTCACACATTATGCCACTGCTCCCATAAAAGTGGATAAGTGGGGTTCATACATTCAAATACTGCTCCCATAGAAGTACATAGAGCAGGGACACACATTATACCACTGCTGCCATTGAAGTGGACAGAGCAAGGTCACACATTGCACAAAGGCTGCCATACAAGTGGACAGAACAGGATAACACATTACTCTATTGCTCCCTTAGAAATATGTGACCATGCTCTATTCACTTTTATGGGAGCAGTGGTGTAATGTAATAGACATTAGATACATGACTCTGGGGGGGTATCACCATGATGGACATTAGATACACATCATTGGGGGGGTATCACCAGGTGCACATGTGGTGCCCCTGCGTCTGGCCACTATACAATAGTATTGCCTTAACATGTATGTAATGCCATGTCTGATAGGAATTGGGGTCCCTCTGCTTGATGTCTTAAGCATACACACACTGCCTGATCTCTAACCAGGAAGCTGAGCACTGAAGGTCTGGGTTGGGCTATGACTCAGCCTCTGTTTGGAGGGAGGGATTAGTTAAGGTGTAGTAGGACATAGTAAGCAAAGGAGACGTCCAGTGAGGATGCAGCAAGAGCTGCTCTAAAGGGCCCAGCTGCAAGCAGAAGACCAGTCCCTAGGTCATCCAGGCTTATAGGACCTGATGGCAGAACTGGAGGCTCGTGGGTTTTATGCCGACTAGCCAGTCAAGTTGAGCTTTCCGGAGCAACAGTAATACAAAGGATCAGGGAACTGCTCTGAGCATGGATACCCATACGATCCATACTACCAGTCTGACAAGAGGTAACCCACATGAACTAAGAGAAAGTACTGAAGAGCTAAAGGAGTCAGGAAACCTACAACCAAGGAAAATCAGCAGGAAGGTCATATTACCTACCCAGCAGAGCAGACTACAGTTCTCATTTGACTGTTCAAAACACATGCCTAGTGGTGATTGTATTATCCTGGACCTGCTACAGAATCTGCAGTAAAGAAAGATAAAGCCCTAGTTGAGAAGGGTTTAACATCTGCGCTCCCACTATACCATCTATATCCCAGGGACCCCCTCAATGCCAGCCACACCCGGCTGATTATCCTAACTGGTGTCATAAACAAATTTTATCCCTACTACTTTCCCCTTTACATGTGTGATTAGGACTACTGCTTTTGGGCACGGCTACTGTGAACTATTCTCTGGCCCAGCTGCTGAGTACCTCGCCCTTGTGACCAACATGCGTACATAGAAATCATGGTTCCCCTCAGCAGAAGTTGTAATTGCCACCCCCTAAAAAAATAATATTCAGTGGAGTAATAGAGGAGCATGTCTCATAACTTTTGCAGCCCTTACAAAGTAATTTTTGTCCTACTGAACCCCTTAGATTCCCTATATAGTCCTCCTTATACTACAATGGGACCCAGATTGCCTTCCAAATAGTACAATGGGCCCCATACAGGGCTACAAACAGTATAATGGCCCCATATGGTGCTCTATGTAGTATAATGTGCCGCATACTGTGATCCATACAGTATAATGGCCACTTATAGTGCTCCACATAGAATAATGCGTCCGATAGTGTGCTCCATACAGTATAATGTGCCTCATTCTGGGGCATATCACAGGTTGTGGACATTGGATACTCCCTAGAGCCATGTATTACATGATGGGCATTAGATACACAACTATGCTATGTCAGTGATTCTTCCTGCACCCCCATATAGTGCTCCATACAGTATAACAGCCCCATATAGAGCTCCATATAGAATAATGTGGCCAATAGTATGCTCCATACAGTGTAATGCGCCCATTCTGGTGCATATCACAAGTAATCCACATTGGATATGTGGCACCCCAAGGGTTAATGTGCCACAGTAACATCACACGGGTTCCCTCCCCACAACACACTGACACTAGCACCTCTGGGCCAGGAGGGGGAGCTAACCCAGCTCCCTTATATACTCCGGGTCAAGAGGAAGTAGGGAGAGTCTAGAGTTAGTTCTGAGTTTAGTTCAGTACGTAGTAGTACTGTGAAGAGTCCAGTTCCTGGGAGAACTGAGGGAGACTGCAGTGTAAAGGAGCTGCGTCAGGCTTCTCTACAGTCCGCTCACTGATTTCAGGCCTAGCCAGGGTCTGAGGGAAGGAGAGCTGAAGACAGAGAAACACATCTGGGAGACTGAGTGCCATCACACTCGCCCCAGAGGAGCGCACAGAACGGACACCGGATCCGAGACTGTGACTGACACACACAGCACAGTAAATCCAGGGATAGTGGAGTTTCTAGATCGACACTGTACCAGAGCGAAGCAACACGGCGGGGTCAGCAGCACACGGAAGACTCAAGTTGCCTAGCCAAGGAGTACCTGTGAGGAGAGAGACAGTGCCAGCAGCTCAGCTAGAAGCAGCAGCAGGGCTACACACAGCGCAGCAGGAGGAAGCTGAGGACCCGGACAGGGTGGGAGCAACCCGGCCCCAGGACAGACTCCGTGGGCAATAATCTGCTACAACATCTGCAGTAAAGCTTTGGAAAACCTCAGAAACATGAGTGTTTGATCCTTGAACCCGTCTCCACTATCAATCCCTTTATTACCACATCTATCATATCCACCATAGACTCTAATTACCACTGCCCCGGGGAACCAGCCTCTACCTACGGAGAACCGTTCCATCTAAGCTGCCCAACATCATCCCCGGAGGTTCTGCAGCAGCGGTGGTCCCATTACTGACCACACACCGTGGGTGGCGTCACGATAGTCATTTATCCCTTGTATATATCCCCTTTTACTTCCCCAGCAGCAACCTGGTCCGGTACCGAGTATCCCGTCCCAGTGGTCTCCACAGATACTTCGCAGAGCCATGTATTACATGAAGTGGATTAGATACACAGCCATGCTATGTCAGTGTAGTCTCCTGCAGAGGCTTACATTGATATAGCAGAGCTGAGTGAGTGTTCAGAGCACATATTGTAATGATTACACTCATGGGCTCTGAGCTGCAGGCTGACAGAGGCAGGGAGTGGAGATCAGCAGGGGTGTAACTACAATGGGTGCAGGGGTTGCAATCGCACCCAGGTCCTGGAGCCTAGGGGGCCCCAAAAGTTCCTTTATCCTATAGAAAAATGCTAATGCTATTAAAGGTTTGCAATAATTGGGGGGGGAACATTGAAGCTTTCGCATCGGGGCCCCTGAGCTTCAAGTTATGCCACTGGTGATCAGCTTTCTAGTCGTGCGCTACTGTTCCCAGGCTGCGATCACCGCTCACCATTGCCGCAGATACTCACCTCACCTGGGACCTCCGCTGCCCTGTACCGCCTCCTGTTCCGACATCTCCTGTCACCACTGATCATTGAGCAGTTGGAGGGGGAAAGAGGAGCTCGCAAAATACCTGCAGGCTTCAAAGAGATGGAGCCAATCTCCTCCCATAGCTGTGAGCTGCACAGCCCAAGAGGTCTGCCAAGGTCACAGCAGGAGGCAGCTACAGTGCAGGAGATATGGTCAGACACTGACTTCTGTCTCCTATGTACAGGGACTGCCATACATAGGAGACAGGTGTGTAAAAAACTGTTATTAATGTATTTAACTTTGTATTAAAAATAATTGTTTTATAAAATCAATATTTTGTAATAAAAAAAATGCAGCACCTTCCCTTTAAGAGCCTTTCTTTGAGCAATGTTTCCATGCGTCTTATCTTCGACCCTGCCTACATCCTTTGAATTTCTCCTTCTTCTTACTTCTCCACTTACTCATCTCATTTCTCAATTGTACAATAGTTTCAGCGGTGCGCTATCCGATGACATCCCTGGCTACATTGAAATTTGGCAACGCAAGCTTCAAATTACTTTGCCAAAGTCAGATTGCCTCAAGATATTTACTTTAACTTATAAGATTTAAATATCCTGTTTTTCATAGGGAAAAAACTTTAAGATCTTAACTCGCTGGTACAGCTGTCCTGAGCTCCTGCATACAATCTTCCCAGCAACTTCCAACCTGTCCCCGAGATGTGGTGTTGGCACTATGACCCATGTTTCGTGATCCTGACACCTTTTGCAGTTATTCTGGCAATCTTTGAAATATATTTTCAAGTAACAGGAATTTGTCTGATCACATTGACTCAGATTGCACTTCTTTCTTTAACCCCTTCACAACCATGAACGTATATATATATACATATATATATGTATGTCCTTGGCCATATCCCGCTCCCATACATCTCAGTTGATGTCATCAGCTGAGATGGGTAGCTAATAAGTTTTATTGAAAATAAAACTATTTAAAAAATAAAAAATATACACATATATGGTATCGCCAGGTTCAGAAATGTTTGATCTATCAAAATAAAAAATCAATTAATCAGATCTGTAAACTACATAATGGAAAAAAAAGTCCAAATGCCAAAATTATGGCATAATGGGCGATCAAAACAGTGTATCTACCTAAAAATGGTATCATTAGAAACGTCAGCTCAAGAAGCAAAAAATAAGCCATCATTCAGCCCCAGATCCTGAAAAATTAGAACACTACGGATCGCGGAAAATAGCACCAAAGTGCAATTCTTTTTCTTTAAAAATTCCTGAATTTTGTTTTCACCCCTTAGATAACAGTAAAAGTAGACATGTTTGGTATCTACGAACTCATACCGACCCGAGGCATCACCCCGTCTCATCAGTTTTACTATATAGTGAACATGGTGAAGAAAAAGACACAAAAAACAAACGTGTAATTGCACTTTTTTTGCAATTTCACCACAGTAGGATTTTTCCCCTATTTACCTGTACACTATATGGTAAAATAAATGATGTCATTAAAAGTCCAACTCATCCTACAAAAGCAAGCCCTCATATGTCTTTATTTACAGAAAAATAAAAATATCCTGGCTCTTGGAAGAAGGGGAAGGAAAAATGAAAAAATGGAAAATCGCCCCGAGGTGAAGGGATTCATTCCTGGATCTCTTTCATCCGCTAAGAAGGATTTTTCCTTGCTGATGCTCAAAGCACTATTCTCAGGCATTGGAAATCCTTCACATTACATACTACTATTGAATCGATAATGGATCTATATCATATAGAACATATAGGGTCATCATTGCATAAACATCTTAATTGTAATTAATATAATATACACTCTGTTGTTAAAAGACTTATTATATCTACATTTGCCTACATAGTACTTTCTTTTATACTACTTGATATGGCTAATTTAAGTTTCCTATTTTTCTCTCTTTTAAGAATTTACTGTATTTTATGGTTGGAAGCTTAATAAAACAGTCTTCTAAAAAAAAAATACCAATGATATCCCCTTTAGCTATCTCAAGTTCACTGTGCACTTTTTAATGCAGCGGAAACTGATCTGCGTGTTTCAAATCCACAACATGTCAATGTCATTTGCGCGTACATCGAGTATCATTCATGTTCAGATGTTCCTCAAGTGGTGATGATATCAAAAAAGTTTTTTCTAAGCCAAATACCAGGAAATATATATATATATCTATCATGAAATGAGATGAAAATCAGCATAAAAAACACAGTAAAATGTTTTTTTAAATGTTTTGAAAAAGAAAATAAAAAAACAATGAAAACATGCAAGCTTCCTAATTTACATAATATGTGCCAAAATTCTGCAACATTAAAAACTCACCAAATGTGGAACTGTATCTCGATAGACACCTTCACAATCTGCAGCTTTAGGTTTGTGGATTGAATTGCATTAGAAATATTCTTACTATTAACAATACATTGCCCATAAAACGTAGAAATGGTATTACTACTACTAATACTGCTACTTATTACTATTTAGAAAAGAACTAGTGGCTAAACATTTATTCTAACCACTTCTTAACACCTTAACACTTGTATTGCGTCAGTCTCACTCCAACATATGGGACAGTGACAAATGTGTATTAGATCTCAAAAGTAGCTTCTTACCTTAATCGTGCCCTGAACCTTTCCCAGTATGACATCTCCTGGCAGCTGTACCTGTCTTCTTCATTAGATGCTACACCCATCTTTATATAAACGTGGCCATCTCAATTTACGTATACACATATTTGCATAGCAATTATCGTACTTTTGGCATATCTCTTTGCAGCTCATCCAGAAAAATATTTAGTTGCTTCTAATTAGCAATACTCTTGCAACATTGTACAATATTAAATTGTTATATACACACAAATATAAGTCTAACTTTATATCTATTATTAATAATAATAATAATAATAATAATAATAATAATACAGTGGTACTTTGATTTGCAAGAAACTTTATTTGCGAGCATTTTGAAAGATGAACCTCCATTTCTGAAAAATTGTAACTCAATGATTTGGATTATGAGCACTGGGCATACTGTGCATGTATGATACTGCTGATTCTATGTATTTTACTTATTATATATCCATACTGTATATTTACTGGCCGCCCGCCCGCCATTGTTGTCTGCCGCTGTCCACTGCCTCTCTGAGCTCCCTTAGCCACAGTACACGAAGCTGCTGGCAGTAGAGGAAGCTCAGATCGCCATTATTCACTCGCCGCTGCCTGCCGACTGCTGCCCACCCCCGTCCACCGCTGTCTGCTCTGAGTTCACTCTCACACACACAGAGGGCCGGCGTTAGGGGGGGGCAGACTGGGCAGTTGCCCAGGGCCCCCACTCTCTTAGAGGCCCCCAAAGGAACTGAACTGAAAATAGCAATAAAAAAGTTAAAAAAATAAAAAAAATACACATATTTGGTATCGCTGCGTTTGTAAGAATCTAAGCTATCAATATATGAAGTAAATTAATCAAATTAGTAAATGATGTAACGGGAAAAAAATAAACGCCAAAATTATGTATTTTGGGCCACCACATTGTTACAATACAATGCAATAAAAGACAATCCAAATGTTGTATCTGACTTAAAAAGGTATCCTTAAAGATGTCAACTCAGGGCACATAAAGTAAGCCCTCACATAGCCCTGTATCTTCAAAAAATTAAAACGTCATAGGTCTTGGAAAATGGCGAATAAAGCAAATTTTTATTTTTATTATTTTTTTTTTTACAAATTTCAATTTTTTTCTGATTGAAATAAAAAAAATATGTTCATTATCTTCTTATTCTGACCTAGATAATCAACTTATGATGTCACTTTTACCATATAGTTAACATGATGAATAAAAAAACTAACAAAAATTTGTAGAGTTGCACTTTTTTTTGCAATTTCAAAGCACTTGGAATTTCTTTCTCATTCTCCAATACATTTTGTGGTAGAATGAATAATGTCATTCAATAGTACAACTCATCTCGCAAAATAATAAGCTCTCGTACGGCTGTGTGGAAGGAAAAATAAAAAAGTTATGGCTCCTTGAACAGGTAAGGAAAAAACGAAAAATCACTCAGTGGTAAAAGTTATAAAATCCTTGTAATTGCCATATAATAGCAGCAGGAGCGCCCCCCGCAGGCTTCAGTCTTCACATGTTCATCATGGCTGTAATTAGAGTTAGAGGACCTCCTTAATTCCTACATTTGTAGCCGTTATCAAGCAGAACTTATGAGGTATTAAAGGGGATGTCCAGGATTAATAAAACTTTACTACATTCTTTCAAAAACAGCGCCACCCCTGTCTATAGGTGGTATGAGGTATTACAGCATAGGCCCATTCCCTTCAATTAAGCTGAGGTGCAACATCACACACAACCTGTAGACAGGGGTGGCGCTGTTTTTGAAAGAAATGAGTCATGTTTATAGAATTCTGGACAACTCCTTTAAGATCAATATTTCCACTAGTGACCCCAGAACAACAGGATGGGGCTTAATTCAAATGTATTTTTTTTTATAATATGAAGAAGATAGCAGAATTTTGTTAAAGATGACATAAGTAGATGATCCTATGAAAACATTCCTCTTACTGAATCTCCAGTTTGTAAATACTATTTAATTAAACACTTGCAGGTAATTTTTAATCAATATAAGGAGTCCTGTGTACACAATCCCCTCTTGGTGAGAGGATAAGAGGTTAGAAAGAGCGACTCTCCCTGGAGGAGCCATCCTGTGTGACAGACAATGATGGGAATGGATGTGTGTGTCTATGTGTGTGCTCGGTGTATACATGTAATATATAGTGTTTGTGTCACATACTGTGTATGTCTGTGTGTGTGAGCTCGGTGTATACGTGTAATATATAGTGTTTGCGTCACATACCGTGTGTTGCGTGTATGTAATATCTACATTTATAAATCCCAGCAGCACATACTAGAGTTCCTAGGTGTAAACAGGTCGGCAATCGCCCAACAAACGAGCAAATTGCTGCTCATCATTGGGTGATTGGATGTTTATGAAGTAACAAAAATCCTTGTTCTCGGTAGCACATCACCAGGTGCAAACTGCAGAAGTGCTGCCGATAACATGATCCTGTAGAGGACAGATTGCTCTACCGGTGATTGTTCTGCACCCATCATCCTTCATCATCCTGTGTAAAAAGTCTGGAAACAAGCGCTAAATGACTTGAATATTATTGATCGCACTCAAGGCCGGCTCCAGGTTTTTGTGGGCCCTGGGCGAAAAAGTCTCAGTGGACCCACTTAACACATGCTGGATATATATATAATACAGTATATATATATTTATATGTATAAAAGGCTGTGAACCATAAGATTAATATTATATTGTGCCCACAGAGTGCCATACTATCATATGGTGCCTTTAGAGTACCATATCATGCTCATACAATAATGCCCACATTGTGCCCAGAGACTGCCACACTGTGTTTCCGTCATACTGTGCCAATGATATACAATGCCCACATAATGCAATATTGTGCATACAGAGCCAAACAGTGCACACAGAGTGCCCTGCCGAACTCACATTATACTGAGCCTATATAACTCCATTCTGTGACCATGTTTTATAATGTCCACATATACTGTAAGTTATTGTGCCCTATCATACATTACCCAAAAAGTGCCATACTGTGTCCACATGATACAACACCCACAGAGTGCTACAACATCTAGTGCTATACCATAGTCAGGCAATCATACAGTGCCTATATAGTGCCCTACTGTGCCCATATTGTACATAACACGCTGAGTGCCACACTGTAGTAACAACAATATATACAGTGTTTATATACGCCATATTGTGCACAGTGTTCATTGTCTACATACTGTAGTGCCATATTGTTGCTCAACAGTGCACTCATAGTGCTATACCCTACTTGAACCACCTACTCTATAGCACCATACTGTGCACACATCACACAGAGCTATACTATATTCTTGCCTCAGAGCAAACAGTGCCCACAGAGTGCCATCATACTGACCACTCGTAATGCTATTTTATGCCCCAGGCTCTGGCTGGCTGCAACCTGCATCACCTCCATACACTGACCTCTGAGGCGGTGCTGGGCTCCAGCGTATGCGGTGCCGATGGTACCGCTGGGCTGGCTGTAGAACACAGAGGAGAGGAGGGTGGGTGACAAGTCTCTTCTGTGCGTTCCACACACTGACCGCAGGAAGAGGAAGTGAAGGGGCGGAGCAGGGGACCCTCTTCTATGTGGTCCACAGTGTGGAACACACACAGGCAGTAGAAGTGACAGCCCGGAAGCGGGTGGGGAGCAGGGACTGGCATCCGGCGGCCGACAATAATGAAGTGTGCAAGCACCGCACCGTGCCGGTAAGAGATAGTAAATAATGCAGACGCGGGGCAGGCAGCAGTAGGCCCCTCAGTCACGTCTGGGCCCCGGCATTTGCCCGGGTATGCCGGGTGCTGACGCCTGCCCTGATCGCACTCATTCACCAGTCTGAATTCAGCGCTTGTAAATGTACCCTAAATGTCTGAGTGTGACAGTGCAATATGTGAGCATTTAGGGCCCACTTTAACCTTTTGCCCAGGGCCCCATTTTGCCTAAAACCGGCCCTGCACACACACACTCTTACTCTCATACACTCTCACCAATCCACAACTGCGCTACAACGCTGTATTTTGTGCCACCAGGCACCACACTGAACTCTCTCAGCTACCACACATGTACGGGAAGCCGGTGGCTAATCAGATGCTTTTTTGGCTGCATGTGGTAAGTTGTTTAATTCTGCCATTTTTGAGTAGTTTTAGTGTTTTTTGAATTTTTTGAAAGGACTTGTAAGTGTGGGGATCCTTGATGTGGATTACGAGCTTACAATGTCTTGGCCAAAGCATTTAGACCAATACCTCACATAAAGGTTTTTTTTGTTATCAGAAAAAAACCCTTTTGAACTTCTTTATCTTTTCTGCGGGTTGTGGCTGGGCCACATGGGGCGTCATTCATCCAGTGGTGCAGAGACATCATACTGGGCTGCCAATTTGTTCTAGTGGCGGGGCCAATGAGTAGCAATAAGACACTCTGCACCATTTTGGTCCACCGTCTGCTACCTTCAACCCCTCTCCCACCTCACACAGAAACCCAACTAACCTTATTACCATTACATGCACACCTTCATCTCCCTCTTTTAATTACACTCTCTGGAATCCACGGTCTGTATGCAACAAACTTCCCTTCATCCATAACTACTTTCTCACTAACTCTCCTAACCCTCACAGAAACCTGGATCCAGGACTCAGACACTACTTCCCTTGCTGCTATTTCTCATGGCGACCTACATTTCTCCCACCCCCCAAGACCTGGGAACAGACATAGTGGTGGAGTTGGCTTACTCCTGTCCCCACAATGTACTTTCCAGGTCATCCCTCCAGCCCCATCACTCTCATTCCCTTCTTTTGAGGTTCACACCATTAGGCTCTTCCACCCCCTCCCCCTCAGAGTAGCAGTGGTATACTGCCCCCAGGGTCACCCACCCAGTTTCTCAATCATTTCTCAGCATGGCTGCCGCACTTCATGTCCTCAGAATTACCATCCCTCATTCTGGGAGACTTTCCCATAAACAGCCCCATCTCCCCATCTGCATCCCAGCTCCTATCTCTAACCACATCTCTTAGCCTCTCACCGCTCTCAACCTCTGGGACACACAAAGATGATAACACCCTTGACTTGATCTTTACCCGGCTTTGCTCAACCTCCTCCTTAGATAATTCACCTCTTCCCCTCTCTGACCACAACATTCTCTCCTTCACGGTCACTAACCCTCGCTCACCACAGCCCACCCCTACCTATCACACATCCAGAAATCTACAGGACATTAATCCTCTTGCACTCACAGACTCTCTCATCTCATCACTGTCCCCAATCTCCTCATTCTCCTGTCCAGATCTGGCAGTAAATCACTATAACGACACTATCAGAAGCTCTCTGGACCAAGTATCTCCCCTCACCATCAGAACCTCCAAACATAGAACAAAACAGCCTTGGCTCACATCACAAAACTGGTTTTACCCATGATGAGATGTTTCTTATGTGGCACCTTGGTATTGATACATCTTTTCATGGGCCATCAGTTGAACGAACCAATAATATTTTTTACTAGGGGCAGGATTGCTTTCTAATTACTGATAAATTTCAGCTTGTGTCATAACTTTCCATGGGTTTTTGCATCTCCATTTCTTTATGCATTCAACACTCTTTCACTGTGTCATTTCTCACTATTTAACATGACTAAATTTATTGACATCTATGTGACCATAAGAGATTACACTTTATAGAAGAGAGGGGACCACGGTAGCCATATGACTTACTCTTTACAGGCCAGAGATCATAAGAGCTTGCACACTACAGGAGATAGAGCCCCCTACTGACCATAAGAGCTTACACTATACAGGGTAGCGAGGACCCTACTTATTATAAGAGCGTACACTCTACAGGACAGAGAGGATCCCACTTATCATAAGAGCTTACACTCTACAGGAGAGAGAGGACATCACTGATCATAAAAAGTTACACTCTGTAGGAGAGAGAGGATCACAGTGATCATAAGAGCTTACACTCTACAGGATAGAGAGGACCCTACTTATTATAAGAGCATACACTCTACAGCAGAGAGAGGATCACACTTATTATAAGAGCTTACACTCTACAGGACAGAGAGGACACTACTTATCATAAAAACTTACACTCTATAGGAGAAAGAATATCCCAGTGATCATAAGAGCTTACACTCTACAGGATAGAGAGGACCCTACTTATCATAAGAGCGTACAGGCTACAGGAGAGAGAGGATCCCATTTATCATAAGAGCTTACAGTCTACAGGAGAGAAATAATCACCCAGCAACTCTGGAGATGGAAAACAAAGTGTGCCCTACTGGGAATCGCTGATCTTTGATGGCCCACGTACTGACCACCACCGTGCTAGGTATGATAATCTATAAGACTTCATAGCTGCAGGCATTATGGGGACAATCTGGCAACATATAACAGTATCATTTGATATAATTTATTTTTACAAGTCTTAATTAGGAAATAATGTCCAGAAAATGGAAGTCAATACAAATTCCCCATACTTTTTATATTGTTATAAGATATTTTATTTACCAAATATTATTTACAAAGTGAATCATCTGATTCTCACATTCATAGTGTTACTAAATCTGTGTACATAGTATAATGTTTAACAGCACTATAGTGCAGACAGCAGAACTGGAATGGCATTGCAGGACACAGGTAGGGGTGTACAGGAACTCATCCTTTCCTGTTCCATGATGGCTTTGGGTAATATTACCATGTGTTAGCCAGTCTTCACTTTTATTTGCACAGTAGGATTATTTTACCACAAGTTGTTTACTGTAAAAGTATTCTATGATTGGCGCCAAATATTGATTCAGGATCATAATATCTACCCTTCTGGTTATATGATAACTGTTCTTTTACTGAGCTGAAGCTCTCGTATTGTTTATATTGTCTATTTTTTTGTGTGTATTGTATTGGATTATGCATGTGGTTTTTTGCACAGCATATTGGGTATGACTTCATGCTAGATGGATGACTTATTTGGAATTTATCAAAGTTCTGACCTGTATTCTTCTATTTTTATATTTTAATTATTATGCCATCGTGAAGATTTGAAGGTTTAATAAAATAATTACACAAGTTTTCCACTTCTACTTTAGATAGAGATTTGTATATGGGCTTCATCGAAACAGATTTTCTTTGTAAGGAGACAAAAGGGAGAAAGGGCAGAAAAGACATAAATAAAATGGGAATGGTTGGTGATATGAACTTCCTGTTTGTAGAACATTAGTATATGGGAAAGGGAAAACTTTTCCAGATGGGTGGTGACCATGGCGGCCATTTGAAGTCGACCATTTGGTATCCAACTTTATTTTTTTCAATGGGAAAAGGGTCATGTGACACATCAAACCTATTCAGAATCTCATAAGAAAAACAATGGTGTGCTTGGTTTTAACATAACTTTATTATTTCATGAGTTATTTACAAGTTTATGACCACTTATAAAATGTGTACAAAGTGCTGCCCATTGTGTTGGATTGTCAATGCAACCCTCTTCTCCCACTCTTGACACACTGATAGCAACACCGCAGAAGAAATGCTAGCACAGGCTTCCAGTATCCGTTGTTTCAGATGTTGCACATCTCGTATCTTCACAGCATAGACAATTGCCTTCAGATGAGTGATGAGGCAAACTTTATTGTGAATGGTAAAGTTAACAAACAAAACCACCGGTATTGGTCTGACACTAACCCACAGTGGATAGATCCCTCCAAAGCTGTTGGAACAGAAAAATTTATGGTATGGTGTGGTATATGGGGTACAAAGATAGTGGGGCCATTCTTCATCAATGGAAACCTCAATCCACTTGATTTCTGAATCATGTAGGAATTTCAGATATCCAGTGGCATTGAGGTTTCCATTGATGAGCCATAAACAGGAAGTTGATATCATCAACCATTCCCATTTTACTTAGGTGCATCCATATAAATGGCCCATCCTGTAGTCAGGTTATTACTTCATTGTGGGCATGATAACATGTTTTACAAAAGCCAACTTCATCACCAACACTATACAAAGCCGTGCATGCGCTCAAATTTTTGAGCTTTTGAAGCTGGGTATATGCACCCCAACTTCAGAGAGGCATAGTATGCTTGATCAAAAGTGCGGATGATTTCCGATAATGTGTAGTGAGTCTCTCTGAAGCCGCGATGCATACACCCAGAACAAAGCTACACGCCTGCATCTATAGTGCTGGCGATTATGCTGGCTTCTATAAAGCATATTATCACGTCCCCAGAGTTATATTTGTGGTTATGGGGCCATGGAGTACATGATAGGTTCCATATTAATAGAGCAAATAAATTTCATGCTGTTTAATAAAACTGTCCAATTTTACGTTTTTCAGTATTTTTGTGCCTCATTTTAGTTTATTTACTTTGTGCCACAATTTTGTAGCATCTTGTGTCACAAGTAAAGCCGCACCTCTGTCCAACCTGACACACAACTTGTAAGTGAGGACATGCCCCTTGTTGGACATATTGTAAATAGTGTCCTAAACACATCATTGAAATGAGGCTAGAGTTTTTTTGAGCAAATTACACCAGAATTCCAGCGCCTTTAGTTTTAGATATCCTAGACCGCATAAAGACTTTGAATGACTGGGTGTCCGACCCCTCCTCTGCAGTGATGTCCCAAATATACACGCACAGCTATCATGTACCTGAGGGGTCAGTTAACATGACCACCGGATTCCCCATAGACAAAGCACAGATTGTTTCTTATCGTCAGCGCCTTTTATCTCAATATATGCACAGCAATAACAAAGCACTGTGTATGCACATATAGGTAGCGCTGACATCATGTGATCGTTGTGTACAGGGAGAAAGTAATAGCTCCTGGGTCTAGGAGGCCCAGACAACTAGGCTATGCATCCAGTAAGCTATTTGTTCCTTGTAACTGGGGCTAATATACCAACCCCAATTACAAGGGAAATTGGATGAAAGTAGATAGTTCCATAGGTTGAAATAAGACCCAGGTCCAACGAGTTCAACTTTCCTCCATCAATCAGACATTTTGTCATTTATAATCAACAATCTTATGTGCATTGCGAAAATTGTCCAACCCTTTTTTAAAAGCCTTTGTAATGTCTGCATCTTGTAGTAGACCATCCCACAGTTTGACTGCCCCAACTGTAAAGAGCCCTTTCCTTTTTAGCTGCTGAAATCATCTGTCCTCCACCTGCAGTGAGTGCCCCTGGTCTTTAGTACGGTACTGTATTTGGAAGGAATTGGTTATGTGCTAGTCTTTTGTATTGACCACACATGGATATATATATATACAGTATATGACATGAGATTTCCTGTGAGACATCTTTTTTCTAAGATAAGCAAGCCCATCTTTTCCAACCTCTCCTCATGTGGAAGGCCTTCCATCCCATGTAATAATCTAGGTGCACGCCTTTGACCTGACTCTGGATCCCATATTCTAGGTGTGGCCTTATATGTGCTTTATAGAGGGGTAACAATACATTGGGATCCCAGAATTTTATCTCTCTTTTTATACACCCTAAAGTCTTGTTTAATAAAATTATTAAAATTATTTAAATATTGAAACACCCCTCCCAAGGGTCTTTTATCAACTTATGGGGTGCATAATGTGGAAAATAAATGAAAACTAAAATGAACAAATGATTAAATACATAAAAAATAGCAGGAGTTTCCCATATATAAAAATATGTGCTGGATCTGAATGGGGAACACATTTTTAGGTGTATTTTCGTGTACCTTTGTGATCATAAAAAAAAGAAAAAAATAGGAAAAACAGACTAATTTTTCTTATTTTCCCACCAATATCAGTAACAAAATAAAGTTTACTATGACAGTAACATAAAAATGATGCCCCATCTGTCACAAGAATAAACTGATTTCTCACAGTGGGAGAAACAAAATAATAATCTTGTAGTTGTGATACATTTTAATGAATAACAAAAATAAAATAACTGATGTTACAAAGCAGCAAGCCTTCAAGACTTCTTACGCCCAGTGGCGTAACGATCGCGTTCACAGCAGTCGTGGCTGAGACTGGGCCCGGACCTGTTACGGGACCCACGCCTCCAGCCGTCCCCCGCGACCGCGATCACAGCTAAGCTTCAACACTCCGTGTGTCAGAAGAGAGGAGGTGAATGGAGGGAAGCTTCCTGCTTCCTGCTGCTGATCCCGCCCATCCTCTCCTCTGATCTTCTGCCGGCTCCCTGCCCTGCACTGTGCGCTCCACTGGGGAGCCTGCGGCGGTAGCATTACACCACCCCTCCCGCTCCTCACTGGCGTCCAGCAGCACCTACCCCCCCACTCCTCACCGGCGGCATGAGGGCTGATGCACTCCAGGGGGGAGTGCATCGGGGGCACCGGGGCCCGCCAAATTCCGGTTACGCCACTGCTTACGTCTCTTCATCATGCATGATATAATAAAGTATCTGAAGTAACACAAATATATACACAATATATACACAATACACATATATACATGAGTGATGAAGAGATATACTGTAAGCAGTCTCGAAAGCTTGCTCTGTAACATCATTAATTTTATTTTTGTTAGGCATTAAAATGTATCACAACTAGAAGATTATTGTTATATTCTACAACTGAGAGCAATCCATCTTTTTTCAACTGGTTAACACAGTACTAAACCTTTTTTATGTTTAAAGAATAAACTGAATATCTGAGCAAAAATCTTTTCTACAGCTCTTTGAACTGCCTATATGGACAAAATGTAAATGTGCCTGGTCAGGACCTGGAGAAAATGGTCCTATCTCCAATTGGTTAATAAATATATCTCATTATCATTATACAGTATATAGAGATACCCAGACACTGAATGGCTCCTTAGCTCCTCTTGTTAATTTCAAACTTGGAAAGATGTGACTGGACTCACTGATGCCTGGACTAGACTGTATATCATCTCCATAGTCTTATATGGTGCTCTCGAATTACATAAATTCTATATTCGGGAAACAGAAAGAAGTCGCACACAGGACTTATCAATTCAGTTCAGCGGTTTTATTGTACCCGCTGAAGCGCCATTAGTGGCGCGAAACGCCGTTGTACAACCACCCCCCGTCCTCCCATCCGCTACCCACACCCTGCTATGTGCACTTAGGCACAATAAAACCGCTGATCTGAATTGATAAGTCCTGTGTGCGGCTTCTTTCTGTTTCCCGAATATTCATGCGTCTAATGAGCGGCACTGGAAGTGAGCACCGGGATGGTCGGCCGCGGATTAGCAGGGAGAATATCCTCACCACCCCGTTCGGCCGTGCGAGCCGTGGACTGCTGCAGCTGTGGCGAAAGACCTCCGGAGGAGGATGTGTCACGCTGGGAAGGAGTGTTGGCCCTGAATATCTTCAAAACCGTGAGTCTTACATAGATTCTATCCAAACAGATATTCAGGATAGTGTGCTGAATGTTGGAAGCACATGACCTTCATGTATTTTAAGAGTGTGGCCAACTAAAGTCATTTTGGCAAGAGGTTGTATCCTTCATAACGCTCCTGTTACATGTGTTCTGTTACATAACATCCCATTATATGTGGAGATACAGCATCAAAAAGTAACAATAAAAAAATAAGAATCTTATTAGGAAAACATTTTTTGTAAAGAAATGCATCCTTAAGAACTGGGTCAGCAAAGAAGCCACAGATATTATAATGTTAAAAGAATTTTGAAATAATAAAATATACTAGAGAAATGGATTTACAGGAGACCAGACAAATAGAAGCTACCAGTATGTTTGAAATCAAATTTATGATACTAGAAGACTTGGTGGCTCCGGACTGGGTGTAGTAAAGATGTGGGGTGGGTAATAGGGTGGCAGAAATACTCCTCCTATTTGCATGTATCTACTCGCTATGATGTAGGCTTAGGCACATGGTGGTTTTTAAATTGGAAGCTGAAGATGATTGAATGTTGTTGTGCTTATCAATAATAGAAAATGATGCATACACATGGGGTAGTGAAAGTGCAGCAGAGGCTTTAGGGCAGTATGGGGTGCACAGAGGCTTTATGGAGGCTTTATTGCTCTGTAAGGGGATGGTCTATGCTTGTATGCTTCTGCCCTGAAGATACTAATTGCATTGTATACATTAGTGTGAACTGTGTCCTGTGTCTTTGAATATTATGTGATTTCTATAGGTATATGATTAGTTATATGTTTAATGTGTATGTATAATGTTTAGAATATAAGGTATAGATAATGTTATGTAGTAATGTACAGTGTAAAATAACATGTAAGGTAGTAGTTAAGATAGGTATAGTATACAGTAAGATAATTAGACAGCTTGCTCAGTTACTGACTGTAGGGCAAGCAGTAGTTAAGTAGTGACATTAGCTCCCTGGGGGTGGAGCTAGCCTTTAGGCTTAGTGGGGAGACTCCATCTTAGTTGAGTTAGTTAGTGGTAGTCTGTGCTAGCACAGCGTGGAATTGTAGCAGTGTGCAAGCCGAGTATATACTATAGATCATACTAAGTGAATGTCTGTGGCAGCTCTCACCCTAGCATCGGTAGACAGCGGGAACAGAGCGCATGGGAAAGACTCCAGAAGGGGGACGTGTAGAGGACTGCGTACATATTTTCCAGTGGTACATGTCCTTTGGGAGGAGACTTGACATAGACCTGGGCATAGAGGTCAGCACAGGAACAAGTGTTAGATGAGAAGAGTCTGGTCAATGGACTGCACCATTATAGAGAATGGGTCCCTTTGGGTGGGACATGATCCTAGGTCAGGAAAGGGACTATATGACTCTCACATGTGGGAGTGTGGTACTGAGCAGGAAGGAGGAGGACAGATCAGCTATGGTGGTGGTGCCCGGAGTTATAAGGCAGCTCAAAGGTAAAGTTTTCAGTAAAGCCAAATGTCTTGCCAAAGATTTTGTAAATTATTGTGTGTACAGTATCAGTATGTCCTCGGTATGGTGGAAAACGTTCAGTAAAAGTCTTTCGAGAAAGAAACCCATATCAGCTGTAACTCCCCAGCTTAAAAATCCTGTTCCACAAGAGGACAGAGGACCTAATTCTGGATGTGGCTTGCACACACAAAGACCACACAACCAGCAAAGATGCCCACAACCAAATTGCCCCTTCCTTTGTGGAGGTGGTTGGTGTGTGGACTATTGAAGTAGTGAGCCACTCACATGCGACTACGACCCCTGGCCACCCTCCTAGCATGGATGTCTATTCTGTCATACTTGCACCATTTCATCTATCAAAATATTTCCTAGAAAAGCATTGCTTCATGTGAAAATAGACAGTTTGCTTCCCCATTATTGGAGTTATAGAGAGACAGTTCCACCTTTAGGCTTTCCTCTTAATCCAATCATACACATTAGATGGCTTTTGGCGAATGATGCTTTGCATGATCATGCCATTTTAGTCATCTGTGCCATACACCGGATACTTGCATGGCCGAGCATGTGTTCTTTATGAGAAAGCCGACGACAGAAATCTCTGCCAGCAGTTTATCTCTGGAAGAACAAAGCAATAGGCAGTCAAAAATCAGACATGCTCAGCCGCATCTTCCCCAACAATCACTTGGTCAGTGCCCCCATACACATTACGGTGTCAGTCAAAAGTTCAGTCAAGATTAACCAATGTGTATGAAGGCCTTTACAGCATAAAATTGGAACAGTTTTGAATATGTTTATTATGAAGCATTTTTTTAAAACTTCTTATTATCAATTACTAGTTTGGGATTTATGGAAAATCATTATCTCAGTGGTAGCACTGTTGCTTTGCAGCACCTTGGTTCTAGGTTCAAATCCCACCAAGGACAATATCTAAGGACTTTGTATGTTCTCCCCATGTTTTCGAGGGTTTCCTCTCACACTACAAAGAATTATAGAGAATATAGATTGTGAGCCCCAATGGAGACAGTGATGATAATCTCTGTAAAGCGCTGCGGAATATGATGGCGCTATATACAGTAAGCAACTGCATAATAATGTGCAGAAAATTCAAGCTTCCATCTTCAAATCAGATTTGGCAGTGCTTTTTTTGCTACAAAGGAACTCTGCTGCAGCGTATGACAATGTGTCCTCAGGCCTCATTCAGATTTTTTTTCAAGGTTTTTTTTATAGCCATTCAGTGAAAAACAGTCAGCACTATGATGCAAACAGGTTATTATCAATTTGTTGTCCAAGTTTTTCACTGAAATTTGTATTGTCAAGTTAGGTGATATAGAAATGTCCCTTTTTTTCAGAACAAAAACCACAGAAGTGTGAACAGTGCATTAGATTATAATGGCAATGCGTTCTGCCGGGGAAAAACAGTGATAGAACATCGAACATGAAAAATGGACATCTCAATATGTAGTGTGATTTTTTTCATAAACCTGAGGCCAGGGTGTTAGCCATTGCAGCATGCACTAATCGTGCCCATTTTTTGGATGAGATAGTGTTAGTTTTAATGGCATTCAGCTCCCCAAACCCATGCCAAGGAACAAAGTGAGCTGGATAGTTAAGGCCCTGTCACACATAACGACCGCTCCAGCGATCCCGACAGCAATAACGACCTGCCGGGATCGCTGGAGTGTCGTTACCTGGTCGCTGGGGAGCTGTCAAACAGGCAGATCTCCCCAGCGATCAGGGCCATGGGAGCCACCTCCCACATCATTGAAGGCGATGTATACCATGGTTACCAGCCAGTGAGGTCACTGATCGCTGATTTCTCGCTGTCACACGCAGCGATGCGTGCTGACCAGCGGGAAACCAACGATCAAAAAATTACCCAGAGCACTTTGCAGCGATCAGCCACCTCACAGAAGGGGCCTGATCACTGCTAAGTGTCATACATAACGACATAGCTGGAGAGATCGTTGTAACATCACAGTTACAAAGATCTCTCTAATGATATCGTTATGTGTGACTGGGCCTTTAGGGCCACTTTACACACACCAACTTCTGTGTCCAACTTCTGAACAGATCTCTGGTTGCAGTGAAATCATGGACACATTGCTCCATGTTGTACACAGCCACAAAATGGAGCAATGTGTCCATGATTTCACTGCAACCAGAGATCTGTTCAGAAGTTGGTGTGTGTAAAGCGGCCCTTAGTCACAACTGCAATTTTTGGATATGACTGCTTGAAGAATGCCAATGTTGGTCTGAACATAGCCTTAGGCAGCCTATAGAAAACAGAAGATACTAGAATACTCAACACATTTCAGCTGTTGACCTCTCCGCACACAGCAGGATGGAACTCCCATAGAGAGACACATCCAGTTCAGCTAAGAAGCTGGTCTATAGTAATACAATATTTTATTTGGTTGACTGTTGCAGACATAGACAACCTGCAGCTTTTCATCTGTTGCTGATCTATTCTCACTTGGAGTTGTAGTTCTGCAACAGCCACAGTTTGTCCAACAACAGATGTATTGATATTAGTGGTTGTAGCTGTGATAAATTGTTAAATGAATTTATACTTCAATAAGAATATAAGTTGCATTGGGGAATTTATCTTTGTTAATTTGCTTACTCAGTCACAGTACATTGTAGAGCTGTCAATAGATGGGGATCAGTTGCTACAAGTTTCTTATTCTTTTGAATGGGTGCTGATCTGCAATACTCAGCACCAGCCACTACACACTGAATGGAGCAGTACATATGGCTGCCATTGGATCTTGTAACAGCTGATCAAGGGGACCACCACCAATCTGATTTTTATGACCTATCCTAAGGATAGGTCATCAGTATAATATGAATAGACAACCCCTGTAACATTACATTACAGCCAAGGTGCTAAAATTACTAAAATTACATGATAAAAAAGGATTTCAAGTGTAGATGTGTGTCTTAAAGTAAATGGTTTCCCTTAAAAATATTATTATTATTTTATTTCAAGAAGTTGTATGGGATTACAAAAACATGGCTGTTTCCTGAAATAGCTTAACACTGATGTACAGGTTATGTGAGGTATTGCAGCTAAGCTCTATTGGGGTAAGTTGAACTGAACATCAACAAAACCAGTGTTCAAGTATGAGATTGTTTTTGTAAGAAAGAAGCCACATTTTTCTGATCTTGGTCAAGCGCTTTAAAAAGTTAAAAAATCTTTGCAGAATAATTTCATAGTTGTTAAGGTTGAGAAAAGACAGATGCACTGCCGCCAAACAAAACCTATTACTCATCTTTCATATCCTCCCTGTCTCACAACCCTAAACAGCTATTCAACACATGTAATTCTCTCCTCATCCCCCAGCACCTCCACCCTCTCCTCTTATCTCATCTGAAGACTTTGCCTCTTTCTTCAAGCAGAAGATTGATAACATCAGAGAAAATGTTGGCCCACAGTCCCCACAGCCCCTCCTAACTAATCACCTCTCTTTTTCCAAAATCAGCTTCTCCATCATAACAGAAAATCAGCTCTCCTTTCTTCTGTCAAGATTACATCTCACCACCTGAACGCTTGACCTACTCTGTCACACCTCATCCCCAACTTCACCACAGTTTCCATCCCAACCTTAACTCATCTCTTCAACCTATCACTAACATCTGGAGTTTTTCCCTCATACTTTAAACATGCCTTGATCACACCCATCCTCAATGAGCCCTCCTTCGACCCATCCTTTGTGTCTAGCTATCTCCCCATATCACTTTTCCCTTTTGCCTTAAAGCTAATGAAACAGCATGTCCATCTTGAATCCTTCCACCTCTCCTCCTGCTCCCTTTTTGACCGGTCACAATCTGGCTTCCAATCGCATCACTCAACTGAAACTGCCCTAACTAAAGTCACCAATGACCATCTAAGCATCAAAAGCAAGCAACACTATTTTGTCATCCTTCTCCTGGACCTCTCCTCAGCCTTAGACACTGTAGACCACTCCCTCTTGCTATACATTCTTCTATCTCTTGGTATCACAGACTTGACCATCTCCTGGATCTCTTCCTATCTAACAGACCAGACAACCAGCGTCTCCCTCTCCCAAAACACCTCTTCATCTTGCACCCAATCTCTTAGTGTCCCCCAAGGATAAGTTTTAGGACCCCTATTCTTCTCCAGCTACACCTTCGGCCTAGCACAGCTCATAGAGTCCCACGGCCTTTGGTATCATCTCTACGCTGATGACATGCAGATCTATCTTTCTGGCCTGATATCACCACCTTACTAACCAAACTCTCACAATGTCTGTATGCTATTTTATCTTTCTTTTCTGCTTGATTTCTAAACTGAACATAGGACAAAATAGAGTCTATCATCTTTCCTTCATCTCACTACCCTCTCCACCAACCTATCCATCAAAGTCAATGGCTTCTTACTCATCCCAGCCCCACATGCTTGCTGCCTGGGGTAATTTTCAACCTCTGCCCTCTCCTTCAAGCCACGTATCCAAGCCCTTGCCACCTCCTCCCTGCCTCCAACTCAAAAATATTTTTCGTATTTGTACATTCCTTGACCAAGATACTGCAAAACACAAATGCATGCCCTCACATCTCCTGCCTTGACTACTGCAATTCCTGCTTTCTGGCCTCCCCTCTAACACTCTTGCACCCCTCAAATCTATCTTAAACTGTGCTGCTTGACTAATCCATCTGTCTCCCCCTATTTCCCAACCTCTCCTCTCTGCCTAGCCTGTCACTGGCTCCCCATTGCTCAGAGGCTGAAGATCAAAACTAATTACGACATACAAAGTCATCCACAACCTGTCTCCTCCATACATCTGTGAAATTGTCTCCTGAGACTTACTTACATGAACTATGATCCTTCAAGATCTCTTTCTCTACTCCCTTTATCTCTTCTTCCAACAACCGCATACAAAATTTCTCCATGCATCCCCATATCTGAAACTCTGCCCAACACATCAGACTCTTGACCTACTGTGGAAACTTCAAAAGGATCCTAAAGACCTTTTGATACAGCACAAAACCATGCTCTAGATTCAGTCATCTAACTGCTACACACTAGCTCTATCTCTTCTAGTGCATCCACAACCATCCCATGTAACTGTGAGTCCTGTGACAGGTCCTCTCCTCATGTATCTCGTGTGTATTGTATCTGCTCAAAATTTATTGTACTTGCTATGTAATGACCTTTGCAATGTAATCTGCTAGTCAGTCTCTAACATAGCCTACCGCCGCTCAGTGGATCACAATCATGTTATGGTCACTTATTCTGCTCATCTGTTCCCATCTCCTCAATTTGACTATACCTATTCTAATAAGCACTGTACCTGTCACCCCACCTCATTGTAGATTGTAGCTCTTATGAGCAGGGTGCCATTTTTGCTCAAATTTATTGTATATATTAGCTTTGTATTGTATGTTTTGTATTGTATTGTATTCTATGTTTATTATGTTTAATGAGCTTTGTATTGTGAGCGCTGCGAATATTTTGGGCACTATATAATAAAAATTATTATTATTTATTATGTAAGGCCCATGCAATAAATTATACTATAATAATAGTAATAATATAATAATAATAATAATCCATTGAGTTCATCCTTAACCAGACAGGTTTACTCAGAATAAGCAAGACCCCAAGAGGCAAAACCTAATTACTACATATTAGGGGAAAAACACACTCCCGACTCCACATTCATCAATCAGACTAGATCTAGATGCCTGGATCACAGAATCTAGTACCAAAACGCATAATATTATATTTTTCAAAAAATGCATCAAATTTCCTCCATTAATAATATTATACATTATTTTAAAGTAGTAGTGGTGTCAGTGTTACTGATTCACATTGATGCAGAGCTCCGAAATCCCCTATACAGTCATGGAGTGAAATCATAACACTATGGTTGATTGCAGCCACAAGTAGCAGTTTACGGATACTTGTATTCATTAATTAGACTGTACAATACTTTGCTGCAAAATTTTAGTGTCATTTAGATTCTGCAAAAAATTCTACAATGATTATATGATCACTGTGAATTCACCCTAATGTAAACCATAATCCATAGAAGAGGACGGATGTACAGGTGCATATCAAGGAATTAAAATATCTTAAAAAGTTTAATTTATGTTAGTAATTTAATATATAAATGAAATGCATATATTATATAGAGTCATTACAAACAGAGTGATCTATTTCAAGTGCTTATTTCTGTAAATGTTGATGGTTATGGCTTACAGCAATGAAAACCCAAAGGTAATTATCTTAGAAAGTTAATGTAGGGAGGATACAAAGTCTGAGAGATAAAATATGACCTAAATAGGTATCATAGGCTTCACCTTGTGTGGTTGTAGAGTCCAACCACTATAAAAGCATATCACGGCTGCTGTAGTCCCCAGCGTGGAGCAAATAGAGTAGGGAGGATGAAGGGTTAAAAACCACACTGCCATATTCCACGAAACATCAAAGGGTGAATATAATATTGATTTTTTAGTCAATGCATTTTAAGGCTAATGACCCCTTCCTTGGGACAAATCAATGTCATATTGCCATGTTTCAGGGAGTTTCAGGGAGCCCCGAAGCATGTTGACTAATAAATCAATATTATATTCACCTTTTGATGTCTCATGAAAGACGGCAGAGCGCTTTTTAACCCTTCATCCTTCCTAGTTTAATTTTCTGAAATAATGACCTTTGGGTTTTCATTGGCTGTAAGCCATAATCATCAACATTTACAGAAATAAAAGCCTGAAAAAGATCACTCTTTTGTAATGACTCTTATAATATAGCATTCATTTTTGTATTGAATACTGAAAAAAAATTTGATGATATCTAATTCATTAGATGCACCTGTAATTCCTTAAAACTCAGTCTGGAGCGTCACTTGGACAGAGCTTTTCCCAGAAGAGAGGTCAATGGTTTTGATTTCAATGGTCATCTGCTTGGTCATGGTATTTATGAGTGATTCCACATTTATTTCCCTCTGCTTGGTCTGAAAAAAAATTACCCTAAAGGCCGCTTTACACGTCGCAATATCGTTCCGATATCACATACAACTTCACAGGAGCGCGCACGTTTTTAGCATTTGTCCAAAATCGCATAGATGTTACACAGGGAGATATCGGCAGGCAACGCAACTTCGATGTTGCATGCCCCTCTTGCACACTGCGTCTGAGCAACTCAGGGAACGACCAATTAACATAGGAGTGAATAGGGGAAGTTGCACTCCAAATCGTAGTTGTGCTGTCACACAGTATGATCCACGACTAATGGGCCATATTCCAGGGCTTAGATGTGTATAGATCTGCTCTCTAGAAATTGATTACGGCTATCACAACAATCCCAAGCTGGATTTTATCAAATATTTTAACTTTGTTTTTATTGTGAGGAATGTTTCTGCCTATAAATGCTTATTGATTTTATCAGAGGACAGCACGGTGGCTCAGTGTCTAGCAGCGTTCTTTGCAGCACTAGGTCCAAGTTCCATGAGTATACTCGTATCCCAGGTGTCCCAAGACACAGTAGCCAGACACAAAGGGCTTTCACATAGAGGGGCAGCAGTACCTGAATACAGTACATACACGTTTCTATCGACAAAGAACCCATTAACCCCTTCACACAGATAGCTGTAACAAGCTAACAGCTTTTACCATTCCCATTGTAGGGAATAATAAATGACCAGGGGAACACTCTCCCTGGAACTTTATTTGCTTGAATATCCTACAGGTATATCTCACAAGGTTTGGTGCTGCATAGCACTACATATAAGATCTATCAATTCTAACGCCATATATATGTGTGGTATCCATAAGAAACTGTATACACGTGTTATATGCCCTAAGGTAGAACCACCTCGGGCTACACTTTGTCTGTTACGAAACATACATATCAAACCCAGGATAATTTTCCTAGTGCAATGTATTTTCCCTGAAGAAGACTCTATATGAGTCGAAACGTTGGGATTTTTTCTGTTTCCTTAATACACAAAACAGAATAATCTTCTAACATTTTTTTCTGTGAGTGTGGGCCAACTATACGAGTATACTATTGGATTGAATGTTTTTGAGCACCACACAACTTGGTGAGCCAAGTTCCCTGCACATTTTCTACAAGTTTCATGAGGACCATCTCTGAGGAGTTTGCATGTTCCCCGTGTTTGCATGGATTTCTCTGGGTTCTCTGCTTTCCCCCCTTGCTTCAAATACATACTGGAATGATAGGGAATGTAGATTGTGAGCCCCAATGGGACAGTTTAGATAATCTCTGTAAAGTGCTATGGAATACAATAGTGCTATATAAGAAAACTAAAAAAATTATATATAAACACTGTATCTTTATACTTAACAGTATGACCATCATAACTGTAGGACGTATCTCAAACCAGTCCCAACACTACACCTCTTTCACTACATTCAATTCTCTCTTTCCTTACCCCCAAATTTGACTATTCCTATTGTTTTCTTTATCTCACTTAATTTGTTGAAGATATTTTTGAAAACAGACCTGTCTAAGAATTGTAAATTATTGCAGACTTTTTGCAGGTGTGCACCTTTCTTCTTTGTTTACTATGTTGACGTGTCTGTTTGCCTGATATTGAATGGTATGAAGGAAAATAGGTAACTTTTCTATACAACTATATTAAATCTTTGATCATGTAGACCATTTTGATTTCCTTAATATGATTAATAATTCTTAAATGGGTTGTCCTGGATTAATATTGATGGCCAATCCTTTGGGAATCATCACTATCAGATCGGCAGGAGTCAGATATCTGGCGCTATGGCAGGAAGTAAATCGTTTGCAGAACAGAACATCATATACTCCGTGTCCTGGACATTCTCGGGTACTGCAACTCAACTTCTCTTTATTTCGATGGAAACAGAAATAAACATTATACATTTGTATGGGGCCTATAAAACTGCATGCACTTACTGCAGAAAAAATCCATTAAGGCTACTTTCACATTTGCATTTGAGAACACAGCGCTTGATGCACATGCAGAAACGTATGCCAAAACGCAGACATAATTTTGTGAACGCAGCATGAATTATCTGCATGCGTTCACAGAATTTTGAGAGAGATCAGAACGGAATACAGGCTGGGAGGAGCTGTGGATTACGTCACCATCCGCTGCGTTTGTTGCGCTCACCTGCAGATGGCAGTGCGCACACATTCATTTCCATTCATTGTTTGTGCGCGTCTGGCTGCTTGCATATAAACCAAGCAGCCAGCAAGGCACAAAAAATGCAACATGTTGCGTTCAGAAGGCGCAGACATTATGCACATGCGAATTGCAATGCAACCAAAAGCAGGTAAAAGCAGATACCATGCGCCCCCATGTTAAACATAGGGACGCAGTATGCATGCGTTTGCCTGCGTTTGCTTACTCTACAGACCGAACGCAAGTGTGAAACTGGTCTATGATCACAGATAGGCTGCAGCAACAACATATACAAGGCTCATTCAGGCGTCCTTTTACCCCATATGTGTTCTATTTGTGTTATCCACAGATAGAACATGTACTCATTAAAGTCTTTGGTCTTGTTAGGCCCCTTTTCACATAGTGCACCCAAGTTACGCTAAAGTTGGCTGGAACCCTAACCCGGAGGACACAGCACCCGGCTGGTTGTTGTAACCGGAGAACTGTGAGTAAAGTGTAAAGACTGCAGCCTGCTGTGTCCTCAATTTATTTACTGCATCACCTGCCCTGTGCTACATCAGTAACCATCATTAAATTAACCTGATAACTGCCCCAGGGCCATGCACACAGTGTCCCAAGCCAGCGGCCTCGGGCCCTGTCGGGCGACGTCTTCCTTGTCCCCTTCACCCTATGCGGCTGCCTTTTTAGCGAATGTGTGTGGATGTGGCTGCTGCACATGAAGATACCGCAGCCTCCATTTTGCTAACTGAGTCTTACAGTTTCTCCACTAGTCTGGGGCCAGTCCCCTCTGCAACCTGGTCCGTCCACCCAACTACAGTCGGCATGGATTCAGGTGCCACGGGTGGATTCCTCACTTCCCTCTGGAGCCCCTCACCGGCTCCTGCATCTTTCCTCTCGCTTAACTTGTCCTGGGACCAGCTCCACTCCTCTCCAATCGCCAGGACGTCCCTCTCCAACTGTCTACTCCCTGACTGACTAACCAACGGTTTCCTCATGTTTTCTCAACTTCCTCTACTTCCGGGTGTCTTACCCTTATCTACTTCCTCCACGCATACCCTCTAGCTAGTTCCCTCTCCAGCCTGAGATGGGGCCCTCCCTAAATAGGGTCCACCCAGATCCCCTGGCCTGGAGTCGTGTGGTGTTGGATGCAGGTGTGTGGGTACCGGATAGTGCCCCCTCCTTACCCAAGGGTGGGGTACCACACCTCTGGCTGAGGTGCAGTACCTCTGTGGTGACTGGACCCTCAGGGGCACCACACTTGTTTAAACTTACCTGTATCATGTCACTATCCAGAGATCTTGGTGTTTCTTTGTCCACGGTGCATGACATAATCAAAAAGTTTACAACCATGGCACTGTAGCTAATCTACCTGGACATAGATGGCAGAGAAAAATTTGATGAAAGATTGCAATGCATGATAGTCTAGATGGTGGATAAGTGTGATGCCCCGCCAAGCTGGCGTCACAGAGGGGTACTGCGCCCGTAAAAGAGGTGCAGATGCTCCAGCTGCATGTGGACCCTAGGATGGTGGGTGGGACCCATTTCCAGCACTCCCACATTAGCTTACAGGGTGGGAGGTTACCTGGGAGGGGATATAATCACCTTTAGGGGGAACAAGAAGGGCTTTTCACCTCTAGCGCTTGTACCTCTAGGTTTTTGACCTCGAGGGCTTTGCTGCTAGGTCTCTCGGCTGAGGGACCAGGATGAGAGATGGAAGAAGAAGAGAGGGTTTAAGGAGAATGAGAAAGGAGCTTTCCAGGAGAGCAGCCAGTCTGGGAAAGAGGAGCCAGCGAGATAGGTTCTCCCACACAGCTTACCTGGCACCGGAGCCCACAGACTGCTGGAGCTATACACACAGCAGAGAATCCGGATTCCCGTGGAGTCTTCAAGTCTCCCGGGCACCAGAGCAGTCTACAAGAAGGGTACCAGGCACCACCAAGGGAACGAGCGGACAGCCAGTAGAGGGTTACCTGACGACAGCGAAGATGAGAGAGGACAGGGAGCCAGGCTGGATTCTAAATCAATCAGGTTTCACACCAAACTGGAAAGCAGGAAAGAGCAGACATGGGTTAGTTAATGAAGGCACACCAAGGGTTCCACCATACCACCTGGGATCCACTTGCAGCCACCCATTAGCTACCTGTTCTTGTAACATCTAAAGTGCTGAACTGTGAACTGTAACTGCAACTGTTACAACTAACAGTAAAGTACCCGGAGAAAAAGTGACTTTGCCTCTGCCTGTGTTTCCTTTTCACAAACTTGTTCCCCATACCATCTACAGCTCCACTACAAGCTGTCCCTTCACACTACGCTGCCCCGGAGGTCCAGCCTAGGGATGTGCGAATCCTGAAATACTCGGAATCGCTGGACTCTAACGAGTCCGGGTCCGAGACTCGGTACTCGTTGCGAGTCCAGCGAGTCCGAATAGTAACCTGTACTTTTGCAGTGTAACTATACAGATACACTACAAAAGTACCCTAAAAGTTAATCTAAGGGGTTAAAAACAATAAACATTCATACTCACCTTCTGTGGGGCCTGTACCTTATGTACCGGGACCGGTACCGAAGACCTACGGACGTCACAAGACTCAGATCACCGGGAGAAGATGGGCTGAAGGACCTGTGAGATTTCAGCCAATCAGCATGCTGCTAGCGGTCACATGGGTTTGTCACGTGGCCGCACTGCCAGCCAATGAGCGATCTGGCCAATCTGATTGGCTGGCAGTGCGGCCACGTGACAAACCCATGTGACCGCTCTGCCAAATGCTGATTGGCTGAAATCTCACAGGTCCTTCAGCCCATCTTCTCCGGTGATCTGAGGTCTTGTGACGTCCGGAGGTCTTCGGTACTGGTCCCGGTACATAAGGCACAGGCCCCACAGAAGGTGAGTATGAATGTTTATTGTTTTTAACCCCTCAGATTAACTTTTAGGGTACTTTTGTAGTGTATCTGTATAGATACACTGCAAATGTACAGGGACTCGCTACCCCCGAGTAATTCCTAAGGAAACTCGGCGAGTAGCGAGTCCCCCGAGTCCACTACTATTCGGGTGAGTCCCGAATAGTAGCGAGTAGATTCGCCCATCCCTAGTCCAGCCCTATCTGTAGAGGACTTTGTCAACTAGCCGAGATACCATCTACCTCTGGCGGACTGTGGCGGCGCTGGTGACTCCTCACCAGTAACTACAGGTGGCGTCACCACAACTTGTAAATATAATTCCCTGTAAATATACCCTTTTTCAAAGAAGTCCCCCAGGATACGGGATCAGGCATGGCTACCACCAGCAACGCTCCCGTGGAGCCTGATACCCGAGTACCCCAAAGCCTGGGGCTCGACATATGCAGCCCCAATCAAGTTTCAAAGAAATTCAAGCTGTCCTGCAGGATCAGGATACATCAGTGTCAGCGCAAACTATCCATCAACATTTCAATTAAATTAAATACTATGGCAGAAGACCCAGAAGGACTACACTGCTTACACAGAGACATAAAAATATACTGTAGACTGCAGTTTGCCAAAATGTACGTGAGTAAGCCAAAATCCTTCTGGGAAAGCATCTTATGGACAGATGAGACCAAGATATAGATTTTTTTGGTAAAGCACATCATTTTACTGCTTACCGAAAATGGAATGAGGCATACAAAGAAAATAATACAGTATATACAGACAAATGTGGTGGAGGTTCAAAGATGTTTTGGGGTTGTCTTGGTGCCTCTGTGAAAACTAGTGTGGATATCTCAGGAATCTAATGGTGTAGGGCAAAGACAAGACAGAGGTAAAGGCTTAAGGTCAATTCAATATTATCATATGTGCAAGACAGTTCATAAACACAGCAGAGCCAATAATGAGAAATAGTCTTTGAGCAGAGTACAAACACTTCAGAGCTGATAACGGAAAATAGTCTTTAACCACTGTTCACACATTGCAGAGCCGAAAGCGGAATATAGTCTTTAAGCACGCACAGTCTCGGATTTAGCACAGTGCGGTGCAGCTAATAATACTAGAGTCTAGAAACAGTCCTTAGCACCACACTTGCAAATAATGAACAAACAAACTAATAGCAGAAGCAGAGTCTCTTGGTATAACAAGTTTATGTGCAGGAGAGTGTACTGAGGATATTGGTAGCAGGTAAAATTCTCAAAGGGCACAGCAAGTAGCTGGGAGGCAAGCCCAGAGCAGGTGAGGCCAGCTGAGCAGATGACTGTAGAGAGGTTAGAACTGACCGGCATTAGCTGGAGAAGCAGCAACTAAAATGATGCACAGAGAAGCCAGAGTAGAAGCAACATACTCAAGAAAGGCCTGGAAGACGGACTGGAGCTTAAATAAGAAGGAAAGCAGGAACACATGGACAGGACAAGGTAGCAGATGCCATCTTGGATAAGGGTGAGGAGACACAGAAGGTAACCTGGAAAATTTAACTCAGAAAATTAAAGTGGCGAAGACCAAGGGTCTGAGAGATGAAATATTACCGAAATAGATATCAGAGGCTTCACCTTGTGTGGTTGTGAGAGTCACAACCACTATAAAAGCATATCACGGCTGCTGCATTTTCCAGCATTGTGCAGATAGAGTAGGGAGGAAAAAGGGTTAAAAATCGCGCTGCCGTACTACGCGAGACATCAAAGGGTGAACATAATATTGATTTATTAGTCAATGTGTTTCAGGAATCCCTGGCCCCTTCCCCAGGACAATTTAATATCATATTGCCATGTTTCAGGGTGTTTCAAGGAGCCCTGAATTGCGTTAACTAATAAATCAATATTATATTCATCCTTTGGTGTCTCGTGGAATATGACAGCATGGTTTTTAACCCTTCATCCTCCCTACTTTAATTTTCTGTGATAATGACCTTTGGGTTTTCATTGGCTGTAAGCCATAATCATCAACATTAACATAAATAAATACTTGAAATAGATCACTCTGTGGGTAATGACTCTTTATAATATATTGCCTTCACTTTTTGTAATGAATTACTGAAAAAAATTACTTTTTGATGATATTCTAATTCATTGAGATGTACCTGTAAGTAGCCCTACCTGGCCGCGGAGGTTGGCACTTTATAGTAGGCTATCATGGCGCCCCCGCTCCTTGACAGTTATCCCTACCTGACCCTGATATCCCTTTATTTTAGGACAAAAGAAAAAAGTAGTTAGTGGAAAATATAACCATAGCTGGGACACATATAGACAATATTCTATTTTGATAAAAAGAGAAGAATTGCTAGCTCATAAAAAAGGAGTTCTTAAAAACAGGTGGTATCAGGGTTGTGAATTAAGTCCAGCCAATATAGACCTAATCTTTATTAACATAATCAGACTAGGAGATAGTAAATATGGAAAGTCGATATAGAGGCATTACTCATCTGTGTTCCTGCCAATTGCTGCCTCGGCGTGTTTTTCCCTGTCATCTGGTTCATCAGGATGCTTCAGGCATGAATGACATCCATGATTGCTGTCCACAAACAAGATACTGTGGTCCAAGGTGTTAACCCTGGTACTACCTGTTTTTCTATAGTTCCTTTTTTGTGTGCTATCTAACAATTCTTCTCTTTTTATATAAAAAGAATATTGTCTGTATCTGTCCCAGCTCTGGTTATATTCCCTACTTCCTACTTTTTCTTTTGCTCCAAACGGTAGGAATATCAGAGTCAGGCAGGGATAGTGTAATACTAGGGTAGTGATGGAGAGACCGGACTGCTGGCCACCAAATGCAGTATGCCAGACACATATTTCGCTAGCCATCATGCAAATGCACTCCTTTAAGGGCCGGGGTACTTTTAACCTGCCTTCCAGTTCTGGTAGCGGGGACTTTGACTGAGCCCTTACCAGGTGACAAATAGCGGTATGGCTGGTGACTGGGCACACAGGCCAAAGTGTGATCAAACACAACAGTACAAACAGGAAAGCCAGTGCAGATCTTAGCTGTATATCAGGAAGGTGTAGTGACGAACCAAAAACCAGAGCAAGAGAGCAATCCAGAAGAAGCACAAAAAAGCTCTAGCCTTTCCACCCAAGCAAAACTGAAAATAATTACCACTGAACAGAGGATATGGTAGCTTTAAATATGCCTCTTATGGATCACCTGACACCACTGAGGCAACGTCCAGCTTCCACCCTCAGTCCAGAGAGGCAGAGGAGAGGGCATGGAGAGTGGAGTGGAAGGAATCTCCCACCACATGGCTGAGGAGACACAGCGTCCCATATTTCCTGGCAGCAGCTAACACCTGGGAACTCGGCATCCCGGGACCCCTGAACAGTATCATTGCTGTGAAAAATTATGTCCCATCTCCCAGCAACACCAAAAGAGCACAATACATGGGCAAAGCAACAATCTGCGCTTGCTCCACCCTCTGGAGGTGATGCCTCATTCCTCATGGTCAGTGAGGAGCAATGGGCAACTTGACGGAGAGCAGGACAATGCCCAGAGGTGCTAGGGACTCGCTTGAGTGCAGAAGTATGAAAAGGATTAACACCCCTAATCCACAAGAGGTCTGCCCCAATGCCTACAAACATCCAGACTGCCAGACCTGACAGTACTCTCCTCCCAAGCAGAGATCACTGGACTCTCTCTACTTGGTTCATCACGAAACTAAGAATGAAACTCAGCATTTAGCTTGTAAGCATGGCTGCGCCCCTTAGGGACCCACGACCTCTCCTCTGACCCATACCCTTTCCAGTAGATTAAATATTGGATGGATTTTTTAACTTTTCTGGAGCCAATGATTTTACCAGGGGACCTAGTGTCCTGATACCCCTGAACAGCATTATCACTGGGAACAACAGCATCTCATATCTCCTGGCAATAGCTAATACCAGGTGACCTTGTGTCCCGCTACCCCTGAACTGCATTATTACTGGGAACAACAGCATCCTGTCTCCCAGCAACACCAAAAGAGCTCAATACATAGGTGAAGCGAGCACCTGCCCTTGCTCCACACTCCGGAGGTGATGCCCCACCCCTAATGGCCAATGAGGGTGACATGACGGAGATCAAGAGAATGCCCAGAGGTGTGAGGGACTCACTCGAGTGTAGACATATGAGAAGGATTAACAGCCCAGACCATCAGATGTCTGCCCCAACCCCTACCAACCTACCTGACAGATAGCCATTGAGAAGTGGGGGCGCCATCATCCCCTACCTTGAGGTGCCAACCTCTGCGGCCAAGTAGGGCTACTTATATATATGCCCGTATAGGGATAGAGGTAGCAATTTATCCATAGCTTCATCTTGCATTTTATCTGTGACTTATTTTATTTTAATCTTAACACTTATATGACCTGACATGTATGGTTATTAACTTTAAATAATAAAAGTTATATTTTATAATACAATTCTTCCATAGGGTATTGTGTGCACTAATATATTTGGTTTACCCATAATAACAACATTGTTACTTTGTAAAAACTGTTTGAGTTATACAATTATATTAGAATTAATGTGTCCTTACTGTAATTTATAAAGATAAAGATATTTATTATCTGAGTATTTTTTATGCCATTACAAAAGCACAAGGCCATAGAGATTACTGAAGAGAGGTTATTAGGTCTTTGCATGTGGGAAATAATCCTCATAGCCAGGTGTGTTTTATCTTTATTGAATTATTAGTGCTCTGTACAACATGTGAAGGTGAATCATGTTAGCCACGTGGTATTGTATTCTCCATATAAAATTGTCTACATGCTGGTAACATGAATAGCAGGGGCGTACAGAGAAATAATGGGGCCCCATAGCAGTAGTCTTAATTGGCAGCCTATGCACTGTGAAAGAAAAATGTTCAGCGCTGTCACAGAAGAGGATACTTCACAATTTTATAGCCCTTAAAAGAAACTTTCCTCCTATTGAACCCCTTTAGTGTTCCCATGCATAAAGACTCCCATCTAATTGTCTTTATAGAGTATGGTGTCAAAAAAGTGCTCCCCAAACACTGTGTGGTACCCCCCACAGTGAATTCCTACACAGTACCCTCCACACACGCAGTTTGATGACCCTACATTATCCCCAATCTCTCAAATTATGATACCCCCAAAGTGACACCAATACAGTATGATGACCCAGATATAGCCCTCCATACAGTATAATGGCCCTTTACTAAATATATGTCCAGAGTCTAGAGTATGTAGCACCTTGCAGTGACCTCTGGGGTATCTATTATCAGAAATTCATGGTGTTTGGCAGGTGGCAGAACCTATTTACAGGTGATTATCATTAGTAGAGTGGAATAATTTCCTTTCGGTGCTGAAGGGGTTAAGAGTTCCTTTCTTACCCTGCTGAAAATCATTGTAGCTTTAAATCTAAGCTGCTGCCCCTTATAACCATTCCCTTCCTTTATTTAAACCCACTCTTTGCTCTCTCCTATAATGCTGGTGATAAATCGTTTATGCTGACGACTGTGATGAAATTATTCCAGTTGAAGCAGCCCTCCAAATAGGAGTATGGCCCCCACACAGCCCTCCAAGCTGTATAATGACCTTTATATAGCCCTCTGTGTTGTAGAATGACCCAACATACTTCTGCAAATAGTATAATATCCACCATAGTCTTACAGACTGTGCAATCGCTCCCACTGATTTAAATATAAATAAATAAAAATACTCACCTCTCCCTGTTCCCTCACTGCCCTGGTCTCTACAGTGTGTGGTATGTAGATCTGTACTGTGCTGAAATGTCAGAGCTCAAATGTGGAGGGAGAATGATGGAGTGAATGATGAGACATGATGCCGATACAGTTAAAAGTGCAATGACAGGTGGGGGACTAGTTCCAATTCTGGTGCTGGTACCACCCCCCTCTAATGACTTATGGGCCCCATAGAGGCTGCGTGGTCTGCTGGTATTAGTGGTATGTAACTGATGAATAGGTATTTTATACTGTATTACAGCAATGACTATTAAGAACTGAGCATAGTACACTTGATACATATTACCCTAATGTTAGTGATAATGAACCATTTCAATCATAATGAACATTCATCAGATGTAATTTAACATGCAAATATGCTATTAACACTCTGTTATCATCTACTATATAATTGTCTAATGGTTTTTTGAGTGTGTCTGTCGCCGAAATCGTGCGCCAGATACAGGCCGCTCATTGTCGTCCGCCAGAGCGGGCGACCGATAAGCGCAGACTTGTCAAATAGGCGCGAGAATTCAAAGTTCGAATTTCGCGCCTATTTGCAGCGGCCGAGAGCGGCGCATTAGCGCAGTGGCGGCTCTCCTCACAGACCCCCGCGGCACCCCCGCTCTTCCTGCCCCCTCCGCTCCTCACGGCACCCTCTGCCCCCCGCTCGTCCTGTCCCTGCGGCTCCCCGCTCGTCCTGTACCTGCGGCCCCCCCCCCCCCCCGCTCGTCCTGTCCCTGCGGCCCCCCCGCTTCTTCTGTCACTGCGGCCCCGACCCCCTGTCCGCGCCCGTTCCGATCCCTGCGGCCCCCCTCATCCTGCCCGCACGCTCCATCCTGCCCCGCTCGCCACCATCCTGCCCCCCCCATCCTGCTCCTCCGGCTCCATCCTGCCCCGCTCACTCTATCCTGCCCCACTCGCTCCATCCTGCCCCGCTCCCACCATCCTGCTCCCCCGCTGGCTCCATCCTGCTCCCCCGCCGGCTCCATCCTGCTCCCCTGCCGGCTCCATCCTGCCCCGCTCGCCTCCATCCTGCCTCCCCGCCACAATCATGCCCCCCCCGCCACCATCCTGCTCCCCCGCCACCATCCTGCTTCCCCACTGGCTCCATCCTCCCCCCCCTGCCACCTCCATCCTGCCCCCCCGCCGGCTCCATCCTGCCCCGCCATCTCCACCCTGCCCCGCCGGCTCCGTCCTGCCCCGCCATCTCCATCCTGCCCAGCCATCTCCATCCTGCCCCGCTGTCTCCATCCTGCCCCGCCCGCTCCATCCTGCCCCGCTCGCTCCATCCTGCCCCGCTCGCCACCATCCTGCCCCCCCCCATCCTGCTCCTCCGGCTCCATCCTGCTCCTCCGACTCCATCCTGCCCCGCTCACTCTATCCTGCCCCACTCGCTCCATCCTGCCCCGCTCCCACCATCCTGCTCCCCCGCTGGCTCCATCCTGCTCCCCCGCCGGCTCCATCCTGCTCCCCTGCCGGCTCCATCCTGCCCCGCTCGCCTCCATCCTGCGTCGCCGGCTCCATCCTGCCCCCCCCGCCACCATATTGCCCCCCCCCACCATCCTGCCCCCCCGCCACCATCCTGCTCCCCCACCGGCTCCAACCTGCCCCGCCATCTCTACCCTGCCCCGCCGGCTCCGTCCTGCCCCGCCATCTCCATCCTGCCCAGCCATCTCCATCCTGCCCCGCCGTCTCCATCCTGCCCCGCCGTCTCCATCCTGCCCCGCCCGCTCCATCCTGCCCCGCTTGCTACATCCTGCCCTGTTCGCTCCATTCTGCCTCGCTCGCTCCATCCTGCCCCGCTCGCCACCATCCTGCCCCCCCCATCCTGCTCCTCCGGCTCCATCCTGCTCCTCCGGCTCCATCCAGCTCCTCCAGCTCCATCCTGCCCCGCTCACTCTATCCTGCCCCACTCGCTCCATCCTGCCCCGCTCACTACATCCTGCCCCACTCGCTCCATCCTGCCCCGCTCACTACATCCTGCCCCACTCGCTCCATCCTGCCCCACTCGCTCCATCCTGCCCCACTCGCTCCATCCTGCCCCACTCCCACCATCCTGCCCTGCTCCCACCATCCTGCTCTCCCGCTGGCTCCATCCTGCTCCCCTGCTGGCTCCATCCTGCTCCCCTGCCGGCTCCATCCTGCCCCGCTCGCCTCCATCCTGCCCCATCGCCACAATCCTGCCCCCCCGCCACCATCCTGCTCCCCTGCCACCATCCTGCTCCCCCACTGGCTCCATCGTGCCCCCCCTGCCACCTCCATCCTGCCCCCCCGCCGGCTCCATCCTGCCCCGCCATCTCCACCCTGCCCCGCCGGCTCCGTCCTGCCCCGCCATCTCCATCCTGCCTAGCCATCTCCATCCTGCCCCGCCCGCTCCATCCTGCCCCGCCGTCTCCATCCTGCCCCGCCGTCTCCATCCTGCCCCGCCCGCTCCATCCTTCCCCGCTCGCTCCATCCTGCCCCGTTCGCTCCATTTTGCCTCGATCGCTCCATCCTGCCCCGCTCGCCACCATCCTTCCCCCCCATCCTGCTCCTCCAGCTCCATCCTGCTCCTCCAGCTCCATCCTGCCCCGCTCACTCTATCCTGCCCCACTCGATCCATCCTGCCCCGCTCACTCCATCCTGCCCCACTCGCTCCATCCTGCCCCGCTCACTCTATCCTGCCCCACTCGCTCCATCCTGCCCCGCTCACTCCATCCTGCCCCACTCGCTCCATCCTGCCCCGCTCGCTCCATCCTGCCCCACTCGCTCCATCCTGCCCCGCTCGCTCCATCCTGCCCCGCTCGCTCCATCCTGCCCCACTCCCACCATCCTGCCCCGCTCCAACCATCCTGCTCCCCCGCTGGCTCCATCCTGCTCCCCCGCCGGCTCCATCCTGCTCCACTGCCAGCTCCATCCTGCCCCGCTCGCCTCCATCCTGCGCCGCCGGCTCCATCCTGCCACCCCCCGCCCCCATCCTGCCCCCCCCGCCATCCTGCCCCCCCGCCACCATCCTGCTCCCCCACCGGCTCCATCCTGCCCCGCTCGCCACCATCCTGCCCCCCCGTCGGCTCCATCCTGCCCCGCCGACTCCATCCTGTCCCCCGCCACCATCCTGCCCCCCCGCCACCATCCTGCTCCCCTGTCGGCTCCATTCTGCCCCGCTCGCTCCATCCTGCCCCGCTCGCCACCATCCTGCCACCCCCATCCTGCCCCCTGCCACCATCCTGCCCCACTCTCTCCATCCTGCCCCGCTCGCTCCATCCTGCCCCACTCTCTCCATCCTGCCCCGCTCACTCCATCCAGCACCGCCAGCTCCATCCTGCCCCGCTCGCCACCATCCTGCCCCCCCACTGGCTCCATCCTGCCTCGCTCGCTCCATCCTGCCCTGCTCGCCACCATCCCGGCCCCCCATCCTGCCCCCCTGCCACCATCCTGCTCCCCCGGCTCCATCCTGCCCCGCTCACTCCATCCTGCCCCGCTTGCCACCATCCTGCTCCTCCGGCTCCATCCTGCCCCGCTCGCTCCATCCTGCACCCCCGCCACCATCCTGCCCCCCACCACCATCCTGCGCCTCCGGCTCCATCCGGCCCCGCTCGCTCCATCCTGTCACGCTTGCTCCATCCTGCCCCGCTCGCCACCATCCTGCCACCATCCTGCTCCTCCGGCTCCATCCTGCCCCATTCCCTCCAATTTGCCCCGCTCCCTCCATCCTGCCCCGCTCCCTCAATCCTGCCCTGCTCCCTCCATCCTGCCCTGCTCCTTCCATCCTGCCCCCACCTCCATTCTGCCCCGCTGTTCTTGCTCCCTTGCCTCCATCCTGCCCCCCCTCCATCTGGCAGTTAGCGGTCATGTGACCGATCAGCTGATCGGTTTCCCAGGCAACGACAGGTCCTAAAGGCCTGTAGGACCTAGAAGACGGAGGTGGAGCGAGACGGCGGACAGGTGAGTATCCTCACTGAGGATTTTTTAACTTGTACTGTGAAGGAGCGGGGGGCCGTGGGGAGCAGAGTATCGCCATGTACCATAGTGCTGCTATACATGTCCTGTAATGTACCACCATATACTATAGTGCTGCTATACATGTGCTGTAATGTACCGCCATATACCATAGTGCTGCTATACATGTACTGTAATGTACCACCATATACTATAGTGCTGCTATACATGTACTATAATGTACCGCCATATACTATAGCGTTGCTATACATGTACTGTAATGTACCGCCATATACCATAGCGCTGCTACAGATGTACTGCCATATACTATAGCGCTGCTATACATGTGCTGTAATGTACCTCCATATATTATAGTGCTGCTATACATGTACTGTAATGTACCGCCATATACCATAGCGCTGCTATACATGTACTGTAATGTACTGCCATATACCATAGCGCTGCTATAAATATAATGTACTGCCATAAACCATAACGCTGGTATACATGTAATATAATGTACCGCCATATACCATAGCGCTGCTACAGATGTACTGCCATATACTATAGCGCTGCTATACATGTGCTGTAATGTACCTCCATATACTATAGTGCTGCTATACATGTACTGTAATGTACCGCCATATACCATAGCGCTGCTATACATGTACTGTAATGTACCGCCATATACCATAGCACTGCTATACATGTACTGTAATGTACCGGCATATGCTATAGTGCTGCTATACATGTGCTGTAATGCACCGCCATATACCATAGTGCTGCTATACATGTACTGTAATGTACCACCATATACTTTAGTGCTGCTATACATGTACTATAATGTACCGCCATATACTATAGCGTTGCTATACATGTACTGTAATGTACCGCCATATACCATAGCGCTGCTACAGATGTACTGCCATATACTATAGCGCTGCTATACATGTGCTGTAATGTACCTCCATATACCATAGCGCTGCTATACATGTACTGTAATGTACTGCCATATACCATAGTGCTGCTATAAATGTAATGTACTGCCATAAACCATAGCGCTGGTATACATGTAATGTAATGTACCGCCATATACTATAGTGCTGCCATACATGTGCTGTAATGTGCTACCATATACCATAGCGCTGATATATATATATATATATATATATATATTACTTCACTCACGTTGACTGAACAAGTTCTGTCAGTCACAGCATGTCGACTACATACATATTCTAGAATACCCGATGCGTTAGAATCGGGCCACCATCTAGTCTATAATAAAGTCGACTGGGCTTATAATTTTCATCCCTTACGCTACTTTCACACTACGATTTTTGTAAAATCCGATGCTGTCCGATATAAATCGGACAGCATCGGATTCTTCTAATGCCTAGAATCGGGTGCCAAATAGGCATCCGATTCCGACAGAAAATAGGATGCCCGCCCTCCTGTCAGATCGCTCCCTGAGAGCTGTCAGTCTCTCCCCCGGTCCTCTTCTTTATCCCCTGTGTCTCCCCTCTTGGCCCCCGGTCCTGAGTCTCCCCTCTTGGCCCCCGGTCCTGTGTCTCCCCTCTTGGCCCCCGGTCCTCTCATCCCCTGTGTCTCCCCTCTTGGCCCCCGGTCCTCTCATCCCCTGTGTCTCCCCTCTTGGCCCCCGGTCCTCCTATGCGTCCTCCTCCTCTCCTCTTGTCCTCCTCCTCTTGTCCTCCTCCCCTCTCCTCCTCTCCTTTCTCACCTGTCCACGACTCCTGCACGGTCCCGCGCGTCTCCGGTGCCTTGCTGTTCTGTGCTGCCAGGACCTCTCGTGATGTCACAATCACATGACTGCCGGCTATTGGTTCCTGGCAGTCATGTGATTGTGACATCACGGCAGGTCTTATCAGCACAGACGGCAAGATACCTGGAGACACCGGAGATGCCGGGAGACGTCGGGGGCCTCGTGGACAGGTGAGCATAGATTTTTTTTATTTTTAATTAACCCATTCATTCACTTTTGGAGCGATTTTAGTGTACTGAGCATGCTCAGTACACTAAAATCGGTCCGAGGAGACATGAGATGTTTCCTCGGACCCTTCTCCATAGGGCCCCATGTTAAGTTGATCGGGTCGGATCGGATGTGCACTAAATGCCATCCGATCTGGTCCGATCCGAATCTGTCAGATTTTATTTTCGGTGCAAAAATCGGAGCACGCTCCGATTTTTGCACCGATAAAAAAATCGGACAGATTCGGATCGGACCAGATCGGATGGCATATAGTGCACATCCGATTCGGTCCGATGCCCATAGGCATACATGGGGTCCGAAAATCGGTCCGATGCTGTCCGATTTTCATCGGACAGCATCGGAAATGCTAAAATCGTTATGTGAAAGCAGCCTTAGGCGGCCGTCACACGCTGAGATATCGTGCAAGATATCGTAGACGATGTTAAATTTGCATATCGTGCGAACGACGCGCAAAATCGCTCATCACGACGCTACACCCACAGACATCGCTCAGACGATTCCCCGATCCACCCATCCAGCGATCGTCTGAGAGATGCAGTTATCAGCAGTGGACATCGTTCAGCTAAAGTCACACAGAAATCTCCTAAACGATGTGGGAGCCAATGTGGGCGTTATCGGAGCCGATAGGCGTGGTACATGGGCTCCAAGCTGCGCCCCTCACTACACCATTGGTGCTCAGTACTGCGTCCTCATTGGGTCAGATGTCCTTTGAAACATGGCGGCCTCATCCCCACAATGTCCTGTGATATTGATCGTAATGTATATGTGTGCTGTAGCACATAACTAAATTGCAATGGGCAAAACGTACAGCCGCGTTATGTGTGCCGCGCCCGCCAACATTGTGTGGGTATATGACAAGGTGGACACTATATAGCAGGGTCGGGGACCACGCAGAATCGATTATCAAGTTGACGCAATTGGGTGCACAGTTCGGAGATATTGTGCAGCCGACGCCTATGTGTGGTGCTGAAGACAGCGCTTTCAAAATGGCGCCCTGTGAGGGCAGCCAATGGCAACGCATCATCTTCCACCAATGCGAGCTAGTGGTGAAGCAGCCAATCCGAAACCATTTCGTTGCACGAATCACCACTGAGGAGGTCAGGCAATAGGAAACTCCTGACACGCCTACGTGATGGATTTTGCCATCGCTGAAATCACACGTTTCGTCTGATGTCGGGAATTTACACGTGTCGATTGTGCGTAGTTAATTGGGCGATATCGTCAGATCTGAGAACCGAACCTCAGATCACGATTTAGAGATTTGATCAGATATCGCTCGTCGTATCTGGCCGTCACACGCACAGACATCGCTTACGCGATGTTTAATCTGCCGCTTTCAAGCGATATCTTGCACGATATCTCAGCGTGTGACGGCCGCCTTAGTTGGATAAAGGGTGCAGCATCAGCATAATGATTGCTTACCAGATGATCATTCATTCAAGATTTATTCACGCTCTATCGCCTATGCCCCTGCACATATACACCGCATTTCGTCATACTTTAAATTTACTGGAAACAAAATTTCAATTTGTACAGGAAACCTATGATCTGATTCATGATGGCTAAACCACAGCCTGTATGTATCATGGCTCTAAAGGCCACGTTACACACACAGATATTTTGTGGCTGTGTACAAAATAGAACAATGTGTCCATGATTTCACAGCAACCAGAGATCTGTGACCAATATCTGAACAGATATCTGTGTGTGTAACGTGGCCTTAAGACTGCAGCCTGGTGTATTTGTGATTCCAGTAGAATGTAAAGGGATTATTTGGAATTTTCTATTAATTTTCCTAAAATGTCCCCCACTACTAGAATCATTAATTGTATTCTGATAATAACTAGATCAGTTTACATTTTCAGAATCAAGTGACCAGAAATAAGTGACAAACGGGAAGTAGGTAGATTATGGAAAATCTGCCAATTCTCCTCATCTACTTTATTCCATGTTGTGAATGATCTGTAAATTACTGATGGGCGAAACCTAAATTACTCGGAATCGCTTGACTCTAGCGAGTCCGAGCCCAGGACTCGCTACTCGTTGCGAGTCTAGCGAGCCCAATGTTAATGAATGGGGAAGCGAGTAATAGCGAGTAATGTGCGATTTACAAATCGCAGATGTGTCTCGTAAAGCGCTCGCATTGCCGTTTAGGAAACCCGACTCGCAACAGTTTTTTGCTGCTGTGTCCGAGGCCAAACTCGTATGTGTTTCTCTTATTTGCAGGTAGGAGAGCAGCAACGCACTGGTCTGCCACAGAGAAAATAAAGCTGAAGGGGTTATTATGACCCAAAATCTATCAGTTGCAAAAAAATAAGAAATAGTACCTCAGCTAAGGGTACTTTCACACTAGCGTTTATTTGAAATCGTGGCAGATGCGGTGAAAAAAACGCATCTGCCACGATTACCGCATACCGGCTGCACTTGCGGCACGGTTGCGGCACAGTTGCGGCAAGCCCCATACAATGTATAGGCGGGCTTGCGGCAGGTGTGGCAAGTGCGGTTTTGGCACTTGCGGCAGGTGCGGCCGCGAAAAAAACGCTTGTCCATCTTCACAACTTTTCTGACCTAACACGCTAGGCTGTCTCGGAAGCTTTGTCGGAACATAACAGATTCTGTATTCGCGAGTCCCGAATACAGTATTCAGGACTCGGATTCGTAGACTCGCTCAGACTCGCTGCTTTGGGGAGATTGAGGCTACATAGCGATGTTTTATAGCGAGTCTAGCGAGTGAGAAAAAGTAAACTCTGACAAAACTAGGATTGCCATTGACTTGCATTGGACTCGTTACTGTGCGAGTAATCGCTGGGAAACTCGCAGAGTACCGAGTCCTGCGAGTCCCTTACTACTCGCCGAGTAGCGAGTCCTAGCGAGTAGACTCGCCCATCCCTACTGTAAATAAATTCTACAAGAAAGCCGTCAACTACTTTGTGTGGAAGCAAAGCAGCATTATGTGAGACCTGGCAGCATTGCAACAAGTTTACGTAAAATAATGAAACAAATCATAGAATTAAAATATCCCCAATCTTAGTATTTTCTCCCATGTGTTATATAGCACAGATAAGTTATCACAAGAGATCTCACAGATCTACATTAACGGGATCCTGTCATCACAGAATGACTGTATAAACCAAGTACAGGCACATCAGAGCCTCATGGGGGGCCAAACATCTCCACCCTTCACTGTCTCTATGAAGCCAGAGCCGTTAATAAAAGAAGAGAAAATATAGAGGAAATATGTGGAATCCAACTGCCCTGCTGAACAATCAAGCATATGCGAAGGAAATCGGTGAATGCTAGTGGCTTTATTCAACGTGTTTCAAGAGTTCAGGAATACTCCTTGAAAAGCATTGAATAAAGCCACTAGCATTCACCAAATTCCTTGGTGTATGATTTGATTGTACAGCAGTGCAGTTGGATTCCACATATTTCCTCTATATTTTCTACTGTTGCTCTGGCCTGTGGATACTGAGCAGCTGTTTGGAGCCTTTAGGGTATGTGTCCACAGGGCGTTTTTGCCGCGGTTTTCCTGCGGTTTCCGCATGCAGAAAACCATTGGTTTTATGTTAATGTATGCTAATCTGTTCCTGCGGTTGGGCTTCCCAGCAAAACCAATGTGTTTTACAAAAACACTGTGCCCACACATTGGTTTTGCAAGTGTCAAGAACTGTCAAATACCTGTGTTTTTGGTGCGGACAGCAAAGAATTGACATGTTCATTCTTTCTGCGTTTTTGGTGCAGTCAATGGGGAAAACGCAGGAAAAACGCTGCATCAAAAACGCAGGAAAAACGCACAAAAAACGTGCAAAAAACGCAGACAAGATCTTAGCATTTCTCCTGTCAAGGACTCTAGGATCCTCAGGTTTTCCTGCGTTCATGACTGCACAAAAAACGTCCTGTGGGCACATACCCTTACACTGGTTTTGTGCGACACAACCCTCTAAGGTGAGCAGTTTCCCTTAAGCCTACCTGTCACTATTTTTATCAGATAAGACCCTATTGCGCTTTCTATCCAACAGTTATTCATTTAATCACAGAAGAGGGGAGAGTGCAGATGGGAAAGTTTTTTTAATTGATTATCCCTGCCATGATGCACCTGTACTTGGTTTGAACAGTCATTCTGTGCTGACAGAGTCCCTTTAAACCTGTAAAAAGACTTTTAATCATAGCTAGTATTTCCTGTTCAATCCTACCACCCTGTCACTTCTTGGAATCCTAAAAAAAGTGACCATCAAATAGTTATATATCGACCAGGAGACAGGAAGACCTATGTAAAAAAACCTGCCTCACCGTGAATTTATGTGAAAAGATACCATTGTATTAAGAGCCCTATCTCCATCCAGCAGAGCCGCTGAATCCACAGTATCTATTATATAATCACGAATGGGTTTTTTGCCCCTTTTGAGTCCGCTCTCGCTGCGAGTCAGCGTGGTCATGTGGATACGACCGAAGCATTGGCCGCGAAGCGGCCATTGCGAGTCAGAGACTCGCACTGCTAGAATCCCGATGCATCTGCATCGGGCACCCAGCTAGTAAACCTATAAAAGAAAAGGAAATCCTGGAGAGCTCAAGACTCCTTAAAATCTTCAAAGCTTTATTTTCATAACATATTAAAGTCCGTGTAGGACTTAGGTGTATTTCAAGCGTTTCAAGCTTTCTGGATCCTTCGTCTTGACACAAAACAGCCTTCTGGAATGAATATTTGAAGAGATACTTTATATATCTATTAATGATTTTGTTATATACTTGATGACTATTTCTATATACTAATCTATTGAAACCCATGTATTCATCCATTTTTTTGTAAAAAATGTAGTCTTTTCTTTAGTCCGGTGACGGTATGCAATTAATTATGCTGATGATAATTTTCACATGAGTGACTTCTTTTCCAATATTGGTGAATGTTTCTTTTTAATGTCTATTCCTATGTTACCTTGCTACACTGAATGACTAAGGGAAACGTATCTAAGTGTCCACCTTCATGGATTTTCAAATGTATTGAAAATAAAGCTTTGAAGAATTTAGGAATAAGTACCGTATATACTCGAGTATAAGCCGACCCGAGTATAAGCCGAGGCCCCTAATTTTATCCTCCAAAACTAGGGAAACTTATTGATTCGAGTGTAAGCCTAGGGGGGAAAATGAAGCAGACTCTCATCACGGTATACAGCCCCTCTCATCATGATAAATGGCCCCTCATTACTGGTATATAATCCCCCATCACTGGTATATAGGACCTCCATAACTGGTATACAGTTCCCCCCATCAGAGGTTACAGCCCCCATCAGTGGAATACAGCCCCCCATCAGTGGTATATACAGGCCCCCATTAGTGGTATATACAAGCTCCCCCAGTGGTATATACAGGCCCCCATTAGTGGTATATACAGGCCCCCATCAGTGATATATACAGCGCCCCCCCAGTGGTATATACAGGCCCCCACAGTGGTATATACAGGCCCCCCCAGTGGTATATACAGGCCCCCCAGTGGTATATACAGGTGTCCCAGTGGTATATACAGGCTCCCTCCAGTGGTATATACAGGCTCCCCCCAGTGGTATATACAGGTGCCCCCCCCAGTGGTATATACTGACCCCCAGTTGCTGCCGCACACCTGTAAAAGAATAGCTTTCATACTTATCCTCCTCGCTGTCATCGCGTGTCCTCCAGTCTTCTTCCTGCTTCTACCCGGCGTCATGTGACCGGCGCAGAAGCAATGACGTCATTGCAGCTGAGCCATCCGGGTAGAAGCAGGAAGAAGACCGGAGAACCACGGTGACAGCGAGGAAGATGAGTATGAAAGCTATTCTTTTACAGGTGTGCGGCAGCAACGGGGCGCCTGTATATACCACTGGGGGGGGAGCGCTGACAGTGCAATGTAATATGCACTGCTCCCCCTGCCGCTGATGGACAGGGGGATGCAGTGCATATTGCATTGCACTTATGAGCGGCCCCACGTGACCGGCCGCTCCTATTACAGCCTCCCCCCGCCTGCTCCAGCCCCCGGACAACACCCCCCCACTCTGAGCCGTCACTGACTCGAATATAAGCCGAGGGGGGCAATTTTCAGCACAATTTTTGTGTTGAAAAACTTGGCTTATACTCGAGTATATACGGTTAAAGTATAAGCGCTCACCATGCCTGGAATTTCTGTGCTTGGTTTTACCATCTGCAGGCACCTACCGGTGCATTAACTCCGGAGTGCTTGATTCCACTGAAGCTCATGCAGTTGGTTTGCAACAAGGAGGAAATGGAATAATCCGGCACATCCAGGTGTATTAAAAAGATTTCTTCTTTATTGAGACATCTTTAAAAAGGTAACATAATGGTCTACGAAGTCTTAAGTCAGTGAGACAACTGCCTTAAGGTCTCGTAGACCATTATGTTACCTTTTTAAAGATGTCTCAATAAAGAAGAAATCTTTTTAATACACCTGGATGTGCCGGATTTTTCCATTTCCTCCTCTTGCAAGACTTTAAAGGGAACCAACCACCTCAGATCACCCTAATACACAATTAATACGTGTCCTTGCACCCTAAGGATACCTTTCCAGCACTGTTTTTGTGTAAAATCTTGCATTAGTATAACCGATATAAAGACTTTATAAAGTTACTAGCCTGGTGACTTCTGGGCGTATCCCTCCTTCTGTTATACTTCAGGGCTGTGCATTGCATGTCTGTGCTCCCCCTCCCTCTGTGCCTGCTGCCCTGCCCTGATGGGTGTGATAGTTATCTCCTCTGCACAGAGGGAGGGGGAGTGCAGCCATGCAATGCACAGCCCTGAAGTATAACAGAAGGAGGGATACGCCCAGATGTCTCCAGGCTAGTAACTTTATAAAATCTTTATATCGGTTATACTAATGCAAGATTTTACACAAAAACAGTGCTGGAAAGGTATCCTTAGGGTGCAGGGACATGTACTAACTGTGTATTAGGGTGATCTGAGGTGGTTGGTTCCCTTTAGCGAACCCCAAATTCTCCAGGATTTTCTTCTTTTTTGTACAGACAGGGAGACAGACCCTTGTCTTAAATTTCTATAATGCCAAATGTGTTGGTCCTGGGGATTGGTAAAGGCTAAAACACCGGTGTATCTAGCTTTTCTCAGTTACCTTTATTAAGATTGTATCTATTCCCAACATTGCATAATATAAAATACTAAGATACATTCAAGTATACAATAGCCCAAATCATTCAGAATTATATGTCATATAAATGATCTTTTCCTGGGTCTTAAAACATCTTTTGGAACCAGTGCAGACCTGTTGTCCTATTTTGTCAGATGTGACAAGTTACATATTAACTCCAGGTTAATTTTCACAAAGTTTAATTTAGGGTATCTGGAAACAATAACTCTGTGAACTAAAATGGTTTGCCCCATATATAACATTCATGTAAAAATCTTTGACATTACTACATTGTGTCCTACATGACATTGTCTATAAAGTAACCTAATGTAAATTAAATATATGGAGGATATACATACCAGGAATGCAGAACATGCAAGTGCTACAAGGTCCAAGACTGTGGAGACCTATTCTAAGTTTGATCTGTATTTTATTCTTTAGTGAAAAACTTAAAGGGATGTGATAGGCGCAGATACGGCAATGTTTGCAAGGAAGGGTTAAATGGAAATAACACTGGAGCAATTGGACATCCTGGGCTGAGTGCTAAGGAGTTTGGTGGTCTTATGCAGAATCACATAGGACTGTCTGCCCCATATACAGTGAATGGAGCAGCATTGCACGTGTGATAAAAGCTCCTATTAAATAAAGGACACCGGAGAAAGGAAGAAAAAAGGAAGCAATACAGAAGGAAAGATGAAAGGAATGTGTGAAAGAGGGAGGAGAGGAAGAAAGGATGGGAAAATCTTTATTGGCTGAGTGTGTAAATAAGGATATTTAAATATATTTGATTTACGGCCTACACTGGGGATCAAAATTAGAGAACAACACACCATGTCCTTAATGTTAAGGTAATTGTGTTGTCCTATGTGAAAATATCCTAGCATGAGTAAATTAGCAGTATGTTAAGTTTATTTCATGAACTAAATATATTCTAAAGCACAGAATAAAAGTGTAAATGAGATAAATGAAAAAGAACACTGATCAAAATTAGAGAACACTTTCAGATACCTGCAAGTTATTGGTGTTAATCTTGTACCTGGTGCTATTTTCCTTATTTATCTGACAAATCTAAGTGGCAGCCTAACTTTCCAGGTTGCACTCACTTTGCAAAAATGGTGTGCCGTTCCAAAGTGACTGAGCTCGAGCGGCAGGCTGTCCAGATGAGGGCCAAACGGACCTTATCAGCCATTGTAACATTATTTGGTTGTTCCAAATCTGTGATTTCTAGAATATTGCATCTTTACAACATCACAGACTCTTTCAAGTCCCCCATGAAGGCTGTTCGCCCTTGAAAGACAAATGCAAGACAGGAAGCTGGAATAGGTCACCAGTTCAGCACTGAACAGGGTAAGGATCTGTCTCATCATATAGTGTCATGATGTTTAAGAGCATTTGGACTGACAGCCCACTCTGCAGAAAGCAAAGTAAAAATCAGTATTATACAATCATTTTGACATGGATTTTCAAAGTAAGTATACCAGTCTCATCAGGGTTATTATAGCTATTTAATAAGGTATGCAGTGATCATTGTGAAATCTAGTGCTAGATGAACCATTGGTGTACTGGGTGGTCAAAAATGTTGATGCTACAGTATTTCAAGGAAATATAAGATATAAAAAGTAAACAACAAATGTTCACACAATGCTGAAATGTTATGTATGAGTCTGAATATAGTAATTTATAATATATTTTCATTTTTATACACTTCTCTGTAACATTTTATGGACTTCTCAGGATTTTGTGTATGGCTGCGCCTGCTGCACAGTCTACAGATCTATGCATAGTACGCTGCGCTTCATAGGGTCACTGACTGTGGGAATCAGGAGATAGCATTCAAATGAGCCGCATCTCCTGTGCCAGAAAAGAATCCTCAATTGTATTCTGCATGACGGGAAAAATAAAACCACAAGAGCTCTCACTCACCTTTGTCTATTGTTTGCACGTATTCACATACCTAGACGACTCTTGCTGTGTCCCATCAGAAGTCGCAAAGTCCAGAAAAGGTTCTTCTGTCTGAAAAGTTTTACTTATGGGACCGGATGACATTTGTGATTGTCCAAACAAATGAAGAGCAGTAGTCCTCCCACACAGGCACCGACACGCTCACCAAAGTGTGAGGATGACTGTTCTATTCCACCAAATAAGTTCAACTTCTTCCTCTCACTCAGTCTCTCAAAATTAGAAACAGGGTAGGCAGAATTTCTCTCAACATAAATGCAAGTAACCTGACCTACTGCCTGAACAGCACATATTCGGAGTTAACCTCTTGTGTGCACAACGTCTTGATTGTCCAATAGCTTGGACTACAAATTTCAATGGGAGTATAATGTATGTAATGTATGAAATGTGCGCAGTAATAGTGAATGCCTAGTAGATATCAATGTCAATGTAATAACAGCCATCCTACTGAATGCAGTTATTGTCCTAGGACGTATTCCAAAAACCCTCTCCACATCTTGTCATTCTCCCAATTACCATTAGGTGAAAATATGTTTGATCATTTATTTGTGGTTTACATATATTGACCGTCCCTTAAAATATGAGCATATTGAGCGATATTGGTGGTATAGAAAGTGACGACTCCCGAATAGTCTGATGATTGGTTACCTTCATTTGTTCCCATCATTCTTTTTCACACACATGAATATTTCAGATACTTTATGTCAGAGCTGTATGGAGACTTTGTAGCCCAAATCACACATATTGAGCTGCAGCTGTAGTTGACTGGATTCATACAACTCACAGAAAGTATTGCGGTCTGCTGATAGAAAGTTAAGATTAAAATGTCACATTACACACTAAAAAAAGTCTCCGCAAAAAGTCAGTTAACTCAGCCGGCTAGGATCACTTAATGGAGACCTCTCATCAGTGGCGGGACTTGAAGCTCATGGGCCCGACGCGAAAGCTCCAACACGGCCCACAATTACTACAATCTTTAATAACATCAGTCTTTTTCTATAGGTCAAAAAGACTTTTGGGGCCCCCTAGACTTCAGGGCCCGGGTGCAACGGCAACACCCTACACCTGTTGTAGTTACGCCCCTGCCGCTCATTGACTTCTGTTAGAAACTGCATACTTAGTTGGACAATCATCTTAAGGTATCGTTATACACAGAGATATATTGCTTGCAACTCACTAGTTGCAGTGAAATCATGGACACATTATTACATTTGTACACGGCAACAAAATGGAACAATGTGTCCATGATTTCACTGCAATCAGTGAGATCAGTGAGTAGCAAGCAATATATCTCTGTGTGTAACGGTACCTTTAGGAACAGCAGCAGGGAATGGTCACGTATGCCAGGTTAACCCCTTTATGACCCAGCCTATTTTGACCCTAATGACCAGGCCATTTTTGTCAATTCTGACCAGTGTCCCTTTATGAGGTAATAACTCTGGAACGCTTCAACAGATCCTAGTGATTTTGAGATAGTTTTTTTCGTGACATATTGGGCTTCATGTTAGTGGTAAATTTAGGTCGATAATTAATAAATAACATTTCCCACTTGTCTACTTCACATCAGCACAATTTTGGAACAAAAAGATTTTTTGTTAGGAAGTTATAAGGGTTCAAAGTTCATCAGCAATTTCTCATATTTCCAATAAAATTTACAAAACCATTTTTTAGTGACCACATCACACAAGGGGTGTATATGACAGAAAATACCCAAAAGTGACACCATTCCAAAAACTGCACCCCTCAAGCTACTCAAATTTACATTTAAGAAGATTATTAACCCTTCAGGTGCTTCACAGGAACTAAAGCAATGTGGAAGGAAAATATGAACATTTTAATTTTTGCAACAAAAAATGTTATTTTAGCCTCAATTATTGCATTTTCACAAAGGTAAAAGCACAAAAAGGATCCTAAAATTTGTTGGTCAATTTCTCCTGATTACGCCGATACCTCATATGTGGTGGAAAATCACTGTTTGGGTGCATAGCAGAGCATGAAAGGGAAGGAGAGCCATTTGACTTTTTGAATGGAAAATTAGCTGCAATTGTTATCAGTCAACATGTCGCATATAGAGAACCCCTGTGTGCCTAAACATTGGAGCCCCCTCACAAGTGAGCCCATTTTGGAAACCAGACCCCCATAGGAACTTATCTAGATGCATAGTGAGCACTTTGAATCCCCATGTGCTTCACACATTGGTCCATAAAAATGAAAAAATACCTTTTCTTCACAAAAATTCTCTTTTAGCCTCAATTTTTTCATTTTCACATGGACAACAGGATAAAATGGATCCCAAAATTTGTTGAGCAATTTCTCCTGAGTACATCGATATCTCATATGTGGTCATAAATCACTGTGTGGGTGCACGGTAGGGCTCGGAATGGAAAGAGCCACTTGACTTTTTGAATGGATAATTAGCTGCAATTGTTAGCGGACACAATGTTGCATATGGAGAACCCCTGTGTGCCTAAACATTGTAGCTCCCCCACAAGTGACCCCATTTTGGAAACCAGACCCCTCAAGGAACTTATCTAGATGCATAGTGAGCACTTTGAACCCAGAAGTGCTTCACACTTTAATCCGTAAAAATGAAAAAGTACTTTTTTTTCACCATTTTCTTTTAGGCTCCATTTTTTCATTTTCACATGGGCAACAGAATAAAATGGATCCCAAAATGTGTTGGGCAATTTCTCCTGAGTACACAGATACCTCATGTGTGGCAGAAAACCATCATTTGGGTGCATGGCAGGGCTCGGAAGGGAAGGAGCGCCATTTGAATTTTTGAATGGAAAATTAGCTGCAATCATTAGTGGACACCATGTCGCGTATAGAGAGCCCTGTGTGCCTTAACATTGGAGCTTCCCCACAAGTGACCCCATTTTGGAAACTGAACCCCCAAAGGAATTTATCTAGATGCATAGTGAGCACTTTGAACCCCCAGGTGCTTCACACTTTGATCCGTAAAAATGAAAAAGTATTTTTTTTTCACAAAAATGTTTTTTAGCCTCAATTGTTTCATTTTCACATGGGCAACAGGATAAAATGGATCCTAACATTTGTTAGGCAATTTCTCCTGAGAACACAAATATCTCATATGTGGCAGAAAACCACTGTTTAGGCCCAACGCTTGAGCTCTGCAAGGAGGGAGTGACATTTTGGAACACAGATTTTGATGGCATGGTCTGTGGGTGTCATATTCTGTTTGGATAGCCACTGATGTGCCTAAACAGCAGAAACCCCCCACAAGTGACAACATTTTGAGTTTACTGCCACAGGGAGCCCTGGTGACGTCACCACTACCCTGTGGCAGTCTCTGACTGCTGCGGGTGACGTAACTCCCTGAGTCTCTGCGGTCAGTGTGATTGCAGAATCTGCAGGGAGAGGATGCTTGTACTCTCCCTGCAGACTCTGGATGAAGGATCATGGAGGATTATGTGGGAGTTATAATGATGGAGTTGAGATGTTTATTTTTTGTTCTAATAAAATTATTTTTCTCTGAGTGTTGTGTATTATTTACTATTTATCATAGATTCCTAATGGCGGGGTCTAACATTAGTCTGACATTATGAATCTTGGGCTTTTAGGGCCAGCTGCCAATAAAAAAGTGGGAATTAACCCCTTGTTTGCACAGTTTGCCACCGGCACCAGGGCAAGAGTTAGGGGACAGCTCCAGAAAATTGCGCCTCTAATGAATGCAAAATTTTCTGGGGTGGCTGTGGTATGCAATTCGCAGCATGGGGGGCCTGTCCATGCTGAGGATTCCAGCCCCCAGCTGCCAGGTTGTAGCTGGCTGGCAGCCAAAAATATGGCAATGTCGGGTTACCATGGTGATCGGCTCATTGTAATTACATTATCATGAACCGATCACCGCTGATGAGAGGTAAGTGACAGTGCGCTCCCTCTCGCCGGACCCTAAGTGCTGTGATTGTAAGATCACAGCACTTAGGGGTGACAGAGCGCCTGAAGCATGGCAGCAGTGTAGGCCCGCATGTGCCCACCGCCTGATCCCCCTGCATGGAGATCGGGCTGCAGAGAATCGATCTGACAGCCAAAGAATAGCGATCACATAGCGAATCGCCTCGCCCAGGCTGTCAGATCTCCATGCAGGGGAATCAGGCTGCAGAAAAGCGATCTGACAGCCTGGACACAGCGATCACATAGCGGATCGCCACGCCCAGGCTGTCAGATCACTTCGCTGCAGACTGATTCACCTGCATGGAGATCTGGGTGCAGTGAAGCGATCTGACAGCCCGGGCACACTGATCACATAACGGATCGCTGTGCCTGGGCTGTCAGATCGCTTCATTTCAGCCCAATCTCCATGCAGGGGGATCAGGCTGCAGAGCAGTGATCTGACAGACCAGGCACAGCGATCACATAGCAGATCCCCATGCTTGGGCTGTCAGATCGCTTCTCTGCAGCCTGATTGCCTTGCATGAAGATCGGGCTGCAGAGAAGCGATCTGACAGCCCGGGCACAGTGATCACATAGTGGATCACCATCCCCGGGCTGTCAGATCACTTCACTGCAGTCTGATCTCCATGCAGGGAGTTCAAGCTGCAGAGAAGCAGCGGGCAGAAGCAGGTGGTGGTGGGCAGAAGCAGGCGGCGGCGGGCACATGTGCCCTGCACCGCCGCCATGCTGATGCCACTGGTGATGGGTGTGATCATCAGATGTTTAAAGTTTGCTCAACAACATTTAGACAAGTCTGTGAAACACTGGGAGAATATGGTCTGGTCAGATGACACCAAAATTGAATTTTTGGAAGCTAAAAACAACTGCATATCACCCCAAAAACACCATATAAACAGTGAAGTTTGGAGATGGGAGCATCATGGTGTTGGGCTCATTTTCAGCATATGGCACTGGTAAACGTCATATAGATGAAGGAAGGATGAATGGACAAATGTACCTAAATATTCATAATAAAAATCTACTGCCATCTACCAAGATTATGTCAAATCGCTACTCTGCAGTCTGGTATCCATGCAGGGAGTTTGGGATGCAGAGAAGCAGTGGGCAGAAGCAGGTGGCGGTGCAGGGCACATGTGCTGATGCCACTGCTGATGGGAGTGATCACCAGATCACTCCCTATCAACCTGGAGGGGGCAATACCTGCCCCCTCCAGCATCCAGCCAGGGCTCCTCCATGGCTCTGACAGCCCCATCTATAGCTGGATAGGAGGATCTCTGTGATTGACTGTTCAGCAGCCATCCACAGTGATTGTGGGGGTGGGGTGGGGAATTCATCCCCTTCACATCAAGCCCCGGTGTTCTGTGATACGAATCACAGAAAACCAGGGCCCAATCGTGGTTACCATGGCAACAGTGCCGTAATTCCGCCATGATGCCACATAGGCATCACAGGTCGGGAAGGCACCAACTGGGAAGAGATTAAAGGAAACCAATAATGGGATTAATGCTGTATAAACTATTGACAGCTTGAAATTGACTGACTACATTATCCCATACAGATGTGTGAAGCAGGGAAAAAGTATTGAACTTATAAAGAAAGAAAAATGCAAAAACCATGGAAAGTCATGACACCAGCTGAAATCTATCAGTAATTATAAAGCAATCCTGACACAACCTATGGCCTATAAAAAGATGTCTCATTACCAAGGTGCTACACAAGAAACACCTCATGTTGGGTAAATCAAGTGAGTTGTCTCAAGATATAAGCAATTTTATTGTTGCAAAAGATACTGATGCATTGGTTATAGAAGAATTTCAAAACTACTGAAGGTTCCAGTGAGCTCTGTTGAAGCCATAATCGGCATGTGAAAAAAACCATAATTTCATCATAAACTGGCCATGAACAGGTGCTATCCACAAGATTTCAGTCAGAGGAGTGAAAATAATTATAAGAAGGTACAATTAATTAAAGGAAAACAATAAGTAATGTGCTCAACCTCCATGGCCTGTATGCTCGCTCACCACGCAATACTCCATTGCTGAACAAAAAGCATGTTCAAGGACGTTTAAAGTTTGCTCAACAACATTTAGATAAGTCTGTGAAACACTGGGAGAATATAGTCTGGTCAAATGAGACCAAAATTGAACTCTTGGAGGCCAAAAACCACTGCATATCACACCAAAAACACCATATAAACAGTGAAGTTTGGAGGTGGGAACATCATGGCGTGGGGCTGATTTTCAGCATACGGCACTGACAAACTTCATATAGATGAAGGAAGGATGAATGGACAAATGTACCTAAATATTCATAATAAAAATCTGCTTTTATCTACCAAAATGATGAAGATGAATCAAGTGTCAACATCTCAGCAAGATAATGATCCCAAACACACAGCTAAAGAAACTCTCAATTGGTTTCAGAGAAAGAAAAGCTGCTAAAATGGGCCAGTCCATCCCCTGACCTGAATCCAATAGAAAATGTATGGAAGAAACTGAAGCTCAGAGTTCATAGAAGGAAACATAGAAGCTTCAGAATGTGAAGAGTGTTTGTGAGAAAGAATGGGCCCAGATCACATCTGAGCAATGAATGCGACTAGTCCTCCATACAGGAGGCGTCTTGAAGCTGTTATCGCCAACAAAGGCTTTTGTATGAAGTAGTAAATAAGTTTCAGTAAGCATATTCAATATTTGTTCCCTGGGTCATTTCTAATTACACACCACTAAATTTTAAGGTACCTTCACACGCGGCAATATGGATTGATAAATTGCAACATTTCAGTTCCTGGGAACCTTTTTAGAAATACACACATCAATAACGCGTCTAAACCACGTTGAGATTTTGGTGCATTCTTCTGCCAGAACATGCAGTTTTGATGCAAAAGTTTCTGCAAGCAAATATTCAGCGTACACACATAGCCTAATATGGTAATCCAGCATTAAATTCATTGGTGCTGGATTGCTATATTATTGACTTCAATGGTGTTAGATAATCAGGTAATGAGGCGCCATTGACGTGAATAATTTGGCATAATTAAACTGAATGCTGAACTACTGGAAATCAGTTTAGTCAACCTAAGGTGAGTTCATTCAGTTCAATGAGTTCACTCAGGTGAGTTCACCAGAGGTCACAGCTGGGGTAACATGGGAACCGCACCAGCTGTGACCTCAGGTGAACTAATTGACCTCATCGCTTTTACAGCTGCGGCTCTGCCAGTCTGTTCCTGAGGCTGCAGTTGCGGACTGTGATAACCATGGGCCCCCCGAGACTGAGATTACCAGTCTCAGTCATGTGCTTTATCTGTGCTGGTATCAAAATTGGGGGAAAGGAAACCCATGCATTTTTATTAAATTGTTTATTTAAATAATTTTAAAAACGTGCATGGGTCCTCCTGTATTTTGATACCCAACCAAGATAACACACATGGCTGGAAGTCTCTGGCCTGCAGCTGTCTGCTTTATCTGTGCTAAGTATCAATATATGGAGGATTCTACACCATTTTTTCAAGTATTTATTTATTTTTACTCTACACTTCATGTCCCAGACTGCTAGTGTAAGGGCATCGAATCACAGATGCCGCCACAGATGGTAGGGGCGCAATCTGACTGCAACCAATCACAGAGGCTGTCAAAAAGGGTGGACGGGCAATTAGTGAATATTCATGAGGCTTAACGAGCAGACCCATAAGTAGTATGACAGGAAGGCAGTTCTTGGTAAGTATGATTTAACTACTGCAATTCCCACTTTGCTTCCTTTTGCAGCCCCCCAGCCCTTACTACTACAATTTTATAGCACAAATCTCGGGTCCCCATAGACTTACCTAGGGTTCAGCTGAAGTTCAGGTCAAGTCTGGTCCCTGACCCAGACCTGGCAAGGACATGTATCACATTTATCAAGCAAAGTTGCAGTCCCGCACCTTATATACAGTGGCATGAGAAAGTTTGGGCACCCCTGGTCAAAATTATGGTTATAGTGAACAATTAAGCAAATTGAATATAAAAAGATCTCTAAAAAGCATAAAGTTAAAGATAACACATTTCCTTGGTATTTTGGCAAAAAAAAATTTTCATCCGTAACATTTTAAAAATTGCATAAAAGAATATAGGCTGCTAAAAGTTTGGGCATACCTTGGAGATTTTTGTGCTCAGATAACTTTGACAAAGGTTTCAGACCTTAATTAACGTGTTAGGTTTATGACTTTTCACTATCATCGTTTGGAAGCCCAGGTGATGCAAATTTCACAGGTCAATAAAAACCAGCCTCATCTGGCCTTGTGCCAAAAAATAGCAGCAATGGGTTCTTCTAAGCAGCTGAATAGCGTTCTGAAAATGAAAATGGTGGAGGCCCACAAAGAAGGAGAAGGCTTTAAGTTGCCTTTCCTCAGTTCGAAATGTAATTAAGAAATGGCAGTTAACAGGAACAGTAGAGGTCAAAGTAAGGTCTGGAATACCAAGCAAACCTTCAGTGAAAGTTGCTCTTAGGATGCTATAGAGGCAAATAAGGACCACTGCATAAGTGCAAAAGACCTTTTGGAAGATTTAGCAGACCCTGGAGTAGTGATTCATTGTTCTAGTGTTCAGAGACACCTGCAAAATATGGCCTCTATGGAAGGGTCATCAGAAGAAAACCTCTCTTGCATCCTTACCATAAAATTCAGCATCAGAAGTAAATCCAACGGACTGATGAGGTTAAAATAGAACTCTTTGGCCACAATGATCACAGGTAAGTGTGGAGAAAAGCAGGGCACAGAATTTCAGAATCCCAAATGTTTGCATGCCATTGCAAGCTGCATTACGCAGAGAAATTCCTAACTATATATGTAAACTTTATTGCTTATTGACCTCTTAAAGCTGTGTTAAACATTATATTCATGTATTGTCAATCTGTTAACTTACTTTCGTTAATACAGATGTTCTTCATGTTCTCTGTAACTGAGTGGTGGCTATATTCCCAACAGAAATAAATGAACACTGAGTAAATGGTCATCAACAACTTTACCAAAAACAGTTGCCAAGTTAGAGGTCATGTCTTACATAAAGGAAACACAGTAATAATGATACTTTTTGGTAAATAAAACAATCATCTTGACTCCAGACTTAAGAGAGAATCATTGCTTTATACCATTATGTGCTGGAGGCTTCTGTAATGATAAAATATGTTTTAATTTATTGTTATTCTAAAAAAGGAAATAGTGACTAGCAAGCTAAATGTTACAAAGTTATTATTTTCTGGTTTTAGTTGGAAAGTTAAACTGTTCCCAAAAACTATTTAAACTTATAAAAAGCTAAACGAATTTCCAGCCGAACTCTAGCCAAATTCTATTGGCCTCTTACATGCAAAAGTTAGGCTGATGTTCCTGTGTTGCCATTCAGATCATTGACAGTAATTTCCAAAATCTTTACTTAACAGCCTTCAAAATTCTCAATCATTTTTGTATGTTATCAGAAGACAAATTTGGCAATGTTTTCTTCATTTGCTAATCTGGGCATACCACTCATGATGACAGACCACTTGGCCGCAAAAAAGAGTTTAGGTGGGCCTTAGTGCAAAGCGGCCTTTTCAGAAGGGTATTCCGATATCAAAGGTATCTTCATCCCGGAATGCACATATGATTCAATATGGGGCGACGTGAAAAAGTATTCATATCCCATGAACTTTACCACATTTTTTCATGTTACACTCACAAGCTATGTATATTATTGAGATTTTATGAGATATACCAACACAAAAGTAGCAAGTATTTGTGACGTGTAAAGGAAATAATACATGGTTTTCTAAATATTCAAACAATGTCAATTTGAAAATTGTGACCTGTATTGCATTAAGCCCTCTGTGGTCTGATACAACCAAAAATCCCTGAGTGACCAATTGCCACGAGAAGTCACATAATTAGTAAATTGGGTCCACTTGTATTTAATTTATTTTCAGCATAAAAACAGCTGTTTTGTGAAGGGCTCAGAGGCCTCAGAGGTTTGTTTGAGAACAATGGGTATCAAACAGCATCAAGAAAACCAAAGAACACACCAGATAGGTCAGGGATAGGTTGGTGGAAAAGTGTAAAGCAGGGGTAGGTTATAAAGGGTATGTTCTCCATATGTATATATGTCCCTCATCTAGGTACAGTATATATGTTCCCCATCATGGGTCCATCTGGTGTATGTTCGTCCTGTTATGCAGCACACACACAAAAATAAACAATTATACTCACCTTCCCTCCACTCCTCTAGTGAGCGGCATCTCTTCTGATGTTGGCCATTGACGTCAGTGTGTAAGCGGGGCATAGACCCCAGTCACATGCTAACATCAGCTGCCAGCTAATCCAAAAATAATATTCATTGTAGTGAATATTTATTTTATATAATAGTGGACACACAATTGTCCGAGCAGTTGCGTAAGTCGGCTACTGCGCCTAACATATGTGCCGCTGTTAAAGAGAATGAATATTCCTGCTCCCCATGGCCACAATCTTACCCACATGTCAGTGCTGACTTCAGTGCAGCGAGGTTGCCAGGATTATGAGCCTGTGGAAGCTGTGAATATTAATTTTCTTTAACAGCGGGCACATGTTTTAACCCCAGCTGCCACTGCCACCTGAGCTTGCCTCCTATAACCCGAACCAATGCTGCAGCCCCCACCAGCAAACCAGGTGCGTCCAGACTATAAGATGCATCCCCCACTGTCCCCCAAATTGTGAGTAACAAAGTGCATGTTATAGTCCAAAACATAGTGCAAATATTAGTTGTATACTCCACAAATCTGGCCTTTATGGTAGAGTGGCAGGAAGAAAGCAATTTTTAAAAGCAAGCCATAACAAGTCCTGTTTGTAATATGAAAAAAAAAACAGGTAACACACAACGCTAGCATGTGGAAGATGGTGCTCTTGTTAGATGAGACCAAAGTAAAGCTTTATAAGCTGAATGCAAAATGCTGTGTGGCTTAAAACTAACATTGCACATTAACCCTAAAAACATCAACCTCACTGTCAATCATGATGGAAGCAGAATTATGTTATTAAGATGATTTTCATCAGCAGGGACAGGGAAGATAGCCAGAGTTGAAGGGAAGATGGACAGATGGAGGTAACTGCAGATGAATTCTGGAGAAAAACCTGTTAGATGCTGCAAAAGACTTGTGACTGGGGTGTGGGTTCACCTTCCAGCAGGAAAATGACCCTAAACATACTGCAAGAGCTACAATGGATGGCTTAGATCAAAGCATAATCCTATTGAGAACCTATGGCAAGACTTGAAAATTGCTGTTCACAGACACTCTACATCCAATCTCACTGATCTAGAGCTATCTTGCAAAGAAAAGTGGAATCAGCCTCTAGATGTACAAAACTTGTAGAGACATTAACCAACAGGCTTAAAGCATTAATTTCAGTTAAAGTACTGATTCAGGGGGACAGAATACAAATGCATGTCTCAATTTTCACATTAATTTTTTTTTTTAAATAATTAGAAAACTGTGTTGGTACAGAAAAAATACAGTATATCTTTGTACCATGCTAGCCAGTAGATAAAAGAATATGAAAAATTAAGAGTCCCCTGTGGTTAATACCTTTCAATGGCTAACTGAAAAGATACTAACAAATAGCAAGCTTTCAGGACTACTCAGGTCTCTTCATCAGGCATATAACTATATTTAGTAAAAAAAAAAAAAAATAGTAATATTTTACAAAAACATGTATCATTCCCTTTACATTTCAAAAATACTTTCTGCTTATTGCTGTTATATAACATAAAATCCCAATTAAATACATTTCAGTGGAAGACTTGTATGAATTATTTTTCAAGGCTCTCTAGTGATGGTACAGGGTGCCATCTTCTCTCTTCATTGTTCATCCTGTGCATCTGATCTCTGAGTCACAGTGCAGAAGGCAAGTGGACATGAGCATATTGTGACCCTTGTGTGGGGCCTCGGACTCCCTCCATAGAACACTTATGGAGGGAGCTGAAGGTCTGAGTTGCAAAGCGATGGCTTCAGAATCTTTATGATTTAATTATCATCTGCAAAGAGAAGTAGACCAAAATTCCTTCTGACATGTGCGCAAACCTCATAATCAACTGCAAAAAATGTCTGACTGCTGTGCTTCCAACAAGGGTTTTGCCACCAAGTATTCAGTGTTGTTTGCTAGAGGGATCAAATACTTATTTCTCTCTTCAAAATGCAAATACATTTATATAATTTTTAGACAATGTTATTTTCTGTATTTTATTTTTGATATTCTATCTCTCACTGTTAAATTTAACCTACCCTTAAAATTATAGAGTGTTGATGTCTTTGTCAGTGGGCAAACTTACAAAATCAGCAAGGGATCAAATAATTATTTCCTTCACTGTACAACACTATAATGTATGATACGTTGTGAGGCCATTATACAATATGAGGGACAGCGGAGTCCATTATACTGTGTGAGGGAACTGTTGGGTTCATCATACTATGTGAGGACACTGTGGGGTCCATCATACAGTGTGAAGAAATTGTGGAGCCATTGTACTGTATAGGGTGATGTGAAAGCCACCATACTGTATGTGGGATTGTGGACCATCATACTGTGTGAGGTTCAGGAGTCCATCATGTAGGGCTTTGGGATTCATCATATTTTGTATGAGGGGCTGTGGGGACAGCATTCTGTATAGCATGATGTGGTAATGATCATACAGTATTTTGGTCTCTAAGGGCATTTATTCTGTATGTGGGCTGGGAGGACCATCATACTGTGTATTGTAAGGTGCAAGGGCATTATAGTTTCTGAGGGGCAGTGGAGGCCTTCATAGTGTGTGGGATGGATCATACTGTGTGGGGGATTTGAGGTCAATCATATTGTGCAAGAGAACTGTGGGGCCATCTCACTATGTTGTAAACTGTGGGGTCCACAATACTCTAGGGAGGCTGTGAGAGCTTAGTTCTGTAAATAAAAGCTGTGTGACCCATCATACTATATGGGGAGATTTGAGTTCTTTTATACTGTGTAAGTGAGTGAATGAGTGAGTGAACTGTAGGTGCAATCATACTGTATAGAAAAAGGGGGGAATCATCATTTATAGTGAGGGAGGTTGTGGGGCCATCATACTGTATAGGTGACTATTAGCACATTATACTATACTAGCTGTGAGCCCGATGCAAATGCATCGGGATTCTAGAACGTGCATTAATTTGATTATAGTAGTTATAGCTGGTGTGAGTACTTTTTGGGGGGGTGTGAGTATTTTTTTGGGGGGTGTGAGGACTTTTTGGGGGGTGTTTGAATATTTTTTGGGGGTGTGTGAATACTTTTTGGGGGGGTATGAATACTTTTTGGGGGGGTTGAATACTTTTTTTGGGGGGTTGAATAATTTTTGGGGGGGTAGAATACTTTTTGGGGGGGTTAAATACTTTTTTGGGGGGTTGAATACTTTTTGGGGGGGTTGAATACTTTTTTGGGGGGGTTGAATACTTTTTGGGGGGTTTGAATACTTTTTGGGGGGGTTGAATACTTTTTGGGGGGGTGTATATAGTATATATATATATATATTAGTATTATGTTTTATTTTATTGTTTATTATTTTTATTATTTTATTTTTTATTTTGTTAGTATTTTTATTATTATTAAATTTATTAAACCGCACTTGCCGCATCTGCCGCAAGTCCCCCAATACTTTGTATGGGGATTACCGCAACCGCGCCGTAACCGTTACACTTGCGGCGCGGTTGCGGTAATCCCCATACAAAATATAGGGGGACTTGCGGCAGGTCCCCCTATAGTTTCTATGGGGATTACTGCAACCGCGCCGCAACCGTTACACTTGCGGCGCGCTTGCGGTAATCCCCATACAAAGTATAGGGGGACTTGCAGCAGGTGCGGCAAGTGCGGTTTTGCAAAACCGCACTTGCCGCACCTGCCGCAAGTCCCCCTATACTTTGTATGGGGATTACCGCAAGCGCGCCGCAAGTGTAACGACTCGCTGGCGCCGACCAATGAGAAGCGCGGCTCAGGCAGCGACTCGCAATGGCCTCGCGGCCATTGCTCGCGCTACCTGACCGGTAAATCGCTAACTTTGAGGCCGAGCCTCTGGTTCGATTTTCGCCCAGCGACTCGCAATGGCCGCTTCGCGGCCATTGCTCGTACTCAGTCTGCGCGAGCAATGGCCTCGCGGCCATTGCTCGCGCAGGACAGCGACTCGCATTGGCCGCTACGCGGCCAATGCTTCGCCGTGGTGACGTCACAGAGTGACAAAGCCACGGTCTTCTCGGGGTCCACCACGGAAGTGCCTACGGCAATTATATAGTAGATAGGGGATCTGAATACATAGTTAGGGGTCTCATATTGATATAGGTGGTCTGAATACATAATTAGAGGGTCTTATATTGATATAGAGGGTCTGAATACATAGTTAGGGGATCTCATTGATATAGGGACATGGGGGCGCCGCTCTCCCGGCTGCTGCTGCTCCTCACTCTGCCCTCCAGGTGGTAACCGCCGCCTCCGCTCCGATCACTGCGTCCTCATCTCCTGCTCCTCAGGTGAGAGCCGGGAGGGGTATACTGTGTATAGGGGAATGTGTGCTCGTACTCAGCGTGCGCGAGCAATGGCCTCGCGGCCATTGCTCGCGCAGGGCAGCGACTCGCATTGGCCGCTACGCGGCCAATGCTTCGCCGTGGTGACGTCACAGAGTGACAAAGCCACGGCGTGCCGGGGTCCGACACAAACGTGCCTACGGCAATTATATAGTAGATGTGGTGCTGAGGTCGATCATACTGTGTGAGGGATCAGTGGGTGCAACCATACTGTGTAGGTGGGCTGTGGGAGCCTTCATTCTGTGTATAATGGGCTTCATTCTGTGTACAATGGGCTGTGGGGGCCTTCATTCTGTGCATTGTGGGTGTGGACACCATCATATTGTGTGAGAGGCTGTGCGGTCCATCATACTGTGTGGGGACATTATACTATCCTGTTTTGATGAGGGGTTAGATACGATGACAGTGGGGGAACCTTCCAATGCTTACATACTATGATTCACTGATTCTACTATGTTTGGGGTCTTTGTGTTCTGTCATACTGTGTGTGAACTGCAAGGGTCATCACACTGTATAAAAGGCTGTGGGGGCATAATATATGGTGTTGGAGGCTGAATGGGCCATCATACTGTATATGTGGCTTTGGGTGCATTATACTGTATACTGTGTTGTGGCATGCATCATACTATTTGTGGGTTCCTCTCGGGCCTAGCATACTGTGAGAGGAGCCATTAGACTGTATGGAGGACTATTGAGGCATCATGCTGTATGTGGGGATGGGAGATCATCATTCTGGTGATGGGTGCTGTGGGCCATCACACTGTGTAGAGGGGCAGTAAGGACATCAAATTGTGGGGCATTAGTGGTGTGGGACTATAGTTGCATCATACTAGTGGGGCTTGTTGCCAAGCCATTATACTGTGTGAGTGGGGGGAACTGTGAGAGCAAATTATTGAGGGTACTCACTGCTGGATGAGAACACTAGGGGGCTTCAGCAGGTGCACTATTTCTGTGTACATGATTCAAAACATATCCCACTCCATGGGTTTAAAAGTTGTGAGGTGTAACGATCTCTACTCCACTGAATATCTTTTGGGGGAGGGGGACCTAATATGGACTCTTACTATAGGGCCCAATAATTTCCATGTAGGCCTCAATAAGTTCTTGTAAAAGTCATGGAATAGTCTCAGCCACCCAGCCATGTTAATTGTAGGGTAAATGAGACTTCTTCAGATTTGCAGGAGTTGCAGTTAAAATAAAGGAGTTAAACATATTCCAGAGAAATAAGAGACAAAACTGTCCATTGAAATAGTGCAGCAACGAAAAAAAGCAACATGGAGTAAACAGAAATATATCAAACAGTAAAAGTCCTTTTCCCCAAGTTTTGACATTTCATCTGTGAGATCTGAAGTTTATACTGTAGATATCAGCACAGTGTAATTGAGCGAAACAATTTCTTCTATTCCCAGACCCGCTAGATGCGAGCTATAAAAATAATAATAGACTTGGGATTCATGTGTCTTGCAATTGGCCATGATACAGCTCAGTAAAAGTTATGAGTGTTATAGAACCATAATATAGATTAAGATAATCTGAAAACAAACTGTAACCTCTGTAAATGCTTCAATTTTATACCGCTCCATGAAAAGTTGTTATTGAACTCAAAGAATTAGAACAAAATCATATGAAGCATCAGGTCCTATAATACAGTTGTGGCCAAAAGTATTGACACCCCTGCAATTCTGTCAGATAATACTCAGTTTCTTCCTGAAAATGATTGCAATCACAAATTCTTGGTATTATTATCTTCATTTAATTTGTCTTCAATGAAAAAACACAAAAAGAATTGTCCTAAAGCCAAATTGGATCTAATTCCACATGAAACATAAAAAAGGGGGTGGACAAAAGTATTGGCACTGTTAGAAAAATCATGTGATGCTTCTCTAATTTGTGTAATTAATAGCACCTGTAACTTACCTGTGGCACCTAACAGGTGTTGGCAATAACTAAATCACACTTGCAGCCAGTTGACATGGATTAAAGTTGGCTCAACCTCTGTCCTGTGTCCTTGTATGTACCACATTGAGCATGGAGAAAAGAAAGAAGACCAAAGAACTGTCTGAGGACTTGTGAAACCAAATTGTGAGGAAGCATGAGAAATCTCAAGGCTACAAGTTCGTCTCCAAAGACCTGAATGTTCCTGTGTCTACCATGCGCAGTGTCATCAAGAAGTTTAAAGCCCATGGCACTGTGGCTAACCTCCCTAGATGTGGACGGAAAAGAAAAATTGACGAGAGATTTCAACGCAAGATTGTGCGGATGGTAGATAAAGAACCTCGACTAACATCCAAACAAGTTCAAGCTGCTCTGCAGTCCGAGGGTACAACAGTGTCAACCCGTACTATCCGTCGGTGTCTGAATGAAAACGGACTGTATGGTAGGATACCCAGGAAGACCCCACTTCTTACCCCGAGACATAAAAAAGCCAGGCTGGAGTTTGCCAAAACTTACCTGAGAAAGCCTAAAATGTTTTGGAAGAATGTTCTCTGGTCAGATGAGACAAAAGAAGAGCTTTATGGGCAAAGGCATCAACATAGAGTTTACAGGGGAAAAAAAGAGGCATTCAAAGAAAAAAACACGGTCCCTACAGTCAAACATGGCGGAGGTTCCCTGATGTTTTGGGGTTGCTTTGCTGCCTCTGGCACTGGACTGCTTGACCGTGTGCATAGCATTATGAAGTCTGAAGACTACCAACAAATTTTGCAGCATAATGTAGGGCCCAGTGTGAGAAAGCTGGGTCTCCCTCAAAAGGTCATGGGTCTTCCAGCAGGACAATAACCCAAAACACACTTCAAAAAGCAATAGAAAATGGTTTGAGAGAAAGCACTGGAGACTTCTAAGGTAGCCAGCAATGAGTCCAGACCTGAATCCCATAGAACACCTGTGGAGAGATCTAAAAATGTCAGTTTGGAGAAGGCACCCTTCAAATATCAGGGACCTGGAGCAGTTTGCCAAAGAAGAATGGTCTAAAATTCCAGCATAACATTGTAAGAAACTCATTGATGGTTACCGGAAGCGGTTGATCGCAGTTATTTTGGCTAAAGGTTGCGCAACCAAGTATTAGGCTGAGGGTGCCAATACTTTTGTCTGGCCCATTTTTGGAGTTTTGTGTGAAATGATCAATGTTTTGCTTTTTGCTTCATTCTCTTTTGTGTTTTTTCATTGAAGACAAATTAAATGAAGATAATAATACCAAAGAATTTGTGATTGCAATCATTTTCAGGAAGAAACTGAGTTTTATCTGACAGAATTGCAGGGGTGTCAATACTTTTGGCCACAACTGTATGGAAACATACTGTATTTTCTAGAAACATGGCAATTATCTCAGTGATAAAGAGTATGAAGTACGGAGTATGAAGTATGAGACAAGTCGAGTTAAATGGCATACCAATCCAATTACATATTTATCTCCTACATAAGTTGTATTCAGGGCTACCATCATGAATTAAAGATGGTTGGACAGGGGTGGAGCCGGAAGGAGTTTGACTGGGGAGGGGACCCACGGAAGAGGTGAGGGGCATGGCCTGGAGGAGATTGAGGCCCGCCCCCTCACCTCTCCTCTGGTCCTCCTCTCCTGTCAAGCTCCTCGGGCTCCTGACAGCTGTCAGAGCAGTCATGGACATGGGGGAAAGAAGACGCTGAAAAGTGCGGCTCCTGCTCCCCAGCCATTTTGAGACCGAATAACTGACCGCTGCTGCATTTATCAAGACTCCCTATGCCACTCAAGAAGAGAGAAACACAGCCCACACAAAAACCGGGCACTGCGGTGCCCCCCACCGCAGATATTACTCGCTTTCTCCACAGCGCGGGAAAGCATACTCCAGGATGGGCCCCTGCTAAGATGGTGAACGCGGGCAGCACAGAGACGCGCCCAGGCACCCATGTGTGAGGAGAGACGGCACACACAGTGGAGCAGCCACATGAGGTTCGGGAAACCGGAGGAAACAGCAATGGACTGGCTCCATGTAATAACCAGACCCCACGCTCAATACAGGAAGAACCCCGCTCCACCAATATTAAAGAGAACAATCCCTCCTGCAGCCCAGCATCCACCAGAGGAGGGAGGAAGGCAGGAGAAGTATGGAGGAGAGGAAGAGGGGAATGCACAGTGGCATACCGACTCTGTGACCACAGTGGATATAAGATCAGAGGCTCACAGAGAGGGAGACAAGGGAGCCACACGAGGGGAAAGACTGTCTCAGGGCAATTTGTGTGTGACCATGCACATATTATCTCACCTACTGCCCAGGCACTTCGCTGCCCTGTACCTCAGGCTTATAGTCCATTAAATATCTCTGCAAACCCATGGGCCACCCGAGACAGAGTGGATTGCACCTATACGACTCCTAACCAGGACAATGCTACATTCCTATACAGTTTTATCCCTTTAACAGGAAAAAGACACCTGCTGACTTCTGCACAGGACTATAATTACACTCAAATTGCACAATCTAACTGTACTATCTCCACTGTGCCGACTGGGGAAGTATGGGACGACTTTAAAGCCCGCATTGCTACAATTCCAACACGAGAGGAAATTGAGAAATGTGTCAGCCGGCTTGAGACATCCTTTGAAGCTGAAACAGCTGCCATCTGGACTGAGGTCCGACGTCTTAATGGTAGAATCACTGATACCGAATATGTCACTGATAACATCTCCAGACGCATGAGTGCAATAGAGAAACAAGTAAATGACCAGTCGTCCCATATTGAACTTGCCCTTGATCTCATGGAAGATCTTGAGAACAGGGATCGCAGAAACAATGTGAGAATCAGAGGGCCATCAGAGTCGATTCTATCAGGAGATCTGGACATGACTTTGAGGGGCTTTTTGAACTCCATCCGTAACGTATCTGCAGACGCCCCTCTCAAATTCGATGGGGCTCATAGATCCCTAGGCCCTCCACCACCCGAGGGAGAGAGACCTCGGGACGTTATATGCCGGATTCACCATTATAAAACTAAAGATGAAATCTTCTCAAGAGCTAGGGCACGTGAACCACTGTCGTTTCAGGGGAACCCAATACAGCTGCTTGCAGACCTTTCTCGACATACCTTACTGAAACGAAGAGCCCTGCGGCCTTTGCTTGATGTTCTACGTGCCAATGACATCTCGTATTCGTGGGGGTATCCCTTTCGCTGAAAAGTAAGGAGGGAGGGACGACTCATTGTGCTATCCCATCCCAGAGACATTCCTGACTTCCTTAACCATCTGGAGATTTCAACCCTTACAATCACCATCCAAGATTGGCTATTATGCCTCAAGGGATTCTGAAGGAGGACTACCACCACGGAGGAGACGGCAGAGAAGGGGTCCTACACGAAGGCATGAGTCAGAGAGAAATGCTAGGGGATCATCTGGAGATGGCTGAATATTCCATTGTATAACAGAGAGGGACCTATATCTTGCTCTAATTCTCTGTGTAGGAGTTGTTTGTAATATCTAATGTGGCACCCCAGGGGTTAATGTGCCACAGTAAAATCAACCAGGGTTAACTCCCCACAAACACTGGACACTGCACAAACACCTCTAGGCCAGAAGGGGGAGCTAAAGCAGCTCCCCTATATATTCTGGTGTGGAGAGGAAGTGAGTAGTTCAGTTCCTGGGAGAACTGAGTAAGAAAGACTGTAGTGTAAAGGAGCTGCCTCAGGCTTCCCCACAGTCTGCTACTCAATTTCAGGCCTAGCCAGAATCTGAGGGGAGGAGCCAATAGAAACAGGAGAACACATCTGGGAGATTGAATTACCTCATAACTCGCCCCGGAGGAGCGCAGAGACCGGATACCGGATCTGAAACTGTGACTGACACACGCAGCACAGTAAATACCAGACTAGTGGTGGTTATAGATCTGAACTGTACGTCAACGAAGCAACATGGCGGGGTCAGAAACACATGGAAAGATTCAAGTTGCCTAGCAAGTGGGTACCTGTGAGGGCCAGTCATCCCTACCGTGTTGGATGGCATTCCCTTCAGCGCCTTGTTGGATACCAGGTCCCAGATAACATCAATTCCACATGTTCTATACAAAAGGTACTGGGCTGATTCAGACATTAGTAGTGGTCCAACTGAAATTGCAGTGAACTTATGGGCTAGCAATGGTGAACTACCGTGTTTCCCCGAAAGTAGGGCGCCCCCGAAAGTAAGGCATGCTTGTGGGGGCGCCCTACTTGCTAATATAAGACACCCCCCGATTATAAGGCGTACCTGCCTGAGGACTGTGGTAGTCCCCCGCTCTCTGGTGGTCCCCCGCTCTCCGGTCGCCCCCTCTGCTCTCTGGTGGCCCCCACTCTCCAGCGGCCCCCGCTCTCCTGATTCCCGCTGTAGCTGCCAAACTCCGCCCAGGTCAGGAGCCCTGCGCCAATTACAGCGCAGGAACCGTGACCCAATCACAGCCCAGGAACCGCAAGCCAATCCGCGGCCAGCTGACATCGTGCAAGGCCTCTGATTGGCTAGCGGTTCCTGGGCTGTGATTGGCTCATGCTTTCTGCGCTGTAATTGGCGCAGGGCTCCTGACCTGGGCGGAGTTTGGCAGCTACAGTGGGAAGAAGGAGAGCGGGGGGACGCTGGAGAGCAGGGGGGGGCCACCGGAGAGTGGAGGGGGCCACCGGAGAGCAGAGGAGGCCTCCGGAGAGTGGAGGGGGCCACCGGAGAGCGGAGGCCAGCTGGAGGACGGGGGACCACCGGAGAGCGGAGGCTAGCGGGGAGAGCGCAGACACCGGAGAGCGGGGGCCACCAGAGACCGGTAAAAAACGGTTTGTGTGTATGGGTATGTGTGTGTGTGTATGGTTATGTGTGTATATGGGTATGTATGGGTGTGTGGTGTGTATATGTGTGTGTATGGGTGTGTGGTGTATGTGTGTGTATGGGAGGCTGCAGTGGGATGTAGGGTATATAAGACACCCCCGAAAGTAAGACATGGCGGACTTTTTGGAGCAAAAAAAAATATAAGACAGTGTCTTTCGGGGAAACACGGTAATACCGCAAGTTGGATTCAGAGAAATGACCATTCAGATTGGGAAGGTAGAATTGCAGAACCAGGGTATTATAATTGTAGATGTTGACCGGCGAGAACGTGAACCAGTAAAGTTACTAGGAATGAATATAATTGAAAAGTGTTTTTCCGAGGTAATTACTGTCTTACAACAGATCGCCAAGACTGCCAGAGCCGGGAAACAGAGACTTCTGCAAAAAGAAATAACAGCCCTGATGTTGAAGCAACAGGTAGAAATATCAGGAGGTGAAATCGGCAGTGTAAGTGACCCGATACCCATTGTAATACCTCCCAAAACTGAAATGTTGGTCTGGTCTAGAGCCGCAATAGGCATTAAAGGGCGAGACTGTCAAGCCCTGGTAGAACCCGTGTACTCAGATAGTAGGCCCACTATACTGACAGCAAGAGGAGTAGTTGAGGTACACGGGGAAGAGTGCCATTACGCCTTCTAAATTGCGGGAAGATGAGGTCACAGTACAAAGTATGCTACTATGGCTAAATTATTCACGGTTGATAGCAATGCCATCACAGCGTCGAGCCATTGAACCGTCAAGTCAGGTGATGACAATGGTCAGGGGAAAAGCTGGAGGATTGGTGCCAAAAACTAATGTGGGTACCAGTTCTACACTTCCCATCAAAGCATGGGATACGGTTATAAAAGAATATGAGCAGATATTCATAAAACACCGTTAGACTTTGGGCAAATTAAAGGGGTAGAGCACACTATTACCACAGGTAACCATCAGCTATAAAGAGAGGTATAGACCGGCTCACTACCAAACCACCAAAGACATGCTTAGAGAATAAAACTGCAGGGGTAATAAGAGACGGTTGTAGCCCTGGCAGCGCTTTAGTGTTGGTTAGAAAGAAGGACGGACCATGAGAATGTGCGTAGACTACGGCAGATCATCCGCATTACACACAGGATGCATTCCCATTACCTAGGATTGAGGAGTCATTAGCCACATTAAAATCTGCTAACTACTTTTCCACCTAGATCTCACAGTGGTATTGGCAGATGCTGACAGGAGAAGACATGTTTACTACACCGATGGCCTCTGTGAGTTCAGTTGTATGCCGTTGGACTCAGCAACGCACCCGGTACTTCCAAGCCTGATGGAGAGTGCCTAGGACATAAGAACTTTGAAACTGTCCTTCTGTACCTAGATGATCATAGTCTACTCCAAGACCTATGAACAACATCTACAAGACTGGCAGAGGTGTTTGAAGCCTGTCCGGATATAGCATGAAAAATCAAGCCCCAGTGCTACTTCTCAAGCCAAAGGTGCAGTACCTAGGACATGTTGTGAGTACAGATGGAGTAGCACCGAATCTGATAAAGTCATAGTGATAAGGGAAGAGTGAGGTAATTCTGGGCCTGGTAGGCTATAACAGAAGATTTATCAGAGGGTTCACGAAGTCAGCAGCTCCTACAAGACATCCTGGTAGGACAGTTGAAGGTCTTCAACCGTAATTCCGTTTCCAGTGGAGTGAAGAGAAGGAAGAGTCCTTCAAAAAGCTAAAGTGTGCACTGACAGGAAAGAGATCCTGGCATATCGGATTCCATCAACCTTCATTCTGTACACGGAGCCAGCAACGTGGGACTGGGAGCAATATTGTATAAATACAGAGGGGTAGGGGACAAGAGTGCAATAGTGCCTATCACTAGCGACATAGATAAAAGGTGATGCTATGGATTCACTCACCTAGTTCAGTTGTGGTTCCCACACTGGTTGAAGGGCATCAACAATCAAGCTCCTGCAGGACTCCACGACCACTCGTGCGTGGAACATCCAAAGAAAAATAGGATTGAAGAGGTGTATCACGGTCCGCGCTGCTATATCCAAAGAAGACACTCACTGGAAGGCAGGATTTCAGAAGCAATTTCTTTTCTTTATATGCCAGGAAGTGACGTCTTAGTGCGGGTCACGTGTTTGAACTGACGTTAGTGCAATGTGGAGGCTGCGTTGTAGGTTACGTATCTAATTAGGTGCGTCGCGGGCATTGATGCAATAGTATCCGCCCAAAAAGGGCGGAACTAATTGAGCTAGTAACGTTGCAACAAAGCTGATAATCTGACCGGCCGGCAAAGATCCTTGCCTAATAATTATTTCTCATATAGCACTTTTAACCTCATAAAATCCCTTTTTCATCGTTCCCTTGATTGATACTTCTCTTCACAAACAACGCTGCGTTCAAGTGTACACATGCGTTGTCACTTTGACGGCACTATCAGTGCACGGATGCCGCCAATATGCAATTGGGAATAGGACTACAAAAGCCCTGACCACAGGCACTGACCCTCGCTTCTAGCCCCCGATGAAGCCATTCTAAGCAGCGGCGACACGCGTAGGGTGTCTGGGTCCTCTCAGCCCACAGCCAGCACAGGTACTGTATATCAGAGGGTTTTCTCTGGCTTCTATTTTTGTTACTGTCCTCATTAGGTGTCCATATCTTTCTCTACAGGTTCCATGGACACCTTTTAGGTATCACTTAAAGGGTTCCCTGTTTATAACCACTCTGCAATCACATGTTTATCATATGTTTATCTCAGAGCAACTGTTTGTGTACTACACTTAGGATGACAATTAATGAGTGGCTCTTGACACTTGGATGATTATATATCATGGTCCTTTGAATCTAGGATCATTCAGTAAATCCCCCTTGGGATAGTAATGTGTTCCCACATTACCACTTTTTGAAATCCTGTTGTCCTTATTGGGGTGCCCCCTTGACCTTATTAATGCTTTCTACGCATTTATGTCCACAATGATATGTTACCACCATTTTCTTTGATTTTATGTAATCCATGTGTGACCAATACTGATTTCATTTCTTGGTTGTTGCTTTTGACATCATCCCAGCTCACTGGAGTTATATATAACACAAACTTAACATTGAGTTATGATGAACTGGATTGACTGATGTATTCACCATTGTCCAGCTGGTAATCTTTGAAGCCTTAATTGTACCTCTGTCAGGACATAATATCCTGAGGCGTTATCTGTATTTTGCTGTGCTGCGGTCTTGTAAGATGTGCAAGTGTTTGTATACACTTTTTTAAACAGTTTTTATCTTGTATGCCCCTTTTTCCATTTTTCAATAAAGATAATCTTTTTTCAGTTATTTGTATCAGAGCATGGTTGATCCTGGATATACACACGTTCTTTCCTCTTGTTCAATTGGAGTCGACAGTAGGTGGCGAGGGCTTGGATGTGGGGCTTGAAGGAGAGGGAGGAGTCAAGGGTGACCCCGAGGTACTTTGTGTGGGGGACTGGGGAGAGGGAGCAGTCGTTGACTAGGATTGACAGGTCTGGTAGAGGGGGAGGGCGGCTGGGGGGAAGACGATGAACTCTGTTTTGTCCATGTTCAACTTGAGGAAGTGAGCAGAGAAGAAAGATGAGATGGCGGACAGGTACTGGGGAATTTTAGACAGAAGGGAGGTGATGTCAGGCCCGGAGAGGTAGATCTGGGTGTCGTCGGCGTAGAGATGGTACTGGAGGCCATGGGACTCAATGAGCTGACCTAGGCCGAGGGTGTAGATGGAGAAAAGTAGCTGTCCCAGTACCGATCCCTGGGGGACGCCAACAGTAAGGGGGTAAGACGAGAAAGAGGTGTGGGAGTGGGTGATGCTGAAAGTGCGGTCCGTAAGGTATGAGGAGATCCAGGAGAGGGCGGGGTCGGTGATGTCAAGGGATTCTAGGATTTGGAGTAAGAGGGAGTGGTCGACTGTGTTGAAGGCGGCAGATAGGTCGAGGAGGAGCAGGAGGACAGAGTAGTGTTTTTTACTCTTCGCGGTCAGTAGGTCATTGGTGACTTTAGTAAGGGCTGTTTCGGTGGAGTGGTGAGGTCGGAAACCGGATTGTAGGCGGTCGAAGAGGGAGCAGGAGGATAGGTATGAGGACAGTTCAGAGTGGACTTGTTGTTCAAGTAGTTTGGATGCGAAAGGGAGAAGAGATATTGGGCGGTAGTTGGTGACGGATGATGGGTCGAGGGAGGGTTTTTTGAGGATGGGTGAGATCAAGGCGTGTTTGAAGGATGAGGGAAAGATGCCAGAAGTGAGTGATAGGTTGAAGAGGTGGGTTAGGGCAGGGATGAGGACAGCGGTGATGTTTGGGATGAGATGGGAGGGGAGTGGGTCGAGGGCGCAGGTGGTGAGGTGAGATCGTGACAGGAGGGTGGGGAGCTGGGCTTCAGTCACATTGGAGAAGCTTCCTTTGGTCGAGGAGGGTTGGGCAGTAATGGGGGTGGGTTGGGGGGACGTTGGGCCAAAGCTTTCTCTAATTTTATCAATCTTTTGTTTGAAGAAGGTGGCGAAGTAGTCGGCGGACATGAGGGGGGAAGGAGGAGGTGCCGGGGGACGGAGTAGGGAGTTGAAGGTTTTGAATAGTTGTTTGGGGTTTCGGGACAGTGTGTTGATTAAAGAAGAGAAATAGGTTTGCTTTGCGGCGGTGAGTGCGTCCTTGAAGTTGGAGAGGGATTGCTTGTACATGGTGAAGTGGGCCGTGGAGTGGGATTTCTTCCATCTCCGTTCGGCGACCCTGGACGTTCGGCGTAGTTCTTTTGTGAGAGAGGAGAGCCAGGGTTGTCTGTGTGTGCGGGTTTTGGTGTGTGTGAGGGGGGCAGACTGGTCGAGAGCCGCAGTTAGTGTGGAGTTGTAGAGGGTGGTAGCAGTGTTAACGTCGGGTGAGGAGACGAGGTCTGTTAGAGGGAGGAGGGAGTGAGAGAGTGAGTTGAAATCGATGAGTTTAAGGTTTCTGCGCGGGTGACTGAGTTTCCGGAGAGGAAGGGGGTGAGGTAGGGGGAAAGAGGGAGGAGAAGGTCAACAGGTTGTGGTCAGATTGGAAGAGGGGTGAGTTTGAGAGGTCGGTGAGGGAACAGAGGCGGGAGCAGATGAGGTCAAGCGTGTAGCCATCTTTGTAAGTGGCTGAGGAGGACCATTGGGAGAGGCCAAAGGAGGTGGTCAGAGATAGGAGTCAAAGGAAAAACTAAGTTAGGGGTGTCACCAGTTACACAAGCAATCAGATCATGTAAATAAAAAGAGAAAAGTACCGTGTATATATAAACTGGGATCGGGGAACATATGAGTGAAAAAAATATTTAAACAATTTTATTATAATAAAGAGCAAAGTGCATACACAAGAAAAAATTAAAACCAATTAAAAATTGTGAAACCACAATAGTATATATAAACCATAGCCAAAATAATTAATTACATAAGTACTGTAAACAGTCTCAAATTATTACTGAGCAGTGTAAATAGTTGAATGGCCACTTGGAAGGGACAGGGAATCAATTTTCAAACCAAAGAATCAGTGGCAACAGTCTTCAAACAACGAGAAACAATTACTGACAAATTCCCCTGTCCCCATTGGGACTCTCAATGTACCAATTAGTCCTGAAAATGCAGGGAGTTGGATAACAAACCAAATAATCAGTGGTGCAAGCCTAACAAAAACCCCTGTCCCAGTGGAGCACTCAGTGTATCAATTTAACTTGAATATGGACTGCCAAATACACAGGAAGGTGTCTCTCAGCAATAGTGAAATTACAGGTGATGTGTGGCGCCCCGCAACGAGTGCGTCACAGGAGGGTATTGCAGCCACAAATGCAGCCGCAATATCCTCTGACTCAGCAATGATCCGGTTAACATAGAGATCCAACCCAACATGCAACACCTAGAACAGGGGACCAATCATAGGTCCTGGGGGGTGGAGTGTTAGGGTAGTGTAGGAGAACATAGAGAGAATAGTCTGGAACTCGGAGAAGAAGGGTCTAAGACTAGAACTTGGAGAGGAGCGGGGGCTCCGCACCCCGTGCGGGCCCCTGGGCCGTCACCGGTCGGGTGTCAGCACCTGAGGCCTTAACCACCGGGATTGGGCATTTCTACACGGGTTCCCAAAAGACTCCCGTGCCCACAACTCACAGCCGGTTCACTGGTACCGAAGCTGGCAGCAGTTCACCTCTGCCACGCGAACCAGAAGAGTGGAGGATCAGCTTTACAGGAGCACCCCACCACCAGCCAGTTTCCAGTCGTCTAACCAGCGGTGTACCCACTGAGGGATCCAAGGCTCCCCAAAGCATCCAGAACGTATAGCATGGATAGGGCATTGAAGCAGCCTCACCGTACCCGACCTGGTATTCCTGGGCGACGCTGGCAAAAGAAACTGAGTAGATAGAATGGAGGAACACTGCGGATCTCTGAGGGACACCGTCACTGCTGAGTCCACCCGGTCTACTACTCAACCACTGTATACCATGTACTGCCTGCTGGTTACAGTAAAGACCCGTTATAGAGACTTTCTGTGTCGGTGCTTCCTTACGAACTTTCCGTCCGCACAACAAGGTAACCGCAGCTGCCGCACAACATCTTGAGCAGCTCCAGCCCCCGGGGATCACCGCTCAGCCTGTGGGGAGCGTAACATCTTGCTGCTGTCCATCCCCCGGGGGCTCCGCAGCGTCGGTAGCCCTTACCGAATCTTCTCATAGGTGGCGTCACGAATAAATTAAAACCCCCTTAATCTGTTCCACCAAGACGTCTTCACTTTTGATCTGCACTACACCGGGCCCCACTACCGGCAGGCGCGGGCCACCCGTGACAAGGAGGAAGGAAGCATCGCCTGTATCAACCGGAGTCAGCCGGCCGCGGTGAGTCAGAAAATGGCGTCACGAACAGGATACGAGCAGGCCCGTTACCCAACGGGTATATTGTGCTTAAACTGGACTTTATTATCTACAATTGGACTTTGTTCGTCCCTAAAAGAACTTTCCCGCCTTTTCACCATTGGGCCAAGATGGCGCCCAAGATGGCGTTCCCGCCACAAGAAGCCGCCACGTGTAAGCCCAGGAGTGAGTCAACCCCCCCCTCATCGTGGGAGGGCTAAAGACAAAAGGCGCCAAACTCTTTGTCCGCCCTGATTGCTCGAATCAACCATGGGGGCGGACCCCAAAGACTTTTCCCACCATTGGACTACAAAAGCCCAGAGGAAATGGGAGTGTCACAGACAGTCAGACAGACTTCTTCACCAGCTCTACCAGAACGTCTTACCGGTTGAACGGGTGTGGTTTCCCTCCAAGAAGAGAATGGCCAGCACAAGACTCCAAGACCTAATGCGGGAGGTCGAGGCGGAGGCCAGAGCAGCCATAGGCCAACCGGGTCCGGATCCTGCCCTTACCATAGACGGCAGCCCCGACTTCTGGCTAGAGGCTCTACAAGACCTCCGGGTGCGACTACTTGAGACAGTAGAGTGGACAATTCGCAGCTGGAGCGCGACCCTAGGCAGAAGACTCCATCATGCGATGCAGCAGAGCCGACCGGGTACAGCTTCTCCAAGCCCAAACGACATCGCCAGCTTTTCAACAGCCTCACCGTCGCCCACCACCTGTCCGGCTTCGTCACCGGAGCCCATAGACTGTATCATTCCAGTGAGGACCACAGCTCGACCCGTTCCAGCGGACGAAACCGCAGCCGACCCCGTTCCAGAGCCGGAGCTTGCAATATGCTCCCCCGAAGAAGCTGACATCTACCTGGTTCCACCTGCGGAACCCGCGACTAGTTTCCACACTACCGAGACTGTCGCCTGTTTCTCCCCTGAATCGGAGGCCTCCTCTGCAACTACAGAGGCCTACCTGGTGACCGGGATTGAAACACCACTTCCCGCTGCTACAGAAGAAGAGGCAGGCAGCCTGGAAGTCCTGCACAACGACCCCGAGGAGAACTTTGCCGCACAGCCACCCACCGATCCAGAGGATTCCATTCCATCGTCTTCGTCAGCCGAGCAGCCCGACGTAGTCATCGAGGATGACGAGGAGACCTACAGTCCAGCTGAGGATCTCTACACCGGGTTCGCCTGGGGAGACACAAGGAACCCTTCTGCCGGGCGGTCAGCTCGGGTGCACTGGTCGGGGGCCGCCGCAACAGCATCTTCTCCGGTTCCGTTGAACCGGGCTCCACTCCAGACTGCCCACCAATCTCGAGCGGTTCAACAACCAGCACGCCGTAGTGACTTTATCCACACGCCGCATCACTCCGACGAAGAGGTACGTCGTATCCGGAGAGAGGAGTGGCACACTCAACTGCAAGCCAACATGCAGGCTCGCACCGAGGCCCGCCGCCAATCTCCATTACCTGAACAATTCCGAAAAACCGGGTGGGTAAGCACATTTAACTTGTCCACCGGGTGGGGATTCGTAAGGGAGGAGGGTGTGAGTACTGAAGTGTTTGTGGGGCGCCGTGATGTGGAATCGCACCTACCGCGAGGTCATCCAAGTCGAGACTTGTATAGAGGGGACATAGTAACCTATGAGCGCCATATATGCCGTGATGGGTGGTTCGCTATACGAGTCCGGAACACTGCCATCCATAAGTGACTTAAGTTGTTGTTTGAACTTTGCTACTAAAAGAGACTTCTTCCTGTTTGCACCGTAACACCACGACTTGGCGGCTACAGCCTGAACTTTTATTCTAAGGACAGCCGACCGCCCGCCGGGTCCGCGTAATGTGTTAACCTGTTTATTTACCTTTTCACTTTTATGCATACAATGACCTGTCATTAATAAAAGTGTATTACCTGTTATAAAATATAAAAACCTCTGTAATGTGAGTAGTGTGACGCTTGGGGACAAGCGTATTCAACCAAGGGGGAGTGTGGCGCCCCGCAACGAGTGCGTCACAGGAGGGTATTGCAGCCACAAATGCAGCCGCAATATCCTCTGACTCAGCAATGATCCGGTTAACATAGAGATCCAACCCAACATGCAACACCTAGAACAGGGGACCAATCATAGGTCCTGGGGGGTGGAGTGTTAGGGTAGTGTAGGAGAACATAGAGAGAATAGTCTGGAACTCGGAGAAGAAGGGTCTAAGACTAGAACTTGGAGAGGAGCAGGGGCTCCGCACCCCGTGCGGGCCCCTGGGCCGTCACCGGTCGGGTGTCAGCACCTGAGGCCTTAACCACCGGGATTGGGCATTTCTACACGGGTTCCCAAAAGACTCCCGTGCCCACAACTCACAGCCGGTTCACTGGTACCGAAGCTGGCAGCAGTTCACCTCTGCCCCGCGAACCAGAAGAGTGGAGGATCAGCTTTACAGGAGCACCCCACCACCAGCCAGTTTCCAGTCGTCTAACCAGCGGTGTACCCACTGAGGGATCCAAGGCTCCCCAAAGCATCCAGAACGTACAGCATAGATAGGGCATTGAAGCAGCCTCCCCGTACCCGACCTGGTATTCCTGGGCGATGCTGGCAAAAGAAACTAAGTAGATAGAATGGAGGAACACTGGGATCTCTGAGGGACACCGTCACGGCTGAGTCCACCGGTCTACTACTCAACCACTGTATACCATGTACTGCCTGCTGGTTACAGTAAAGACCCGTTATAGAGACTTTCTGTGTCCGTGCTTCCTTACGAACTTTCCGTCCGCACAACAAGGTAACCGCAGCTGCCGCACAACATCTTGAGCAGCTCCAGCCCCGGGGATCACCGCTCAGCCTGTGGGGAGCGTAACATCTTGCTGCTGTCCATCCCCCGGGGGCTCCGCAGCGTCGGTAGCCCTTACCGAATCTTCTCATAGGTGGCGTCACGAATAAATTAAAACCCCCTTAATCTGTTCCACCAAGACGTCTTCACTTTTGATCTGCACTACACCGGGCCCCACTACCGGCAGGCGCGGTCCACCCGTGACAAGGAGGAAGGAAGCATCGCCTGTATCAACTGGAGTCAGCCGGCCGCGGTGATGTCAGATGCTTACAGAGCTTCAACTAGATCCAAACAAGGATCAGGAACAAAAGCTATAGAAGAAATCTAATCTGTGGCATCATAAACAGGCACTGCTGAATGTGCCAAATTACCTATCTTCAATAAGACAGGAATGATAATAATGCACTAGAGCTTATGTGCAATGAGAAACAAGTAGCTGGACATAATGGCTGTTTAAGACAGAGGCAAAGCGGCCAGCAGAGAAAGCCTGTAAATAAATGAATAAGATAGAGACATACAACCTGTTACCAGCAAGTCCAGTCAAGGAATCAATTTACACCCACTCAGGTGGCTATGGAGAACAAAGAAGCCCAAATTACTCTACGCGTGTCGCCGTCCACATGGCGGCTTCATCCCGGGGCAAGTGGTCATTCAACTATTTACATGCTCAGTAATAATTTGAGAGATAGGAGTCGGGAGGTAGCCGGGTCGGGGGTGTCGATGGGGATGTTGAAGTCGCTCATGATGATGGTGGGGATGTCGGAGGAGAGGAAGTGGAGAAGCCAAGTGTTGAAGTGGTCAAGGAAGGAGGCGGTGGGTCCCGGGGGTAGGTAGATGACCGCGAGCTGGAGGTTGCAGGGAAGAAAATGCGAACAGAGTGCAGTTCGAAGGAGGGGAAGGAGGGGGAGGGAGGCGGTGTAGTTGGGGTCAAGGAGCAGCTGTCAGACAAGAGTATACCAACACCACTGCCACGGGTGCTATTAGGGCGTGGTGTGTGGGAAAGCGTGAGTCTGCTATAGGAGAGTGCAGCAGGGGAGGCTGTGTTGGTGGGGGCGAGCCAAGTTTCGGTGATGCCGAGGAATTTGAATTTATTGGTGATGAAGAGGTCGTGGATGTAGGTGCGGGCATTCCAGAGTGCTCCAGCAGGGGGACTGGGGTAATGGATATAAGGTTGTGGGGGTTGTAAGAGTTTGTGATGGGGGATGGGCGTTGAGTTGGGGGTGGGTGGGGGAGGTGGTGGGGGGCCCCCGGATTGGGGGATATATCGCCTGCAAGTAGGAGAAGCAGCGAGAGGGTTAGGAGGTGGGAGCAGGAGAGTTTGCGTGGAGGCTGTGCCTGTGTGGAGAAGAGGGACTGAGTGTGGAGGAACAGTTCGGAGGAGGGGGGGTGAGGTGGATGGGTAGGAAGGATGGAGATCACTACGGCCCTTTGGGGGGTGGAGGGATGTTCGGGTTAGGAGGAAGTGGAGTAGGTGGGGGTGAAGATGAAGAGGAGGGAAACATTGTTTGGGGAGCAGGTTTTGGCGGCAAGAAATCACAGGGGTGGGGTGGGGCAGGGGAGGTGCGTGGATGGGAAGGGGTGTAGGCAGAGCTAGGGGGGGGTAGCGGAGGATAGGGTGCGGCTGGGGGTGGCGCACAGTGCAGGGTATTGTGTGGCCAGGTAGGGTGCGGTGGGTGGTGGGGTGTAGCCTGGGATGGGGTGGAGTCAAGGGTTTAAATAGGAGGGGGGATGTGTAGCCGGGGGTTGAAGACAGCTAGGGAAGTGGTGCAGCCAGGGTCACAGAAAAGCCAGGGATGGGGTACAGCCCGGGCGGTTTCTGCAGTGGTCACAGGTGAGGTGCAGTCCATGGATGGAGTGGTGCAGCCGGAGATGAGATTTATGGGGCCGGAGATGAGATGATGGAGCGGAGATGAGATGACGGAGCCCGGGGATGAGATGATGGAGCCGGGTGATGGGGGGGCGCAGCTGGGTGAAGGGTGATGCAGTTGGATGATGGGATGGTGCAGCGGGGATGAGATGATGCAGCCCGGGGACGAGGTGGTGAAGCAGGGGATCCAAAGGGAGCCAGGAGAGTCGAAGGCAGGCGGGTGGTCTGGTGGGCAGCCAGGAGCCAAGGTAGCCCAGGAGGTTCAAGGGGTGGGGGTTTTGGGTGGGAAAGGGAAAGAGAAAACCCCGGGGCCTTTGGGTTGGGGGGGGGAATTTTTCGGGCTTAGGAAAAAGGGAGTGGGAGGGGGGTGAAGTAAAAGGGAGGGGGGGAAAACATTGGGGGTAGCGGGTTTTTGGCCCGGCAAGAAATCACAGGGGTGGGTTGGGGGCAGGGGGGTGCTGGGAGGGGGAAAGGGGGTGTAGGCAGATCTCCATTACCTGAACAATTCCGAAAAACCGGGTGGGTAAGCACATTTAACTTGTCCACCGGGTGGGGATTCGTAAGGGAGGAGGGTGTGAGTACTGAAGTGTTTGTGGGGCGCCGTGATGTGGAATCGCACCTACCGCGAGGTCATCCAAGTCGAGACTTGTATAGAGGGGACATAGTAACCTATGAGCGCCATATATGCCGTGATGGGTGGTTCGCTATACGAGTCCGGAACACTGCCATCCATAAGTGACTTAAGTTGTTGTTTGAACTTTGCTACTAAAAGAGACTTCTTCCTGTTTGCACCGTAACACCACGACTTGGCGGCTACAGCCTGAACTTTTATTCTAAGGACAGCCGACCGCCCGCCGGGTCCGCGTAATGTGTTAACCTGTTTATTTACCTTTTCACTTTTATGCATACAATGACCTGTCATTAATAAAAGTGTATTACCTGTTATAAAATATAAAAACCTCTGTAATGTGAGTAGTGTGACGCTTGGGGACAAGCGTATTCAACCAAGGGGGAGTGTGGCGCCCCGCAACGAGTGCGTCACAGGAGGGTATTGCAGCCACAAATGCAGCCGCAATATCCTCTGACTCAGCAATGATCCGGTTAACATAGAGATCCAACCCAACATGCAACACCTAGAACAGGGGACCAATCATAGGTCCTGGGGGGTGGAGTGTTAGGGTAGTGTAGGAGAACATAGAGAGAATAGTCTGGAACTCGGAGAAGAAGGGTCTAAGACTAGAACTTGGAGAGGAGCAGGGGCTCCGCACCCCGTGCGGGCCCCTGGGCCGTCACCGGTCGGGTGTCAGCACCTGAGGCCTTAACCACCGGGATTGGGCATTTCTACACGGGTTCCCAAAAGACTCCCGTGCCCACAACTCACAGCCGGTTCACTGGTACCGAAGCTGGCAGCAGTTCACCTCTGCCACGCGAACCAGAAGAGTGGAGGATCAGCTTTACAGGAGCACCCCACCACCAGCCAGTTTCCAGTCGTCTAACCAGCGGTGTACCCACTGAGGGATCCAAGGCTCCCCAAAGCATCCAGAACGTACAGCATAGATAGGGCATTGAAGCAGCCTCCCCGTACCCGACCTGGTATTCCTGGGCGATGCTGGCAAAAGAAACTAAGTAGATAGAATGGAGGAACACTGCGGATCTCTGAGGGACACCGTCACGGCTGAGTCCACCCGGTCTACTACTCAACCACTGTATACCATGTACTGCCTGCTGGTTACAGTAAAGACCCGTTATAGAGACTTTCTGTGTCCGTGCTTCCTTACGAACTTTCCGTCCGCACAACAAGGTAACCGCAGCTGCCGCACAACATCTTGAGCAGCTCCAGCCCCCGGGGATCACCGCTCAGCCTGTGGGGAGCGTAACATCTTGCTGCTGTCCATCCCCCGGGGGCTCCGCAGCGTCGGTAGCCCTTACCGAATCTTCTCATAGGTGGCGTCACGAATAAATTAAAACCCCCTTAATCTGTTCCACCAAGACGTCTTCACTTTTGATCTGCACTACACCGGGCCCCACTACCGGCAGGCGCGGTCCACCCGTGACAAGGAGGAAGGAAGCATCGCCTGTATCAACTGGAGTCAGCCGGCCGCGGTGAGTCAGATGCTTACAGAGCTTCAACTAGATCCAAACAAGGATCAGGAACAAAAGCTATAGAAGAAATCTAATCTGTGGCATCATAAACAGGCACTGCTGAATGTGCCAAATTACCCTATCTTCAATAAGACAGGAATGATAATAATGCACTAGAGCTTATGTGCAATGAGAAACAAGTAGCTGGACATAATGGCTGTTTAAGACAGAGGCAAAGCGGCCAGCAGAGAAAGCCTGTAAATAAATGAATAAGATAGAGACATACAACCTGTTACCAGCAAGTCCAGTCAAGGAATCAATTTACACCCACTCAGGTGGCTATGGAGAACAAAGAAGCCCAAATTACTCTACGCGTGTCGCCGTCCACATGGCGGCTTCATCCCGGGGCAAGTGGTCATTCAACTATTTACACTGCTCAGTAATAATTTGAGAGATAGGAGTCGGGAGGTAGCCGGGTCGGGGGTGTCGATGGGGATGTTGAAGTCGCTCATGATGATGGTGGGGATGTCGGAGGAGAGGAAGTGGAGAAGCCAAGTGTTGAAGTGGTCAAGGAAGGAGGCGGTGGGTCCCGGGGGTAGGTAGATGACCGCGAGCTGGAGGTTGCAGGGGAAGAAAATGCGAACAGAGTGCAGTTCGAAGGAGGGGAAGGAGGTGGAGGGAGGCGGTGTAGTTGGGGTCAAGGAGCAGCTGTCAGACAAGAGTATACCAACACCACTGCCACGGGTGCTATTAGGGCGTGGTGTGTGGGAAAGCGTGAGTCTGCTATAGGAGAGTGCAGCAGGGGAGGCTGTGTTGGTGGGGGCGAGCCAAGTTTCGGTGATGCCGAGGAATTTGAATTTATTGGTGATGAAGAGGTCGTGGATGTAGGTGCGGGCATTCCAGAGTGCTCCAGGCAGGGGGACTGGGGTAATGGATATAAGGTTGTGGGGGTTGTAAGAGTTTGTGATGGGGGATGGGCGTGAGTTGGGGGTGGGTGGAGGGATGTGGTGGGGGGGCCCCGGATTGGGGGATATATCGCCTGCAAGTAGGAGAAGCAGCGAGAGGGTTAGGAGGTGGGAGCAGGAGAGTTTGCGTGGAGGCTGTGCCTGTGTGGAGAAGAGGGACTGAGTGTGGAGGAACAGTTCGGAGGAGGGGGTGAGGTGGATGGGTAGGAAGGATGAGAGATCACTACGGCCTTGGTGGGTGGAGGGATGTTCGGGCTTAGGAGGAAGTGGAGTAGGATGGGGGTGAAGATGAAGAGGAGGGGAAACATTGTGGGTAGCAGGTTTTGGCGGCAAGAAATCACAGGGGTGGGATGGGGCAGGGGAGGTGCGTGGATGGGGAAGGGGTGTAGGCAGAGCTAGGGGGTAGCGGAGGATAGGGTGCGGCTGGGGGTGGCGCACAGTGCAGGGTATTGTGTGGCCAGGGGTAGGGTGCGGTCGGGTGGTGGGGTGTAGCCTGGGATGGGGTGGAGTCAAGGATTTAAATAGGAGGGGTGATGTGTAGCCGGGGGTTGAAGACAGCTAGGGAAGTGGTGCAGCCAGGGTCACAGAAAAGCCAGGGATGGGGTACAGCCAGGGCGGTACTGCAGTGGTCACAGGTGAGGTGCAGTCCATGGATGGAGTGGTGCAGCCGGAGATGAGATGATGGAGCCGGAGATGAGATGATGGAGCCGGAGATGAGATGACGGAGCCGGAGATGAGATGATGGAGCCGGGTGATGGGGTGGCGCAGCTGGGTGAAGAGGTGATGCAGTTGGATGATGGGATGGTGCAGCTGGGGATGAGATGATGCAGCCGGGGACGAGGTGGTGAAGCCAGGGGATCCAAGGTAGCCAGGAGAGTCGAAGGCAGGCGGGTGGTCGGTGGCAGCCAGGAGCCAAGCGTAGCCAGGAGGTTCAAGGGCTGCCAGGAGGGTCAAGCGCAGCCAGGAGGGTCAAGCACAGCCAGGAGGGTCAAGCGCAGCCAGGAGGGTCAAGCGTAGCCAGGAGGGTCAAGCATAGCCAGGGGGACAGGTGCAGCCAAGGGGGGGTCAGGCTCAGCTTGGGGGGTCAGGTGCGGCCAGGAGGGTCAGGCGCGGCCAGGAGGGTAAGTTGCAGCCGCAGGGCTGGGTGCAGTCTGGGGCCAAGTGGAGTCAGGGCCCAGATGGAGTCAGGGCCAAAAAGCAGCCGGGGCCAGGACAGCAGTCAAGGGCCCAGGTGCAGCAGACAGGGACCAGCAGCGGGGGCCAGGAGTAGCCTGGGGTCCTTTGTAGCTGGGGGCTGGTGCAGTGAATGGTGGGGGACCCCTCTATCTCCTCACCTGTTGGCCGTGGTGTCGCAGGAGCGCTGATGCTCCTGTCTCTGCAGTGGGTGGCTGGTTGGTGCAGGCAGGGCAGTCAGCCATCCAGGGCGCCGGGCGCCGTGCTGCCGCTGCAGCCGGGGATCCGGCCGGAAGTGCGGGTCCCGCCGGCAGAGCGCAAAGCCGCCGCTGCACTCGCGTGGGGTCCCAGGAGTGGTGCAGGAATCCCGCCGCGGTGGTGGGCAGGAGGGATGAGCCGTCGGCTGGGTGGCGAGGGGACCGCGAGGCCTCCGGTTCAAAGTAGCGCCGAGCGGGCGCCGGGCACCGCTGGAGGAGGCCTGCTCCCACAGTGAGGGTGCCTCTGGGTGAGTGGAGGAGAGCGGCGGGGCCTCAGGGCGAGCGGAGCCAGGTGGGGGTGGTCTGCCGAGCAGCCGGCGGGGCCAGGGTGGTAGGCCTGGGGAGGACCGACTGGGAACGGCCGCCGGCGCCCGATCTGGACAGCCGCTGGTGGAACTCTGGAGTCCAGAAGATAGGTGGGATGCTCGGGGGTGACAGCGTTGAGGGTGGATGTGTAGGGGAGTACAGGCGTGCTTGGATGCGTTGGATGGTGTCCAAGTGCCTTACACGCGACTGTCACCCCCGGCTGCCATCTTCCAATTTTGCAAATTCATACGTAGCAGTTGTAGTCTCCATGATTGCTTTCCCTCCAATGGTTGAACCAACACCAGAACCCGTACCACCAGAAGTCCCAAGACATGATAAACTGGAAGTCGAGCCTGAAGAGGAAGAACCAATTCCTGGTCCCAGTGAGCTTGCCAGTCCTACTGTCAGATCTCCATCTGCAATAGTACCAGATACTACAAATAGGTACACTTCCACCCACACCATCAGGCTAAGTACACCCAGTACACCAGCATTACGCAGATCAGAGCGTAGTACCAAGGGTCAGTTACCAGCTAGGTACAGAGATTGAAATGTAAAATCAACTGTGAAACGTAAATATGTTGTTGTAAAGTTTAATAGAACCCGAAAGAGTGTAAATGTACAGAAAGGGTGAGAGTAGCATGGTGTTAGGTGGCAGCCACGGAGAGTAAGAACTTGGCCACTTATGCGGTGACCCAAGGGCTTAGGAGCCTACTGCATTTAAACCAGAGCCACCGTATGTGTTAATAGTTTGCAACGTTAAAAGCCCAATACCTACAGAGACTATACTGTATGAACTTCTTGCATATTCTTGAACTTTTCTTATTTATTTATTATGGCCCATACCTACCACAGGACTGGTTGTGGTAAAGACTTTACTTGTAAATATCTATCAGCCCGAAGGAAATAGACTAAACCCCCGGAAAGACTGCTTTTTGAACTTTCGACTCTTTTTGAGCTTTCAGTGGGTTTTGTAATTTTTATTTTTAAGGCCCTGTAAATATTAATTGTTTGTTATATTAACTGTTTGTTTGTTTTTCCACAGTCCTGGAGTACTGTCTTTCACTAAGGGGGAATGTGTCACCCCAGAGGTTAATGTGCCACAGTAACATCAACCAGGGTTAACTCCCGACACAACACTGGACACTGCACTAGCACCTCTAGGCCAGAGGGGGGAGCTAAAGAAGCTCCCCTTTATATTCTGATGTGGAGATGAAGTGAGTAGTTCAGTTCCTGGAAGAACTGAGGAAGAAAGACAATGGTGTGAAGGAGCTGCCTTAGGCTTCCCCACAGTCTGCTACTCAATTTCAGGCCTAGCCAGAATCTGAGGAGAGGAGCCAATAGAAACAGTAGAACACATCTGGGAGATTGAGTTACCTCATAACTCGCCCCGGAGGAGTGCAGAGACCGGATGCCGGATCCGAAACTGTGACTGACACATGCAGCACAGTAAACACCGGACTAGTGGAGGTTATAGATCTGCACTGTACCTCAGCGAAGCAACACAGCGGGGTCAGAAACAACGGAGAGACTCAAGTTGCCTAGCAAGTGGGTACCTGTGAGGAGAGACAGGGCTGGCAGCCTAGCTAAAGCGGCAGCAGGGCCACACACACAGCGCAGGAGTGGGAAGCCAAAGACCCGGACAGGGTGGGAGCAACCCGGCCCCGGTACAGACTCCGTGGACAGTACTCTGCTACATAATACCTGCAGTAAAGACATGAAAAACTACAAAACCGTGAGTCTGTGTGATCCTTGCGCTCAAGCCCTACTCTCCCTCACTAACTCTCATCATCTCTACTACTACCCCTACTCAGCATCATCCATAGACTTTCATCATCACTGCCCCGAGGTCCCTGCTGCTATGTGCCCCGGTCTCCTGACCTGCTATGGTGACTATAACATATTTTTGACTTTTTTCCAGGCATTGGTGTTGCATTGTCCTGACTTTTGTTTATCCTTAATGTTTTCTCACCCTGCTCACAGGTGAATGATTTTTGATGCCTCAGCATTAACTGAACTGACCATTCCAGTTTATGGTGTGCTCTCCTAGACCTGTGGTACTGACCTCAGAGCTTTTGTCCTTAATTAGCTCTTAGGCAGGACTGACATTATTGTATTTGCGACTTTTTTCATTCTTGTTACTCCATAGGGACATTAGGTCCCTGTACTATACTTTATCACAGGAATCCATGAGTCGCATCTCACTGTTTTGTACATTGGTGCAATATATTCTGATTCAATATTAGCTGAGCTGCATTATCTTTCAACTGGGTCTGATGATTGCTATTTATGATTTTTTTGTTTTTTGATCAATGCCACCTATATTGTCCTGGAATCTCTTGTGTTTTTTTCATTCTTTCATGTCAGTAGGCTTGCCTTCCTGTAAGTCTAGTCACCAGCGGGTCCTAATCAAATATTTAAACCCATGTTTGGGTCTCATGATATAGCTACTCTGATGACATCTGGGGCCATAGTCATTGCTGTGTTGGTGGTTGTCCATCACACATTTTAAGTGTTTTTATTCTGTTTGTGTTTTTTGCTCATATTTCTCTGTATTATTGTTAATAAAGATTTACAAATTTTTTGAATTATTGGTCTGTTTCTCTGATCCCGGTCATTTGTACATGCTTTCTGGTTCTTTCCTCCTTTTCATTATTGGTGTATAGCTTGTGACTGGTGGATCGCCCTCTAGTGCCACTCTAATACATTTTCTTTGCCCCGAGGAACCAGGCTCTACCCACGGAGAGTCGTTACATCATTTGCAGCAGCGACCACAACCCTGACCACAACCCGTGGGTGGCGTCACGATTTTCTCCCCTATAAATACCCCCCATTACTTGTGGGCTCGGGACACGGTCTGGACCAAGGACCGCCGTGATTCCCCCAGCAATACCCCGGTCCGGTACCGAGTCCCCCATCCCAGTGGGCTCCACACTAACAATTATCACGGAGTTCACTATTCTGCTTGGAGTATTCTAATGAAACTATGCCTATTGTTTAGTTTTTCATTATCTGTCTGTGCTGCTGTGATGTGGAGCTGAAGGCAGGACTAATGATTTGCATTCTGTGAGTGGAGAGAGGGGGGAGGGTAAAGCCTGCACAAGCAGAGCAAACAGACAGAGAGAGGGTGGATCATTCAGGCTGCAAAACAGCCCGCCCTGGTGACTAAAGAATATAGCCCCTGCTAATTATAATCACTAATGAGTAAGTATTAAAACGTTTTTATGCACTTTCACAGGATGCTTTTAGGAGACAAAAGGAGTGTGAGATTAGTGATGGGATGCTGCAGGGATGTGTTTTGCTAGCTTAGGAGGCGTTCTGGAGGTGACAGGATCCCTTTAAAGAAATGAGCTTGTTGACAGTTAGTACTATGAATGTGAGGGGCTTCAATACACCCCAAAAAAGATCTCAAATTTTGTATGGTCTCCATAAACAACATGCCCACATAGTCCTACTTCAGTAGACACATTTTAAAACGGGCTCAATACCAGCCATTCCGAATAGGTACTATTCAGCATGGACTCATAGTACCAATCCTGACTCTAGATCAAAAGGGGTTTCTATAGGGATACATAAAAACTTATCTCACATCATTTTGGACTCTATGATTGATCCAGGGGGAAGGTATATTTTCCTAAAGGTACAAATTGGGTCCTTCATTTTAACGATTGTTAATTGGTATCTCCCAAATAGAAACCAGTCTTCCGTTTGCAGAACTCTCTTGTTACGACTTGCTGACTCTGCGGAAGGAACGGTCATCATAGTAGGCGACTTTAATTTCGTCCTAGACCCAGCTGTGGATTCGTCCTCTGGAAAAGGTACTGTTCCACACAAAAAACTGCACTCTGTTAAAAAACTTCTTCACACTCTCCAGCTCGGGGACGTTTCGCATATTCTCCATCCGCAGGATAGGGATTATACATATTTCTCCCTGTACACGATTCTTATAGTGGTATTGACTTTTTTTTAGTTAGTCATGCAGATTTGAGGTGATGCCCTAGTACCAAAATAGGTGACATCTTTTTATCTGACCATGCTCCCATATTTCTATCTCTGGAAGTGCCGGATTTACCACACAAAGCGTGGACATGGAGACTCAATGGTCAACTCCTGAAGGATAATTTATGCCTTGTAGAGTTAAAAAGGGATGTCACAGATTTTGTACACACCCATTCATCTGATACTACTCCACAAGCACTTAAGTGGGAGACGTTAAAATGCATTTTGAGGGACACCTTGGTAAAGCAGGGGTCTCCCCTCAAAAAGGCTAGGACTGAACAGATCCAGGACCTATATGCGCAGATTAACAGGCTGGAGACGACACATAAACAGACACTATCTCATACAACTACGGTAGATCTTCTACAGACATGCCTAGAACTCGAGGAATTGCTAGATCAAAATTATACCCGACAAATGGAGAAATCTAAGAATTATTTCTATAGGTTTGCTAATAAATGTGGACGCCCTTTTGCTCGCATGCTCCACCCCAGAACAAGTCGTACTCATGTTCCCACAATTAAAAATAGAAATGATATAACGACCCATAAACCTTCCGAAATACTCGAGGTATTCGGGGCTTACTATCACAATCTTTATAACATTAAAGATAAATATGTAGACTTGGCTCTGGAAGATTTGACAAAAAAAATTGGTGACTATGTGGAGTCCACTGCGCTTCCCACCTTGACAGAGGCAGAGATTCTAGCACTGGAATCAGATATTACACAGACGGAGTTATTGGAAGCTATTAAAACAACCCCACTTTCAAAATGCCCAGGACCGGATGGCTTCACTCGGGTTTTTTATAAGACCCTGCAGGATATACTAGCCCCACAGATGCGTAATACATTTAATTATATATCAGAGGGTGTGGATTTTGCCCCCCAGTCCTTAGAGGCACACATCAGTATACTCCCTAAATCTGGGAAAGACCCAATCTTGGCTTCCAATTATCAACCTATTTCTCTATTAAAGCGATCCTAAACCCAGAAACTGACCCCCCCGTATCTTTAGACCTGTCCCTGCACCCCCTCTTACCATTTCTAGCCATCCCTTTTGCATAAAAAATCGCTTTTGTAAAGTAAGAGAAAAGTATATAAAAGTTTGACCTGTGTGAGTTCTCCGTTTCTGTTTAAAGCCGCAGATAGGAGGCGCCTGTCTGCTGCTGCCTGATAATTATTCACGGCCTTCTCTGCTTGCTGCTTTTGTGAGTGTGTGGCCGCGTCATGAAAGGGGGCGGGGCTAAATCGCGTGATGCCGGAGCCCCGCCCCCTTTCATGACGCGGCCACACACTCACAAAGGCAGCAAGCAGACAAGGGCGTGAATAATTATCAGGCAGCAGCAGACAGGCACGCCTATCTGCGGCTTCAAACAGAAACGGAGAACTCACACAGGTCAAACTTTTATATACTTTTCTCTTACTTTACAAAAGCAATTTTTTATGCAAAAGGGATGGCTAGAAATGGTAAGAGGGGGTGCAGGGACAGGTCTAAAGATAAGGGGGGGTCAGTTTCTGGGTTTAGGATCGCTTTAAATGTGAATATTAAAATCTATTCAACGGCTGTCGCAGTTGCTTCCCTCTGTTATTGACCTGGACCAGATGGGCTTTGTCAGGGGCCGGGAGGCTAGAGAAAATATGATTAAAACCTTACTCCTGATACATAAAGCCGAGACTAGGAAAATTCCAGTCAGTTTGTTGTCGGTGGATGCCGAAAAGGCCTTTGATAGAGTCCGCTGGGGCCTAATGAGGGAGGCACTGAGACTGATCGGATTGGATCCACGATTTATGACTAAGGTTCTTACCCTATATTCTAGGCCTACTGCAAGAGTTCGGGTTAATGGGGCTCTATCGGATCCCTTCAGTATTGGAAACGGGACAAGGCAGGGGCGTCCTCTGTCGCTGCTTTTATATGTCATTGTTATGGAGCATTTGGCTGTGGCCTTGCACAATAATAGTGACATACATGGCATCCAGATTGGTCAGCTCCAACATAAAGCTGCATTATTTGCAGATGACCTTCTATTATATGTGTCCAGACCTCATGTCTCCTTTCCAAACATATTGAGGGAGTTCAAAGTATTCGGATCTTTAAGCAATTTTAAAGTAAATTATTCAAAATCAGAGGCCATGAATATATCTCTCCCCTTTGGGGAAGTTAATCGGCTCAAATCTAACTTTCCATTTCAGTAGAAGTCTGACTCCATCAAATATTTAGGGATCCACATTCCAACTGATATGACTAAGCTTTGTCTTGTAATCACTTTACTCTTTTGCCACAGGTAGAGAGGCAATTGGTGTCCTATAGGCCCTTAAAATTGACGTGGTGGGGGAGAATCAATGTATTACGTATGGATATCCTTCCACGTTTTCTATACCTCTTTCAAACAGTTCCTGTCTCCCTCCCAGGGAGTTTTTTTTGCTCAACTTAATTCAATTATGTCCAGGTTTGTCTGGGGTGGACTGAGACCATGAGTGAAACTAAAGATTCTGATGGCTTCGAGGGGTTGTGGAGGCACGGGTCTACCTGATTTTAAAACATATTTTCAAGCAGCAACATTTGTGCAGCTTTTTGACTGGCAGTAAGTACAAATCAAAAACAAAAAAGTGGGTGGTAGTGGAACAGGAGGGTTTGCCCGTGCCTTTACATTACTTACCTTGAATTAGTCCAATTGACACTAACATATTAGGGCCGGATTCTGAATTTACTCTAACTGCTCTGAAGATTTGGCATACCTTCAGACGCACCTTTGCACCCGAGGGTTTTCTCAGCCCCCTAACGCCTCTTTTTTTTAATCCTGATTTTCTGCCTGGCATGGACAAGCGATCATTCCTGGGCTGGTTAAGTGTGGAGGAGGTTCGACTTGGACAGATATCATCAGATGGGAAAATACCAAACTTTACTGAGCTCCAACAGAAGTCTCCCACAACACGGTTAAATTGGTTTGAGTACGCACAAAGCCGGTCCTTCCTCTCATCAGCAACCCACACATGTAGAGTCCGACCCATTCCTTGCCCTTTGGAAAATTTGTTTCTCACTGAATCTCCTCCTGTTCACGCCATATCTGTTATTTACCGGACTATTTTGTTGGGGACAAAGAAGGGAAAGTTCTCTTTCCAATTAACTTGGGAGAGGGAGTTGGGCAGAGATTTCACAGATGAGGATTGGCAGAAGAGTTTCTATTGTTCTCATTCCATGTCTTTCCCATGCTTAGCGCAAGATCGGAATTACAAAGTTTAACAAGATCTTTGCCCAAATCGGCTCCAAAAAATTTCCTCTTCAATCTCCAACAAATGCTGGCATTGTGAAACAACTACTGGTACTATGCTACATATTTGGTGGGGCTGTGTAAAGGTGCGCAGCTTCTCGGACAAGGTTTTCAGGAATTATACATTAGTCACAGGTGTCACTGTTGTAGGATCTCCTGAAATAGCACTTTTGTCTATGCTTCCAGTCTCTATGAGCCACATTAAAAAGATATCCTGAGGTTTTGTGTTGCTGCGGCACCACAATTATTCAGAGGCTTTGGGAAACTACAGAACAACCATCTATCTACGAGTGGTACGAGGAAATGTCTAATATCTTTCATATGGAAGAATTGGCCGCTGAAAGTACTGACTCTCAGGCTAGATTTGATCAGATTTGGATTGAATGGATTGAATGGATTCTATTCCACGACTCCCCTAAATTTCAGGAATTATTTGCGTAAATGGATGGGATTGTTGGGACCTATTGGGCAGATGTCACCGAGGGTCTTCCCCTACCCTACCCCCATATTCCCCTCCTTTACCTCCCTAGTCTTCCTCCTCTCCCTCTCTCTTTGCTTCTCTCTCTTTCTCTTTCCTTTTTCATACAATTTCTCTATACTTAAACTTTCGTTATTGATACACATCTTAGAATTGTTTAACCTCACTACGTGAAGAGGACTTATTTCTTCCTGGCCTATTATTACTATTATGCTGGGTTGTTCGAACTGGTAGATTTACAAGTGTGGCCAGCGAACATATGGGCACCTAATGGAATGCAAATAGAAGGGATGACAAGGTCATATTCTGCACAATAGAGAAGGGCTTGATGTTGTCCCTTCATAATATTCCTCTTCATTTATTTTCCGTTTCTTCATTGGTTTTCCTATTTTCTTTCTTTTCTTGGTACTGTTATTAAACTTAGTGGAATGGGTTCTATGATTGATAGGTACCATATCAGTACGGTGCGAGGACATTTTGCATTAGTATTGATTTCATGTGGTTTCTAATGTACAGTTTGCTTTCTTTATACAATGCTACCCTATGAGGTATTGCATATTGTATTTGCATATTGTTTTCTCTTGTTTTTTTATATCTTTGAACTTTAATAAACAGAGATTTACACAAAAAATACAGTAATGAGTAAGCGAAATATTACTATATTGTCCAATAAAAAACCCTATAAATTTTGACGTTACATCTAGGACTTATTTGAAACATTTTAATTCACCTTCAGTAAATCACATTCAAAGATGCTAATATAGATAACATGTCTATTAAGCTTTCTCTTTTTATTACATTCCTCACGAATGTTTTCCATTAAAAATGCCTCATCCACATAAAGACTTTTAAATTCAACCTGGCAGTGATCCGCTCATTGTCTTGGATCTGTATCCAGACAGGAAAATGTATATAAGGTTGTGGCTGCTGCAGAGGGAAATGCATGGATGGGAAAAGTCTATTAGAGTGAAAGTGACTTGTTGTTAGCTGTTCTTCAATTTTGAGAACTTCTCAATAATTTTTACTTTTATAAACTTATACACTTTAAGCCACACATCCAAGCCCTTTCCACCTCCTGCTGACTCCAAGTCAAAACTGTTTCCCAGAACATTCCTTAACCAAGAATCTGCAAAAACACTCGTGCATGCCCTCATCATCACCCGCCTCAACTACTGCAACCTCTTGCTCTCTTACCTCCCTTCTAACACTCTTGCACTCCTTCAATCTATCCCAACCTCAGCTGCCCGACTAATCCACCTCTCCCCCAGCTATTCCCCAGCCTCTTGCCTCTAGCAATCCCTTTACTGGCTACCCATTGCCCAAAGACTTCAGTTCAAATCCCTATGACATACAAAGCCATTTGCTACCTGTATCTCCTCCATACATCTGTGACATGGTCTCCTGGTACTTACCTGCGTGCAACCTCCAATACAAGATCTCCTTCTCTCCTCCCCTCTTATCTCTTCTTCCCACAACCGCATACATTTTTGCAGGAAAAGGGTATGTAATGCATACAGTGTTGTGAAAAAGTGTTTGCCCCCATCCTGATTTTTTTATTCTTTTGCATGTTTGTCACACCTAAATGTTTCAGATCACCAAACAAATTTAAATATTCGATAACGATAACACAAGTAAACACAAAATGCAGTTTATAAATGAAGGTCTTTATAATTAAGGGAAATAGAAATCCAAAACTACAGGGTCCTGTGTGAAAAAGTGACTACCCCCTAAACATAATTACTGATCGGGCCACCCTTAGCAGCAACAATTGCAATTTAGTATTTGTGATAACTGGCAATGCGTCTTTTAAAACGCTCTGGAGGAATTTTGACACACTCATCTTTGCAGAATTGTAATTCGGCCACATTGGAGGGTTTCCGAGAATGAAACACTTTTTTAAAGTCATGCCACAGCATCTTACTCGGATTAAGGTCAAGACTTTATGTATGTCCCTCCAAAGTATTAATTTTGTTTTTCTTAAGTGACATGCCCCTCGAGGGTTGTGGGTTACTCGGAACCAGGCAACAGTTCTGCTGGGGAGTCACGGGAATCGAGACCCGACTCCATGACCCTGGCAGTGTCAATACAAGTTCAGGGGAAATAAGGATTAGGGAATGGTTATCGATTGCTCTCAGTGAGAAACAAGATAACAATCTTGTAGTTGTGATACCTTTTAATGGCTTACAAAAATAAAGTAAGTGATGTTACAAGGTGAGCTTTCGAGACCTCTTAGGTTCCTTCACCAGGCAAGAGATGACAAAATATTGAAAGAAACTGAAGCTACCAGTGGTATTTGGGCCTTTGGTTTCTTCAGGCTGAGGAAAAGACAGATGGGGCACTGCTGAGTCAGGTTCTCTGCAACCTGCTTGGCTTATCAGTGTACCGTTCCGCAGGCGGGAAATAGCTGTCTCCCAACAGTTTCTGAGTTCTATACCCGATTTACTTAGCTTCACTTTAGCAGTGCCGCCGGGTACTGTCCTTGCAAAGTCTCAGTTCAGATAGTCCCCAAAGAACCGAGATTGTCCAAGACACCTCCTTATGTTCCTTTCTCTCACGGGTTGTTCTCTCTCAGTGCTAATTGTCTCCCTCTCTCCTGCTTGCCCCTCCACACACAGTGCCCCAATCCAGAAGCCACGAGTCCTGTCGGGTGACCAGTACCATGTCCACTGACCCTAGTATGGCTACTTTCTCGGCGGATGTGTCGGGTGTTGGCCACAACTCTAGATCTAGTGGCCTCCTGTTCCGTGATTGGAGTCTGGAATCTCCTCGCCACCTTCAGGGCCGATCCCCTGGTTCCCAACCAGCCCTTCCGTCTAACTGAGATTTGGGTGGATCGCTTCCGGCCCGTTCCTCTAGGGCTCCCTCTGTCTCACTTGCAGTCTGTTGTTCCGTGACCCAGGACAAGCTCCATGCTGCTCAAGTCCTCCGGATTCTCCTCCACTTGCTACTTCCTCTCAATTGCTCTATATTGACTTCCCACCCCCCACCTTTCTTCCCTCCGTTCCCTGACTGAGCCCTCCATCTACCAGGTTCGCCCTCTGTCCCTGGGACCAGGTGTGTTGGGTGCTTGTTAGATGTCTTAGACTTACCATTCTGTTTCTCTGAGAACAGGAATACTACACATGTGGAATGGGTACAGTATCCCTTGTGGCGACCAGACCGCAGGGGTGCCATAGTCCCCCTTGGCAAAGATCAGCATGTCCTCGTGCGACCACGGGTTAAAAGATGTTTTCACATAGATTGTTATTGCATGCATAACAATAATAAAACTTAACAAGAGCCCTTCCTCTTAGACGGGAGGTACTTTGCTTAATCGTTACATAACAAAAAGGGATACGCTATCTAAAGTCAAATGAAAAGTGGTATAAAACTGCAAAAAGTTCACAGTTCTCCAGGTTTTGGTAAGTCGAGCAAGGCACCTTATCCTGGGCTGAAAAGCAAAAGTGCAAGATTCAAAGCATCCATAATTGTCCTTTTCACATTGGCGGTTAGCTTACACTATTGTTCTTTAACCACAGGTACCTATCCAGTTTCATAATTTACTACATTTAAATATACACTCTTGCCAATAACTTAACGTTGTGCTTAATATGCTACATAACAATACACATTGTTAACTCTGTTTAATGTTTTACTGTTGTTCTGGTGCTGTTTTGGGAGGTGGCACTTTGTATACCCTAAGGGTACCCCATCCGCGATGTCCCATATGCCTAGAATATCCCATCTCATCTCCCAGGTACAAGTCTCTACTAGAATGACCTTTGGACAAATAGGACTCCCTACCAGAATTACCTTTGGGCAAATAGGACTCCACGTCTTGCTGAAAGTACTCATCTCTACCGAGGGTCTCGGCTGCACTTCCCACATGAGCTTCCCTCATTCAAGCTGCAACCTGGAGTTCCATTAATTCCGCCTTCTGCTGCACCCAGTGGAGCTACTTATTCTCGGTTGTTGTGAGTTCTACCGGGGGTACAGTCTCTACCCTCGATGGGACTACTGTGTCAGCTTCCTCTCCATTACTGCTCCGCCCCTGCTCTTGCACTCCCTGCCCGGGTTTCTGGTTTGGGGCCTGTGGGACAGGTTTAAGTTCGTGCAGAGTTTCTCCCTCTACCGGGGTAGCTGCTTTACCTTCAGTTGGCAGCGCGGCCTCTGGTGTCTCCTCCAGTGGAACTGGGGTGTTTGGCATTGTTGACCCTAGGCCCATCTCTCTCAGCAGGCTCTTTTTCCAACTCTTAAGAGTCCATACTTGGGTCTGATGAAGCTGCAGTTTGAGGTCTCAGCATGGCTCCCCAAAACTCTGGGTCACCGGCAGCAGGTCTGCGCTCCCCTCTTTATCACCAGGGATGCCTATTCCTGCATACCCGCCTGCCAGGCTCTCTTGACCACCAGACATTATGATGCTATCTTCGTCCTCCACGCTCCCTTCCTTCTTTCTGACCTCTCCCTTCCGGATGTTGTTCACTTCTGTCGGTGGAGTCAGCATGGCCCCAAGCAGGCCCCTTGGCTTTCTTCTGGCACTTGGGGCAAGCCTGCTTTTCACACCCTGTGCGGGCTAATCCCACGACGGGGGGCTGGGGAACACCCTCGGGCCAGCACATGATGTCACTTCTCCATGGTCGCCATTTTCAAAGTCTCTTTTGCACAGTTTCTAAAAAGTCTCTATCAGGTGCACAGGACCTGGTGTCACTGGGCCGGTTGTATACTGTTCATGACGCCAAGTTAACATGCCCCCCCCAGGGCCGTAGGGTACTTGGAATCGTGCAACAGTTCTGCTGGGGAGTCGGGGGTCGAGACCCGGCTCTGTGACACTGGCGGCGTCAATAAAAGTTCAGGGGAAATAAGGGCTAGTGAATTTTAGTTGTAATGCCACCTGTGGTGTTCGGCTATTGCTGGCCGACGCTGCAGTGCGGGACCTTTGGCCGCAGCCAGGTATTATCGCTCCCCAAAGGTGGAGAGGCTCCCCACGGCAACCGGTGTGGTCTGCGGTGGTAGCAGGCCTTTGGTTTCTTCAGGCTGAGGGAAAGATGGACGGAGCACTGCTGGGGCAGGTTCTCTGCAACCTGCTTGGCTTATCAGTCTACCGCTCTGCAGGTGGGAAATAAACAGTATCAAACACAATTTCTGAGTTCTATGCCAGGTTAACTTAGCTTCACTTTAGCAGTGCCACCGGGTACTGTCCTTGCAAAGTCTCAGTCCAGATAGTCCCCAAAGAACCAGGATAGCTTGTCTGAGACACCTCCTTATGTTCCTTTCTCTCACAGGTTGCTCTGTTTCAGCGCAAACTGTCCACCTCTCTCCTGCTCGCGCCTTCACACACAGTGCCCCAATCCAGCAGACAAGGGTCTTGTTGGGTGACTGGTACCAAGTCCTCTGACTCTAGTATGGCTATCTTTTCGGCGAATGTGTCACGTGTTGTCCACAGCTCCTCTAGATCTAGTGGCCCCCAGTTATGTGGTTGGAGTCTGGAATCTCTTCGCCACCTTGCCCTTCTGTCCAACTCAGATTTGGGCGTACGGGTGGATCACTCTCTGCCCATGCCCCTAGGGCTCCCTCTGTCTCACTTGCAGTCTTTTCTGTGACCCAGGACGAGCTCCACGCTGCTCAAGTCCTCCAAATCCTCCTCCACTCAGTACTTCCTCTCTACTGCTCTCCACTAACTTCCCACCTTCCACCTTTCTTCCCTCCGTACTCTGGCTGAGCCCTCCCTCTATCGGGTCCGCCCACTGTCCCTGGGACCGGGTGTGCTTGGTGCTTGTCTTACCTCTTGGGGTACCCCTTTTATTGGGTGCTTGTCAGTACCCCTTGGGGCGCCACATAAGCCATTCAGAGGTGGACTCGCTGGTGTATTCTGGATCATTGTTCTGCTGGAAAACCCAAGTACACTTCAGCTTGAGGTCACGAACAGAGGGTGGACACTCTCCTTCAGGAATTTTGGTAAACAGCAGAATTTATAGTTCCATTTACCACAGCAAGTCTTCAAGGTCCTGAAGAATCAAAACAGCCCCAGACCATCACACTACTACCACTATATTTTCCTGTTGGGATGATGTTACTTTTCTGAAATACTGTGTTATTTTTACGCCAGATGTAACAGGACATACACCTTTTAAAAAGTTAAACTTTTGTCTCGTAAGTCCACTGAATATTCTCCCAAAAGTTTTCAGAATCATCAAGATGTTTTCTGGGAAAATTCCAGACGAGTCTTTATGTTCTTCTTTGTTTAGCAGTGGTTTATGTCTTGGAACTCTACAATGCAGGCCATTTTTGCCCAGTCTGGGGTCATGAACACTGACCTTAACTGAAGCATGTGAGGCCTGTAGTTCTTTGGATGGTGTTGTGGCTTTTTAGTGATGTCTTGTATAAATTGTTGCTGTGCTCTTGGTGTAATTTTGGTCAGTTGGCCACTCCTGGAAAGGTTCACCCCTGTTCCAAGTTTTTGTAATTTGTGAATAATGGCTCTCACTGTGGTTTGCTGGTGTCTGAAAGCTTTAGAAATGGCTGTATAACCTTTTTCCAAACTTATAGATTTCAATTACCGTACTTTGTTTCTCATTTGTTCCTGAATTCCTTTAGATTGTAGAAGTCTTGGAGGCGATTGGGTGAGGAACATACGACTGTGGAGGGAGAGAAGGGGGTCTTGGAAAAAGCGGAGATTACCTGTGGGAAGATATCAGAAAACATATTATGGACGGCTTTGTGGGTGAATGTTAGTATGGAATCATATCTATTGTACTCTTTCTCCATAATGTGATAAACCAGAATATGTAAGTGACTTGTTCTGCCTATGTGACATGGGTATCACAAATTTTGTAACTATAATATAACTTGAAGAATAAATAACCTAGCTTGTCACATAATTGCATGTGAAATATAATATTTCTCCTTTCATAAGAAGAAAATTTTATATTCATACAAATATGACACTTTTTTTTTTATCAACTATAGTGTTTATTGATGTTTTCAAAATACGGAAGGAAAAAGAAATCATTAGGCCAAATCAAATCAATACATTACACTTAAAGGTAAAAAAAAGAAATTATAAAAGACCTAGATTATTGTATTATTGGCATACAGCCCCAAAAGGGCTCCATGCCCAAGCCAGAGCCCTCCTCTCGTGTCCCCAGGGGTGTACAAAGACATCTCCAGAGGAGCAATCCAGCTCCAACACAAAGCCCCCCAGAGGAACGTCCAGGCATCGAGGGTCAAAGTCGACAATCACCTTCTTTATATAGCTACCGAATAGCAATTAGATGAACAAAATCATAACAAGAATAAACCAAGAGGGATAGATAAGAAGTCAGGTGGGGGAGTAGGAAAGAGGAGAAAAGAGACAGGAAAAGGGATGGAAGAAGGGGGGATAGGGGGAGAGGGGGCAAGGGAGCAGAGCCCCCTAGGACCAAGGGGAGCCTCGCATTACTATATACCCTCTTGGGCAGTAAAGTAATCCCATGGGGCCTAAACCTGATTGAATTGATCTACTCTGGCCGCCATCAGGGCTGTTAGGTATTCCATCCTTCTGACATCAGATAACCTCGTAAACAGATCTCTAAGGGAGGGTGGTTCCAGTCTCCTCCAGAAAAGGGCAATTAAGCATCTAGCTGCCGTAAAAATATGCAGAAGAAGCTTAGAGGTCTGCCTGCCACCCGTCCAGTATGTGCGTTAAGAAGGTATACCAACGGGTCTAGCTCTACTTCTACATAGAGAACCTTCTTGATAAGGTCTCTGACAGATTTCCAGAAGCCCTCAAGCCTCGAGCATGACCAGAAAATGTGGAGCAGATCGCCCACCTCCAGGCTACATCTCCAGCATGTATCAGGAAGAAGGGGATTTAATTTATGGAGGAACTCAGGGGTATGGTACCAGAACATCATGAGTTTATATTGATTCTCATTATATAGCGTGCAAATGGGGGTCTTGGCTGCTCTGTCCCAGATATATTGCCAGGTCTGGAGGGTGATCTGTCTACCCAGTAGGACCTCCCATTTCTTCATATATGAGAAGCTCTCAAGACCTCCTCTTTCAGAAGCAGCGAGGAGTTGGTAAATCTCTGAGATCAAACCTTTAGTACTCGTTCCCCTCCTACATATTTTTTCAAATTCTGATGGGACCGATACCCCTGAAGTGCCATATAGCGATGTAGCATAATCCCGGATTTGGAGATACTGGTAGAAAACCTTATTAGACAAGGGGGAGATAGTTTTCAAGTAGTCAAAGGATTGAATTCTCATAGTCCTTTTATTGACAATGTCTGCAAATCTAAAAAGGCCCGCGGACAGCCACGGATGTACCATGGTTGGTTCCAGCCCACTAGGAAGGAGGGGATGGTATATAAACGAGACCATTGGCGATGCTGGGGAGGCCAGGGTAAATCTCCTTTGACAGTACTTCCAAACATCCCAAGTTGCTTGCATGGGGCCTAATAAGGGGGTATGTGGAACTACCTGGGCTGGTGGCCATAGTAAAGAGTTGGGGTGAACGGGCGCTAGCCATAATTTTTCGATCTCAGTCCACTTGTTATATGCCCATAAAGATGACCAAGATGGTATTCTACGGAGGTGTGAGGCCCAGTAATACCTCACAATATCCGGTACCGAAAGAACACCTCGAAACCTGTGTGTCGTCATAACATCCTTAGCTATCCTATGTCTCTTGTTGTTCCACACAAATTTCATGATGGCCGTCTGGAGAGACTTAAAGTCTCCCAGAGGGACCACCACTGGTAAGGTCTCGAAGTAGTACAGAAGCTTGGGGATTAGCGTCATCTTCAGCGCGGCCACCCTACCCAGCCAAGATATAGATAATGGTGCCCATTTGAAAAGGAGAGACCTCAGCTCTTTGAAGAGCGGGGGGAAGTTGTATTTGTAAAGGGTACCAAAGGAGGCCGAAATATTAACCCCTAGGTACTTTATGGTATCCAACTTCCATCTAAATTTAAAATTCAGAATCAGATGGTCCAAGACATCAGGCGGTATGTTGATGGGTAGAGCTTCCGTCTTACTTCGATTTACCTTATATATATATCAGATTAGGGAGGGAGACATGGAGGTTCGTCAAGGTGAGAAGGACATCATCAGCAAAAAGAGATATTTTTAAATTCCTTAGTGCTAAGAGTCACTCCTGAGATATTTCTGTTATTGCGGATGTCAGCGGCTAGTGGCTCAATACACAAAGCGAAGAGGAGGGGAGACAGCGGGCAACCCTGCCTTGTCCCGTTAGACATAGGGAAGGAGGGGGATGTAATAAAGGGAAGTTTAATGGACGCCATGGGGGATCCATAGAGAGCTCTTATTGCGCTGAGGAATCTCCCTGTAAAGCCGAAAGATTGAAGGCAGGCAAACATGAAGGATCAATCCAAGCGATCAAATGCCTTTTCGGAATCTAAACTTAAGGCTAGCATCTGTTGGCTTCTCTGGTTGACCACGTCTATCAAATCAATAACACGTCTTGTATTGTCTCCACCCTGCCGGCAGGGTATGAACCCAACCTGGTCTTTGTGGACAACCTGGGGGAGCCAAGGAGCCAGCCTGGTTGCCAAAATCTTAGCATAGATCTTAATATCAGAATTCAACAGCGCAATAGGCCTGTAATTGGCGCAATCCATAGGATCCCTGGGCGGTTTAGGAATAAGTATAAGGTGAGAATGTGACATGGAACTGGGGACCTCAGCGCCATCCATAAAGGAATTGAACAAGGAGGCCATGTGAGGGAGAATAGTTTTGGCAAAAGCTTTATAGTACAAATATGTGAGGCCATCTGGGCCCGGGGATTTGCTTCCACCTCCTCGCATGTGATTGGTTGATCCAGAGCCGTCAGAGCCTCCACTGGAAGTTTGGGTAGATGAAGATTAGTCAGATAAGCCCCCACGTCTCTCCTCCTCTGAGAAGAATCCCCCCCTCCAGGACAGGGAAGGTTATAGAGGCGGGTATAGTAGGAGAGAAAGATTTCTGAAATATTAGAGGGATTATAATGGATCTTACCATCAGCGTCTCTCAGAGCCTGTGGACAAGCCCTAGAGGTGCGTTCTTTAAGCCGCCGTGCTAGTAATGAGTGAGCCTTATTTCCTCTTTCGTAATATCTTTGCTTAGAATAAAGGAGCAGCTTTTCCACTTTTTTGATAGAAAGATCCTTCAGCCTTTCGCAGAGGTGCAGTACCTTCCACAATAAGGGAAGGGAAGGGCTCGCCGTAAGTCTAGTCTCTAAGGATGTCAGCTGGGAGGTCAACGTACAATGCTGAGCTGTGTCGTCTCTTTTAAGTCTGATTCCCTCTCTGATACAGTGACCCCTCATTACTGCCTTGTGGGCCACCCACAAAATGGACGTCGAAGAGACCGACGTCTGATTGAGCTGAAAATATTCTTCTAAGTGTTTATGTAGTGAGGCTTTAACAAGAGGGTCCTTGACCAGAAATTCATTCAGACGCCAATGTCTAAAGGACTTCGGGGTCTGAGCTTCCTTGAGATCCAGTACTATAGGCGAGTGGTCAGACCAATTGATGGTCCCAATTTCAGACCCACCCATCATACGAAGCAAAGCGCTACTCACAAAAAAGTAATCGATTCGTGTATGCGTCTGATGGGGGGCAGAATAGTAAGAGAAGGTTCTCTCCCCAGGGTGGTCAACCTCCATGTGTCAAACAGGATTTCCTCTCTGATCAATCTCCTGAACTCCAAAGAGAGTCTCTGTAGGCCCTCGGAAGGGGGAGTTCCTTTAACCGAATGACGGTCTTGTGTGCATGAAAAGGGAGCATTGAAGTCCCCACCTAATATCACCGCAGCTGGAGGAAGACCACGAAGAAGGGAGAGGGCCCTCCTATAGAAGAGTGCCTGGCCTGAGTTTGGAGCATAGATATTTGCTAGAATCAACCTCTGGTCACCCCACTGAGCCTCTAAAATCACATATCGCCCTCCGGGATCACTATGTGTTCGATGGACGTGGACAGGACAGCTGGCCAACACCAGGATGGCAACACCCCCCTTCTTATTGTTAGAGAAAGCAGAATAACTGGACGGGTAGGCATTGCCTGCAAAGCTAAATGAGCCCTTGGCATCGTAGTGCGTCTCCTGTAGGAAGGCTATGTCCGCCCCCAGGGATCTTAACTCTTGTAGAGTGAGTTTACATGTGCGGGGGGAATTGAGACCCTTCACATTTATCGATATTAAACGTACCATGGGTAATGGTTCGAGAACTATGGAAACCTGGTGACATGTGCTTTCCCGGCCCTAGAGGGTAGTCAGATGAAGAAAAGGGAGAAGATGAGAGAGGAGTGAAAGGGAATGGGGGGTGGGGGAAAGGGGGGCGTCAACTGAAAACAGATTAATATATACAAAAAAACATAGAGAAGATAAGGCAAATAAAACAAATCCTTACGGACATAACATTCCCGAGCTTTTACCCGGCTGGAAGTCGACTGAGGGCTATCCCCCATCTCCAATGAGCATGGGGGAGAAAGAAAAAACAAAAAAAACTAGCCCAAGTCGAGATCCAGAAATATCAAAGAGGGAGAATGCTCCGGTCAGCAGAGGTCAGCGGTCACTCCGCCTCAAGTCGAGCGGGAAAAAAAACCAAAAAAACTCCCAAACGAGCACAAAGCGCCTCGGAGGGAGGGAAGTGGCCCCGCCTTTGTCAGGTAAAGAGAAGAAGGGAAGGGGATGATATCCCCATTCCCTTCTGTAAGAAAGGTTCCAGCAATCAGTAAAACAGTAAAATAATACTAAATTATATACTTATATGCAAATAAAAAGGAAAGTACACGTTAGGCGTAAATTCTGCACCAGCGGCAGGATGCTAAAATATAAGGTAATGCAGTATGCACGAGAGGTGGGGCAACACACAGCCCCTTCTTGCCCCTAAGAGGTAACTACCCAAGGTATCCAATAGGGTCAACGAGGGCGTCGCGAGGAGGGGAGTCCCCGGCCTCGCCCTCTCTTCCGTGTGGCCCTTTGAGGGATATATTTAGACCACACCGGAGCTGGAGGTTGACCCGGCAATATGATATTCCAATGGGGAAGCTCCACATGTGGGATGTCCAGTTCTCTGCAAAAGGCCAAAGAGTCTGCTGGGGTACGCAGAATAGCAGTACGACCTCCACGGCGGGCAATGAGGGCAAACGGAAAGCCCCATCTATACGGAATTTGTTGATCCGTGAGATCTCTGGTGAGAGGCTTCAGGTGTCTCCTCTTTTGCAATGTAATTAGGGATAGATCAGGGAACAATTGAACCTCTCTACCTGCATATTGCGTGGGGCCGACGTTTCTAGCAGCCACCATGATCTTTTCTTTTATCTCAAAATCGTGAAGGCAACAAATGATGTCCCTTGGTTGACCGGACAGTCCTTTAGGTTTTAGGGCCCAGTGTGCTCTATCTAGCTTAATCGTCGATATAGGGGGATCCCCTAGGATAGTGTTAAATGTAGACTGTAGGATAGACCTAGGGGACTCCTGATCATCCGATTCTGGGACCCCTCGGACTCTAATGTTGCACCGGCATCCCCGGTTAACCAGATCCTCTAGATGGTTCTGAAAGGCCTCTATGGCCTGTTGCTGGGAAAGGACTAGGTCATGTAGGTCGCCTAGGTGGGTTCTGGTGACATTATGTTCCTCCTCCAAAGAGTCCATCCTTCCAGAGAGGTGATGGATGTCCTTTTTAACAGTGGCAATTTCTGCTCTGCACGTCTCTTTCACTTTGCTGATTAAAGACTTAAAGTCCTCTTTGGAGGGTATGAGGGCAAGGAGTTCAGCCCAGTTACCTGGGGTCACTTGTGCAGGGTCCTTTGATGCACCCTTATGTCCAGCAGATGGCACAATGGAGCTGGTCCCGGGGGGTGAATCGAAGAGTGGGGGTGCTGGGCAGTCTCCCGGTCAGATGCAGCCATACCAGGGTGTTGCAGGCTCCTGGATAGCCCCCCCTTAGAGTGTCCGCGCCGCAAGGTGTCTTCTCTCTGGGGCTGGGGGTCAAGCATGTGCCCAGGGTCGTCCTCCATAAGGGCCTCATATCTGCCATAATACTGGGGGGGGATTCAGAGAGGGGGAATCCGTCCATCGACCTGATCTTGGGGCTCTCTGGGGCTCCAGGGTCTCCCTCAGCACACCACCCCTGTGTATTTTCCCCCTCCCGTACCTCCTCAGTTGACATGGCGTCTCCTTGCACGGCTGTGGAGACCTCCCCCTCCTCCATGTGCTGCAGGGAAGATGGCGCCGGCTCCCTGAGTGCATCAGCCTCCCGGATCTTAAAAGCCTCCAAGACTGTCCTCTGGTCTGGCGGCGGGATCGTCGGTATCTGCGCCGTCTTGGGTCTCCTGGGGCCCATCTTGAAGTGCTGCACCGGTAGATTAGCGCCGCTGGCGCTGATAAAAGCTGGGTGCTGGCGGGAGCTCTCTCTGTGTGCGGCCGCTCAGCTCTGCATCCCAGACACGCCCCCCAAATATGACACTTTGATACTTTCACACGATGCTTATGTATATTCTCTTTAAAGGGAATCTGTCACTAGGTTTTTGGTACTTCATCTGAACGCCACATAAAGTAGTAGCAGAGACTTTGATTCAAGGGATGTATCATTTAGTTTACTTTTCCAATAGATGTGACACAATTCCAGTTTTCTCTACTGCAGATCTAGCAGTTCTCTGAATGCTGAGCTCTGTATAACCCCACCAACATCACTGACTGGTACCCCTGGTCAAAATTACTGTTATTGTAAAGAGTTAAGCAAGTTGAAGATTAAATGATCTCTAAAAAGCATAACATTAAAAGTGACACATTTCGTCTGAATTTTAGGCAAAAAAATATTATTTTAATCTTTAAAGGGAACCTGTCACCTCCTAAAAGCCACCTAACCTATCTATGCATATCCCTGCACCTTCCTATTGGCATTTTAACCATCTCTCTCTCTGCCAAATGCTTCCTTTCAAAGTTGAAATAAACACTTTGATACTTGCTCATTAGGATGATAATGAAGTGCAATTGTCCCTAGGGCGTGTTGTTTTGCAGCCTCCAGGATCCAGCCACTCTGTCTGTGCTGCGGTGATGTGGAGCTGAAGGCAGGACAAATGATCTGCATACTGTGAGTGACAGAGAGGGGGAGGGCAAAGCCTGCACAAGCAAAGCAGCACAGAGAGAGAGAGGGTGGATCCTGGAGCCTACAAAACAACATGCCCTGGGGACTATTGCATATAGCCCCCACTTCATTATCATGCTAATGAGTAAGTATCAAAGTGCTTATTTCATCTTTGAAAGGAAGCATTTAGCACAGAGAGGGATGGTGCTTATAGGAAGGTGCAGGGACATGTTTTAATAGGTTAGGTGGCTTTTAGGAGGTGACAGGTTAACATTTTAAAAAGTACAAAAAGGAAAAGGAAAATGAGCTGATGCAAATGTTTGGGCACCGCTGGAGATTGGTGTGCTCAGATAACTTTAACCAAGGTTTCAGGCCTTAATTAGCCTGTTAGGTTTGTGGCTTGTTCCCTATCATCATTAGGAAAGGCCAGATGCAGATTTCACAGCTTTATAAAAGCCCAGCCTCCTCTAACATTATGTCAAAAAACAGAAGCCATAGGTTCTGCCTAGCACTCTGAAAATGAAAATGATGGAGGCCCACAAAGCAGAAGACTATAAGAAGATAACAAAGTGTTTTCAAGTTGTCTTTTCCTCAGTTTAAAAAGTAACTAAGCAATTGCAGTTAACAGGAACAGTGGAGTTCAAGATAAGGTCTGGGGCACTGCAACGGACATAAGGTCTCTAAAATCCTCTGTGTCCACAAGGCGGAAAGGCAGCATTTCTGTAGCCAACAGCTTGCAGATGGTGAAATTCAACCACTTAGCTTTGTCATGGTTAGGAGGAAATGGTCTTTTACTTGTCCACATCTGAGCGATGGAGGGCTGGCTGCTGTGCTGAGACGGGTTGAGTAGGGTGTCCCAGGCAAACTGCTGGTCTGTGAGGGAGGTGCAGGCAGAGATATAATGTTGCCTTCATCCAAAGGTGGTGCTCTTGATGTCTGTGAGAGCTCAACACGAGCAGCATTTTCCACTTAAAAAACAAGTGATGACGTGGCAATCACACTGCCTTTTGCGGGTAAAGAGGTGGAAGGTCTTCGTCCAAAAGCATGTGTGACAGCTGTCCTCACAGTCACAGATGATGAAGAGCATGCGGATGCACTTGATTGGGCAGACGGTGGTTGGCCCGCCCTGCTAGCCCACATTGTAGAACAGTGAGCTTCCCACTGCGACTTGTGCTTCATATCCATGTGACGGTTCATGCATGAAGTACTCAAACTATTGAGTTGTTGGCTTCTACTCAGAGATTGGTGACAATCTTACAGATCATATGAGTTGGGTGATTCTTGGCGATGTAAAAAAAGACCCAGGCTAGGCAAGGCTTAGAACCCATGTGACCTGCAGAGCCACCACGACTTCTGCTCAGAGGCAAAGTTGTGGCTGCGGATGCTGTTGTTGAAGTGCTTCCAGTACTCCGTCTCTGTCCAGGAAGGCGCAACCTAACCTTGTTGTCACTATCATCCTCCTCCACCTCCTCTGCTGACCTCATCGACTGGCTGACTGTGGGTTGACAGTAAGTGGGATCTTACCATCGATGCCAAAAACAAAAACCAACACTGCACTTGCAGGATGCAGTCAGACCCCACTATGTAAAGCAAGCCCAGGTGCAGGCTAATAAATCACCTCAATCTACAACAAGGTGTGGGAGGCGACTTGCCATGCACATAATGGGCTGCATAACACTTAGGGTACCTTTACACGCCGCAATATTTTGTGGGAATCCTGACGGCAATATGTTGCCCTGAAACTATCTCTGTCAAATAGCCTGCCAGTTGCGGCGTGTATTTGGGGAATTTGGCGGCGATAAATCGCCTGTCGCCTGGTTCTGGTTTCAGAGCACTGCTCCAAAATCAGAGGCAATCATGAAGGCGAGATTCCCGGCTTTTGGCGTGTGAACGGGCGATAATGATGGAATCTGCGTTGCCTATTGATTTCCCGTAGGGGTGCACCCCGTCAGTGATGATTGGTGGTGGCTACTGTGTTCCCATTGGCTGTCAGTTCACAGGGCGCCATATTTGAAGAGCTGTCCATTCAGCAACACACACATCTACAATGGCGTCATGTATTAGCCAGCCTTAAAGAGCAAGCTGACAATCGTAACGCTGTTGCGTTGTCCAATGAGCGCTATGGGGTGCGTGTAAACCACTGTGGCACGCCTATCTCCTCGCAGCGCTGACCATGTACGCCCACATTGGCTTCGGGATTGCGGCCTGAGAAGCGGCGAGGGAATTCCACGGAATGGTTCCGCTGTGGGTGAGGCGATTTCCGGGGCGACACATTGCCTTAGGTTGAGGGCGAAATTGCTGCGTGTAAAAGCGCCATCGGCGATATTGGGCGACCATGAAAAACGTGCATGCGCACGTTAGATCCCTCATATCGCCACCAAATAATTGCGGCGTGTAAAGGTACCCTAAGAGATCATTCATCTTTAACTGACCGAGCAGTGTCGATAAAGGGTGAAAACGCTAGAGGTGAGTGTAAGAGTAGGTGCAAGGACCTTAGAGTACAAGCATCACTCCAGCCCTGAAAAAAAATGCTGGAGTGGTTCTGTAAGGTAGAAAATCTGTAAAATATGGAGTCACAAATATTTAAAATATGAGAGTACAAGGAAAGTAGTAAAGAGGAGAAAATCATGAGAAGATGTGAGTGAAATATTCTACTGATTACAAGGGTAACGTAAAGCAAATTGCATAATAGAGTAATTTATAAAATGTATACTTTATCCATGCATGATCCTATAAACTTCCATGCACAGGCATAATAAATGTTACTTTAGAAGAAATTAACAGCTGCTCTCAGAATAAATGTGTTAGAAGCACGTTTATATAATCTAATATGTTCCTGGCAAGACTGTTTTTTATTGTTTGCAATATACTCATTCTTTTGGGCTTATACTAAGCAGATCTTGGAGTGAGCACCTCTTTATAGTCATGAGTATTCTATGGGGACATTGATGTCAAACTCGAAGTTCAGCATTGTTTTTTGCATATTGCTGGGAGGTTTAGGATGGAGTAACGTTTCCTATCGTTAGTGTGTGTCAGTGTTTATAAAATGAGAGGGGTAAACTCTTCATGTCCCAATCGCACTAATTACAAATGACCTCACACCATAGGGGATGTGGTTGTAAAACAATGACAACAATAATTGCTTTGATTCTGTTTTCAGCATTTAAGGGTCTCTGAGACTGAACAGACCTTTTCTATCAAGTTATATAAGTAATGTAACACTTTTTCTGGATTGTTTGGAAGCAACCACTACAAACAGATTTTAAGGAATTTCTGTTTTGTTAATACCTTGGACAGTAACTCCCAGAGATGTCATATCCCAACAGGTATTATATAGAGCCCAAACACAGGCTGCAGCTGCATCCTGGGCATCTGCACAGTATAGGATTGGGGGTACAAACTCCAGCTCCCTGGCCATTATGACCTAAAGTCCCTTTTCAGGGTCAGTGGTGACTCTATGTAAAGGGGAACTTTATTTGTATTCCAAAATGGAGCATCAGGTTGAGTTCAGGAAAGATGGCTGTTCTGCCAATTGTTGCATATTCCAGTGCCCATCTTCCCACCAGTCACCTATCTTGTGCATCAGAGATAACTTGTTTACCTGGACAAACCCTTTAAGTAGTAACAACACAGATTGTATGCTGCTAAGGTCTTGTTTGCACATAAGTATTTGTTACATGTTATAGTGTGAAAAGCAAATGGCTTATGTGTTTTTTAATTCCTTAAAGGGACTCTGTCAGGTCATTTTTCAGTATGATACTAATAGAACCCTTGAATAGTGCTTGGTAGATTATTCAGAAAATGTAAAAAAATTATTAATGTACCCTGTGTAGTTATCTTGCTATAAGCATCTTCACACCCTACAGCAGCTGGTGCATTAGTCCAGCTCCATTACTTTCACTGCCAAATAGTCCAGCGTGTGTAATCCACACCTACCCAAGCTGGTGTTATGTCCCTCCCTTCTGTGCTCTGCGCTGTTACACTGAGAGAGAAGGTTTTTTGTGCTACAACTCTTGCACAGCTCCAGCGCAGCGCTCACTTCAAGCACCCAACATCTCAGCTGATCTCATCAACTGAGATGTCGGGCTTCCAGCACCAATTGGATCCTGGATCTGATTTGTGCCGTTAACCCCTTGGGTCCTGCTGTCAATCACTGACAGCAGGATCCAAAACGGCCACAGCAGGGAATGTGCTGTTCCCCCCTGCATCAGAGATCCCATGATCTAATCTCTGGTGCTCACGTGACATCCTGGGGTCCTGGCTTGACCCCGGAAGCTGTCATGATCACTTCCTGTTAGTGGTTTGCAAGCGCTGCCACCCACCCACAGTACTCAATTGTGACAGGTCCTGTTGTGCTGCAGCTCATCGGGACCTTTCACAAGCGACCAGCAACTGCAGTGCTTTGGCACCCTATGGGGCAGTGTAAAACAGATAATTAATTGTAAAATAAAGTTTTCAAAAATATGAGAAAAAAAAACACCTAAAAGTTCAAATCACCCCTCTTTCCCCCATTCAAAATAAAAATATATACATATAAAAAAAACACATATTTGATATTGTCGCATTCAGAAATGCCCGATCTATCAATATATAAAATCAATTAATGAGAGCCATAAACTTCTTAACAGAAAAAAGGTCCAAACGCCAAAATTATGTTTTTCGGTTGCCGCAACTTTGCTATAAAATGCAATAATGGGCGATCAAAACAGCACATCCACCCAAAAATGGTATCATTAGAAACTTCAGCTCAACCTGCATAAATTAAGCCATCACGCAGCCCCAGATCCCAAAAATGAGAACGCTATAGGGCACAGTGCATGGCGCAAAATGTTCAATTCTTTTTTTTTTTAAATGTTTGAATTTATTTACCACTTAGATTACAGTAAAAGTAACATGTTTGGTATCTACGAGCTCATACCGACCTGAGGCATCACAATGTCACGTCAGTTTTACCATATAGTGATCATGGCAAATAAAAAACCCAAAAAACAAATGTGTAATTGCACTTTTTTTGCATTTAGAATTTCTTTCCCATTTTCCTGCACACTATATGGTAATATAAATGATTGAATCTGAAAGTACAACTCGTCCTGCAAAAAACAAGCCGTCATATGTATATATTGATGGAAAAATAAAAAAGTTATGGCTCTTTGAAGCAGGGGAGCAAAAAACAAAAAGTAAAAACGAAGACTTCCCGGGTGGTGAAGGGGTTAACATTTACAGTTGGAACTAGAAGTTTACATACACTATATAAAAAGACACATATTTATGTTTTTCTCACTATGTGACATGAAATCAGAATAAACCTTTCCTGTTTTAGGTCAGTTAGGATTACCATAATTATTTAGATTTGCCAAATACCAGAATAATTACATAGAATGGTTTAAAGGGATCCTGTCACCCCCCAAAACACCTCTAAACCTATTAAAAGCTGTCCCTAGAGCATATTAACACTTTCCCTACACTCCTTTTAGCTCCTAAATGCACATAGTCAAAGTGAATAAAAACGTTATTATAGTACCTCATTACTGATGATAATGAGTGACTATGGTATTCATAGTCACTCATCCAGGCTGCCCCTCTTCATCATATCACGCCTGAATAGGCGTGATCTACATCAGACATTCAAATTCGCGCCTCCCCGCTCTCCTATTCCGGCCGGCCTTCAGTGTGGGGCTGTATGACGCGATCCGCGTCATTCCCGGCGCCGGGTGACGTATTTACAGCCTCGCTGTCAGGTTCAAGTCCCGCACTGCGCATGCGCATGCGCAGTGCGCATTTTGAAGCTGACAGCGCGGCACGGCTGTAAATACGTCACCTGGCGCCGGGAATGACGCGGATCGCGTCATACAGCCCCACACTGAAGGCCGGCCGGAATAGGAGAGCGGGGAGGCGCGCAGGGAGGCGCGAATTTGAATCTCTGATGTAGATCACGCCTATTCAGGCGTGATATGATGAAGAGGGGCAGCCTGGATGAGTGACTATGAATACCATAGTCACTCATTATCATCAGTAATGAGGTACTATAATAACGTTTTTATTCACTTTGACTATGTGCATTTAGGAGCTAAAAGGAGTGTAGGGAAAGTGTTAATATGCTCTAGGGACAGCTTTTAATAGGTTTAGAGGTGTTTTGGGGTGACAGGATCCCTTTAAGGCATTTTTATTACTTTCTGCAAAGTCACAAGTTTTCATACATTTCATTAGTATTTGGTACCATTGTCTTTAAACTGTATGACTTGGGTCAAACATTTTGGATATCCTTCCACAAGCTTCTCACAATAGTTGGTAGGATTTGGGTCCATTCCTCCTGACAAAACTGGTGTAACCGAGCCATGTTTGTAGGTCGCCTTGCTCGCACCTGCCTTTTCACATTCACCCATACATTTTCAATAGGATTGAGATAAGGGCTTTATGATGGCCCCTCCAAAATATTGACTTTGTTATCCTTAAGCCACTTTGTAACCAGTTTGGCAGTATGGTTTGGGTCATTATCCATTTGGAAGATCTATTTCCACCCAAGCTTTAACTTCCTGGCTGATATCTTGAGGAGTTGCTTCAGTATTGCCACATAATCTTTTCTCCTCATGGTGCCAGCTATTTGGTGAAGTGCACCAGTCCCTTCAGCAGCAAACCAACCCCATAACATGATGCTGCCAACTGCATAACATAATGCTGCCACCCCCGTGTTTCACAGGTGGGATGGTGTTCTTGGGCTTCCAAGCTTCCCCTTTTTTCCTCCAAACATAAAGATGGTCATTATGGCCAATCAGTAAAATGTTATTTTTGTCAGACCACAGAACAAGTCTCCAAAAATGTAGGTCTTTGTTCCTGTGTGAATTTGGAAAAAAAAATCTGTCTTTTTTGTTTCTTTTGGAATAATGGCTTCTTCCTGGCAGAGTGGCTTTCCAGCCCATGTTGATAAAATACTCACTTCACTGTGGGTAATGTCACAATCTTATCAGCTTCCTCCATCAGCTTCACAAGGTCTTTGGCTTTTGTTCTTGGTTTGATATGCACATGTCGGACCGAAGCATGTTCATCTCTGGGACACAAAACACGTCTCCTTCCTGAGTGGTATGATGACTGGACATTCCCATCTTGTTTGTAATTGTGTATAATTGTTTGTACAGATGAGCGAGACACCTTCAGGTATCTGGAAATTGCACCCAAAGGTGAACCAGACTTGTGCAAGTCCACAATTCTCTTTCTGATAACTTGGCTGATTTTTTTTAGACTTTTCAATGGTGCTACACAAAGAATCAGTGTGTTTCAGGTGTGCATTAACATACATTCACAGGTGTGTCTCAAATTAGCTCAGATGTTGCCAATACACCTATCCAAAGCTTCCAAACACATGACATCATCATATGGGCAGTCCCAAATTGTTTAAGGCATAGTAATCTTAGTGTATGTAAACAGAAAGTAATAAACATGCCTTAAAACATTCTCTCTCTCTCAGTGTTCAGGCATTTGATAAATAATAATAATTATGGTAATCCTAATTAAACTAAAACGGGTAAGGTTTATTCTGATTTCACGTGAGATAGTGAGAAAATCATGCATATGTGTCTTTTTATATAGTGTATGTAAACTTCTGGCTTCAACTGTATGTGTGCAGGAATTTTTTTTTATTTTGGACAAGATGAAGTTTTACTATAGCTATAATTAGTCTGTTAATAACAATATTAATAATGTACATCATCCAAATAACAAACATGACTTACTCAACTGATAAACAATATGCAGATTTAAAAGAAAAGTCTCTGAATAGTCCAGACTGCAGTCTTTCATAATAAATTTTCTTCCAACTCTGCAGAAAATGTATCTAAAATGTTGCATTAGTAATATACAACCTAGAACATGATGTTCCAACATGTGTGGAGACCACATGAGAATTGCACATTCTGTATAAATAAAATAATGGATAAATTGTGCTGAATGAAACATTGTCATTTTAGGACAGAGCTCAATGATACATTTATGTCCTCTTTGGGAAATGTATAAATGAATCAGCTGAGGATAAGAAGATACAAATAATGACAGACACAGCAAAAGCTGGGATGACAAGGACCCAAAGTAAAAAGCAAACTAGAATTCGTGTTATTTTGTTTTATATCTTTTATATTATTATGTACCAAATATTGATTAACCAGTATTATTTATGTACCAAATATTGATTAACCACTATTAGTGACATAACGAGATTTACCTCCATCCATTATTAGCTTCATATTAATAGGGTTTTTTTTTTTTGCATGTGTATAAAAAACTATATTCTGCAAATGATTTATCTTTAATTTGCTACCAGTTTGAACCAAACTGTACCAAATGCAAGCAGGTTTATTGGGCAGGCCAGAACACATTGTTGACAGGCTCCAGGAATGAATGCAGGGAATTCGAGACCACGTGACACCCTCCTGTCTGATTGGATGACACCTTGATTGATGAACTTTGATGAAGAAGAAGGATTCCTTTGAAGCTCTTTGGATGAACTGTTTCATTCATGATCCTCAGCTCAGCCAGTAGTGGGTGATGTCAGTTGGAGCAGGCATCTCTGATTATTGCAGTAAGTTCATTAAGGTGCTACCGGCCAAAGCATCTGTGTGCATACCTGACTTTCCTTAGGACTTGTGTTTAAGAATCTTACCCAGACTGGTGTGGATACATGGAAATTTTTGCTACTGCAATATAGGATGCACATTGCATCATCTGGATTACAGTACTGGACTTTTACCTGTATAGGAGGTAGTCGTAGCAGAGTACCCATTATAAAATAATTTTTACTGTACATTTCACTCTTCTAGGGGACTTGAACCTGCAATATACAGTATTGTATCATCATTAGGGATGAGCGAGTATACTTGTAACTATTCGGTACTCACGGAATAGTACGGTATTTGGGCTACTCTCTACTCCGCAAGTTACCTTGCGATTACTCGTTATGAATAGCGAGTAGTACATTCACTTTCGCTGTGTATCTATATACACTGTGAAAGTTAAATAAAAGGTGTTAAAAATAAAAAAATATCATACTCACCTATCTCACAGCTGTCCCGGGACCCGAAAAGAACACATCCAACGGGATGCTAGGACCTTAAGTCTGATGGCCAATCAGATGGCCGGTAGCAATCAGGTGATGTGTGACGTCACACACCACCTGATCGCTACCGGCCATCTGATTGGCCATCAGACTTAAGGTCCTAGCAGGCCATCTGATTGGCCATCTGACTTAAGGTCTTGGCAGGCCATCTATGTGTTAGCACATCGATGGCCTGCCAGGACCTTAAGTCTGATGGTCAATCAGATGGCAGGTAGCGATCAGGTGGTGTGTGACGTCACACATCACACACCACCTGATCGCTTCCAGCCATCTGACTGGCCATCAGACTTAAGGTCCTGGCAAGCCATCGGATGTGTTCTTTTCGGGTTCCGGGACAGCAGTCGGATAGGTGAGTATGTTATTTTTTTATTTTTAACACCTTTTATTAACTTTTATTTCGCTTTTGCAGTTTATACAGATACACTGCGAAAGTACTCGCATTTCCCATTGATTTACATTGGACTCGCTAATCGTAACGAGTACCTGCGTATTAGGACCTACTCGTTACGAGTATAGCGAGTCCGAATATTTCACTATTTGCTTATCCCTAATCACCATGCTAGGGTAGATGTAATGGATGCCGGAATGAAAGCAACACAGAAGTCAATAAATTCTGCTCTCCATGAATGTCAGCTACATTTATATGCTTAAATAGAGACAACTGGTGCTAGTTTTAATTCCTTTTGATAGAGACGGGAGCATAACTCAGCCATTTAAAGAGCAGCCTGATCAATACACCCCCATCTGATGTGTGACATATAAGTAAGTCACTGGTTGTGAAACGGTTAAGTAGGTTTTTCATGGAGGGATTTCAGATAACATCCAGAAAAATGTAGGGCCATTTTTCTTGTTTATCTCCCTACCCACCCTTTAGACTCCACAGCCTTGGAGATCCTCATATATTGCAAGTAGGTTTTTCAGTCATTAAAGTGAATCTATCACCTGTTTTGGGCAATATAAACTGTGCCCACCACCTTAAACATACTGTTATTAGGGTTCCTGTGACCCCTTTATATCCCCAGACATGCCTTTGCATACTTCATAAAACAACTCTTAATGTGTCTTGCGCTGTATGTAAATTAGTTGTTAAGGGTCATATGGGGTGCTGCTCCTTGCATGCCAACTCCGCCCCACTCCATGGAAAACCTGCCCTGCTCCAAGAAAAACTCGCCCCGCTGCATTGAAAACACTGCCCCCTCCTGAGTGACTGCATATGAATGACAGTGATGTCATTCCCAAGTCTCACGCCTGTCGAGTGGAATCTCAAGAGACTTCGGGCATTCTGCGGCTTCAATAGGGCACAGTGAGGCGCGTCACTGCACAGTCGCGAGACTAGTGGAAGACGTCGCTGTAATTCACATACAGTCACGTGGGGGGCAGCCTTTTCAATGCAGTGGGGCAAGTTTTCCATGAAACGGGGGCAGCTTTTCCATGGAGCGACATGGTGTTGGCATGCAGGGAGCAGCACCCATATGACCCTTAACAACTAATTTACATGCAGTATGGGGCACATTAAAAGTTGATTTATGAGGTATGCAGGGGCACATCTGGGGATATAAAGGAGTTACAAGAACCCTAATTACAGTATGTTAAAGGTGGTGGGCACAGTTTGTAACGCCCAAAACAGGTGACAGGTTCACTTTAACATTTATCATCTGTTTATCCAACCGGTGATGAATGTTAGATTGGTTACGATCCCCAGTTCTACATCCTGGAAAATTGGCAGATAAGGGGAATATGGAGCTGCTGCTTGAAGGGAAGTATGGAAAGCGCTAAAGGCCACTTCACACACACAGATATCTGAGTCCAATATCTGAACAGATCTCTGGTTGCAGTGAAATCATGGATACATTGCTCCATTTTGTGGCTGTGTACAACATGGAGCAATGTATCCATGATTTCACTGCAACCAGAGATCTGTTCAGATATTGGACTCAGATATCTGTGTGTGTGAAGTGGCCTTAAAGGGCCCGTCACACAGGGACATATCGCCGGCGATGTTGCCGGCAACTGAGGGGCGTGGTCAGGTTGCGGCAACATCGCCGGCGAATTGCCGCGTGTGACAGGGCGATAATCAGGCGATGAATCGCCTGAGTCACATCGCCAGGTTTCCCAACAATGTTGGGAAACCTAGCGATGTTGGTCAGGCGATCATGCCTGATCACCCTGTGAAACGCGGCAACCAGCAATGTTGCGGGCGATTCCGCCTATGTACAACATTGCGAGTTATCGCTCGCTGGGTTGCTGGGCAACCCAGCGAGCGATAGCCGCGGCAACCAGCCGGCGACATCGCCGGTAAGTTGCTCAGTCTGACATCTCGCCGGCGATGTTGTCAGGGATGCGCGCTCCCGCGATCGCCGGCAACATCGCCGGCGATATGTCCCTGTGTGACGGTACCTTAAGAGCTATCATATATCTGTTCCTCAATGTCCCAGAGAGTCGGTGTCCAGCTGGGGTTCTTCCATGGCAATCATCTTCATTGTTTATGCAGGATAGATCATAACTAAGGAATAATAGAATATTCCCAAATCAACCCATGAAAAATGAAGGTCAATGTTTAATTGTGGTTGACATTGGGAATACTTTTATCTGCCGTGTTCACTGCTTTGATGCAATCTAGGAAACAAATTAGAGTAATATTTTAATATTCTCCCTAATTTATTTAAAAACATTTATTAATTCATTGTGTATTTTCCAAGATTTCTTTACAATCAAAGAAAGTAATTTATCACATTGACTATTTCACATCCAGTCCTGCATTATTTAATCTTTGTATCTCATAAGTGTGATACAGATTTGTATATAAATATGTCCTCGCTGTTCAGCAAAATCTCTACAACACTTTACAACAACTTTTATAGCTGTGTTAAATGTGTCTTTAATAAAAAGCTCTGTTGTAACAAAGTGATCTATTAAATTGCTGCCCCATATACAACTAACAGTGCAATGTGATGATTGATTTAGTAGAAGTACAGTTAAGCTTGGCTTCCTAATGAAACACCATTATAGCCAAAACCTAGATGGGAAAAGAGAAAGAGTAAAGAAAAGGCAGAAGAAAGGACTTTTGTTCATCTTCGGTTCCTTGCTTCAAGCCATTCTCCCAAAATCATACATTCATGATGAATATTCTGCAACATAAAAGAATACTGGTGGTCCGAGAAAAGGGTTATTACATCCAATTCTTTCTTAAATACATTTTAATTAATTTTAATTAAGGTTAGATTTGGTCTAACTTCATTGAAAAGCTGTGGTTGTCTTTGACCGAGGTACCCAACAGTAGGGCAGATGTTAGTAATGTCTGAGTGCTATATACAATACATATATCAGTTCGGCACCTTCATTATCATTAGTGCTTATGTGGCGTCTGCAGTGGTAGTAATATATGTATTACTATGTTTATTGTTGTATCTAGTAGAGATTAACAAAGCTTTTGAAATTCTAATTCTCCAGGATTGGCAAAACATTTTTCACAAAATTCGATTTGCAGTGAATTATTTTGCAGCAACTCACAAATATTCCAATTGTTCTGAAGAGGTGAGTATAACATGCTGCGGAGCTTCAAGAGGGTATCCAATCTGTATAATTTATTTATACACAATAGACCTCGAGGCTGTAGGTCAGAGAAGGGTGGGGAGCGAGAAACAGGCGCAGATCTAAATGTAAAAGTACAATATTTCTCAGGAGTACACAGGGCAAGATAACTCACCTTTACTGTGTCTTGTTTCTTTGCATATCGACCCACTAGGGGACTTACAGGGGTCTTTGTCTCCTTGGTATGCTGCTATCCTCCAGAGAGCGGAACTCCCAGCTATGAGCCCGTGGAATGAAGCAAATAATCAAAGTATCCAGATGGTTGAGCGCTCCCAAAAAGCTTGACCATATGATAAGGACTCTGACTCCTTTTTCTTTCTTGGAGATTTATTTGAAATAGCTTCACAGTAATAAAAGTCATAAAACCATAATTAAAACAACGCGTTTCGGCTATATATGTCATAAAATAGCCTTCCTCAGCAATAGCGATGTTGGCGGCAATCCAGCCTATACCGCAGTATTGCTGCGGATCGCTCGCTGGGTTGATCCCAGCCCAGCGAGCGATGGCTCCGCCCGCATCGCTGCGGCGTCACCGGCAACATTCTGCTGTGTGACACCAAGGCACCCGCACATCGCTTCTGACATCGCAGCTTTGGTTGCTGCGTGTGACGGGGGCTTTAGTCTTCAGTATCCAGTCTACTTAGTGTTACTCAGTTCTTTCCAAGATAAAAAAGAGAACAATAGAATAAATATACATATATATCTCTCTCTTCCTTTTTGTATATATATACATATACATATAAGGGCCCTTTCACATCTGCGTTTATTTGAAATCGCGGCAGATGCGGTGAAAAAACCGCATCTGCCGCAATTGCCGCATAACCGCTGCACTTGCGGCGCGGTTGCGGTAATCCCCATAGAAAGTATAGGGGGACTTGCGGCAGGTGCGGCAAGTGCGGTATTGCACTTGCGGCAGGTGCGGCCGCGAAAAAAAAAAATTAAAATTATTCTCAATACCTGATGGAATCGATCCTGCACATTTTCTACCAACATATCTTCCCCATTCAGAGGTATATACCACTAGGCTATCAACTTCATCTATAGAAAATCCACTCCAAGTCAACCCATTCATAAGTACCACATAATTGTCATGTCCCAATATATCTCAATCCCCCTCAAGGACACAGATATATTAGGCCGCTATATACTAGCTAGTAGATAAAGATTAATAATGGAACAAAAGGGAACAAATAATGTTTAAAATACAATTGTTTTTTTTTAATTATTCCCTTATATGTATATATACAAAAAGGAAGAGAGAGATATCTAATATATAAAGCTGAATGTGTGTATGTGTGTATGTGTGTATATCCGGGATTGGCATCTACACCGTCGCAACTATAGCAACAAAATTTTGCACAGTTACACGTCTCGACCCCGGGAGCGTCATAGGCTATGTTGTGAGGCGAAATATTAACCCTGTGCGTTCCAGTTCACCAAACTATTTTGCCCCTATCTACATAATGGGGAAAAAGTGAATGGAAAAATATTGGAGGAAAATCGACAGCTGTCCGCTATAGAGACAAAATTTTGCACAGTCACACGTCTGGACCCTGAGAGCGTCATAGGCTATGTTGTGAGGCGAAATTTTAATCCCGCGCGTTCCAGTTCACCAAACAATTTTGGCCCTATCTACATAATGGGGAAAAAGGGAAAGGAAACGTGTGGGAGGAAAATCGACAGCTGCCAGCTACAGCTACAAAATTTTGCACAGTCACACGTCTTGACCCCGGGAGCGTCATAGTCTATGTTGTGAGGCGAAATTTTAACCCTGCGCGTTCCAGTTCACCAAAAAATTTTGCCCCTATCTACATAATGGGGACAAAGTGAATGGAAAAGAGTTGGAGGAAAATCGACAGATGTCAGCTATAGAGACAAAATTTTGCACAGTCCTACGTCTGGACCCCGGAAGCGTCACAGGCTATGTTGTGAGGCGACATTTTAACCCTGCACATTCCAATTCACCAAACAATTTTGCCCCTATCTACATAATGGGGAATAAGTGACAGTTACCAGTTGACAGTTGTGAATGAGAGGGGCTTAATGATAGCGCCAAAGACTAACAGCACATACCAGCATATAGTCACTAAGGTGGGGCCCCAACATGAGATATTCACCACGCACGGGGACATGTATACACTACACACGCACACAAAGAGTAACAGCAAGTGTATAGTCGCTAAGGTGCAGCCCCAACATTGGATACTCACCACGCACCCGAACAAACACACACACACACCACAAAGAGAAACACACAACATAGAGACACACACACACCCCCAAGGGGACACACACACACTCTATAGCGACACATGCACTCACCCCACAGGGACACACACACACACCACAAATGAGACACACATGACACAGACACACACACCACACAGACCCCCCCACAGTGACACACACACATAGCCACCCTATAGGGACACATGCACTCACCCCACAGGGACACACACACCACAAAGAGACACACACCACACAGAGACACACACAACACAGAGACACACACACCCCACACAGACACCCCCTCCCCACAGGGACACACACACATGCACACCCTATAGGGACACATGCACTCACCCCACAGGGACACACACCACAAAGAGACACACACAACACATATACACACACACCACACAGACCCCCCCACAGGGACACACACACATACACACCCTATAGGGACACATGCACTCACCCCACAGGGACACACACACACACCACAAAGAGACACACACAACAGAGACACACACCACACATACCCCCCCACAGGAACACACACATACACACCCCAGGGACACACACACCACACAGACACAGATGTGCACAAATCACCTCACACAACTCGCCTCATACGTGTGCTATCTTTATTTTCCAAACATAAACATCTGATTAAAAACAGCCAATGTGCAACACATGTGCCATATAGGGAATTAAGGCAGATGTCAGTCACATGAGCTGTCTATTATGTGTATGTGTGAGGTAACATATACTGCCCGGCCAGGGGGAGGGTTTACTGTTGGCTGGAGATTTATTAGGCTGCCTATAGCAATCAATCACAGCTCAGCTTCTATTTTCCTACAGGTCATTAATATGACATATTCAAATTCTATTTTGTTATAGCTAACAGCAGTTATTTATTAACCCGGGCGTAGCCGGGTACTACAGCTAGTGTTCTATAAAAACCCAGCCTTCATAACTCATAGGATTGCATACAATCTCTTGTGTTTGGTTAGGTCCTCTAAGACCATCTAAATATGTTTGCATGTGGACTAACTCTACGCGTACTGCCCTAGGGGTATTGAGCTGCTAACTTTTATTCTAGCCTAGTGAACTGAATATCATTTTATGAGAGGTTAGCACTACTAGATTCTATGCAAGAAAACAACTTGAATTAGAAAGATAATCATTGTCACAGACTATTTTGTGAGTCTTTACAGAAGATAAGTAGAACCAGTAATGAAAGATGGGGGTAAGGGGAGTGACACTAGGTACAAAGTTCACCCATATTTGTATGGCGAATATGTGTGATCCTATGATCTATCCACTGCTAACAAAGGTTTAAAATGCGAAAGAAGATAATAAAGGTGGCAAATTAAGAACATTATAGTGAGGAGGTATCTGTGACAAATCCAGGTTATATGCAGGCAACACAACGGCACAAGAAAAGTCAAGAGATGGCTCAATGGTTAGCACTGCAGCCTTGCAGCTCTGAGGTCCACTCAAGGACAACATCTGTAAGGAGTCTGTATGTTCTCCCCGTGTTTGTGGGGGTTTCCTCCAGGTGGTCTGGTTTCCTCCCACACTTCAAATACATTTTGATAGGCTGTTTAGATTGTGAGCCCCAATGGGGACAGTGTTGCAAATGTATATAAAGTGCTATGGAGTTAATATGTAAATGAATAAACATATCATAGAATGATTGCAATAGGTTATGAGCCCCTTAATGCCTTGTGCCAAAGATCATATCTAGTAGGTAAGGCAAAGAAGACCAAATCGCCTGTTACCCCTGTACATCTCATACTATTGTGCCTTTTACTTTCTAGAACACAGATCACTATATTCTGTATATCAGGGGAACCTTGTGTTTATAAGAGCATCCTTCTATTTTAGTAAAATGCTGTATCTTTTTTATTCGCTCTGTTTCTTCGCTAACATCCAGGATGTTTATCCTGAGCCTATATTTATCTCTTCCCGGAGTTAGCAATTTTCTGATTACTAGTTTCAGCATTTTCATGTCTAATTATTTATCTTCCTTGTATATTTACACTCTATTTCAGGACAAAGATTTTCTAATTTTGTCAAAGTTGTCAACTTCTTGAAAGTTGCATATAAATCAGATTTTACTGATTGACAGCATAATAATCATTTATGTATTTGTTTAGGATTGTTTCAGCTTTTCTAGTTATTTGTCCTTGACGTTCACAGTTAGTAGGAGGATTGTAGTACTCGTGGAGTAGGCTCTCATGCATTCTCATACACTCCAGTCTATTTTATTTTGCCTTTTTAATCTAAAAAATCTCTGCTTTGTAGCACTATCTCATATGGGTAATCCAGGACAACATGTTAAAGAACAGGAATTTCCTAATATTGTACAGGATATTATGGCTATTGTAAGATCCCAGTCACCTGATTAAACCACTTTAAGGGGTTAAACATTTTGGGACAACCATTTTGCAGTTAATTTCCTTTGGTCCTTCATTCAGAGAAGGGTTGGGAATTATCATAGGAATAATTTAATAATTTATGATCTAGAACTGATAACTATAAAAAACTACTACCATGAGACAATAAGTAGGGCAAATGGCTGAAGATGAAACAAATATATAATAACCTGAAAACGTGCACTTCTGTGTCCTCTAGGAGAGACCCACCACATATTTATTGACAATGACATATCCACACTGCACAAAAGGATAGACCATTGAAGTTCAGCAGGGCCAGATACTTCCCTTGAGAGGTCCCCATACACATTACACATATATCTAATGGTACCTTTACACCCGCTACAGAAGGTTGAAAACAATCGGGTCTCGGAGACAAATGTATCTTGCACCGTCAAATCAACCCGAGGTAGCGGCGTGTAAACTAGGTTGTTGCCACCTGTCACTGTCGACACCTGTTTCAGAGCAGTGCTCTAAACAGGTTGTTTCAACCCGTGGTAGCGGCGTCTAAATGAGGAAAGGAAGTTTTTTCGTCACCTAGTTAACTCCCTGGGGCATGACACAGCCTCCGCGAATCCGCCCCTTCAGCGATCATTGGAGGAAGCTCTGCGTTACGATTGCTGTCCAGATAGGGCGGCATATTTAAGGAGATGACCAGTCACACTACACAATTGCAATAGCGTCCTGTATTAGCCAGCCTTCCTTCGCTGGCTGGCCATCATGATGCTATTGCATTGTCCAATCACCGTACGAGCGTCTCGTAATCCACAACTCTGGCACGCCTATGGTTATCCCTGCTGCCCAGGTCCTCCCATATTACCTTCTGTAGCGCGTGTAAATGAGGACGGGCTCTCACAAGGTAACTTTGGCACCCGGCGGTGCCTCCAGAGATAGATTAAACCTTCTGTAGAGCACTTTGTAGCGGCGTGTAAGCGGTATCGGGTACGCTGGAACATGCTTGTGCACGTGAGACACCCGTTGTTTCAACTTCTGTAGCGCGTGTAAGGTACAGAATGTGTTGGTAGCCTTGCTTTTATTCTAGGGTTCCTGATCCTACACTTAAACTCACCCCCACCATCGTCACCTCTGGTCCCACGATACCATCTTGTGACCACAACGTCTGATAGAGTTTAAGTAACAAGCAATGTAAGTCTATGGGAGCCAGAATGATGCCCTCATAGATATGAATTGAAGAGTGACCTCTGGGATGCTCCATGAAACAATGGAGAAATCTGGCAGGTCACAAACTGCCTGAGACCGACGTGAGCTGCGGGAATGGAGGGTGATGAAGCCAGAAATAAGCCAGTGGGTGTGAGAGTAGGGTCAGGGAACATAGATTAAAAGCACCACTGAAGTGGTTAAAAAATCCCATAACACTGGAATGGTGCTTTAAAGGGAACCTGACCCCTCCAAATCACCCCAACCCTATTAATACCTGTCCCTGCACCCTAACATATCAGTATTAGTGCTCCTTTTCTATAAAAAAAAGCACTCTGTAACATTGGAATAATGAACAATATACACTTACAAATCTGAGACTTCTTGTCCCTGAATAAGTCTCACAGGGCGTCCCCTGTGAGACTCTAAGCCCTCCCTACGTGCTCATTTTCATGCCCCAAATGATCCAACCTCTCTCTGTCTGTGCTGCTGTGATGTGGAGCTGAATGCAGGACTAATGATTTGCATTCTGTGAGTGATAGAGAGGGTAAAGCCTGCACAAGCAGAGCAAACAGACAGAGAGAGGGTGGATCCTGGAGGCTGCAAAACAACACGCCCTGGTGACTAAAGAATATAGCCCCTGCTAATTATAATCACTAATGAGTATTAAAACGTTTTTATGCACTTTCACAGGATGCTTTTAGGAGACAAAAGGAGTGTGAGATTATTGATAGGATGGTGCAGGGACATGTTTTGGTAGCTTAGGAGGTGTTCTGGAGGTGACAGGATCCCTTTAAGTACCATTCTACTATGCTATGGCAGCTGTCACAAAATAAAATAAAAAAACTGGGTCTGTGCATGAGTGATTCTGTAAAGTGATTAGTAACTGAAAATAAAGCGGCAGATGTGCTTTAAAACCATAGCCCACTATCCTAAATATCTTGTCCAGCAATGAATGGCAGACCATCCACTAATATTTCCCAGATCTACAGTGGATATAAAAAGTCTTCACAACAATGCTAAAATGCCACTTTTTTTATGCAAAACAAAGCATGCCAATAAGAATAATTTCATAACTTCTTCCACCTTTATTGCACCTATAATCTGTACAAATCCATTAGGAATGAAAATTAAAATCATTTTGAGAGGGAAAAGTGGCCTGCCAGCAAGCTCCAGTGTTTCATGGAGTGTGCCGGAGGTCACTTTTCAATACAGCTCTATGTGAGCCTTGTTCTCATGTCACGGGACTAAAGCAGCGTCGGTAAAAGGAGAAGGTGCTGGATGGCATTTGATGGGGGAAGGGTGCTTACATTTAAAGTGCCACTTTAGTGCTGAAAAAAATGCACATTCCTCATTAACACTGGCGAACAAGAAGGCTGTCTTAGTACAACAAGCCTAGATGTTATTGTAAGGTATCTCTATCATAGATTAATGCAGGGGTATGGAACTCCAGACCTCGAGAGGCAGCGTACGCCACAACTTCTTTTCATTTAAAGGGCCAGTGCACCCTTTTTCAGATGACTCCTCTCAGCCAATCACTGAGAGGTTTTTGTGCATTTAATGGGGAACTCCAGAGAGAGAAAACTTTTTAGTACAGTTCCTGCCCTGCTACATGATGAAGCAGAGCTGTACACTGCAATTCTAGGATCTATAGATCCCTTATAAATTGATAAAATCATATCTGCTCTTCAGCTCTGACCCCCACCTCAGGGGACCTAGAATCTCCAGCTTTACAGCTTCATGTAGGTGCAAAAAGCAGGAGGTGTGTCAGGGGCATGGATACTGGGAGTTGCAGGATCATCCTACTTTCCCGTGAGGAGTGATGATAATGATGATCCATTGAAAGTTGGAGGATAGGAAGATGCCATGTTACTATGGAGAGGGGAGACCATGCAGAGCTGAATAGATCAATGTAATGATATAATCCAAAGAAGAAATATAATGTCCGCACTCACGGTATGAATCATGTCAACTTTATTGTCAGTCCAAATCCATGAACATGATATTCAGCAGGGGAGGGGGTGCAGGGCGCCTGCACCCCTCCCTTGCTGAATATCATGTTCATGGATTTGGACTGACAATAAAGTTGACAAGATTCATACCGGTGAGTGCGGACATTATATTTCTTTTTTGATTATATCGATATGCTAATAAGAGCCAGCACCACCTGGTAATGCTGCAGAGAAGTCACAGCTGTGACAGCCCGATCTAACTTAATGCGCATAGTGCCCAGTGTTTTCTGGTTCTGGACTTAGATCAATGTAATGATTTGTCTCTGCTCCCAGCTTCACAATAACAGTACACAATATGCATCATCACACAGCAGAGGATCACAGCTTGCATTTGTATCTGCTTGGTGACATGATTTCTTCTTCAAGCCTGGACCCCCTGACACATAGGATGGTATATCAGGGACAGGATTGTATGTGTGAGCATAGGGCCAGTGGCCATGACCCCTGCCACACCCTCTCCCTATACAGAAATGTAAGGGGGCTGGAATGTAGGATGATCCTGCAGCTCCCAGCATCCACACCCCTGACACATCTCTTCTCAGCAACAGCATGAGACTATCAGGCTGAAGATTCTACATTCCCTGAGGTGGGGGTCAGAGCTGAGGAGCAGGTATGATTTTTTCGATTTATAAGTGATCTATAGATCCTAGAACTGCAGTGACAGCTCTGCTTCATCATGTAGCAGGGCAGGAACTGTACTGAAAACATTTATCTTACTGGAGTTCACCTTTAAGGCCCTCACTTCCTTAGGGAGGTACCTGGGCAACTTTTGTACTTGTATTCAAAATGTTGCTGTGCTCTGGTCCTTAAATCAGTGATTGCTCGCTATTGCTTTGCCATTGCTTGCTATTAATGCTTGGTGTTTCCTTTTAGTGCTTGGAGTCCCCATTCTGGTCATATGGCTCCTAGAATCTACCCATACTTGTCATCATCCCTGCAGGCTCAGTCAGTACCCTCCAAACCCTACAGGATCACTCCTTTGGTGACACAGCCTTATACATCCTCCGGATCTTCCTGGCTATCCTGGTCCCTCGCTAGTTTGTCCCATTCAGATTCTATGGACCTCTCGCTCGCCCTCAAAGACTTTTTTCCTCTTGAGTCACCTCTCTGTTCAATTGATGCCATTTTGCTGTAGGTGTGACCCTTTGAAAGGAGTAAGGACTCTTGTTGGAGTCCCCTTGCTATGTTTTATATGATTTAAGAACGGTGTGACATGCCCATACCTGTGTCTCATTCTCCTTTTACTATTCCACCTCTTCTTACTTAATGTAGAAAACTTAAGCCATTTAGCCTATGACTATTTGTACTGTGTTTGAATTGTTGTCACTTTTTGTGGTGTTTGTTGTCCATTCTGAGTAGTTTGGCAGCTTTTGGAGCCCTTTGAAGGTGTTTTCTATGTGTTTTCTGTAGCCTGCCAATGATTTCAATGGGGTTCGCGTTGTTCGTCAAACATTCGACGAACAAATCTCAAATTCAACGCAAATTCAAACATTAGGGTGGTAGCTCATCTCTAGTTGTGGCACCTAATAATACATTTTGATGTCAGAGGTAGATTTGGGTTATAGGGGTGTGAGAAACCTGAAGACCACACACACACAAAATTCCCCCTATGCCATGATCATAGTGAATTTGATGTAAAATGCATAAAAGTGACTTTATTCCCTATTCATAAGATAGATTATAACTAATGGTTTTCTGGGGACATGACAACTAGCCTTCCTGAGAACACCTGCCTATAAGGAGCAAAGGTTGAGCATGCACATCCCCTCCTCATTTATGGTCTATGGGTCTGCCAGAAATTGTCCAGCTCTGTACTCAGCTTTCTGTGGCAGTACTATGGACAATGAATGATGTGGTGGTCCTATGCTCAACCTCAACTCCATTCAAATAAGGTGATGCAGAGCCCCATTCTTCTGACCTTTAGGATGGGACCCCCAAGTAGATACTTTCCTATTTGTATAACTTTTAATCTTTATGAACTTTAAGGCCTTTTTTTCCCCATCAGCCACACAAGTGAAACATATTTTGCTATTCTTACTATTTATGTCTGGCTATCAAGTGGCAATACTTTAGAAACTGTCATTTTGAAATTGCACATAATAAAGCATTAAAAGTTAATGTTAAAGTTAATGACTTTATATATGGGTCCATAATATACAAATTATTTTCAGAGTCAACAAAGCTGTTCAGGTATTCGTGTAAAGGTTACAGTCATTTTATGTCTAAAAAGCAATTTCCAAATCGGCTTTCTCCATTTTGTCTCAGAAACACATCTCAAGTAGAAGAACCCCCTTTCTGTAGTCATCAAGTGTCCTATTATTTAATGCATTGTGTCTGTGTTACGATTATCTACTATATAATCGTCTAATTCTGTCTGTCTGTAACGGAAACCCTGCGTCGCTGATTGGTCGCGGCGGGCCGTGACCGACCAGCGACAGGTGCAGTCCAGCCGCGAATTGGCGCGGAATTTGAACCACGCACACCACCGCTACTGTCGGAAATTAAAAAGAAAATTGACATTTTATAACTGAGGTTAAAGTATATCTCAAATAAAAACTTGGGCAAGCAATGTCTCTTCTGTTATCCCTTCATACACGCGTCTATATTATGGGGCACAGTAATGTGGCCGGCATTACAGATTTTACTAATCTTTACCAACATGACACACTTTGTATGCATTGAAATGAAAAACACATCACTTTTTTGAGCACTGTGCCTTAATCTCTAACCCATCCATTGCCAAGCGATTTTTCATTTTTGCATTTTTTGTATTTTCCTCCTTTTCGTCCAGGAAGCATTCCACCATAATTTTTTTAGTTTAATTTTTACAGCAATTGTTGCGTGCTATAAATGGTTTGGCCACATCTGTCTTCAGATCAGTATTATAATTCTACTTTAGTACAATTCCACTTTAGTAACTAAAATTATTGAGAACTTTGTAAAGACTACATTTTGGTTTGTTTAGCCATTTTCTGAGAAACTTTTTGAATTTTTCTATTGATGGAGCTTTGTTTTTTTATTAATTGGCCTTCAGCTCGATCTTGAGTCATGGTGATTTGATGGATGAATCCTCTGTAGGAAGATCGATCTTGCGCGAGTCTAGATAGGTCCACCAGGGTCTTCTCCTCCAGTATCTTGATCGTATGAAGCCATTGGGTTGCAGATCTTCCTCTTTGCCTTGTTCCTTCTGTGATTCTTACCATGATGTCTTTCTCTACTGATTTTTCTCTTCATATCATGTGTCCAAAGTAGCACGTCATGGCTTTGTGGTCCTTGCTTCAAGTGACATGGCTTGATTTGTTCCAAAATAGGGTTTGTTTGTTCTTCTTGCCATCCATGGTATTGATAACATCCTTCTACAGCAACACATTTCAAAGACGTTGATTTTCTGTCTTGTTTCTTTATCGTCTATGTATCACTTCCGTATGTTACTACAGAAAACGTCATTGTTGATTTTCCCATAACTTTTCTCCTATTGACTTCCGATATCGTCGATGTATCTTGAGCGATCAAAGTTCAAGTAGGTTGAAGCCCTTTTCTACTGTTAGAGGAGGTTTTTTGCATGGTGAGCTCTCATTTTTACTGATACCATTTTATGCTACATACGATTTTTAAATTGCTTTGTAATACATTTTTTTGGGGAAGTTGTAGTAGGCCAACAAAGGCAATTCTGTTATTTAATTTTTTCTCTGTTTTCCATGTTTGATTTTTTCAATTTAATAAAATTTTTCATTTATTTGACTTTTTCAGATGGGGCAACCCAAATATGGTTATTTCTTTATTTTTCCAATTTTATTATTTTTTGAACTGGAAACAGCAGTGTATCTTCTTACATTAATTTTTTTTTTTCGTTAATATTTATCGTACTTTATTTTTTTCCTCTAGTGGACTTGAACCTGTACTGTGATTACAATTGCTGTAGACGTCTGACAGCTTATGACTGTGGCTGCCAAACAAAGCATTGACTTCAGGTAATCCCATTACTGGAGTGGTAATGGTAAGGTAGAAGGAACAATTGCACCTTGCTATCAGGCCATTTAATTGCTATTGATAGTTATTGATGGTGGGGAAACTGCCCAGGCACAGCAGGTAGAGGGCACCATCAGGGTCACTTGATGCAACAGTTCGAGGTGTCTCCCCAGCAGCTGCATTTTGCCACCCCTCATAGTGGCAGTCAGATGTACACTGATCCTGCTGTCAGGATGACAGTGGTTCAGTAAGGTGCAGTGTGTTGGCTCCCAGCAATCAATTGTACCAGCATCTATCAGATGCAAACTCACTAAGCTGACCCAGCCCTTCCAGGTCAGAATGACATCAGCAGCATGATCAGGTCAGCTGATCACACTGCTGACATAATTCCTCAGTGCCACATAGTCAGCAGTGGGGAGTGAACATGGACACAGTGTTCTGCCCATTTATTGCAACAAAGAGAATATTAATAGTTTATACCAGTTACGACTCATAGAGGTCACTAGATACCCATTTATCCTATTTTTCCATACATAAAGAATGTCTCCTTTACGAAAGAGTCATTCTATATGGGACTGCCCCTCCTTCCTTCTGAGAGAGGGAGACTCGCAGACATCTTGTGAACTTCTGAGGGATCAGACGTATCATTCCTGGCTCCTGTCCCCTCTTCCTACAACTTTCCTCTTGTCAGATGATTCTAGTAAGAGTAAGATGCAGTTACATGTTTATGCTGGGATCTGTGTGTGCAGGTCTAGGCTGGAGCCATTGTACAGAGTGTAATAGAAGTGAGGTATATCATGATCTGTAATCCTGCATGTTCATGTACTATATTGTAGTTAGATGTGTTTTTTTGTAGAATCTGTGCATTAAGGTTATTATACAGCCACTGTGTAGAATCTATCTAAGCCATAATGCTCTTGCACTATATGCAGATAGATAGGTGCATTTCTGTATAGAGTGAAGCCTGCTGCAGTGACCTTTACCCCAGTTACTGATGTTCATTGTACTCTTTGTTATATTACTGCAGTGCTAGTTTCTTTAATGTACCCAGTACTGACTGTGATTATTCTATACCTTGTATTATAGTGTTTACCAATCAAGTTCACATCATCACCTCAATAAATATAAACTTCAGAACTTCTACAGTCTGTTTAGGACGAAGGCTAGCTTTAACTGGAATCCACATAGCATCACAAGTGGAGGAAGGCAGAAAACACGGTATGGAGAACAAACAGTGGAGGGGGAATTTGAGACACAGAATAAGGAGTGAGGGGGTGATGGGTGCGGACACAGTATATGGAGTGAGGGGTGATGGGTGAGGACACACTATGTGGAATGAAGGGGGGTATGTGAGTAGGCACAGTATATGGAGTGAGGTGGGGATTGGCTGACAACATAGTATGTGGAGTAAGGGAGGATGGCTGCAAATACAGTATGTGGAGTGAGGGGGGATGTGTGGGACACAGCATGTGAAGTGAGGTTGGATGGCTGCCGATACAGTATTTGGAGTGATGGGGAATTTGTGTGATCACAGTATGTGGAATGAGGGGAGATGTCCGCTAGCAATGTATGTGAAGTGAAGGTGGATTGGTGTGACACAGTATGCGTAGTGAGGGGGGAGTGAGGTAGTGAGGAAACAGTAGGGGATGAGAAAAATGTGAGGGGGCACAGAAAAGAGACTGAGTAATGTGGGGGTGTATGGGAAGGGGTTAACATACACAGTCAGTGTGAGGTCACAGCTAGGAGACAGTATGCAGAGAGTGAGAGTATGATGAGGGAGACAGTATAGAGGCTGGGAGTATTGGGGGACACAGTTTGAAAGGACAGTGTGATGAGGAGGCCTAGTATGGAAAGGAGAGGGCAGTGTAGAGGTCATTTACCATAAGAGGGACAGTGTGTAAATAATATTTTCTGCAGGGGACAGTGAAAAACAATGGTTTATTTAGTGGCACAGCAAAGGGCAGATATTTTTGTTCTGGAGCATTTTGATCATTCTGCTATTTTTAAGGGTACCATGCCAGGATGTGCTGCAGAAGACCAGGAAAGATGGAAGTCTGCAGAGTTGAGATGTGGATGTTAAAAGTCATCATGGAGTCTGGGCAAGAAGAAGAAAAGACAACGACTTTGATTAGAGACAATGTCATCTATAAGTTACCAGAATGTAAATGCTTATTTGTGATACTAATTCTCATCAGTGCTGTGTTCCTTGTTGTCCACCCTCTGATGATGACTGATAGTAACCACTCCCAGTATCTCCTTACCATTGTTAAAGAGAACCTATCACCCCCCTGGTGCTTTCAAAAGTGAAAGCACCACTGAATGCAGAGTATATGCTGCATTCAGGGAAGCTATGTATTTAGGCTCTAGACCCCCTGTACCCCGAAAAAAACACTTTGCAACCTTTATGGTACCTTTACACGCGGCAACATTTCTAGGGTGTCAACAGGTAACTTACTGGTGCAGTGAAATCATGGAGACAAGGTTCTATCTTGTTGCTGTGTACAAATGGAATAATCTCTCCATGATTTCACTGCAGCCAGTAAGTTACCTGTTGACACCCTAGAAATGTTGCCGCGTGTAAAGGTACCATTACAGTTAAGAGGTCCCATTGATCGGGTCTGATTAGGCAGTACAAATGAACGTGGGTCTCACCTGAAATTAAAATTCTTTTACCATGTACTGACGATGGTGGTTCTGTTGATGAATTTCTGTACTATTGAGGGTTATGATGCTGTATTTCTGTACTGATGCTGGTTCTGGTGATTTATTTCTGTGCTGCTGGTGGCTCTTATGATGACTTTCTGTACTACTAGTGGTTCTGATAATGAATTATTTTTGAGATTCTTATTAGGAATTTCTATACTGACGAGTTGTAATGCTGTGTTTCTGTATTGATGGGAGTTCTGATGATGTATTTCTGTGCTGTTATTGGGTCTGATCCATTACACATGTAAAAATACATAACTTATAAGATTATGTGATACATGTCTATGTAAATAAAGTATTGAGCCGTCTGACAAGTTAACGGTTACTATGTTTTGATTTGTTAGGAGCATTAAAGGGTTGTCCCAAGTTTGTGATGAAAGTCTGCAGTCACTCTATGTGACTGCAGACTTTGAATCTCATAGTTTAGATTGTCTTGTGGGCAGTGAGAGTGGGAGGTCACAAACCTCAAGGTTGATTACATGCAGTCATGTGCAATAAATATGCTCGCCTTGCCAATAAATGAATTGGGTGAGCATGGACATGTCTAGTCAGAATATGGCCAGACGTTATAAAAAGCATTCTTAAGCGCGTGTGACCGCCATTTCTTGCCATTGGCAAGGGAGAATCCTAAAAGTGTGCAGTGCACACACTGAGAATTCAGAAGGCTGCAGTCACCTAGAGTGACTGTAAATTTTCACCTCAAACCTGGACAAGCCCTTTATTTATAATATTAAGCACTAAAGAATTCTCAATCCTAACTGTTTGTAATATACACAGTATGAGGATTAAAGAGGACCTGTCACCAAACCAGGCATGGTGATCTAATTACAGCACTGGATACAGCATGTCTGCAGCATGCAGGGAAGGGGTCCATAAGCACTTGAGCAGCCCTGTGCCCCGAGATAATACAGTTAGAAAACTTACATGCTCCAGCCACTAAGGAGGTGGCTAGGGGCTGCAGCCAAAGGCAGATTCACACCCCCTGCATGTGTAATCTGCCCACCGCTGCCAATCATTCTCTCCCTGTCTGCAGCATTTAAACAGAGTTTTTTTTTCTCTCCCAGAAAGTATGTTAGCCCCGCCCCTGAGGGGCGGGGCTAAATGGGAGAGAAAAAAAAACTCTGTTTAAATGCTGCAGACAGGGAGAGAATGATTGGCAGCGGTGGGCAGATTACACATGCAGGGGGTGTGAATCTGCCCTTGGCTGCAGCCCCTAGCCACCTCCTTAATGGCTGGAGCATGTAAGTTTTCTAAGTGTATTATCTCGGGGTACAGGGCTGCTCAAGTGCTGGGGAACCCCTTGTCTGCATGCTGCAGACATGCTGCATCCAGTGCTGTAATTAGATCACCATGCCTGGTTTGGTGACAGGTCCTCTTTAAGCTCTGCTTGCTGGTTCCAACAGTCATCACCTTCTGAGCTAAAACTACTTAATGCTTTTCATGCTTCTCCACTATGTCTTCTGGTTCTCAATAAATTCCTCTCCCCTACTGTCAAGACAATTCCTGCTACTGTCTCTCTGATCCAGTCATGGACTACAAGATCAACCCAATTCTGGACTGTAAGATGTTTTGGAGTATCTCTTCTACTTGATTAACTGGATGGGATACGGTCCTGATGAGAGATGCTGAGTAGCCACAGGACATTAATTCTCCAATTTTTCAAGAAATTTCATACTAAACATCCTTTCTTCTATTAATGACTGTTCTGAAAGGTGCCCTAAAAGGAGTAATACTGTGTGTCTCTGTGACATCATCCCCCTAGTCCTCCTAAGGCGGCCGTCACACGCACAGATATCTTTAGCGATATTGTAAGCGATCACGTGCACGCGCAATCGCTTACAATATCGCTCACATCGCTGGTGAGATGTCACACAGACAGACTCACCAGCGATGCGGAGCCGCGATCTCGCTCGTTACTATGGTACACATCGGGTTACTAGGGCCGCGCGTCGCTTAGTTACCCGACGTGTACCATAGTTACCATCTCCCAGCATAGGCTCTGCCGCTGGGAGATCGTTCATCGTGGTGTTATACACCACGATGAAGCAGATCGTGGCATCGTTCATCGCTAGATCTGAGAACCGAACCTCAGATCAGCGATGTCACGATCAAGCGATTTAACATCGTAAATCGCTTGATTACATGCAACGATATCTTGCCCGATATCGCTTAAGCGATCAAAAAGGAGATCGCTTAAACGATATCGGGCAAGAAATCGTTGCGTGTGACGGCCGCCTAAAACCTAGGAACAGATGCACACATATCTCAGTATGAGACTCTAGCATTCAGTTGTTGTTTAGAATGCTCCACCATCTTTTCACACCTTCTCGGCAGGTTAACCCTCTGCTAGCAACCTTGTAGTTCAGAAAGCATAACGAGCTGTAAATGGAACTTTTTTTATAATGTGCATTCCTATTACAAAACTCTTGTGACTCCTGTCTACCTTCAGTCCCCCCCAGTTGATCCGCAGCTTCCTACTTCAGGGTTAAACCATCGATGCATTATATTACTATTCTGAACTGTTATTGGACACTGTTCATATTGTGGATAAATCTTTGCAAATCTCCCGTGAGTCCCCTGTGGCGCCCCGCCGGGCGGGCCGCCACCAGAGATACTGCACTCCTCCATTAGAGGGCGAATTGTGCCTCTGCTTCTCCTCCGGTGCTGGGATGGCACAGTTGAGTTTCACACACACGCACACACACACAACACTTAGGACACCGGGACGATGGGTGGACGAGGTGGGAGGACCCAAGTGTAGACGGGAGGGAAAAGAAGATTAGATAGGAGTAGAAGTCAGAAGAAGCAAGAAGTAAGGAGAAGTGGAGTAGAAGAGAAGGGTGAAAGAGGAGGAGGTATTAGCTCCCACTGGCTGGAGCACCGTCATGCTTGCAGTGGGAGGGAACAACCGACGGGTGTGGAGGAAGAACAGAGCTCTTGGGGTACGGAGCGAGACATAGATCCCTGTATGCCCATATCTGGCAAGAGAACAGAGGGGCTGGTGGACGACACAGGGAACCGGCTCTGAACACGACATGGATGCTGTAGGCCCGAACCATTGAAACTGGAGGCCACGAGTTCCTAATGGTAGCTACAGCCGAACACCCGACACAACTTGGAGAAAGCGGCCGAACTAGGGAAGTGGTACAACTGAGCACCTGTGGCTGTCGATATCTAAGCTCTGTTTGCTGAGGCACTGAGAGGAGCAGAGAGACTAATAGCGCTGAGAGACCACCAGAGAAAAGAACACCCAGAGATAGAGAGAGAAGCAGGAACACCAAAAGGGGCTTGACTGCACTGTCCCAGTTCTGGAGACAACGTTGAACCAGAGCTTGGCAAAGGGAAGCACCTGGCGGCCATGCTGAGACAACTAAGTAAAGTAATGGAACTCCAGCAGTGTTGTGTGAGGCTCTCTTAGCGGCGACCACCGGTCGCAGAGGCCACATGAGACACCGAGGTGCTGATGACCTAACTAACATCTGTCAAGGTACAAACTGACTTCTCCTTCCTGCTGCCCGGGGGACCGCGCTCCACCTGTGGGGAGCAAAACCATACAAGCTGCCGGTCATCAACCCCATCATCCCCAGAGGTTCTGAAGCAGCGACGGCCGCTCATCGCAGATGGCGTCATGAATACCCCTTTTCCTTTATTCCCCCATCATTTGAACTCTTTTTTAATTGACACTGCCAGGGTCACAGAGCTGGGTGGCCACCTTGACATCCCCCAAAAAAGAACCGTAAAAACTGGCCCAGTAACGAGTACCCCCAGCCCTGGAGTGGGCATGCCACTTCTGTCTTCCACAGTGTGCTGCTTTGGAACTACCATTTCGCTCTTCATCTTCTCTCTTGGTTCCATCGTTTCCAGTGTGTCTCAGTGTTCGAGTGGGCTGGAAGCAAGTCAGGGATCTCATCACCTGCTGAGTTCTGAGGCCTTCCTGCTGCACTTCTCTTTGCTGGTCCTGGCTGCCTGTAACTAAGCTGCGACCCTCTCTCTCCGCTGTTATGTTTCTCACCAGTATGGCAGGCAGCTTGAGCCCTTCCCAAGCACCACTTCTCTAGCAACTGTCAATGGGCTCTCTGGTGTTTGCTGTGGCCGGTAGATGTGGAATCTCCCATCCTCCGGTTTTGGCTCCCAGGACACAGTACCTCGAGGTCCGCGCTGCCACTTCAGAAAGGAACAAAAGAAGCCAGTACAAGAGAATGTCTGGATCAACGATTCTTCTTTATTATCCAACGCGTTTCAGAGTTATCTCCCAACTCCTTCATCAGGGAATGATGAAGGAGTTGGGAGATAACTCTGAAACGCATTGGATAATAAAGAAGAATCGTTGATCCAGACATTCTCTTGTACTGGCTTCTTTTGTTCCTTTCTGAAGTGGCAGCCCGGACCTCGAGGTACTGTGTCCTGGGAGCTGATTACACCACAGGGATCGGTGGAGAGTACGGTCCTGCAGCAGCTACTTGTATCTGAGCGATCATTGCCAGTTGTGGGTTTTCACAACTACATCAGGTGAGCAGCCTCTTTGTATAACCTTTTGTCCTTCTTCAAAGAAGATATCACCCTATGTGCGCATTCTTGAATTTTATAGATCCTCCGGTTTTGGCTGCTGGGTCTGGAATACCCTCACAACCTCAGACTCTGGTGTTCGTTTCTGGCAATCTACACTTGGGTGAGCTGGTCAGCTGGCTCTACTCCCCAGGCTTGCTTCAGACCCCCTCCTACGGGACCCTCACGCTTCGTAGTATCTTATCCTTGGATGAGCCTGGCACAGCTCCAGTCCGCAGGGTATCTTCACTGTCCTCCTAGGAACTGAACTCACTAACCCCGCCCCCAGGCCTGAATTTATAGGGGAGCTACCCTGAACTCGGGTTCAGAGCTCCCCCTTCAGGTTTGGAGACAGGAAAAATTTTGCATGCTGTGGGCTTACCTGGTGTGGATACCCCTTCTTGCTTCCAAGCATGTCATCGCCCCCCGAGGGATGCAATGCCATTGTGGCAAGCGGACTCGGGAGTGCCACACCAAACAATTTAGTTTGGCCTATTTAGGGGGTTTTGTGTCAAAATATTTCCAATTTGCTTTTATTTCAGGTTTTTTTTGTGTTGTTCCAATACCCACGATGAAAATAAACATGTGTACATGTGTATGCCAAACGTGCAATTGCAATAATTTTCTGAGAAATACTAATTTCAAGGGTGGCAACAATATCGGCAGGGCCGGCGTCAGCACCCAGCACACCCGGGCAAGTGCCGGGGCCTTGAACAGCTGGAGGGACCCACTGGCCATCAGGGACAGGCAGCCCTGACTGCCAGGGGCCCATTAGGGACAGACAACCCTGTGAACAAGGGGCACATCGGGCAGACTCAGCAAGGCGCTAGTGCTCCACTGCACCTCGCTCCCAGTGCACATGGCTAATTTGCATGCGATGCAGATTAGCCATGTGCTGGCTCCAGGGAGCAATGGAGCTTCCTCCTTTGCCTACTGTAGCAGAGTGATGAGTCACCACCCTGCGACCTCATCACATGGTGCAGGAAGGAGGAAGCTCCACAGTCCCGGGAGCTGCTGATATAAGGATGTGGTGGGGAAGCATCTGAGGAGGAAACAGCCCCGGGGGAGCGGATGGAAGGGGAGTATGATCAGTTTTTGTTTTTTTTTTTAACTGAGAGCAGCCGCATGATGAGGGATTATACTGTATGTACCATAGAGGCTGTGCTGACTGTATATAGAGGCTGTGCTGACTGTATATAGAGGCTGTGCTGACTGTATATAGAGGCTGTGCTGACTGTATATAGAGGCTGCCTGTGCTGACTGTATATAGAGGCTATGCAGACTGTATATAGAGACTGTGCTGACTGTATATAGAGGCTGAGCTGACTGTATATAGAGGCTGCCTGTGCTGACTGTATATAGAGGCTGTGCTGACTGTATATAGAGACTGTGCTGGGGTATATAGAGGCTTTGCTGACTGTATAGAGGCTGAGCTGACTCTATATAGAGGCTGTGCTGACTGTATATAGAGGCTGCCTGTGCTGACTGTATATAGAGGCTTTGCTGACTCTATATAGAGGCTGTGCTGACTGCATATAGAGGCTGTGCTGACTGTATATAGAGGTTGTGCTGACTCTATATAGAGGCTGTGTTGACTCTATATAGAGGCTGTGTTGACTGTATATAGAGGCTGCCTGTGCTGACTGTATATAGAGGCTGTGCTGACTCTATATAGAGGCTGTGCTGACTGCATATAGAGACTGTGCTGGGGTATATAGAGGCTATGCAGACTGTATATAGAGGCTGTGCTGACTATATAGAGGCTTTGCTGACTGTATATAGAGGCTGCCTGTGCTGACTGTATATAGAGGCTGCCTGTGCTGACTGTATATAGAGGCTGTGCTGACTGTATATAGAGGCTGTGCTTGGGTATATAGAGGCTGTGCTGGGGTATATAGAGGCTGTGCTGACTGTATATAGAGGCTGTGCTGGGGTATAAAGATAATGTGCTGAATGTATATAGAGGCTGTGCTGACTGTATATAGAGGCTGTGCTAGGGTATATAGAGACTGCCGACTGTATATAGAGACTGTAGTGGGGTATATAGAGGCTGTGTTGACTGCATATAGAAGCTGTGCTGACTGTATATAGAGGCTGTGCTTGGGAATATAGAGGCTGTGCTGGGGTATATACTGTGCTGAATGTATATAGAGGCTGTGCTGGCTGTATATAGAGGCTGTGCTAGGGTATATACAGACTGCTGACTGTATATAGAGGCTGTACTGGGGTATATAGAGGCTGTGCTGACTGCATATAGAAGCTGTACTGACTGTATATAGAGGCTGTGCTGGGGTATATAGAGGCTGTGCTGGGGTATATAGAGGCTGTGCTGGGGTATACAAAGACTGTACTGGGGTATACAGAGGCTGTGCTGGGGTATACAGAGGCTTTGCTGGCGATATACGGAGGCTGTTGCTGAAATATATGGAGACTGCTGTTGTGCTGTATATATAATATGGAAGCTGTCCTGGGCTGTGTATACTATTTGGAGGCTGTGCTGGGCTGTATATATAAAATGTAAGCTGTGCTGGACTATATATATTATTTGGAGGTTGTGCTGGGCTGGATATATTATTTGGAGGCTGCTGCTGGGCTGCCACAGCTCCCAAATAATATATACAGCCCTGCACAGCCTCCAAATAATATATACAGTGCCTACAAGTAATATTCAACCCCCTGCAGATTTAGCTGGTTGACACATGCGGAATTAACTTGGCATTGTGACATTTGGACTGTAGATCAGCCTGGAAGTGGGAAATGCACTGCAGCCAAAAAGATTTTTCTAATTTTTTTTTTTTTTTCTTTAAAGCGTTAAAAGTTAATTCAGAGGGTCATTTATTATTCAACCCCTCAAACCACCAGAATTCTGTTTGGTCCCCCTAAAGTATTAAGAAGTAGTTCAGGCACAAAGAACAATGAGCTTCACATGTGTGGATTAATTATCTCTTTTGCCAGCCTTTTCTGACTATTTAAGACTCTCCCCAAACTTGTGAACAGCACTCATACGTGGTCAACATGGGAAAGACAAAGGAGCATTCCAAGGCCATCAGAGACAAGATCGTGGAGGGTCACGAGGCTGGCAAGGGGTACAAAACCCTTTCCAAGGAGTTGGGCCTACATGTCTCCACTGTTGAGAGCATCATCCGGAAGTGGAAGGCTTATGAAACTACTGTTAGCCTTCCACGGCCTGGACAGCCTTTGAAAGTTTCCTCCCGTGCCGAGGCCAGGCTTGTCCGAAGAGTCAAGGCTAACCCAAGGACAACAAGGAAGGAGCTCCAGGAAGATATCATGGCAGTGGGGACATTGGTTTCAGTCAATACCATAAGTAACGTACTCCACCGCAATGGTCTCCGTTCCAGACGAGCCCGTAAGGTTCCTTTACTTTCAAAGCGTCATGTCAAGGCTCGTCTACAGTTTGCTCATGATCACTTGGAGGACTCTGAGACAGACTGGTTCAAGGTTCTATGGTCTGATGAGACCAAGATCGAGATCTTTGGTGCCAACCACACACGTGACGTTTGGAGACTGGATGGCACTGCATACGACCCCAAGAATACCATCCCTACAGTCAAGCATGGTGGTGGCAGCATCATGCTGTGGGGTTGTTTCTCAGCCAAGGGGCCTGGCCATCTGGTCCGCATCCATGGGAAGATGGATAGCACGGCCTACCTGGAGATTTTGGCCAAGAACCTCCGCTCCTCCATCAAAGATCTTAAGATGGGTCGTAATTTCATCTTCCAACAAGACAACGACCCAAAGCACACAGCCAAGAAAACCAAGGCCTGGTTCAAGAGGGAAAAAATCAAGGTGTTGGAGTGGCCTAGTCAGTCTCCTGACCTTAACCCAATTGAAAACTTGTGGAAGGAGCTCAAGATTAAAGTCCACATGAGACACCCAAAGAACCTAGATAACTTGATCTGCATGGAGAAGTGGGCCAAGATAACTCCAGAGACATGTGCCGGCCTGATCAGGTCTTATAAAAGACGATTATTAGCTGTAATTGCAAACAAGGGTTATTCCACAAAATATTAAACCTAGGGGTTGAATAATAATTGACCCACACTTTTAAGTTTAAAATTTATAAAAATTCAACTGAGCAACATAACTTTTTGGTTTGTAAGATTTATGCTTCTGTTAATAAATCCTACTCTCGTTTGCAGTTTGAAGGCTCTAATTTACTGGCATCTTATCAAACCAGCTAAATCTGCAGGGGGTTGAATACTACTTGTAGGCACTGTATATAGTCCAGCACAGCTTCCATATTATATATACAGCCTAGCACAGCTTCCAAATAGTATATATAGCCCAGCACAGCCTCCAAATAATATATACAGCCCGCAGCCTCTATGTTATATATACAGCCCAGAAGTCCATATTATATATACAACCGTCAACATCCTCTATATTATTTATGCAGCCCACTCAAGAGCCTCTATATTACATATACACAGCCTGCAGTTTCTATATTATATTCATGAATCATAGTATGTGTTAAAGGGGCCCACTGAGACTTTCGCCCGGGGCCCACAAAAACCTGGAGCCGGCCCTGAATATCGGCCATGACTGTATAATGAGTAGGTGGTCAAAAAGTTAGTAGGAGAGAGACATGAGGGCCTGGGTTGCCAATCCCTCCAGAAATTGCAGGACAGTCCGTAAAAATAGGGAACTTCGGTGATTTTTTTGAAACCGTAAAAACGAATACAGATTGTTTTGACTGTAATTATCATCATTTTACAGTTACAGTAAATACAGAATGTATTCATATCAGATTTATGAGCTGTAGACATATTTCACTTATAATCATGATTTGTTATGGTTTTACAATGTTTCCATAAAAAATATTGTCTGTCCATAATTTTGTGGTTAGCTGTCCAGAAAATATAAAAAGTCAAGTTGACAACTAAGAAGGGGACAAAGAGAGAAGTCAGTGCAAAGATAAGAAGAGATAAAGATTATAATAGCCATATAAAATATACCAATGTGCAAAGTACCGGTATGTCTGAAATAAATGACTTCATGACAAGTTTCATTTCACGTGTTTGGAAACTTGTAACTAGAAACTTAGTGTACAGTAATCAATTAGGATAGTGAATCAGAGGAATAAACAGCTGTATCTCAAAAATGTAAATGGCATGTACTACCCTAGAATTTTTCCTGTTTTATTGTATTACAACAGTGGATCACACAGGACATAGTGATGCCATTTGACAATGATCAACAGAAAAAGACACGTGAATGTCAAATCTCTAAAGTGTGCTATACATCCAATATGGCTGTTAAAGAGGTTGCCCAGTCTAAATCTATAAGTCACTCTAATTAACTTTAAGGCCCCATTACACGGTACGAGATCGTCAACGATATAGTTCAAACGTCACGGGTTTGGAGTCGTTGAAACGACATCTTTAGGACGTCGTTGCGTGTAACTCTGCGATCATTGATCACAGATTTGAGAACGTTCTCAAATCAAACGATCCTCGATCAGCCAACCTGCTGCATCGTTGTGTGTGACACCGCGATAACGATGTCAATGACTTCGCCTATTGACAGCAGTGAGCAAGTATTGTTCGCTGGGTTGTGCGAACGATATCTGCTCGCTACATTATTGGTGCATCATCCACAATATGTAGACGTGTGACATCTCAGCAACGGTGTCAAAAAGATGTCCTAACGACCGAGATCGTTGGTGATATCTAAATGACCTAGAAGCGTGTAACTGGGCCTTTAGACTTATGAATCCTCACATCGCACACATTATTACCAATTTCAGAGATAGGAACAGCGGTAACTTGGTGCAAACTCCCGGCCACACTATGAATAGAGGGGCACGCAGCCTCACTCAATATGCTGTCTGCTGCACCCTAGCTGGCTAAGAAACACAGGGGGTATACCCACGGCTTTTTTTTATTACTTAATTTTTTTAAACTAAATACCAGGCAAAAACACCCTTTTGTGCAACATGAAAGGCACTAAAGGGTGGAAGCTTACAATATATAAGCGGGTGTGAAAATATATAGCTGTTTGACATCTATCTATCTGTAAATATATCTATTTTGTCCATCTATCAATAATTCTCTACTTTACATCCATCTATCTATCCTTCCAACCATCCATCCATCCACTTGAACAGCTGAAAAGTTAAGCAATCTTTAAAAGCTTAAAAGATTTTAAAATCTTAAAGAAAATGAGCAGGCCACAGCCATCCCAGAAGTGGTGCCCCCAGTAGATGCACCACACCTGATGCTTCACCCCAGTTCTCTCACTGCCCAGGTGCATTGGTATTTTGATGCCAGCTGGGCAATGTCAGCTGGCAGCAAAGCCAGAGGTTAGTAATGTCGAGGCATCAATCAGATAGCCGATATAACTAATCAAGTTAGTAAGGACACAAATAACCACACCAAAAAATATTTTATTTACAAGTGAACCCAATACATTTCTCTTTCACCTTTATTTTTTTTTATTAAAATCCATTTGTTGAAAGTCTCATGTTGCACTAAACCCTTCTAAAAAGGATTTAAAAAAAATATAGAAAAACCCTGAAAAAATAATAAAACACAAATAAATGTCCCAGCATATGGGGGGAAGCAGAATATGAAGGGAAACATCAGTTGCTGCATCTCCCACATGGTGGAAGAGCAGGCACTGCACAGCTCCCGGCAGTGTGACAAGCCGTAAATTCCCTGAGGTTGTCTCAGGTTGTATAGAGGATATCACGCAGCAGGGAATCCCAGTGTGTGACCTGAGAACCTCAGTGGTATCAGCGCTCATAACACTAGCTGTCTCGTGAGAGCTGTGATATCGCACAAGATGTAGCGGATATATCTCGCTGGTATCGTGAGACAGCATATGTGAGGAGAGGTGAGGTCAGGGAGCGCAATGCTATTCAAACTTGCAGGATAGCCCATGTGTGACCCCTTGAGACTGATCTATGTGATGGCACGGCTTGTCACACTCTGATGCGTGCCCATGTGCCTGCTCTCACAGGATATGGGGGATGCCTTCTGTGAACGTGACCGCTCCATATTGTTGTAAGGACCAATGCCCAAGTTACAATGTTTGATGCTTCTTTCGAAGCAGATTTTGAGAATCTGCATGTCTATCCTGAAGGCAGCAAAGTATTTGAGAGTTCCAAAGTTTATTTTTTATTTTAGTCCCTTCTGATATACGAGGCATACAGATGTCACATGGCTGACAATGCAGATGAAAACTTGGCAATTTTGGCTGGATGGAAAGCAAACACATTTAGACGCTCATGTTAACATAGCCCAACAGCAAGCAGTCACATAGTAACACCTCTCTATCATAGCAAGCGGAAACCTTTTTACACAATTTACACTCTTTAGTTGGATAGGACAAGACTGCATAGCCCTTACTCCCTACGTGAATCAATGAGCCTTCAGAATTCTTGACCCTGACTCTGAATGGTTGTCCTTTCTCTGATCACTATTGTTAAGGCTGCCTTCACACTTGCGGACTCCTCCGCAGCGTCCTGCGGAGGGGATCTGCAAGCTGACCGCAGCCACCGCCAGCCCCTATCTTTATAATGGGAACGCACGGTCATGGGCAGGTCTGCGCATGACCGTGCGCTCCCATTCACTGCAATATGTGATTTAGGCGACAATATGTGCCGACAATATGTGATTGTGTGTGATTTGTGCGCGGGCATCCGCCTGCGTACAAATCACATATTGCAGTGAATGGGAGCGCACGGTCATGCGCAGACCTGCGCAGCACCGTGCGTTCTCATTATAAACATAGGGGCTGCGGTCAGCTTGTGGATCCCCTCCGTAGGACGCTGCGGAGGGTCCGCAAGTCTGAAGCCAGCCTAAGTACGGCATACCAGATAGGATCTGCTGTATTAGATGATCTGATCCATTTGTTTACCCATCAAAATTTGACACTTTCCAAAGTTACTCATTTGTCCATCTATTTGTGCAATATAACTACAAACTCTCACAAGTTACTTAATCTACTTCCTTGCCAGGAGTCATAGTCATTATCATTATTATTATCACAAGATCATCAATGTTACTGACTTCAATAGCTGGTAGTTTTGATCTTACGACTGAGCGGTGTATAACTTTGTTGTATCTTACGGTACTTAATTACTAATATTAAATACTTTAATAAGATAAGGTGAATAGCTCTAATCTGGGTTGCACAATCAGTTACACTGGAAAGGAAATATTAGCTCTGAGTTACTATAAATTGATTTTCTTTCGCTATTACTAAATGCCTTTATTGTTTCATGGAATTTATAAATAATCACTAACTGGGGAGATCTTGGAATAAGGATTGTGTGTCTGTGCTAAGAAAAGACTGTTAAGTATGGTGTCATATCATAGATTATTATAAAACCTTGTGAGATGTAGTTTAATACATAATGTACCTTTATTGTTTTTTTTTCTGTCTAGATAATAAAGTGAATTTACGATTATAATGTTCTATGTCCTTTGAGAAATCCAACACATTCACATGCCCCCATGTTCCCTAGGTTTGTAAAACCAGCTCACATTGCCTTTTAGATGCCAAATGCTGTAAATCAACAACTGAATCATGCTGTGAATAACTTCCCTAAGCTATTATGTTAGGAGTCAGAGTTCTAGAAGTTGCATTATGATTGCTAAATGTAATTCGAATATTCAACAGTGACCAACAGAAAAAGATACAAATGTCAAAACATGCCCAAAATCCAGTACAGCTACACTATTAAATGCAAAATAATTGAATGTGTAATTACTAATATTTACTTCCTTTGGTTTTAAGTGGAGCAGCGTTATAGGGTTCCGCAAATCTTTCAAGTTCGAAACAATAGCTGTCTTCAAAGTGAGGAAGCAATGGCTTGCAGGGCCAGGTGGGGAAGAAGGGCCTTTTCCCCCCCCCCCTTTACCCCATTCCCCACCGGCCTGTCACCAATCAGCCCATTAAGGTTGCCCATGGTTGGCACTGTTGTATATGTGCATGCTGGCCACAACACGGTGTGAAGAATACAAGTTTATTATTTATATCCTCTATCTTGGTCCCTTATTTTTTCAATGTGTATAAACTTCTGTCCAGAAATCCCCCAACCTCAAATAACAGGTTCTGTATTAGCCCTGTAACTATAGGCTACAGTATATCTATCGTGCATCATAAAAAGACACCCTAACCTGCTTTTGAATATGATTAAACAGAGAATTTACATTAAGTATAAAACTGCTGTATCTCTGTGTGTTGCTTCCCCCGAGCAGCTCGTTTATATATTTATAGAAATTTGGCACAACACTGTATTGCAAGGAGCTGATTACAACAGTGATGCAGATGCGTCCACTGTGCACTGTGTGCAGCCATCTGCTGAAGCAGAGGGAGTGTTTTGCCTGCATCTTCTTTTTAACAAGACAGTTGCACTCTGAAATACGAAGGTCCCTTTCACATTAGCGTTTTTTGAAATTTGTGGCAGATTCGGCAGATTTTCGCATCTGCCGCATAACTGCTGCACTTGCGGCAAGCCCCATTCATTCTCTGTGGGGCTTGCAGTCAGGTGCGGCATGTGTAGTTTGCCGGATCCAGCACTTGCGGCACTTGAGGTTGCTAGCTGCTTTTTTTGATCTGCCGCAACTGCTGGATTGCGGCAAAAACCGCATTTGCCACACCTGCTGCAAGTCCCATAGAGAATGAATGGGGCTTGCCGCAAGCACAGCCATTATGCGACAGATGCTGTAAATCTGCCGGATCTGCTGCAAATCAGCAAAAATGCTGATGCAAAAGGGGCCTAAGGCTCCTTTCACATCAGCGGTTTTCGCTGATGTGCGGGAGATCCGGCAGGTGGCGTCACATCTGCCGCCTAACTGCCGACTTGCAGCCCGGATCCTGCAAGCCCCATGCATTGTCTATGGGGCTTGCAGTCCGATGCGGCAAGTGCAGTTACGCTGGATGCGGCAGATCCGGCACTTGTGGCTGCGAAAAAAAATGCTGCTTGCAGCTTTTTTTTCGCAGCCGTAAGTGCCGGACACGGCGGATCCAGCCGATCCAACGTAACCACGCTTGCTGCACTGGACCGCAAGCCCCATAGACAATGCATGGGGCTTGCCAGATTCGGGCCGCAAGTTGGCTGTTAGGTGGCAGATCTGGCAGATGCAGCAATGTGGCGCGCTGCCATTACAGGTAGCCACAGAACCACCTAAAGCATGGATGGATTTCCACAGTAGGTATCACAGGCACCCAACTCTTTTCACCCCAGACCGGTAGGAGGAGCTCCACTTGCTGCCTTAAGCAAGATCCGCAATAAATACCGGTGCTGGGGGCAGAGTAAGTCAGAATGCGCAGTTGCCAGGAGAACTGTGAAGATGTCCCCACAATGTACTTTCCAGGTCATTCCTCCAGCCCCATCACTCTCATTCCCTTCTTTTGAGGTCCATACCATTAGGCTATTCCATCCCCTTCCCCTCAAAGTAGCAGTGGTATACCGCCCCCCAGGGTCACCCACCCAGTTCCTCGACCACTTCTCCGCGTGGCTCCCGCATTTCATGTCCTCAGATTTACCAACCCTTATTCTGGGAGACTTTAACATTCCTATAAACAGCCCCATCTCCTCATCTGCATCCCAGCTCCTATCTTTTACTACTTCTCTCGGCCTCTCACAGCTCTCAACCTCTGAGACGCACGAAGACGGTAACACCCTTGACCTGGTCTTTACCCGACTCTGCTCATCCTCCCCCTTGGATAACTCAACTCTTCTCTCTGACCACAACATTCTCTCCTTCTCACTCACTAACCCTCGGCCACCACAGCCCAATCCTACCTATCACACATCCAGAAATCTACAGGCCATTAACCCTCATGCACTCACAGATTCCCTCATCTCATCACTGTCCCCAATCTCTTCAATCTCCTGTCCAGATCAGGCAGTAAATCACTACAACGATACTCTCAGAAGCACCCTGGACCAAGTAGCGCCCCTCACCCTCAGAACCACCAAACATAGAACAAAACAGCCCTGGCTCACACCACAAACTCGATTCCTCCAGCGATGCTCTAGGAGTGCTGAACGTCTATGGAGGAAAACTCGCTCACCAGGAGACTTTATCCACTATAAATTCATGCTCAAAACTTACAACTCTGCCCTTCACCTTGCCAAACAGACCTACTTCACCACCCTGGACTCCTCACTATCCAACAATCCAAAAAAACTCTTTGACACCTTTCACTCTCTCCTCAGTCCTAAAGTGCAGGCCCCCATCACTGACCTCTGTGCTGATGACCTGGCTTCCTACTTCATGGAGAAAATAGACAACATCCGCCAGGAAATCAGCTCTCAGCCTCCAAGCGCTGCCACCCCCATTCTTCCCCACACCTCCTCCGGTTCACTCTCCACATTTGACCCAGTCACAGAAGAAGAAGTCTCCAGGCTCCTTTCTTCCTCTCGTCCCACCACATGCACTACTGACCCCATTCCCTCACACCTGCTCCAGTCCCTCTCTCCAGTTGTCACCACTCATCTAACCAAAATCTTCAGTCTCTCCCTCTCTTCTGGCATCTTCCCCTCCTCCTTCAAACACTCGATCATTACCCCATTATTAAAGAAAACCACTCTCGACCCAACCTGCACAAATAACTACAGACCAGTCTCCAATCTCCCCTTCATCTCTAAACTCTTGGAGCGCGTGGTTTATTCCCGCCTCACCCGTTACCTCACCGCTCACTCTCTTCTAGATCCATTACAGTCTGGTTTCCGCCCCCTTCACTCTACAGAAACTGCCCTCATCAAAGTGACCAATGACCTTCTGACAGCAAAACGTAATGGTGACCACTCTCTGCTTATTCTTCTTGACCTCTCTGCAGCTTTTGACACTGTCGACCATCATCTCCTACTCTCTATGCTGCTCTCCATTGGCATAAAGGACACGGCTCTCTCCTGGCTCTCCTCCTATCTTTCTGACCGCTCTTTCAGTGTATCTTTTGCTGGCTCCACTTCTTCCCCTCTTCCCCTCACTATTGGGGTCCCTCAGGGTTCAGTCCTTGGCCCTCTCCTCTTTTCTCTCTACACAGCCCCGATTGGACGCACCATCAGCAGATTTGGCTTTCAGTACCATCTTTATGCTGATGACACACAACTATACACTTCAGTCCCTGACCTTACCCCTGCGGTATTAAAGAACACCAATGACTGTCTAGCTGCAGTTTCCAATATCATGTCCACTCTCTATTTGAAACTAAACCTTTCCAAAACTGAACTACTTCTGCTCCCCCCATCCACCAACCTCCCTAAATCGGACATCTCTCTCTCAGTTTGTGGCACCACGATAACGCCTAGGCAGCAGGCTCGTTGTCTGGGTGTAATGTTTGACACCGATCTCTCCTTCTCCTCCCACACACAATCTCTCGTCCGCTCCTGTCGCTTACACCTGAAGAATATCTCTAGAGTCCGCCCCTTTCTCACCATGGAAACAACAAAAACCCTCACCGTGGCCCTAATCCATTCCCGCCTTGACTATTGCAATTCTCTATTAAGCGGCCTCCCCCTCAGCAGACTTTCTCCTCTCCAGTCCATCCTTAATGCAGCAGCCAGGATCACCCATCTGGCCAATCGTTACTCAGATGCCTCTGCTCTGTGCCAGTCATAGCACTGGCTGCCCGTATACTACAGGATCAAATTCAAATAGCTTGTTCTCACCCACAAAGCTCTTCACAGTGCAGAACCCCCTACCTCTCCTCCCTCATCTCTGTCTATCACCCCACCCGTTCTCTACGTTCCTCAAATGACCTTCGACTAACATCTGCACTAATCCGATCCTCCCACTCCCGGCTCCAAGATTTCCCAGAGCTGCACCAAACCTCTGGAATGCTTTACCCCAAGAAATCAGGACTATCCACAACTTGCATGGCTTCAGACGATCCCTAAAAACGCATCTTTTTAAGGCGGCCTATCATACTCCCTAATAGAAGTCCATTGTACTGTAGACAGTGAATGGGCTATCCCTCTGGACACTACTCTTCTACAAACTCCACCAAACCAAAAAGCTCTACACAGACTGTATAATGACCATCCATGTAAGCTTAGTTCTATGCCCCATTTCCTCAAGATGCCTGGACCATCAGTGCAATAAGCCCCTGTACCTTGTGCAACCCCTATCCCGTTGTAGATTTTAAGCTCTTTTGAGCAGGGTCACCTTCATTTCTTGCTTTATTTATTGTATTTTCTTTACTACATTGATTCTATGCCTATTGTTTTGTATCCAATTATTCTACTGTATTTGTTCTCTACTGTAATTACTTACTGTATATTTTCTGTACCCTACATTGTAAAGCGCTGCGGAATATGTTGGCGCTATATAAATAAAGCTTTATTATTATTATTATTATTATTATGTCCTGGTGTTGGAGCCGTGCTAGGCCCGAGCCAATTGACAGTTAACCAGCCAAGCCAACCTAGCCAGTGTGAGGGCCTAAGAGTGAGGTCGAAGGAAAAATGGAAGGAGCGAAGTAACAGCAGACTGGGGGCAGAGGAGCCATAACGGTTCACCCTAGAAAGCAACCCGGACACCGAAGTCCGAGTCTGCAGGAGAGCATCTAGCCCAGCAGAAACACCGGATCACCGAGGAGACTCCAGTCTCCTGGACACCTGTACACCAACCAAGAAGGGAGCCAGGCACCGCAGGAGAAGTGATAGCGATAGTCCACACAGAGGTTTCCCATCACACAACACAGGTGACAGAGACACAGAGGAGGCCAGGCCAAGTTTCACATGGGTCAGAGGCTTCAAGAATAGAAAAGCAACAAGGAGGCCTTATACTCACTCACTGCGGAGATCCAGAAGTGTTTCCCGATCACCAGAGTGTGCCCTGGACAGTATCTTCAATACCACCAGCAAAGGTACAGAAACAACTTCCAGGGTGCGTGTCCGTTTCTTCAACCCTGACCCTGTCCAGCTCAGAGACTGTAGCAGCGGCTCAGCTGCCTAACCAACCCCCTGTGCAAATACCTGTCACCTCATCACAACCCCGGGGATTCTGCTCAGCTTGTGGGAGCATCCAGCTGCCCGTCCATCATCCCCGAAGGCCCACAGCAATGCTGGTGCCATCACCAGAAACCACAGGTGGTGTCACGAGACTTTATTATTTAATTTATTCCCTTTTCCTAATTTACAATTGACTACCAGGACTGTGAGCCTGGGCACCAGCCATTGAGACAGCACCCCCGTATCAACGCCCGGGTAACGAGTTCCCATAGACCTCTGGGTGAATCAGTGCCACCTGCCGGATCTGTCGCACATCAGCGAAAACCGCTGATGTGAATGGGCCCTAAGACATGCAATTTTGAATTTAACGTTAGATGCTAAAATGTACGGCTGCTTCCAGGTTATTCTAACAGTGAATCTTAGATGCGCACTCTCTGTGACAGTGTCTGTGATTGGTTGTTGCCCCCCTCAGCAGTGAATAAGTAGGAAGTTAATAAGTGGCCCTACAAGTACAAGCACACGGACCTGGTAAGTATAACGCTGATGTTTATTCAATGCATTGTTTCTTTTTACAACCCCCAGCCCCCATTTCATAACTTTAAAGTCAAGTCCAGTCCCAAACTTGGACTTTAAAGGTCTGTCTGGGTCTGCTGAACTTGAACATCAGTGGGTTCCCCCACTACTTGTCACCAAGCCATGAAAAAATTAGGGCTATTTTGGGAGTTGTTTCATGTTTATGTACCCTCAAGAGAGTAGTTTTCATGACAGTTGTAAAGTATAGTTAACAACAAATTGGACCAGCAGGAGATGTGAGTTGGCGTCTAGTAGCAGTGGCACCATCATAAGTCACATGATATAAAAATATCATCCAGGAGATATGTTGATGGCGTGATTGTGCAGTGGTAATGTATGAAAAGGTATAGTAGAAAAATAAGACGTGGCAGGCTAGAAAATGTCTGGCTATGTAGAGTCAGCAGTGGTCGCTCTGTCAGCAGCAATACTACAGTATAGATGCTTCGGCTGAGCTTGGACCACTAGCATTGGTGGCAGTAAAACTGACCAACTACTCATTGGTGCTATAACACTGGCTCAGGTGGGTGAGTGTTGGGTCAGAAGGAAGTGGAGAGGAGTCCTTGGCCTAGTTGTGCGGTTGGCAGGTGTCCACTCGATGAAGAGATTTGGAGATCATTTTAGCTGAACAACCTATCCTTATCTGCACTTCTTAATATGTTTTACCCTCTCCAATCAACTTTTTAATCAAAGTACACTGTTCTTACAATGTCTCGAACGATCCACATTTCTCATTCTTTCAAGGAGAAATGCATCCACAACATGTGCTGGATTCAGCCTTAAATAAGGGGCACCTGATTCACACCTGTTTCTTCACAGAATGATTAACCTCGCTAAGTGAACTCCACACTGCTATTATTTTGAACACATCTACTTTCAATTATTCAAATACACACTCATAAACATACAAATATCGAATGATTAGTATGTTGGTCTTCTAAGAATCTACTGCACTGGTAAACTGTTTGACATGTGGTAGCATAATTTATACAAAAAACTGTGAATAATCTAGTTAGTTATTGGACTGCTATTATTTTGAACACTACTGTACATAAGAACGATTGAAATGAGAAGACACTTTCCAGGCCATGGCCACAACCTTCTTCAAATGGGAATATTTCTTAAAGAAATGTTTCACCATTAAATTCAGTGGGTGGGTCATGGAGGAAGTTTGAATTACTTTGCCCAACTTTAACGCAGCCAAAATGCTCTGGCATTGTGGTTGATGATAATTTCCTGCTTCAGTTGATGGGGAGCCAGCTATTATAAGATTTTCCTGTCCGCTGTATGACATTTCAACTCCATGCTTTAAAACTGTAAAACAGTTTGGCAGGGCTTTACCTTGCATGAAAGAAAAGAATGAGGGTGGTGTGTAGAATCAACGCTGTGCCATGGCTGTTGGGGATAGGGACATGTTTGTTCAGTAGAATATGGAATGTGTGTTTGAGCAGACATATAATATCTGCTTGGCGGTGGAAACAGACTTAACTCCCAGTCCTGGAGGCTTCACCACTTGTCCCAGCCACAGTGGTGTATTTCTGCCACTAAAATCCAGTGAGCCATATGGTACTTTACACGCCGCCACGGCAGGTTGGATACATCCCGCTACTTCACGTGCACGAGCACGCTCAAACGGCTAACAAACGGTCAACGCACCCTCTTTACACGCCGCCACAAGGTTCGCTACGCCACGCTACATCTATAGCTAGCTACATCGCCGGGTTGTCTCAAAGTAGCCAGCATGTTGCTCATTTACACACTGCTACAACCAGCTACTATGGCGACCTGGTGCAGCAGGGACAGCACATAGGCGTCCTCCAATTGTGGATTACAAGACTTCCGTACGCTGATAGGACGAAGCAATAACATCCTGATTGGGCAGGCATCGGAGGAGGCTGAGTAATACAGCACGCTCGAGCGATTGTGTAGTGTGACTCGTCAGCTCCTTAAATATGCCTCCCTATGCAGCGATACCAATCGTCATGCAGCAGCTTCCACCAATGATCGCACATGGGCGCGGTAACATGGAGCCGAGCACGCCTTACTACATTGCAGCTACAGCCGGGTGTCCAGAGTTCCCTTCGTTGTTCTTTACACGCCGACACAGCTCCTACCATCGGCGATATAGCCATCTGTTTTCGAGCAGAGCCCATAAACAATTATCTGTCGCCGGCTGTAGCGTCGCGTCTTCAGACGCCGCTACGACGGGCTACATTGGCGCTACAAGCTACATTGTAGCCTGTAGCGGATGTATCCAGCCTGCCGTGGCGGCGTGTAAAGGTACCAATAGAGACTCATGCATCGTCCTCTAAAGTTGCTGCCAGGTGTCTACAATGTATTACATTTGGAGCTCAAAGGCAAATCAAGAACACAAACTTGTTTTTCCTCCACATGAGAGCATATGTTGAGCACCTTCTGTGAGAACCAATTGCAGCTTGATATCATCCTTGGAGGCTGAGCCATTCTATCATTTCTTGAAAGAAAGTCAACTGCCAAAAGTGATTTGTCAGCAAATGCACCACCAGGTACTTGACCAGGTGACAGTTTAGTTGCACATAAGCAGATAAGTAGACATTGGAACCGCCCCACCCCAGGAATCAGAATCACAGTGGCACTGTGTTTACGGAGGGAATGAGCACGTGTCTGGGGCTATCTGATGCTCTGTGTGACGATCCCAGCTTGCACCGGGCACTCACACGGGACGTCATCATGGAGGAAATAGGGAAAAATAAAAATAACAGCTGTTATATGATAGAGACAGGAATTGTAGGGAATAAATAAAGGAAGAATATTAGAAAATAACTTAGACTAGGCTGCTTTTACATCAGCAGTAAATGTAATTTGCGGCAGATCCAGCAGATGCCGTTGCACCTGCCGGATCTGCCGCATAACGGCCGACTTGTGGCACCGATCCAGCAAGCCGCGTTTTTTTTTGCGGCCGCAACCTGCCGCAAGTGCAAAACCGCACTTGCCGCACCTGCCGCAAGTCCCCTATACTTTCTATGGGGATTACCGCAACCGCGCCGCAAGTGCAGCGGTTATGCGGCAATCGCGGCAGATGCGGTTTTTTCACCGCATCTGCACGCGATTTCAAATAAACGCTGATGTGAAAGGGCCCTTAGAAGGATATACCGTATTAGGTTCTGACCTTTAATTGAATGCACTTCATGAAAGGCTATGAAAACCGCATGCTATAAGTCTGATAGAAAGCTAATAGGAACTAATATTTCCTAAAATAGATTTCTTGCATAATACTGAGTAACCAAAAGCCACCAAAATAGCTACATACGCACTGAAATTAGCAATACATAGGCAGCCACTTTTCTTTGAAATCCATGAACTGCCATTGACTAAGTAGGAATACGTGTTATAATCATTTTTTCAAAACCTGAAATGACGATTCTAACGGGGTTGTCCACTACTAAGACACCCCTTCTGAATTAACTGAATTGGGGCTCGCGTGATTTCGCGTGGAGCCCGGAGCCACGGTTATAGACAGAGCTGGAACAGCGACGAGCATGGGAGATGGATGCAGGGTTCATTATTTTAACAGAGGAAAACAAAGATTGATTCAGAAGGGGTTGTCCTAGTAGTGGACAATCTCTTTAAATAATAGCTCCTGCTTGCATAGGTAGTGGTGCATAGAGTCGGTGATGATCTGCTCCTCTACAGTTTCTAACACTACCAGCTTCCTTACATATTTTGACCATTTTGCCACTATTGCATCCAAATCACAATTGTCTATATCCTTCTTTACCTTGATATAATATTCATATTTATCTCCACCCCTAGGATCAGCTTAGCCTTGTCTTCAAACTTAAGATATAAGTATATTTTTAACATTCTATCATTAAAATGAAGATTTCTTTTTATAGAGGAATACATTTTGATACATAAACCTAGATTATATCAGGCTGCACAGAGTGGAATAATCTTAACATATAATCAGAATTCTACAACAATACCTATTCTCCTGTCTTGATTTATCCATGAACTCTCTAGCGTAAGGTACAGAGAACACAGGAAGTATCCATAAGTCATAATGATAAGTTGGTTATAGCACAGTCTAAAAGAAATATGATCCTTGGCTGTGGAAGAATAAACATTTTTTAAGTATTTCTCCCCTAGAGATTTTGTTTTTGCATGCACTTTATGTATCACTGGGCTGAAAGCACATCTGCCTGAAAAACTACTGTTTAAATAGAGCTTACATTAAATGGTGTGAATCAAAGGTGTTAAAATAATAAAGTCGTTTCCCAATAATGTGGTCTAATTGTTTATAGCAGGGGTCCCCAACCACCGGTCAGCGGCCCAGGACCGGGCCGTGGAAGTCTTTGTGCCGGTCTGCGGCGTCCTGTCGGCTTCCCCGCCCCCCTGTTATGTCCCCGCCCACCGCGCCCGTCACCTGCTGCATTACACTGCTGAGGTCTCTGCCTCAGCTGCTTAGTTATACGAGGGGAGCTGTCGGCCAATCAGTGCAGCAGCCATGCCCTGATTGGCCGACTGCTTCGCTCGTATAACTAAGCAGCTGAGGCAGAGACCTGCCTGGAATTTCATATCTCGCGCTATTTCCAAGCGCGTCACGTGACGTGCTTGGAAATAGCGCGAGATATGAAAAAACTACGGCCACGTCTCTGCCTCAGAGTCAGCTGCTTGTACTGCCTGCACCAGAGGTGAGCTTCAGCTGAAGAGCCGCGCTCTCTGTGTGTGGGCAATGACTGAGTGAGGGGCGTATTCAGGGGGTCAATGTGTGTGTGGGCAATGACTGTGTGTGTGGAGGGGTTATACAAGGGGCAATGGCTGAGAGTGGGGTGTATTCAAGGGTTAATGTGTGTGTGGGCAATGACTGTGTGTGGAGGGGTTATACAAGGGGCAATGGCTGAGAGTGGGGGGTATTCAAGGGTCAATGTGTGTGTGGGCAATGACTGTGTGTGTGGGGGGTTTATACAAGGGGCAATGGCTGAAAAGTGGGGGGTATTCAAGGGTTAATGTGTGTGTGGTCAATGACTATGTGGGGGGGGTTATACAAGGGGCAATGGCTGGGTGTGGGGGTATTCAGGGGTCAATGTGTGTGTGGGCAATGACTGTGTGTATGTGGGGGAGGTGGGGGGTTATACAAGGGGCAACATCTGTGTGTGGGGAGTATTCAAGGGTCAGTGTGTGTGGGGGATTGTACAGGGGGCAGTATGCCTGTGTGGGGATTATACAAGAACAATGTGTGTGTGTGTGGGGGGTTATGCATGGGGCAGTGTGTGTGTGTGGGGGGACATTTATGCTATATGGAGGGATATGACGCTGCATTAAACTATAAAGAGTTGTGATGCTGCATTATATTGTACGGAGGGATATGAGGCTGCATTATATTATATGAATGGATATGAGGCTGTATTATACTTTATGGAGGGCTGTGATACTGCATTATACTATGTGGAGGGCTGTGATGCTGCATTATACTATGTGGAGGGCTGTGAGGCTGCATTATACTATATGGAGGGCTGTGAGGCTGCATTATATTACATGGAGGGTTGTTAGGGGATATTGTGGGCTGCATTGGGTTGATAGGGATATTGCGGGCTGCAATGGGATGATGGGGATATTGTGGGCTGCAAGGGGATGATGGGAATACCATATTGGGATATAGAAAAATAAGACATCCCCTGAAAATAAGACGTAATGCATCTTTCGGGGAAACAGGGTACTAAACCCCACCCCTTCATAGCCCCGCCCCATAAGTTCAAAGCCCCGCCCCACCGGGCCCCGGAAGAATGGTCTTGCATGAAGCCGGTCCCCGATGCAAAAAAGGTTGGGGACCCATGGTTTATAGAACCCCATATTAACCTATTATTGACCAGTAGCTAATTAAACCCCATCTGTCAGACTTTACGCATTACTGTATTTTACATGGAAGATTTAATGTAGCTTTTTGGGTCAGTGTCAAAAATAGATACATATTCGGGAAAATTATCTGTCCTTACTTTTTTCGATACATGAAAATCTTTTAGTACACTATTAGTACATTACATAAAACAATATTTATTCTTCTTGAAATTTCAGGTTAAAGTTCCAGAGATCACTGAAAACATTGAAATAACACAAATATACATTATTTCTTATTTAACAAAGAAGGAACAAAGAAATAAAGTAAGAGAAAGGTAACAATGTCAGACTGAGGGGTCATAGTCCAGTGTGAAGGCTAAAAAGGGGGTCACCATACAGTATGTGGGCTACTTAGGGGGCAATAATACACTGTGAGGGCTACTAAAGGGGCCATGACAGTGTGGGGGTTACTGAGGGGCTATGACAAAGTGTGAGGGCTATTAAGAGGGCCATAATAGAGTGGAAACAACTAAGGGCTGGGGGGCTGGCCTCTTGCTGTGACATCACCGCCTTTCGCCGCCCTGCTCCATGTTAACCCTGGAGCAGGGCGGGGAAAGGCGGTGACATCACGCAGAAGGTGGGGCAAAGCAGCCAGCACTGCAATAAGCTCTGTGTACTATGCAGCAGGCGAGGGAGACAATGATTGGCATCAGGGAGGCGGCGGCGGGCGGATTAAACATACAGGGGGTGTGAAACTGCCCTTTGGCTGCAGCCACAAGCCACCTCCTATTTGGCTCCACAATGTAAGTTTTCAAAGTGTATTATCTGGGTTACAGGGGGGCTCAAAAGCTGGGGACCCCTTGCCTGAACGCAGCAGACAGGCTGTATTCAGTGCTGTAATTAGATTACCATGTATGGTTGGTGACAGGTCCTCTTTAATAAGTTTAATACCAGCATTGACAACGAGTTGGCAAAGATGTAAAATAAATGTACATAACCTAATTTGCTTAATCCATACAGAGACACAAATTGTTGATACCCTTCTGTTAAACTTACCATCCATGCCAAAAACAGAAACCAAATGCACTTACAGGACGCAGTCAGAGCCCAATTGTAGAGCAAGCTCAGCTGCTGGCTGATAAAATCACCTCTACCAGCAAGATGTGGGAGGCGACCTGCCATGCATACACTGGGCTTGCATATAGCACCATTCACACTGGTACATATGATGCAGAGTGTCTGAAAGCTACCCAACCGCTCCGCTGCCTGAGCATTGGGCCGCACAGTACGATGCTTCTGCACCACTAGATGAATGGCGCCCCTATGGGCCCAACTGCACCCTGGATGGATAAAAAAGTGCAAAAGTTTTTTATATGATAAATAAAAAACCTTTATAGATGGGATTTTGGTTCATGTGTTGGCCCAAGACATTTAAGCTGATGACCCACGATCAAGGGATCCCATGCTCACCAGTCCTAACAAAATTGTACAAAAACTACTAGAAAAAAGCAGCATCAGAAAACTTACCATCCATGCCAAAAACAGAAACCAAATGCACTTACAGGACGCAGTCAGAGCCCAATTGTAGAGCAAGCTCAGCTGCTGGCTGATAAAATCACCTCTACCAGCAAGATGTGGGAGGCGACCTGCCATGCATACACTGGGCTTGCATATAGCACCATTCACACTGGTACATATGATGCAGAGTGTCTGAAAGCTACCCAACCACATCTTGCTGGTAGAGGTGATTTTATCAGCCAGCAGCTGAGCTTGCTCTACAATTGGGCTCTGACTGCGTCCTGTAAGTGCATTTGGTTTCTGTTTTTGGCATGGAGGGTAAGTTTTCTGATGCTGCTTTTTTCTAGTAGTTTTTGTACAATTTTGTTAGGACTGGTGAGCATGGGATCCCTTGATCGTGGGTCATCAGCTTAAATGTCTTGGGCCAACACATGAACCAAAATCCCATCTATAAAGGTTTTTTATTTATCATATAAAAAACTTTTGCACTTTTTTATCCATCCAGGGTGCAGTTGGGCCCATAGGGGCGCCATTCATCTAGTGGTGCAGAAGCATCGTACTGTGCGGCCCAATGCTCAGGCAGCGGAGCGCGTTGGGTAGCTTTCAGACACTCTGCATCATATGTACCAGTGTGAATGGTGCTATATGCAAGCCCAGTGTATGCATGGCAGGTCGCCTCCCACATCTTGCTGGTAGAGGTGATTTTATCAGCCAGCAGCTGAGCTTGCTCTACAATGGGCTCTGACTGCGTCCTGTAAGTGCATTTGGTTTCTGTTTTTGGCATGGATGGTAAGTTTTCTGATGCTGCTTTTTTCTAGTAGTTTTTGTACAATTTTGTTAGGACTGGTGAGCATGGGATCCCTTGATCGTGGGTCATCAGCTTAAATGTCTTGGGCCAACACATGAACCAAAATCCCATCTATAAAGGTTTTTTATTTATCATATAAAAAACTTTTGCACTTTTTTATCCATCCAGGGTGCAGTTGGGCCCATAGGGCGCCATTCATCTAGTGGTGCAGAAGCATCGTACTGTGCGGCCCAATGCTCAGGCAGCGGAGCGGTTGGGTAGCTTTCAGACACTCTGCATCATATGTACCAGTGTGAATGGTGCTATATGCAAGCCCAGTGTATGCATGGCAGGTCGCCTCCCACATCTTGCTGGTAGAGGTGATTTTATCAGCCAGCAGCTGAGCTTGCTCTACAATTGGGCTCTGACTGCGTCCTGTAAGTGCATTTGGTTTCTGTTTTTTGGCATGGATGGTAAGTTTTCTGATGCTGCTTTTTTCTAGTAGTTTTTGTACAATTTTGTTAGGACTGGTGAGCATGGGATCCCTTGATCGTGGGTCATCAGCTTAAATGTCTTGGGCCAACACATGAACCAAAATCCCATCTATAAAGGTTTTTTATTTATCATATAAAAAACTTTTGCACTTTTTTATCCATCCAGGGTGCAGTTGGGCCCATAGGGGCGCCATTCATCTAGTGGTGCAGAAGCATCGTAACTGTGCGGCCCAATGCTCAGGCAGCGGAGCGGTTGGGTAGCTTTCAGACACTCTGCATCATATGTACCAGTGTGAATGGTGCTATATGCAAGCCCAGTGTATGCATGGCAGGTCGCCTCCCACATCTTGCTGGTAGAGGTGATTTTATCAGCCAGCAGCTGAGCTTGCTCTACAATTGGGCTCTGACTGCGTCCTGTAAGTGCATTTGGTTTCTGTTTTTGGCATGGATGGTAAGTTTTCTGATGCTGCTTTTTTCTAGTAGTTTTTGTACAATTTTGTTAGGACTGGTGAGCATGGGATCCCTTGATCGTGGGTCATCAGCTTAAATGTCTTGGGCCAACACATGAACCAAAATCCCATCTATAAAGGTTTTTTATTTATCATATAAAAAATTTGCACTTTTTTATCCATCCAGGGTGCAGTTGGGCCCATAGGGGCGCCATTCATCTAGTGGTGCAGAAGCATCGTACTGTGCGGCCCAATGCTCAGGCAGCGGAGCGGTTGGGTAGCTTTCAGACACTCTGCATCATATGTACCAGTGTGAATGGTGCTATATGCAAGCCCAGTGTATGCATGGCAGGTCGCCTCCCACATCTTGCTGGTAGAGGTGATTTTATCAGCCAGCAGCTGAGCTTGCTCTACAATTGGGCTCTGACTGCGTCCTGTAAGTGCATTTGGTTTCTGTTTTTGGCATGGATGGTAAGTTTTCTGATGCTGCTTTTTTATAGTAGTTTTTGTACAATTTTGTTAGGACTGGTGAGCATGGGATCCCTTGATCGTGGGTCATCAGCTTAAATGTCTTGGGCCAACACATGAACCAAAATCCCATCTATAAAGGTTTTTTATTTATCATATAAAAAACTTTTGCACTTTTTTATCCATCCAGGGTGCAGTTGGGCCCATAGGGGCGCCATTCATCTAGTGGTGCAGAAGCATCGTACTGTGCGGCCCAATGCTCAGGCAGCGGAGCGGTTGGGTAGCTTTCAGACACTCTGCATCATATGTACCAGTGTGAATGGTGCTATATGCAAGCCCAGTGTATGCATGGCAGGTCGCCTCCCACATCTTGCTGGTAGAGGTGATTTTATCAGCCAGCAGCTGAGCTTGCTCTACAATTGGGCTCTGACTGCGTCCTGTAAGTGCATTTGGTTTCTGTTTTTGGCATGGATGGTAAGTTTTCTGATGCTGCTTTTTTCTAGTAGTTTTTGTACAATTTTGTTAGGACTGGTGAGCATGGGATCCCTTGATCGTGGGTCATCAGCTTAAATGTCTTGGGCCAACACATGAACCAAAATCCCATCTATAAAGGTTTTTTATTTATCATATAAAAAACTTTTGCACTTTTTTATCCATCCAGGGTGCAGTTGGGCCCATAGGGGCGCCATTCATCTAGTGGTGCAGAAGCATCGTACTGTGCGGCCCAATGCTCAGGCAGCGGAGCGGTTGGGTAGCTTTCAGACACTCTGCATCATATGTACCAGTGTGAATGGTGCTATATGCAAGCCCAGTGTATGCATGGCAGGTCGCCTCCCACATCTTGCTGGTAGAGGTGATTTTATCAGCCAGCAGCTGAGCTTGCTCTACAATTGGGCTCTGACTGCGTCCTGTAAGTGCATTTGGTTTCTGTTTTTGGCATGGATGGTAAGTTTTCTGATGCTGCTTTTTTCTAGTAGTTTTTGTACAATTTTGTTAGGACTGGTGAGCATGGGATCCCTTGATCGTGGGTCATCAGCTTAAATGTCTTGGGCCAACACATGAACCAAAATCCCATCTATAAAGGTTTTTTTATTTATCATATAAAAAACTTTTGCACTTTTTTATCCATCCAGGGTGCAGTTGGGCCCATAGGGGGCGCCATTCATCTAGTGGTGCAGAAGCATCGTACTGTGCGGCCCAATGCTCAGGCAGCGGAGCGGTTGGGTAGCTTTCAGACACTCTGCATCATATGTACCAGTGTGAATGGTGCTATATGCAAGCCCAGTGTATGCATGGCAGGTCGCCTCCCACATCTTGCTGGTAGAGGTGATTTTATCAGCCAGCAGCTGAGCTTGCTCTACAATTGGGCTCTGACTGCGTCCTGTAAGTGCATTTGGTTTCTGTTTTTGGCATGGATGGTAAGTTTTCTGATGCTGCTTTTTTCTAGTAGTTTTTGTACAATTTTGTTAGGACTGGTGAGCATGGGATCCCTTGATCGTGGGTCATCAGCTTAAATGTCTTGGGCCAACACATGAACCAAAATCCCATCTATAAAGGTTTTTTATTTATCATATAAAAAACTTTTGCACTTTTTTATCCATCCAGGGTGCAGTTGGGCCCATAGGGGCGCCATTCATCTAGTGGTGCAGAAGCATCGTACTGTGCGGCCCAATGCTCAGGCAGCGGAGCGGTTGGGTAGCTTTCAGACACTCTGCATCATATGTACCAGTGTGAATGGTGCTATATGCAAGCCCAGTGTATGCATGGCAGGTCGCCTCCCACATCTTGCTGGTAGAGGTGATTTTATCAGCCAGCAGCTGAGCTTGCTCTACAATTGGGCTCTGACTGCGTCCTGTAAGTGCATTTGGTTTCTGTTTTTGGCATGGATGGTAAGTTTTCTGATGCTGCTTTTTTCTAGTAGTTTTTGTACAATTTTGTTAGGACTGGTGAGCATGGGATCCCTTGATCGGCATCTCTTAAATTGTCTTGGGTGGGCATAAGTCGGTGAATCCAATAAACTCCATCTTAAATTTTGTTTTATTTATCCATATCAAAAATCTTTTTTGCAATTTTATTTATCCCACCCTAGGATCAGCTAGCTTGTCCAATTAAGATGAGCAAATTTTTCTATCATTAAGTGGTTCATAGGGGAAATCATTTGTACTAACCTAATTATCAGGCTGCACAGAGTGGGAAATCTTTTCAGACATCTACAACATACTATCCCATGTTGATTATATGGACTTCTATAAGTCAAGACCAGGTATCATGTCATATGAAGTTGGTATGCCGTCCTAAAGAATATGATCTGGTAGGAAGAATAAGCAATATTTCTTAGAGATGGCAGCCATGTCAGCTGAAGCTCTGCCTGAAACTACATTTTGGCTTGTTAAATGCGTACAATGTAAGTGCATAATTGGTTTTGTTTATTACATATGGATATGGTAGTTTTCTGTAGACTTAGCATTATTTTTTATGGAGTTTTGTAGCATTTTGTTAGGACATGGTGAGAATATCCCCTTTATACAGTGAATCATCACTTAAATTACTCTTTGAGCCAAACATTAACCAAATCACACATTAATAAAGTTTATTTTATTTAACATAAAAACAAGAAATAGTTGCAGAAGTCATTACTGATCCATCCAGTGTGAAGGCCATATGGGGTCCCATAAGGGGGTCCAATTACACTGTGAAGGTTGGGGCAGAAGCATGGGTACTGATGCGGCCACTATTGACTACAGAGGCAGCGGGCGGTGTCTTGTGTGCATTCAACACCTTCGCCTCTATGTAACCAGTGTAGAAGTGGGGAGCTACATCAGCAAGAGCCAAAGTGGTATGCAATGGCTCGTGTACTTGCCCGACATGATTGCATGGTAGGCGGTGTGATTATTTAATCCTTTGCCAGCAAGCTTGACATGTAATTTCAAGTGCTCTACGCAATTGGGCCTTCCTGGACGACGGTTCACTGTAATGCATTTGGTTGGTGTCTCTTTTTTTGAGCATGGATGGCAAGATTAATAATTGATACCTATTGCTTTAATCTACAAGAACAATTTTGTACCCTTCTGTTAAAGTAAGAAAAAGCCACAATGATCACTGAAATAACAGCTATGTGACGGCACTTTTGTGAAACATGCATCGGGTGTTTTGCGGGAGAGCTTATTTTTACAAAGGATTTACCCTCTTTATATGTGACTTTTCTATCGAATATACTATTATTATTGGCATTTGATATCTAACATCTAAATGAGAATATATGGTAAAGAATGCATGATTCACTTTTTTTAGTAAAAATTGTTTTTAAAAAAATGTGTAAATTATGCCTTTTTAACGAATCAAAAAGTATTGCTAATCGGGTTAGGCCCACGCTAAACCATACCTCTTATCAAGGCATAAAAGTAAATAGCGATATACCAATGTGTAGTTGACCTTTTATCGGGATGTTTATTTAAGATGTTATAGTAAAAATTAATATACTATTACATAAAACCTAAATAAAACTTTAATATAAAACTAATTAAAAGAAAGATTAAAAGAAAGCTTTAACTTTGCTCTGTATATTGGATAAGCGGTTTGTTACCGAGTGGTAGGTATCGGTGTAGATTGGAACTGATTGGGATTCTGTTGCTGGACCCTTGTGACCTACAAGATGCAATATTAGGTATTAGTATGATAATTGCATCTGGGTGGTTTTATTATGGTTGTATGTGCCTATGTGCTACCTTACCTATTTGGGCGATCTTGGTGACCTTGCTGTAGTGGCTGTATTCCAATGCCAATGTTGGTTATTGCAACGGAAGGCTAAAGGACAAGATTATGATATTTTAGTATCAGGGGTAAACAAGGATATATTAAGTTTACCGTTTAGAAACTAAGCTAAGCTAACATCTGGCTTTGATTATGAGAACTAGAAATGCTGGATGCGCCGTGTCAGCAGTGACTGCCTTTCATAATGGATTTCGGTAGAGTCATAAATAAAGTCTTGGACTTTTATTTGAAATATGGATTCTGGAATTTGCCTTTTTTGGAAGTAATACGTATCACCCTACATGTCCATAGATCGTGCATGAAGGTGAGCTAACCTAACCTCAAGGAAATGACTAAGACATTTCTCTTCATACACAGGTACTATTTTTCATGCTTAGTCAAATGTCTTTTCTATTTACAGATACAGAAAGGAGGTTCATCAGCAGTTTCGAGATTTAAACATGTGCAGTGTCATTAAGGGTCAAGAGAAATATTACAATTTACACCACTGACTACAAATAAATTTAATGTAAAGTTAAGCAACCAAAGGAATATTGGCATTTATGGCATAACCACAGTTTTTTCATTGTACATAAGGTTTAGAGCACTTGAAATTGTAACCTCATCTTGCATTACACATTTCCGCACTGTGGGTGGTACATTTACACCAATGTGTGGGATCTCACATGCCAGCTCATCAGCAGTGGTTGTCAGCTGTAAAACATAGCTGACACCATGCTGCAATTGCCAGTGTATGAGCTAGCTTTTGATTCCAGCGTTTTAACCCCTTAGATGCGCGATCACTCCAGTATCTAAGTGATTTTGCAAAGGGAGACATCTCCCTTTGTAATCCCATTGGTGTTGGAGGGTTGCCAACAATGTCCCTAAAATCTGCTATTGACTAATAATTTGTTGAAGTCCCAAGTTCCATAGTGACACATTGTAAAAAGAGTTTGTAAGAAATAAAAAGGTTTGTAAAAAATAAAATCACAAACATTAAAAAGTAACAAAATGCTTATTATGGCAAAATGAAGCAGACATTATGCTATGACCCAAATTATAACATCATTTACATTATTTTACCTGCAATGTCACCAATTTTAAATGTAGAAAAATAAAAACACTGCCAGAATTTACACCCCCACTAACCCCAAAGAGAAGTGATCATAAAGTCATATGTGCACAAATATAATGCCAAGGAAAACATCAACTTGTCCTGCGAAAAGGTGAGTCTCAAAGCAACAGAGAAATACAAATGTCATGGATCTTGGACACAACAAACTTAAAGGAAAGCTATTATAAAAAAATGACCCAATGGTTAAATCAAGTCTGTGATACATATATGTTTAAAATAACTTTTGTAAGAACTATTTTTTCATATCACAATCTCTATTAAAGCGACCCTGTTATGTGATAAAACGCTATTAACCTGCAGATATGGGGTTAATCTGCAGGATAATAGTGCTTTTACTCTGCCCTGTCCTAGAGCTTGAAGCCCTGCTGCTTGGTGTGTAGCATCCACTGATACTAAACAATGTTGGAAATGGTGCCAGTCAGGAAAGTTTTTTATTTTCCTTTCTCGAACCAAATCTCAAAATGCAAAATTCAGGAAATTCTACCAAAACTAGATCCTCCTTAGATCTATCCACTCATCTCTAGCACTGCATAATTTGCTATGAAAAAGCCATCTAGGGAATATGTATCCTAATTTAATAGTACTCACACCATTGCACTTGAAACCCTGTGCAGGTTTTTAACTGAAGAGAACATCTAGCATATGTTAAAAGAAAACAAAAACAAATTGGACATCAAAGGTGTCTGTAGGCTCTAAATTTTCCCCCCACAAAAATTGAGTTATTGGTCTACTGGTAAACTTCAGCACAAGTGTTGAATGTTGATAAATAATTGTATGATTAGTATAATCTTTAGTGATGAGCGAACACTAAAATGCTCAGGTGCTCGAGGCTCAGGTCGAGCATATCGAGATGCTCACGTGCTCGACCCAAGCACCGAGCTCAATGTTAATCTATGGGGAACCTGAGCATTTTTCCACCGCTGATCTGACAGCTATTTAAATTTCAAACGCCGACATCAGCTGTTCGGTGTTGGTGCGGCAAATATAAACAGCTGTCAGATCAGCTGTGTTTAAAGCTCCGCGCTGACACCATCGGGAGATCAGCAGCGCCCGCCTAGTGCCGCTAATCATCCAGCGGTGTTGACGCAGGAGCTTTAAACACAGCTGATCTGACAACTGTTTAAATTTTCTGCACTGACACCAATAGGTGATGTCGGCGCAGGAAATTTAAACAGCTGTCAGATCAGCTGTAAATCTCCCACGCCGACATGAGCTGTTGGTGTCAGTGCGGGAAATTTAAACTAACAGCTGTTCTGACATCTGATTCAGGTCCTTGAACCTGAGATTGATCATCTGATCGGTTTACCAGCCAGAAAAAAATTTGACATGGGCTTCGCCATATTTTTGTGTACCAGCTAGGTATAGCAGGCAGGAACAGGCTGAGCCCAACCCCCAGCTGCCTATTTGGACCTGGCTGGACACAACAATATAGGGAAGCCCTTTTTTTTTTATTATTTCAAGAAATAATAAAAAAAAAAAATATGTGGGGCTTCGTGCTATTTTGGTGTTTCAGCCAGGTACAACTAGGCAACTGGGGGCTGGAATCCATAGCGCAGGGTGGCTCAAGCTTTCTGAGCCCACCCCGCTGTGAATTGCAGTCCGCAGCCGCCCCAGAAAAAGGCTTGTTCATAGAAGCGCCATTTTCTGGCGCTGTACCCAACTCATCCAGGGCCCTGGTGCAGTGGCTCACTGGGTAATAATGGGGTTAGGGCGAGGTTTGTATTATCAGCTGGCCCGAAGCCCAAAATTCATGGGGTTGTGCCAATATTAGACATGATCACCATGAATTTCTAGTAAAGTATTAAAAAAAAAAAAAACACAACACAGAGAAAAAATATTTTATTATAAATAAAAGAAAAAAACACTTAGAGTCTCCATCTTTATTAAAGAATCCCCCGACGTAGTCCAGGGTCGAGGTTCCCGTGACTTCCAATCCGGATCCAATATCATCTGATCGGTTTGTTGGCTGGCAAACCGATCAGATGATCAATGTCAGGTTCAAGGACCTGAATCAGCTGACAGACCGGCTGTGTTTAACTTTCCCGCACTGACACCAACAGCTGATGTCAGCGCGGGAGATTTAAACACAGCTGATCTGACAGCTGTTTATATTTCCCGCGCCGACATCACCTATTGGTGTCAGTGTGGGAAATTTAAACAGCTGTCAGATCAGCTGTGCGCTGCCGGCTCCAGCACAGCGCGGTCAGGTCTGATATAGACCTGGTGGTGCTGTGCGGCCATGCAATCACTGTAATGCCACAACCAACATGGCTGTGGCTTACAGTGTGTTGCAGCCAATCCCTGCATGTGGGCTGGCTCTGTAAAACGCGCCAACATGCAGGGGCAGGGACCCAAGCATGAGCCCAAGCATCTCGCCGGTACTCGGCGACCTCCGAGCATCCCGAGCACTAAGATGCTCGGGCGAGTATCGGCGTGCATGGTCGCTCATCACTAATAATATTTATTTGTTTTAAAGGGAATTCTTCAGTGGATTTTTACTAACCTAAAGACAGCAAGAAATAGGGGCTGAAACACAGACAAAGCAGTTGGCCGACTATGCCCCCACCTCTGATGAGTGTCTCACTGACAATAGACAATGTACACAGAGAGCTGTGGTGTGAGTGGAGTTAGGCCTCCTTCATATCACGATTTTTGGGGATTCGTATCTATCCGTTGTAAAACTGATAGCCACGGATCTGATTTGGCCTCCATGTATCCCTATGGGCACGGATTGGTGCTCAATAGCCATTCGTGTATGCGAGGATATGATTGTGTCTGCTGTTTTCATGTCCCCAAAATTGGAGACTGCTTCGATTTTGGGTGCAGCGAACACAATTGGACAACATTGAATGCGATGCTGTCCGATTCAAATAACATGGAGGTCTATGGAGCTCGGATCCGGGAAAAAACAGGATCGTTTCCCGAATCCGATTTTAGGTACTGAGCATGCTAGGCACATTAACACTGCTCTAATCCTGTAATTTTACTTTAGCAGTGTATCTACATACATAAGTGCTAAAAATAAAAAAAAAAAATGCTCACCTCTCCGCCAAGTGTCCTTCAATGCGTGACATCCTCCTGCGATGGCTGTAATACCTTAATCAGCTGACCAGGTGGGGCGGGGCAACCCGATCAGCTGATGTGTCACATGACAGCATCAGCTGAGTGATTTAAAACGCCCACCCGCCAAAACCGATTGGCGGACGGGTGATTTAAACCACTCAGCTGATGCTGTCATGTGACACATCACCTGATCGGGTTGCCCCGCCCTGCCTGGTCAGCTGATTAAGGTCCTTCAGCCATCGGAGGTGGATGCCGCGCATCGAGGGACACTCGGTGGAGAGGTGAGCATTTTTTTTTCTTTTTCGCAATGTATGTAGATACATTGCGAAAGTGAAAGTCAGCCCCGACTCTACTTGCCTGCGCTTTGCAGGCTTGGGCTCCTCCCACCTCTTTCTGTGTCTGGATCCATCAAAATCCCGGATCCGGACACAGAAATGGCATCCGGAGTTACCAATCTGGGCCTGTCCATTCCTATTTGTGGGGTCCTGCAAAAAACAGGATCCCCACGGACAGGACAAAACATGATGTGAAGGGGGCCTTAGCTTTCTGAGCTCTGCTACATGCTACATCTAAGATTTCTGATTGTGTCATATCTGCTGCACCCAGTCAACTAACTGATACATTCATGGAATTAAGGCCTCTTTTCCTACATTTTGCTGCTGTGTGACAAGGTAGCAAAAACCTGGTGACAGATTCCTATTAATCTTTTGTAAACACAAGACCCAGCCAGATATATGCTGTCCATTGACAGCAGAGAAAGGACAAGAGAGATCCTGAGCTGTGTGGGGAGCCAGCAGAGAAGAGGTTAACAGAGATTGTGACTGAGCTGTGTGGAGCCAGTTGACAGATCTTTCCTTGACACAAACTTCTGAGAAGTTTGCAGTGATCCTGACCTTCTGACATTGCTTAGCAACTATGCTGTATGCTAAACTAATCTGATACATTGCTTCCTCACCAGCAGCAGTCAGGAGTGTTTGCCCCTTTATCCTTGTATGGATACATGCTCATATTCACTGAAGACGGATCTGACTGATAATGAACATGTGTCTGCTTCACACAGTGTAGTGGGGACACCGTGTGGAAGGTTTATGAATGGTTTTCAATCAGAATTTTCTAGTTAAATATATCAGAAAATTTATTAAAATCACTTGATCTACATTATTATTAAATAAAACTTTAAACGGCTAGTCATACTACTTATTTATAGCAGAAAGGAAAAGCATTTTACAGACTTGGCCAGACCCTGATACTTTTACTTCATGGGGTTTTCAAGATGAGTTACCTTAGTACAAAGCAAAATCAATTACATTTATTTAAATGGTTTATTTACCCCTTGCTCCCTTCTCAAAATCGGCCTTCATGTCTACAGCTACTTCCCCAGGTTCAATAAGTTTAATAATAATCTTTATGGGGGCGTGGCCTGGAAGCTAAAGGAGCCGGTCGCATATGTCAAAAGCTCCCTAAGGCAATCCTGTTTACCGGCCATTATCGGTGAATCCCGACCACAGAATCTCTCCTTGAAGTGCTGGGACGCCGGCGGCAATCGGATCATGCCGAGGGACCCACTGAAGCGGCGTACAGAGTCCCAGAAAGTGACAGACTTCATTACAGTGGAGCAGCACTCTCAGCCTCCACACCAGATGATGCCGGCTCCACGGTCCCCTTGAGCCTCCTCTCATGCCTCACACAGCCCAGCGGGGAGCCATAGGTCATGGCCAGCCTCATTCAAGAATGTTATTAGAGGTCTGGACTTTTCTTGTAGTGAGGAGTTAGATCACCTAGTAAAATCGTTTGGAAGCGAGTCGGTCGAGCATGCCAAAAGAATAAGAGAAATTAATGTAAAGCATCCAAAGACGGGTCTGCAGAAGGTGTGGGAAAGAGTTTATGAATGTTATGGTTCAATAGAAGCCATAGAAAATGCTTTATACAAAAGAATTGACGATTTTCCTAAAATAAGGTCTAAAGGTTACCAAAAGCTCAGAGAATTAAGTGATTTGTTAATAAAGCTACAGGTTGCTCAGGCGGAAGATTTGCCCGGATTGGTATTCTTGGACACCGCCAAGGGTGTCAATCCGATAGTGCAAAAACTTCCTTACAACCTACAAGAAAAGTGGGTCACATACGGTTCACAGTATAAATAAACTCAGAACGTACCATTCTCTCCTTTTACGGTGTTCATAGATTGTCACCCAACAAGCTATAATCAAAAATGACCCTAGTTTTGACTTCACTCTGTCATGTCCCACTGCCCCCGGTGTCAAACCCATTAGGACACCAGTGGCAGTCCACAAAACTAACATTGTTTCCACAGGTCCTCCTCAGAATGCTAGTAAGTCCCCTCCAGAAGAGGGCAAACCTCAAGACGTCAGAAAGCAGTGTCCACTACATCGGAAACCACATCCTCTAATAAAATGCAGAGACTTCAGGGAGAAGTCTTTAGAAGATCGGAAAGGTTTCCCCAAGGAAAATAACATCTGCTTCAAATGCTGTGCTACAACATCGCACCTCGCCAGGAACTTTGAAGCTAGCGTGAAATGTGCAAAATGCAGCAGCATGGATCACAATACAGCTTTGCACCCTGGATCCCGCCCACAAATGTTGTCGCAGCAGAGAGTGCGATGGAAAGCAGGGCACTGATGCAGACACCTCCATGGTCACCTCTCAATGTACGGAGATCTGTAGAGGACATATAGGAGAAGGTCTTGTTTAAAAATCTGCCTTGTCCAAGTCTACCCAAGCAGGCCGCAGGGACAAAGTGATCATTAAGATTGCAATCTATATTGATCAGAGCAACAGGTCTCTAGCCAAGTCCATCTTCTTTGACAGCTTCAGCATTGTAGGCCCCGGATCTCCCTACTCCTTGAAGACATGTGCAAGTACTGTTGAGACAGGCGGGGAGGAAAGCAACTGGATACACAGAAGAGTCCATAGATGGCCACTCCTGCTTACCACTACCGACCACTCTAAAGTGCAACCAGATTCCTGACAACAGGTCCGAGATACCCTCATCGGAGGTAGCAGCACATATACCTCATCTGAGGCATATCGCTCATCTGATACCCGAGTTGGACCAGAAGCTCCAATAGTTTTACTCCTTGGAAGAGACATACTACAAGTCCATAAGACTAGAGATTATATCAATGGCTTCCAGAACGCTCTATACAAACAGAGACTTGATCTTGGATGGGTCATTATAGGAGATGTCTGTCTAGGAAAAGCACACAAGCCGTCCTCAGTCAACAGTATGCTCACCAGACACTAGAAAATGACATCCGTCCCTCTTCCAGCCATGCCAGAATAGATTGCTGGTAAAGGAATTGTCAAACAGTCCCCTGCCTTGCCCTTTCCCAGTCCTTCCAGCAAGGATCACGCCCGTGAAAGTGAACAAGACCACTTAAGATGTACAGTCTTCACAGGAAAAAGGAAGACAACAAGGCAGCGATGTCTATAGAAGACAGGATGTTCTTGGACATCGTGGATTGAAAATAGTGAAATAAAGTCAAACAGTTGGGTCACACCGCTACCATTCCAACCTCAGACACGACGCCTACCCAACAATATTGAACTGGCCTACTGTTGATCAATCTCCCTCAAACACAAGCTTCAGAAGTTGCCTGAGATAAAATACCATTTCTTTACCTTCTTTATTCAAGAACAACCATGCAGAGATTGTACCTGCACTTCGAGACTCAGAGGAGTGTCGGTACTTACCCATCTTCGATGTGTATCATCCTAAGAAGTCAGGTCAGATAAGAGTGGTATTCAACTCAAGCGCCAGATGCAAAGAGTCTCGTGAATGATGTCCTACTGTAGGGCCCAGACCTAAACAACCGACTCCTCGAAGTACTACTCTGTTTCAGCAGGGATACGGTGGTATTTATGGCTGAAATACAACAGATGTTCCACTGTTTTCTTGTCAAAGTGGAACACAGAAACTACTTTGAGGTTCTTCTGGTACCGCGGCAATGACCCCAATAAAGACATCGGAAAGTACCGGATGAGGGTACACATCTTTGGAACAGTCCCTCACCTGCAGTTGCTATCTACGGTCTCAGAAGTTCCGCCAAAGAGGGCAAGAAATTTACGGGTCAGATGTTAGATCTTTCATAGAAAAAGACTTCTATGTAGACAACAGTTTGAAATCCACACCAACTAACGAGACTACAATCGTCTGCTAAAAAGAGCTCAAGAAATGCTCGCTCTGACAAATTTGAGGTTGCACAAGATTGCCTCCAACAGCCGGGAATTGATGGAAGCCTTTCCGTCTCAAGACTATTCAAACGATCTAAAGGACTTGGACCTAAGCACCGACTCCCTTCCCATACAGCGAAGCTTGTATTGCTTTGGGATTTGAAGACAGATGCCTTCACCTTTCAGAACAACAAAGATGAGAAACCCTTCATGCGCAGAGTTCTTTCTTTGTGAATAGCTTGTACGACCCTTTGGGGTTCGTAGCTCCGGGAAACATTCAAGGTAACATGATGCTAAGGAACTTCACCCAAAAGACGTCCGATTGGGACAATCCCCTTCCAGCAGAAAAAGCAGAACTGGGCAGAGTGGATGAAGTCTCTCGAAGCCTTAACCGTCCTTCGTGTGAAATGACCTTATGCTCCTGTGCCATCCACAGAAGTCAAAATACAAAGACTTTGTATCTTCTGTGACGCATCAGTCAAAGCGATGGCAGCAGTAGTGTACCTCAAAGCTATAGACGTGAACTAACAATGCCATATCAGGTTTGTTATGAGCCGGAAAAAAAGGCGCCACTCTGCGAACACACAATACCCATATTGGAACTCTGTGCTGCTGTCCTCACAGTGGAGTTGGATGAATTTATCGCATATGGAAAGAATCTGGAGATCAAAGATGCCGAATTTTACACAGAAAGCAGAGTGAGACTACGATATATCTGCAACAAACGCGACGCTTCTATGTCTACATCAGCCATCAGGTATTGAGGATAAGAAGTTCCACTTGCCCTAATCAGTGGCACTACTTGTCTACTCATCACAGCCCTGCAGACCACGCAACTAGATCCGTTGCACCAAGTCATCTTAAGAAGACTACTTGGTTTACAGGCCATGCATCCCTGTACCGTTTGACGCCCCACAGCATCAGGCCTGATACATTTTAACTAGTGAATCCAGATACTGATGAAGAACTCCATCCTCAGCCGTCTATGCTACGTACAATGATTTCAAGTCATCAGCTCAAATCTCATCGGTTCAGCAGGTTCTCAACCTGGAAGTCACTCGTTTGAGCCATCGCTTGTCTACTTCATGTAGCTCAGTCTTACAAGTCAGCACTACCTACAAGTCAAAGACTTAGTAAAGGTTGGCATTACTGCAAGCATGCGTTTACCGCTCCCAACCTAGAAAGAGCCAAGATTGCAATACTTCAAGTTGTACAAATGGAAATCTATACCAAAGAAATAAACAACCTCAACAAGGGACAACCCATCCCTAGAGACAGCGTGCTGAAGAAGTTCGATCCAATTGTTGACCAAGACGGGCAGCTGAGAATAGGAGGTCATCTTCAAGAAGCCGTGATAGAATTGTCAGAGAAATGCCAGGTAATAATTCCTGGACGTCACCACTTCTTGACTCTGCTCATTCAGCATCATCATGTATTAGTGAGCCATCAAGGCTGTTTGTTTACTGAAGGGAATCTATGGGCAGCTGAACTACGGATAGTCGGAGCAAAGAGAATCGTTAGCAAACTAATCTTTAACTGTGCTACGTGTTGCAAACTTCGTGGCATGTTTAAAAATCCATAGATGGCCAACTTCCCATCCGACAGACTTAGTACTGACCCTCCCCCCCCCCCCCCAACGATGGACTAGACTTGTTTGACCCTTGGTCCGTGGCTACAAGACACACTAGGAAGATCCATGCTGAAGCAAAGTGAAAGACAGTTCTATTCACTTGCTTGTCCATCAGAGCTGTTCATATCGAAGTAATCAAATCTACAGACACTTCAAGTTTCAAAAATGCACTTTGACGTTTCATCGCGATCAGAGGCCCTGTGAAGCACATTTGTTCTGACAGAGACACAAATTTCGTTGGAGGAGCAAGAGAACTCTACATTCTTTCCAATATAGACATGACTAGTGTAGAAAGATACCTAGGCGAACAAAGATGCACCTGGACTTTCAATCTACCACACACTTCCTACATGGGAGGTGCTTGGGAAAGCATAATAGGGATAGCTCGCAAAATCCTAGACTCTATCTTCTTGCAAGCAATTGCCCGACTCACACACGAGAGTTTGACTACGTTTTTGGCCGAAGTTTCAGCTATCATGAATTTCAAGCCATTAAAAGTACTTTTAGGGGATTCCGGAGACCCGCTAGTTCTCAAGTTCTTACCCCCACCATGCTACTCAGGTGGAAGATCTGTGTTCCAAGTGCACCACTTGGAGAATTCAACGACAGAGACCTCTGCAGACGACAATGGAGGCAAGTACAAAGTGTGTCCAATGCTTTTTGGGACAGATGGAAAAAGCAGTCCCTCTCCACTCTACAAGCCAGGTCAAAGTGGCAGAAAGATCACCCAAATATCGAAACTGCGATGTTGTACTCGTGAGAAACAGTCAGTCACATTGAAATGAGTGGCCACTCGGCCTAGTCACCAAACCTTTCCCCTGCAAGGATGGGAAAGTACGTAAAGAAGAAGTCAGAGTATGTAAGCTTGGGGAGAGCAAACTGTGTTGCCGTTTTCCCCAAAAGAGCCTAATAGTGGCATCCGTTGATGCCAAGCGGGAAGTGTTCTGCCCATTTATACGCAAATACAGTATTTGTAGTTTTACACTTGTTACAAACCGTAGAGGTAATCTGTTATCCCTTTTATTAAATTTAGATGTTTAACACAATGTAGCATCAATCCTATAGATACAGGTGTCTTGCCCTTGAAGACTCAGCACACTCTGTGGGACTGCCTCCCTGCTTCTTTGCAAGAAGCAGACATGTTCAGACAAGCCCCGAACTACAAGCAGACAAGCCACGCATCCTTTGCTCTGCTCTCTCTTCACAACTACTCCTTGTTCAGATACTCCAGTGAGAGTTGTAGTAAAATTATATGCTTATGTTAGAATCTGTGTATGCAGGTCATGTTGCAGTCACTATTATAGAGCTACTTTGTTAGTATACATGTACTATGCTCTGAGATCTTCCATCTTGAGTTAGTGTCCCCTGTACTGCATACAGATATTGTAGAGGTTACCTCTGTATAGAATTGTGGAATGAATCTTACCACAGCTATTCATGTTTAATTTGTATTCTTGTGTTGTTTATCACTGTGCTGGTTTCTGTTTTGTGCCCAGTACTGACTCAAAACTATTTGTATTGTAGTTTGTACTGCCTAATTGATATCAGCGCACCAATAAACTAAGGCTACTGAACTTCACAGTCTGTTTACTTGGGATGTGAAGAAGGGTTTACCTGTCTGCTGGAATCCACACAGCACCAGACGTGGAAGAAGGTATTTTTATTTTATATATTCTTTTTAATCATTTTTATAAATATTTTAAATGATATTTTATTTTATACTTAGTGCCTCTATGGGACTTTAACTTTTGTTAGTCTGTTCACTGATCAAATACATTGCAATGCATTAGATCTGTCAGTGATGTGCCACGTTCACACGTTCAGAATTTGACATTCGTATTTGTAAGCCAAAACTAAAAGTGGAACAATCAAAGGAAAAGTACAATTGTGTCCAAAAGTATTGACACCCCTGCAATTCTGTCAGATAATACTCAGTTTCTTCCTGAAAATGATTGCAATCACAAATTCTTTGGTATTATTATCTTCATTTAATTTGTCTACAATGAAAAAAAACACAAAAAGAATTGCCCTAAAGCCAAATTCGATATACCGTATATACTCGTGTATAAGCCGACCCGTGTATAAGCCGACCCCCCTACTTTTGCCCCCAAAAACTGGGAAAACTTATTGACTCGCGTATAAGCCGAGGGTGGACTCCAGCACAGGTATACAGCCCCCAGCAGTGAGGTATACAGCAGCCTCCCCAATGGTAGTATACAGCAGCAGCCCCAGTGGTAGTATACAGCAGCCCCAGAGGTATATGCAGCCCCAGAGGTATATGCAGCCCCATATGCAGCCCCAGAGGTATATGCAGCCCCATAGGTATATGCAGCCCCAGAGGTATATGCAGCCCCATATGCAGCCCCAGAGGTATATGCAGCCCCATATGCAGCCCCAGAGGTATATGCAGCCCCATAGGTATATGCAGCCCCAGAGGTATATACAGCCCCAGAGGTATATGCAGCCCCAGAGGTATATGCAGCCCCAGAGGTATATGCAGCCCCAGAGGTATATGCAGCCCCAGAGGTATATGCAGCCCCATAGGTATATGCAGCCCCATATGCAGCCCCAGAGGTATATGCAGCCCCAGAGGTATATACAGCCCCAGAGGTATATGCAGCCCCAGAGGTATATGCAGCCCCAGAGGTATATGCAGCCCCAGAGGTATATGCAGCCCCAGAGGTATATGCAGCCCCATATGCAGCCCCAGAGGTATATGCAGCCCCAGAGGTATATGCAGGCCCAGAGGTATATGCAGCCCCAGAGGTATATGCAGCCCCAGAGGTATATGCAGCCCCAGAGGTGTATGCAGCCCCATATGCAGCCCCAGAGGTATATACAGCAGCTGCAGCCCCAGAGGTATATACAGCAGCTGCAGCCCCAGAGGTATATACAGCAGCTGCAGCCCCAGAGGTATATACAGCAGCCGCAGCCCCAGGGCTGTATACAGCCGCAGCCCCAGGGCTGTATACAGCCGCAGCCCCAGGGCTGTATACAGCCGCAGCCCCAGGGCTGTATACAGCCGCAGCCCCGGAGGTATACAGGCCCCCCATCAAGTTCCAGGGCCCCCCCCCCCCCTTGCGCGCCAGCCTGTAAAGGAAAATCATACTTGCCAGTGTCCTGTCGCAGCTGCCGACACGCGATCCCGGGCTCCATTCAGCGTCTTCCGGCTTCCGACTTCCTGTGGTCGCGGGCAATGACGTCATTGCCCGCGACTACAGGAAATGCGGAAGACGCTGAATGGAGCCCGGGATCGCGTGTCGGCAGCTGCGGACGGCGCGACAGGACACTGGCAAGTATGATTTTCCTTTACAGGCTGGCGCGCAAGGTTAGGGGGGGGCCCTGGAACTTGATGGGGGGCCTGTATACCTCCGGGGCTGCTGCGGTATTTTTTTATTTTTTTATATACTCGCGTATAAGCCGAGGGGGGACTTTTCAGCCCAAATTTTGGGCTGAAAAACTCGGCTTATACGCGAGTATATACGGTAATTCCACACCAAACATAAAAAGGAGGTGGACAAAAGTATTGGCACTGTTAGAAAAATCATGTGATGCGTCTCTAATTTGTGTAATTAACAGCACCTGTAACTTACCTGTGGCACCTAACAGGTGTTAGCAATAACTAAATCAAACTTGCAGCCAGTTGACATGGATTAAAGTTGACTCAACCTCTGTCCTGTGTCCTTGTGTGTACCACATTGAGCATGGAGAAAAGAAAGAAGACCAAAGAACTGTCTGAGGACTTGAGAAACCAAATTGTGAGGAAGCATGAGCAATCTCAAGGCTACAAGTCCATCTCCAAAGACCTAAATGTTCCTGTGTCTACCGTGCGCAGTGTCATCAAGAAGTTTAAAGCCCATGGCACTGTGGCTAACCTCCCTAGATGTGGACGGAAAAGAAAAATTGACGAGAGATTTCAATGCAAGATTGTGCGGATAGTGGATAAAGAACCTCGACTAATATCCAAACAAATTCAAGCTGCCCTGCAGTCCGAGGGTACAACAGTGTCAACCCGCCAACCTCCAGCTTAGACACAGTTGTGTCAGCTGCCCACACTGCGCCACCAATCCAAAGAGCTTAGCTCTACCATACCTTCATATAGGTGACCAGCTACTACTGCAGGCTGTGAGATATAACACATCTTCACAAGGGGAACCTCCAAACAAGGATACCCTGTATACCCTATATACCTACTTGGTGAACAAATATATCTCTAGCCTCAACAACTTAGGCGACTCTGTGAAGAAGGCCAGTACACTGGCCGAAACGTTAGCCTGTCGCTTCACCTTGAACTTGTTAATAAACTACTCACTTGATACAAACTCTTCCATTGCACGTGTGCATTGATGCTCTATATCCTATTGTTTACGGGACCTTTGGCCCCTTTCAGTCGCACTGTGACCATCACTAAAGTGGAGTGCTAGCCTTCGAACTTTCTATAACCCATACTATCCGTCGGCGTCTGAATGAAAAGGGACTGTATGGTAGGATACTCAAGAAGACTCCACTTCTTACCCCGATACATAAAAAAGCCAGGCTGGAGTTTGCCAAAACTTACCTGAGAAAGCGTAAAACGTTTTGGAAGAATGTTCTCTGGTCAGATGAGACAAAAGTAGAGCTTTTTAGGCAAAGGCATCAACATAGAGTTTACAGGAGAAAAAAAAAGACATTCAAAGAAATGAACACGGTCCCTACAGTCAAACATGGCGGAGGTTCCCTGATGTTTTGGGGTTGCTTTGCTGCCTCTGGCACTGGACTGCTTGACCGTGTGCATGGCATTATGAAGTCTGAAGACTACCAACAAATTTTGCAGTATAATGTAGGGCCCAGTGTGAGAAAGCTGGGTCTCCCTCAGAGGTCATGGGTCTTCCAGCAGGACAATGACCCAAAAAACACTTCAAAAAGCACTAGAAAATGGTTTGAGAGAAAGCACTGGAGACTTCTAAGGTGGCCAGCAATGAGTCCAGACCTGAATCCCATAGAACACCTGTGGAGAGATCTAAAAATGGCAGTTTGGAGAAGGCACCCTTCAAATATCAGGGACCTGGAGCAGTTTGCTAAAGAAGAATGGTCTGAAACTCCAGCAGAGCATTGTAAGAAACTCATTGATGGTTACCGGAAGCGGTTGATCGCAGTTATTTTGGTTAAAGGTTGTGCAAGCAAGTGTTAGGCTGAGGGTGCCAATACTTTTGTCTGGCCCATTTTTGGAGTTTTGTGCGAAATGATCAAGGTTTTGCTTCATTCTCTTTTGTGTTTTTTCATTGAAGACAAATTAAATGAAGATAATAATACCAAAGAATTTGTGATTGCAATCATTTTCAGGAAGAAACTGAGTATTATCTGACAGAATTGCAGGGGTGTCAATACTTTTGGCCACAACTGTATAATAGAAACATGTCCTGGCAGACAAGGAGGTTTTACTTGACCTTGAGCCGTCATTACTACCATTGGATCCCCATGATCATATTGATCGGGTAATACAGAGATTCCGCCTCCTCTCTAAACACTGTGAACGCTATTAATTGCAGCATTTAGAGGCTTAAACAGCCAGGGATGTTGCGGTCAGCAACCCAGGCTGTGTCAGCCAAGCTCGAGCTCCAAGCAGCAATCATGCAGGTACAGTTTCTGTGCCAAAACAATTTTTGGGAACGCACTGTGAAATAGGACTACATGAATGTCCAATGTAGAAAAGGGGTTAATTTCCAGGAAACGGTAGTTAACGGGATCATGGCAGACACATACATTACTTGATTTTAACGTCATGGAGATCATTTATTGAAAAACAGAAAATAACAAGCGAACATCCACAGGATGGAAAACAGGAATAGTTCACATCATTATCAAGAATATTTTCTGTACTAACAAATATCCACTGTTTATATATCAGTATTATAATGATAAAACATATTCCATATAAAAAAAATCATAAATACATAAAATGTTATGTTCCCTTTTGCTTATTTCCTATGAAGTGCAGTTCAGCCCCAAGAGATGGAGACAGACATACAAAATATTCCCTAAATATTTGCATTGGGTTCTGTTCACATAGGTGCGTTTTTCTTTTTAAAATGTCAACAGAATGTGGATCTGCTGCACAATGGGGTCTGTCACCCTGAGGTATCCAACATGCTATAAAGGGTATCTGTCACCAGGTTTTTGCTCCACCATTTGAGAGCAGCATGATGTAAGTAGGGCTGTGGAGTCGGAGTCGTGGCCTATCTTCAGTGGAGTCGGATTCTGGGAAATTGATTAGTTGGGATATGTGGCTTACTGACTTCACAGCCATGGTTGTGAACTCGGAGTCCGTGTCCGTTTTGGTGGAACTGGAGTCGGATGTTTGACTTACTGACCAGGGATGTGGAGTTGGTAAGGCAAACATCAGACTCAGACTCTTCAATTTCCCTGAATGCGACTCCGACTTCACCAAAATGGACACTGACTCCACCACCATGGCTGTAAAGTCACTAAGCCACACTCAGATTCAGACTCCCAACTCCTCCATTTCCCTAACTCTGACTCTACCTAAAATGGGCACCAACTCAGACTCCACAGCCCTGTAACTGACTTCACAGCCATGGTTGTGGACTTGGTGTCCATTGTTTTGCAGTCGGATGTTTGGTTTACCGGCTCCACAGCCCTGGATGTAAGGCCAGAGACCCAGATTCCAGCGATGTGTCAATTACTGGTCTATTTGCTGCAGTTTTGATTAAAATTTCTGTTTTATCCAACGTAGATCTACCAGTTCTCTGAATCCAGAGTTCTGTATAACTCTGCCCACACCATCGATTGACAGCTTTGCATGTCCATAGTCAGAAAGCTGCCAATACATAGTGGGATGAAGTATATATAGAGCTAAATATGGAGGTCAACATGTCAGCAGGTTTACTAGTCCTCAAGTGATAAAATCACTTTTATCAGCCAGAAATTGTCAAAACTACAGCAAAATGCCCAGTAAGTAATATATATGTATCTGCCCCTACCTTATGCTGCGTTCAGATTAGATGGCAAAAAACTGGGGACAGATTCCCTTTAAAGAAGAAGATAGTGCTGCATACAGGTTATTATCGTACTTTCTGTAAGTATTTATCTAAGGCCCCTTTCACATCAGCGTTTTCCGCTGATTGTGGCAGATCCGGCAGATTTACCGCATCTGCCGCCTAGCGGTCGCACTTGCGGCAAGCCCCATACATTGTCTATGTGGCTTGTGGCAGGTGCGGTACTGCCGCGATCCGGCACTTGCGGCCGTGCAAAAATCCGCTGCTGACCGCATTTTTTTCCATGGCCGCAACTGCCTTTTTGTGGCAATACCGCACTTGCCACACCTGCGGCGAACCCCATAGTCAATGCATGGGGCTTGCCGCAAGTGCGACCATTAGGTGGCATATGCGGAAAATCTGCCACAATCAGTGAAAAACGCTGATGTGAAAGGGGCCTTAGCCTTTGGTTTCATAGCCAAAAATGTTGCTCCCTAAATAAGGCTGCAAATGTCTCTCCGATCCATCATGTAGTGGAATTCTTTTTCCAATCTGTGCAGACTGACACAAAGTATAAGGACAGTGCAGTTTCTGCTGTGAGCTGCCAGTAACATTTCATTCATCATCTATTAGTGTAGTCCACTGAATTGTTACATTAAGCACAAACACGGTCTACCCACCAACATTATATATAGATGACAACTATTTTCCATTAAATGTCACAATCGTATAATAATTCTACAACATCCTATTCTCTGAATGTAGATAAAATAATAATAAAACAGTCTAGATTTTATGTTTGAGATGAAGGACAATTACAATCTGGCAGGTCTTGGTCTCTTTTATACCAGTTGAGAGAGGTTTGGGACCTTGATGTTGATGTCGCCAATATTGATATTTCGTGGCAATTCTGGCAAATTCATACTCTTCACTGCGGACACCGCTCTGGCTGGAGCTGCCGAGAATCCACTCTGCCAAAGTAAGTTTTATATAGAAAAGGAGACAAAAAACAGACGGTAAGGCCTCGAGATAAGCTGCAATAGAGAAGCACACTTAGGGTGCGTTCACACACTGCGTATTTGCTGCGTATTGTTACGTGAGTGCTTTTGCAGTTTTTGTACCCAAAACCAGGAGTGGAACAATCAGAGGGGCAGTAAAGATGCAAGTGCTTTTAAAGTGCAGTTACTAGGCAGACATAGGTGCAACAGCTCCAATTAGTCTAAGGGCCCTTTCACATCAGCGTTTTTTTTCAAATCGCGGCAGATGCGGTGAAAAAACCGCATCTGCCGCGATTACCGCATACCGGCTGCACTTGCGGCGCGGTTGCGGTTTTTGCCATGCAAAGTATAGGCGGACTTGCGGCAGGTGCGGCAAGTGCGGTTTTGCACTTGCGGCAGGTGCGGCCGCAAAAAAAACCGCGGCTGACCGCGGTTTTTTTCGCGGCCGCACCTGCCGCAAGTGCAAAACCGCACTTGCCGCACCTGCCGCAAGTCCGCCTATACTTTGCATGGCAAAAACCGCAACCGCGCCGCAAGTGCAGCCGGTATGCGGTAATCGCGGCAGATGCGGTTTTTTCACCGCATCTGCCGCGATTTGAAAAAAAACGCTGATGTGAAAGGGCCCTTAGGGTGCTTTCACATCTGCGTTTTTCGTAATTCGCGGCAGATGCGGTGAAAAAACCGCATCTGCCGCGTTTGCCGCATAACGGTTCCACTTGCGGCAAGGTTGCGGTTTTTTCCATAGGAAGTATAGGGGGACTTGCGGCAGATGCGGCAAGTGCGGTATTGCACGTGCGGCAGAGAAAAAAAACGCGGTCAGCCGCGGTTTTTTTCTCTGCCGCACCTGCCGCAAGTGCAATACCGCACTTGCCGCATCTGCCGCAAGTCCCCCTATACTTCCTATGGAAAAAACCGCAACCGTGCCGCAAGTGGAACCGTTATGCGGCAAACGCGGCAGATGCGGTTTTTTCACCGCATCTGCCGCGAATTACGAAAAACGCAGATGTGAAAGGGCCCTAAGTCATATAGCCTATTTTAAGAACATGCATAGAAAGCACAATGATTAATGCTTACCCATGGACCCTGGTGAAAGAGGTCTTCCAAACTGCCTGGAGGTCTGGTAGCCCCGACACGTGTTTCGCGTCGCCTCTTTCACCAGGGTCCATGGGTAAGCATTAATCATTGTGCTTTCTATGCATGTTCTTAAACTAGGCTATATGACTAAGACTAATTGGAGCTGTTGCACCTATGTCTGCCTAGTAACTGCACTTTAAAAGCACTTGCATCTTTACTGCCCCTCTGGACCTTCTCTTGGTTCTTCCGCTCTACCTCGGTCATCTGTCTCCCTCCTTCACATTTTATCCTTGTCAAATTTTATCTAGGAAACGTATAATCGCTGTATCCTCTGCACCAAGTAAACTGTTATATTTGCAACTAACACAAGTGTGGACAGTAAATTACGTTTAGTTACACGGGCAATAGAACTCTTGTTTCTCTGGTCTCTTCTTAGACAAGTCATCTGTTGACCTCATAAAATCACCACTTCAGCAATTTATTTTTTCATATCAAATGAGGCACATTAGCGGCCCACAGTAAAATACCACTGTCGTCTTCTGTTTTCGGGGCCGCTCTGGTTGTATGATCCGCCAGATCACTCCACTGTATGTTGGACAAACTGGAAGTCACTTTTCAATGCAAGTCTATGAGAGCCAGAATGAGGTGCTCATAGACTTTCATTTAGAGCGTGTACCCATTATCACTCACTCGTGGAAATACGATGGCGGAACGGAAGCAGAGCCGTGCCAGAAAAAGCAGAAGACGGCGGTGGGTTAGGTATTTTCTACAGGGAGTCGACATTACCAATACCACTGTGGGTGTAGTACAGGCTTAAAATGACAAATGACAGAGTATGCAGTCACATATAATGGTACTAATAAAACTCTAGGTAGATATGGCATTTCATATAGATGAAAACATGAGGGAAGAGTCACTAGTCATGACCTACAGGAAAACCAAAGACACTTAGAGTCAATTACCTACTGTTCCCATATGAGATAGTGTACCCCACATAGCAGTCTCAAGTGCAAAGTAATAACATTATGACAGATTTGGCCATACTGATTCTCAGAAGAGAGATGTAAAGCGAAAACATAACCCACTTTCAGCTGACATTTCATAGTGTGTCAAAGCCCCTGACCACCAAAATATGCCTTCTTTTATTAACCCAAATGACATAGGAAGTATTGTGCATTGGGCCACCTAAGTAATGAAAGTGATCACAGAATACAGCAGGCCGAATCCGCTGTGTAGGGAGGTGTGTGAACCCCCAGCGAGACCCATCGGCTGCTCTGTATCTGCACATACGCTGCCCTGCAGCAGGTTGGTAGATTTGGCTGGCCATACATATCAGGTATCTGTTGCTTGCAGAAAACTCAACAACTATTTCTCATGATCACAATGAAGTGCACTCAGCTAACCACGTATGTATGTGTAAAAAATGGGGAGACAGAAGTTAGATGCTACCAGAGCCCGCTAGTGTTAGCTATAGTTAATAAATGAAGACTGATGGAATGCACACTCACCCTATAGAGCGCTTAGGACACTTCAAAAGGAATACTAACACAACAAAACCCTTCAACACTTACTACAAATTTACTCATCAAAAAACCAACCTGAAATATGAAGACTGCATGTGTGGTCCTCTACTCTATCCAGCTAGTACACTAGGAAGATATGAAGGCCGTTACCCTGATAAAGCATTCTCTAATCATCCTCTGCAGGGTTCTCTACTAATGCCAAGAAAGCAAAGCAAACTGACAGCTAATTTTGGCAATAGGCTGATAAGTTACTGGAACAGAGACTCTAAATTTGTAGCTCCATATAACTAAATCCAGATTACAGAATACAGAAAGTCTATTGTACAGAGCCCAGAATAATGCAAATATGTTGTCCTGTATTAGCTCGCCCCCGTAGGTTTTTCAGAATGGGTGTACAAAGTCCCTGATTAACCAGCACAAAATGCATGCTAAAAGTATAATATATGTAATTTAAGACCCAGGACTTATATTGGCCAAAATATCACAAATACTCGAGCGGGAAACACTGGGCAAAGAACCAGTCCCTAGCAGCTATTATGGGAAAATAATCTTGTAAGGCTGCCTTTCACAATCCAATGAGAGATACACACCCCAGATTTTAAGGTCAAGTAACTCTTTTTTCTGCGGATTCTGAATCAATTCTTTATATACCAGTGAAGATTTAAAGGAATCTGTCAGCAGGTTTTTGCTACCTCATCTGACAGCAACATAATGTAGGGAAATAAACCCTGAATCCAAATATGTATCACATAGATTACTGGCTGAAGACATTCTGACAATCAAAGCATTTAGTTGTAGGAATACAGCAAAGCTGTGCCCCCGCCCACAGTGAATGCACAATCAAAGGATGGGGCGTGTCAGACACCCTCCAGGTGACAAAGTATACCATACACTTCAGAGAGCTGTTGGCTGAATGATGGGTTAGTTGGCAGCTATCTTGCCCAACATTATCATGACACAGGGGTGCTCGCTCAGCCAAGCACTCCTATATGCTGTATGAGAGATCCGCTGCCAGACATCTCTGGCATCGACTCATTTGACACAACAAAAAAGATCAGCAGTACAAAATGGGACAAGCTGAATACTTATCTCCCTCCACATCATCTGTGGGGGGGTTGTTGGATGATGGCCCAAACATATTAGACAATCAGCTGAACCCAATAGTATTGCCGTCATACGTCTAATAGGTATAGGAGGTACCTTATTATTCCACTAAGAGTTAAGACAGTATTGATAAATCTGTCCACTGAGTACAGCATTGACTCTCATATCAACGCTTAACAAACCTTGGAGCCTACAAGCCAATTGTCATCCCTCAAATTAGGCTTGGTGCCTAATGGACTTGAATAGTCCTAATGTATACAGTTTAGATTAAATTTCATGGGAAAGCAATTACTCTACCAATGTGTTCTTGAAGGGCAAGAGGAATCCATAGTACCAATACAACCCTCATGCTAACAACAAAAGAGCATTCTAGTTCCAAGCAGCTTTTGGTCTAATCTGTACCAGAAGTGGAGGACAATAGTGCTAACCACACCGTCATCGTTGCTGGACCAGGACTATATAAGTATATAGAAAGGTTTTCATTTATTAATAATACAGAAATCATCTTGAAACAGTCAAGTATGTCCAATCCAATTATAACTAAAGAGTTCTACAATGTGAACAACCCTTGTCGTCCTGCATCACAGCGAGTGTCTGGGTGAAAACTACCCTCTAATAGCTAAAGAAAGACACTTCTTATACATATAATGTACTGTATTTTTTTGACTATAAGACACACTTTTCCCCTCAAATTTAGGAGGAAAGTGTACCCTAGGAACCTTAGGGTGTCAATACCTCAATTGACAGGTAGAAACAGAATTTAGGGTTTAACAAACAGGTGTTTCTGTACAACCATTGCAATCCACCTGATGTCCTTCTGTTGTATGTGTCTTGTTTCACTCATTGTTGGTCCTTTAAACCTTTTAAAGAATCTAATAAAAGTTTCTTTTAATATATTTCTTGAAGTTGGTAGTCACATTTCTTATGCATCTTATAGCCCTAATGTAACCATTGCCGCTGCAGGAATCCGGCTGGGGCAATCACGTGGGCCTGTTGTTTAAAGTAATTGAATATTCACTGCTTCACCATGCCCACCCGTCAACGCTGGCTTCAGTGATGAGAAGTGGGCGTGGGGAACATTCGTTTACTTTAAACAGCGGGCCCACGTTGTTGCCCCAGCTGCCAGGTTCCTGCAGCGGCTGGGAGATCATGTGTCCGCTTCGCCAGGGTGATGGAGGCAGGGGCAGGGAATTCTACGCAGTTGTGGTTGGCCTGGAGGAAGTGTCACTGCAGTGACAGGGCCAGAGCACGGCATACTTTAGCAGCACAGAAACCTAGAAGTCTCTCATCTGTAGGACATCAAGTGATGTAATGAAGGGGCAGGGCACTGTGCTGTCATGTGCTGCTCCAGTCATATCTCTTCATTACATCACTGCAGGTCCTACAGATGAGAGACTTCCTTGTTTCTAGCGTGGCAGCGGGACAAATCACTAAATTGAGCACACATTGGAGAATTAAGGCTGCTTTCACATCTGCGTTTCTCAGCATTTCCGGAAATCCGGCACTTTGCCAGATCTGCCGGTAGCTAGAACACTTGTGGCAAAACTGCATTCGGCCTAATGCATTCCCTATGGGGACTTGCGCACATGTCCACAAGTCCCACAGGGAATGCATTAGGTCAAACACAGTCTTGCTGCAAATGTTTCAGCATCTGGCAGATCAGGCAAAACTGCCTGATGTGAGGCTGCATTAAAGTTTATAAAGTACATTGCATTAAAGCACTCTACCACTCCTGTGGTGAACTATAGCTCCCAGCATGCCATAGAATCTGCAGGACATGCTGGGAGTTATAGGTCTCCTTAAATTAACATGGAACTCATGGGATCTTAAAGCAGCACTTTAGTGTTTTTCTTTTCAGCACTGGAGTTGCACTTTAAATATAAGCCCCGTGCCCCAGTCATATACTTACTTTCCAGTGTCTCTATATGGTACTTTAGTGATACCACTCTGGCCCCGCTGCACCATCTTCTGCCAGCAGCTTTCAACTAAACAACATGCTATTATATATAATAACATAAAATAGTATGTTTATGTTATTTAATATATTTTACCACATTTTTTGCTTCCACCTCCAAAACCCAGGTGCGCCTTAGGGTTCGGTGCTGTCTTATAGTCCGAAACATACTGTGTATTATACTATAGTAATCTCAAATGGTATTGTATAGATTGGGTCTAATCTGTTATCTGTAAGCATCTAAGGCTAATATATAACATGGTATCAAAGTCCTGAAATGTGACTTCCAGGCCAGATGGTGTTGTGTAACAGGAGACATGGGGTGTTATAGCTTTATTCAAACTGGTTACAGCAGCACTCCAGTGTTTTTTTTTTCTTATTTTAGCACTAGAGTGGTGCTTTAAATGTAATCCATCTTCCCCCAGTATTCTACTCACCTGCTGCCATCTTCACATGTTTTTCCAGCATTGCTCCTAACAGCCTCTGGCAATTTGCGTTGTTAGCTCCAGTTTTTCATGGAGTGCGCCCGAGGACACAAATCAAAGTAACTCTATGGGAGTCTTGTTCTGGCTCTCAGAGTAACATTGTGCACTTGTAATGTAACTTCTGACTTCTGGTCAGAAGTTATGGGCACAAGATGACACAGCGAGACAAGAGCGGCACCGAAACGGTTGATGTTGTCTCCTATGCCTGTCACGGACTGTCTCTGTCTGCTCTTATGGCTCTGTCTGTCTCCTCCTGTGGCTTCTCTGACTGTCTCTGTCTCTTCCTGTGCCTTCCCCTGTTTTCTTCTGTGCCTGTCTCTGTCCCATGCTCCCCCTCCTACCTGTGTGCATCCAGCATAGTGTAACTGTCACATTGTGATAGTCACATGGAACTGGCTCTGGCAGGTCCTCCATCCTCCTCAGGATTCTGGTAAGTCCAGTCGGGGTGCCATGATGCATGCAACCGCGAGATCCTAACTGCGCCTGTGCAGCGTGTTCGCACAGTTAGGATATCGCGGGAGCTTAATGCGTCGATGTGTGCGACTGGCAGCTTGGAGTCCTGCGAGATTGTAACTGTGCCTCTGTTTGTGACTGGAGTGCAGGCGCAGTTAATATCTGGAGGAACTCCAAGATGGCGGCGGGATCATTAACTGCGTATGTGCGGTGGGTTCCCGTCGCCATCTTGAAGTCCCTTGAGATCCTAAATGCGTCCTGCGTGGCGGGTAGTCACAGGCGCTCTTTGGATCTCGTGGTAGCTGAATGTGGGTTCCCGTCGGCATCTTGCAGTCATGCAAGATCCTAACTGCACTTGTTCTCACAGGCACTGTTAGGATTTCAGGTGACATGAATTTGGCGGTCAGCGTTCCAGAGCCTGTGAGGCTGTTGAATGTCATCATAAAGAAAGGTGGCTATATTCGGTCACTAATTATTTTTGGGGTTTTGTTTTTGCATGTCAGAAATGTATTTTTCTAAATTTGTACAGTTATATTAGTTTACCTGGTGAAAATAAACAAGTGAGATGGGAATAGATTTGGTTTTTATTAAGTTGCCTAATAATTCTGCATAGTAATAATTACCTGCACATACAGATATCCTCCTAAGATAGCCAAATCTAAAAAAAAACCACTCCAACTTCCAAAAATATTAAGCTTTGATATTTATGAGACTTTTGGGTTGATTGAGAACATAGTTGTTGATAAATAATAAAAATCATCTAAAATACAACTTGCCAATAATTCTGCACACAGTGTATTGCTAAAGCCTACATGCCATCTCAACATGCAGCCAAAGCCAATATCGGACTGCCTTTATGTAGCCAATATAATAGTGTTGGGATTTTGTTATTAAAGGGATAGTCCACCTTCGAAGAATATTTTTTTTTCCAATCAGATAATTTTATTGAACAGTTTTACAATACACATCACAACAACAAAAAGCCCCCAATCCCATTCCCAACACCCCCTCCCTCCCTCAACACCCCCTTTGTCGCGTTTTAACATTCCAACATAAAGGGAATCTGTCACTTGGCTCATGCCACTCAAATCACGGGGAGCATGAATCAGTGCCTTTCTGCATGATAGTATATTTCTCTCTGAAAACTCCAGCATTTTAGAGAAAATAGACAGAGAAAAGACTATTCTGGACTAGTCCTGTTTCACTCCTGGCCGGCTTTTCCCAGCAATCCTAGAGATGATTGAAAGGTCTTGCACAAAGTGACAAACCTCAATCATCTGTTCTGTAGCAATTCTTGGAGAAGATATGTAAAGTGTATTTTCTCTGAAACGTTGGAGTGTTTCAGTGAAAGATATAACTGGCAACAATCATACAGCCAGGCTCTGGTATATGGTGCTCATAGTCTGGACAGCCTAAATCAGGTGGCAGGTTCCCTTTAAATGCATGTAATTAGGACAACAATCATTTTTTGCAATTGTCTCATTTAAGAATATGTTAATCAGCCCATTAGGATGGTTGGCATCTCAGATATCTTTATATGAGCTGTTCTCCGCTGATTTATCACTACAGACCAAATCAAAGTTCAAAGTGAAAAGACACAAAGAACCTTTAGAGGGCCAAGCTGTTGCAAAATCTTTAATAAAAGCCAACTGCAAAAATTGTATTTATTTAGCCCTAAATACATGCATTTAAGTAAGAAAAACATTATTGTCCCCTAAAGATGGACAATCTTTTTTAAGTCCATAAAAGTGTTTATGATTGATCATAGAAACTCACCTCTGATTTTTCCAGTTTGCTTTGGGCTTCAACTTGGGCAACAACTTCATTCATATTTGTCTCCAGAACCATTCCACCCATCACCATTTCATGTAATATGTAATGAACCTGCAGGTAAAGCATAAAACAATCACCATTACTGTTTCAAATTGAACTTTCACCATTAGAGAGGTATTCTCATTACTTCCATGTTGCTTGGGGGGCAGGTACTCCTACCTGTTCTGGTCGGTTGCTTCTCCTACTATTGTTTGTTCTGAGTCTATACTGTTATCACTAGACTTGCATAATATATTATATTATGTATATACAGTCATATGAAAACGTTTGGGCACCCCTCTTAATCTTACTCTTTTTTTTTTGCTTAAAATAGTTTTTTTGCAAGAGCTATTTCAGTGTGATATATGTAATAACTGATGGACACAGTAATATTTCAGGATTGAAATGAGGTTTATTGTAATAACCGAAAATGTGAAATATGCATTATTTAAAAAATTGACAGGTGCCAAAGTATGGGCACCTCAACAGAAAAGTGACATTAATATTTAGTAGATCCACCTTTTGCAAAAATAACAGCCTCTAGTCGCTTCCTGTAGCTGTTAATGAGTTCCTGGATCCTGGATGAAGGGATTTTTGACCATTCCTCTTTACAAAACAATTCCAGTTCAGTTAAGTTTGATGGTCGCTGAGCATGGACAGCCCGCTTCAAAACATCCCACAGATGTTCAATGATATTCAGGTCTGGGGACTGGGATGGCCATTCCAGAACATTGTAAGGGTATGTGCCCACATACTGGTTTAGTGACGTTCAAACCGTCAGTAAACCGGTGGAAATTTGCAGGAGCCTAGAGTTCTGAGCTCTGAAGTCTCCAGCTGTTTCCCAGCGGTTTTTTCAGCGTGTGCACAGCGTTTTTCAGTCGGTTTTTCCGGCGCTTTTCTTTGGAGGATTTTGTTCATGAAAACGATCAAAAACCGCTGAGAATTGACATGTTGTATGCTCCTAAACCGCTAGGAAACCGCTCAACCTCTGGCAGATCCGCTCACATAAACCCATTATGTGTGCACAGCGTTTTCTAAATTACATAGGGTTACTTGTAAGTCCTAACGCTGCTTAGGATTTACATAAATTTAAATAAAACCTATGCTAAACCGTCGGCGGATTTCGCTGCTAAACCGACGTTCAACCACTATGTGGGCACATACCCTAATTGATCCTCTGCATGAATGCCTGAGTAGATTTGGAGCGGTGTTTTGGATCATTGTCTTGCTGAAAGATCCATCCCTGGTGTAACTTCAACTTTGACACTGATTCTTGAACATTATTCTCAAGAATCTGCTGATACTTAGTGGAATCCATGCGACCCTCAACTTTAACAAGATTCCCGATGCCGTCATTGGCCACACAGCCCCAAAGCATGATGGACCCTCCCCCAAATTTGACAGTGGGTAGCAAGTGTTTTTCTTGGAATGCTGTGTTTTTGTGGCGCCATGCATAACGCCTTGTTGTATGACCAAACAACTCAATCTTTGTTTCATCAGTCCACAGGACCTTCTTCCAAAATGAAACTGGCTTGTCCAAATGTGCTTTTGCATACCTCAGGCGACTCGGTTTGTGGTGTGCATGCAGAAACGGCTTATTTCGCATCACTCTCCCATATAGCTTCTCCTTGTGCAGTGTGCGCTCTATTGTTGACCGATGCACAGTGACACCATCTGCAGCAAGATGATGCTGGAGGTCTTTGGAGGTGGTCTGTGGATTGTTTTTGACTGTTCTCACCATTCTTCTTCTCTGCCTTTCTGATATTTTTGTTGGCCTGCCACTTCTGGCCTTTACAAGAACTGTCCCTGTGGTCTTCCATTTCCTTACTATGTTCCTCACAGTGGAAACTGACAGGTTAAATCTCTGAGACAACTTTTTGTATCCTTCCCCTGAACAACTATGTTGAACAATCTTTTTTTCAGATCATTTGAGAGCTGTTTTGAGGAGCCCATGATGCCACTCCTCAGAGAAGATGCAACTAGAAGAACAACTTGCAAGTGGACACCTGAAATAGCTTTTCTCATGATTGGATACACCGGGCTATGAAGTACAAAGCTCAATGAGGTACAAAGCTCAATGAGGTTACCAAACCAATTTAGTGCTTCAGTAAGTCAGTAAAAAGTAGTTAGGAGTATTCAAATCATGAAAATCAGAAGGGTGCCCATACTTTTGCACCTGTCAAATTTAGAAATAATGCATATTTCACATTTTTGGTTAGTACAATAAACCTCATTTCAAACCTGAAATATTACTGTGTCCATCAGTTATTAATATATATACACTGAAATAGCTGTTGCAAAAAAACAATTTTAAAACAAAAAAAAAAAAAAAAAAAAGAGTAAGATTAAGAGGGGTGCCCAAACTTTTTCATATGACTGTATATACATACATACACACACACACACACCATGTTCCACATTATTATGCAAAGGTTCTTTTTCTCTGATTTTCCCAAATAGTTGGTGTAAATGACAGTCAGTGTAATAACAGTCATACTGTATACAAATTTTATTGAAGAAACCTCCCAATGATAACAGTATAATCTTCAAAATTAAATAAACTCTAAATGCACTGTTCCAAATTATTAGACACAGTAGAGTTGCTAAACATTTGAAAGAACTGAAAATGCTCATTTGTTGAATTTGCAGCATTGGGAGGTCACATTCACTGAAATAAAAAGCTATTTAACTCCAAAATATCCTAACAGGCAAGTTACATGTTAACATAGGAACCCTTCTTTGATATCACCTTCACACTTCTTGCATCCATTGACTTGTGAGTGTCTAGAGAGTTTCTGCTTGTATTTCTTTGCATGATGTTCTAGAGCTGCTGTTTTGATGTCAACTCCCTCCCACCCTCATAGACCTTTTGCTTGATTATACTCCAAAGGTTCTCTATAGGGTTGAGGTCAGGGAAGATGGTGGCCACACCATGAGTTTATCTCTTTTATACCCATAGCAGCCAATGACACAGAGGTATTCTTGTAGCATGAGAATGGTGCATTGTCATGCATGAAGATGATTTTGCTCCTGAAGGCACGTTTTTGCTTGTACCATGGAAGAAAGTTCTAAGTCAGAAACGTATATACTTTACAGAGGTCATTTTCACACCTTCAGGAACCTTAAAAGGGCCTACCAGCTGTTTCCCAATGATTACGGCCCAAAACATGACTCCTCCACCTCCTTGCTGACGTTGCAGCCTTGTTGGGACATCCACCAACCATCCACTACTCCATCCATCTGGACCATCCAGTTTACTCGGCACTCATCAGTAAAAAAGACTGTTTGAAATTAGTCTTCATGTATGTCTGTGCACTCTGCAACCATTTCTGCTTGTGAGCACTGTTTAGGGGTGGCGAATAGTAGTTTATGCACCACAGCAAGCCTTTGAAGGATCCTACACCTTGAGATTTCCAGAGGCACCAGTAGCTTCAAATATCTGTTTGCTGGTTTGTAAGGCCTTTTTAGCAGCTGCTCTCTTAATCCGATGAACTTGCCTGGGAGAAACCTTCCTCATTCTGCCTTTCTCTGCATGAACACGTCTGTGCTCAAATTCAGCAACAAATCTCTTCACAGTACGATGATCATGCTTAAGTTTTCGTAATATCTAATGTTTTCATCCCATGGTCAAGTCGGTGCACTATTTGTTGCTTTTCGGCAGCAGAGAGATCCTTTTTCTTTACCATGTTACTTGAAAACTGTGGCCTGCTTAATATTGTAGAACACCCAGTTTTCCTTTTATTGGGCTCACCTGCCAAACTAATTATCACAGATATCTGAGATTGATTTCAATGATCCAAAGAACCCCGAGACACAATACCATCAATGGGTTTCGTTGACAAACAAAAAAAAAAAAAACCTATGACACGTAAAACCAATTTGCATTATAATTGGGAACACAGTGTAAATTGTTATACAAATTTAAAAATCAAAGGCTTACAAAATAAAAACCAACCATAAAGCAAAAAGTAGGAGGAAACGCTGCAAAGAAAAATAACAACAGCACCCATGAAAAGTCACAATGGTGATGGCATGTATTTTGGTTGCACAAAATTGCAAGAGTCTAAAAATCGACAGCCAGTTCATGTAACCATTATGTGGGGAGTGGAGTGATCGTGCCTAAAAATTGTGTTATTGTCTCGCAACTTCTCTGCCACAGAAAAACATTGGGGCAATGGTAACATATAAATTTACTATGACAGCTATATAACTAAAAGGAATAGCAGTTACAAGGTAAGAATGAGTTCACAAGTCAAGTAATCATCCATTTGAAACAGATACGGCAACGATCAGTTATCTTAGCAAGGCAAAATAAGTTGGATAAAAAACTTTAACCTGTTATAATCGGTATAAAGGAGATAAGAAATCAAATATTAAATATGTGAGCTTGTAAATTAGCTGTAGTCCAGAAGTAAGAAACTTGTCACTAGTGGTAGAGACTATGACTTCACAGTAACAAATAGATTCACACCATCCCTGTCCAGCATCAACCTCGGAGCTCTGTAGAAAGTGAACCAGAGCAGAACACTGCACCGTGAGCCGCCACATTGTCAGGGTGTGATGACAGCTGCTGCTCACAGTGTAGTGACTGGGGCCTATCCTGGTAGTCGAACATTTAGAAAGGCAGCAGTGCTATACACCTGCCGGTGACAGGTTCCCTTTAATGTGACATGGAACATCTTATTGCACATTAACTCCATCCTGAAATACTGACTACACCTACATAAGGGAAGCAATACCTGTGACCTTTCATATATCTTTCACTCTCCTGTGTTTTCTATCATTCTAAAAATGTCGGTAAAAAAAATGGTGCAAACGCCGCACTGTTGGGAATAATTCACTCCAATGATCGATAATATTCAAAGGCGATTTTAATTCTACACGTCTCAGGGCTAAAACTTGCCCCTTTTTCAGAAGAAATCACGTCGTCATAATTTTCCCTGAAAGAAGGGGAAAGTTTTAGCCCTGAAATTGGAGTAAATTATTTCCGACAGCTCGGCGTTTGCACCATTTCTACTGACATGTTTCTTACTGTGGTGGCTGCAGCGGTCGTGGTTACGTCTCCCATAACCCTCCAAGGTGAGCCCCACATGTATATTCTTGACCATTGTTGGCACTGATAAGACCCTATTCTGTTCTTATTCATTTCTCCAGTATTTGCTCTTCTATCATTGTAAAAAAGCAGTAGGTGGCTGACTTCGGTAGCTAAATAGATGCTGGGCTTTTCAAGACACTTGACTACACTGCCAGAACAGAAGAAAACTCTATTCCCATATAAGACATGGACAAGTAGAAAGTGTATAAGGCCCCCTTCACATCACGATTTTTTCCTGTCCGTGGGGATCCTGTTTTTTGCAGGACCCCACTGACAGGTCCGGATGTGAACTCCGGATGCCATTTGTGTGTCCAGATCCAGGATTTTGAGAGATCTAAACAAAGAAAGAATTAAGAGGAGCCTGAGCCTGCAAAGCACAGGCAAGCGGGGCTGACTTTCACTTTTGCAATGTATATACATACATTGCATTTACGTGAAATAAAACAAAGCAATGGTTAAAAAAAAAAAAATTTACTACTAAGGTGAAATGAAAGAACAAAATGGTTAAAAATGAAAAAATAAATGCTCACCTCTCCGGTGAGTGTCCCGCTATGTGCGGCATCTACCTCCGATGGCTTCAAGGACGTTAATCAGCTGACCGGGCGGGGCAACCCGATCAGCTGATGTGTCAGACAGCATCAACTGAGCGGTTTAAATTGGCGGGCATTTTAAAACCGCTCAGTTGATGCAGTCATGTGACCAATCAGCTGATCGGATTGCCCCACGCCACCAGATCAGCTGATTAGGGTCCTTGCAGCCATCGGAGGTGGATGCCGTGCATCACGGGACACTCAAGGGAGAGGTGAGCATTATTTTCATTTTTAACCATTGTGTTCTTTCATTTCATGTAGATACACTGCTAAAGTGGAATTGCACTGAAAAGAGCAGTTTTAGTGTACACTAAAATAGGATCCGGGAAATGATCCTGTTTTTTCCCGGATTCAATCTCCATAGGCCCCATGTTATTTGAATCGGACAGCGTTGAATCCAATGCTGTCCAATTGTGTCCACTGCACCCAAAATCAGAGCAGTCTCTGATTTTGGGGTCGTGAAAAAAGCGGACACAATCGGTTACCTGCACACACGGATGGCTATTAGGCATCGATCTGTGCCCATAGGGATACATGGGGGCCAAATCGGATCAGTGACTATCCATTTTACAACGGATAGCCACGGATCCCAAAAAATTGTGATGTTAAGGGGGTCTAAGAAAAAGATACGTAGCTACCATCCTATTGTCCTAAACATGTCAAATCTGGACCAGGAGAGAAAGCCTGAATGTTAGGCTGCCTTCAGACTTGCAGATGCCTCCGCAGCGTTTTGCAGAGGCATCTGCAAGTATCTGCATGCAGACCACGGCCCCTATGTTTATAATGGAGCGCACGGCGGTCTGCAGATGCTTGCAGACCGCCGTGCGCTCTCATTGCCCGCCATTAGTGATCTGTGCGCAGGCGGATGCCTGCGCACAAATCACACACTCTCGCCCGCACCAGGGACGCAACATCTCTCGTCCCTGGTGCGGACGAGAGTGTGTGATCTGTACGCAGGCGTCCGCCTGCGCACAGATCACTAATGGCGGGCAATGAGAGCGCACGGCGGTCTGCAAGCATCTGCAGACCGCCGTGCGCTCCATTATAAACATAGGGGCCGCGGTCTGCATGCAGATACTTGCAGATGCCTCTGCAAAACGCTGCGGAGGCATCTGCAAGTCTGAAGGCAGCCTTACTTTATATAATGGGGCAATTGAATATGGTGTCTGCAAAGACCTATCTTTTATTGGGGGTTTACATCTACGGTCAGTTGGGGGGACATTTTACTGGGAGAAGAATACTAATTAACAGGACGGGAGTTTTCAGGTTATAACAATAAAATAAACAATTCAGTTTCATTTAGAGCTTTTCCATTGCCATATACAGATACATGTAATACATCTAGCCAGTAAGAAGATGGCAACTGGGATCAAGCTGGTTTTTTATTAATTATTATTATTATTATTAATCATACTAGAACGGCACCTTGATTTTTGTCTTTTTCTAATCTCTACTCCTACAACCTAAATAAGATCATGATAAATGCATCAAGAGCAAAGAAGTGCACTGCATCAAGTGCTTGTAGCATACTGCATGTTATTGAAGATTAGAAGACTTCAGCCTGGCTACATATATCTGATCAATGCTATCAGGACACTGATTAGACTAGATCACTTCCATATTTTATCTGCGTCATCTGGTCAAAGCTTAAATTGTGAGCTCATATATCTAATAATATACTTTTAAATCAATACCATACAGAAACTACTGATGTATATCACTGTATTCACATAGAATGGCAAACGTCAGTCTCTGATCCTTATTGTAAATAAAAAAAAAGAGGAAGATTGTATAGCGAATGGTATACAGATCACTGGAACCTAAAGGTGATCTCCATGACACACAAGTTACATGTACGAGGTGATGAACCTGAAGTACATGATAAGTCACTGGGAGTATATGGAGCCTTTTAATCATCAGCCAAATAAGTGCAATGACATCAATAACCTGAGAAACGTGCTACGTGGTGACTGCTTGACCGCAACAACCAGAGATAGAACCATAAAATGTTTACCGGTAATTGCTAAACAATCTGTATTTTTTTTTGAGGGGGGGGCTTCTCTTTTCTGTTTTGAGGGGCATAGCTGTATAGCAAAATCTGTGCCAACTTTTTTCTGACTATGCAAGCAGGGATACAAAATCCCCCTCTAATGTATGTGAATGACGACTGTTGGAGGACTTAATGAGAATTTGTACGAGTGAACAAGGCCCCAGGCTCCCCAACATAGTCATTTGCGTTATTATGTCAACCAAATTGCTGTTTTTTAATCATTCTGCTTCTGAAAAATATGAATAAAAAGCATTTATAAATGTTGGATATCCCAAAATGGTACAACAAAAAATTTCAACTCATCGCACAAAAAAATAAGCCCAATACAACTCTGTTCATCAGAAAATACAAGAAGTTACAGCTCTCAGAATATGGTGACAAAAAACTATATAGATAGCAACAAAGCATAAAAAAACCCTATATAATAATAATTGCTTTACGTACATTTGCAACGCTGTCCCCATTGGGGCTCACAATCTAAACATCCTATCAGTATGTCTTTGGAATGTGGGAGTAAACCCACGCAAACACAGGGAGAACATACAAACTCCTTGCAGATTTTGTCCTTGGTGGGATTTGAAAACAGGACCCCAGAGCTGCAAGGCTGCAGTGCTAACCACTGAGCCACCGTGCAGCCCTAAATCTGGTATTGCTGCAATTGCACTGACTCGCAGAATAAAACAGTCTTGTCACTCATACTGCACAAAAATAATTATTCTTATACTCCTGTCTATTGTTCATTATAGCTCAGAATAATACTGTTCCCATTTATCCTGTGTACTCTGCTGAGCGCTTTCATAGGAGTTTCCATGCAAATCCCAAAAACCACAATTCAGACAAAACTGACGGAATCACTTCCTAGAATGAGGCTGATGGAGCCACAATGGATTCAGTCTGGTCTCTGTTCCAGCAGCATTGCATCATTTTAGGTGTCTGTTTAGTGCAAAAGTGTGGACGATCACAGTGCTGTGCATGCCAAAAAAAGATGAATACCACCAAAACAGATGCCAAACATTTGTCACCAGGGCAGAGAAAAGTGTGCTTGTGCAGGAGCACAAGGAAGAGCTGTGTGTGGGGGCTATAAGAAGCGTTATCCACATGAAGCAGAGGAGGATGCGATCACAAGAAGAAAGAAGGCAATGGACCGAGTCCTGAGACATTCATTGGACAGGACTGCCTCCCAGGTGAAAGTAATTAGAGCAGGATTCTTTGCATCATACAGATCTTCCTGGGATTTATATACAGTATTCCAGAATGCTGTATATAAGAACTTAGGGTGCGTTCACACGCTGCGTATTTGCTGAATTTTGTTACGCACAAGCTCATCAAAAACCAGGAATGGGTGATAAATCCAGAAGTGGTGAGTGTTTCTATTATACTTTCCTCTGATTGTTCCACTCCTGATTTGTGAAGGGCAGCAAATACGCAGTGTGTGAAAGAACCTTAAGGTGACATGGCGACATCGCCACCGATTACATAGGCGACGTAGGGGCGTGGCCTATCGGCGGCGACATCGCCCGTGTCGCCTAATGTAAAGGGGTGATGGCGATGCCTTTTACTGGTTGCCTGGTTTCAGAGCAGTGCCCTGAGGGGCGGAGCAAAACGGCAAGTTCTGAAAAAAAAAACAACTCTGTTTAAATGCTGCTGAAGAGGGAGAGAATGATTGGCAGCGGTGGGCAGATTAAACATGCAGGGGGTGTGAATCTTCCCTTGGCTGCAGCCCCTAGCCACCTCCTTAGTGGCTGGAGCAATGTAAGTTTTCTAAGTGTATTATCTCAGGGTACAGGTCTGCTCAAGTGCTGGGTGACCCCTTGTCTGCATGCTGCAGACATGCTGCATCCAGTGCTGTAATTAGATCACCATGCCTGGTTTGGTGACAGGTCCTCTTTAATATTTCTACCTTTGGAACCCAGAGACGGGTCGAATGACCTGAAGGATTTTAGGCCACATTTACAAATGAAAGGATGCTAATTGGAGCCATCAGAGTTGTCGGTTTGGACTAAGGGTCATTTGACCCTCTTTCGGGACTTCAGGGGAAAACTCAAAATTTCTGGGACTTCTAGTGTTAAGAGAAGACTTCATGAGAGCAAGTACAAAGCGTTCACCACAATGTACAAACCACTAATCAGTCTTAAAAACAGAAAGGCCAAATTAAACTTTGACAGCAAACATCTCAATAAGCCGCCCAGTTCTGTAAAAGCATACTTTGGACAGATAAAACTGAGATCAACCTGTACCAGATTGACAGGAAGAAGAAAGTATAGAGAAGGCTTAGAATGGCTCATGATCCAAAGCACATCACATCCTCTGTAAAACATAGTGGAAGCAGTGTGATGGCTGGGCATGGATGTCTTCCAATTGCCCGGGGTCACTAGTGTTTATTGATGATGTGGCTGAAGACAGAAGCAGCCGGATGAATTCTAAAGTGTATGGAGTGATACATTCTACTAAGATTCAACCAAATGCAGCAAGGTTGATTGGATGCTAGAAAGAAAGTCCACAGCGTAAAAGGGTCTTACACAAGTATAATCATCGAGGGGAGGCAGGGATAACCTCACCTGGTAGTCTTGTATTATTATTATTTATTTATAGAGCACTATTGACTCCATGGTGCTGTACATGAGAAAGGGTTAAATACAAGCTAGTTAAAAAAACAACAAACAAGCTAACAGTGACAGACCAATACAGAGGGGAGAGAGGACCCTGCCTTTGTGGGCTTACATTCTACAGGGCAATGGGGAGGGAGACAGTAGGTTGGGTCTGCTGTGGTGGTGGTGGAGCGCCAGGTCCGGTGGTGGTGGAGCGCCGTGGTCATTGCAGGCTGTAGGCTGTTCTGAAGAGATGGGTTTTCGGGTTCAACTTGAAGGTTCTGAGTGTAGGGGACAGTCGGACGTTTTGGGGTGCAGAATTCCAGAGAATGGGAGATGCTCGGGTTAAAGGGGGTGTCACACGCGTCAATATCGCCTGCACGATATCGGCTGCACGTGACGTTGCAGCGATATTGACGCGTGTGACATACTGCATCAACCAGCGATAAATCGCTGGTTGATGATCGCCAGGTTTCAGAACCAGCTCTGAAACCTGGCGATTGTCGCCCGGTGGACACGCAGCATCGCTGCGTGTGACACCGGGACTAGCGATATTCCAGCTCCCAGCGCCTGTCACAAGCGCTGGGAGCTGGTATCCAAGGTACACGTCGGGTAACTAGGCAGCGCGCGCTGCCTAGATACCCGACGTGTACCTTAGTTACCAGCCTCCTCCGCTCACCCGGTGAGCGGAGGAGGCTGGTAACTAAGGTACACGTCGGGTATCTAGGCAGCGCGCGCTGCCTAGTTACCCGACGTGTACCTTAGTTACCAGCCTCCTCCGCTCACTGGGTGAGCGGAGGAGGCTGGTAACTAAGGTACACGTCGGGTATCTAGGCAGCGCGCGCTGCCTAGTTACCCGCAGTGTACCTTGGAGACCAGGCTGCTCCCGCTTCCAGCAGGCTGGCAGCGGGAGCAGGACATCGTGGAAACGATATTTAAATCGTTTCCATGATGTCACTGGTCAATTGATCGCTGGTGAGTCTGTCTGTGTGACAGCTCACCAGCAATCAGCCGTCAATGTCGTCAGCGATCAGATCGCTGACGACATTGACGCGTGTGACACCCCCTTTAGACTTCCAGGCGGTTAGATAAGGAATGTACAAGTATGGAGGAAAGAAGGAAATCTTGGGAGGATCAAAGATTACAAGTTGGATGATATCAGGAGATTAGTTCAGAGATATATGGGGGGAACAGATTGTGGACGGCTTTGTATGCCAGTGTTAGTAGTTTGAATTAGATATGGTTGCGAATTGGGAGCCAATGGAGGGATTTGCAGAGGGGAGAAGTGGAGGAATAGCGAGGCGAGAGGTGGATTAGTTGGGCAACAGAGTTAAGTACAGATTGGAAGAGTGCAAGAGTGGTAGCAGGGAGGCAACAGAGGAGGAGGTTGCAGTAGTCGAGAGAGGAGATTATGAGGGCATGCATTAGTAGTTTAGTAGATTGAGGGTTGAGGAAGGGACGAATTCTGGAAATATTTTTTAGTTGGAGGCGGCAGGAGGTGGCAAGGGCTTGGATGTGTGATTTGAAGAACAGGGCAGAGTCAAGGGTTACTCCGAGGCAGCAGACTTCAGGTACAGGGCAAAGTGTGATGTCATTTATTGTGATAGATAGATCTGGTAAGGAAGGTGTATGAGATGGAGGAAAGATGAGGATTTCGGTTTTGTCTACATTGAGTTTTAGGAAGTGAGAGGAGAAGGAGGAGGATAAGGCTGATAGACACTCTGGGATTTTGGACCGGAGAGAGGTGACATCTGGGCCAGAGAGATAGATTTGAGTGTCCTCAGCGGCACAACTACTATCAATACGAAATAATCAGCAGTTGCAGCATCCACAAGTGTGTATAAGAGGTAACCAAGGGAAGTGGATTAAAGGACCAGGACAAGAAATTAAAAAAGTAGTTTATTGTCAATTCATTCCAAAGTCAATCTGACTCCTTCCACTGGACAACCACATGTAATTGCTCCTTATTGAAGCGCAGATTGGTTACCTCTCATACAAGGTTCAGTGGACAGCACTTCATAGTACAGATGGACAATGACCCAAACATACTGAAAGTAACCAAGGAGGTTAAGGCAAAAAAGTGGAATATTGTGCAATGGCCAAGTCAATCACCAGATGTCAACCCCATCAAGCATGCATTTTACATAAAAAAGTCAAAAATTAAGGCAGAAAGACCCATTAACAAGCAACTACTGAAGTCAGCTTGCTTTGTAGAAAAATGTTTGCAATTCCTAAATGTTTGCCAGGATATTTCTGTTTAACTACTTTAAGGCTATGTGCCCATGCTGCAGTTTTACCTCATAGGGTGCAGCGTATTTGCCCCACACTCCTGTGAAATCCACAGCACAGCAGTTTCCCTGCAAAGTATATGGGAAATTCAAAGTGTTGTGCCTATGTTGCGGATTTTCCTGCATTAGAAATGGTGCGCATTTTGCTACGGAAAAATCTGAAGCATGTCAATTCTTGCAGCGTATTTTGCCATGATTTTCACCCATAAACCTCAATGTTAGCTCCAAAATACACAGCAAATATGCAACAGTGTTCACACAGTGCTTATCTGTTGCGTATTTTACGTGGATTACGTGAGGCTCTTTTGAATTTTTTGTGTCACCAGTACAGGCAAAGCAGGCAGCTATGGGCTGACACTCATCCTAAGCTGTGATCAGGTATTTTGGACGAAGTACCTTAATGTCCGCGCTGCTGCCAGAGAGGAACATACACCAACGACACTGGGACGTCTGAGTACTGGTAGTAGAGGTTTATTTCCAACGCGTTTCGGAGCCACGTACCGAGCTCCTTCCTCAGGAAGGAGCTCGGTACGTGGCTCCGAAACGCGTTGGAAATAAACCTCTACTACCAGTACTCAGACGTCCCAGTGTCGTTGGTGTATGTTCCTCTCTGGCAGCAGCGCGGACATTAAGGTACTTCGTCCAAAATACCTGATCACAGCACCGCACCTCGTGGAAGTACAGTCCCTGCAGCAGCTGCATTGTTCGAGCGATTACGCTGGTTGTGTGCTACACAACCTGACCAGGTGAGCAAATCTGATTTTTCACATTTACCTGCCTATAAAGGATAAGACCCTATGTGCGCATTCTCAACCCTCTAGATATACTCATCCTAAGCTGGCTGGTTTGACCTTGGCCAGTAATCAAATATGCAGAGGAGCCCGTTTTTTTTTCCTTTGTAGAAATAATTAAAATAAAAAAAATGAGATGGGGCTCCGCCGTATTTTTGGTTGCCACCCAGGTCAAACTAGGCAGCTGGAGGCTGGAATTCTCAGTGTGGGGAGGTTGAAGTGTTCTGGGTCCCATACGCTGTGAATCGCAGCCCGCAGGGTTGATGCCAGCTGATGAGTAAAGCCCGAGGTTCATAATATTGGGCCAATGTTATCGCTATATTGAAAGAAAGATCTGCACCACAGCTTTCAAGTGTGAGTTTCTCAACAAGCCAGGGAAAGGTTACATGGGAGACTCAGGACCTATCCTGCTAGAGAACAGAGGTGCATCGCCTTTTAAATCAAAGTGCCAAAGTTCATTCAACAGAAAGATAGGCGGCACTCACCATTCAGTTGCGTTTTAGGATTCCTTTATATATAATTATAAACATACCTTTATACACATATACACACACTGCAGAGACCATATATAGAACCGTTGTACCCAATTCCAGTCCTCAAGGGCCGCCAACAGGTCATGTTTACAGGATTTCCTTAGCATTGCACAGGGTTTGGAATCATCACCTGTGCAGGTGATTATATTATCACCTGTGCAATACTAAGGAAATCCTGAAAACATCACCTGTTGGCGGCCCTTGAGGACTGGAGTTGGGGACCTCCAATATAGAAGATGTATACAGACTGAAGTGACTGTATAGAAGACATTTATATAGAGTGAAGAGACTGTATAGAAAAGGTAAGTAGACTGCAGTGACCATTTTAGCAGACAGTATCACATCTATATATAAAAGTTTGTCTAATCAATCCAATAAATATAGTTCTAAGAAGATTAATTTTATTAGGCAATAATTCTGGGTATGAGAGTCTATAAAATCATATTGTAAGGTCATGGGAGCAAAATACCGTTTTTACATCAGAAAACATGTCAGCAATTTTTATCTGCAGAGATAACGGAATTACACAGAGCCATAAAAGTGTGGCCATCTACAGTGAGCTCCGATCCTGTAATTTCACTTCTAATGATTGAAGAATACAGCCTCTAATTGGCTTTCAATTACTTTATTGCCGTGTTGTGAGCAGATCACAGCGGGCTGTCTTGGCCTATGAAGGAATGCACCGGTGTCATCACTATGACAATGCAATATTTACATGCTCAGCAGCAAGGCCAAAAAAGATGGGACCACAATGACCGAGTGCATGCCCTTTTGGTCGCAAGGTTGCAGCCTCATATGGACCAAACTTACCGCTGAACGAATGTGGCGGCAGCTCTCTAGGGTAAGATTTCTACTCATGGAAAAAGGTCAAACTACACTTATTTTCATGAAGTTACAATATAGGCAAAGTAATATATCAATAGTTCCTAGAAACTCACCTTATCCACATTAAAGATCAAGTCAAGCTCACATACATTTTCAAAGCATTTGTCCAAAGTCTCCACAAAAACCTGCAAGTATAGAAGAAACATTGGTTATGGCAACGTTTTTTTGATCTGACAGCGCCAAGTTTGGAGTGCACTCGCTGGAAAGAACTTACGGTACATGCACTCGCTTTTTTCCAACAGGCATTTTTCCACAAAAGAGGTGGGAAAAAAGGCTCAAAATACAATCATTCTCACATAGAGTAAAGGGCTGTTACACGCTTCAATATCCCAGCGATCCGACTTGACCTACATCGCTGGAACGACGTTCAATAATCACTAGTGAGGCGTCACACGTACAGATATCATGAACGACACAGCAATGATTCCGCGTCAAATGATTGATACTTGCGGTCGTTTGATCGCCTACATCCTTCTGTTCTGAATAGGCGAAGTCGTAAACGAGATCGTTATCACGGTGTCACACACGACGATGCAGCAGATCGAACGTACGATCAACAACTGATTTATGGACATGTTCATAAACCTGCGATCAACGATCAGCCGACTTATCATTGATCATATATACGTGTCACATGCAACGACGTCGTATCACCGCCCCAAAAGCAGTTACGTACCAACGATATCGTTAACGATAACGTTAACGATATCGTAGCATGTAACAGGCCCTTAAGAGAGGTGAAGGGGTTTTACAGAGCAAGAAAATTGGATCCTAAACTACCGTATTTCAGTAATCGAAAATCATGAAGCCAGACAGTACTCTCACTCCAGCACCGACTCCCTGCTGCTGTTACAGTCTCAGTCTATGACAACAACACTGACATCATGGTGACAGCTCACACACCACTGTGGCCAATCTCTGAGCAGCTCATGCTGTCTAGATCAGTGATCAGCCGCAGCGGTGGTGTGAGCTGTCGCCATGATATTGACTAAAGGCCAATACAATAATGGTGTGCAAATGCAACAATTATTATTTGACATATTTGAAACCACACAAAATGCACTATGGGTGATATGAGCTGAAACCATGGTCTCAAAACCCCTAGTAATATGGGGTAACCCACTTAAATGTGCAACAATTGCCAAAAAGTGGAGGATTAGGATCAAACCAGTCAAGGAGAATAAAGAGGATATCAATACAAAGAGCGTTAAATGTATAATACGGCAGAAACATAAAATGATATTGGATAAGAGCAGCACAAATCATAATTACCAGCAGGGCTGTGGAGTCCGAGACCATTTTGGTGGAGTCTGTGTCGGTATAAAATGGACTGACTCTGACTCCTAACATATATAATAAATTGGGTACACTAGTTCAATGCAGAATGTGCTGAATATTATTATTATGAATTATTATGTGCTATCTAAATATCTTGATTATTGTATCCTAATAGTATCACTTGAGCCACGTATGAGTGAGTCAGAGTCCGGGAAATTGAGGAGTCGGTGGTTTGGCTTACTGACTCCACAGCCCTGCTTACCAGTAATTTGATTTTCTTGAAACCCATTACAGCACCTCAGTAATCTACAAACAGAAAATGTAATTTTTCCACTGAATATTGCACTCAGCTAATCTTTTAGAGGACAAATCATCAACAGTTTGCTGACCATTTCGGATGACAAACACTAGGACTATCTGTGCAGCTCTGAGGTGTAATAGAGGAACAGTAATGAGAAGCATTATAAAATTGCTCAATATTTCAGGAGATGTAAATAAGTACATCATCAAGTAGGTCTGACATGAGAACACAGCCTTTAATCCTCAAGTGTTTGGTGTAGGTTTGGTAATAGGGATGGGAGCACAGATTTTACAGATCTCACAGTGCAGTCAATGAGCTCTTGCTGCTGCTGCAATCCAAAGGGTGGGTCCGGGTGTCACTCCCTCACTTTCCTAGTGTCTTTACAAATAAAGATAACATGACTTTCCCAATCAGTACAACATTAATCCCTGAGGTCACACCTAACACCCCTGTGACATCATGCAAAGGCTCAGAAAATGCTTGATGTGGACTTTCTCAATACATGGGGGGAGAAACTGATTATCTTCTTGGAGACATGCATTAACAGCTTGATGATAGCAATAGATGCTCTTTGGTTAAGAGGTCATAGTATAAGATTAACAATGACTTTCCATATCCTCCACGATGACTGTGACATTGTGTATAGGAACGTCTGTGACCGGCTACTTATAAAACCACTTGTAGCCCTTGAGGAGAACAATATGTTTGCATATGATGCAGTATAATAGAAAGTTACACCCTTCCAAACAAATAATCCACATCCATCCAGCCAAAACATACTGAAAAAGCCATTTAGTCTCTTGAAGTTCCACTTAATATGAGGTTAGTCTGTACCCACTCAATATGGGATTAGTATGTACCCACTTAAAATTCAGTTATTGCTGTAAACTGTAAAAGAAGCAATTACCGTATTTTCTTTTCATGCATTGATACTTAAAGGTAATTAGATAATTTTATTGCATTAACTAAGCTTCCTTTGCATGAGGCGTGATCAGAAGTGAATACATGATTGCCCATTAAGTCATGTCAGGATCTTAGGGCTGCCAACCACAAATAGTAAATGATCAGCAACAGCTTAGTAAGGAAGTAAACACTATGGTAGGGCACACACCACACTTTAAATTCAATGCTAAAAGTAATGGTCAATTTGGTGACAACATCATGTAAAGGGAATCTGTTAGAGACTTTTTTCCCATCACATTCCTGGTCCATATGTCAAATATCAAGGCAAATAACACAAAGCCTATAAGACTGAACATTTAAAGCTGACATTAACCCATTTCAATGAACAATATACGTTATTGAGGTAAAGTATACCGTAATATAAAGTAGATGTTGCTCTAAATCAGGGGTCTCAAAAACGCGCCCCCAGGGGCTTCACTGTGCGGCCCGCGAAACCATGGACAAACATGCTGGCGGTACAGTGCAGGAGGGAGCCGCGCTCCCCATTGTGTTGTACAGTTAGGGCCAGAAATATTTGGACAGTGACACAAGTTTTGTTATTTTAGCTGTTTACAAAAACATGTTCAGAAATACAATTATATATATAATATGGGCTGAAAGTGCACACTCCCAGCTGCAATATGAGAGTTTCCACATCCAAATCGGAGAAAGGGTTTAGGAATCATAGCTCTGTAATGCATAGCCTCCTCTTTTTCAAGGGACCAAAAGTAATTGGACAATGGACTCTAAGGGCTGCAATTAACTCTGAAGGCGTCTCCCTCGTTAACCTGTAATCAATGAAGTAGTTAAAAGGTCAGGGGTGGATTCCAGGTGTGTGGTTTTGCATTTGGAAGCTGTTGCTGTGACCAGACAACATGCGGTCAAAGGAACTCTCAATTGAGGTGAAGCAGAACATCCTGAGGCTGAAAAAAAAAGAAAAAATCCATCAGAGAGATAGCAGACATGCTTGGAGTAGCAAAATCAACAGTTGGGTACATTCTGAGAAAAAAGGAATTGACTGGTGAGCTTGGGAACTCTAAAAGGCCTGGGTGTCCACGGAAGACAACAGTGGTGGATGATCGCCGCATACTTTATTTGGTGAAGAAGAACCCGTTCACAACATCAACTGAAGTCCAGAACACTCTCAGTGAAGTAGGTGTATCTGTCTCTAAGTCAACAGTAAAGAGAAGACTCCATGACAGTAAATACAAAGGGTTCACATCTAGATGCAAACCATTCATCAATTCCAAAAATAGACAGGCCAGAGTTAAATTTGCTGAAAAACACCTCAAGAAGCCAGCTCAGTCCTGGAAATGTATTTTATGGACAGATGAGACAGAGATCAACCTGTACTAGAATGATGGGAAGAAAAAAGTTTGGAGAAGAAAGGGAATGGCACATGATCCAAGGCACACCACATCCTCTGTAAAACATGGTGGAGGCAACGTGATGACATGGGCATGCATGGCTTTCAATGGCACTGGGTCACTTGTGTTTATTGATGACATAACAGCAGACAAGAGTAGCCGGATGAATTCTGAAGTGTACCGGGATATACTTTCAGCCGAGATTCAGCCAAATGCTGCAAAGTTGATTGGACGGCGCTTCATAGTACAGATGGACAATGACCCCAAGCATACAGCCAAAGCTACCCAGGAGTTCATGAGTGCAAAAAAGTGGAACATTCTGCAATGGCCAAGTCAATCACCAGATCTTAACCCAATTGAGCATGCATTTCACTTGCTCAAATCCAGACTTAAGACGGAAAGACCCACAAACAAGCAAGACCTGAAGGCTGCGGCTGTAAAGGCCTGGCAAAGCATTAAGAAGGAGGAAACCCAGCGTTTGGTGATGTCCATGGGTTCCAGACTTAAGGCAGTGATTGCCTCCAAAGGATTCGCAACAAAATATTGAAAATAAAAATATTTTGTTTGGGTTATGTTTATTTGTCCAATTACTTTTGACCTCCTAAAATGTGGAGTGTTTGTAAAGAAATGTGTACAATTCCTACATTTTCTATCAGATATTTTTGTTCAACCCTTCAAATCAAACGTTACAATCTGCACTTGAATTCTGTTGTAGAGGTTTCATTTCAAATCCAATGTGGTGGCATCCAGAGCCCAACTCGCGAAAATTGTGTCACTGTCCAAATATTTCTGGCCCTAACTGTATCTTCCGGCCACGGCACTGACAAGGCTCTGCCACTCAGTAACATCAATGCAATCCGCCAACCAATGAGAGGCCCGCAGGTGACGTCATACGCCAACATCACCTGTGGGCTTCTCATTGGCTGGTGGATTGCATTGATATTACTGAGTGGCAGAGCCTTGTCAGTGCTGTGGCCGGAAGATATAACACAGCGGGGAGCGCGGCTCCCTCCTGCACTGTACCGCCTGCATGTTAAAAGTTAGAAATTTGTGTGTGAGAGAGTGTGTGAGTGGGAGAGTGTTTGTGAGTGTGTTTGAGAGTGAGTGTGTGAATGTGAGTATGTGAGAGTTTGTGAGAGAATGTGAGTGTGTTAGAATGTGTGTGAATGTGAGAGTGAGTGTGTGAGAGAATGTGTGTGAGTGAGAATGTGAGTGTGAATGTGTGTAAGAGTGTGTGAGTGTGAATGTGTGTAGAGTGTGTGAGTGTGTGTAAAAAGGTGGTAGACCAGGTTAGGGACATCAGTACAAAAGGGGACCAGCATGGGCATATTACTACACTAGGGGGGCCAAAATGTGGACAGAGTGAGTGTGTAAATGTGAGTGTGTGTGTGTGTGTGTGTGAGAATGTGAATGTGAGTGTGATGGTGTGCGTGTGCGTGTGTGTAAAAAGGTGGTAGACCAGGTTGGGGACATCAGTACAAAAGGGGACCAGCATGAGCACATTACTACACTATGGGGGCCAAGATGTGGACATTACTATAAAAGGGGTCCAGGATGGGGGACATCAATGCAAAAGGGGTCGAGGATTGGGGACATCACTACAATATGAGGAACATTACTACCAAAAAGGATCAGTATTGAGACATTACTACAAAAGGGGAATCAGGATGGGGGGACATCACTACAAAAGAGGACCAGGATGGAGGACATTACTACAAAAAGGGGATCAGTATAGGGGACATTACTACAAGAAGAGGGCCAGGAAAGGGGACATTTCTACAAAAGGGGACCAGGATTGGACATTACTACAATATGAGGACATTATTACAAGAAGGGAACCAGGATGGGGACATTACTGCACGAGGACCAGGATGGGGACATTACTGCAAGATGAAGCCCAGGGAGAGAACATTACTACAAGAAGGGGATCAGGATGGGGACATTAATACATGATGGGGACAGGTTGGGGACATTACTACAAGATGGGGACATTGTAGAAGAGGGATCAGGATGGGACATACTAATGAGGACCAGGATGGGGACATTACTACAAAAAGGGGACCAGGATGGGGACATTACTACAAGATGGGACATTAATACATGATGGGACCAGGATGGGGACATTACTACAAGATGGGGACATTACTAGAAGAAGGGGACCAGGATGGGGGATATTACAACATAATGAGGACCAGGATGGGGACATTGATGAGGATCAGGATGGGGATATTACTACAATATAGGGACCAGGATGGGGACATTACTACAAGATAGTAATCAGGATGGGAACATTACTACAATATTGGGACCAGGATATGGGATATTACTTTTGGATGGGGCCTAGTATGGGGACATTACCACAAGAAGGGGACCAGGATGGGGACATTACTGCAAGAAGAGAACCCGGATGGGGACATTACTAAAAGAAGATGATCAGGATTTGGACAATACTACATTAAGCAAAAAATTCTGGTATTACTAAAAAATGTCACTTAGTCCTACAAGCAATGCGGCAACCCGATATCAATTTTTTTCTGTGTGCGGCCCACCAACCCAGCTGAGTTTGAGACCCCTGCTCTAAATGGATATACTCCAAATATAAGCTCTCTGGAACACCAAAGAAACAAAACATGTGCAAAGTCAAGATAGGGCAAAACACACTCTCCGCACAACTGTGGAAAATGTACAAATAATGATGAAATCCCCATAAGTTTCGCCACTATGAATGTGACTTCATCAGGGAAAAATAAAGATTATCTTTGGTCTGATAGCCGGTGTAGCCATTTGTGCGCTTTTTAATTGTTTTATGTTGTTTTTGTTTGGCTTCTAACCTAATAAATATTTTTTGATATTTTGGTAGAGAAAAGTCCAAGCAGGTGTCAAAGGGCAAAGAAGTCACCAATTTACGAAATTCTTTTGAATATTGTCACCAAAAAATTACTGTGTCCACTGACGTGATACAAAAGGTGAGAAATTGTATTCCTGCAATGTGACTGATATGTTAAGTGCAGTGCTCAGCATCGGACACTAGGGAATGTACGAGGCCATGGAGTTCCTCCCAGCCTCAGTGCTCAGCTGATTGATGGGGTGCTGGGTGTTGGCCCAACTAGGATTTCTTATTGATAACCTATAAATCATCTATTTTTCACCCCTGGAAACTCTCTTAACATCTACTTGATGGCAACCAAAAAAACCTCAATATATTAGTCTACTTAAGTACATACCAAACAGTGCTATGTGAGGTTTGGGTACAGGCAGACTAAGACACTGCAGTGATAAAAGTGGTCTTTAAAACCTGCGAAAAAAGTGCACATGTGAATGTTGGCTGTGAGAAACTTTATAATAATATAGGTTAGAACATGTACCGTGTTTACTAGTACAGACACAGATCTGTCAGAGAAAGGGATGTGTGAATAAATCTATTAAATCTACATTGGTGATCAAAATTAGAGAACACACAATGACCTTAATGTTAAGGTTATTGTGTTGTCCTACGTGAAAATATCCTAACATGAGTAAAATAGCAATATTTCAAGCTTATTTAATAAATTGAATATAATAAAGAACACAGAATAAAATGTAAATGAGATAAATGAAAAAGAACACTAATCAAAATTAGACAACACTTTCAGATACCTGCAAATTATTGGTGTTAATCTGGCACCTGGTGCTAATTTTCTTAATTAACTGACAAACCCTATTTAACTGGCAGCCTAACTTCCCAGTTTGCACACAGATTTAAAAAAACAGTGTGTGCCGTTCCATAGGGACTGATACCCTCTGGCAGCTGGTTGTCCAGATGCCCTATCAGCCATAGCAACAGACATTGGTTGTTCCAAGTCTGTGATTTCTAGAAATTTGCATCATTACAACATCACAAACTCTTTTAAGTCCCCCAAGAAGTCTGGTCGCCCTTGAAAGACAAATGCAAGAGAAGGCAGGGTACTGTGGAGAATCTCCAAGTGTAATAATTTCAACACTGCAGCTGGTATAGCTCACCAGTTCCGCACTGAACAGGGTAAGGATCTGTCTCATCATACAGTGTCACGATACTTAAGAGCATTTGGACTGAAAGCCCACTCTGCAGTGACCAAACCTCTCATTAGCAGAAAGAATCAAAAGGCCAGACTCACCTTTGGTGAGGAGCATGTTGTGTGGACAGAAGAGAAGTGGTCCATAGTTGATTTTAGTGATGAAAGCAAGCTTAAATTGATTTGGGTTTGATGGGAAACATTAGGTTAGTTGACAAACTGGGGAAATACTGAACTCAAAGTGTGTAAAGAAGTCTGTGAAATTTGGTGGAGGAAGTGTCATGTTTTGTGCAATGTTTTCTGCTGCAGGGGTTGGACCTCTCATACAACTACATGACAGAGTGAATGCAAGTGTGTATCAGAACCTTCTTCAACAACACGTGGCTCCTTACTTGCATTCAGCACTCAATCAGCCAGCATTTTTCATGCAGGACAATGCCCCCTGTCACACAGCAAAATGGGTAAAGCAGTTCCTTGAAACAAAGAACATTGGGCGGCCATTTCATTGTTTCAGAGTCCTGATCTAAACCCAATAGAAAAACATCTGGAAAATCCTTGGTGACAGTTATAGTGTTATAGAAAAAAAAACACAACAGTCACAGAACTGTGGAGGAGACTGGAGGAATGACCCAAAATCCCCCAGAGCAGTGTGAGAGACTAGTGATGTCCTGTGGCAACATAAGTGCTGAAGACATTCAAAGTAAAGGCCTGTACAAAGCAAAATCCTGTACACTTCCTACTGATTGATTACTGTTGTAACCTTCACAACATTTAGTTTTAATCTTTCTCAGTCTACAGTCTGTTCTCTAATTATGATCCTCACATTTTGTGTAAAATAAAGGTTTTAAGTTGATAAACTTCGGTTATTTTGGAAAACACTGTTGTATTGGCATGGTGTATCCTTTACACAAAAACCTTCAAATGTTGATCAATAAAAAGATTGTTCCAGTATTGTCAGCGGCGCAGTGTCTGCGGGACACTTTCACGACTCTAGGATGTTCAAGAGAGGTGTGAATGAAGAAGCCCATTAGCGGCCACTAATTGTTACGCCACGAGTGTGGCTAATTGTTACGCCACAAGTGTGGCAGCCAATGTCATGAGAGTGCCTGCAGACATGGCAGTGACATGCACTCAACCAGTGTTGGTGGAGAAAGGAGTATAAGCAGTCTTATAGTTTATTAGGACCATGTTTCGTCAAAGGGGTTGTCCAAATAGTGGACAACCCCTACAATGTGTATGCCTTTCCTTTTTTTTTTCCACGTGAAAGTGAGATGAACTAAAGTACTGTACGTGGCAGCAGCCGCTAAAAATGTATAGGATTACAGTGTTCCAACCCGTTTATTACTTATGACCTTACATGGGTCATGAATTTTCCAGACCTGGTCAACCCTCTTAAGCGTTCCTCCTTTTTGTTGAGCTGTAGCTATTGCTGAAGCACTGAGTTAAGGGTAAAGATCTGCACATTTCAGAAGCACCAGGACAATGATCCCCCAGCATATGATATAGGAGTAGATGCTGAGCAGGGGCACATTAGAGAAAAAGGCTACTATTTCTCCATTGGGAAGAAAACCAAAAACAGACTATTATTTTGAGCAGTGTATATTGCAAAAAATAGTAAAGGGAAAACTTAAACACCACAATATAACTCCAAGCCAATCACACCTCTGTGAAATCAGCCTGTCCAGTTATGTAGTAACTCTGATTGTGAAGCAAGTTCTCCTTTTGTTGTGCAAATGGAACAGACAACAGGTAGAGATGATAGCAATTAGCAAGACACCCCCCTATAAAAGAGTGGCTCTGCAGGTGGTGACCACAGACCATTTCTCTGTTCTCATCCTTTTTGGCTGTTGTTTTGGTCACTTGCGCATTTAGTCATTGCTCTCCTCCGTAGAGGTAGCATGAGGCGGTGTCTACAACCCACAGAGGTTACTCAGGTAGAGCAGCTCATGCAGGGCGTCACATCAATGCGAGCTGTGGCACGAAGGGTAGCTGTGTCAGGACAGTGTCCAGAGCATGGAACAGATATCAGGTGACAGGCTAGTACACCAAGAGACATAGATCGAAGGAGCCAGAAAGGATGAGAACAGAGAACTGGTCTGTGGTCAGCACCTGTACAACCGCTCCTTTATAGGGGTTGTGTTGCCAATTCCCCACCATTTCTACCTGTTGCCTGTTCCATTTGCACAACAGCAGGAGAAAATGATTCACAATCAGTGTTGCTTCATAACTAGAGATGAGTGAAGCTTTCAAGGTTCTGGTTTGTTTGCTGAACGAACCAGTGGATGTTTGGTTTGGTAGCGCTGTTAGGGTTTGGCGTTACTGAATGGCTGTTTGGCTCTCCGTCCACATACACCCAGCCATGGCCAAACCAATCACAGAGGTGGGAGGGAAGGGATTTTTCACTTTTCATCTCCTTTTCTTTTATAACCACACCACGGCCAATTACTCTGATTTTACTTTCAGTGCAAGCTGACCTAACGCTGAAGGTGGCTCGCAGTGGGCCAAGCACCAAGTACACATGAGCACAACGATGTTCGCTCAAGTGATTTTGATACGTAAATCACCCGAACGTCAAACCCGAAAGGTTTTACTCCTCTTTATTCATAAGTGGACAGGTTGATTTCACAGAGGTGTGAGTGACTTAAAGTTACATTTTGTTGTTTAAGGGGTCCCTTTATTATTTGAGCAGTGTACATGACAAAAAAAATAATTGGAGCGCTAGCTTCAACCTCTAGATTTACTCTGATAAGCAGGGGACAGCCCACGGCTATTACAGAAGAGTAAATAATAATATAATATATATTTAGTCATTTATAGAGCGCTATTAATTCCATAGCACTTTACAGACATTCACAACACAATGTTCCCATTGGGGCTCACAATCTAAATATCCTATCAGTATGTCTTTGTAGTGTGGGAGGAAACCGGAGTACCTGGAGGAAACCCAAGCAAACACAGGGAGAACATGCAAACTCCTTGCAGATGTTGTCCTTGGTGGGAATTGAACCCAGGACCACAGCGATGCAAGGCTGCAGTGCTAACCACTGAGCCACCGCGCTGCACCACTGAAATTATAAATGCTCAAAATAAATATGTAAATTATAATTCTGAGCAGAAGTAAAGGGAATCTGTCTATGTTTTTGCTATGTAATCTAAAGACAGCATGCTGTAGGGGCTAATACATTAACTCCAGGGATGTGTGTCTTTTCACACTGTGTGTTGTTGTTTACCTGAAATGTTTGTTTTAATCTGTAGGAGATTATCATTGCCAAAGTCAGCTAGTCCAGCATACCACTCTAAGATTAGCAGCTCCTTACTGTCATTAGACATTGTACATACAGAGATTAGTTAATATCTTAGTAGGGAACCACCCAGTTTTAACCATGCCCAGCCATATACATGAATTGTCTCTGTTTACATTACTCCACATATTATGTCGTTCACTGAGATGTATATGTTTAATATGTACCCTGTGATTTGAATATTGGCACTGTGTGTCTCTCACCTCCTCCTTTGTGCCTGCCCTATCCATGTTATTTAATCACATTGTCATGTCTTGTCTTGATGCATTGTATTTTGTATGAAATTTCAAATTTTAACTGCATGCAAACTTTTGACAATTATTTATGGGATGCATTTGTACATGCTTTTGTCCGTTGTATATATACAGAAATTAGTGTGGACAGGGGCAGCTATACCAGCTCTGCTGCATGGCTAAATCTAGAAACCTCTGATTGTGTCAGAACTGCTGCACCCAGTAAACTAAGTGATAGGTGTTGGGTTAAGGGTCTCGTTGCCTATATCACACTGCTCTCAGATGAAGCAGCAAAAACCTGCTGACATATTCCCTCTAAGAACATGGTCTGGATACCAGGACATATGGAAAGACAGAATGAGCCAGAGAAGGGCATCTACTCATCAACAGGACCAGAGTGAGGAATACAGGAGGACTACCATAGTCATACAGAATTATTTCTCGTGGGCTACCGGAGGGAATATTTTGCCCCCATTGTCAAAAAGGAGATTTTTGTGTACTCACCGTAAATTCCTTTTCTCTTAGCCTCTAATTGGGGGACACAGGACCGTGTGTGTGTTATGCTGCTGTCCACTAGGAGGTGACACTAAGCAGATCTGCAAAAGAGTAACAGTGGCTCCTCCTCTGTAGTATACACCCCTGGAGCAGGCACTGCCTCCCCAGTTTTGTGCTAAAGCAGTAGGAGAAATTAACAAGGTTAACCAACACCAACAAAGCCTGGCAAGGCCACAATATGACAACGTAAAAGTAACAAAACTACAGTAACAAGGCCAGAACAGCCAACAGGGTGGGTACTGTGTCCCCCAATTAGAGGCTAAGAGAAAAGGAATTTACGGTGAGTACACAAAATTCTCCTTTTCACCTCTGCCTCATTGGGGGACAAAGGACCGTGGGACGTCCCAAAGCAGTCCCTGGGCGGGAAAGACAATGGAACTAGTAATACTGAAACAAGTCAGTGAACAACGAAGTACCTACAGGTGGGCAACTGCCGCCTGAAGGATGCACATACCCAGACTGGCCCCCACCGAGGAGTGGGTATGAACACTATAGTGTTTGGTAAAAGTTTACAAACTTGACCAGGTGGCCGCTTTACACACTTGAAGAGCAGAGGCTTAGTGCCGAATGGCCCAGGAGGCCCCCATGGCTCAGGTAGAGTGTGCCTTGATCCCCGCTGGAAGTGGAGAATTTTTCATACTGTAGGCTTCCTGGATAGCTGATCTGATCCACCTAGCCAGAGTAGCCTTGAAAGCTGGCATACCTTTGCGAGGGCCTTCCGTCAGAATGAACAGTGTCTGACTTTCGGAAAGGCGCAGTTCTGGACTCAAATACGAAGAGCCCTGACGAGGTCCAGAGTATGCAAAGTCCGTTCAAACCTGTGAATCGGAGCTGGACAAAAAAGGCAATGAAATTTCCTCGTTCAAGTGAAACGAGGAAATGACCTTAGGGAGGAATGACAGCACCGGACGGAGTACAACCTTGTCCTGATTAAACACTAGGAAGGGCGGTTTGCAAGAAAGCGTCGATAGTTCTGATACTTGGCGAAGAGAGCTGATAGCTACTAGAAAAACTACTTTCTGAGTCAGGAAGTGGAGAGAAATGTCCCAAAGAGGTTCAAAGGGAGGCTCCTGCAGTGCCGTAAGGACCAGGTTAAGGTCCCATACGTCTAAAGGTCGCTTGTACGGAGGTCCCTGGAGAAAGGTTTTAACTTGCGGCTTAAAGGGATCCTGTCACCCCCAAAACACCTCTAAAGCTATTAAAAGCTGTCCCTAGAGCATAGTAACACTTACCCTACACTCCTTTTAGCTCCTAAAAGCATCTACTGAGAATGAAGATAAACGTTATTACAGTACCTCATTAGTGATTATAATTAGTGACTATTGTATGCATAGTCACCCAGCCAGGCTCTCCCTCTTCATGATCACACGCCTCAATAGGCGTGATCTTTATCTATGATTCAAATGCGCCGCCTCCCCGCTGTGTCATGCGTCAGCCGTGCTGCAGTGGGGCTGTGTGACGCGAATCGCGTAATTTCCGGCGCCGGGTGACGTATTACACCCGCGCCGCTCTGTTTGCTTCAAGCCCCGCACGGCGCATGAGCGGCACGACATTGAAAAAGTACCGAAAGGGCAGAGACCTGACCTTTAAGGGAACTTAGGGAGAGACCAGAGTCTAACCCCGACTGAAGGAAACCGAAAATTAACGATAAAGAATATGGAAAGGGAGAATGATCTTGAGAAGAGCACCAGGAGATGAAAGCTATCCAGGTGCGGTGATAAATTCGAGCCGATGCTGACTTTCGTCCTCTGATCATGGTCTGGATCAAAGCAGGAGACAAACCCGCTTGGGTTACCACCCAGGTCTCAAGGGCCACGCCATCAAATTCAGGGCGTCTGATTTCTGGTGGTAAAACGGGCCCTGAGGCAGAAGATCGGGACGACACGGGAGGTGCCAAGGAACGTCTGCCGTGAGCTGGACGAGATCGGCGTACCACGCTTGTCTGGGCCAGTCTGGGGCTATGAGAATGACATGAATGCACTCTTGCTTGACCTTAAGCACGACTCTGGGTATATCAGAGGCAGAGGAGGGAAGATGTAAGGTAGCTGGAATTGCGACCAGTCTTAAACTACGGCATCCACCCCGAGGGCTCGCGGGTTGTGAGATCTGGCTATGAATGTTGGAACCTTCGTGTTGAAACGAGATGCCATCAGGTCTACGTCCGGAGTCCCCCAGCGATGGCATATTTGCTGAAAGACATCGGGATGTAGGGACCACTCTCCCGAGTTCATGCCTTGACGACTGAGAAAATCCGCTTCCCAGTTCTCCACCCCGGGGATGTGAACTGCTGACAACGTTGAGTTCGTCGATTCTGCCCAGTGCAGAATGCGCTGCACCTCGTGCATCGCCTGGACACTGCGTGTTCCGCCTTGGAGGTTGATATACAGTGTTGGCCAAAAGTATTGACACCCCTGCAATTCTGTCAGATAATACTCAGTTTCTTCCTGAAAATGATTGCAATCACAAATTCTTTGGTATTATTATCTTCATTTAATTTGTCTTCAATGAAAAAAAACACAAAAAGAATTGTCCTAAAACCAAATTGGATATAGTTCCACACCAAACATAAAAAAGGGGGTGGACAAAAGTATTGGCACTGTTAGAAAAATCATGTGATGCTTCTCTAATTTGTGTAATTAACAGCACCTGTAACTTACCTGTGGCACCTAACAGGTGTTGGCAATAACTAAATCACACTTACAGCCAACTGACATGGATTAAAGTTGACTCAACCTCTGTCCTGTGTCCTTGTGTGTACCACATTGGTCTTCTTTCTTTTCTCCATGCTCAAAGAACTGTCTGAGGACTTGAGAAACCAAATTGTGAGGAAGCATGAGCAATCTCAAGGCTACGAGTCCATCTCCAAAGACCTGAATGTTCCTGTGTCTACCGTGCGCAGTGTCATCAAGAGGTTTAAAGCCCATGGCACTGTGGCTAATCTCCCTAGATGTGGGCGGAAAAGAAAAATTGACAAGAGAGTTCAACGCAAGATTGTGCGGATGGTGGATAAAGAACCTTGACTAACATCCAAACAAGTTCAAGCTGCCCTGCAGTCCGAGGGTACAACAGTGTCAACCCATACTATCTGTCGGCGTCTGAATGAAAAGGGACTGTATGGTAGGAGACCCAGGAAGACCCCAGTTCTTACCCCGAGACATAAAAAAGCCAGGCTGGAGTTTGCCAAAACTTACCTGAGAAAGCCTAAAATGTTTTGGAAGAATGTTCTCTCTTTTTGGGCAAAGGCATCAACATAGAGTTTACAGGAGAAAAAAAGAGGCATTGAAAGAAAAGAACACGGTCCCTACAGTCAAACATGGTGGAGGTTCTCTGATGTTTTGGGGTTGCTTTGCTGCCTCTGGCACTGGACTGCTTGACCGTGTGCATTGCATTATGAAGTCTGAAGACTACCAACAAATTTTGCAGCATAATGTAGGGCCCAGTGTGAGAAAGCTGGGTCTCTCTCAGAGGTCATGGGTCTTCCAGTAGGACAATGACCCAAAACACACTTCAAAAAGCACTAGAAAATGGTTTGAGAGAAAGCACTGGAGACTTCTAAGGTGGCCAGCAATGAGTCCAGACCTGAATCCCGACCTGAATCCCATAGAACACCTGTGGAGAGATCTAAAAATGGCAGTTTGGAGAACGCACCCTTCAAATATCAGGGACCTGGAGCAGTTTGCCAAAGAAGAATGGTCTAAAATTCCAGCAGAGCATTATAAGAAACTCACTGATGGTTACCGGAAGTGGTTGATCGCAGTTATTTTGGCTAAAGTTTGTGCAACCAAGTATTAGGCTGAGGGTGCCAATACTTTTGTCTGGCCCATTTTTGGAGTTGTGTGTGAAATGATCAATGTTTTGCTTTTTTCCTTCATTCTCTTGTGTTTTTTCATTGAAGACAATTTAAATGAAGATAATAATATCAAACAATTTGTGATTGCAATCATTTTCAGGAAGAAACTGAGTATTATCTGACAGAATTGCAGGGGTGTCAATAATTTTGGCCAACACTGTATGCCACGGCCGTGGCATTGCCTGATTGAATCCGGACTTGTGTCCCTGCTAGCAAAGGGTGGAAGGCCTTCAGAGCCAGAAATATGGCTCGAATTTCCAGGAGGTTGATGGGCTTGGACGACTCCGCTGGGGACTATGTTACCCTGTGCAGTGTGATGACGGTATACCGCTCCCATCCACTCAGACTTGCGTCGGTGGTGACTACTTTCCAGCGAACCGGTAGAAAAGACTTTCCCCGTGTGAGGGAACGTGGTTTGAGTCACCAATCGAGAGAACTCCTGGCTGCAGATGGAAGTCGGAATAGTCTGTGCAGGGCACAAAGGTTCCTGTTCCACGAACTTAGAATTGCCAGTTGGAGAGGCCTGAGGTGAAGTTGGGCGAACGGTACTGCCTCTATAGAGGCAACCATCCTACCCAAGACTCTCATGGTGAATCGAAGCGATCGAGGAAACGGGCGCAGGAGACTGTGGACTCCCTGATGTAGGGCCTTCACTTTGTCCTGAGGAAGAAGGACCAGACCCCTAGGGGGGTGTTGAACTGCATTCCGAGGAACGTCAGAGATTGTGACGGGACTGGTGATGACTTCTGAAGATTCACTAACCAGCCTAGATGACGCAGGATGTCCACCGTGATGGAAAACACTCTGCTGACACTGCCTGAAGGTAGGAGCTTTGATGAGCAAATCGTGCAGGTATTGCAGGACTACCAATCCTCTTGTGTGCAGAATGGTCATGACAGCCGCCATGACCTTGGTAAACACTCTGGGAGCCGTCGCTAGGCCGAACGGAAGGGCCACAAACTGGTAATGGTTTTGGTCGATAGCGAATCAGAGAAAACGCTGATGGATTGTTGGGATTGGGATGTGGAGGTAGGCGTCCTGTAGGTCGATGGACGCGAGAAATTCGTTTTTCTCCATGGACGCTATGATGGAGCGCAGTGACTCTATGCGGAGATGCCGAACCTTTACGAATGCGTTTAACTGTTTTAGATCCAAATGGGTCGTACCACACCTCCTTTCTTGTGTACTACGAAAAGATTTAAGTAGAACCCTAGAAGCGTTCGGCTGGCGGCATTGGTATGATGACACCTGTCTTTAAAAGGGAATCTACTGCCTGAAAGAAAGCGTGAGCCTTGGATGGGTGACCTGGTAGAATAGACAGGAAAAACGGATTTGGAGGTTGGGCTTTGAATTAGTGTATCCGGAAGACACTTAGGCTTTTACCCAATTGTCGTCGGTAGTAGTGAGCCAGACCTGACGAAAGCGTGAAAGTCAGCCGCCAACCTGAAGAGTGTCTTCCAGAATAGACGAGTCAGGAAGAAGAGAACCTGCTGGATTTTGAGCCTTTAAATCTTGACTGGCGAGAATGAGACTGCCAGTTTGCACCGGACTTTTGTGTTGTCTGGGGGACCTATTGCCTGCCGGCGGCTGCTTCGAGATTGAACAACTGAAGGAGTTCTGAAAGGACCGGAAACGGGTGTGTTGACGACGATTGAAGGGCCGTTTAATCTTTCGTTGCAGTAGTGAGGTACTTTTACCGCCCGTGCATCTGATATCAATTAATCCAGTTTTTCTCCAAATAGACACCCACCAAATGTATGGAAGACATGCGAGTGACTTTTTAGATGCTGCATCTGCCTTCCACTCCCTCAGCCAGAATGCTCGTCTGATCCTTATGGCATTGGAAGCTGCAGCCGCAGCACAGTTGGCCGAGTCTAAAGCGGCATGCATTGAATACTCGGCGGTAACCGATATTTGAGCTACCTGGTCCAACAAGGCTGGATCAGCCTGTGAGAACCGTAGAGATGAGTGTAAGGAGCCTGCCCTTGTCATAATAGCTTTTGATGCCCAAACTGAAGCAAAGGTTGGACCTAGAGAAGAGCCTGTAGCTTCAAAGACGGACTTTCGCCATCTGCTCTACCTGACGGTCAGTGGCGTCCTTAATGGACGAACTGTCTGGTAAGGACAGAAGCGTCTTGGTAGCAAGACGAGATATAGGAGGATCCACCTGTGGCTGATCTGTCCAATCTTGGGTGACCTTAGGTAGGAATGGATAATGTGTTTCCAGGGCCTTACAGTTACCAAACCTCTTGTCAGGATGTAACCTATGTTTTTTGAGAATCTCCTGAAACTCTGGATGATCCGAAAAATATTTATGTGGCCTTTTGGCCCTCTTAAAGGACACATTATGCTCCGGAACATCAGCCGGATGGTCTGACACAGACAGAACTTGGTTGATGGGTGTAATCAAATCCTCATCTAGAGCCACCGCATCGGACCTTCAGACTCCTGCGAGTCTTCTTGACGTCTGTGAGATGGAGAGGCTCTAGAGCCGCCAGGGGATTCTTGAGATGGAGATCTATACGTTCTCTTACGTCCAGACTCTGAAACTGACGGGGCAGAGTCAGTAATCTGTCACAGGTCCGACACTTCTGTCTGAGACGCAGCGGCCTGAACGGCGGTCTCAGGTGGCGAAAGGACTTGCATAAACTGAAGCAATATGGCAGACAATCTGTCAATGGACTGCTCATATTGAGACATAACCGTGGCCCATGCTGGGGTAGGGTCAGAGACACTGGGAGAAGCCCGTGTAGAGGGGTCTCAGTATCCACAGCCTGTGTGCAGCTCTGACAATGTGGCGAGGTGCATCCTGCAGGAAGGTCAGCCCTGCAAGCAGTGCAGGTAGCATAGTAAGAGTTGGCTGCCTTGTGGCTTTTCTTACTCCTATTGCCAGACATTGTGATACGAGTCTTCTTGTAAGGATAGTTAAACTTGGGAATTAAACCCAGGTGTCTCTCCTCTACATTCAGACACTAACTATTCAGTTATGTGCTTGAGCCATTAGTAGAAGGGGTTGTGCAGTGGCACTGTGTGCTTAAACAGAGCCTGCTGCAGGGGAGAGCGCAGAAGTACAAAAGGGAGACTGAAACCTCTGCAGAGAAGTTCCCTGCAGAGGTCTTACCAGCGTCAGCGCGCTTCTAGTAGAGGCTCCCGGATCCTGTGTCCTCCCGGATGGCTGAGGCGCATGGTGTCCACGTGTAGCTCAATGGCGGCAGTGGAGGAGAAGGAGGAAGAAGCAGAGCTTGATGAGCGGGCTTCCAGCAGAGGAGCGCACACTTTGCAAGCTCTAACCGCTGTATGACACGCGTCAGCGTCATCCAGAGGGGCGGGGGCGGCTCAAAGGAGGCGGCTTCCGCGCTAGGCCCAAGCCGGGGCCTCAATTAATTGAAGGCCCCGAAAATAGTGAAAGGCCGGCGTGGAGATGTAGGGAAAAGCTGTAGAGGGGCCCCAAAAACCTTCATCTTTCCCCCTGGCGGTATCAAACCGCCAGTACAGTAAAAGGCAGTACCCCATTGTGGCTGTGAGCTTGCGCTCCTGTAGGCACCCTGTAGAGTCTCAGCCCATAATGCAGCTTGTGCTGCTGATACCTGTGGTGCCTCAGCCTAAACACCCATCTGGTAGGTAGTCCAGCTCTGACTTCAACTCAGGACCCCGAGGGAGTGAGGAAGGAGGATGTTATGCTGGGCTGTCTCAACTTTAACCCAGCAACCAAACAGTGGGAGGCCGAGTAAGGAGTACGGCACATATATGGGTTCTTGCTTCAACCCAGCGCCCCAACTATGGGTGGCCGAGGAAGGAGCATGCCAGGGGCCACGCCGGACCCACTTTTCTTCACTGAATGGTGAAAAATCACAGAGAAGTAAAAATGGTTGTGTGCCTCCTACGACACTAAGCAAAAAACTGGGGAGGCAGTGCCTGCTCCAGGGGTGTATACTGCAGAGGAAGAGCCACTGTTACTCTTTTGGAGATCTGCTTAGTGTCGCCTCCTAGTGGACAGCAGCATAACACACACACAGTCCTGTGTCCCCCAATGAGGCAACGGAGAAAACAGACTCCATGATGATGGCACGAGGCTGCACGTCCTGACCTCACTGATCGGCAGTATGCAGCCACAGAACACCAGAGCTGCCAGGTCCACCATCGTGCCCCCCTCATCACAGTGAGCAGATGTGATTAGAAAGTGTATGCTGAGGTCATTGAGTGGCCCTCACTCCAATTGAGAACCTCTTCGATATTATGTAAGTGCATATGAATAAGCCATGGAGTGCCACAGACCGTCCGTGAGCCAAGATGCCGTAATCCAAGTCTGGGAGGAGACGCCCCAGGACACCATCTCTAGTTTCATTAGGACCAACATTCATTATCTCTTACCAAACCTGGAGCTTCAAAGAAGAGGAAGAGCTGAAGATTCACCCATAAAAGTATGGGCCATCTTCATCCTCTGTCAAATAAGGTTGGTAGAAGCCAAACCTGCCCTGTGCTTTTTAGCACCTTCTAGCTTTCTGAGGGTCCCGGAGCCCAGACCCTCCTTCTGAAAACATCTACTACAGCAGACACATATCAGAAATGACCGAAAACTAGAAATGCTCACACAATAAATCAGCCTTACATAAGTCAGAGACACTAAAGAAATTAAGTGCGTGTCAGCAAGGTAAGTTTTATTGTTTTATGGCAAAGGCAATAATCATCTCCATAGTAGTTAAATAACAATCTAGAGGATTTTAAAATAAGTAATCTGTGAACTGGACCTAATCATCAAACCTCTGTATAGGGGGCAAAGTGACAATAGTGCCAAACTGTGGCTATAAAGGGCTATCTACAGCCTGATTTATGGTCCACTCGTCCCCGTTTAAGGAGACCCAACAATATAACTGACATATAATTCATCTACGAACAGACAATAGTCTGTGTTCCCCCCCAAAATACCGTCATCAAAATGAATGAAAAGCCTCATAGGTTTTTATTTGGACCAATCTAGAGTAACATAATACATAGAAGTCAGGGAGGGAGAACAAATAAATGAAAAAAAGCTAACTTTTGCAGTTTTCAGTCATATAAAGAAAAAAGTTAGTTTTCATTTCTCAAGATCCGAGGAAATGAGAGTTAGAAGGAAAAAGAGGTGAGGAGGAGTATAACAAGAGATACTATTAGCAAATATTCAATGTTCACCTATCTAAATTGATGTTTTATTATGTAAGGCAATGTGCATCCAGATTGACTACTGCAGTGACCTTTCACTAAAGTAACCAGCGTCATGCTGAAAAAAAACAGGAGGTCAATAGATGTACACACAACTTATATCTACATACATATCAACTAAGGAAGAAAGCAATTAACAGAAAGGTCATAAATAGTGTAAGTCACATCCTGCACCCATTCACATATTTTATATGAACAGTAATGTAGGAAAAAATACTAAAGAAACATGAATAACACTTCTCTATGTGTAAGGAAACATACAATTCACCCTAGAGACTATGAGCATTAGGCTCTTCTCACACTTGCATTGGAAGCTTCAGGCATTATATTTAAAGGGTTTCATTACCATATAAAGATCTACGGCGTATCTTCATTAACCACAATAGGGTATGTATAAACAAATATCACATTTTTATTACATAATTGAGACACACAATTACATTAAAACCATCCCCAAAAAAATCAAACACTTAAGCAGTGCGGTCATAGAGTAAAGTACATACAGTTCATGGCAAGTGCCAAGTCATGCAGAGTACTCAACAAACAATAGGTATATGGGAAACTGGTCATAAGACATTATACACATACATCACCCATGAATAATGCTATAGCACCATGTACTTTTTTTCCACCTAAAAAAACAAACATTGGCGATCTATCTCTTCAGTAACATAGGCCCCATAAACTATACCACATGTGGAGAAAGGCTGCCTACTGACCACACTGCACAGCACCACAACGTACGTTTCGCACACCGCTTCTTCAGGAGGTGCTGAGACCGTGTGTGTGTGTGGGAGGGTCACCTAGATATAGTGGTATCCCAGTGTAATCACCTGTAGCCACTTAGTGACGCACACAATCCGCTCACTGCCACATCCTCCTGTATCCCTGTCATCCCGGAAGTGCTACCGTGCATGTCATGACGCGGACCATTCTGGTTGGATGCTGGAAACAGTAGGGGATGCGGAGGCAGCAATTTAAAACTGCGAAATTCAAGAGGGATGTCCTTGACTATGAGACTAATAAAGTGTTCACGTGGTACCAAACAGGTCAGGGATGATCAAGGTCTCAATTAAGACAGAGGCGACATACAACCCTGGTTGAAGTTGGACAAAAAAGTCCTCAAAAAGGCGGTGGACCGAAGGGCGGTGGCAGTGCTCCAGAGAAACAACCACCTGGCTGTATGGAGACACGAAATAGTGCGAAATGGAAGAATAATGAGACATTAATGGAGTTGATGGAGCCAATAAAGACAATTTCAAGGTAAAAAAGGTATCAAAAGATCCGATAGAGGTCCTGGAGTTAGGTCTTTCTTTTTCACAAGTAGCTAAATTTGATAGCATCACAGCTATCAAAGATGTTCAGCTGTTTGGTGGTAAACTACTACAAAAAAATAATTTGCTATAAAGCATAGAGTGGAGGGATTATCGAGCAGGAATCTCTTGAGAAACTTAAAGGGAACCTGTCAGCTAGTTTATGCCCCCAGCTATCACTGTCTGTAGCTGCAGCTTCATAATACCAGTCTAATTCATCCCTGTCTGAGCTATAGTGTAATGTGAAAGGTGAAAAAAAAGCATTTATACACTTACATTTCCTTATGTAATGAGACAGTCAGTCCCCAGCTTGGAGGACGGGGACTGTTTGGCAGGTTAATAGTTAACATTTCAGCCTTGTGCTAGAACATGTTGGGAGACCGGATGTGATGTCACAACCATGTGACTACAATAGGCGGAGCTAAGTTCTCATAGAACAGAATACGTTTGCTGGCTTAGCTCCGCCCACTATGGTCACATGATTGTTACATGACACAAGTCCTTTAGCTATCCAAGTTAAAAGTGAGTTAACTATTATCCTGCCAGACAGTCCTCCTCCTCCAAGGTGGGGACTGAAATGTAAGTGTAGAAATGCTTTACTTTTCACCTTTCACATTACACTATGAGCTCAGACAGGGATGTTTAGACTGGTATTCTAAAGCTGCAGCTACAGAAAATGATAGCTGGAGGGGCATAAACTAGCTGACAGGTTCCCTTTAAATCCCTGTTGGCAGAGGAGGGACGTATGTGTGACCGCAAATTTCCAACCTTTATTAAAAAAGGATCGACTACCTTCCCACCGTTGTCAGCCTTCCCAGCAGTTGAGCTATTCACCACTCCGGTGATATAAGACCTACACGAAATTCCTGGAAAAAGGTCACATGACAACCTCAACTGTAGACAGAGGGTGGCTATTAATGAACTCCGCAAGATGCGGGATGTTGTAATAAAACAGGTTGACAAGGGGGGAAACGTGGTGGTCTGGCTGACAATAAAATACAAGGCCAAAGCCCACAAACAGCTAAGGGATCCAACCTGCTACTGAAAGCTAGAAACTAATCCCACTTTCAGGTTTAAAACCAAATTGGAAAGGATTTTATCTCTGGTCTTTGAAAATGGCATTATCCTACGATCCATCTTGGATGGCCTTATTAGTTGTCTGACTGCACCAATTATATACTTTTTGCCGAAAATACACAAGAACCTCCGAAATCCATCTGGGAGGCCCATTGTGTCCGGCAATAATAGTTTTTGTGAGACAGTGTGCTGTTTTTTGGACTACTACCTAAAACCTCTCGTCCGTACGTTACCATCCTACATTAAGGATTCAACTGAGCTATTAATCAAATTATAAGATCTCTACTTGTAAGCTAATGCAGTGATGGTAACGGCGGAAGTAGAGTCATTATATACCTCGATTGCACACGAGGATGGCATTGAGGCAGTGGATTTTATCTTAGGACCACTGACCTTGATGACGACCTGGTGAGTCTCCTTGTCATATTCTGACCCACACTTATTTTGTATTTAAAGGCCGCTTCTATCTCCAGGAGAGAGGTACTGCTATGGGGGAGTCTTGTGCGCCCTCATATGCAAACCTTTTCCTGGGGTTCTGGGAGGAGGTCAATTCAATACCCCATTAACACTGTAGCGAAAGTACTTATATCATCGATAAATCTGACCCACATTTTCTTTGTGTGGCAGGGGGGTTCCGCTGATCTTGAGGCATTTATGATGTCTTAAATAAGAACAGGCACAATATTAAATTGACTTATTCTTGCAGCACTGATTCAATTGATTTCTTGGATGTTAAGATACTGAAAGATGGAGAAGGTTTATTAACAACAGATATATTTTGGAAAAAAACAGCTTTTAACTTGGTGCTCAGTGCAAGATCTTTCCATCCACCTCAGATGATCAAGTCAATCCCTACAGATCAGTTTTTAAGAGCTTGCAGAATATGCTTTACTGAGGAGCTATTTGAGGGTCGGGCGCAAGAACTTAAAAACATTTTAAATCTCGTCACTATAGGGATGGCCCAATAAAGAGTGGCTATCAAAGAGCCAAAGAAACATCACGGGAAAAACATCTAAGCCTGCCAATAAGAAAATGGATGAGCAGGTGAGACTAATAACATCTTATGATTCTCAATGGAGAGAAATGACAGAAGCAATAAAGCGATATTGGCCTATCCTGCTTGCGGACGGAGACCTGTCTGGTGTCCTGGCAAAAAGCCCTGCCATCACACCAAGGAGAGCGGAGAATATGAAAGATCTTGTTATACGTAATACCACCTTCAGCATTTCTGGGAAATACTCTGGACCCAAATTGTGGTGATTGTGGGGCTTGCACCTTGTTCGATCATGCCTTTGATTTTCATAACTATAATGGAACCACAACCTACAAAATTGTTCATTCCATCAACTGCCACTCTAGCGGTGTGGTATATTGGGCTAAATGCCCTTGCCAATTAAATTATGTAGGGCTAACATCCCGCAAGTTCAGGGTGAGTATCCTCTAACATGCGCGTGACATTAGAAAAGCAGTCGAGGCAACCATAAGTGAGGAAGTGTCAGCCCTTAAAAACACACCAAAACACTTCAGGGATGTTCATAATGGGAACTGGCGCTTATTGAAATTTAGAGGGATTGACAAGGTCCATTTGGGAGTGAGGCGTGGAGATCTGAAACATATTCTCACCCGAAAAGAGGCTAAATGGATAACAGTGTTACAAAGTACTAAGCCAGGTGTGTTGCATGATCAAGTTTTCTTCATGCCCTTTTTAACATGAATCTATGCTCCTCCTCCATGATCCGTAACTCTTAGGGTACCTTTACACGTCGCAACATTGCATGCAATTTCACTGGCAATTTGCTGGTTGCAGTGAAATCATGGACACATTGTTCTATTTTGTTTCCGTGTACAAATGGAACAATGTGTCCCTGATTTCACTGCAACCAGCAAATTGCAAGTGAAATTGCATGCAATATTGCAACATGTAACAGTACCCTTAGACACTGTGTAGATATGTAATATAGCTGGAGAGCACTTTTTTGGTATGGTCTGCTGCTGCCTTTTACCTTGTTGTTTTATTCTGGGTGGTCACCATATTCTTTTTGTGTTATTTTGTGTTAAAATCCTAATCTACGGTCCTATACTGTAGGGGTGGGTGGGGGCGGCTCTGGAGCCTGTAAGAAGGCTGAAGGAAGCTGGCTGCGTGCTGCAGGAGGCAGCGGGAGGTCAAGTGCTCCCGCTCATTAGCCTCTTGTAATATGCACTGCACCCGCTGTCCATCACCTCGATGCTGAAACAGCGCCGAGGTATGGACTTGGGGAGCGGCGCATATTATATGTACCTACACCCACCATTCAGAATATGGCCTCCCCATCACTCTGAATGGACCCCATGCTGCTGCCCATACTAAAATAACAAACCGCTTTTTATTTCCCCTCCGGCGCTGTCCCCCATTGCTCCCTGCTTGCCGCGCTTCCTGAGTCTTTGGGAATCAGGTCATGTGATCGGGCGCACAGTGATGAAGTCACTCTGCTGTGCCGATCACATGACTGACTTCCTGAGACTCAGGAAGTGTGGCAAGCAGTGAGCCATGGGGGACAGCGCTGGAAAGTAAGTAAAAAGCAGTTTGTCATTTTAGTATGGGCAGCAGCATGCGAGGCCATACAGAGTGATGGGGAGGCCAAATCCTGCACAGTGGGGCTATGTGCCATCACAAGGGGCAATGGATCAAGCACAGGGGCCATGATCCATCATTGGCGGACGTGTGCCATCACTGGGGAATGTTTGCCAGCACAAGTGGGCTAAATCCAATATAAGGGGGGCCATATCCAAATTAAGTACACAAAAGGTAAAAGAATTAGCGGTTAGAGGGGCGCTCAAAGTTAGAGGCAGGTAATGGAAATATTCCTTCCTTTTTCTTGAGTTCATACAGGTCCTCACAACGCGTTTCGGCGGGACACTATGCCTTCATCAGGTGAACACCTGATGAAAGCAGAGTGTCGTGCCGAAACACGTTAAGAGGACCAGTATGAACTCAAGAAAAAGGAAGGAATATTTCCATTACCTGCCTCCTGCCTCTCCCTCTGAGCGCCCCTTTAACCGCTAATTCTTTCTCCTTTTGTGTGTGTTCTAAGCACTATGGGCGAGCAGTGGGTCGCTGCACAGATCGTGGGCGCAGTAAGAATCGATTCAACCAACAGGACCTGCGGGTGCCGGAGACCGAAGGACCTGTGGTGACGTCGTAGTCATGTGACCACTCACGTGACCAGCCCTGCCCCCGAATCCCGGAAGCCGGATTCGGCGTGCGAGAAGCGCCAGAAGCTATAGCCACTCTGTTATGCCAGGTATATAACCCAACAAGGTGAGTGCCCATCACCTGGATAAAACCCCCACTTGACCACCGGGTTCTTCACTAGGAGTGCCTCCTCCTGTCTCTTTCCTTTTACTCTATATCCAGATTAAGCGGGCCATATTGAGGATGGTGGGGCTATATCCCAGGATGAGGGGACTAGGAGAGACACATATATGATTTGTAAAATGGACACTGGAATTATAAGATTATTTAACATTAACATTATTTAACAAGTTATTTTTTTTCTCTTTTCCTTCACCCTTCAGGGGTGCGTCTTATAAAAGAAAAAATACAGTATCTAATATTATAAGGCTATATTCAGACTATTTTTATTCCTTTTGCAAAAAAGCATCACAAACGGCATCATCTGTTTGTGGTGTTTTTTAGCTCCGTTTATGGGGAACACAGCCAGAGACACACACAGAGACACTTTCTTACACTTCACGTGATCCCACAGTGAGGTGTTCATCCCGAGAGCCGGTAGGACCTGTGTGTGAGTTGTTCGGTGCTTGAAGACCTGTCCATATGACTCAGTCATATGGTGACTCACATGGATAGGTCCTACAAGCAACGAACAACTCACACACAGGTCCTTGCTGCTCCCAGGATGAAGATCTCACTGTGGGATTATGGGGGGAGGGTAAGTAATTAGAGGTTAGTGGTGCAGAAAGCGAACAAGAAAAATGGAACACAAATTGACATGCTCATTATTGTCTGGATGCGCTTTCTGTACCACCAATGCAGCAGTCAAAAGATGCAGCGTCTGAACAGCAAATAGAAAATCACATTGACTTTGCTGGCAGAAAATCCATTTTTGGTGCAGTTTTAAAAAACAATACAAAAAAAAAAAACGCAACACCATAAACGGATCAAAAGCATCCAGTGTGAACATTGCCTAAAGTGATTTTGTCCTTGCTTATAGTTTGTCTTTTCTTTGACAATAATTGTTTTTATACTTGATTATGACATACAGATGAATAATTATATTACTTTTTGATACTGGAGTTTATGGTTCTTTTTGGCTTTATGATCACAACGTACCGTAATGTTAGGATATAGAGTAACCAGCTTTCTCTTTATAGGAGTTTGTATTAGTGTTCAAAGTTCCCTGAATGGGGCATTTCATCCATTGACATTTATCAACTTTCCCGGTTTATCACTGAAAAAGGGAAATCCTGATCCTTCATTTCTTATCATCAGCACTTGGGAAGGAGCTGGATGGATTGGAGAAGCATGTCCACCACTGCTCCATACATCTCTATGGCCACAGTGTGAGCACCCTGCACTACTGCAGCAAAGAAGAACTTGTATGAGATAGCCAGATCACCCTCCAAACATCATGGCAGTGATCTAAACTATTGCACATAAACTTTACCCTTATCTTTCCATATTTTTCTCATACTTTGCTGCAAGCTTTCATGCAACGCTGCAGTGATAAGGTTTGGCATATATGTGGTCTAACCGTCTATCTATATCTTTTATTAGGATAGTGCAGTCTTATTTACACATTGCAAAGGAATTATGAACTACAGGCTTGTGACGCCACCTATTGGACAGGACACGCAATTGTAAAAAAAAGGAGATTTTTGTGTACTCACCGTAAAATCCTTTTCTCTTAGCCTCTAATTGGGGGACACAGACCGTGGGTGTTATGCTGCTGTCCACTAGGAGGCGACACTAGGCAGAATCTGAAAAAGATTAACAGTGGCTCCTCCTCTGCAGCATTACACCCCTGGAAGAGGAAGTGCTTCTCCAGTTTTGTGCTAAAGCAGTAGGAGAGTTAACAGATAATAACAGTGACACAGGAAGTCTACGCAGGCAACCTGTGTAAACAAATATAGTTAACAAGGTAATAACAGTGTAACAAGGCCTGAATCCAAACAGGCACGTGTGTAAACAGTTAAGGGTTAGCAGAGTAACACTAGTACCACAAGGCCTGTAACTAAGCAGGTGCATGTGGAAAACAGTGAAGAGATAACGAAGTAATAATCGTATAACAAGGCCTGTAACTAAACAGGCTCACAGAACTACAAGGCCTGGAACTAAACAGGCACAAGTTTAAACAGTTAACAGAGTGATAATAGGCAAACATGAGTAAACATGTTAACCATGTAACAGCTGAGAAGCTATGTGAGAACTGTAGAAAAAGGCCCACAAGGGCAATAGGGTGGGTGCTGTGTCCCCCAATTAGAGGCTAAGAGAAAAGGATTTTACGGTGAGTACACAAAAATCTCCTTTTCTCCTTCGCCTCATTGGGGGACACAGACCGTGGGACGTCCCAAAGCAGTCCCTGGGTGGGAAAAACGATGGAACTAGTAATGCCGAACATGGTCAGCGAAAAACTATGCACCTACAGGAGGGCTGCTGCCTCCTGGAGGACACATCTACCCAGACCTGCGTCTGCCAAGGCCTGAGTGTGAGCACTGCAGTGACTTGTAGATGTGTGTAGGCTGAGCCACCTGGTTGCCTATGACACCAATGTGCTGACGCCTGGGGCCGGACGGCCTAGGAGGCCCCCACGGCCGTAGTAGAATGTGCCCCGACACCAGCAGGAAGGGGCGGCTTTTTGAAGGTATAAGCGTCTTGGATGGTTGGTGGAATCCATCTAGCTATAGTAGCCTTAGAGGCTGACGTGTCTTTATATCGGACCTCTGGAAGAAGGAAGAGAGAATCCAACTTCCTAAAAAGGTGCTGTCCTGGATACATAGATGCGTAGGGCCCTGACGAGGTCCTACAATGTAAAGCCTTCACGACCCAATGGCCTGGAACCAGGCACAGAGCTTGCAGAGAGAGGTCTTCATTTAGGCAGAAGAAGTACCCCGCCAGTGGAAGAAAGGATGGGACCGGCGAAGGGCAACATTGTCTTGGTGGAAGACCAGACAAGGAGATTTACCTGAGAGTGCTGTAAGTTCCGATACTCTGCAGGAAAAAGTAATTGCCACCAAAAACCACCACTGTTAGTATGAGAATGCTCAGGGGAGTGACCCATAGAGGCTTAAAGGATGGTTCTTGTACAGCCGTGAGGAGAAGGTTTAGGTCCCACGGGTGTAGCGGCCTGTTGAATGGGGAAATCAAATGGCAGACCCCTCGAAGGAAGGATTTCCTTGAGGTCTGGGAGCAAAACGTTTGTGGAAGAAGGTGGAAGGGGCTGAAAACTGCCCCTTGAAAGAACCCAAGGACAGGCCTGAGTCTAGGCCCGAATTGAGGAAACTGAGAATTCTTGGCAGGGATAGGGGCCAAAGTGAATGGCCTCTAGAGGTGCACCAAGCAACCAAAAACAAATGTTCATGTGCGATGGTAAATGTTTGAGGAGGCTGGTTTCCTCGCTCTCATAATGTTCGCCACAATATCCTAAGAAAACCCAGCTTGGTTAAGACCCAGGTCTCAACAGACATGCCGTCAATACAGAGTTGAGGAATTCTGACGGTATAACCTGTCTTGAGAGAGTGAGTCTGGACTGTCTGGTTGGACAGTCCGGCAAGCGCCATGATACGGCTGCTATGAGTGAGAGACGGAAACGGATCCATCCCTGGACTGGTGTGTGTGTGGTCCCAATGACTGTGGGTCATAAGACCTGGTCATGAAGGCTGGAATCACGAGTACCTCATCCAGGGTTTCCTAGCATCGGTAGATTCATGGGACAACGTGAGGGTGTGGGAAACACTCCTTGAGGTAGTCCCCTTGCGGGTGAGGAAAACCACTTCCCGGTCATCTACAGCCAGCATGTGACCGGCTTATAGTGCTGAGTTTGTGGATTCCGCCCAGTGAAGTACATGATGAACTTCATCCGTTGCCTGGAGACTTCGGGTTCCGCCCTAGTGACTGACATATGTCACAGCCGTGGCATTGGCTAAAGGACTTCAGTGCTAGGACTATTTCCGGAATCTTCCGTATATTCATGGGCATTTTTGACTCCGGGCGGGATCACTCGCCTTGTGTACTGTGATGGGGGACGCTGCACCCCATCGCGTCAGGCTCGTGATAGTGGTTAAACTGTTCAGCGTGGTGGAACGAAAAACCTTCCCCGTATGATAGAAAGAGTGGTCAGAGCCACCGGGGGGGGGGGGGGGGACACTATGTTCGCAGTCCACGAGGATCAGAGTTTTGGATAGGCAGAACGTCCAAGTACGGAAGGATGATGACACCCCTGGAGTGAGGGGTAGTCATGACGTCTGCCCTGACCTTTGTGAGCACTGAAGGAGCTGTAGTTGAATAGAAACGGGGGAGCCACTAATTAAATGTTCCTGTTTGAATGCAAATCTGATGAAACTTTCGGTCAGTAGCTGCATAAGAATATACGGGTAGGTGTCCTGTATATCTATGGGCGGAAGGAATATTAATCGTTCTTTGGAAGCAACTTAGAGTGGCGATACCATGTGGGATAAGTTATCCGGACATGTTAGTTTAGTTGTTTTTGGTCCAGTACGGATCGTAATGTACCTTCCTGATTGGACCACAGATAGGTTGGAAAACGCTCTTTGCGTGATACAGTTACAGCGACTCCTGAAATGAGGAGAGGCTTTACAGGGTGGAAAAGTACTTGAGCCTTTAGGCAGTGGAGACGATTTGGTCTCGGATTGGTGAGACTGACTCTGTCAGGATGAGCTACCCTTCTGGGTATCCTGGGACAGGTACCTGCGTGGCGACCGAGTACTCGTCAGTGTCGGTCTAAGTCTTGACCGACCTTAATAAATTCTGAAAGGAGCGGTCGTCCAGGTTTGAACTGAGGGAGGGAGTGCCCTTGCCTCTCTTAGCATCTGAAGTTAACTTGTCCTTCGAACAGGTGTCCTCTGAGGAATGGAAAAAACCGTGAGGGGCTTCTTGAAGACCACGTCCATTCTTCCCTTCCCGTACCCAGAGGGCACGTCTAAGGGAATGGCATTGTGAGCTGCTATTGCTGAGCAATTGGCAACGTGCAGGGCTGCGCGCATTAGGTAGTCAGCTGAGGTGGCGACTCGAGTTGTTTGGGTTGTCAGAGTAGGGCGGCGGACGAGGCATTCAATATTGGTTGACCTGCTAATGCTGTGATGGCTATCTCTGCCCCGACTGAAGCGAATCTTGTCTGTGTCAGTCTAGACATGAACTAGCCGAATGAATTCCGGTTGGAATTCAGTTTGCCGACGGCGCTTGAGGGACCACCTGGCTGTGCACTGAGGGAGGGAAATGCTTTGGTCTCCCATGGCATCTGAATGCAATGTGACCAGTTGTCTTCTGGACAGACGTCCCTGGATATGGGAGGCCTGTGAGAGACTGAGGCTACAGTATATCTTAGATCTTCCAATAGAGCGACAGTCTGGCGGCTCTAGGACTAAGGACGTATTGAGATCTGAGTCGTGGTCAAATTGGCCTTCTGAGGGCAGGACTGGGCTGCTGCCTGTAGCGCCTTTACTGTGGCATTATCGTCCACATTACATCCTGTGTGGAGCCACAGTCGGGAGGAAGTATGCCGAGCCTCTGATAATAATTATAATAATATTTATCCATTTATATAGCGCTATTAATTCCATAGCACTTTACATACATCCAGAAATACATATATATGTATCTATATATATAATATATACACACACAGGTGTAGAGGATTTGAACTTGGGAACCCGCAGGTGCAAGGTCCATATCACTATCCTCCAGGCTACAATGCTTTGTGCTGCAGGGGAAAAAAACATGCAGAGCCGCAGCAGGGAGGGAGCCCTGCTTGGCTTCGTTGCAGAGAGTGTGCAGTGCGAGATCCTGCGCCGCCAGTACTGCTGAACAACATGGCTGGAGGATTCGGGAGGACTCCTCAACCTAGTATTCCCAGGGAATTCTGGGGAAGGGGGGCGGCATATGACATGGAGTCTCGACCTCAACCGTGCCACCCCACAGTGGGAGTCGGGGATGAAGCATGTCAGATCCCATGACATTGATGAGGGCACTGCGGACACCGCAGACCGGTACCCCCCGGGCAGGCTACTGTACAGCCCCCTTTTCCCTGTGTGCCTGCATGCTGCGGCAGGGAAGAGGTCCTGTGATGCTCCCAGTGCTTACGGGCCCCAGTATAGTGGGGCTCCGAGCGTCATGAGCGGCTGTACAGAGTACCCTGCACTGAAAGAGGCGGCGGCTTCGCTCTAGGCCGAAGCCGCGGCCTCTAGTAATGTACCCATGCCGCAGATGATGCGCGGCCAGCGCGGAGACCCGCGGAGGGACCGGAACGGACCCGGATCCCCGCGGTCCCCAGGTATAGTGCGGCGCTGTCCCTCACAGGAGAACCCAGGTACTGGGTCTCCTGGAGCTCGGCCTTACATACAGCTGCCGGCAGAGGCAGCTGCTGGACCCCCGGCCATTATGGCGCCATTGTGGTGGCGGCTCCCGCCGGAGGACCCTAGTTCAGGGTCTCCTGGGACATGGCCATATATGCAGGTGCCGGCTTCCAGGGGTAGGTGCTGGCCTGCAGGGACATAGGGAGTCTGTGCTCCGTGGTAGTAGGTGCCTGCACCACTGGCATGGAGTCCTACGGCCCCCACCAGGAGCACACAGCAGGGCTGGGGCTCCTGGGATATGCAGCCCTGGGATGTGCAGTCCATCAGAAGCACTCAGCGTGGCTGAGGCTTCTGGATTACACTGCAGCCGACCTGTAGCCTGTGACCTGTGGTGCCTCAACCTAATGGTCCCACAGAGGTGATTAGGGAGGGATGCTGGCTGCCCCGCTGCTGGTCCCTTGGCACCCTCAGGAGTACACAGCGAGGCTGTGAGTCCTGGGTGTACTGCGGCGAACATGCTGCCGCTGAAGTCCATGGAGTGGCTCAGCAGGGCTGAGGACTCCTGGGGTGCTCCGAGTGCTGCACCTGCTGGCTCTACCTGTGGTGTCTCAACCTAAATGAACTCCAAAGGGGTATTTAGGGAGGGATGCTGCTCCACCATCAGAGGCCTCGTCCGTCACCTCGACCTCAACCCAATGACCCCAACAGTGGGGAAATGGGGAGGGAGGACCGTTGTCTCAACTTCAACCCAGCGCCCCCAACATTGGGGGGCCGAGGAAGGAGCGGCATGTTAGGGGAAAAAGTCTACCTCAACCAGGCGCCCCAACAGTGGGTGGCCGAGGAGGGACCATGCCGGGAGTCTCGTTAGAGACCCACTTTTCTTCTTCTTGAAGTAAAACATCAAAAAGTGAAAAATTTTAGGAGCAATAAAATTTGTGTGTGCCTCCTACAAGACACTAAGCAAAAACTGGAGAAGCACTTCCTCTTCCAGGGGTGTAATGCTGCAGAGGAGGAGCCACTGTTAATCTTTTTCAGATTCTGCCTAGTGTCGCCTCCTAGTGGACAGCAGCTAACACCCACGGTCTGTGTCCCCCAATGAGGCGAAGGAGAAATATATATATTTTCATACCATATTCACTGGTGAAATGTTACAAAAAACAAAGAAAAAAAAAGTAACGAGTTTAAAATACATTAGACCGCTAAGTTGATCTTTCGCACCCTCCACAGTGATACCAGCTGATCATTCAATTTGCATGGCAAGACATTACCGAGAGTGTACCAGCTCCCTGTATATCCACATGTTCTCTCTGGGGGTAAATGAAAAAGTACCGAAGCCAAGCAGTAGCGTTTATCTGTCAATTATGTATATTTTTCTAATAAAAATAGTAAGTGCACCCATGACATAAGGAATGCAACTTTCTATTTTGTACAAGCAGGAAAGAATGAAGCTTTACATGTTTTTGTTCAGTTGCCCAATTAGTCACTTCTACATTCATTAGTGGTCGAAAAAAAAAAGATTGCAACATTACCTAGAAGGAAAATTCAGCAGGTTGAATGTACAGATACCAATACACAGGGCAATGCAACATTCTGCTTCATGTTCAGGGAAGTGAACTGCTGATGGGTAAAGCCAAGATTTATGGGTCAATCCATACAAATGCAAATACTAATTTAAATCCCTGCTAATAACATTTACCTGTATGAGGTCAAGAATTCCCAGCTCACTCTCCGAGGAATCCACACAGAACACGAAGTAAAGAGTGGCATAATGGCGATAGATCAGTTTATAGTCAGATCCTCCAATTAAACTGTAAAGATATAATAAAAGCTATATTAGTCATTGAGTAACGGATACACTCGGATCCAAAATCGGATCCCATGTATCCCTATGGGGCTCGGATCGGATCGGATGTGTGCCTTTTGCCATCCGATTTTGGCACCATCCGATGCTGTCCGATTTCAGCACGGACACAAAAATGCAGCCTGCTGCGTTTTTGTGTCCGAGAATGAAATCGGACAGCATCGGATCAGAGCCAATCCGAGCCCCGATGACATGGGAGCCAATGTACATCGTATCTGAGTTGACCTTGGATCTGATGTCGGCTCAGTGTCCTCCCTGCATCTTCCTCCCCTCCACTTCTCTATCCTGTCCCCCGCTATTCTATGGTGTCCCCCCCGCTATTCTAACCTCTTTCTTGTCTTATTCCCTATCCTTTTCTCTATTCTATTCCCTCTGTTTGTTTAAAAAAAAAAAAAAAAAAAAAAATCTCTCCCTGAGGATACATTACCTTCTGGCACCTTCAGGGACTGTCATCATCTGTGCAGAAGGGCCTGTGGTGATGTCAGAGAGCCGATCAGGTGACCGACTCTGTGACATCATCACAGGTCCTTCAGCCACCAGATGGTAACTGTCGCATGAAACCGTCAGAAGGTAATGTATCCTCAGGGAGGATTTTTTTATTTTTTACATACTGGAGGGGGAGACGACAGGGGGGAGGATAGACGAGAGGGAGAGCAGAGATAGAAGAGGGACAGACAGGGACAGGCAGGGAGAACAGGATCCACACGGATCCTGCATAGAATCGGATGGCTATTTGCCATTCGATTACAGGGATAAGTGTGGATCCGTGCCTGTCCGTGGGATCCTCCTTCAAACTCGGATCCCACGGACAGGCACTAAATCGTGATGTGAAACCGGCCTAAAAATAACCCGACAGTGGAACCATGCTGTCTGAACCAGTATCAGACACCGGCTGTATGATTTCCTAGTAGGGAAATTGAAGAGTTGGATGTTTGGTTTACAGACTCCACAACCCTGCTTTGCTATGAGTTTCAGTTACACCCAATGAAGACTTTCAGTGTTAGGTGGAAACACACTCTCCTAGTACATGCGAGTCTCCCGGACGAGACTCGGAACAGGCTGGAGCAGTGACCCTGAATGGCCTCTCCCTTTCTGGACGGGAATGACAGCTGCTTGTGTTTCTGTGCAGCTCCACACTCCCCAGTCCAGAGAAGGAGAGGCCGTTCGGGTCACTGATCCAGTCTCATCCGAGTCTCGTCCGGGAGACTCGCATGTAAGTTGGATAGTCTGTTTCCAGCCTTTCAGTTCATGTAAATGCATCATGCCAGAGTTTCTACTGATGGTGAACTTCCCAGGGAGTCACCAAGAGATGGCATGACCTACCTGAAGAGCAAGGAACCACTAAATACAGGAGTACCAACTGGAAAATACAAAGATTATACATACTAGTGTATCTCAATTAATTAGAATATCATCAAAAAGTTAATTTATTTCAGTAACCCAATACAAAAAGTGAAACGCATATATTATATAGAGTTATTACAAACAGAGTGATCTATTTCAAGTGTTTATTTCTGTAAATGTTGATGGTTATGGCTTACAGCCAATGAATCCCAAAGGGCATTATCTCAGAATATTAAAGTAGGGAGGATGAAGGGTTAAAAACCACGCTGCCGTATTCCATGAGACATCAAAGGGTGAATATAATATTGATTTAATAGTCAACGTGTTTCACGGCTCCCAGACACATGGCAATATGAGAATGATTTTTGATGATATTCTTATTCATTAAAATGCACTAGTATGTATACACACAATGGTACTAGTGACAAAATGAATTTAGAAAAAAAAAAGAACTGAAAATCTGGAGCACTACTTTAAGGTCAGTTATTCATAGTGATCTGACAATACAAGTATTTCCATACATTTTTCAATCAAACTTTAATTCTAAAAAATATTATGCCTTATATAAGTAATCACATTATCCCCTCTCTCAGATATGCAACAGAATAAAAGATTACAAGTGCATTGTTCATAGTCATAGATGCGGTTTTTGTTTACCTGTGTATATTTTCACATTCTCAAAAAACTTGAGATAAAAAATCTACTGCAATCTAAATGTGGTAAATATATGAATGACAGATGACGAATGCTCAGGATAGAGGGACAGGGCTGATGTTCAGTGCTGTCTCGTTCTGTGGTAAGAACGTCAATCAGCCCTATATGTATAACTTTCACAACAATCTATTTTTCTCCTACAGATAAATTGTGAGTTCATGCAATTGATCTGTCCAAAACCTCATGGGGACGTAACACATCAATGTCCCAGTGATCTGATCGCTGGCGACATTGAAGGCTGATCGCTGGTGAGCTGTCGCACAGGCAGACTCACCAGCGATCAGTATCAGCGAGAACGCTGGTAACCATGTAAACAAGCGGGTAACTAAGTGCCGTGTGGCGCTTAGTTACCCACTGTTCACCATGGATACCAGCTCCCAGCGCTTGCTGAGAGGTGCTGGGAGCCAGCTTCTTGCTCGTCTCCTGGTGTCACACACAGCGATGCTGAGTGTCCACTGGGCGACCATCGCCAGGTTTTAGAGCAGGTTCTAAAACCTGGCGACCATCAACCAGCGATTTATCGCTGGTTGATGCGCCCTGTCACACACGTCAATATCGCTCCAAAGCGGCCCTGAGACATGCAGTTGTAGCCCTGACCTAATTAAAGACTATTCCTATAAATAGGATCTGTGGATTTATGAAGCTGGCCATGTTCTCTAGTGTCCTGTCAACAGCAGCGTGGCTACAAGAGGCACACAAGCAGCACTTAGTGCTGACAGATTTTGCATAATCTTTATAATAATTCTAATTTCCTAACATAATCGGCAAGTCGTGCCCGGCATCGGCTTCCCTGTGTGGACAGTTATCAATCAAAACCAGCGTATCAGTGGCAGGTCAGGATACACAGCTGTCAGATGGAACTAGGTATGTTTATGGCCATCCCCTTTAAAGGATGTAATATGGTGATAGTCATATGGAGCACCACATGGCAGCACACAAATTCTCACAACTGTACCTTCCTCCCTCCAGAAAGTTGCAGACGTTGTCATCCCTCTTGGACACCAGGTGGAAGGTCTCCCTCACTATCTGCTGCTGCATCTCCTCTGTCTACAAGAAAGCACACAAGACAGTGAGCAACCAAGGACATGAGGACCAGAGGAAAAGCAGAGCAGAACACGGAGGGGGTCGGGGCATTACGACACAAGAAGAGAGGAGGTCGGGGCATTACGACGCCCAGGGGGTCGGGGCATTACGACGCCCAGGGGGTCGGGGCATTACGACGCCCAGGGGGTCGGGGCATTACGACGCCCAGGGGGTCAGGACACAGTACTGAGGGGTCAGACAGAGCACAGTAGAGCAGTACTACATCAGGGATCAGGTCACAGCAGAGCAATACTACATCTGGGGTCAGGGCACAGAGAGTAGTACTACATCTGGGGTCAGGACACAGCAGAGTAGTACTACATCTGGGGTCAGGGCACAGAGAGTAGTACATCTGGGGTCAGGACACAGCAGAGTAGTACAGTCATGGCCAAATGTTTTGAGAATGACACCAAAATGATATTTTCACATGATCTGCTGCCCTCTGGTTTTTATTTGTGTTTGTCTGATGTTTATATCACATACAGAAATATAATTGCAATCATATTATGAGTACCAAAAGGTTATATTGACAGAATGCGTTAATGCAGTAAGTCAATATTTGCAGTGTTGACCCTTCTTCTTCAGGACCTCTGCAATTCTCCCTGGCATGCTCTCAATCAACTTCTGGACCAAATCCTGACTGATAGCAGTCCATTCTTGCATAATCAATGCTTGCATTTGGGCAGAATTTGTTGGTTTTTGTTTGTCCACCCGTCTCTTAATGATTGACCACGAGTTCTCAATGGGATTAAGATCTGGGGAGTTTCCAGGCCATGGACCCAAAAGCTCTATGTTTTGTTCCCTGAGCCATTTAGTTATCACCTTTGCTTTATGGCAAGGTGCTCCATCATGCTGGAAAAGGCATTGTTGGGCACCAAACTGCTCTTGGCGGTTGGGAGAAGTTGCTCTTGGAGGACATTCTGGTACCATTCTTTATTCATGGATGTGTTTTTAGGCAAGACTGTGAGTGAGCCGATTCCCTTGGCTGAGAAGCAACCCCACACATGAATGGATTCAGGATGCTTTACAGTTGGCATGAGACAAGACTGGTGGTAGCGCTCACCTCTTCTTCTCCGAATAAGCTGTTTTCCAGATGTCCCAAACAATCGAAAAGTAAAAAATAAAATCCAATTTGCGCCATACTGTGTTTGCAATAATTACCCTCGGTATATTTTTATATTGCTCACCTTGACCAGTTGTGCCGTCCGCACAACTGGAATATCTTGCACACTTGCGAGGTCTTTAAGATAATGAATTTCACTCTTCTGGAATGATGTTTAAAAATGAGCGTCTTCAACGTTTTCCTTGTTTCCCAAGTATCACGTGGCCGCTCAGAAAGATTAACTAAATGACGAAGGCCAGGTCCTGTAGCCCAGAGCAGCTCCACAACCCACTCCCCGCAGGGAGGATATGTCAGGTAATGAAAAAACAATCGAAAAGGGCATTCATCAGAGAAAATGACTTTACCCCAGTCCTCAGCAGTCCACTCCCTGTACCTTTTGCAGAATATCAGTCAGTCCCTGATGTTTTGTCTGGAGAGAAGTGGCTTCTTTGCTGCCCTCCTTGAAACCAGGCCTTGCTCAAAGAGTCTCCGCCTCACAGTGCATGCAGAAGCACTCACACCAGCCTGCTGCCATTCCTGAGCAAGCTCGGCACTGCTGGTAGTCCGATCCCGCAGCTGAAACAGTTTTAAGATACGGTCCTGGCGCTTGCTGGTCTTTCTTGGGCGCCCTGGAGCCTTTTTGACAACAATGGAAGCTCTCTCCTTGAAGTTCTTGATGATGCGATAGATTGTTGAGGTGCAATCTTTCTAGCTGCGATACTCTTCCCTGTTAGGCCATTTTTGTGCAGTGCAATGATGGCTGCATGTGTTTCTTTAGAGATAACCATGGTTAACTGAAGAGAAACAATGATACCAAGCACCAGCCTCCTTTTAAAGTGTCCAGTGGGGTCATTCTTACTTAATCATGACTGATTGATCGCCAGCCATGTCCTCATCAACACCCACACCTGTATTAATGGAACAATCACTAAAACGATGTTAGCTGCTCCTTTTAAGGCAGGACTGCAATGATGTTGAAATGTGTTTTGGGGGTTAAAGTTCATTTTCTAGGCAAATATTGACTTTGCAAGTAATTGCTGTTAAGCTGATCACTCTTTATGACTTTCTGGAGTATATGCAAATTGCCATTAGAAAAACTGAAGCAGTAGACTTTGTCAAAATTAATATTTGTATCATTCTCAAAACGTTTGGCCATGACTGTAAAACATCTGGGTCAGGGCACAGCAGAGTAGTACTACATCTGGGGTCAGGACACAGCATAGTAGTACTACATCTGGGGTCAGGGCACAGCAGAGTAGTACTACATCTGGGGTCAGGGCACAGCAGAGTAGTACTACATCTGGGGTCAGGGCACAGCAGAGTAGTACTACATCTGGGGTCAAGGCACAGCAGAGTAGTACTACATCAGGGGTCAGGGCACAACAGAGTAGTACTACATCTGGGGTCAGGGCACAGCAGAGTAGTACTACATCAGGGGTCAGGACACAGCAGAACAGTACTACATCAGGGATCAGGGCATTGCAGAAAAGTACTACATAAGGGGTCAGGACACAGCAGAGCAGTACTACATCAGGGGTAGGACACAGCAGAGCAGTACTACATAAGGTTTCAGGACACAGCAGAGCAGTACTACATCAGGGGTCAGGACACAGCAGAGTAGTACTACATCTGGGGTCAGGGCACAGCAGAGCACTACTACATCTGGGGTCAGGGCACAGCAGAGCAGTACTACATCTGGGGTCAGGGTACAGCAGAGCAGTACTACATCTGGGGTCAGGGTACAGCAGAGCAGTACTACATCTGGGGTCAGGGTACAGCAGAGCAGTACTACATCTGGGGTCAGGGCACAGCAGAGCAGTGCTACACAAGGGGTCAGGGCACAGCAGAGCAGTACTACATCAAGGGTCAGGACACAGCAGAGCAGTACTACATCTGGGGTCAGGGTACAGCAGAGCAGTACTACATCTGGGGTCAGGGTACAGCAGAGCAGTACTACATCTGGGGTCAGGGTACAGCAGAGCAGTGCTACACAAGGGGTCAGGGCACAGCAGAGCAGTACTACATCAAGGGTCAGGACACAGCAGAGCAGTGCTACATAAGGGGTCAGGGCACAGCAGAGCAGTGCTACATAAGGGGTCAGGACACAGCAGAGCAGTACTACATAAGGGGTCAGGGCACAGCAGAGCAGGGTGTGGGGAGCACTATACGTTCCGGCCATTTCCGCTCACTCACAAAGTGCTGGTAGAAGCGCATAAATCGCGGCTTTCCATGGTTATTAAACACTAGAATGGCTTTTATCATCCTGAGTCATCGGCTCCAGCCAGGAATCCACATCCGGTCCGGGTGTCACAGTGGGAGCTGTCCCCGCAGAGTGACTTCCGGTTGGTGCTCTGCTCTCTGTGTCCCCCTATCACTTATTATCGGGGTCTTGTTTTCCGTGTTAACCCTGTCGGAGACGCTGTGAGCTCTCTCTTTCCGCAGACTCCTTCCTTATCTCTGTGTGACTGGCGGACAGATTTGTTTGCTGGACACATAGTATTGGTGACTCCCTCATATCACAGTACACACAGTGCGGCTCCTCCTGTCTGGTCTCTTCCACTCAGCTCTGTCCTTATGGGGTAGAGCAGTTTATTCCTTCTCTGTCTCTGCATCATTATGTCTTAACCATTTGAATACTGTGTTTAGCGATTGAAATCTAAATGGTTAAAGGGAACACACCACCAGGATTTCACCACCTGTAAATCAGTGCAGCAGGTGATTGATGTGTACAGCATCACATCACTATTTGTTTTTTTTTTATTATTCCCCTTTGGGTTTGTCTGCTGTAAACCAACACCGCCCCAATGAGTCTGGATGAGTGGAAGGGGGAAGGGGGTTTGGTTTAGGCTGCCTTCACATTTGCGTATGTGTCTGCATGCAGACGCATACGCAGTGCAAATGCAGTCTATACTGATGTGAACGCAGCAGAGAATCTCCGCATGCGTTCACATTAGTATGCAGCCCGCCAGCCAATCGGCTGTCTCGGGGTCGGCCGGGAGGAGGAGATCAGCGGCAGAGATCTCCCGCCGGTGTCGTCGCGTGAGATTTAAACAGCTGTCAGATCAGCTGTGTCTTCAAATCTCCCGCGCCGCCACTGGCGGGAGAGCAGCGACGACTCTAGCTGATCTCCCGGTGTCCACCGCTGATCACCGGCGGCCACCGAGAGAGATTTCAATGAGATCCGCAGCGTTCTCCTGCGCTGTCATGCGGAGGACACTGCGGATCCATTGAGATCCATGCATTTTTTGTGCACTTTGCAGATACAACAAGCGCCCGCGAACGCACAAAAAATACAACATGCGTTCAGAGTGCGCTCAGAGGGTGCACAAATTGTGCGCATCCGAGCGCAAATGCTGGCACATGTGTTCCCATGTTAAACATAGGAACGCAGTGCGCAAGCGTTTGGCTGCGTTCGGTGAGCTGCGCTTGCATACGCAAGTGTGAACCCAGCCTTACAGCAGAAAGACAAGCCCATGGGGAGGAATAAATAAACAAATAGTGATGTGATGCTGCACACATCAATCACCTGCTGCACTGATTTACAGGTGGTTAAATCCGGGTGGTTAGTTCCCTTATGATAATAACAATTTTTATTTATATAGCACCAACAAATTCCGCAGCACTTTAAAATTCAGAGGGTATACGATACAACACAATAATATATCATAAAATACAATAATAGGATAAAATACAATACAATATGAATATTAAAAATTAATTAAACTGGAGCTGGCTTGTTTGAATGTACTTGAAACCTACTTCTTTATGTACACCAGTTGCTGCTGACCCACCAGGAGGTGCCGTACCTCTCCCTCCCCTTTGTTTCAATGTAATTTTATGTCTATGGGGGTTATAGTGCTACTGTTAATTGGCACTTTCTATTAGATTACACTACACCTTGTACACTGCAATGATTTTATTTCACACTTTACACTCTATAAATTACATTAAAAAATCAAGTAAATTAATATATAAAACTCGTAATAAAAATCCTTAAAATATTATATGATAGTGCCTTCCGCACTGCTCTGCTCTTTTCTCTTTTAATTTTAGTTACGGAAAGAAGCAAGCATCTATTACCAGGAACAGAGATAAAAGAAAAAAGAGAAGAGCAGTGCGGAAGGCACTATCATATGATATTTTAAGGATTTTTATTACAAGTTTTATAAATTAATTTACTTGATTTTTTTAATGTAATTTATAGAGTGTGAAGTGTGAAATAAAATCATTGCAGTGTTGAAGGTGTAGTGTAATCTAATAGAAAGTGCCTATTAACAGTAGCACTATAACCCCCATAGACATAAAATTACAATACAATTTGAGACAATACAAATATAATACAATACAGACCATATGAGACAAAAAATAAATACACCACTGAGCCCACTAGGTGTGAGGTTCCCTTTAAACAGCAGCAATCTGCACAAGCTCGAGTCACTGCTGTACAGGCTTCATCCACACTGTATGACGCAGGTTTAGCTCCTGAGCATTCACACACACTCATTATAGGCTGTACTCATGTCTTCTTCCTGGAAGTGGTTACTAGGCTTCTTGCCCCTAAAGGTACCGTCACACGCTTCAACATTGAAACGATGTCGGCAACGATCTCGGGTGCGCGTAGTCGTTGCCAACATCGTTTATGAGATGTCACACGTATAGATATCGTGGACAACTCAGCAACGATGTTGTGAGCAGTGATCGTTCGCAAACACCGCGAACGATCCCTGCTCATTGCTGTGAATGCGCGAAGTCGACCGTGACATCGCTATTGCTGTGTCACACCGAACGATGCCGCAGGTTGCTTAAGTTGAAGTTGACAGGTTTTCCTGCATGCAGGAAAACCTGTCAACTCTGACTTGAACAACTATCATTGTTGAATCGTGCATTTACACGCAACGACGCAACAATGTCGTTTCAACATCGTTCCTGACGTCACTTTTGAACAATGTCGGGAACAATGTTGAAACTTATAACGGGGCCTTTACAAATTCTCTGCACACTCACCCTTATCTGAGCTCTCATGTCATACCACATGACTAGCATCCAGTCACTGGCCAGTGTGGTGGTGTCACATTAGAAAAACGAACAAATTGCCTGTTGGTAATGTGACTTCTTCACATAATTATGCAGTAGTGACATCAAGAATCTTTAGAGGAGCATGAGGACTGTGGGTGGGGAGAGCACCAAAAAGTATATTATCATAAGGCCGGGGTTGCACCAGCGTATGACAGCCGATGCTTTCGATGCAATATGCTAATGATGCTCAACTTAGTCTCTGCTGTGACAGTGAGCTAAGTGTCCTATATCTGTGATCCGATTCTACAATCAGAACACAGCTGCGGAGGAAAGGGAGAAATTAATCTCTCCATCTACTCCGTTGCATTTCTCGTCGTATATCGCACTGCAGTTGGGTGACATCCTTAGTGTAGTGCGATGTTTCACACACCCATAGACTTGTATGGGTGTGTGTGATCTGAGACTTGCTGCCAAATGCAGCATGCTGTGATTTTTTTTTTCCTCAGCCCCATTTTGGCTGAGGAAAAATAGCAGATGGACACTGCCTGATTGTTTAACAACTGTGCGAGTGTAATCTGATGTTTTATCGGATTGCAGTTATCTATTGAAAATGCAAGTAGAACGAAGGTCCAAGGTTTAGACTACGTTCACATCGAGTTTAGCATTGTGTTTGAACACAGATTTAACTAAATTTGAGAGAAAAAGGCCACTAATGGTCATAGGGTATATGCTTGGAAAAGTTCCCAGTGACAGAATATGTATCCATAGGTCTCCACTTACCAAGTGAAGATCAAAGGATGTCATTGTTTGCAAGTGTTTAAGAAAGTACAGCAGACTTCACCCTCCTAAGTGTGAAAGAAATGAATGGCGCCATCCTAATGCCCAGACACTGCACCCAGAGTGTAATGTGCAATGACAATATGACTGTTCAGATAGTGTGTACATGATGCCATCTACTGGGCGATATGTAGACTGAACAAAAAGGATTCAATTACAAGTGTCATTTCGAACTATCCCATCAACATTTGAATGAAAGACCCCACTGATCACGCAGAAACATAAAAATGCTAGACTTCATTTTGACAAAATATATGTAAATATGCAAAAATCCTTCTGAAAAAGCGTCTTGTGGACAGAGGAGACCAAGATAGAGCTTTTGGGTAAAGTACATCATTCTACTGTTTACGGGAAACACAATGAGGCCTACAAAGAAAAGAACACAGTACCTACAGTCAGTTATGATGGAGGTTCAAATATGTTTTGGGTTGTTTCGGTGCCTTCACTGTGTGCAAGACATCATGAAATCTGAAGATAACCAAAGGATTTTGGGTCATAATTAGTAATGAGCAAATAGTAAGATATTCAGGTTTGGTTAGCTCTAACCAAATACTTTGAACGAGTAACAAATCCAATGCAAGTCAATGGGGAACTCACTCGGATTCGAATTTTGAAAAAGTTCAAAGTATACTCATCACTAGTCACAATGTAGTGCCCGGTATCACAAAGCCGGGTTTGCGTCCTAGGTCGTTGGTCTTCCAGCAGGACAATGACCCTAAACATACTTCAAGAAGCCCCAGACGTTAATGGAAACAAAGTGCTGGAGAGTTTTGAAGTAGCAGCAATGAGTCCAGATTTAAATCCCATTGAACACCTGCGAAGAGATCTTAAAATTGTGACGCCTTCAAATATGAGAGACCTGGAGCAGTTTAAAAAAGAAAAGTCCAAAATTCCAGATGAAAGGTGTAAGAATCTTTTTAATGGTTATAGGAAGTGATAGATTGCCGTTATTTATTCCAAAGGGTGTGTGACTAAATAATAAGTTGAGCATGCCAATAATGTTGGGGGTTTTGTGTAAAAATATGTAGGGCTTCGCTGTATTTTCTCTTGCCAGCAGGTAAACCAAAAAGCTACTGGCTGCCAACCTCGGCTTCCTAGTGTTACCTTCGATGGCAATGAAAAATACAGGGAAGCCCTATATTTTTTTTAGTAATTCAAATAAATAACTAAAAAAATTGGCATGGGCTTCACCGTATTTTCTTTTGCCTGCCAAGGTAACCCTGGCTGCTGGGGTTGGAATTCTCAGAGTGGTGAGGACCAAGCATTCTGGCGCCCCCACGCTGAAAATTGCAGCCAGCAGCCACCCCAGAATTGGTACCTCCTTGAGAGACACCAAAACTGGCAGTTACCCCACTCTCCCAGCAGCCGTAAAGTGGTGGCACACTGGGTAATTAAGGGTTTGATGTCCACTTTCTTTTTTGGCAGTTGATATCAAGCCGTATTGCTAATATCAGCCGTCAGTATAACAGCCGGCCATTAGCAATACTTTCAGTAAAGAGAAAAAAAAAACACACAGAGAAATGTTTTATTACATACAAAATAGAGACACTTAATTATCCATTTTATTAGCTCCCACCAAGTCCCCTCCGACATAATCCTGTAATCTTGCAGTGGGGCGGTGTGATGCGTCTTTGTATACCTGAGTGTTCAAAGATGGTGTGTATGTGCGTGCATGTGTATGTGTGCAAGCGTGTGTATGCGTATGAGTGCATGTATGCACGTATGTAGGCATGTGTGTGTATGCACATGTATGCATTTATGTGCATGTGTATATAAGTATGTCTATATGTTTGTACATGTGTGTATTTGCATGTAAGTGAAATGTATGCATGTGTGTGTGTATATGCACATGTGTGTTAGTATGTGTGAATGCACATGTGTGTATCTGCCTGTAGTGAGTGTAAATGTATGTTGGTGTGTATGTGCATGTGTGTATGTGCATATATATGTGTTTGTGTATGCAACTTTGTGTGTGTGTATATGCATGTTTGTGTTAATGTGTGTGCATGTGTATGTATGTGTACGTGTGTTTGCACGTGCGTGTATGCGTGTTTGTGCATGTTTTTGTACGTGCATATCGGCGTTTGTATGGGGACATTATACTGTGTGTATGCGTGTTTGTGTGTATGTGCGTATGCATGTTTTTATGTGCGTGCATGTATGTGTGCGTACTTGTGTGCCTGCATGTGTGTATGCATGTTTGTATGTGCTTGTGTATGTATGTGTGTGCTTCCGTGTATTTGTATATGTGTGTATGTGCATGAATGTGGAAACATTATACTGTGTGTATGTACGTGTGTCTATGTGCTTGCGTATGCATGCTTGCGTGTGTGTATGTGCGTGTGTGTATCTATGTGTGGGAACCTTATACTGTGTGTGTATGCAAGTATGCGTGTTTATGTGTATGTATGTGCGTGTATGTGTGTATCTGCATGTGTGTATGCACCAGTGTGTATGTGCATGCTTGTGTGTATGTGAAAGCGTGTATGTGCATCTTTGTGGGGACATTATACTGTGTGTATGTGTGTTTGTGTATGTGCATTTGTTTAAGTGCTTGCTTGTATGTGTGTGTATGTACGTGCCTGCATGTGTGTGTGTATGTGAGTGCTTATGAATGTGTGTGCATGTCTGTGGGGACATTATCTGTGTGTATACGTGTGCATGTTTGTGTCTATGTGCGGGGACATAATACTGAGTGTCTGCGTGTGCATATGCGTGTTTGTGTATGTGTGTATGCATGTGTATAACTGCATGTGTGTATGCATGTTTATGTGTGTGCATGTGTGTGTGTGCTTATGTGTGTGTATTTGTGTGCATGTATATGCATACTTGCGTGTATGTGTGGAGACATTATACTGTGTGTATGTATGTGTCTGTGTATGCGTGTGTATGTGTGTGGGGACATTATACTGTGTGTGATGCATGTCTATGTGTGTACATGAACGTGTATGTATGTATGTGTACATGCATGTCTGTGCATGTATGTGGTGTGTGTGTCTCTCGCCGGACATCGCCGCAGTGGGCCTGCATACCCACTTCTGTGCAGCTACAACCACCAGGAAAGACCGAGGCTTGCAGCCTGTGATAAATGAGATGGGGTGCGGTGCCCTCTGCAGCCACCAGAGACCCCCGCACCCCATCTCCACCACAGGCTGCAAGCCTCGGTTTTTCCTGGCAGCTATGACTGCATGGAGGTGGGTATGCAGGCAGCACCGCGGCAATTTCCGGCGAGGGGGAGGGGGGGAAATCGGGGGAGGTCCTGGTGGGGGTGTCCCAGGGTCTCGGCAGGGGTGTACCGAAGGCAGCGGTGGGTTTCGGCGGGGGTGTCCTGGCGGTGGTGGGGGGGAGGGGGTCCTGGCAGGGGTGTCCTGGCGGTGAACCACTGGTGGTACTGCGCATGGGGCTGGTACCACCAGCAGGTGCCATAGTGGAACATCCACCGCTTGCCAATATGGTGGTCGGTGAACTTCCGGATGGCGCGGTGAATTGTGGTATTCGGGGATGTCCGGGCAGAAGTGGATGACAGACAATTTAAGGTAAGTATATAATAGATATATATATATATACAGTGCGTTGTGAAAGTATTTGGCCCCCTTGAACTTTTCATCCCTTTGCCACATTTCAGGCTTCAAACATAAAGATATAAATTCTAATATTTTTTTGTGAAGAATCAACAACAAGTGGGACACAATCGTGAAGTGGAACGAAATTTATTGGATATTTTAAACTTTTTTAACAAATAAAAAACTGAAAAGTGGGGCGTGCAATATTATTCGGCCCCTTTACTTTCAATGCAGCAAACTCACTCCAAAATTTCAGTGAGGATCTCTGAATGATCCAATGTGTCCTAAATGACTGGTAATAATAAATAGAATCCACCTGTGTGTAATCAAGTCTCTGTATAAATGCACCTGCTCTGTGATAGTCTCAGGGTTCTGTTTCGAGTGCAGAGAGCATCATGAAGACCAAGGAACACTCCAGGCAGGTCCGAGATATTGTTGTGGTGAAGTTTAAAGCCGGATTTGGATACAAAAAGATTTCCCAAGTTTTAAACATCTCAAGGAGCACTGTGCAAGCGATCATATTGCAATGGAAGGAGTATCAGACCACTGCAAATCTACCAAGACCCGGCTGTCCCTCTAAACATTCATCTCGAATAAGGAGAAAACTCTCAAAACACCATCCCCACTGTCAAACATGGTGGTGGCAGCATCATGGTTTGGGCCTGCTTTTCTTCAGCAGGGACAGGGAAGATGGTTACAATTGATGGGAAGATGGATAGAGCCAAATACAGGACCATTCTGGAAGAAAACCTGTTGGAGTCTGCAAAAGACCTGAGACTGGGATGGAGATTTATCTTCCAACAAGACAATGATCCCAAGCATAAAGCAAAATCTACAATGGAATGGTTCAAAAATAAACATATCCAGGTGTTAGAATGGCCAAGTCACAGTACAGACCTGAATCCAATCGAGAATCTGTGGAAAGAGCTGAAAACTGCTGATCACAAACGCTCTCCATCCAGCCTCACTGAGCTCCAGCTGTTTTGGAAGGAGGAATGGGCAAGAATTTCAGTCTCTCGATGTGCAAAACTGATAGAGACATACCCCAAGTGACTGCAGCTGTAATCGCAGCAAAAGGTGGCACTACAAAGTATTAACTCAAGGGGGCCAAATAATATTGCACGCCCCAATTTTCAGTTTTTTTTTTTAAAAGTTTAAAATATGCAATAAACTTCGTTCCACTTGATGATTGAGTGCCGCTTGTTGTTGATTCTTCACAAAAAAATTAGTATTTACATCTTTATGCTTGAAGCATGAAATGTGGCTAAAGGTTGAAAAGTTCAAGGGGGCCGAATACTTTCACAAGGCACTGTATGTATGTATATATATATATATATATATATATATATATATATATATATATACATATACATACACGCACATGATAAAAAGTTCACAGCAGCACTCAGTCACTGCCAATCATGTGTGTATATATACACATATAGATATAAGTAAAACACCTATGCATTTGAGAAAAAAATATAAAAACATGCATTTTTTCAGCAAACTCAAAAAGAATTGTCCTAAAGCCAAATTGGATATAATTCCACACCAAACATAATAAAGGGGGTGGACAAAAGTATTGGCACTGTTAGAAAAATTATGTGATGCTTCTCTAATTTGTGTAATTAACAGCACCTGTAACTTACCTGTGGCACTAACAGGTGTTGGCAATAACTAAAATCACACTTGCAGCCAGTTGACATGGATTAAAGTTGACTCAACCTCTGTCCTGTGTGTACCACATTGAGCATGGAGAAAAGAAAGAGGACCAAAGAACTGTCTGAGGACTTGGGAAACCAAATTATGAGGAAGCATGAGCAATCTCAAGGCTACAAGTCCATCTCCAAAGACCTGAATGTTCCTGTGTCTACCGTGCACAGTGTCATCAAGAAGTTTAAAGCCCATGGCACTGTGGCTAACCTCCCTAGATGTGGACGGAAAAGAAAAATTGACGAGAGATTTCAATGCAAGATTGTGCAGGACGGTGGATAAAGATCCTCGACTAACATCCAAACAAGTTCAAGCTGCCCTGCAGTCCGAGGGTACAACAGTGTCAACCCGTACTATCCGTCGGCGTCTGAATGAAAAGGGACTGTATGGTAGGAGACCCAGGAAGACCCCACTTCTTACTCCGAGACATAAAAAAGCCAGGCTGGAGTTTGCCAAAACTTACCTGAGAAAGCCTAAAACGTTTTGGAAGAATGTTCTCTGGTCAGATGAGACAAAAGTAGAGCTTTTTAGCCAAAGGCATCAACATAGAGTTTACAGGAGAAAAAAAGAGGCATTCAAAGAAAAGAACACGGTCCCTACAGTCAAACATGGCGGAGGTTCCCTGATGTTTTGGGGTTGCTTTGCTGCCTCTGGCACTGGACTGCTTGACCGTGTGCATGGCATTATGAAGTCTGAAGACTACCAACAAATTTTGCAGCATAATTAGGGCCCAGTGTGAGCAAGCTGGGTCTCCCTCAGAGGTCATGGGTCTTCCAGCAGGACAATGACCCAAAACACACTTCAAAAAGCACTGGAAATGGTTTGAGAGTAAGCACTGGAGACTTCTAAGGTGGCCAGCAATGAGTCCAGACCTGAATCCCATAGAACACCTGTGAGAGATCTAAAAATGGCAGTTTGGAGAAGGCACCCTTCAAATATCAGGACTTGGAGCAGTTTGCCAAAGAAGAATGGTCTAAAATTCCAGCAGAGCATTGTAAGAAACTCATTGATGGTTACCGAAGCGGTTGATCGCAGTTATTTTGGCTAAAGGTTGTGCAACCAAGTATTAGGCTGAGGGTGCCAATACTTTTGTCTGGCCCATTTTTGGAGTTTTGTGTGAAATGATCAATGTTTTGCTTTTTGCTTCATTCTCTTTTGTGTTTTTTCATTGAAGACAAATTAAATGAAGATAATAATACCAAAGAATTTGTGATTGCAATCATTTTCAGGAAGAAACTGAGTATTATCTGACAGAATTGCAGGGGTGTCAATACTTTTGCCCACAACTGTATGTATATATACACACATGATTGGCAGTAACTGTGTGCTGCTGTGAACTTTTTTCTGCTATTGTTCAGTATTGTAGCTTGCACCAGTGAAAGAAATCCCACTTATTAAACTGACAGGGCACACCTGTGAAGTGAAGAACCATTTCCGGTGACTACCTCTTGAAACTCATCAAGAGAATGCCAAGAGTGTGCAAAGCAGTAATCAAAGCAAAAGGTGGCTACTTTGAAGAACCTAGAATATAAGACATATTTTCAGTTGTTTCACACTTTTTTGTTAAGTATATAATTCACATGTGTTAATTCATAGTTTTGATGCCTTCAGTGTGAATCTACAATTTTCAGTCATGAAAATAAAGAAAACTCTTTGAATGAGAAGGTGTGTTCAAACTTTTGGTGTGTACTGTATATACACAGCAAGAAGAAGTAAGGCTGGCTTCACACCACAATTTTTCCCTGTCAGGGTCTGTACGGTGTTTCGCAGGATGCACCGGATAGAACCTGACAGCCCCGGACAAACAGAACCGCAGGGCAAATACGCCCTCCGATCCTGTTTTATACCGGAATCATTTCTGCGCACGGCTGCTGCTGTCCAGTGCTGAAATTTCACCATAGCAGTTGTAGGGGAGCTAGCGGCGGTGCTGAAATTTCACCCATGGCTCTTTCAGCTGCGCTGTCCAGTTGCTGAATGAGTGCAGCTTGAATTTCAGAGCCGCTGCTGTTTCAGCACTCTGTGTCCGGGAACCTGATCGTTTTTCTGCCGGATCCGAGACCCACAGACTCCCATGTTATGGGCGCCAGATCACCACGGATTCGGGAGGATCCAGTTTTATTCGATTTTTGCCCCGGACACAAAAAATGCTGTAAGCTCTGATTTTGTGTCCGAGGCAAAAAACGAAAACAGCCGAATCCTGCCCGACAGACACCAAACCAGATGACAAATAACTGTCATCCGGCTCCATAGGGATACAATAGGGGCAAAATCGGATCCGGGCTGTCCGGTTCACACCGGACAGACCTGGACCTGAAAAATCGTGGTGTGAAGCCAGCCTAAGGTTTCATGTGCATGCTGGAGCATGTGTTTGACAATTGGAAATTGCATGCTGCATAGGAGTTCCGCACATTCTAGATAAATTCCAACCATTTATTGTGGGTACGTTCTCTATTTTTCATGTCCAGTAGTGGATATCCCTTTTTAACCCCTTAACCACCTAGCCTAACGAACAGGCCATTTTTTTTTTATTCAGACCTGGTCGCTTTATGCGGTAATAAATCTAGAACACTTCAACGGATCCCAGAGATTATGAGAATGTTTTTTGGTGACATATTGGACTTCATGTTAGGGGTAAATGTAGGATATTTTTTGCAACAATTTCTCATTTTTCCAACAAAATTTACAAAAACCATTTTTTAGGGACCTATGTCTTCACAGGAACTAAAGCAATGTGGAAGGAAAAAATGAAATTTACTTTTTCCTCTGAAATGTTACTTTAGCCTCAAATTCTGCATTTTTTACTAGGGTAACAAAAGAAAATGGACTAAAAAAAATGTGTTATGCAATTTCTTCTAAGTATGCAGATACCCCATATGACGTGCAAAACTACTGTTTGGGCGCCCGGCAGAAGTCTGGAGGGAAAGAGCGATATTTGAATTTTCAAACGCAAAATTGGTTGAAATAGTTAACTCCATGTTGCCTTTGGAAAGTCCCTGATGTGCCTAAACAGTGGAAACCCCCCACAAGTGACCCCATTTTGGAAGCTAGACCTCTCAAGCAACTTATCTAGATGTTCGTTGAGCACCTTGAACCCCCCCAGGTTCTTCACAGATTTTCAGAACCTTGAGCAATGATAAAAAAAAAATAGGTCTTTGAGCTCAACATTTTTATATTTATAAGGCTAACAGGAGATTGCCTAACAAATTGTACAGTGCAGTTTTCTTCTGAGTATGCAGATACCTCATATGTGGTGGAAAACTACTGTATGGGCAGATGGCAGGGCTTTGAAGGGAAGATGCGACATTTGACTTTTCAAACACAAGATTGTCTGGTATCGTTGCCCCTTTGTGCCTAAACAGTGGAAACTCCCACAGATCCCATTTTGAAAACCCAACCCAAACCAGACCCCTCAAGGAATTTTTCTAGATGTGTGGTGAGCACTTAGAACCACCAGGTGCTTCACAGAATTTTAGAACATTGAGCTGTAAAAAAAATCCTACTAGAATGTTCTTTTAGCCACAAATTTTGTATTTTCACAAGGGTAACAGGAGAAAATGGACCATAGAATTTATTGTGCAATTTCTCAAGTACGCCAATACCTCATATGTGATGGAAACTTATTTTGAAGTACAGTACAAAGCTCAGAAGGGAAGGAGTGCCATATGAGACTCCAGATTTAGCTGGAATAGTTTGTAGGTGACATGTCACATTGGCAGAGCCCCTGAGGTGCCAGAATAGGGCAAAGTCCTCATAAGTGACCCCATTTTACAAACTGCACTCCTCAATGAATTCATCTAGGGGTGCCGTGAGCATATTGACACCACAGGTGTGTAACAAAATGTTATACTATTGGGCAGTGAAGAAAAAACAACTATCATATTTTTCAGATTAAATGTATGTATACCAGCATTAGGGCTATGTGCACCAGCATGGGGGCTATGTGTACCAGGATGGAGGGGGTTCATGTACCAGGATGAGAGACAAATACTAATTGTAAAACAGACACTGGCATGATAAGACGGACTGTATTTAGCATTTAAAAAAAAATGTTTCTCTTTTCCTTCACTAAATTTGGGGTGCGTCTTATAAAGTGAAAAATCAGTACATTTTTAGCACTAAAATGTTGTTTTCACCCCAGATTTCCAATTATGTCAAGGGCAATAGGTAAAACAGGGCCACAAGCCAAGTTACGCAATTTTTCCTTAATGTGGCAAAACCACACATGTGACTGTACAGTATTGTTTGACCACACGCCAAGGCTCAGGAGGGAAGGAGCGCCATTAGGGTTTTGGAGCACAGATTTTTCTAAAATAGTTTACAGACTCCATTTGTAGAATCCCTATGTGAATGACAGAAGAAACCCCCTTAAGTGACCACATTTTGTAAATTGCACCCCTTGAGGAGCTCAACTATTGGTGTAGTGACTATTTTATCTCTGGAAGACACCTATTTAGTCGAACTCAGTGAATGTTGCAGAATGAAACATTGCAAATAAGCCCTTGCAGTGCCCAGTACATTGTAGTTCTTGTACATTGTGCCTAGCTTCTGGTGACATATACCCTGTAAATTATACAGGCTCTGTCTCACTACAGCAATGTCAAACATGTGGACGTTAACTGTGATTTAGGCGTTGTGGGGAATTTGGATTTGGGAGAGCATATTTTGCTGTTTTTTTCTTTTTTTTCTATGTTTTTTTTGGGGTGGGGGAGAGGAGCCATAGTGCTGTTCAAGAGAGAGCTATTGCGCTACCAGTAACGTGGAAGCCCCTATATTTCCTTAACACATTATGGACCTTTATGGGCACTTGTTTTTTTTTTTTGGGGGGGGGGGGGGGATTTGGGAATGCTATTTGTGGCGCTTTGGGTACAAAACATTTTGGATAGGTTCATGTCCTTCCCAGTTGTGAGAAAAGCAGACATCTGAATAAGGACTAACAGAAACAAGACAATAGTGCTATGTTCTGTCACATAAGGTATTGCTGCATTTATGTGTTCAGTTTCTTACCTTGGTTTTATGCTAATCTAAACCTGCGGTTTTGTTTCCCAAGAAAGCCTACATGATTCAGGGAAAAGCCGTGCACACCCATTGGTTTAGTTTCTTTTCAAAAATTGAAACCTGCACGGGTTTCGCTGTGTTTTGAAAAGAATGAGCATGTCAGTTATTTTCTGCATTTACAAAGTGTTCTAGGGCAAAAAATGCAGTAAAAACAAGGTAAAAATATGCAGGTTTTCACCTGCAAAGAAATCTGGATTTACTAGAAGCCTCAAGGTTTTGCTGTCTTTTTGCTGCAGTAAAACCTCACGTGTGTGAACATAGCGTTAATTTTCATGGGATGGGTTACCAGTGTTCATTCAGTAAAGTCTACAGCTGCTTTCACATCAGCGATTTATGCTGATCGCGGCAGTTGGGGTGAAAAAACCGCAACTGCCGCGATTACCGAATAACGCCCGCGATCGCGGCACACTTGCGGCAAGCCCCATACAATGTCTATGGGGCTTGCGGCAGGTGCGGCAAGTGCGGTCTCGGCACTTGCAGCAGGTGCGGCCGCGAAAAAAAACGCGGCATCCCGCCGAAACCGCACTTGCCGCACACTTAACGCAAGCCCCATAGACATTGTATGGGGCTTGCCGCAAGTGCGGTAATCGCGGCAATTGCGTTTTTTTCACCGTAACTGCAGCGATCAGCGTAAAACGCTGATGTGAAAGGGGCCTGATTCCTAAATAACAAGTCAGTAAAAAGTGTATAAATCATTTATTTACCTTGTATAAAAATATTACAGATTATCAACATGTACACTTTTGTGGAGTCATGCTTATGTCATTAAAAAAATGCCAAATTTGGAATGCAAAGTATATATTTCACAAAGCTGAAATGTTCCTTATCATAAGGTAGACAAGTTAAAACAATGTGTATGATAAAGTCTATGACAGTACCACCCTAATACACTAGGCAGGACAACGCAGTGCCAGTCTGCTACCAAATATGCCACCTAGTCAAAGGAAAAATCTATGCCGTGAAAGATTGGCACATTTAGCAAGAGCAAGTGCAGTGAAGAGCAGCTGTAAATGTAATGACCTAAGACATGTATTCTGCACTATATGAACACAGCCATAGTCTAGAACCCTGTGTTTGGCACATTAGTCTATGAAATTAAACATCTTTACATACAAGACGCACAGAAGAAGGAGCATAAAAGGTATCTACAGGCCTAAACTGATGAACAGTGGGTATGAAGGATCAGTGCAGCCAATAATCACACCTGTCTTGCCAGTATCAGTATGGCAGGCAAGACAACACACAGGGTCAAGCTTCAGACGTTATACATGTTGCAAATGGTTGTAAGAACATAGTAAGCAAAGAGCCCATCAATGAAATGGTTGTCTGTCTTCTTCAGTCTGGGGATCTGGGTCATTTTTCAGAGATGTACTCAACCAGTAGCCGGTACTTTAATCATCCTGTAAAATAAATGTACAAACATTAAACAAGAGGCATTGAAGGCATCATCACATCAAGAAAACACATGTTCTTAAAACCACCAAGCTGGTGGACTCATCTGAATGGGGATCATGTTAAAAACACAAGCCATGGCTTCCTCATACAAAGCCACCTGTTTGCCGGGAGCAGGTCCTGGCGCTTTCTGATGAGGCAAATCGCTTAAAGGGAATGGGTTATAGAAAAATGACCTATTGTTTAAAGGGACTGTCAGCACAGAATGACTTTTCAAACCAAGCGCAGGCACTCGGTGCATCATGGGCGGGCCGATTATTTAAATGCACCTTCCCACCTATGGGATTTCTATCCATCTATGTCCTTCACTGACTCTAGAGAACACTGGTCAGAGATTAACAAAGAGGGCTGCGGAGATAAAAAAAAAAAAGCAGATGGGAAGGTGTTTTCCACACTATGATGCTGTACTTGGATTGAACAGTCACTTTGTGCTGGCAGATTCTCTTTATATCAGGTTTTCCTTTTCATGTATTTTTTTTTCTCCATACCATGATTTGAATTAAAAAGAAAAAATAAATAGTAATCTTGCAGTTTTCACATCGTCCACTGGGGCTATTTTATACTCATACCTCCTGTCCTTACATTAAGGGTATGTGCCCACAGGAAGGTTTAACATCGGTTTAGCAGCGAAAACCGCCGGCGGTTTAGCATAGGTTTTATTTAAATTTATGTAAATCCTAAGCAGCGTTAGGACTTACAAGTAACCTTATGTAATTTAGAAACCGCTGTGCACACAGTCGGTTTATGTGAGCGGATCTGCCCGCGGTTGAGCAGTTTTCCAGCGGTTTAGCAGCATACAGCATGTCAATTCTTCTCAGCAGTTTTTGATCGGTTCCATGAACAAAATCCTCCATAGAAAACCGCCGGAAAAACCGCTGGAAAAACCAACTGAAAAACGCTGTGCACACGCTGAAAAAAACCGCCGGAAAACCGCTGGTGACTTAGAGCTCAGAACTGATAATTTCCAGCGGTTTACTGACGGTTTGAACGCCACTAAACCTTCCTGTGGGCACATACCCTAAGTGTCTTCAGTGGACTCATTATCAACAGAAGCAGGGTTACAATAACAAGTACCATTTCTGTAAAAAGCTGATTACTTGGCATCCCCCAATCACTATAGGCAATTTCACTGATCCCTCCCTTCAAAATGACTTTTGTACAAGTTCAAATAGAAACCAATAATGTATCACTTAGCTTTCTGAACCACTACACACAGTAAACTAACCACACCCACACCAGGCTCTTTATGTACAATGTCTATAGACAGTTAAATGATAATCACAGAAGGGGGCGTGCAGGACTAGCTGATCTCTGGCTGAACTAGTCCAAATCTAAAGGGCTAATCTCCTAAAGCTAAAAGAAACTTTGCAAGTCAACTACAGCACACTATGATGAAAATGTATTGATAAAATCTGTGTGTTAACCCCTAGTGTATGCCATTACATAGCAAAACCCAGCTGACAGTTTCCTTTTGAGATGACATACAACTGCATAAAATAAACTATTATTGATAAATCTTGTCACTAGTTTGTGATTATGAGCCTTTTTTCACTCTCACTAGCAACACAAATACCCTGTAGGTGTAAGGCTGGCTTCACACTATGGTTTTGTGGATTGTAAACTCCGGATGCCATTTCTGTGTCCGGATCCGGGATTTTGAGGGATCCAGACACAGAAAGAGCTTGGGGAAGCCGAGCTGCAGCGGCCGGCTGCAGCACTGGCAACCCTATTACCAGGTACCACAGGTGGCGTCACAATACCATTCCTTCCCCTCCATCATCATCACCACCCCATCCCCTACCACTGAGGGTCCAGGGCACAGAACCGGGAACCGACCAGCTGTGATTCCCCCATCGAAGCAACAGCCTATCCCGGTATCAGAGTACCCCCTACCCTGTCGACCGACTCAGTGTTCAGCGCTGTTACTTTCACTTTAGCAGTGTATCTACATACACTGCTAAAGTGAAATAAAAAAAATGCTCACCTCTCCACTGCGGCATCCACCTCCGATGGCTGAAGGACCTTAATCAGCTGACCAGGAAGGGGCGGGGCAACCCGATCAGCTCATGTGTCACATGACCGTATCAGCACTCCCTCTCATCAGAGGTGGATGCCACGCATTGCGGGACCCTCAGTGGAGAGGCGAGCATTTTTTATTTTTACCCATTCCTTTATTTAATTTCACTTTAGCAGTGTATATATAGATACACTGCTAAAATGAAATTATGGGAACACAGCAGTTTTAGTGTACTGAGCATGCTCAGTACATTAAAATTGGATCAGGAAACTATCCTGTTTTTTCCCGGATCCGGCGCCCATAGACTCCCATGGTATGTACGCCGGATCGCCCTGGATTCGTTCCTGTCCGGTTTGGTCTGTTTTTTTTACAGGAGCCCAAAAACAATGCAGTCTCTGATTTTGGGACTGGGAAAAAACAGGACAGAAACAAATCCGGGACTGAATTGGCAGAATTGGATGGCCATTTATGGCCAATCCGGCACCATAGGGATACATACGAGGTAAAAACAGATCCTGTTCTGTCCTTTTCAAAACGGACAGAAAAGGATCACAAAAAAGCGTGGTGTGAAGCCAGAGGTTTAACAAACATGGCATTCAGCCAGACTGTCACACTAGCTTTGGTATATGTCTCACCAAGCCTCTTCATACATTTGTTTACTCACAATAATAATAAATGTCAGGTACTGCAACTTTTTATAGTTCACAGTGATAGCAAGGCAATATTACACTGAATTAAAAGAAAGTAAAAATATGATTTATTAAGTTATCAAAACCGAAAAAATATATTATATTTAGTATAACAGCATTGGCTTGCATTTTCGTTGATGGGGAGTAGTTAAAGGTCGGGTGCCTGACTTGTCATATTGGTTGTGTCAGAAGGGGTCTTAGGACCAAAGATCCATATTCATTAAGACTGGAGTTGTGCACAAAGCCTTAATGAAGGCAGCAATGCAGTAAGGCTGGTTTCACGTCGCATATTTTTTTCTGTCCGTGGGGCACAGCAAAAAATCGGACACAAATCGGATCCAACAAAATCGGATGGCAATTAGGCCAAATCTGATACGATCCGTGCCCATACGATAACATGGGGGCCAAATCAGATCCATGGCTGTCCGTTTTACAACGGACAGCCACGGATCCTCAAAAATCGCAATGTGAAAGCAGCCTAAGATGCACCTACTTCATTAAGCATCATACAACAGCCGTGCACCTACGCCACAAACGTTACTCAAGTCAGGGGCTGGCATGCATTTCTGGTGTAATCAATGCCACTAAAAAGTTTCGCTATGCCATGTACTGCCCACTTGGGCGCAGCTGACCGGGACTAGCGTAGAAATGACAAAACCTCTAAAAAGAAATTTGTGCAACTTCTAATTGCACAAAAAGTTTACAATTTCACGACACTTCAAGATGTTTTACATCAAAAAAACTGACCAAGACAACTTGATGAATCAGGCCCTGAAGGTACCGTATGTGCACAAAGCGTCTTTATCAGAAGGATTCTGACACAAACTAAATATCAGAGGTGATCAAAAGAATGTGTGAATTTCTATGTAAAAACGACTTGCTGTCCGTTTGTCCAGGCTTTTGAATGTCCATTCCTCAGCCTTTTCTGCTCAAATGACGCTCTGAACTTTACAATACCAGTCAATAAAGAAAGCTCAGAAGTCCAGACATATTTTGGAGCATTTTCCCATAATTTTTGCTTAAAAAGCACTAGTGATCTCTTCATTGCTCAATGGTCTGGAAGAAACGACAGCAAAGAAGATGTCACAGAACAATGGAAAAAAATCCAAAAACTGCAGGCAGCTAAAATCATAGGAAAAACGTTCTGGAAACAAATGAAAATCTGCTTTCTTTTGCCAGTAACCCATAGGTTTTCCTAAACTGCAACTCCATAATTGTGTTTCACTGCATTTACGCACGCGGAAAAAAGCGCTGCGTAAATGCAGGAAAATGCAGGGAAAAGCTGCAAATCCGCAGCGTGTGAATGTAGCCTTAGTATACTTCTCCAGATCACAGCCTTCCCCATCCTCTTCTCTGATCCGGCTCATGCTTTGGCACGCAGGCGCTGGCTCCTTCAAATGATTAGCCCTATGATGTGCCTTCTAATGACAAGTACATAACAATGTTGGTAATTGAAGGCACCAGAGCGAAGGTTTAGGCAGGATCAATGC